>JAUIMM010000311.1:5442500-7842500 GCA_031769625.1 Taudactylus pleione | reverse complement strand
GTCCTCCTGGACGCTCGTATAGCTGTGGGTCACCACCCACAGCCTATACGAGCGTGCAGTTTGATGGCCGCGATGGTCTTGACCATCGTGACCGTCGAAACTGCGAGCCGGAGCCTGCGGTTGAAGTTTTCAACCGCAAGGCCCGGAGTGATTTTGGCTCTATCAGAGCCAAAATCACTCCCACTGACATCACTAGTGATGTCAGTGGGCCGGCTTCTGACGGTAGGCGTTCCCTTAGGAACGCCCCCGTCAGGGAGGCACGCCCCCGGCACGCCCACCAAAGGGGGCGTGCTGTCAATCAACATCGACAGCATGCCCCCTTTGATCAGACACAACGAGCGAAGGAAAGTCCTTCGCACGTCGCGTCTGGCGCATGCGCACGACGAAGCTCCCTCCGTCGTGCGCATGCTCTGTGCAGAACATCGACCCACTTGCGAGCGGACAGCCGCTCGCGAGTGGGTCTGAATCAGGCCCCAAGTGTATTATGAATGAAACCATCAGCAATCAAAAGATATATTTAAACTAGCAAAACACCACTATCTGTGATGCCCGAAGGCGATGTCTGGAAGGATAAAGTCTATTATAGAAGAATTTGGTAATTGCATAGGCAGAAGATCAACAATGGTTGAAATAACTTGATATAAATAAAAGTCCAATGTAATAGAACAAACTTGTTAAGAGTATATTAATGTCCTTAAATGAAGAATGATATTTGATTTATTGTTGATACGATGTTTGAAGAATCATAATTGATGTGATGAGGATCTGATATTTGAACAATGATAATGGATTAGATGAGGATTCGATGTTTGATGAATTATAATGTATTTGAGGAGGATTCAATGTTTGAGGAATGAAAATGGATTAGATGAGGATCCGATGTTAGTTGATCGTAGGAACCGATGACGAGTTTATTAGAGATGATCGGCAGGATCCGATGATGACACTTGGTAGGAACCGATGGTGATACTTTATTAGGCATGATTGGTAGGAACCGTTCACTTGAGAGATAATTCCCAATGATAGATTTCATACTCCAGCAGATAATAACTGAGAGATAATTCCCAAAAACAAGTTCAGACTGCGGCAGATGATATGAGAGGAATTCCCAGTGGCAAGTCCGGACTGCAGCAAATGATGGAGTCTTGATAGAAAATTGAGACAATTGCATAGGATGGACTGCACCATTCAGAAACCGCAATTGAGGGAGCTCAGCACTAGAGCTGTTACTTAGTAGGAAGTGATGTTGTATTGGCAACAGAGGCCAGTCAATGAAAGATCAGTGTAGTCAGCAGTTCAGCAGGCTGTGCACTGAGTGGAAGTTTAGTGTCATGTATCAAAGTCCAAGATGGCCACGTCCATGTCTCTGTTCTAGTTGGAGACTCGGAGTGTGGCCTATCTGTCAACAATCTGGATAAGCCTGCCTGTAGTAGAAGACCGCGGAGCACTAAGTGTATATCCTGATACCGGATGTGCGTGGTGCGCGACCCTGATCACCCTCTGTGCCAACCTGGATAGGCACCGGAGAGGTAAGAAGGTGACTTCAGTACCGCGGATCATGACTCATCTACTCTGTGGGGAATATTTTTTACCTAAATCATGACAAATATTTGTCAAGGCATCTTTTCCATTTGTAGTACCAGAAAAAGTAAAGGTTTAACCACCTCCTTCCTGTTAAGTCATTTACAGCATAGTCATTCAAATTATTTATCAAAATCTGGTAAATCATATAAAATAATAATAAGCAGTCCAGCATCAGCTACCAGCAGCATGGATAAAATCCAGCACATGCAAACTTCACTGCCAACGCCTTCATCATCAACCTCCTGATTCCAATTTGCAAAGGCAAACTGACTCCTCCTCTATCCATGATTCCTAAGAAGAATCCTTGCGCACTAGTGCTGCTGGGGGTCAATCTTCATCACAGAAGAGGATTGACTGTTAAACAATCTTTTGTAAAGGGACCCAAGTATGACTGTCACCATCCTTTTGCACAGTGGATCACTGAAGCCATGATGGCTATGTTCGCATTAGATCTGCATCTAATATCCGTCATTAATGTATCTGATTTTAGCTGTTTAGTTGAGGTCATGTGTCCATGCTACCAAATTTCATCTCAATTCTATTTTACCAGAAAATAAATTCCTCACCTGCACCAGGACGTTAAACAAAAAGTTATTCTTTGCTTAGAAAATGCCATTGTACTGACTATCCACTTAACTATAGATATGTGTTAATGCCAGCCCATTCACATGCAGCCTACTCTCTGTATCACTGGTTTCATTTGGAAGCTTACCAGTGTAAATCTATTTGAAAAACTGGGGGCTGTTATAGCAAACAAAAGTCATACCCCACTACGAATCTCCTCAGGATTTGTCATTTGGGATAATGCAAGAAACATTGTATGAACATTACAACTGGGTCAATACCATTTTCTGCGCACACAATAAACTTGGTGGATCAGTATTTCATAAAAAATTTACAGGTCCGTGACAGACGTGCTTGCTTTGTCCTGTAAGATTTCTAGGCATTATCAGCATTCTGCAACTGCATGTAGAAGATTGCAGCAGCTGCAACATGCACCCACTGAAGCAAGCGGCAGTAACCAGGTGGAATTCCACGTTTTATTTGCTTCAGTGACTGGGAAACGGCAAAAAGCCATCCAAATATACACATTAAGCCATGAGATAGAGAGAGGGGAATATGTAATTATCTTACTGTAGAACACTAGAATAGGTTATATGCAACTAAAACTATTTAAAATTGTTTCCTGAATTCAGGTGATTTTTGACACTGCAAGCCTGAATCAAGTCATACCTTAATTAAACTACAGTACTAAGCAATTCCCCTTAGTATGTTGGACTTGAAGATCAAGTTCTTTTTTTGCTTCATCAACGCAGGAATGGTTCGCAACATCATGCAATTGGATTAGTTCATTTTGGCAACTGTGTTTGATCCTAGGTTTAGGTCCTATGTAATGTCTTTCTTTCCAACTGACACAGATCTTAAGAGATGCAAAGCAATCCTGGTGAGCAAATTGTCAATGCTATTGCACCCCACAAACAATGGACAAAAAGGAAACGATGTAAAGTGCTCTAAACTGACAGTTGATGAGTCCAATATCACTCTTTAATAATTAAGTAATTATTCAAGCATGATTAATACAAGCATAAAAACACATTAATTGATATAAAATACAAATCTAATTCAACAGCCTGAAGAATACACGCCTAAATCTAAAAAGCATACCTTAATGTTAAACTTGTGGGTCAGATTTGTGATCTAATGTGACACAATGTAGCAAGAAAGTATAAAATAAACAGTCTATGGGAAATTGAATTCTACAAATAGACCGCTGCAGTATATAAAAGTTCCTTAATGTTGTTAAATAGGAATTGTTATAGAGTCTCTTGCTGCTTATTATGCAGAAATAGCAATGAGTAGCATTGAGCCGAGTAGATAGTAAATTCAAAAGGGTGCTGGTTCCACTAATGCTATTGTTACTGCAGGAGATGTTTCACTACCAAGTCCCTTCGATTGTCAGTTCTGTGTTTCCCCCTTACCAGTCGACTGGGAACCCCAATAAATTAAACAGCAAGTCGTGTTTAAGAGATTGAGACTGAAAACTCATTTATTCCGATGGGGTTAATATAGCAGATTCTTTAAAACACACAGTATCTCATTTGTTACAGAAAACAGGATGTGGTTCGGAGAAGTAAGACACATACTAATCTTTAGGTACAAGGGTATTTCCAGAGTCTAGTGCACTTCCTCTTTTGAGATGGTCTTAAACCTTAAGCATATGACACCAAGACTTTTGTTACATTATAAACATCTATAAATTTCTAGACGAGACAGCAGGGGAAATAACCCACAGATTACATCAGCTGATCCTAAACTAGGGGGAACATGCAGAAACACACACACCCCCAGCAAAGGTTATTAGTTCATAAAGCAATAATCAAAGATCAGTATTATTTATATCTATATATGCTTGATTACATAGGGGGGAATACATTTATCTCTCTCATTCCCTCCTTTTATAATTAATCTTATCTAGCAGTTGAGCTTCTGGCAGTACAATTTGTCTACCTATCATACAGTTAAGCAAACAGTTTATGAAGAATGGTGCTAATGGCTATGGCCCCACTGAGATGATGCTAATCATACTGTCCGAGCGAGGGGCCTAAAGGCGCGAATCACACATATCCATTCTCGTAAGCTGTTCACGACTTTTCTTTGCCCAGCTCTTCTGCAGTTCTTTGTATTTGGAGGAGTCCAATGCGTTAGTCACACGTTTCTTACAAACTGAAAAACAACAGAAAAACACTTTAAGACATACATATATCAATAATCCTAGGCTCACTATTTTCAGAAGGAACATCAAAATGCCCACAATCCATCCTTTTATCCCACTAAACCAGTTAGCTGGATTGAGCCAGGAAAACCATCCATCTGTAGAAATGTCATATTCAGGGTCATTGTGTTTTTTCCTGAATTCTTCCTTTAATTCCTGTATTTTATCTAAATGTTCCTCTATAGCTACTTCTATAGAGTCAGTTCTATTGAGGTAATTACAACAGGATTCTGCTACTACCATGCACATTCCTCCTTTTTTTGCTGTCAAGTAATCCAATACCATTCTATGTGCCTGGGCTTCCCTCTTTATCATTTTTACATCATCCAGCACCAATCTAAATGTCTCATCATATATTTGGGTTACATTATCTAGCAGTTTTGCTAGGGCTTCTATGTTATGTGCATTCTGTATTACTTTTCTTTATACTCCGGCGGGCTAGTTGGTGAGTATGTTGGGCAGCTTGCACCTGTTCTACAGTATATTCCTTCTGAATTCGCACTGCAGGAATGACTCATCCTATAGTGCACATGCCTGAAGCCCCATAAGGTATCCACTTATAAGCACGTCTCCCACACAGAAAATACAACCCTTGTTCTAGGATATATGTATATCCCAGAACCACTCCGTATGCCACTTGAAGCACACTTGAATCTCTGCTGTGTCGGGTTATTCTGCGATATTCACTTATGTTCTGGGAGTATGGGCCTAGTATGTCTCGATTATTTATACATGAATCGTTTGCTTTGAACCACTCTCGTATAATTGCATTGGTTTGATTAATCTGTACTTTGATTTCTCGGTGTACTACCAGTTGTCCTTTGTCACACTATCCTAGATAATATCCTTTGTTATGAGTGGAATTTGTTGTGAAATTTACTTGGGCCTGTGAACATTTTACCTGTCCTACTCGTGCCTGAGTAGGAGTTAATACGAACCCATCTGGAAAGATTCGCTTCGTTGTGACTGGAGGTGCTTCTATGCAGAATTGTGGATATCCAATGGTATATGCTGTCATAAATGAGACAGGAGTCTCTGCCATCGTTTTGTTATATGTGCTGCCCAGACTATAATTAAGTTCCTTAAGCTCTGATAAAGTCAGTGGTACTGCTACCCAATGCATGGACCTAGCACTGACTGGGGCATGTGTGCATATCCATCAATCAGTCAAATTCAATGCTCGAGCTACCATCATGTGGGACTGTATAACTGAGTTGGGCCACACTGCAACGTCACTTTTTCCTCTTGTCAAGGTATGATTAGTTTGAGTAAAATTCTTCTGTTCCTCAGCCTCTATTATCATTATTCCAAAGAAATATGTATAGGTGAGCACTATAAAGAGGCTTATACACATAATGCATCCCCACACACCTCTATCTGGATTAGGACCCATTAATTCTTTCCACATGATCATATTTTTTTGTTTTTGTTTTTAAAAAATCAAACTTAACTTTAGTGAGTTTGCAATGTGACGCATGAATCCAAGTCTCTCTCCCTTTAACTTTCACCGATGTTGGAGTAGTCAGTAACACTTGGTATGGCCCATCATATCTGGGTTCCAGCGATTTCCTGACGTGTCTTTTCAGATAGACCCAGTCACCTGGTTGCAGCTGATGTGGACTGAGATCTGCCTTAGAATCTGGGAGAGAGGCGAAAGCTAGAGAATGCAGAGAGGTAAGTTTTTCAGTTAAGGCTTTTACATATGCAGTTAAGTCAGCATGTTTATGTTGCATTTCTTGTGGATAATAACATCCTATCTTAGGGATAGTCCCAAACAAAATTTCATATGGAGACAGCCCTGTGGCTTTAGATGGGGTGGTTCTTATACTAAACAGAGCTATTGGTAAACATTCTAACCAATTTTTCCCTGTCTCTTGTGCTGCTTTTAATATCTTAAGTTTAAGAGTTCCATTGAATTTCTCTACTAGGGCACTGGCCTGTGGCCTGTAGGGCGTGTGAAAGGCCTGTTGAATCCCCAAATCTTCCATGATATGAGTCATTACTTCTCCTGTGAAGTGTGTGCCTCTATCTGATTCAATTACCTCTGGTTCTCCATACCTACAGACGATTTCTGAGAGGAGTTTTTTTGCTGTGTTCCTTGCAGTGGCTTTAGCCACTGGCCAGGCCTCAATCCATTTTGTGAAGGTGTCTAAACAGACCAGTGCATATTCATAAATTCCAACTTTGGGCATCTGAATATAGTCAATTTGCAGTCTCTGGAAAGGAAAATAACTTTTTGGAATGGCTCCCATGGTAGTCTTTACCTTTTGTCCTGGGTTGGAGATCCCACAGATCCAGCAGGCTTGTACAAACCGTGCAGCTGCTGGTAAGAATCCTGGAGCTATCCATCTTTCCTTTACCAGGTTTCCCATTTGATCTTTTCCTATAAGCGTGAGACCATGAGTAACTTGACACATGGGTGGGTACAATGCCCTTGGTAGACATAATAGGTTACCTGCTTTCCATAGTCCTGTGAATTCCTCCTTGCAGGCTCATTTCCTTTCCCATGATGATTTTTCTTCTGGTCCTGCTTGTTCTTGGAGTTTTTGTAGGTGTTGAAAATCTGGCATTGTTGTTGTACCTTCAGTTTGTGTGACATATGCTGTTATGCCTTTGTAAGGCTGTTTAGCTGCTTGTTTTGCTGCTCTGTCTGCTGTGCAATTCCCTTTGGTTATGCTGGTCTGATTTCTGGTATGTGCTTGAACCTTAATAATAGCCACTTTATGGGGTAATTCAAGTGCTTGAAAAAGTTGTTTTATAAGTTCTGCATGTTGTATTTGTTTGCCTGTCACTGTTTTAAAGTCTCTGCTTTTCCATATGTTTCCATAATCCTGTGTAACCCCCCAAGCACATCTTGAATCTGTATAGATGTTGGCTGTAGCTTTTCCTGCATATTCTAGAGCATTTGTGAGAGCTACTATTTCTGCTGCTTGTGCTGATAGATGTGAGGGTAGTGGTCCTGCTTCTATGATGTCATCTTGTGTGGTTACAGCATATCCTGTGTAAGGTGTCCCATTTTCATAATATCTAGAGCCATCTACAAACAGTTCATAATGTGCATTTGGGAGAGCAGTGTCTGTAACATGTGGTAAAGGTGAGGCTTCTTGATCCATAAGGGCCAGACAATCATGACAGTCAAAATTTTTTGAGTTGTATATTTTATCGTCCCTTACTTGATCATTTTGCTCTTCATCACTTGCAGTGCAGGCATATAAGTCTGAATAGACCATATTTCTCCCTACTTTTGAATCTAGTGATTCAGGATCTTCTTGTTGCTCGAGTAAGCTTGGAAGGAGAGTGGCGGGGTTGAGGGTAGTACATCTTCTTATAGTTACGTTAGTTGCACTGAGTAATGCCACTTCATATTTGGTTAGCCTTGCTGCTGAAAGGTGTTTAGTTCTGGCTTGTTGAAGTATTTCTGTTACTGCATGGGGTACTTGAATAGTTAACGGATGATCAAGTACGATGTCTGTGCTTTTGTCTTTTAAGACTGCTGCTGCTGCTACCGCTCTGATGCAAGTAGGTGCCCCTTGGATAATGTTGTCTAGCTTGCTGGAGTAGTAGGCCACTGGTCGTTGCTTCAGTCCATGTTTTTGGGTGAGCACTCCTAGTGCATGGCCTTTTTCTTCGTGGCAGTAGAGGGTGAAGGGTTTGCTGTAATCAGGTAAGCCTAGGGCCGGGGAAGTGGTGACAGCTACTTTGAGTTGTGTCACTGCTTCTTCCATCTGCTGGGGAGTGGGATATGGGCCCTCCTTTTTGGTGCTGTCATACAGTGTCTGCATGAATACCGAGGCTAGGGGGACCCATTCGCGGCAATATCCTAGGAGACCCAAAAAGGAACGGACTTGTTTTATAGTCTTTGGTACCTTGGCTTGTAATATCAGCTTCTTCCTTTCCTCTGTTAAATGCCTTGTGCCGTGTGAGATGCAATGTCCTAGAAACATCACTTTCTGTTTTGCTAGTTGTAGTTTTTCTTTGGAAACTCTGCAGTTTTGTTCCTCCAGGAACTTTAACAAGGATACAGTCTCTTCTTGGCACTTGCTTTCAGATGTGGTAGCTAGCAGTAAATCATCAACATACTGGATGAGTTGAGTTTCATCTGGAAATAAAGGTCTCCATGCTTGAAGTATTGTGGACATAGCTTCAGAAAAATCACTTGGTGAAGTGGCACCCCCTTGTGGCAAGCATGTCCAGCAATACTGTTTTCCTTTATGTGTAAATGCTAGTAGACGCTGGGAATCTTTTGTAATAGGAACAGAGAAAAAAGCATTTGCAAGGTCTGCTACGGTGAACCATCTTGCTGAGGGTGGTATCTGATTTAGGAGAGTATGTGGGTTTGGTACTATTGGGGTGTTGACTACAAGTCTCTTGTTTATTTCCCTCAAATCATGAACCAGTCTGTATTGTACTTCTCCTTGTTTTCCTGTACCCCGCTTCTTTACAGGGAAGAGAGGGGTGTTGAAAGGGGACCTTCATTGTATTATGACCCCTATGTCCAAGTATGTTTGCAGCTGTTGTGAAATAGCATTTTCTTGTGCTGGTGTGAGTGGGTACTGTTTAACAGAGACTGGTATGGTACCTGGTTTGAGGGATAGTTGTACTGGCTGCACTTGTAGAAGTCCCACATCAGTCTTTCCTTTTGACCACAGTCTGTCAGGTACAGTTAAAATCCATTGTGGCAGCGAGTCAATTGCTGGATGTTCCTGAAATAGATAAACTTGTATGGCTGCCTCAATACTATTGCTCACCTCATTTGGAATATTGCTGGTGTACTTGACTCCTTTTGGTGTGTATTGTATTGAGGCTTGCATAAGTGCGAGTATATCTGCTCCCAACAGGTTCACCGGACAGGTGGGAGAGGTAAGGAATGCCACTGGAACTGGAGTAGGTTCATCATTAATAAGCAAAAAGAGTTGTTTACTTTCTTTGAGAGGCATTGCTTGACCTCCCAGACCTGTGCCTTGTATTGTCTCTGTAGTAAGAAGTTGAGGGGGGATCTGATCATGCATAAAAACTGATTTCTGAGCTCCGGTATCAATCACACAATCGAGTTCTTGTCCTGTGGGTAAAGTAACAGTGACAGTACCTGTGGGTGTGGTGTTATCCTGAAGTGAAGCAAAGACAGGCACTGATGACACGGGAGCTGTATATCTTCATGCTTGTGGGTGCTGCATTCCTGCAGTGTACGGATGTTCAGACATCTGTCACTGTGATAACAAATATTTCTGACGCTTTCTGCAATCCTTTTTTTGGTGTCCTGGAAGTTTACAAAAGAAACACTTGCCTGCCATATCATTACCTTGGGAGTCATACTGCTTCCTCTGTGTATAACCTTTAGTTGGTTGCTTTGCAGTTGTTCTCTGCCGCGGTGGCTGACTCTGAACCAGATTCACCGTCACTACCTGTGCTTTTGTAGCTTTCCGGTCTTTCTTATCCTGTTGAACATCCTCAATCCCTTCCAATACTTGTAAAATTCCTTCAATATCCATTACCATGGCTTCCGGTCTGATCTGAAATAACTGAGTTCTCAAGTCATTTCTAGGTCCATTCAAAAACTTCGTTTTACACAGCCTAGCTCCTGCTACTTCTGTAACAGGATAACCTTCTTCTTCCTGTCTAGTAATTAGTTTATCATAATATGCCCATACTGTGTCTGTTTTTTGAACTAAATCTGGTGCAGCTGGAGCAGTTTGTTGAATCTCTGCACATCTCCATTGTATTCTATTTAGTAACAAGTTTCCACTATGTTGGCTATATCTTGTTCCTACTGCGGGAAGTGCCACAATTTCTGGTCTGCCCTGTTCAACTCCCTGAACAATGATTGTAATCATTTTATCATATTCTCCATGTCCTGCTGATGCTTTTACAATTTGTTCCAGATCTACCCAACATGGTCTGTAAATAGTTTTAACCTGTTCCATTTTCTGATAAAACGTATGTGGATGTCGTCTGATATCAGGCAAATCATTAACAATTCTTAACATATCAGATTGAAACCATGGGTTATATACCTCTTGTTCAATGTATTCAGGACCATTTGCAGGATCTACTTGCTCTGCATTAAACCTGGGATTTGGAGATGTTTGTACTCTTATAGGTAAAATGTGATGTCCCTCTGGACCCGCTATTGTACCCCTACAAGGACTCATGTTATGGGGTGCCAGTCTTTTTAGTACATATGACATTTTTTGTTTATTTGTAAGGGAAGTATTAGTTACATTACTACCTTGATTACATGGTGGGGCATCAGGTGATACCCAGTTATCACAAGCGGGACATTTCTCTGAACCCTCTGGGACACAAAAATGATAAAACGTACATTCTCTTCCTCTAGTTATATCTAGATTTACTTTATCTTGTGATTCTATACCACACCCTTGAATGATATTTAAGTCAATTCTGGGATACAAGTTCTGGGATGTTAATGTGGATACTTCATTTTGTATTGCAGTTGATGGAGCTGCCAGTCTAACTGGTACATATGGTGGTGGGTTATCTATAACATCATTTAAATCAGACCTTTTCCTATGCTCATCCTCTATTTCTTGTGTAACTGTTTGCCATATTGTGACAGTGTCCAAATAACTCTTCTTTGTCAACCAGTCTATATTATTATTTCTGAACCGTTTCCATTTGTCAGGGTCTAGCGTACCTTCAGGTGGAAATCCTGCTCTTTTGAAAATAACAGAAATACCTTTGAGAGCTTTCGCGCCCTCTCTCTGACAAATTATTTCTAGGGGACTCAATTCCCTAGTCCTTGTACTAACTTGTGCACCCATTATCTGTGTGAGGGATCAGGTCACGGGATAATACTGTAGTGGGCTACTCAACTGTATCGCACTGCTTAGATTACTGTAATAATTAGTCTAAAATCTGTTATTTTCTGAGCTTTCTATGTATATTGTTCGTTTTCTTTTGCCACTGACTGATACGTTCAGAATAAACCATGGGACTTCCTCTTTCAATAATTCTCTGTACTGACAGGGGAAATTTTCTACTATCACTATAACACAGTATTTCAAATTGCAGAGGTACAAAATTAATAGGTAAATCAACCAAACAATCAGGAAACCCTTGTCCTACAAATCTGTCAATTATGTCTTTATCAACATGACAACCAATACTGACCACAAAAGAAATATCCTTGTTTTGTAAAACACCAGAATGTACAATAGAACCTACAGATTGCAATTGACAGTTGAATTCATTAATATTTTTCTTATACCAGAGAGTAACAGTACACAAACAGTTATTACATGGCATTCATATAACATAAATTTTTACTGTATCATGAAAATAATTCAGAAACAGACAATCGGGTTCAAAATATACCAGGTATACTTACTACATATAGATAGACTGTCTCACAGGCAGTAAACAAACACTGACGGAGTAATTAAGTTGAAATCATAACTTTGAAATCACTCACCCGGGATTGTCAGTAGTTGTGTACAGCAGGCGGACGTGCTGTCATCTATTCTGTAGCAGCGGCACTGGTCCCAGAAATCCTGGATCGAGATCAAGAAATCTCCCTCCTCCGAGCCCCCATGTAATGCAGGAGATGTTTCACTACCAAGTCCCTTCGATTGTCAGTTCTGTGTTTCCCCCTTACCAGTCGACTGGGAACCCCAATAAATTAAACAGCAAGTCGTGTTTAAGAGATTGAGACTGAAAACTCATTTATTCCGATGGGGTTAATATAGCAGATTCTTTAAAACACACAGTATCTCATTTGTTACAGAAAACAGGATGTGGTTCGGAGAAGTAAGACACATACTAATCTTTAGATACAAGGGTATTTCCAGAGTCTAGTGCACTTCCTCTTTTGAGATGGTCTTAAACCTTAAGCATATGACACCAAGACTTTTGTTACATTATAAACATCTATAAATTTCTAGACGAGACAGCAGGGGAAATAACCCACAGATTACATCAGCTGATCCTAAACTAGGGGGAACATGCAGAAACACACACACCCCCAGCAAAGGTTATTAGTTCATAAAGCAATAATCAAAGATCAGTATTATTTATATCTATATATGCTTGATTACATAGGGGGGAATACATTTATCTCTCTCATTACCTGCCGGAGGGATAAATTCCTTGCAGCGAATGACAGGTGTGATTCCAAAGATAAGCACTCCGCAATGGTAAACTGGGTCCTCAATTATAGATAATTCAGACTCCAAGTGTCTGTATGTAATGGTGCTGTGCTGGGAGATCTTGCACCGGCAGTTGTGCTCCCTTATACTCTATGGTGCCGGTAACTCCGAGTGAACAGAAATGATATGGGAGATCAAAGTAAATGCTGGGTACTCACTCCTCACTTGTCAGTGACAGGCAATGGCAAGCTACAGCTTCACTGGTTGGCAGTAGTGGAAAAAAGTATCAGCAGCTATAGATTATTAAAGTCCCAAAAGTGGTGCGAATCCTTGGTAGCGGCACATCCTGGTTCACTCGTCAGCAGCAAGTTGTATAGGAGCTATTCAGTATGGAATTCTAAATATGGAAAAAGCAGCATAGATGTTTGATGCATTTCTCCGGGCACTATAACCCCCAGTTTCATCAGAAGGCTAGGGGGTTATGAAACCAGGGGTTACAGTGCCCAGGGAAAATGCTTAAAGGATCTATGCTGCTTTTTTCCATATTTGGCTCCAGTGAGTACCCACCATATATCAATGAATGTGTTTTTATGCTTGTATTAATCAGGCTTCAATAATTACTTAGTTATTAAAGAGTGATATTGGACTTGTCTATTGGCGTGAGACCTGTGATTTGCTGTTTGTAGAAGTGTGTTGGTAATATTTTATATTTTCTACAAGGCTTTTCTATTACTTCTACCAGGTTTTTACCTTTAGGCTATTAGTTTTTGATTACTGAAAATATTCTATAGGGTCATATCATTTATTAAACCATCACGTCTGCCACTGTTGTGCTATTATAATTCATAGATGTTCAGTACTAAATTATTTTAAAGTGCCCTGTGTTTGTGCTGCTACTCTATCCCTTAGTTTATCCAGCCACTTTGCTACAACATTTGGCAAATATTGGTAAAAATAATATTTTGAGCTGTGAGGTGGTCTGAATTCTATGAAAATGACTGGAAATTAATGCTATTGATTTTATTAATATTTTAGGAACAAAAACCGGTCCAAATGACATGATTCTATCCTGTTACTAGACACTTTATATGTCTTATAATTTTCTGTCACAGTGTATCCAAGGTTGTAATGGAGGTTTACCGCTGTATGAGTCCATAAGGGAGAAGCAGATAGCTATAACATCCAGCACAGTAGTAGCCTCAATGGTTTCTGTCTTTATCTTTATGTATTTAGAAAGTGGTCTGTCATTTATCTGAACACATCCTACCCTGCTTGGTTCCTATCCTGGTGGTACAGGCAGCTACAGTAGCAGGCTAAAGTAAACTGTAATGGCTGAGGTAATGTGAGTGTTTTGTCTCACAGAACTGTCCTGCTACTCCATATCCTTTTTGGGATATGCTCTCCTCACAGGACCCTTTGATGGCAGCTCTAAGTCCACTATTTCACTTGGATTGGGGCTCTGTCAACCAGATCATCTCCCCTGTCAATGGTACTGCCCAGAGAGGTTGAGCTGTAGCCCTTCAGATTCTACTACTCAGCACTGTGGTGAACTTAACTTAGTCAGTTAATTTAGTCTGCCCCACTGTCCTCACTGCTCTCCCACTACAGTATCAATCCCTGCTCCTCCTAACCACTTTCTAGGTGCAAGGTGTCAGGACTGTGACTATTTCAGTACATATAGATTACTTTTTCCAAAGTTCCTTTGTGATCGTTGGAGGAGCAATCCTGCTTGCTGGCGTTCTTCACATACAGGGAATAGAGTTAAAGTGATCATCTGTTTCCAAGGTGTTGTCAGGTTGTGGGATTCCTAGATTGCTCATTATTTCAAACCTGATTCCATTTGGGTCACATGTTCTGAACTTTGGGCCTCATTCAGACCCACTCACAAGCGGCTGTCCGCTTGCAAGTGGGTCGATGGTGTGCACTGCGCATGCGCACGACAGAGGGTGCTCCGTCGTGCGCATGCACCAGATGCAACGAGCGAAGGACTTTCCTTCGCTCGTTGTGTCTGATCAAAGGGGGCGTGCTGTCGATGTTGATTGACAGCACGCCCCCTTTGGTGTGCGTGCCGGGGGCATGCCTCTCAGACGGGGGTGTTCCCAAGGGAACGCCTACCATCAGAAGCCGGCCCACTGACATCACTAGTGATGTCAGTGGGAGTGATTTTGGCTCTGATAGAGCCAAAATCACTCCGGGCCTTGCGGTTGAGAAACTCAACCGCAGGCTCCGGCTCGCAGTGGCGATGGTCACGATGGTCAAGACCATCGCGGCCATCAAACTGCACGCTCGTATAGGCTGTGGGTGGTGACCCACAGCTATACGAGCGTCCAGGAGGACGCTCCATAATTATGGAGGACGGCCCTCATTCAGAGCGTGTGCTCTGCTCAGAACGTCCGGCTCTGAATGAGGGCCTCTGTATGGATCACAGACCTCTAGTATAAAGCCTGTTACTAACTGTGTCTCAGTGTCTGTGCAACATTACTTTCAGGTCTTTCTTGGACTCCTGCCAGATCCCTGCTGTGCCTGTGGGTTGCTGTGGACTTTACTATATCTCCGCTCATGTTCCAGCTAAACTTCTGATGCCAGTTACCAGCCGCACCACAGAGCTCAGCATAGCCATTGCCTGAGTATTGCTTTTGCTCCATTGCTGTGGTTTCACCTTTTGCTGCACTATTTACTTTGCCTGTTGCCTCTCACTCCTGTGGACATTTAACCCATCTTCATTACAGTTATCAACTGCACCGTTACAGTTATCATCACCACATCGTGGGGCTCAACCCCGTTCTGGATTTTAGTCACACTGCAGGGCTCAACTCTGTTCCGGAACCACACCACTTCACAGGGCTCAACAATGCTTCAACCTTCATTGCATCGTGGGGCTCAACCCCGCTCCGGATTCTAGTTACACTGCAGGGCTCAACCCTGTTCCAGAACCACAATGCTTCACAGGGCTCAACCCTGCTTCAACCTCCGCATCACAGGGCTCAACCCTGCTCTGACCTCATTGCATCACAGGGCTCAATCCTGCTACAACCTCACAGCATCACAGGGCTCAACCCTACTCAGTCTTTCACCACATCACAGGGCTCAACCCTGCTCCATCTTTCACCACATCACAGGGCTCAACCCTGCTCCATCTTTCGCCGCATCACAGGGCTCAACTCAGCTCCATTTTTTGCCGCATCACAGGGCTCACTCTGCTCTGGATCTCCATCACTACAGGGTTCACCCAGGTGAAGCTCCTCTATACCATACTGAGGTGTTAGCCTCATACTGGACTCGGGGTTCCCTACCATATTAACTTTTCTGTGTTAAAGACTATATGGGGGGTTTTCTCCTATACTCATTATTGCTTATGTGAACCTCAGTGTTGTTGAGACTTTATGTGAGACGTTGCTTTTATATTTCTCCTGTGAATAAATTCTATTTATTTTTATTCCATGCTATCGAGATTTCATGAAAGGGTCATTCCTAAAACCACCCCAGTTTATTGTGCCTAGTAGGCCTTCCTCCTCCCAGGAGTCTCAAGTGTCAGCAGCCGTGACACAAGGGCTTCTAGACATTCTAGAAATCTCTCCTCCTGATGCCATTCATTTATTCCTGTGAAATCCTGCTGCATATAAATCCCTAAAACAACTACAACAAATGTTGATTATACTATATAACTCTCTCAGTCTCCTCTTTTTTGTGGGTTTTTCTGTTCCTATGCTATTATTAACCTCAATAACATTAATTTACACTCATTTCCAATCTATTCTGAACACCTCACAATATTGTTTTTAGGCCAAAAGGTTGCACCGAGGACGCTGGATGACTATGCTAAGCGACACAAGTGGGCACCACAAACACGTGATCCATCTAGGAGTGACACCGCAGTGGCAGACAGGATGGCAGTTTGAAAAACTAGGCCCCAAACAGTACAAAATGCAAAGAAAAAAAGAGGTGCAAGATGGAATTGTCCTTTGGCCCTCCGACCCACCCTTATGTTGTATAAACAGGACATGCACACTTTAACAAACCAATCATTTCAGTGCCAGGGTCTGCCACACGACTGTGGCTGAAATGATTGGTTCATTTGGGCCCCCACAAAACAAGCTGGCAATTAATTTGTCCCTGCACAAACTGGCTCTACGGAGGCAAGATATCGTCCTCATCCTCCTCATCCACCGATTCCTCACCCTCTTCAGTGTTGTGTGCATCCTCACAGAGTATTAATTCGTCCCCGCTGGAATCCACCACCACATGTCCCTCTGTACTTTCTGGAGGCTGGTCTCCCTGAAAGAAGTGATAATTAATTTTGATGAACATCATCTTCTCCACATTTTGTGGAAGCAACCTCCTATGCCTTTCGCTGACAAGGTTCCCGGCTGCACTAAAAACTCTTTCAGAGTATGCACTGAAGGGGGGGCAACTTAGGTAAAATAGAGCAAGTTTATACAGGGGCCTTAAAATTGCCTCTCTTTCCTGCCAGTACAGTTACGGACTGTCTGACATGCCTACTTGGATGCTGTCACCGTTGTAATCCTCTACCATTCTGTCAATGGTGACAGTATCATATGCACTGACAGTAGACATGTCAGAAATTGTTGCCAGGTCCTTCAGTCCAGACCAGATGTCCAAACTTGATCCTGTCTGCCCTGCATCACCGCCAGTGGGTTGCTTAGGATACCTAAGTCATTTCCTGGCAGCCCCAGTTGTGGGAGAAAATGAAGAAGGAGCTGTTGACGTGTCACGTTCCACTTCAGCTGACTGTGTTTTCACCAGCAGGTCTTTGCACCTCTGCAGGCGTGTGTCAGATGGAAAGAGAGAGACCATGTAGGCTTTAATCCTAGGATCGAGCACGGTGTGGCAACGGAAATCATTCTCCACTGAGCTTGAGTCAGGTGCATAGCCCCTCCTTTGCCTATGTCATAGGTGGATGTATAGGCTTGAATGGCCTTTTGCTGCTCCTCCATCGTCTGAAGCATATAGCGGGTTGAGTTCCACCGCATCACAGCCTCTTGCTTCAGGTGATGGCAGGGCAGGTTCAAGAGTGTTTGCTGGAGCTCCAGTCTTTAGCACGCAGTCGCTGAATGGTGAAAGTGGCCAGAAATTTTTGGGCCACCCAAAGCATCTCCTGCACGCCCCTGTCGTTTTTCAGAAAATTCTGCACCACCAAATTTATTGTGTGAGCAAAACATGGGATGTGCTGGAATTTGCCCAGATGTAATGCCCGCACAATATTGGGGGCGTTGTCAGATATCACAAATCCCCAGGAGAGTCTAAGTGGGGCAATGATTTCCCTCAGTTTCCCTAAGAGGTTGTCAGCGGTGTGCCTCTTACTGAAACCAGTGGTACACAGTGTAGCCTACCTTGGAATGAGCTGGCGTTTCTCAGATGCTGCTACTGGTGAAGCTGCTGTTGTTGCTGCATAAGGCGATACATCTACCAGTGGGCTGTCACAGTCATATAGTCCTTAGTCTGCCCTGTTCCACTTGTCCACATGTCCGTGGTTAAGTGGACATTGGGTAAAAAACAATTTTTTTAGGACACTGAGGACACTTTTTCTGAACATTCTGTCTCTGTACATTCTCGGTATCACCTGCCTAGTGAAGTGGAATCTAGATGGGATTTGGTACTGGGGACACACTACCTCCATCAATTGTCTAAATCCCACTGCACTAATAGCGGATACCGGACGCATGTCTAACACCAACATAGCTGTCAAGGCCTCAGTTATCCACTTTGCTTGAGGATGACTGTGTGTCGTACTTCATCCTCCTCGCTAAGGACTGTTGGAGGGTCAGTTGTTTAGGAAAAGAAGTAGTGGTGTTCCTACTTCCTCTCTGGGATGATGAACGACTCCAAGCAGCAACAGCAGCAGCAGCAGCAGTAGGCATAGCAATGCAGGATCCTCCGTAGGAATCCCGGATAGGAGAGTCAGTCATGCCAGTGACATGGTCTGCAGGACTACTTCTGATCCTGTGAGGCGGAAATTGAAATTGACGAGGAGGGAGTTGACGGTGTGGTTTGCAGGCGCTTGGACACAACAGGACAAAGGGATTTAGGTGTCCCTGGATTGCTTACGGTCTTAGCCACAGTTTCTGAACTAGACAGTAACTTTTTATGAACGCGCTGCAGGTGACGTATAAGGGAGGATGTTCCTAGGTGGTTAACCACCTTTATATATGGTACATATGACAAGACAGTTGTTGTCCGCATTTGGATAGAAATATTTCCAGACCAAGAGGTGGAATGTTTGGTCTTCTGCCCAGGCATGACCATGATGGGATTTTTCATCCCCCGGTGCCTGATTTAAACAAACCACCTCACCTTCAGAATCCTCCTCGTCAACTTCCTTAGCACTAGTTACACCAATATCCTCATCCTGTTGTACAACAGTGACATCTTCAATTTGAATATCAGCAAATGGACTGTGGGTGCTCCTTCCAGCACTTGTAGAGGGCGTGCAAATGGTGGAAGGAGCCACCTCTTCCTATCCAGTGTTGGGAAGGTCAGGCATCGCAACCGTCACCACACTTGGACTCACCATGGGGATTTGTGATATCTTCTTAGAATTAGAAAGCACAGTTCTTTGCTGTGCTTTTGCCAGCTTAACTCATTTGATTTTTGTAGTGGGAGGAGGGCTTCCATCGTCATGTGAAGCTGAACCACTAGTCATGAACATAGGCGAGGACCTTAGCCGTTCCTTGGCACTCCGTGTCATAAATGACATATTGGCAAGTTTACGTTTCTCCTCAGACAATTTACATTTATTATTTAATTTCATTTTCCTGAACTTTGCCATGTGGGATTTTATATGCCCTCTACTATGACATTGGGCATCGGCCTTGGCAGACAACATTGATGGCATTTCATTGTCTATGTCATGACTAGTGGCAGCAGCTTCAGCACTAGAAGGGAGTTCTTGCACTTTCCCTATTTTATTTTTATCGGACAAATTGTTGTCCTCCATTTCTGTGATATTGATGCACATGCGGCTAAGGCACACACAAACAAGAAAAAGATTTATTATTTTTTTTTGGAGCACACTTTGGGGATTATACCACCCTTCAACAGATGAGCCAGCCGGCCCTTTACTTATGACACAGGTGCATGCTTGGCACTACTTTGTTGATGCACGTGCGGCTACAGCGCACACAAGCAGAAAAAAAAATGTTTGCACTTGGGTGGAGCACCCCTGATGGACAGAGCACCCCCTGGACAATATATGTCACAAAGGGATAGGCAGCGCTTGTAGCATTTGTCAATGAAAAATATTTTAATATAAATATGCAGATTTAAATACTCAACAGTGCAAATACGTGAATAAGTATATATTCACAGTAAAAATAAGTAAGAGACAGCAAAAATGGCATAGGACTGCTTTGTGTGTGGAATCCTTGCTATAGTACCCTCCAGATTTGATTGTCTAACACGTTTCCCTGTTGATCATAGCTTCGTCAGGCATTCAAGTCTGGAGGGTACTTTTGCAAGGATTCCACTTATAAAGCTCAGGAACCTTTATCACCACATTGCACATGAAGCGGTCTATCGAATCCTACCTATCTATACACTCTAAAATTGTCGCTGTTTAGTGTTATGAGTCACACAAAAAATAATTTCTTTCAGTCTTTGATTGTGGTTCCAAAGCACAAAAACTTATTATTCACCATAAAAACAGATAGTTACACGCTGTGATCTAAATACAATTAGCGCAAACGAATTATACAGACAAAATGTACAGTCATTGCATACTCACGCGCTCTGTATCCAGATCCCGGCATCAAAATGAAACCTCCATCAACAGCAAAGCAAGAAGACTAGCATCTAGTTTCAGTTTCAGAGAGCCTGCATATATACTCTTACAGGGATAGGCAATAGAACAAAACAGTTTGGCATGATTCCATTGGTTCTTCTTCCTGGTTCTTCTGTTACAGTAGAGTTCACAGGTCAAATCGTATGGTCACATTCCTGCCTCCAAAAGACCTTTGTGTCCATTTTCCAGCTGCATAACAAATTAGACTGGCTGCATTACAGGATACATTTTAATGCCTAACTCTCTATGATCCATAATTTGCAGACACATGTTGCGATTTCTTCACTGATGGAACCGGAAATCTCCAAAGACACAGTGGTTTAGAATGACACCAAACAGGGTCTGCTTATCATGCACTAAACCTTAGGTATCAAATAACATGTATTTCACAACATTACTGATACTGAATAAAACCTTAAATATTAACCTTAATGCTAGGGAACCTTTTTATGTAAGTGTGCAGTGTGTAAGTACTGGGGTATTAAGAAAAGATGCTAGTTAGCATTGTGCGACTACCTGTTTTGTGGAGTACACCATGGTACGTGTTTTGCAGGGTTGATCATATTATATGTTTTAGTAACTGTCTATATTTATATAATGAGGACTTTTAACATCTTTCTATTGCATGGGAATCGCACGACGCTAAATAATAGCATCGCCATATGTACTTATAATGGGTGAGATTTGCTAAAATGGCGCTAGGTGGCCAGTCGCAAAATGACGTCTTGTTGCCATTCGCAAAATGGTGTCGTGCAGATTTAATTTTAAACAGATTCTGTCTCAGACAATTATCCGGCTTCGACAGTCCACCCTTTGATAGCAAACAACATGTTATCACACTCTGGTTTTAAAATTAATTTAGGCTTACACTATGACATATTATTTAATGTTATATTATGGGATGGCACAAGGTGGTTCTTAAACCATCAATAATGTGTCTCTGGGAGGGACATTAAACTACCCTTATACTCACACCACGGATCTTGGGAGATCATGGGAAAGATGTGGGGATGCACCAATCCTATAAAGGAAGCCTTGAAGGGGAATAGGGACTTACATTATTTATGATGTTTTAAAATAACATTTTAGTAACACATTTCATGCATGTCTAAATCTTATACATCATCTGATGGTACTGTACCTTCTAGTTCAGGGTTGTAATGCAGTCCTACATTTACCTCGGTATTCATATTGTTACTTCTAACCACCATCAAAATTTCATTCTTTCGGTTTACCTCATCTTTACATTTTACACATTTCAACACAGTAGGAACACACCTGACACATAAGCCAATTACTATGATGACAATCAATATGAGGATCAGGAGTTTACCTATACTAGTAACCATTTCCTGAACCCACTCTCCTAGACCGGAGAACCATTTCACTGGGTTCAGCCATGAAACCCATTCCTCTACTTTCTCCTCTATTTCAGCCATTGAAGCATTATGGTTCTTCTGAAATTCCCACTTCAGCTGCAGAATTTCATCCATCTTCCGGTCTATCACCTCTTTGAGATCACTAGTATTATTTGTAATATATGTGCAACACTTTACACCAAATTGGGTGGCCAAAGTTACGCAATACCCTACAGTGACAGCTATTAAATAATTTAACACTAGTCTATGTTGCACGAGTTCTTTCTTGTAAGCTTGCAACTCCCTACCTGTATATCTAAGCGTGTCATCATACATCTCGGTGATATTATCTATTAATTTAGCAAGGTCTTGGATATATCTAAAATTTAGTGTACCCCGAGCGATCCTGGTGGGATCCAATGTGAGCAAAACTTGAAAGCCAGTTGTTTCACTAATTAACTGTGTGGCTTTATGTACATCACCAGGTATCATATTTCTTTTGTCTCTATGTTCATATTGTGTGTGAAGATATGGTGATGTTGTGTTTTTATGAATACCAAGCATTTCACCATGTGTAGGGGTCATAACCTCTGAGACTACTCTTCCCAGATAACACAAACCTTCGGAACTCGGAGAGAGCCACTTATACGCTTCCCTTCCACATATAAAATATACATCATCGGGGAGAACATAAGGGATAGTAAACATAAGTAACCCACACATTTCCCTAGCAAGTGATCCTACTTCAGGTTCTCCCATTTGACTCATACAAGTTTCCTGTTGTAATATCTTGGCACAATACCCTTCTGGTACCCTACCAATCATTTCTTTGGTGTTACTTAGTGTATATTTATACCAGAAGTGTCTTCCACCCGACCTAATTGTGCGTAACAGTTCATAATTCATAGGCTCATGAGTAGCTCTTAGTGAAAAGGTCATCGTCTGGTTATTCCCCGTCACCTTGGTTGGTGATGTTCAAACATAAAAGTGATTTATCTACTTGGTACTGGTGCGGTTTGAAATGAGATGGTTTGGACTTAAGAAATTTTCCATCCAGTGCATGCCCTCTTTGCGATTCGAAAATTTCAGAGACATTCAATGGGAATGGCACTCACCCTACATTATGCTGTCCTTGAGGCACATGAGAGCACACCCAACAGTCGGTTTGGTTTAAAACTTTTGTCCACCATGGTATGATAATCCTCTAAAGGATACCCACCCCAATACTGGTTTGGCACTGCTGGATGCAATTCTCATCAAGTAAGGACCCACAAAACTCACACATACAATAATCTTCAGATGATAGACCTTCACACTGTCTCTGAGTTTCCACAATAGCAGATCTCTTAACAATTACTGTACTGAGTTTGGTCAGATACTCCCCCGGTTGGTTTAGCACTCCTTCTCCTGACTCCACTCCATTGATATCACCATCAGCTGCCCTCTCCGTCCTGTGTCCTCCATCACAGAAACCAGGGATCCCGAAACACCCCAAGATAATGAGAACTCTGGGAGAAAACACAAAGATAACCACAGCAGACTAATCCATTGCTCAATACAAGGATCTACAAAATTTCTTTAGCTCAGGTATCTCACTGTAACCGTTAACCCTCCTGGAACAGGCTTTCAATTGACAGGTCTACGTTATCTGCCTCAATTCTGCCTTGACTCTCCACCGGTTGATTGACCTTCTTACAGTGAGTGGAATGGACCCAGGTATCTCTCCACCACCTTCAAGGAAGTTGTACTCATCAGCAATACCTGATACGGACCTTCCCACTGATCTGTCAAACAACCTGAATGCAAGAAATTTCTGATCATAACAAATTCTCCAGGTTCAACATCATGACAGTTTGTTTCAGGCATATCATGTGACAACAATTTCAGTTTCTGCTGTTGTTGTTTTAACTGTTTACTCATTGTTATAAGATACCTTACAATTACCTCATTGTTACTTTTCAAATCTTCCTGCGGACTTATAATCAAATGAGGTTGTCTACCAAACAGTATTTCAAAGGGGGACACATTGAGAGGGGGTCTAGGAGTTGTCCTGATACTATGAAGGACAAGTGGAAGTGCTTCTGGCCAACCCAGTCCAGTTTCCACCATGATTTTACTTAATTTATTTTTAACAGTACCGTTCATCCTCTCCACCTTGGCACTGGCTTGCGGTCGGTAGGGGGTGTGAAGTCTACTATTAATACCCATCAACTTACACATGTTCTGGAAGACATCACCTGTGAAATGAGTACCCCTATCACTTTCAATAATTCTAGGGATACCGTATCTGCATACAAACTCCTGAACAATTTTCTTAGCAGTAAACGCAGCAGTATTAGTGGCAGCTGGGTATGCCTCGACCCAATTAGAAAACACATCAGTGCACACTAATATGTACTTGAGATTCCTGCAGGGTGGTAATTGGATGAAATCAATTTGCATTACCTGAAAAGGTCCGTCGGTCGGAGGAATGTGGGATGGTTCGGTAGAGATCGTTTTCCCAATGTTTTTCCTCAAGCAGGTCAAACAGGACATTGCTCTCTTTTCTGCTTGAGAAGTAAAACCTGGTGCACACCAGTATGCTCTCACCAATTTGCACATACCTGGCTTTCCTAAGTGAGTCATACCGTGCGCTGCCTCAGCCAGGCTTGGGTAGTACACCTTGGGAGCCACTGGCTTACCTTGTCCATCTCTCCAGAGTCCAGAGGACTCTTGCCCACATCCCTTGAACCTCCAGACTGCCTTTTCCTGGGTGGAAAACAAATTTTGCATCTCAATTAATTTCAGCATGTCAATCGTTTGAAACATCATTTGGTTAATTGGCACATGTACTTTTAACCCTGCTGCCCATTTGGCAGCTTGGTCTGCCCAGTGACACCGGATCATCCTCACATTTATGGGCTTTACACTTAATTACCGCCACTGTCTTAGGCAGTTGGATCGCTGTCAGTAGTCATTTTATATGTCTGGAATGTGCGATTGGTGTGCCTGCTGCTGTCATAAAATTTCTCAGATGCCATAGAGCCCCCAAATCATGTACCACCCCAAAGGCCTCCACAGAGTCAGTGTAGATATTAGCAGATTTACCTTCTGCTAAGTCACACGCTCTCCTTAATGCCACCAGCTCCGCCACTTGGGCTGAATGAGGTGGACCTAAAGGTTTGGCCTTTATGATATCTTCATCATTTACCACAGCATAACCTGTACATAACTCTCCAGTGTCAGTTTGTCTATGACATCTCCCATCCATGTAAAATGTCACATCTACATTTTCTAAAGGTGTATCCCTTATGTCAGGTTTTGCAGTAAAGGTTTGATTCAGATATCCCATACAATCATGTGCATCAATATACCTGCAGAACTCACCTTTCACCAGCGACTCACCTCTCTCCACCCTTTGTGCATCATGTTGCACATATGCTAAATACATTGCTTGATTTAACGTACTGCACCTTTTGATGGTGATGTTTGCAGATGCTATTAGGGCTATTTCCCATTTTGTGAATCTAGCTAAGGATACAGGTCTGGTTTGGGCAGAGTTTAGCAAAGCAGATACAGCATGGGGAGTATAGACAATCATATCATGGCCTAAAACCATATCCTCACTCTTACAATAGAGCAGTTGCTGCTACACTTCTTGGGAGTGATCTTGCCACAGTGTCCAATTGTGCACTGTAGTATGCTACGGGCCTACTGGCATCACTATGTTTTTGTGTGAGGACACCTGCTGCACAACCATTAGCTTCCGTACAATACAAATCAAAAGGTTTTTGGTAATCGGGTATTCCCAATGCAGGTGCCCTTGTCAGACTATCCTTATGGTTAAGGAAAGCCTGCTCTGTTTCCTCTGTGTGTATGACATGATTAGGCTTTGAGGAAGAGACTAAGGGCCTGATTCAGAACCGGTCGCAAGCGCTGAGCGCTCGCAACTGGGTCGATGGTGGCCCACAGCACATGCGCACGACGGAGCCGGCTCTGTCATGTGCATGCACGAGACCCAGCTAGCGACGTGCACTCCGTCGCTCCAGGTCTTACAGCAAAGGGGGCGAGCTGTCGATGTTGAGTGACAGCTTGCCCCCTTTGGTGGGTGAGCTGGGGGGTGGCTGCCCAAATAGAGGCATTCCCATGAGAATGCCTGTTGTTTGGGGGTGGCCCCACTGACATCACGAGTGATGTCAGTGGAGAGATTCCTGCTCTTATAGTGCCGAAATCTCTCTGGGGCTTGCGGCCACGGGACCCTACCACGAGGGTCTCATCGCAAGCCCGATGGTCGCAATGGTCTTGACCATCGTGACCATCATCATGGCCACTCGCTGTAGCTGTGGGTAGTTACCCACAGCTATGTGAGCGGCCAGGAGGCCGTTCTAAAAAATAAAAAAACGGCCCTGATACAGAGCAAGTGCTCTATCAGAGCGACCGGGTCTGAATCAGGCCCTAAGTCCTGTAATGGCAAGGCCAAAATAGAAAAACCTGGGATCCACTTTCTGCAGTATACACATATTCCCAAGAAGGTACGGATTTGCTGTTGGTTCTGCGGCAGTGTCATGTTCTGTATGGCTTGGATTCTGTCATTTGTTAGATGTCGTAACCCTTGAGTTAGGCAATGTCCCAAGTACTTAACCCTGGTCTGGCATGGCTGTAGTTTGTCCTTAGCAACCTTGTGTCCTGTTTGCGAGAGATGAAGCAACAAAAGTTTAGTATCATTGAAACATAAACGAATCAGAACATAACAATAAATCATCCACATATTGTATTAGAACAGATCCATTGGCAGGTTGAAAAGATTGTAAACAGTTGTGTAAGGCCTGGGGCTGTCTATGAAGCCCTGGGGCAGCCGTGTCCATGTGTATTGTACACCCCTGTATGTAAAAGCTAATAGGTACTGACAGTCAGGATGAAGAGGTACAGAGAAGAAAGCAGAACAGCGGTCAATGACAGTGAAATGGGTTGCATTTGGTGGGATCTGCATAAGAATGACAGCTGGATTCGGCACTAAGGGAAATTGGCTCTCTACTACCTTATTAACCCCTCTAAGGTCTTGTATGAGCCTGTAACCCCTCCCACCACTTTTCTTCACAGGGAAGATGGGACTGTTAGCTACACTTGCTGTATGGACTAAAATTCCCTGCTGTATTATGGGATAAATGGGACTCAATTATGGGATAAACCCCTAACTCTACCTCCTGTTTTAATGGGTACTGGGGAATTTTTGGAGCTTGCCTACCACTTTTTAGATTTACCATTACAGGAGCTACATTTGCCGTTAATCCAGTGTCCTGTCCATCCTTGGTCCAAAGTGAATCTGGAATTTGGGATAACATTTGATCTACCTGGAATGGATTTTTTCCTGAACCAGTAGAGTGATACATTAACCTTTGGGGAGTGTCCAATATATCCCTCACCTCGTGTGCCACTCTCTCTGGGATATCTAAGAATATACCATCAAGGGTACAATATATGACACATCCCATCTTACATAACAAATCCCTTCCCAGTAGGTTAGTAGGAGCCGCTGCTGCCAGGAGAAAAGAATGCCTGGTATGCAATGGCCCAATAGTAACCTCTGTGGATTTGGTTAAAGGATAATGTTGCACTTTACCCGTTACACCCATTGCTGGTACTGTCTCGTTGGTCACCTGTAAATTAGCTGGAGATTTTATCACTGACCTGGTCACCCCCGTGTCTACAAAAAAAGGATGGTTAGTACCAGCTACATCAACCATTATCATCGGTTCTTCCCTAGTACTACCAGTTAACCTGACTATCTGTAGACTACAGGTATGACCTGACCCCTAGCATTGACTTTCACTCTCCAATACAGCATTTAAGGCCACAATTGGAGCTGGTGACTGTGGGAAATTTCCTTCACTCTGTGTATATCCCTTATGTGGATATCCAGGTACTCCCTGGTTAGGGGGCCCTACCGTCTTCACCTTACAGTTCCTACTTACATGTCCCACTTGGTTGCAGTTAAAGCACCTTCGTGAGTGGCATGGGTGAAAAGGTTGCTGTGTGGGTTGAGTGGTAGAGAAAGGGTGTGGATAGGGATTTTGAGGGTAATATGGTGGCTGTGGATAGTATGGGTTTTGTAGCTGTGTGTGATAAGTGGGGTAGGGCTGTCTTAGTGGTGGTGCATGATTGGTGAGGGCATGTAGCTGTGCAGGTGCATGTGTGTCTGGTGGCTGTGATGTTACATTCATTCCTTCTAGAGCTTGAATACTAACAGCCATTAGCTTCTCGCTCTGGGTCTCTCTCTTTTTGTGGATGCCCTCACCAATCCTGCACCGCCAAATAATAAGTAAGGTTTAAAAATAATATCTAAAACACATCGTGATATCAATCATGGAGGTCCCAGCGAGATACACCTGTTAACGCCCGCTGTATCGGTGATTGAGAGAGAGTGCACGGCAGTGAGTTATTTTGCTCATCAGATAATTTTTATTTTTTATTTTTAAACGTGCAGTTTTGTTTTTTTTCTCCCTCAGTCTCTGATATGATGGTTAAGTTAAATTGTGCTGTATTGAATGTTTTGGATTTGTTTTGTTTTGGTAGGATTTGTTTCTTAAAATAAGGTTTTTCTCAGTTGTAGTTTGTATAAGAAAGTTTGGTATTTTGGAGAAATGGTGTTCGGAGGAGGGATTCTCCCCTCCTTTTCTTGTCTGGGCATTGTGCCGAGTAGATAGGGAAAATAAATGGTATTTGATGAGATTTTTTCTTTCCCGTGCACTGAAATATAATAAGGATAAATAAAGATGATTTTTAAATTTGAAAGTTAAGTGATTTTCTTGGCATTTTTGTTAGTTGATATATCGATTTCTGAAATTATTGTTAGATTGATGTGTTAAGAGGGTTTTATTGATATCTTCTATTTTCTTTTTCTGCTCACTCTGAGAAATTTTAATTTTTTTGCACAAACCAGTTTTTTGGTTTTTTTTCCTTCTTCTGTTTTATTTCTGTATGAAAGAGTGACGTATGATTGGTTGAATGACATATGTTTGGGTAATTGACTGACCTTCACGGCAGTTGGGTGTGGTAAGAAGCCCACCGAGTATCGCTTACGGCTTCCGCTTGGAGTTGGGGATAGATTAGGGTCTTGTGTCAAAAAAAAAAGACACCATAAAACCATAGACAGCAGTGTATGCAACTTGTGTGAGTGATCTATAACTCTTTAAAAAAAAAAAAGAGGTTGTGCATACTGTCTTTTACCTTTCCTCATTCTTCTGTCTTTCTCTTTCATTGACAGCCCCATTGACAGGGACCCCTGATGTGTCTTAATTGTGCATATGTTGCTGTGATAGATTTAGTAAAGGATTTGATTACCATAGATGAGTTTTTCCTAATATTTTATAATATATGCACTGTTGATTTGCTTTTCTTGGAAATTGAGGAATTGAGGTTTGAGGATTTCGATCCAATAGTGTTGTTAGAGAGTGATCTGTCATTTGATTCAGTTTTTGGACTTGGGTTCTTACGGAAGCAGTTCATTAGAATTGTTGTTTGATTTCTGGAAATTAGGGGAGTATTGTTGAGTTTTTTTGGTAGTTGGTTTTGTGGTTATAAAGAGAAAATTTTCTTTGTGTGTCAGCAGGGGGTTACGACGAGAGGCATTTGGTGACCTAGCATTTCCCATTTTCCCCTGTAGTATCCTTGTATGAGAAGTGGAGTAGAGAGACATGAATCTGGTTATGTGAATTGCGGGGTAATATTATAAACAAAGAAGAGAAGTCCACATGGCTAGATAGTGTAAAATCAATCTGCAGATATTTAAGAACAAGATAATTTTGAGTAAAAGTGCTAAATCTGATAACAAGGACATGGAGGGCACCAGGTAACTGAGGTACAAATCTGTTAACGAGGTCAGATTGTACATGAGAGGTGTTGACCTGATAACGAAAGACCGGTAACACGAGGGTAGAGTTTTTGGGGTTTTCATTTTGACAGACGTGTCACAATTTTAAAGTGAAAGAAACAGATAATCTCATTTGATTTTTAAAAGGCAACATTATCTCAGTACTTGTATGGGATTGGTGGTGGCTCTTGTAAGTGATAAGAGGGTAAGAGTAAGTGATTTGAGGGTGAAGAGGTTGATTGTAGCTTGATAAGCTACAGAGTATGGGGAGAATGGTGCGTGACGCACCTGGATGGTAATGGTTGTTTGAATGAGGGTGAGAAGGAATTGGTTTGGTGAAACGGAAATCTAAAACCAGGGTAGTTTACCATGAAATTGTAAAGGTATCCCACTAACAAAACTTGTACTTAAGAAAGAATTAATGTTTCTCATTGCAAGTGTAAAGCCTATTTGAGGAGCTGGAAGAGTGTTCCCGTTTGAAGGTCATAGAGATTAGCTATTTGAAAAAAAATGCAGTTTTATTTTTGCAGCAGAGCGAGAGAAAGACATGTTTTTAATATGGCATCAAGTGAGTTGCCAAGAGTTAAGAGGGTGGGGAATAAAATTAGCGTAATGCGGGATCTAGGAATAATAATAAAACAAAAGCATATGTGATTAGGAATGACAAGTATGTATGCAGTTATGAATGACAAGTACAGAGATGAGAGTGTGAGGTTTGTTGCAGGGTGGAGTGAGATGACCGGATGGACCTCTGGTCATTTCCCCATGGCTGGCACATTTAACCAATCTGTTCTGGAGGCTTTGAAAGCAGCAATTATTTTGTCTAAGTTGGTGAAGAATAGGGTTAAGTATTTGCAATGTCTGGCAATATGGCAACAGGAGGCTAAGAGGTGGAACAAGGTGGCAGTCAGCCAACAGCACCGGCAGCGCCCCCGGCTCTCACAGCTGGCCCGACTGACCCCCATTTTGTTTTTGTTTTTATTTATTTTATTTTTTTTCAAGATTTGAACCCCAGAGACTCCTGTCTCTGGTGATGACAATGTTGATGTAACGCTTAAGCTTATTGCTTTCTCTATGATTGCTTATTTTAATCAATAATACCAAGATTTGTATCTCACAGACTATTGTCTCTGAAGCTAACTTAAATGTCTAAGCTTACTGCTATAGTTATGCCTGTTTATTGATTCTAATCAACAATTTTTATTACTATTCCCCAGAAGTGAACTGTTAGATCTGATTCAGCTGATTCAATTGATGATTATTACTGATATTCGTGTCCTTCCTGCAACTAATCTCACTGTCATTACCAGGTTCAATGTGTCCTGGATACCTTGTGTTTATCTGACCATTTATTGTTTGTGAGTACTTCACAGTTTCCGGATGTTGTCACAGAAATCCTACATCATGTGCAGCATCATTCACAGCAAAGAAATTGTGCCGTTATTTATGTTTCCAGATATAATATAGTATCCTATGATTTAACTACGGACTATGTTATACAATTCTCACAGCATCTGAAGAAAAGCAAGGAAACCATATGAAGAGACTCCCAGAAGAACCTTGTCATGGAGTCCAGTCTGGAGACTATGTAAGGGTGAGAAATTTCTTATGTTCTGGTTGTCTCATAGATCGATGGCAAGGCCCATTCCAGGTTTTGTTAACAACCTCGATGTGGCTGAAAAGGACAATTGGATTCACAAAATCTCACTGCAAGAAGGTTGCCAACCTGGCGGTGAGGTCAGTTAAAGCCAAAGAAGACGCAGATAAAGACATTGACTGTGATTTAAATCTAATAAACTTATTTGATGATGGGCCTGATCAGAGTCACAGTTCAGACCAAGATAAGGTTCACAGAATCGGGAACATTATTAGTAGTGTTCTGCGGGTTGTGAACAAAGAAAATGAAAGATGGCTATTGGTGATCAAGTCTCTGTGTATCCATTGATTGGGAAAGTTATTTTTTTTCCATTTTTAAATTTATTTTTTATAGTGAATAGGAGCTGACAAGGACTGGTGACTGATGAGGACGGGTGGAGAGTTATTCTAGGGGTACTGTCAGGGTCATATTGGTAGACTCCACTCCTGTTTTATAACTCATGGTCATAAGGGATATGGTTTTAATCACATTAAGAGTCATAAAAGATGCACACACTCATATTACTACTGATACTCCAAGGTATAGGTACGCATCAGAGGATGGTCAAAAGACCAAGGTGGAAAATTCTTAATAACTCATATATAAAAATAATTAAAATGTTTGAAAAAGATATACATTACAGGTAAATAAGATCTCATACTGGTACTAGGTGCAAGATACATCTGATGAAGTATCGGAAAAAAAGAGCCATTACTGTAAGGCAAAGGTGTGAAGGGTTGTCTCACAATTCCAAGTATGCAGTATGTAAATACTGTGTTTTAAATTCAGAAAAGGGGTATAGAATGGTGCAAAGATAGCACCTCTATACAAACTGACACTTCTTCCCTGGACACTTATCATGAGCTTGTAGAAAGAACAATAAAGTTGATTGTTGGGTATGTAGTCACCATGTCATTCAGGGGATGTTGTGCTAATGTCTATCTCATTGCACTTAAATCAAACAACACTTCACTCACTATGTGGAACTCACACACTTGAACCTTATAATGTCACAGGTTCCCTACATTTAAAATTAACAAGGTATCCAAGGTATGATCAGGACAACATCATGTGTATTAACAAAATGGTACAGGAGCTGAAGGTATTTATTTGTGAACCAGTGTTTGTAACACAATCTTACAAGGAAGATCTTACTGAATTAAAATTGTTTGGGGATCTTTTATAAATTATTAAATACACAAAACTTAATAAAGAAGAATGCGTGAGTGCATTAATAAACTGTGTAATAACAGAAGGAATGTAGGGGTACAATAAAACACACAGTCATCGTATAGCAGAATGGAACAAGCGAGAAGAAAGCGTGGATGAAAAGGGTGCCCGTTGTAATGTTTCTTATAATGCTTTTTCTAACACATTGTCTAATAAACCATGATACTACCACAGGGGTTAAATTATATGTGTGGGCATAAGTCTTATAGATGGTTACCGGTGAATTCTTTTGAAATGGGTCTTATAAGAACATTGCTACTTGATGCAAAGGTAACACAACAGAGAAATCTAAAAGAAACATATGAAATGATTACTGTGTAAGCACGGTAAATAGAAATGGTATATGGAAAAGTACAAGCACCTTTTTACACTTTCCTAAAGTTCTAAGATTGGTTTAGGATTTGTTAACATAATAACATTTGGTACATAGGGAATTAATAAACAATATCGCAGACATTATGGTAAGAGAGTTTCAAGTAATAAAACACTGAATTAAAATGTAGCACACACTACCTTACAGCTGCAACTTTGGATATTGTGTCACATTACAAACAGTTTATGGGTTAAAGTGTTGTACATACATCACAAATTCTTCTGATGCAGAAGAAATAAAATAAAGGTTAAATTAAATTACTCAGGTTAAAAAATGAATTTGCTGAATAAAAAAACATGAATGTGTGATTCCCGACAGTTGGTTCACCTGTTTGAACCCCAGCACGTGGATTGCATGGGTTGGAAATTGGTTTGGCGGCATTATGCACGCAATGGGCAGACTAATATTTTTTGTCATGATAATGATGTTGATTTTCTATATATTAGTGAAATGCTTCAAGAAGATTTTCCAATGTATTAAGAAGAAATCTGATGATGCAATCTATGAGAGAGATGAACTTTCTTCAGAGATATGAACTTTTTTCGGAGTTATGACCCCTCAAATTTCATGAGCATGGAACTGATAACACAGGAATATGTGGCCATACATATTCCTTCAGCAATTCATGAATATATGCATTCTTATGTCTTTCATTATTATTTTCATTGCAATTAATAGTATTTAGAAATGATTCAGAATATATATTAGTTGTAAGTTGCAGAGGACCGTCACGCGTCGAATGGCCTCAGGCCTAGAGATGAAGTTTACCCTCTCTCTAAAGTAGGCAGGTGTGTGTCTGAAGCAACAGTTATTATTGTTTAATATTGTTTAATCTAAAAGGTATAAGTGTTATTACGGAAATAGGTATAAATCAGAACTGTGGAAAACTATTTCTTCTCTAGCAAGACAGCATGATGGGTTAGTTGAGTATGAACAGACTAGGAGACAGTAGGTCCCAGATCCGTATTAACAAGAAGGGAGTTAATCGGGATAGCCTTGGCCTATAAGCGGTCACCAGTATTTTGAGATCATAGAAAGGAGATTATAGGTTTTGTTATGATTAAAACATATTATCAGTGAAATGTTTAGTGCGCATGAATATTGAATTAATTAATTAATATTCGCCATTTTATAATATGTTAGTAGCAGAGAGGAAAAAAGTATAAAACATTGATCAGAAAGGGGAGGGGTCGGTTAGTCGGGTTGAGCAGGAGAGATTGTAGGTCGAGAGAGTTGCGGGGCGCTGGGTTGTAAGTATAAACAGGGCTGGCAGTCACCTTGGGAGTCTATGCTAGGCTTTGCAAATAATCATTTTGTCACTGTTGCTGAACTAATTTTTTTTATGTTATAAGTCTGCTTTGTCAATAATACAGTGGTGCATGTAGAATTGATTTGCTTTTTAAGTAAAACATTGTCATTTATTTTAGAGTTGGTATTGGAATGAATTATTAAATTTTTTCTTATAATAAGTAAGGTTTAAAAATAATATCCAAAACACCTCGCGATATCACACTGTTTCCTTTGACCTTGTTACCTGGCTGAGGATTTAGCCTATTACTGCTACGTATAGGGTTAACAAATTCCTCTACGGGTGCAGTGGATGTTAACACTTCCTTAACTACCACTGATGGAGATGGGGTCACCACTCGTGCTTGTTGTGATGGATCATCTAACATGTGTACAGCATGGGAAATGGCAGACATAACAACAGGTTCATCATCCACATCATAAACATTTTCCTTGTGATTACTCAAGAGAGGATACAAGTTACCTGTTACATTTTTATGAGTTTTTACATCGACTGTACCTCCACCCCCATCCGCATAGGGCGGTGGTGGTGCGCATGAACCACTGACATTAACTTCCACAACGCTACCTTGCTGTGCGTGCGCGCTATTTCGTGGCGCGCACATACCGCAGTTTAGCGTTGTGTGTGCACTCCCCTGTATGGTGCATGCAATGCTTTTCCTCATTATTTTAAACCATACATCACAGTACCTAGTTGCATAAGCACCGTACCTAGTATGCATAATATGCCGAGCCGACCCAAGCGGCGCTTCCAACAGCAGCACATCATCTAACATCTCTACCGTTTGTTTGGTTCCCATCTTTGGGAAAATAATGCTAAACTTTTCAATAGAGTTTTAGACCAGTGAAAGAACATGAAGGCTACTTTCACTTACCTGTGGACGATATTAACAGGATGCACCCACACACCTATGGAAGAATAACCAGGCTGCTTCCACGCACCTAATACCTTTTTGACTACCTTTCACTGCTAGCATTTAGGCATTCCAATAGCACCTACCCTTTTCAGTGATTTCATCCACCCTCTGCTCAGTTCACAATCACAATTTGCCACAACTGTGTAGTTCAAATACAATGCTCAATAACCCTAACCGATCACTGAATGCTGCAATCACACTGAGAGCCGATACCTACAACAAAGACAACTGCACCTGCTTATGTGTATAGTCTGCGGTATATACTATCAAGCCACTAGGCCGACACCAGGCGCCTAGCACTTAAGGGTCCTACGATACCCTTAACTAGGGAACATGTTACCCCTACCAACACATGTTCACTGTTACACACTCTTTTCCTGCACAGAAAAATAAACGTTCTCCCAGATTTGGCAACACTGACTAAGATATTTACAACAATGTTATCTATCAATATAACAGTGCAATCTCAACGGCTTTGTTTAAAACACGTGGCAGCAATACAGGAAATATGTATACGCTAATGTGCGACTAGTCGCATACACAATAATGCGACTGCTACACAAAACATAATATTACCCTTACGCTATTGTGCGACCTCCCCTTTTAACATGAAATTCTATCAACGAAGGAAAACAAACTTTTTCCTCCATTGGATTCTAATCAGCGCTCCTTAAACTCACACAATAATGGGTAGTGGGCTCCCAGCAACAAAGTGGTAGCAGGTTTTCGAAGGCACAATGCATTCTTTCCTGCTTATGGTGCCTCCACTCTTTTGCTGAGAGATCGCTACCGAGTGTTACCGTGTGACTGGTAGCGTAATTTCACACTGCGAGCCCCCAACTATCGATTCCTACCTATCTATACACTCTAAAATTGTCGCTGTTTAGCATTATGAATCGCACAAGAAATAATTGCTTTCAGTCTTCGATTGTGGTTCCAAAGCACAAAAACTTATTATTCACCATAAAAACAGATAGTTACAACCTGTGATCTAAATACAATTAGCGCAAACAAATTATACGCACAAAAGTTACAGTCGTTACATACGCATGCGCTCTGGATCCAGATCCCGGCATCAAAGATGAAACCTCCGTCAACAGCAAAGCAAGAAGACTAGCATCTAGTTTCAGAGAGCCTGCATATATACTCTTAGGCAATAAAACAGAACAGTTTGGCATGATTCCATTGGTTCTTCTTCCTGGTTCTTCTGTTACAGTACAGTTCATAGGTCAATTCGTATGGTCACATTACAGCCTCCAACAGCTCTTTATGTCCATTTTCCCGGTGCATAACAAATTAGACTGGCTGCATTACAGGATACATTTTAATGCCTAACTCTCTATGATCCATAATTTACAGACACATGTTGCGATTTCTTCACCGATGGAACTGGAAATCTGCAAAGACACAGTGGTTTAGAATGACACCAAACACGGTCTGCTTATCATGCACTAAAGCTTAGACATTAAATAACATGTATTTCACAACATTACTGATAATGAATAAAACCTTAAATATTAACCTTAATGCTAGGGAACCTTTTTATGTAAGTGTTGCAGTGTGTAAATATTGGGGTATTAAGTAAAGATGCTAGTTAGCATTGTGTGACTACGTGTTTTGTGGAGTACACCATGGTATGTGTTTTGCAGGGTTGATCGTATTATATGTTTTAGTAACTGTCTATATTTATATAATGAGGACTTTTAACATCTTTCTATTGCATGGAAATCGCAGGACACTAAATAAAAGCATCGCCGTATGTACTTATAATGGAGGAGCTTTGCTAAAATGGCGCTAGGCAGGCAGTCGCAAAATGGTGTCTTGTTGCCATTCGCAAAATGGTGTTGTGCAGATTTAATTTTAAACAGATTCTGTCTCAGCCAATTATCTGGCTTCGACATGTCCTCTGCCAGCTGGACAGCCATCCCTACAGAGCCCTTGAAGTTTACAGTTACAATATACAAGAGACCTATGACCCACGTATTGGAGCAGCCGCACATCCATACCTTTACACCAGGGTAGGCAAATCCTCAGACTGCAGCTGCCGATCACCACCCCACACTTGTACCCCAGGAGTTACATCATTGCTGTAACCCATTGACTGCCAGCACTACCATCCTGCGTCCGGAGAGACACAGAGCTACACTATACAGAGACCTATATTTTCATCTTCACGGCTCCCCTGGGTTTCTTCCCGATATACATCCGGTGATTGCACAAAGAAATGAAGGTACTGTAACCCAGATTATTGTGGATATATTTGTGGGACATCCAAGTCCAAAAAATCCAGGCTGTTGATACAGCTCATATACACGGCTATCCCATAGATACCTGACTTTTGAGTTTACCCCTTTTTTTCATCGGGATACAAAACCAAGTCAGCTGACTAAACACATTACACTGGCTCGAATGGAATACCAATTGTATAATTGTCTGGTGGAATGCACTTGATACAATACAACATACAGTATATTGGAATTGAATTTAGATCAAAGCTAGTATGTTTATGTCTGTTTTTGTTTTTAATTTATATACTCTCCAGCAATTTATATTTATGCAAATATTGTGCTTTTTCTAGGAATTTTACTATTTTATATTTTTGTTTTCTCTTACTTATTTTTACTGTGAAAGCGATTTGCACTGTTGAGTATTTTAATCTGCATATTTATATTAAAATATTTTTCATTGACCAAATGCTACAAGCGCTGCCTATCCCTTTGTGACATATATTTCTATAGCAAACCAGGACACTACATGGCTTTTTGTTGCAGCAGCTGTAGCATTTATAGATAAGGAATATTAGTTCCTGTATATACAAGAGGACTCTTAATAGCACTACTTATTGTTGTCTTTCACCTCCTGGACAAAACTACAGCACCCCTTTAAGACTACAGCCTTTATGGGACATTGCACAACACAGCCCAGCCAGCCCCTATGTACTTTGAAGTGGACACAGCCCCTATGGACAACAGACTGCACAACACAGCCCAGCCAGCCCCTATGGACTTTGGAGTGGACACAGCCCCTATGGACGACAACAGCAGCACAACTCCCACTCTCCCTCTTCACTGTCCACAACCGGAGTGAAAAATGGTGCCGACGTGGGGACCTTTTATTGAATCCAAAACCCGTGAGAATCCGACAGCTGGATGATGATGTTTTGCCTCGATTTTAGATCCGAGTCAGGAGGGAAAACTCGAACCCGCTCATCCCTAATGTGTAATATATATATATATACAGTATATATGTCCTTTTGAGAAAGGAATCATGCTCACCCACAGCTGACGAGCGGCCTTGAGGCCGGGCAAATAAAAAAAAATGCAGAATATATTCCAGCGCTTACCTTAAGTGTTGTATGGGTAATAAATGTTACTAACACGTGGAAATTAATAGTATATATAAATTTATTCTAAATCAGTTGGTTGCAAATTTAATTTCTATAAACAATTACATTAAATAGTACCTAATACCGGTATACTGACAAGACACTACAAACAAGCAAACAACACATAAAATTGTATTCCAATTGAAATCTATTATGTTGAATAGTGGCTTTAATCATGTATATAATTTCATATAGGTATAATTATTCCAAATGTCTTGATACACTGTGGTTATCCTTTCTATTCTTTCTGTTATTTAGATGTTCATTAATCCTTACATGTAATTTACGGATGGTTTTCCCCAAATATTGGAGTCCACAGGGACAATATAGGGACAATATAGGACATAAACTACACCCTTTGAATGGCAGGTAATTCTCCCTCTTATCTTATATTCTTTGCCTGTAGTCTTTGAAATTACACTTTTAGTTGATTTAGTTGATTGTTCATCTTTGTACAGGTTCCACATGTGTTACAATTAAAGAAACCAGGTACCAACTTAAGAAACAACAGATAGATTTCATTATGGAAAGTATTATTTTTATTCTGACCCATAATTATTTTTGGTTTGGAGGCAAATTCTATATCCAACATCGGGGCACAGCGATGGGCACTAAATTTGCACCATCTTATGCAAACTTATATCTATCACAGTAGGAAAACAAATATATTTGGAAAAATTAGGTATACAAAGAGAAACTTGTTGTTGGGTCATATACAGTATATAGATGATGTTTTTATAATATGGGATGGCACAACAGAGGAGCTAGATAACTTCATTCTATACATTAATCAGAATAATGAAAATTTAGAATTCAAGAGTGAGTTGAGCAATACCAGTGTAAATTTTTGAGATCTCACAATTTCTGTGCATGAGGGGATGATTGTTACCAAGACTTTTGTGAAATCTGTAGATTGCAACAGCTACTGTATCTAGATGCCCACAGTAATCACCATAAAAAATGGATTTATCCCCAGAGGGCAACTGAGAAGGATAAGGAGAAATTGCACAAATTTAAAGGATTATGAGGAACAATCGAGTAATTTCGTGTCACAATGTAAAGAAAAAAACTATGATGTGGATTATGTAGAAAAAAATAGAACAGAATTTAAGAATCTGGAGAGAGATCCCCTGTTAGAATATAAAATAATACAAGAAGATGAATATAAGTACCACCAACATATTCTTTTTGTCACCAATTATTCAGGACAAAGTAGACTTTTGGAGGCAAGCCTTAGAAAACATTGGCATATTTTGATGGCCGATGAAGAACTAAGGAATCTCTTGCCCCCTAAACCCAGATTAGTATACAAAAGAGCGCAGACGATCAGGAATCAACTGGTGAAAAGCCACTTAAGGGAGGAGAAAAAACTACGTGGCTGGATAATTCGGTACCTGGTTTCTTTAATTGTAACACATGTGGAGCCTGTAAAAGATGAACAATCTATCAACTAAATCGACTAAAAGTGTAATTTCAAAGACTACAGGCAAAGAATATAGGATAAAAGGGAGAATTACCTGCCATTCAAAGGGTATAGTTTATGTCCTATATTGTCCCTGTGAACTCCAATATGTGGGGAAAACCATCCGTAAATTACATGTAAGGATTAATGAACATCTAAATAACATAAAGAATGGAAAGGATAAGCACAGTGTATCAAGACATTTTCAAGAAATGCATGGGAGTGATCTATATGGATTAAGTTTTATAGGTGTGAAACAAGTAAAGATCCCATGGAGAGGAGGGAATTTGAATGATCAGCTCTTGACAGAAGAAACTAAAGTTATTTTTGATTTAGGTACTTTAACACCTAAAGACCTAAATATAGACTTTGACCTTATTCCTTTTTTGAAATTATTGCAAATGATTATGTTGAAATTTTCCATAATCCAACTCCATTATTTATTTATTTATTAAATGATTTAAATATACTTAAAAGGATTCCTCTTATTAAAAGTCCCCCTTTTTTTCCTGCTTTTTCTGTTTTTTGTTGTTTTTCCTGTTTTTTTCCTGTGTTGCTTCCTTTCTTCCTTCTTTTTGGGTAGTAACCAATTCCTTTTAATTTTGTTTTGCTAATGATATAATCTCTTCTGTGCTAATGATGTAGTTCTTTTATATAATGAATTTGATTTTTTTTTAAAATGTAAAAATTTACTAAATAAATTATTTATTTTAAATATAATTTAATTTATATATGCATTTTAGTAATTGTTTTTAATTTGTTGTTATATGCTGTGAGTGTTTGGAATTATCACTGGAATTATACACTATAATGCAAATCATGCAGCATGGATATGATGAATGTAAGGGCGGAAGTGATGTCTGTAATTACTGACAACCATGACCAGCTGCCCTGAGGAGGATAAAAGGGATGAGGATCAATCTGCTTGGTATCCTGACGAAGCCTGTGGACAGGCGAAATGCGTCAATTACCAAGTGTATTGAGGGATGCCAGACGGAGATTTTTCATCTCAGGACTGTCCCGGAGTCTGCTGGCAGACACTCTCCACCTACTCGGGCTGGACCACTTAGCGGCACAGAGGAGGTAACCCCCACACGTTTAGCACTTGCAGGGAGGTAAGCACCTCCATCAGTCTGAATCCTGTGAGGGATCACAGAGTGCACTGCGGAGAACTGCTTTCACCAACTAGTACCTCATGTTATGAACTTTAATTATTACAGCAAATACCTGCATCTGTGTATCAACTTGTTGCCTTTTTGGGCACTAACTTTTTCTAATCTGCTGCATGAAGTACCTATCTAGTACATTTTGCTGTTTAGATCTGATATAGATCCTCCATAACGTCCGCACCATATATTGATCTTTTGTGTTGACTTGAAAATTTGTGTTCTATACAAATTGGACCTGAACGGAGTTCATTTGGAGTATAAAGCCTATTTGGATTGATTATACCTATATGAAATTATCTACATGATTGAAGCCACTATTCAGCGTAATAGATTTCAATTGGAATACAATTTTATATGTTGTTTGTTTGTTTGTTTGTAGTGTTTTGTCAGTATACCGGTATTAGGTACTATTTAATGCAATTGTTTAAAGAAATTTAATTTGCAACCAACTGATTTAGAATAAATATATATATATACTATTAATTTACACGTGTTAGTAACATTTATTACCCATGCAACACTTAAGGTGAGCGCTGGAATATATTCTGTGTTTTTCAACTGTATCCTCATATGAATAGGGTAGGTGGATCCCTATTCTATTGTTCCTAGCAGCTACCTTTAGTTATACAGGTTAAGTGCAGCCTTACAAATAAAAAAAAAGGCCGCCCTGATTCAGAACGAGCGCTCACAAAGAGCGTCCGGCTCTGAATCAGGCCCTGTGTCCATTGGGAAGAAAGACACGACATATGACTTTAACCTAGGATTGAGCATGGTTGCCAAAATGCATTAATCCAATTGTAAGGTCCTGACTACCCTTGGATCCTGGCGAAGTGAACAAAGGACTTGATCTACAAATCCAACATACATAGTGGAATCACTTCGTTTAAGCTCCTCATATAGTTTCTCAAGCTGCTTTTCCAACAGTCTCATTAGGGAATTTCCTGACTCAAGCTGGCAGTGTCTGAACTCATTTCACAGGTGACTACTACGAAGGGTTTCTGCAGTTTGCACAACATGGAAAATTTATATTCCACGGACCTTGAGTAAGGTACATTCGCCGCCCTCTTCCTATGTCATAGTTCCTTGTGTAGCTTTAGAATGCATTTTCTTGTTCATCCATCCTCTGAAGCATATAAAGGGTGGAGTTCCACCTTGTAACTACCTCTTGCTTCAACTGGTGGCAGGGCAAATTCAACATTTCTTGCAGGTGCTGCAATCTTTTACATGCAACTGCTGAAAGGCAAAAATGTCCAGAAATGTTTTGGGCCACAGAGAGCATCTCCTGCATGGCCCTGTCATATTTTTTTTTAAAAATTGCACCACCAAGTTGATTGTGTGAGCAAAACATGGGACGTGTTGGAAGTGAGTGTTTCTAAGAGGTTATCAGCGGTATGCCTCAGTAAAACCGGTGATACACAGAGTAGCCTGCCTCTGAATGAGCTGCTGTTTCTTAGATTCTTTTGCTGCTTTTGGTACTGCTGAAGGTAATACACCCACCCAATGGGCTGTTACAGTCATGTTGTGTTTGCCCTATTCCGCTTGTCCATATATCAGTGGTTAAGTTGGCAGTCAGTACAGTGGCATTTTGGAGGACACCAATTAAGTTTTTTTTTAATGCCCCTGTAAAGGCTGGGATTTTCTTTTTTAGTGAAGTGGAATCTATATGGGATTTGGTAGTGGGGAAATGGGACCTCAATTAACTGCATTAATGGCGGATATTGGACTCATATCTAAAACCAGTATAGATGTTACGGTGTCAGTCATCCGATGTGCAACTGGGTGACTGCTGTCATACTTGCTCCCCCTTGCAAAGGATTGTTTAACAGTCAATTGTTTCTTTTTAACTACCTCTAGTAGTCTTCCTGGTCCCCTTCTGGGATGAAGATCCACTCCCAACAGCAGCGTCAGCAGACATAGTGCTCAAGGATTATTTCTGAGGAATCCAGGATAGTGGAGGACTGAGTTAGCCAAATCAAATTGGGTGCAGGGCTAGTTCCAATCATGATGATTGAGGATATTGTTGGTGAAGATGGCATGTGCTTGGATTTAGCAGAGAGAAGGGAGCTAGCTAACGCTGGACTGTTTGTTGTTACTCTTCCAGCCAAAGTTTCTGAATTTGGCAAAAACTTTGGATGGATGCGCTGCAGATGACATAACAGGGAGGAAGTTCCTAGATGGTTAAGGTCCCTACCTTTACTTACTCTGGCTTTACAAAGGGTACAAATGGCTTGACGATTGGGTATGCATTTATGATGCCGGCGGTCGCTATGCCGACAGCCGGCGTCTGCACTACAGAATCCCTGTGAGGGTTAATTAACCTATGCCGTTAGACCGGCGCCTGGCATCCCGATCGAAGGGATGCTGGGCGCCGAGCGCGGACACCCGCTGGGGGGGAGGGTTAGGTTTAGGGTTCCGGCTGGGGGACTTAGGGTTAGGCACCCCCCCAGAGGTTAGCTTTAGGCTAGGAGGACGGAGGGTTAGGATTATGCACCCATGGGGGGAATTTAGGGTTAGGCAGTGTAACATATGTATTCCGACAATTGTTGTCCGGATTTGGGTAAAAATTGTTCCACACATAAGAAGTGGATTTATTTGTCTTATTCCATGGCCTGACAATGGGATTATCCTTATCATGGACAACAACTGTTTCTACCGGTGTCTGATTTACACAAACAACATCTTCCTCAACATCCTCATCATCAACATCCTTATTTGCGTAAGCTACACAAATATCCTCCTCATACTGGTGCACTTCCACAGCAGCATCCTCGATTTCTATGTCAGCATGTTGACTTGTGCTACTCATCCCCACATTTTGAAGAGGGTGCACAAATGGTGGAAGGAGGCTCCTCTTCTAATACAGTTTTGGAAAGGTCAGGCTCACACATGCACCCGCGGACACACTTAGACTCTCCTCAGGGATTTGTGACATTTCTGTTGCACACAGTTTGTTCCAGTGCCTTAACAATTTAAATTTTTTAAAACTTCTACAGGGAGAAGAGCTTACATCATCATAAGAGGCACAACCACCAGTCATAAATAAAGGCCAAGGCCTTAGCCATTCCTTGCCACTTTGTGTGTTGAAAGGCATATTGCCAATTGTATGTCTTTCTGCAGCAAACTTTCCCTTTATTTTTTTTCTTTACCACTGTAAAAGATTGTTTCATTGATTTTAGATGCTGTGACTTAAGCCCTGTATGCCCTTGGACATCAGCTTTAGTAGATGACGCTGACGAACTAGTACCATCACTGGTGACAGCAGCTCCAGCACTAGTATGTGGTTCCTGCTCTCCTCTCAACTAATTGTTCTCCATTTCAAAGAACAGAAACGAACTGGGGTACAGCACACATGTCAATTTGTACCAAAATGTTTTATATTTAACTTTATTTTAAGGTTTGTTCACAAATGACACTGCGCAGTCACTTTGCTTATGTGAATGCACTTGGGTAGAACCTACAGCATCACAATATTTTTATGAATATTACACCATGGTATGAATGACCGCCATGTGACTCACAATACTTTTATGAATATTATACTGTGATATGAATGACCAGCAGCATCATAATACTTGTATGAATATTACACTGAATGACTGACAGCATCACAATGCTTATATAAATATTACACTGTGGTATGAATGACCGACAGTGTCACAATACTTTTATGAATATTACACTGTGGTATGGCCAGCAGTGTCACAGTGCTTATATAAGGATACACTAGGAAAGGGGTATGGCATACAGCGTCACAGTGCTTTTATGGATACACTGGGGTACATCACAAAAATTATATATTTTTTCACTTTTTTTAACTTTAAATTTTAGTTCTTTTTTTTACAGCCCATGGATGGACAGCACACCCCTGGATTGGACACACTTCTATTCTGTAACTAAAATTCTGCACTTACTGCATCACTTGTGCTTCCATTTTGTATCTCTCAATATTTATTTACCATCTAACTCTCCTCTTTTAATTTCAAAGTTAACCTCAATTGTCCTGATTCTGAGTTTGACGCAATGCCTACATTCCCGCAGATTGTCTGTGATCTTCAACTGCACATGCATCTAACAAACTAAAAAGTCGCACTGTACATGCGTCCTGCTGTGTGTGAACAGAGTCGCAGGACAGACTGAAAAACAGGGAATTTAAAATGTATTCAGAATATATGGGGCGTTCCTGGGCAGTGTATATACAGCCATACTGAGATGCACCATGTTATGGGCATGTTATGGGAGTGTGTTACAGAGGTGGTTACAAACTCAGAAGCTTAATCAAATACATTGGAGGCCATAAGCCTATTGTACAATTTGGGGGATGGCTTAGATGACCCATATAAATAGCCTGGAGAGAGGAGCCATCTTTCTCTTTCCAGTTTATTCAACCAGGCTGGCTAAGTATCACAAACAGTATATTGTATTTGATCTGTCTGTCTTTCTCTGGTTTATTTACATTTCACACCTCATCATCTCTCCTTTTCTTATATGTTAATTCCTCTTTTACTGATTTCCTTGTTTATCTATTTTTCATTCCTGTCAATGCCTGTCCCCCTTTTTTCTCCTCCCTCCCCTGCTTGTGTTTTCATCTATTCCCCATCCTCTGCCAGTTTCCCGCCCCACTTCCTGCCATTTCTAGTTATGCCCAGGCCCCGCTGTTCAGCTCCCCCCCACCCTGCTGTTTGATGGAAGCTTCCAGGCTGCTCACCTCCGCGTCTGCCCCCTCAGCCAGGCACCTGTCTGCAGTCCCACTTCTTGCCCTCAAGCACCCGGCACCCCCGCGAGTAGCACAGGTGGCCACCACAGCTCCCCGGACCCATCTCCTCTGAGCACGGCCAGCCTGCATCCTACATTGGCGGTTGTCCCCACTCACAGTGTTGCGGTGGCCATTTTAGATGCACAGCCACTGCAGGGAGCTCTGCTTAGCCCCCCCCCATCAGCCCCTGCTACTCCAGGAGCAGGGGAGCCCCCCTGCACAGCCATCACCACTGTTATTCAGCCCCAGAGCTTCCCCCCTAATCTGCTGCGAGGTCCAGCATTACCGGGGCTCCAGAAGTACCACCGAGCAATTTGCTCACTGTAATTTCCCCTGCGCCCATGGGAGGGGGTTACACCCCTTTGCCTTTGGGGGTGTTTGGCATGCAGCACATCAATCCTGCCCCGTTCAATTCTTTAATGCAAAAAAGGCTTTAGATCAGGCTAAGTCAGCTGTGGTAGTGGAGGAGGAAGCCCACCGTTCATTCCAGAATTGCGAGGCGGGTATGTTTGTTTTTGCAGCGTGCTACCTTGAGTCCAGGCTGGGAGAGTACATGAATGACCTGAAGTATATGCATGTGGTGCACGGTATGCATTCGTCAGCTAAGGGTACAGCTTGGGGGCAATATGACAAGACATTTTGTAAAAAGCAGGAGGGTCAGGAGGTTTTTCAATTCAGCTTCAAGAATGTAGAGGTTTGGCTTGAAGTCAACCAGCTGCCTCGTGTGCCTGCAGAACCCCCCAGTTGGGTGTAAACAGCCCTTTCTGGCCCACCCTTGAAGTTTGAGTTTTGGCAGAGGAAAATGCTATGCGTAAAATAACGCTCAGTGTAATAAAGTGTCGGGCTGTCGGTATAGACAAATCTGCATGCTCTGTGGGAGCGGTCACCCAGCTAAAGAATGTGGACGAGCTGGTGGTGCGGGGGCGAGTCAAGGAGATTAGCGCAGTGAACCGCACAGAGGTGTTAAGTAAAGCACCTTCGCCAGTCGACTTAAGGGTTTTGAGGAGTTGCTTGGGACGTTATCCTCTCGGGGAGGAAGAGGCCTTTTTGTTACATAGTTTTAGTGAAGGTTCTCATTTACTTGTGACATGGGAGGTCTCAGTGGTATCTAAAAGAAATCTTAAGTTGGACCGTAATCATCCAGAAGTAGTTTGAGCTAACATTGAGGTGGAAGTTAAGTTAGGGTGCATGTGTGGCCCTTTTTCTTCCCCACCTTTGGAGAGTTTATGCATATCACCTTTAGGGGTCATGCCAAAGAAGGAACCAGGTAAATTTAGGCTGATACAGCATCCCTCTTACCCAGAAGGAGGGTCGGTCAATGACGCGCTAGATCCATCGGATTGCCGGGTCGTTTACCAGTCTTTTGAACAGGCTCTAGAAATAGTACAGAGTTTTGGAAGGAGGGCTTTATTAGCTAAGGTGGAAATCGAATCCGCTTTTCGGCTGTTGCCCCTTCACCCCGTCTCATTTAAGTACATGGGTTTTAGAGTTGCGGGGCTCTATTATGTTGACAAATGTTTATCGATGGGCTGTTCCATCTCTTGTTCTTTCTTTGAGTGTTTTAGTTCTTTTTAGCAGTGGTGCGTACAGGTGGGTACAGGACATACTGGTGGTGTTCCACTACCTGGACGATTTCTCTGTTAGTAGGGCTAGCAGATACCCAGGTTTGTGAGGATTTATTCTTTTCCTTGCATGCCTTGTTCATCGTGTCCCGGTTGCTCGTGACAAGACAGAGGGTCCGGTTACATGCTTGTCTTATTTAGGTGTAGAAATCGATACCTTTGTGGTATTTGGGGGAGTTGCTGGAAGTTTGTTTTAGCAAAGAAGGTCTCACTGAAGAAGCTGCAGTCATTGCTAGGCCTCCTTAACTTCACGTGTAGAGTCATACTTATGGGTCGGGTTTTCTGTAGGAGGTTGGAAAGAGCCATGGGCAGGAGTTAAGAGGCCTCACCTCCTCATATGCATATCACAAGATCTGAGAGAGGACTTGCATGTTTGGTTGCTGTTCCTGCGAGATTTCAATGGCGTGCGGATACGGCTCCATGCCCCTGTAGTTAATTCCGAGCATCAACTATTTACGAATGCATCCGGTTCCTTTGGTTTTGGTGGCTTTTTGGAAGGGGAGTGGTGCGCGGAGCCTTGCCCGGAATCTTGGAGATTTCTAGGCTTCAAAAACACCAACAGAGGGGAGAAGAAAAGATTGTCTATTGTATGGCGCACAGTAAAGTTATTTAGAAATAAAAATCAATCTTTATTAGATATACATTAAAATGCCCCAGCATGGGACATGACCAGCGAAATAGAGGTTAAAAGTAGAAAAAAATAATATGAAAAGTGAAAAGAACTGAAATTGGTGAAATAAAATTCAAATACAGTGTGACCATATTCTTATTTCTAGGTCGATATGTGGATGAAACTCTGGATTAATATGCCACTCTCTTAAATTAGAGAGATGGTAATAGTTAAATTAAATTACTTCTTGTGCCAAAAGACCACCTATACATTGATTATTATAGTTGCAGGGTTATAGAATCTAACTGCAGTTCAATCCCTTCATGCACATGCATGTATAGAATCTAAGTAGACTTAATTAAATATGTGAATAATTTGTTTCACACTTGTCTTTATATACGGACAGTATAAGAGCCACAGTTTATATGTAATAGAGGGATTATTTCTCCCATACTGGTAGAATTGGGAAATGCATTACATTGTACTTATCTTGGTAAATTCATGTGACATTCACTCACAATCTGGATATCAGGTCTTATCCAATTAATACATATTACTCTGCATGTGTTCCTACTCCTCCTTTATAATTAATTACTGTGGCTCTTCTCACTATTGGTATGAAGATTTAATATCTGTTTATTCACAAAAAAACCCATAAAGACAATACTGCATGGGGTAGATAAGGTCTTGATGATATTAAATCAAAATCTTCCTGCTAGGTAATAACATTGTGTTTACCTTCCAGTTAATAAGATATCACTCAATCCTAACATACACGGAATTCATTTCCATCAAAAGTATATCACTGTGGTCTCTATGTCTTTGAGAACCATACAGATCTATTAATCATGTATGTTAGGATAGAACGAGGAATCCTACTTTAAATAGATCAGGTTGGTAAACTGATACTGTTGCAGCTGCACTACAAATATTCCCTCACATAGATACAATGTTACAGAGTGTGGATTGCAATTGACACCAGAGTTTCTACATGTCCATACGACCTATTACAGAACGGAGTAACATTGTGTAAACTATTATTCCTTCTCACATTGATATTATGACATTTAGGATTTACAACACATGTGGTACACACAACGGGCGTGCCAATGCGCGTTTCACTGTAAGTCAGCTTTATCAAGCTTTGCCCATGCCAATCCACACTCTGTAACATTGTCAATCAGGCAAGTGCAGCCCGCAACTGGTTGCACGTGAGAATATAGCCTGGGATCTAGGCAATGCACAGGAGCCTGTATGTGATCAAGCCCAGCAGAGGGTGAAACGCATGTCATACGTCATTCGTGGTGCGCACACGAGTCCCGGCATCAGGCACTCATCAACACAGGAACCAGACCAGAGATCAGCCCACCGCAGCATTACATTTCTGTGCAGGTACACAATCTTCTTTCAACACTCTCTCATCGGGTTGTGCACCTCCCTTACCTCCCTGCAATGTTTTTTAACAACAGGGTGGTGGTTGGTAGCGGGTCTTGACAGCAGAAGTGTCTCTATATTTTACCTCTGTCTTCCCTACCAGCTGCTCTCTCACCTCCCGTTCCCTGGACTAGTATCCACACGGGATAGCAGCAGAAGTAGTTGGGTCATAGGTGCCAGATATTTCTTCTCCATTTAAAGTGCTTAACAACACTTATTTATACCTAAATACTCAGGAAACTATTCAGAGGTCTATTATGTGTATAGAATTTGCATTTAAAGGCATAGTGAGTAATGATAACATCAAGACCAGAAAACCTGGCACTGCTTAAAATTGCAAAAATCTGAGTCACAGCTTTTTACAACAGATAGATGCTTAAGAAACCATTAGGAGTTTTTGGTTAATATGTACAAAATCTGCACTTAAAGATACAGCGATTATTTATCAAGACCAGAAAACCTGGTACTGCTATAAACTGCAGGCTTATTAAATATGTGAGACAGTGTGCTACCATAGACAGATGCCTACATGACCATCAAGAGTGTTGTTAATATGTTTGGAATCTGCATTTAAAGGTATAGCGACCACTGAAATTGCTGAAACCAGAAAACCTGGCATTGCAAGCATATATGTTCTTTTTTGTTACCTGTGAGTACTGTGTTGTACTTTATACATTATAACTTTATTATTTGTGCCTAATTAATATTATATCTACACCTGCATTTGAGCAGTGTGGCTAATTAATATTTTCGCCCAACTATTAAGGATTGCTTCTTTGGGATATCTTCCCATTATTACTATATAAGAAGCAATCGTATCTTATTGTGCCTTTAAAAGGACGAGAAGCTCTTTCTCATAAATAATTTTTTCTGTGTGTTTTTTTCTGTGTGTTTTTTTTCTGTGTTTTCTCTATGTGTGTCTTTTATACCTGTATGTATAAATTTTTAATGCATATCTATTAAATATAATTATTTTAACGTTATAAGAGTGCCCCCAAAACTTGCCCCCAGACTTGCAGGTGTTTGTCAATCGTTGGGCCAACGTCAGCGTAGCATGGTCAGACATTGTCCCGCGTCATTTTTGGCAGGGACCCCAGGGTGGCGAGGCAGTAGATGGAGTCCGTCGGAAGGTCAATATAGCAAGTGCCTGTTTTGCTGCTCCTAACTATATCTTTCACACTGCAGTTTTCTTACTATGGCGCTGCCCTGGGGCGGCTTAGCTGGGCTAGTTTGGGGGTGTTCTGCACACTGGATTTGAATCATAGTATGTTAGCTGGATATGGTGGGTAGGCCCATAACCTTGGCCAAGATTTTGCTAAAAACCTCTATTGATTGCAAAATTTTATTGCATTTATATATTATTATTAATTTGGAGTTGTGCACCTGAGATTTGTCAGTTTTTGTGCCTGCAATTAGTCTCATCAGGTAGCACCTCCCATTATATATATATATATATATATATATATATATATTCAGGGTGTGCAGTCCAGAAATCTTTCCCATAGACTCTTCAGGGAGACAGGAAGATTACTGCTAATTCAGGCAGTCTCCCTGACAATGAGGGAGAGTTGGCAAATATGTGATACATACATCAAAGCAATTACATTTTGACATTTATCCATTATCCAACTTATTATCAATCACCACAACATTAGAACGAAGGTACAACTTTACTTCTTTTCCCATTCCTTCTCCCTCCACATCGGTACCATCATCGCAAATCAGGCAGTCATGCAGCATGTAAGCAATGTCTGACCAACCGCAAACACTGCAGCTCTTCTGACAAGCAGAGAAGTCTCATGCTGCACAAGAGTTCGCAAAGACTAATTTATGCCAGGCTTGCCGACCTTTAGCTCCCTCCTTCCGGCGAATCGAGAGGGTAGGCAAGTATGATATATGCACACCCACGAAATAGAGTCTTAATGGTAATATACACCGGCATTTTTCTAATCAACCCCCTGTTACCACCCCAAAACGCTGACTACCTGTCACTCTCTTTGCGTTCGTGATTGCAATGTAATCATTGCGCGTGCATTAGCAATAAATCACTCAATCTGCATAAAAGTCAGCATTCTGTCTGTCTATGAATCAGGCCCAGAGTGGGGATCTTCAGACCACCAACATTACAGTCTAGCCCTTCACTAAAGAGGATGTGATTTTCTCTCATACAAGATGACAACGGAGTCTTGCTGGGGACTTAGGCCCTCATTCAGAGCCGCTCGCTAGCGGCCGTACGCTCGTTCCGAGCGATGTTCGCACATCTGCGCATGCGTACGGTTTTTAGTACGCATGCGCGAACCAGTCAGTGCGGCCGAAAATCGTTTGTACGCTATATAGCGAGTGCCTGCTATTTTGAGTGACAGAATGAGGTGTATGTGGGTGGTAACAGGGAAGGTGCTTGAAAACGGGGGAGTGGAATTCGAACGCAGGCGTGCTTAAAGGTCAAAACGGGCGTTTTAAGGGAGTGCATAATTAATACAGCAGCGTCATTGACCACGTCACTTGGTTTTTTTTAACTCAGAACTGCTCGCAAAATAGCGGTTGAAAAAACCAACCACAAGAATAGCGAGCAGTTCATACGCTGTACGATGTACTCGATTAATCTAATAAATAGCGGACATGACGTATGGTGCGAGCGGCCAGGGGGCGTTTTTATCAAATAAACGAGCGTATGTTTTGCTCGCTCGTTCAGACTTAGAGGTGTGAACAGACTGCAATTTGTGAACGGATCATTTGAATAGCCACCCCTTGTTTTTGAACGAACGACCGCAAATAGCGAACGGCTCTGAATCAGGCCCTTAATATGCTAGGAGAGAAGCAGAGCCCACCTGCCTGTGGTCATAGCTCATGTAACCATGCCAGACAAAAGATTAAACCAAAGTTAGTCAGCAGCACACCCGAGAGCCACATTATGCCAAAGGCAGGCAGTCTTCATGTGCAATTCCAATGAATAATGCAAATTAATAAATAATATCTCTGCGTAATATACAGGTAGAGGTACTGTACACTTTAAATAGACAATATTAAAGAAATAAAAATAAACATACCATCTGTAAGGTTTCACTGCACTGTCAAATATTATTTTACTAAACTCCACTTGAGTCATTTGTCACATTCATTGTTCAATAACTTGAGACATGTACACAGTTTTAATTGGCGAAAATTAATCTACAGTAATCTATTATACAGTATCATCTTACCCAGAAAATTGAATTTCTGCTATTTTACAATGGTATCTGTACTCCATCTAGTGGTAACTCTAATATTTGCACAAATTATATTTTAAAAAACACCGTTTAATAACTATTTGGTTCATTATAATTTATGCATACTTGCTAACTTTCCCTGATTGTCAGGGAGACACCTTGAAATAGCAGCCATCTCCCTGACTCCCTGAAGAGTCCAGCAATCTCCCTGATTACACCTTACCCCCATTATGAAGCTGTTATATACTTGGGGGGAAAAAAAGAAATCAGAGATATATATACTCAATTGGGTTAATCAGTGTTATTTCCCTGCACTGGTTATAAGTACTGTTGTGCGCTGACCCCTGAGTTTTGGATCTGGATTAACTTCCGAGTTTTATTTTGCAAAACCACCCTCACGTGTTTTGGATGTTTTATTTAAATTGATAAAAACTTTTAAAATCACATAATCTGGGCTTTTTTTCTTCCTACAGTATTATTAACCTCAATAACATTAATTTCCACTCATTTAGAGACAATTTTGACCACCTCACAGCTCACAATATTGTTTTCATCCAGTTTAGGCCAAAAGGTTGCACCGAGCTAGCTGACTGACTAAGCTAAGTGACAGCAGTGGGCGGCACTAACATGTAGCAGTTCAGCTTCCAACATGGTACATCAAGGAAAAAGAGTGGCACTGCAGTGGCAGACAGGATGGCAGTTTAATAAACTATACAACCCCATAGAGAAACCAAAAATGTTTTCATTGATCAAGAACTAGGTCAGCGGCTTGAGGTAGATGGAATATGTTTATGGAGTAGTTGAAGGCAGAAAAAGGAAAAAAGAATTGATTAGTTTGTAAATTTATTTTAATTCTTTGATTCTGAAAAAATTATGGGGGAGGATCAATGTAGTTCCTGAAAGACCTCTTTGATCTGGAGAAGGTTCACTATTTGAGCATGGAGAGTTTGTCAGAAGATATTATGCAATGTAGGCACCATTGCACAGAAATGCTTGGGGCTTATATGGGAGTAGGCTCACTGAAGTTCACTTGTGTCAAATCCTAGGTGAACCAACCACCTAAAACCTGATCACCTGAGTGATATCTGCAGAGCACCTGTTGCTAACACACAGTGAGGGCAGCCATTTTGTTCCACATGCTGATGGAATATTGATTCAGCCTATATACACTGTGTATTTTTTTATACATCTAATAAAAATGCAGTGGCCTTGCTTGTGGAGGTGCTAAATAGTACACACTGTAAACAGATGTTTATTTTGTGCTCAGGGAGGTTGTTGGGGACAATATGATCAAAACTTGCTGTTTACATCAGAGAAAAGATCCTCTTGGGGGCACTCTTATAACGTTAAAATAATTATATTTAATAGATATGCATTAAAAATTTATACATACAGGTATAAAAGACACACATAGAGAAAACACAGAAAAAAAACACACAGAAAAAAAACACAGAAAAAATTATTTATGAGAAAGAGCTTCTCGTCCTTTTAAAGGAACAATAAGATATGATTGCTTCTTATATAGTAATAATGGGAAGCTATCCCAAAGAAGCAATCCTTAATAGTTTGGTGAAAATATTAATTAGCCACACTGCTCAAATGCAGGTGTAGATATAATATTAATTAGGCACAAATAATAAAGTTATAATGTATAAAGTACAACACAGTACTCACAGGTAACAAAAAAGAACATATATGCTTGCAATGCCAGGTTTTCTGGTTTCAGCAATTTCAGTGGTCGCTATACCTTTAAATGCAGATTCCAAACATATTAACAACACTCTTGATGGTCATGTAGGCATTTATCTATAGTAGCACACTGTCTCACAGATTTAATAAGCCTGCAGTTTATAGCAGTACCAGATTTTCTGGTCTTGATAAATAATCGCTGTATCTTTAAGTGCAGATTTTGTACATATTAACCAAAAACTCCTAATGGTCTCTTAAGCATCTATCTGTGGTAAAAAGCTGTGTCTCAGATTTTTGCAGTTTTAAGCAGTGCCAGGTTTTCTGGTCTTGATGTTATCATTAATCAATATGCCTTTAAATGCAAATTCTATACACATAATAGACCTCTGAATAGTTTCCTGAGTATTTAGGTATAAATAAGTGTTGGTAAGCACTTTAAATGGAGAAGGAATGTCTGGCACCTATGACCTAACTACTTCTGCTGCTATCCCGTGTGGATACTAGTCCAGGGAATGGGAGGTGAGAGAGCAGCTGGTATCGCAGACACATAGAAAGTATAGAGACACTTCTGCTGTCAAGACCCACTACCAACCACCACCCTGTTGTTGAAAAACATTGCAGTGAGGTAAGGGAGGTGCACAACCTGATGAGAGAGTGTTGAAAGAAGATTGTGTACCTGCACAGAAATGTAATGCTGTGGTGGGCTGATCTCTGGTCTGGTTCCTGTGTTGATGAGTGCCTGATGCTGGGACTCGTGTGCGCACCATGAGTACCCAGAAGTGACGTATGACACGCGTTTCACCCTCTGCTGGGCTTGATCACACACAGGCTCCTGCGCATTGCCTAGATCCCAGGCTATATTCTCATGTGCAACCAATTGCAGGCTGCACTTGCCTGATTGACAGCTCATGATTCCAATCATATAGTCTAGCTGTCCAGAGCCTATTATATAATAGATCTCATGACTGACAGTTTCAATCTCCAATTAGGAAATATCATGGTTTTCTAATGGACAAAGATAAGATCCTGATTCATATATTTTGTTAGTATTCAACTTTTCCAAGCATGCTACTAGTTTTTAGGAGACATCTTATACAGGGCATATCTATATGCATACCTATATATATGTTACACACATACACATCCACTCATATTTACACATGTGCCATGATTATTATAAACCGCAAATAAGTCATATCATCTAGTTTATGTAAAATTAGTATATGGAAAAATAAAAATAAAAAGTAAATAGAAAATGGGTATGAGAATAAAATATTAATAATAAATATAGGACAATGGTGGCCATCTTAAGTTGCCAATATATATTGTTATATATCATGTGAGAGATATCTTGTATTATCAATGGTGAGCACATATGTCACATAGGTGATAAAAATAGTACTACTGTATAGATATGTGTATGTATTCATAAAAAGGGTTATAACATATGTGGTGATATGTGAGAGAATTAAATATAAAAAATATATATATACATATTTGAATTTTATATGTGCATGTTTTGTGATTATGTGAGCTATAGAGAAGAAATTAAGAGTGTGGTGCAGATATAAATAAATATACAAATTATTAAGTGAAAATAGTGAGTATGTGATGAAATTTTAAATTCTACAGTGTTAGTATAAATGATAAAAAGATTAAGAAGAAATATATGTCCTATAGGTGTGTATTGACAATGTAAGGTACTCAGCTAGTAAGTGAAAAGAAAGAATGTACAAACACATACATATGAACATATGTGTGTCTACATGTAATTACCGTGTACACGGACATATATGCACACATGTACATGGAAAAAACTTTAATAGATCCTAGCACAATTATATCTGATAACGAAAAATGGATTTGGATAAGTAACAGTAGTTCTTAATTATGAAAAAGTTTTTTAGGTTGGATAGAATTAGTTTGGTAAAAAGACACTGTAGTTTATGTTCATTAAGTCCTCCTGGGGATAAAGCTCCTAATTTGAAAGTCCACATACTCTCTTTTTTCAGGAGTTCCTTCATTATATCCCCACCTCTTGTTCCCAGATGTATTCTTTCCTAGTCAAAGATACGTAGATCTTCATAGGTATCTTTGTGTTCGAAATGGAAGTGTCTAGCAACTGTTGTTAATTGCTTAAACCTTAGGAGATCCTTGGCTGCATTGCAAATTAAGCCGATATGTTCCAGAGCTCTTTGTTTCAACATTCTTGATGTCATGCCGATATATTTGATATTACATGAACATGTTATGCAATATACTAAATTAATTGCCTTGCAATTGATAAATTCTTTGATTTTAATTGAATCTCCATATTTATCCATGACCACTTTTGTCTTAATCATATGTTTGCAGGCTTTACATTCTCCACAGGGATATGTCCCTGTTCTCAGTGGTTTCTTTGGTAATGTCCTAGTATAGTGGCTCTGTACTAATTCATCTTGTAAATTGGGGGACCTTTTCCAGCTCATTGAGGCTTTCTTTTGATTTTTCAGAGAGGTCCGGATCCGTTAATATTATGGGCTAGTGTCTTTGTATAATTGATCTAATCTGTCTCCACTCTGTGCAGAAATCTCCCACAAATCAAATTTTGTTTATTATATTCTTATTCTTTTCTTTATTTTTTTTTAAAGATTAAGGAGTCTCGCGGTTTTTTGTCTACTTCTGATCTTGCTTTTTTGATTAGCCTGCCACTATATCCTCGATCTTTTAATCTCCTGAAGAATTCATCACCCATTTTTCTGTAGGTGTCATCATTGGAGCAGTTTCTCCTAAGTCTGAGGTATTCCCCTTTCAGCATGTTTATCACTTTATGTGAAAAATGGGAGCTAGATAAGTGTAACAAACTGTTGGTGGCAGATTATTTTCTAAATAGTTGTAGCATGTTTTTTTCATTTTTGTAGATCATCAGGTCCATAAACGAGATATTTTCTTTACTGACCTCATATGTGAATCTTAAGTTGAGATTATTCCTATGAAGATCATCAATGAAGTATTTAAGGGATTCCACATCTCCTTCCCATATCATAAAAACATCATCAATGTATCTGAGCCACATTGCAATATTTTTAGTCTGGTTATCATTGCGTTCATGAAAAACATGTTCCCACTCCCACCATCCCTAAAAAGAGGTTGGCATATGTGGGGGCACATGCTGCCCCCATGGCCATTCCTCTAATTTGTATGTAGAATGCATCATCAAATGTAAAGTAGTTGTTGTAAATAATAAACTCCAAGAGTTCTATAAGAAATTTGTGGAATTCATTGTATTCTTCCATCATAAGGAAGTATTTTATGGCTTTTAAGCCATCAGAATGTCTTATAGATGTATACAATGATTCGACATCTATGATTACCAAGAGTTGATTATCTTCCAAATTGACAGAATTGATTCTTTTAAGCACATCCGTTGTATCCTGGGTATGTGATGGTAATCCCAGCATGTGATGGCATAGATGTATGTCAATGAAAGTGCTGGCTTTCTCAGAAAGTCCTCCTATGCCAGATATTATAAGGTGTCCTGGAGGTTCTCTCAAATTTTTGTGTGTTTTTGGAAGTAGATAAAAAGTTGGGACCTTAGGATTTGTAATCGTCAGATATTGGTATTCCTGATTAGTAATAACACCATCTTTATGAGCTTTCTTGATGATCATAGAGTATATGATAACTTTGTTGTCATTTGGATTGAAAATTATTTTTTTATAACAGTCAGTATCATCTAGTTGACAGTGTGCTTCCGTCATATATAGATTTTTTTGGCCATACCATGATGATTCGCCTTTATCAGACAGTTTAATAACCACATCGTTCCATGATTTGATGTCATGGATGGCCTCCCTTTCTTTCCTGGTTAGATTGTTATACTTGGGACTGAATATTTTCTTTCTTTGTTGCATGGTATCCAAATCTCGGGAGACTAGATTCAGGAACACATATCATCAGGTAATCTTAAACACACACATTCCACAGAACATATCCTAACCCACTGCTCCATGCTCCTTCCTTACTATCTACCCCATCTGTGTCACCCTTGTCTGTCTGCCCCTCCCATTTAGAATGTAAGCTCTCACAAGCAGGGCCCTCATCCCTCATGTGCTTCTCCTCCCTGTACTCATTGTATCTTTTACTCCTAACTCCCCACTTGGCACCTAACATTTGGTTGCTACGGCCCTGCTGCTTGTGTTATGCAGCTATGTTTATAAACCATGTCCTTGTCCTGCAATGTTTTGTAATACTATTAAATGTTTTTCTTGTGTGCTCATTCATGTACTGCATAAGGCGCTGGAGAACCTTTGTGGCGCCATATAAATAAATGGATAATAATAATAATACTCACCTCCATTCTCGCACTGCTCTCCATAGCATCCCCGGTCTTGGCAACAAAACAAACCGACTGATCCGAAGCCATACGGACAAGTATTGGTATGTGTAGTCACACATACCAATACTTTGCGAATGCCAGCTGATGGCCCTTTTCGGGAATCCCATGGCCCGTCAGCCAATCAGACGCCACTTTACATATAGTGACCGCTCATTGGCTGGTTACATTTGGGTCCCAGCCAATGTATTTGGGTCTGGTGCTGGTTTGAAATATAGGGGGACCCCTACACATTTTTACCCCTATATTTAAAACCAGTACTGGCCCTGCAGCCAGGTTCTGGTTTTTACATTTCCCCATAATTTTAGGAACCAGGACTGGCTGACCAGTCCGTTGCTGGTTATATCTTTTTGGGGGGGACCCCACGTCATTTTTTAAAAATTAAACCTTAAAACACAGTTTCTATTATTAAACATACACAAACCACACTGATCTGTGTATGTTTGATGGAAACTTGCAGCTCAGGCAGTGGTGCATTTGCAACTTCTATTGACTCCCCGATTTGGCTGCAAAAACGGCCGAATAGAGCAAAACGAATAATGGTAAATTCCCGAATTAGGCTGAAGTGAATGAAAAGTATTTCCGATTTGAGCCGATGGTGTATTCATTTCTAGTTAAAAAAATGGAAGAATTTGCTGAATTAACACACCCCATTTCATCCCGAAAAGATGAAAAAATCACCCAAGTTTAATAATGGTAATTCTCGATAAGCAAAAACGTTATATTTTCACCCAAGTTTGCAATCTTGGAACAACACAAATCTTAGTAAATTTACCCCTTGGAATTGGTACACAGCTGTGCTGAGTAAGCATGCTGGAGATTCAAATTCAGGCACAGGCACAGGAGAATGACACTTGGAACCAGTACACAGCTGTTGTATTGAGTACACCCACTGGAGATCCAGATGCAGCCTGGTGTAGAAATCGTTTAACTGGCGTTTCAGCACAGAGCCAGGCACTGACATATACACAGGAGAATTAGATGCTGATTAGTGCTGAAATAGTTAAACTGGGGTTTCAACACTGGGACAGGTGCCGACATATTCTCAGGAGAACTAGACACTGATTAGTGCTGGTGATTCAGCACAGAGACAAGTATTGAGGAAATAACTGGAAAAGTTTGATCCTGGAAAACACTGGAAGGAGTTACTGGAAATAAACAATATAAAGCTAGGAGCTAATCCAGATGATTGGATATAACACTGGTAAGATAGAACGTGGAACTAGGAAAGTTGCAAAAGCTAGTAAACACAGTCACTGGAAAAGTAAAGTTGAACAGCAGCTTCCTGTTCCTGGAGTCACACTAAATACCCTTAGGTAGTTGGTCATTGGATCACAAGGTCAGCTGAGTGACCGCAGGGCTATCATTGTGGGAGACTAGTCAGGTGATATGGACCAACATGGTTGCACCCATGCCCAACACCATGGGAACCAGGACTCATGCACAGAAGCCCTAGCAGATCCTGGGGAGAATACTTAGCCCCACCACTCACCTCCACTCCCAACAACTGAACACCTAAGCTGAAGGACGCCAGCACAGCGATGAGCAGCGGCCGATCCCAGGCCGCATCCTGACACTGAACTGTCTTCTGGCTCACTCAATGGGTGTGGGGATAGATATCATGATGTCTCTCCCATACTGTCCAGAGCACAGAGAACCTGTTGGGCAGTGGACACAGCAGGGCATCATCGGGTTTAGCATGCAGGAAAAGCAGACTACGAGGACCAGCAGTCAGTGAGTAACACTGAAAAATTGGTTACTGGTTGTGTGCTGTTACTGTGACTCCTCTTATAGAAGGGGGCATTACAGTGGGACATAATGTGTAAGAGGCACTACTATGTGGCATAATGTGTGAGTGGCACTACTGTGTGGTATAATGTGTTTAAGGGGTACTATTGTGTAACGTAATGTGAATAAGGTGCATACTGTGTGGCATAATATGAATAAGACACACTACTGTGCAGTATAATGTAAATAAGGTCTACTACTGTATGGTGTAATTAGAATTTGGGGTACTATTGTATGGCCACACCCATTCCCATTAAGACCACATCATTTTTTGTTGCACACTGTCACTGTTTAAAATATGGTGGGGCACCAATGATTTTTTTGGCACAGGGCACTAAAATGCCTAATTATGGTTTCATGAGCAGGTCCAGGTTGTGACTTGCACTGCGCATATCCAGAAAGAGGAGGTATGCATATTTGTGCATGAGGATATTTTTGCACCTAAGACTTGTATGCCCTAAGGAATGGAGAGACAAAGCAGTAGGTAAGGGATGGTCTAATGTATGCTGAGTACAGTACTTATTTTGTTTTTAAAGTTTTAACTAGCATAAAGCAATATTATAAATAAATGATGTCAACATTATTTATTAGTATGGTTTTGTATCATTTTTGTTTCTGCTTTTCTGACAAAGACCACATGGGTATTCATCTTTCATGCTATATCTATTAGCAGGGTAAGAAGTGATAGTATATCCTTTATTTGATAGGACAGTCCCCAACGAAACTGGCTTCATAAAGCCGGGTCACTCCAAAGCCATGTAGCAGCCTTGGCAGGCTGTGGCCTGTGGGCTGTAGAACAAGATGCGGCCTTTGGGCGTGTAGCAGCCTTGCCTTTACAGGCTGTGGCATGTGGGACATAGAACAAGATGCGCCCTTTGGGTCAGGGGCCGATCTAGACTGTTCAATTAGGGGGGGTGAGTTCATTATTAACTCCGACGCCTCCTCTTTTGTGTACTGGCACCTCCCCTTTTTGGTCCCAGCTCCTCCCCTTCATATGTTTTTTTTGTTGGCCACATTGATTTTTACAATCAATATATGTTTAAGTACCCCCCCAACCCCCCTCGCAGCAACCCCTGTGACCCGCCCTTGCGGCACCTGTGCGACCCCTCCCCCTTTACTTTCACTTACCTCCGCTGCTCCGATGATGCTCTCCCTCCAGGCTCCGGTCAGCTGGCTGCTCTCCCATCCTGCACTGTGACCTGGTCAGCTGTTTAATGCAGCAGCTGACCAGGGTCACAGTGCAGGAGCAGGGAGACCACCTGACAGGAGGGAGGACATCACAGGAGCCCCGATCTTTGGTCCCTGAACAGAGGTAAGTTGTTTTGTTTTTTATTAGCAGTGATCAGCGTGTGGTCTGTTTAGACAACACAGCTGATCACTGGGGTGGTCTAAACAGCTGATCACAGGGTGTGAGGAGCCGGCTGTGATCTCTTTCTCCCCAGCTCCCAGGTGACAACCTGTCACTGACACATCCCACTGACTGGGAGACAGGAGTGCACTTACACAGCTCCGATCACAGCACAGCCTTTATCATCTCTCTCCTCTGAATGATGCAGAGGAGAGAGATGATAAAGGACAAACTATGCTAGGGGGGGCGATCGCTCCAATCGCCCCCTCCCCCATGGATCCACCACTGCTTTGAGCCATGTAGCAGCCTCGGCAGGCTGTGGCCTGAAGAAGGACCTGTGCCGCTGGGTTGACACAGGCGGTGGTACACAGGATTGTGTACTTTGGATGCTGGATTGCGGCCTGTGCCGCCAGGGTGACACAAGCAACTGGACACTGGAGTGCGGCCTGTGCTGCCGGGTTGACACAAGCAGCTGGACGCTGAAGAGTGGCCTGTGCCACCGGGTTGACACTAGCAACTGGACACTGGAGTGTGGCCTGTGCTGCCGGGTTGACACAAGCAGCTGGACGCTGAAGTGCAGCCTGTGCCACCGGGTTGACACAAGCAGCTGGATGCAGAACTGTGCACTCTGGACACTGAGTGCAGTCTGTGCCACCTGAATGACACAAATGGCAGAGTGTGAATATGCGGACCATGCCGCCTAGATGACACAAACAGCAGGTAGTAGATATGCAGTCCGTACCGCCTAGATGACATAAACGGCAGGTAACAAAAGCAGACAGGAGGACTGGGTACTCGACTGGATCACAGGAGACAAACCAAAACCAGAAACACATGAAATGCTATCACTGGCATCAGAGCAGCGTTCACACCCAAAGGAAATAGCCGCTAGAACCAATCCAGAACAGAGCAGGGATGATGGACAGTTGATGGGAGGAGTTCAGCGAACAGTCCCCTGGTGTTCGCATGAGTGGCTTGTAAGAGTCAGACTAACTACCCTTATGTAGTTGGTCATTTGATTAGAAGATCAGCTGAGTGACCGCAGGGCTACTATTGGGAGAGACTAGTCAGGTGATATGGACCAACATGGCTGCATCCATGCCCCAGCACCACAGGAACCAGGATGCACACACGGAAGCCCTAGCAGACCCCAGTGAGAATACTCAGTCCACCACTCACCTCCACCCCAGGCAACTGAACACCTAAGCTCAAGGACAGTGGTGCAGCGGTGAGTAGCGGCTATTCCCAGGCCGCATCCTGACAGTACCCCCTCCCCTTTCAGGGTGGACTCCAAGCAACTAGGAAGTGCACAAGGAAAAACTTCAAAAAACTCAAAACTTAAGACTCCAGAAAAACTATCAAAACTTCTTAATCTTGGATAAGCATTTCAAATATCTTCCCAACTTTCATATCCAAGAAAATTACCTTTATCCTTGGAGCAGGTGGACCACTCACCCTCACTGCAAACTGAAATTTCATCACCTAGGAAGTCTTTAGCAATCCCAACATGAGGACACTCTTCAAGAAACGATGTACATAAAGACTTGGTACGTGGAACTGTAGATTTACCAATCTTTATTTGATTTCTTGGCAAGATGGATTTTTCTGCCGGATACTCATAGGTCTCAAGGGTAATTCTTGTGGGAACACGTGACTAGGAAGAACTAATTCTGATGGTATCAGGTTGTTGGTCTCTAATAGTTTTTCTAGTCTCTTTTCCCTACTGAACTGATTTAGCCTGCCTCATATAGTTATTGGAAGGAAGTAAAGCAGTGTACTTGAGTTTAAAGTCTGAGGATGGTAAACTCAAGCTAGAGACTTTAACAGCGATGGTATCTGTAGGCAAATCCTGGCGGACATCAGAATGACAGTGTCGAATCAGTGTTATGCAACCCATCATTCTCAAAGAAGATATGCTCAGGAAACGATTCCTTGCTGGGTGAAGAGTACATTAATTCAAATAAACATTCCACATCAATTATTTCCATCCCCAGACTCTCTGCCTTCTTCCATTCGGATTCATCACCATCACGACTCATAATGAGACAGTTGGTTTCTTTGCAAATATTTTCAGTAACTTTGCCCTTAATGTGCTCTATTAAAGGCTTGAGTTAATTTTCCCCAATGAGTCCCATGACCCTATTGATCACAAATATCAGACCTTCCAAGTAATTATCAATTCCCTGGGGAGACTGCTTGACATCAAGAGCTTTATCACTAGACTTCTGAAAAATTGGAGCTTCTGAAGCACATTTCAGAGTAGAAAAAAAAGAATTCCTATCTGGGATGGACAGGCACCTTGAAGCATTCTCCTGAGGCTTAACACTGGAAACCCTCTCCTGTGGTTTGAAACTCAAAACACCCTCCTGGTGAATGGCACTTGGAACCCCTCCTGGGGTATAACACCTGAAGACTTCTCCGGAATATAACATTTGAAACCCCTTGCTGGGGTATAGTACTTGAAGACCCCTCCTGGGGCAAGAAACTAGAACCCCCCTCCAGGGGTACGAAACTTGAAATCACCTCCTGGGCAATGACACTTGGAACCCATCGAGTAGTATAATACCTGAAGTCTTCTATGAAGTACAGTATAACACTTGAAGTCCTGGGGCATGACAGTTAAAATCCCCTCCAGAGGAATGACACTTGGAACAGAGACCCCCTTCTGCGGTATGAAACTCGAAATGAAACCTTCCCCCTGAGGCTTGAAACTTGAAACCACCTCTTGGGGTAAGAAACTCGAAATGGAGACCCCTCCTGGGGCATGAAGATCAAAACAAAAACACCCTCCTGTGGCATGAAACTTGAAACCCCCTCCTGGGGTATGAAACTCAAAAAAGAAACCTCCTCCTGGTGCATGAAACTTGAAACCCCCCCATTGGGTAAGATACTCGAAACATAGACCCCCTATTGGGGTTTGAAACTCGAAATGAAAAGGCATGAACCTTGAATTGGAAGGGCTTAATTCTGGAAGTTCAGCTGGCCCTTTAGGGATGACCAACTGGAGTCATCCAGTAAAACACGCAATGTCCGGGCTGAAACTGTAACAGTTAGAACCTGGGCTGAGACCGACAGAAGCAAAATACAGGCTGTGACCAGCAGAGGCAATATCCGGGCTAGGACCGGCAGAGGCAAAATCCGGGCTGGGACCGGCAGAGGCAAAATCCTGGCTGGGACCGGCAGAGGCAAAATCCGGGCTGGGACCAGTAGAAACAGAATCCAGGCTGTAACTAGTAGAAACAGAATCCGGGTTGTGACCAGTAGAAACAGAATGTCTTGTTTCTCTGACTTTAGTAGGTTGAAATATTCACCCTAAATTCTCTAGCCAAGGGTTGAAGCATCTTGTAACAAGGCCCCAATCATAAACTTGGACTTCCTTTTACTTGGTGAACATCACTTCCTTGTCAGAAACTGGAGAAACAGGAACCACTGATGGCTAATGGGAAAGACCAAAAGCACAGATGTTGGGGGTCTCACACTTGCCACCCATTCTCAGTGGGCGCAGAGCACAGTCTTTAAGAAAGTGATCATCATAACCACACTATAAGCACAGAAGCAGTTCCCGGTGCCACTAACGTTCAACCTCAGTAAGCTTAGGGCGCAAAAAAATTTGATGCCTTACCTTAGTTTGCTTGGAAGAGATGTTAGTCAAGTCCAGAGTAGCACTAGAAAGCTTGGGGATTACTTGAAAAAATTTGGGGAGGAGACTTTGTAGTTTTTCAAGAAGCCAGTAGAAACTCTTGAAATGTTCAAGGTCACAAATATTAGATAACTGGGAGGCCAGTGGACACTTGAGAGGTTGACTAGTACACACAGAAAAAAATTATTCAGTAGGAGTAGTGGGAATTTGAGAATAAAACTCTGGAGAAGAAGACACAGGAGAATTCCCTGACAGGACTTGTAATGTGACTGGAGTCAAAGCAGCAAAAACAGAATGTATAACCTTCAATTGACCAGAAAGTTCTTGCAGCTGCTGTCTCATGAGTTGCTGAGTTCTTTCCTGTGCAATCACACAAAAGAGTAGGTTTTGAAAAACCGCTTCACCCTGAAACCTGGTGGCTAGTAAGTTCTTGGCTGTTCAAACTGTCACACACATGTACTAGGGATACCTCTGTAGAGGTCAAGAACTGGGGGGTCAGCAGCAGATGTTGGTGGTGACAGTGATAATGTCTTCCTATTGCGGCCAAACCCAGATTTGGCTAGATTTGCCCAGAGGCGCGAAGTCTAACCCACTTGGTGGTCTTCACCAGTGACCCCTCCTATTGGGATTTTGGTTTCCAAGAGAGCAGGTCGCAGCCCTCTGGACAGGTACCTGGGAATGGCAGAAGACAGAGATATAATACTAGAATTGGTATGGCACTAGGAAACACTGGGAAATGGAGTGGCACTGGAAATACTGGAAAAGATTCAGGCGCTGGTTTGCTCTGGGATACATGGGAATGTAAACCCAGAGGTGCACTGGGAAATATTGGAGATCCAGATGCAGGCACAGACACAGGAGAATGACACTGGGAGTCAGTACACAGCTGCTGTAATGAGTATACATGCTGGTGATTCAAACACAGATCAAAAATGGCTGATTTTTTCCCTTAAAAAAAAATCGGGAATTTACCAAGCACCCAGTTTTGCCAGGAACAAGGTGTTTGATGGTGTATTTGATCGATCCTGTCTGTGTTGAAGCCCTGAGTTCCCTGCCTGACTTTCCATCCCAAACAAGCAGCCTGCACATATCCGTGAAATATGTGCAGGCTGCTTGTTTTTTTTTTCTAGTCTTGTAAAGGGTTAATTTTTTGTAAAAAAATTATGAGGGGGTCCCCCTCCAAAAGACATAACCAGCCCCAGAGTGGACAGCCAGTCCTGATTCCTAAAATAATGGGGGGGGGATGTGTAGGGTTCCACCGTAATTTAGGATCCAGCATCTGGCTGCAGGGCCAGTCCTGATTTTAAATATAGGGGAAAACAAATGCGTAGGGGTCCTCTATATTTAATACCAGCACTGGACCTAAACCGACCGTGGTGTTATGCCACAGTCAGGAGACCCTATCGCCGGGTCTCCATGGCCAAAGCATTATCACTCCAAGCCGGTCAGCCCAAGCCGGGATCTCAGGGGAGGTGGGGACCCCCCAAGAAGGGGTTCCCCTCTCCCGAAACCCCAGCCTTAGGCTGAAGCCCAGGGCTATTCACCACACCCCTGGGCTGTGGGTACAGGGGGCAATAATGTGGTATATAGTTTCAAACTATTGTATTTTACAGTGGAACTACAGGTGCCAGCATGTCTGCCCATTGGCACTTGTAGAACTACAAGTGCCAGCAGGCGGCCTGAAAATTAAATAGTTAGAAAACAACAGTACACACTCACCATATACAGTACAACTTTATTACATTCACTTACCTCACTCACACATACTTACCTACTGCCAGCTTATCTGTCCCCTTGTCCATGTAGAATCCAATGGGAGTACCTGGAATAAAGATCTGATACTCACTGTCCCTTAATAGCTGCATTTTTAGCAGGATGTATTTAGATGATAAAATGTAGCACATAAAAATTAAAGCGCTACAACTTTATTTTGTACATCTCTCAAGTAAATAACACATAAAAAAAATCTATTCTATGTCATAGGGATAGATGTATGAAGAATTTAAGTTTGACATAACATCAGGTCATCTTAAACACACACATTCCGCAGCACATATCCTAACCCACTGCTCCATGCTCCTTCCTCACTATCTAACCCATCTGTGTCGCCCCTGTCTGTCTGCCCCTCCCCTTTAGAATGTAAGCTCTCACGAGCAGGGCCCTCATCCCTCACGTGCTTCTCCTTCCTCTACTCATAGTATCTTTTACTCCTAACTCCCCACTTGGCACCTAACATTTGGTTGTTAAGGCCCTGCTGCTTGTGTTATGCAGCTATGTTTATAAACCATGTCCTTGTCCTGCAATGTTTTGTATTACTATTAACTGTTTTTCTTGTGTGCTCATTTACGTACTGTGTAAGGCGCTGCGGAACATTTGTGGCGCCATATAAAGGATAATAATAATAATATTACTCACCTCCATCCTCGCACTGCTCTCCATAGCATCCCCGGACATGGCAACAAAACAAACCGACTGATCCGAAGCCTTACGGACAAGTATTGGTATGTGTTGTCACACATACCAATACTTCGCGAATGCCAGCTGATGGGCCTCTTTTGGAATCCCATGGCCCGTCAGCCAATCAGACACCACTTTACATATAGTGACCGCTCATTGGCTGGTTACATTTGGGTCCCATCCAATGTATTTGGGTCTGGTGCTGGTTTGAAATATAGGGGGACCCCTACACATTTTTACCCCTATATTTAAAACCAGTACTGGCCCTGCAGCCAGGTTCTGGTTTTTAAAATTCCCCATAATTTTATGAACCAGGACTGGCTGACCAGTCCGTTGCTGGTTATATCTTTTTTTTGGGGGGCCCCACGTCATTTTTTTTAAATTAACCCTTAAAACACAGTTTCTATTATTAAACATACACAAATCACACTGATCTGTGTATGTTTGATGGAAACTCGCAGCTCAGTCGGTGGTGCATTTGCAACTTCTATTGACTAAACGAATAATGGTAAATTCCCGAATTAGGCTGAAGTGAATGAAAAGTACTTCCGATTTGAGCCGATCGTGTTATAAATTTCTAGTTAAAAAAATGGCTGAATTTGCTGAATTAACACACCCGATTTCATCCGCCAAAAGATGAAAAAAATCACCCGAATTTAATCATGGTAAATTCCCGATAAGCAAAAAAAGTTATATTTTCACCCAAGATTGCAATCTTGGAATGACAAGAATCTTAGTAAATTAACCCCTTGGAATCGGTACACAAATGCTGTGCTGAGTAAGCACACTGGAGATTCAAACACAGGCACAGGAGAATGACACTTAGAATAAGTACACAGCTGTTGTGCTGAGTACATATGCTGGAGATTCAATCACAGGCATAGGTACAGGAGAATGACACTTGGAATCAGTACACAGCTGCTGTGCTGAGGGCCTGATTCAGACCTGCTCGCAAATTGCGGCCGCTCGCTGGTAAAAAGGGGCCGGATATATCTAAATTAAGCGCTCGCACTGCATCTCGTAAGGACGCCCTCTATGTCTTAGCGAACCCCGGCAAGAAGCATGTGCAAGTGTATAAAGACGCCCCCTTGCCACTTGCAACACGCATCATCTACAATATTTGAAGGACTAATCAGTAACATCGAGAGCCATCGGAGCTGCTTGCAGCGCTTAAGGTAAACCTTACCCTCCCGCAAGCCAAGTGATGTGTTCAATGACGTATCTTAGCTAATTATGCACATCCATTAAACTCCGTACTGACGGTCAGACACGCCTGCTTTTGCAGCACCACTCCCCCGTTCACAAGCACCTTCCCCTGCTACCACCCACAAATGGTGCTGTCACTCATTCCACTGCGCAGTCTATTCAGGGCGAGCGAGCAAAATCTGATCGCTCGTACTAGTTTGCAAATGTGCACTGCGACTTATACGCATGCGCAGACGGCTGACCATCGCTCAGAGCGAGCGAGCGCAACTTAGCGTCCGGGTCTGAATCAGGCCCTGAGTATGCCCACTGGAGTTCCAGATGCAGAACTGGTGTAGAAATTGTTAAACTGGAGTTTCGGCACAGAGCCAGGCACTGACATATACACAGGAGAAATAGATGCTGATTAGTGTTAAAATAGTTAAACTGGTGTTTCAACACAGAGACAGGTGCTTACATATTCTCAGGAGAACTAGACACTAGTGCTGGACTCAGCCCACCACTCACCTCCACTCCTGGCAACTGAACACCTAAGCTCAAGGACGCCGGCACAGCGGTGAGTAGTGGCCGATCCCAGGCCACATCCTGACACTGAACTGTCTTCTGGCTCACTCAATGGGTGTAGAGATAGACATCTTGATGTCTCTTCCATACTGTCTAGAGCACAGAGAGTGGGCGCAGCAGGTCAGCATCGGGTTTAGCAGGCCGGAAAGGCAGACTACCAGGACCAGCAGTCAGTGAGTAATAGTGAAAAATTGATTGCTGGTTGTGTGCTGTCACTGTGACTCACCCTATAGAAGGGGGCATTACAGTGGGACATAATGTGTAAGGGCACTACTGTGTGGTATAATGTGTTTAAGGGGTACTATTGTGTAACGTAATGTGAATAAGGTGCATACTGTGTGGTGTAACATGTATAAGGGGTACTACTATGTGGTGTAATATGAATAAAGGGACACTACTGTGTGCAGGGTCGGTGCAAGGTTTCAGGGCGCCCTAGGCAAAGGTTCACAATGCCGCCCCTGTTTTCCCAAAACCCTCCGCCCAGCTCACAGACACATACACAGCACCCTAATAATATTCACATTACCCGAATTAAAGGGATGATTCCCCCTGCAGTGCCACCAGTAGAAAGGGCCCCTGTAGTGCCCCCAGTTGTAATGCCCTTGTAGTGCCCCCAGTAGTAATGCTCCCTGCAGTGCCCCAGTAATAATGCCCTTGTAGTGCCCCTTGAAGTGCCCCCAGTAGAAAGGGCCACTGTAGTGCCCCTAGTTGTAGTGCTCCCAATAGTGCCCCCAAAAGTAAGGCCGCTGTAGTGCCCCCATATGATGCCCCCTGTAGTAAGCCACCATGCACACACACACATTACAAAAAAATACTTATCTTAAACCCCGTTCCAGTGCCTTCTGCCATCCATCCCCGATGTCCACTCCTTGGAACTATGGGAGTGACATGACGTCACTCCCATAGTGCTCTGCGGGACCGAAAGCCGAAGCTAAGGAGTGAGCTCCATCCTCTGGCCGCTGCGGGCGCCGGGGGGAGAGGACCTGGGTGCCTGCTGGTAACACAATCTCAGTAGGTGCCCGGCAAATGGAGGGTGCAGGGGGTGCGATTGCACCATAGCAATTGCACCCCCTCCATAGTTAGGATGGACTCAGAAGCGCCCTCCAGTGGCTGGCGCCCCTAGGTAGCTGCCTAAGCTTGACTAGTGGAAGCATTGGCCCTGACTGTGTCATAATATGAATAATACAATGTAAATAAGGTCTACTACTGTATGGTGTAATTTGAATTCGGGGTACTTTTGTGTGGCCACACCCATTCCCATTAAGACCACACAATTGTTGCCCATTGTCACTATTTAAAATATGGTGGGGCACCAATGCTTTTTCTGGCACAGGTCACTAAAATGCCTAATTATGGTTTCATGAGAAGGTCCAGGTTGGGACTTGCACTGCACATATTATTGATTCCTAATAGTCGCTAGTCGCTATTTTGCACTGCAAGTCGCTTAAGAAAGAATTGCTTTCCTGTCCAATCATGTGGTTCCAAAGCACAAAAAGTTATTTATGTAAAGAAAAAGTAACACGATGAAAGATTTAACAATTAGAGTAAAAAGCAATCAATAATAGTACAAGCCACTACATACGCATGCGCACTGGTCCCAGCATACAGTCAGCAATCCAGAAGCCTGTGATCATCAAGGAGGATGTCTGTACACTGGAGTCAGGTCACAGCTTATATACTTTACAGAGTTCAACGTTAACAAAGGAACTAGTTGACAGGTTTCCATTGGTTCTTGCTTCTGGATAATCTGGTCATTGGTCGGTTCATACGGTGTCATCAGGGGTATGGCTTAGTCCTCAAATGGTCACATTGTGTAGTTTCCTGCCTAACAACTGGTTAATACTAGCTACAACACTGCATATTGATAACAACATTCTATGCAATAACTCCCTATCATCCATAACTAGCGGTCGCAAGATGCAACTCCTTTGCCGATAGGAACGGAAGTCTGCAAATAAACAGGGATTTAGTATGATACCAAACATGACATGTACACTATGTTCTAAACCTTAGATCTCATTTAAATACATATTACATCATAATTATTAGTTAAAAATACCTTTAATAACTCTGGTTAGTAACTATTGTGAATGGGAACCATTTTATACATATGCGTTCGCATATGTGCATCTGTGCATTGGAATAGGAAGTGTTCTTATGTAAGTATGTGAATACGCATGTGAGCATCTATGTGTATGCATGTGGATACACATACGAGCGTCTATGTGTATGCATATAAGTTTATGTGTGTGCGTTATGTGCATCAGTGTATGTGTGGTGGATTTGCATTTCTGCACATTGGATTGTACCGACGCAAAGTAGCGTCCGGTTTACTCGACATCAGACTATAGACGACCAAATTGCCAGATAATAATTGTAAGCGATCATATTCAATTTGACTTCGACAGTCCACCCTTTGATAGCAATCATAAAACTATCACATTCTAATCTTAACCTTTCTAGTCATGCATAATAATTTATTATTCAATGTTCTTAACGGTATTACACAAATTGGTCATTGAACCGCCAATAATGCATTTCAGGAAAGGATAAAACAACCCTTATATGCCATCTGCGGATCTATAGGGGATCATTGGTAGGATGTGGGATCTCATCGAACCTATAAAGGAAGTTTGGGGGGGAATTGAGACTACATTACCTAGGATGTTTAACGGAACATTTACAATAATTATTATTATACATGACTTAGTCTATTCACAAATTATTATCTGATCGCACATTCAATATCAGGATTGTAATGCAGTTCTTTATCAACCTTAGTACCTATTCCACCACCACTCACCACCATCATGTCATTTTCACGGTTTACCTTGGTGGTACATTTTCTACCCTTTACCACATTAAGAAAACATCTGAAACATAAACCAATTACTAAAATGACAATAAGTATAAGAATAAGGAGCTTACATATACTAGCAACCATCTCCTGTACCCATTCTCCCAGACCGGTGAACCATTTTACAGGGTTTAACCAAGAGAACCATTTCTCTACCTTTCCCTCTGTCTCATACAATGAAGTATTATGGTCCTTCCAAAACTCCCACTTCAGTTGTATGATTTCATCCATTCTCCGGTCTATCACCACTAGTATTATTGGTGATGTACGTGCAACACTTGACACCAAATTTGGTGGCCAAAGTCACACATCCACCAGTAACAGCTGTCAGGTAGCTTAACAGTAGCCTATGTTGTACCAATTCCTGTTTACAAGCCTGTAGCTCCTTACCAGTATACTTGAAAGTGTCATCATACATCTCGGTGATGTTGTCTATTAATTTAGCCAGGTCTTGGATATATCTAAAATTTAAAGTTCCCTGAGTGATCCTGGTGGGATCTAATGCTAATCAACTGTGTGGCTATATGTTCTTCACCAGGTATCATATTTCTTTTGTCATGATGTTCATACTGCATGTGTATGTATGGAGGTGGTGCGGTTTTATGGATACCAATAATTTCATCATGTGTAAGGGTCATAATTTCTGGTACCACCCTTCCAAGGTAACATAAACCTTCAGAACTCAGAGAGAGCCACTTGTACGCTTTCCTCCCACATATAAGATACACATCATCTGGGAGAATGTAAGGAACAGAATGCATCATTATCATTGAACACATTATTCTAACAAAGAATCTCGCCCCTGTTTCTCTCATTTGACTGGTACACATTTCTGGCTGTATAACGTTTGCATAGTATCCTAATGCTACTATGCCAACCATTAATTTGTCGTAACTACACATGTACTGATACCGGAAGTATCTCCCACTTGCAAAAATACTGTGTACAAGTTCAGAATTGATAGGCTCATTATCAGCTCTGTGCGAAAAGGTCATTGTCTGATTGTTTCAGATCACCTCCCAATTGCCTGGTTTTCTGATATTTCTGATATTGAAGCATACCAGGGATCTATCTACATGGTACTGGTGGAGCTTAAGACTAGGGGGTCTAGATATATTAAAATTTCTGGTCCACTTGTCTTCCCCCATGTAATTCAAGTACCTCTGCTAACTTTAATGGGTATGGCACTAATCCCGACTTACTATGTCTTTGAGGTACTTGTGAGCACACCCAACAATCTGTCTGGTTTAACACCTTACATCAGCTTAATGACATAGCACAGGTGCTTGTAAAGGGCGGGGTTTACACTGAACCATAGAAAAAAAAGATTCCCTCCAGCACAGTGCAGAAAAGTCAACAAAAAATACTTAAATCCTACATGATAATAGAGATTACAATAGAGATAATAAAGGTGACAACATTTTCAATTTCTGTTGCTGCTGTTTCAGCTGTTTACTCACAGTAACTCACAGTAACCTCATTATTACTCTTCAAATCATTCTGTGGACTTATAATCAAATGAGGTTGTCTCCCAAACAGTATCTCAAAGGGGGACAGATTAAGAGGAGATCTAGGAGTGGTTCTGATGCTATGGAGGACAAGCGGTAAGGCTTCTGGCCATCCTAATCCAGTTTCAGCCATGATCTTACTCAGTTTATTCATAATAGTACCATTCACTCTCTCCACCTTCACACTGGCTTGAGGTCGGTAGGGGGTGTGAAGTCTACGATTGATACCCATAAGCTTACACATGTTCTGGAAAACATCACCAGTGAAATGAGTACCCCTGTCACTTTCTATGATTTTAGGGATACCATATCTGCATACAAATTCCTGTACAATCTTTTTAGCAGTAAACACAACAGTATTAGTGGCAGCCGGATATGCCTCTACCCAATTAGAAAATACATCAGTCCAAACTAATACATACTTGAGATTCTTGCAAGGTGGTCATTTAATTAAATCAATTTGTATTACCTGAAAAGGATTGTCTGTTGGAGGGATATGGGATGGCTCAGTGGGTATCGTCTTCCTGACATTTTTCCTTAAGCAAGTCAAACAGGACATTGCTCTCTTTCCAGCTTGAGAAGAAAAGCCTTGTGCATACCAATATGCTCTGACCAACTTGCACATACCTTCTTTTCCCAGGTGAGTCAGACCATGTGCTGTCTCAGCCAAGCTTGGGTAATATACCTTGGGAGCAACAGGCCTACCTTGTCCATCTCTCCAGAGTCCAGAGGACTCCTGAACACATCCCTTCGATCTCCAGACTGCCTTTTCTTGTAGGGAACACAAAGTTTGCATCTCAATTAATTTCTGCGTGTCTATTGTCTGGAAGACCATCACTTTATCAGTTGTTAAGTTTATGCGTAACCCTGCTGCCCATTTGGCAGCTTCATCTGCTCTGTTATTGCCCATTGACACCATGTTTTTTTCGCATGTGTGGGCTTTACATTTGATGACAGCTACTGCCTTAGGTAGCTGGATCGCTGTCAGGAGTCCTTTTATGTGGTATGAGTGTGTGACTGGTGTGCCTGCTGTTGTCATAAAATTTCTAAGATGCCAAAGAGCCCCAAAATCATGCACTACCGCAAAGGCGTACCTAGAGTCAGTGTAGATATTAGTGGATTTACCTTCTGCCATTTCACATGCTCTCCTTAATGCCACCAGTTCAGCCACCTGTGCTGAATGAGATGGACCAAGTGGTTCAGCTTCTACAACATCCTTATCATTTACTTTACAAGAGCATAACCTGTGAATAATTCTCTTGTGTCAGTTTGTCTATGACAACTCCCATCTGTGTAAAACGTCAAATCCACATTTTCGAATGGTGTATCACGTATGTATGGTCTTGCAGTAAAGGTCTGATTCAAATACTCCATAAAATCATGTGTGTCAGTATACCTGCAAAACTCACCTTCAACCAGAGACTCACCTTCCTCCACCCTTTGTGCATCTCGAGGCACATATGGTAAGTACGTTGCTGGATTTAATGTATTGCACTGTTTAATGGTGATATTTGCAGGTGCCATTAGAGCTAGTTCCCATGTGGTGAACCTAGCTGAAGAGACATGCCTGGTTTGGGCAGAATTCAACAAAGCAGACAGTTGTATCATGCAGTATACAGACAGTTGTATCATGCCCTAATACTACATCCTCACTCTTATTTACCAGAAGTGCAGTTGCAGCTACACTTCTTAAACATGTTCGGAGTGATCTTGCTACAGTGTCCAGTTGTGCACTGTAGTAAGCTAAAGGTCTACTAGCATCACCATGTTTTTGTGTGAGGACACCTGCTGCACAGCAATCAGCTTCAGTACAATATAACTCAAAGGGTTTTTCATAATCTGGTATTCCCATGTGTGTCACAGTCGGGTTTTGAGGATGGCACTAATTCCTGCAATGGTTATGCCAAAATAGAAAAACCTGGGATACACGTCCTGCAGAATCCACACATGTCCAAGAAGGTATGGATTGCTGCTGGTTTTGCGGCAGTGTCATGGTCTGTATAGCCTGTATTCTGTCAGTTGTCAAGTGTCGTAGCCCCTGGGTTAGACAGTGTCCCAAGTATTTAACCTTAGTCTGGCATGGCTGTAGTTTGTCCTTTGCAACCTTGTGCCCTGTTTGTGAGAGATGAAGTAACAACAGTTCAGTATCATTTAAACATGACATAAACAAATCAGAGCACAACAACAAATCATCTACATATTGGATGAGGACAGACCAATTGCTTGGATGAAAAGATTGCAGACAGTGGTGTAAGGCCTGAGAGAAAATACTGGGGCTATCTATGAAACCCTGGGGAAATCTTGTCCATGTATATTGTACCCCTCTGTAGGAAAATGCAAATAGATATTGACAGTCAGGGTGAAGAGGGACAGAGCAAAATGCAGAACATAGATCAATGACAGTGAAGTGGGTTGCAGATGGTGGAATCTGCATGAGGATGACAGCTGGATTGGGCACTACAGGGAATTGGCTCTCAACAACTTTAACACCCCTAAGGTCCTGTACTAATCTATAGCCCCTCCTCCCAGCCTTCTTCACTGGATAAATGGGACTATTGGCTGGACTAGCTGTACGAATTAAAATACCCTGTTGCAGCTACCTTTCAATAATGGGATAAACCCCTAGCTTCACATCTGACTTTAATGGGTACTGAGGGATTTTTTGAGCCTGCCTACCACTCTTCAAATTTACCATTACACGAGATACATTTGCCATCAATCCAGTGTCCTGTCCATCTTGGGTCCAGAAGGAACCTGGTATTTGTAATAACATTTATTTTACCTGAGATGGACTTTGTTCTAGCATGGCAGAGTGTAACATTAACCTTTGTGGACTATCCAAGATATCCTGTACCTCATGCGCAACCTTTTCCGGTATATCTAGGTATATACCATCAGGGGTACAGTATATAACACAACCTGTTTTACACAGCAAATCCCTTCCCAGTGGGTTAGTAGGAGCCATAGCTGCCAAGAGAAATGAATGCTTGGTTTGCAGCGGCCTCATAGTAACTTCTGCCAATCTGGTTAGAAGGTAATGATGTACCCTCCCTGTTACTCCCATTGCTGATATGGTTTTGTTAGTAGATAAATGCTATGAGTTCCCGCACAGACTTATTATTGTTAGTCTTAAAGCCCCTACTGATACATTTCAGTTATCGTAATGACAGTGATGTACATTACGTTTTGTACACTCTTTGATATGGGGGAAATGGTGCTACCTAGCTCACTGAATGGATATAACATTACATCAATAGAAAAGACAGTGTGAGACTAATAAGGTGCACACTAAGACATACAAAATTGGAAAATAACCAAACTAATAAAACATAACTTTTATTTTATATTTTAAAGATAAAACCTAAATTGGCATGTGTGTTTTGCTGTTATTATTAAAATAAAGAGTAGACAAAAAAGTGTTAATAGTAAGAAAAAGTGTTTAAAAATGGTTGGTTCATTTCACTGAGTCACAGTAAGAAGTAATGGTGCGTTTTTAGATTAAGTGCGGACGCCTGAATAATAACATATGTATATAACAATATCGATGCATATATGTGTTTAACATATACACAGGTACATGCACTCTTAAAATATTATCAGGGAGTAATCACTTCTCTAATGTGTGTTAAGTAACATATATGTTATATTAGTGTCCATATGGAGCAATAATAACTCGAGAATAAATATACTTTTATAAGTAGAAGTGCGATATCTACTTGTTACACCTATGCTCTAAGATCATATGGAGCAACAATAACTTGAAATTAAATATACCCTTATAAGTAGAAGTGCGATATTTACTTGTTAAACCTGCATCAAACAGTATTGTGGACTGGAGAATTATAAATATAAAATTAAAGTATAAAATAGTAAATTAAATATATTCTCTCCAGAGAAATTAATTCAGAAGCATACTGTGGATAATACTCTTGTACACATTGATATTACTGAAAAGAACGAGAAACTACAGAGGTGTACTTACAGCCTGTTACTATGTATATAAACTGTGAACCAAGGCAACAGTGAAGCAAAAACTAGCTCACATTGTTGCAGTTGCTCTTTTCAGAACTGGGAATAGATTATTTCTTGTTATATGAGACATCTACAGTGTGAATTTAACACATAATTGCTCTATTGAATATCTAAATACACCTGATTATAATAGGTCAATATAGAGAATCACATATATATATATTTGAATGTCTCAACAAGCTATTATATAAAAAAACATTAGAGCCAACATTACTTCTTACTGTGACTCAGTGAAATGAACCAACCAATTTTAAACACTTTTTCTTACTATTAACACTTTTTTGTCTTCTCTTTATTTTAATAATAACAGCAAAACACACATGCCAATTTAGGTTTTATCTTTAAAATATAAAATAAAAGTTATGTTTTATTAGTTTGGTTATTTTCCAATTTTGTATGTCTTAGTGTGCACCTTATTAGTCTCACACTGTCTTTTCTATTGATGTAATGTTATGGTTTTGTTAGTAACCTGTAAATTAAATGGAGAATTTATCACTGATCTGGTCACTCCTGTATCTACAAGAAAAATGAGTTTAATACCAGATATATCAACTGTCATTGTAGGTTCTTCCCTAGTATTCTCAGTTAACCTGACTGGCTGTAGACTACAGGTATGACCTAACCCCTAGCATTGACTATCATTCTCCAGTAAAGCGTTTGCTGTCACTATGTGAGCAGGTAACTGTTGGAATCTTTCTGAATCTTGTGAGTGCCGTCTGCTGATATGTGTTGTAAGACTGTGGCTGTGGACCCTCTAGAGCCTGAATGCTCACTGCCATTAACTTCTCACTCAGTGCCTCTTTCTTCCTGCAAATGTTCTTGTCATGTTCTATGGCTGACTCTTTAAGTGCAACTACAGTAATCCCTCTCCAAGTTAGGTACAGAGGTTTGCACTCTGACTTTTAGATTGTCTTTGAGACCATCCATTAGTACCGTTACAGCTACTTCCCTGTGGTGTCCATCATCCTTTATATCTGCTATCCCAGTGTACCGAGTTATTGCTAGCAGCACTTGGGCAAAATAATCTGATGCCAATTCACTATCCTTTTGTTTAATAGTCAAAATTTTGCTCCAGTTCACTACCACTGGAAAGTATATGGCCACCTGTGTTATTATATGCTTTATATTCACCTGATTATCCTCATCAGTTAAGGGTTAATCCTCCTCCAATACACAATCCTTAACAAACTTTTGCACATCAGTATTGTAAGGAAGACAGGCCCTTAACACCACTCGCCAATCCTTATTGGTTGGATCATGAGCATTACCCCAACCTTTAATAAATTTCTGGCATTTGGCTAACTCTTTCCTAGGGTCTGGGAAGTCTGACATGATGGAATGTAATTCTGCTCTAGTCCATGGACAATGCATTTCTACATTCCTGATAGGAACTACACATTCTTTGTCTGGTTTCCCATTGGGAACTGCAATTGTATAGACAGGATGCATACTTACCACCTCACTCTGTTCAGGAATTGCTGGACTTACTGTTTCAGTACTAAGAATGTTGCCTCTCCTACTACGCTCTACACTAGTCTCACCAATTTCAGCTGCTGCCCCTGCTGGTTGAATTACTGCCTTTCCTGGTCTCTGTTGAACATCTAGTAAATTAACAGCTTGGGAAATGGCTGAAATTACAATAGGTTCATCATCTTCTACAATTAAATTTTCTTTGAGATGACTTAAAACAGGGTATAGGTTACTTATTACGATTTTTTAATTATTTTTAGTACTGGCTGTACTTCTACCTGCGGCCGCATAAGGCGGAGGCGGTTTGCATTCGCCATCTTCTTTATGCACAGTGACGCTACCTTGCAGCATGGGTACGCTACTGGGCGGCATTTTGCTTTACAGTATGAGTACGCTCTTTTGTGGCATGCTACTATGCCATGTGTGTGCACTATTTTGCGGCATGAACACGCTGCCTAGCGGTGTGAGTACACTGCTTTGCGACACACATACACCACCATGCCATGTGTTTCCCTCGTGCTGCTACAACTTTAAACAATCATTATACTTTACTCTTTTCTTTAGAGATTTGACTAAGCATATGTTATCTCTAACTGTATTTAGTATCTCCAAATTGAAACTGCCAACCTTGGGAAAGGATTTCACACATCCCTTGGTCATCTTGACCCATATGTTACAGTACACAGTTGCGTACGTGCCATACTTCTCATTCATTATATACCTTGACGACCCCGTCAGCCCATTCCTAAGCAGCATCTCATCGATCAACAATAGAGACTGCTTAGCACCCATTCCAGGACAATGCTTTGCTTCCTTCTAGAGATTTTGACCTGTGAACGAATTACAACAAGCTGCACCCACTCACTTCCACCCACTGTGTACAACCGACTGCTAAGCGTGTTCTGCCAGTTTTACACAATGAGGAAACAGAGGCCCTGATTCAGAGCCGGACGCTTTTTTTTTGTTTACCCACAGCTATTGCGAGCGACCAGGATGATGGTCGCCATGGTCAATACTATCGCGACCATCTGGCCGCAAGCCCCAGAGAGCTTCTGGCTCTAATAGAGCCGGAAGCTCTCCCACTGACATCATTTGTGATGTCAGTGGGGCCGCCCACTGACATCACAGGCATTCACCTGGGAACGCCTCTGTTTGTGATGCCACCCCCCAACCATGCCTACCAAATGCGGTGAGCTGTCAATCACCATCGACAGCTCACCCCCTTTGGTGCGAGACCCGGAGCAATGGAGCACCCGTCGCTAGCTGGGTCTCACTCATGCACACGATGGAGCCAGCTCCGTCGTGCGCATGCCCAGTGGGCAAGCATCGACCTGATTGCAAGCGCTCAGCGCTTGCGACCGGGTTTGAATCAGGCCCAGAATCCAGCCTATGCTATACTCCTGCTTTCCAGATGAATTTATACCAAGCTTCGTCTGCCGCTTCCAACTGTGAGTTACTTTCCACTGGTAGCAATTAAGTATTCCTTACCCTTGCCAGTGATTTCCTCCACCACAACCAATTCCACAATCATGGTTTTTCCACAACCATGTGGTCCGATCGCATTGCCCAGAGATGCTAACCTATCAATGGACTTTGCGATTACAATTGGAAGTCGACCGAGAAGCCCTCTGGTTTCTCGCCCAGCTATACCTTCTGTGTATAACTGCTCCAGCTTGCCCTATCCGCCTCTTGGACACCTTTTTTGCCGGCCCTGTCTAATTTCCACAGTTCTAAAAGTAAAAACCTTCTCAGTTTTTCTTTTTCCTTATCACATCACAAGCATACGTTTCACATTCATATACCTTTGTTTTCTGCACAGAAAAATGCTTTCCCTATTGGCAATACCTATTCAGAGGATTTTAACAGGTGATACAAGGCTATCTATTACGATTGTTTAAACATGTGGCATCAATACATGGAAGATGCATACGCTATTTGCGAATCGCCTATTGCAGCGCAAAAGTGACAATAAAAGAAACTGACTTTTTTCTCTTGTCTCTGGATTCTAATCAGCGCTCCTTAGATCACCCAAAAATGGATATTCGATTTCACAACACTGAGTGCAAAACAGTCATTAAAACACATTGTGTTCTTACCCTTATATGACGCGTCCACCCTTTGTTGAGCAATCGAAATCCGGTCGTTTTGAGTAATTTCTCGTAGCATGACTTCAAGCACGAGCCCCCATCTATTGATTCCTAATAGTCGCTAGTTGCTATTTTGCACTGCAAGTCGCTTAAGAAAGAATTGCTTTCCAGTCCAATCGTGTGGTTCCAAAGCACAAAAAGTTATTTATGTAAAGAAAAGGTAACACAATGAAAGATTTAACAATTAGAGTAAAAAGTGATCATTAATAGTACAAGCCAATGCATATGCATGCACACTGGTCCCAGCATACAGTCATCCATCCAGAAGCCTGTGGTCATCAAAGAGGATGTCTGTACACTGGAGTCGGGTCACAGCTTATATACCTTACAGAGATCAACATTAACAAAGGAACTAGTTGACAGGTTTCGATTGGTTCTTGCTTCTGGATAATCTGGTCATTGGTTGGTTCATACGGTGTCATCAGGGGTATGGCTTAGTCCTCAAACGGCCACATTATGTAGTTTCCCACGGAACAACTGGTTAATACTAGCTACAACACTGCATATTGATAATAACATTCTATGCAATAACTCCCTATCATCCATAACTAGCGGACGCAAGATTCAACTCCTTTGCCGATAGGAACGGAAGTCTACAACTAAACAGGGATTAGTATGATACCAAACATGACATGTCCACTATGTTCTAAACCTTAGATCTCATTTAAGTACATATTACATCATAATTATTAGTTAAAAATACCTTTAATAACTCTGGTTAGTAAGTATTGTGAATGGGAACCATTTTATACATATGCGTTCGCATATTTGCATCTGTGCATTGGAATAGGAAGTGTTCGTATGTAAGCATGTGAATATGCATGTGAGCGTCTATGTGTACGCATATAAGTTTATGTGTGTGCGTTATGTGCATCAGTGTATGTGTGTGGTGGGTTCACATTTGTGCGCATCGAACTGTGCCGACGCAAAGCACCGTCCGGTTTACTCGACATCAGACTATAGACGACCAGATAGTCAGATAATAATTGTAAGTGATCATATTCAATTAGTTGACTTCGACAATATCCAGAAAGAGGAGGTATGCATATTTGTGCATGAGGATGTTTTTGCACCTTAGACTTGTATGCCCTAAGGAATGGAGAGACAGAAAGCAGTAGGTAAGGGATGGTCTAATGTATGCTGAGTACAGTATTTATTTTGTTTTTTAAATTTTATCTAGCATAAAGCAATATTCTAAAAAAATTATGTCAACATTATTTATTAGTACGGTTTTTTATCATTTTGTTTCTGCTTTTTCTGACAAAGACCACATGGGTATTCATCTTTCATGTTATATCTATTAGCAGGGTAAGAAGTGATAGTATCCTGGGTGACAGTACCTATTAGGGTTAATGTGTCACGAATGGTGTCTGTGAGTTACCTGTCTCAGGTGATGAGCGGGATTCAATGGAGACCGGCATGACTGGAACCACAGATGAGGTGGATAGCTCTATTTGCAAGATTTGTGTAGCAGTGAAAACTGCCTTTGATGATAAATGACAGGAACTTGGAGGAACCGGACTGGGACCGGCAGGAGAACTTGTTGAGTTGAACTGATGAACTAGGAACTTGACTCTGGACTGGAACTACGTGGCTTGAACTTATGAGCTTGGAACTTGACTCTGGACTGGAATAACGTGGATAGAACTGATATGACAGGAACTTGACTCTGGACTGGAATAACATGACAATGGCTGAAGGGAAATCAGGTAATGCTGAGACGAGGGTTAAACAGGGTGATCCAGAAATGCTGTGATAAGGTTGGACCTCAGGTGCAGGCTGGATAGGGTAATAGGGAATAACAGGATCAGGAAAGAATGGGTAGGTTTGGGATTTAGGTTCAGGGAGGTAGTAGGTAGGTAAAAGGAGCAGGAGTTGATCCACAGCAGGAAGCAAAACAGGGTGACATGATGCAGATTTACAGGGTGCCAGGGACCAACGTGGAGTAAGGCTAGCAGCAGAGCACAGGCCAGGTATTGCTGTAACAGGGCGTCTGGATGCCAGGTATTGCTATAGCAGGTTTTCGGGATGTACCAGGGGTTGCTGTCAGCAGGTTTACTGGATTGCCAGGTATAGCTGTAGCAGGTTTTCTGGATGCACTGAGGGGGGGTTGCTGCCAGCAGGTTTACTGGATTGCCAGGTATAGCTGTAACAGCTTTTCTGGATGCACCAGGGGTTGCTGTCAGCAGGATTCAGGGATACATTTGTGTACAGAAACAGCACGAACCATACACCACGGGAAGACGAGATGTTCAGGCTCAGAATGTTATCAGGAGAGGATATATATACCCTGGGTCTGGCTGCAATTCGTGGATATGGACAGGTGGTCTGGTAGTAGCATTCTGAGTGGTGGAAGGCACAACATGCAGAAGGAGTATTCATCTCTGCAGCACTGAGTCAGAACTACACCTGTGATTCCAATCAGGGCTAGCAATGCTCACACACGGGGGTGGCTCTGGTGGACAATCAGTGTGGAAGGGAATGCACACAGAAGTGTAGCAGCCAGCATGACCAGAGCAGATCCTCCAGGCAATCACACACACACAGATCCATGGAGCCAGCTGGCAGTGGAAAGTCAACAGGCAAAAGGTAAAAACCAGACAGGGTCGTGACATAATGTGGCTATCAATATGAAATTTGTGCAGACGTGCTGGGAGCGGTAGTCCTCCAGACAGAAAGTTAAACCCGGTGTGGCAAGATCAATGTAAGAGCACCATCTCCTGGAGTAAATGGTTACAGTAGTCAAGCAATAGTATACCAGTCCAGGGCTTAGAATTTTAGCTACTATCTATTATCCTCTGATAGGTGGTTGGTGCCCCATATAAACCAAATTGCAACATCTTATATTGGAACAGACACTCTGGTGCAGAAAAAGCATCTTTTCTTTTGCCTTGTCTGTCAATGCACTTGCCAGTACCCTTTGGTTAAGTCTAGAGTGGTTAAGTACCATGTTGTTCCCGGGCTTTCAAGTAGTTCATCGACACAAGGCATTGGATAGGCATCAAACTTAGACACACTATTCAATTTATGGAAATCATAGCAGAAGCGTAACCTCCCATATGAGTACAATGGGACTTGACCACTCACTATGTGACTATTTAATTATATCTATTGTCAACATAAGGCCCAAAAACACATCTTCCATAATGCATTGTTAGTATTTCAGTATCTATATAATTTTCTATCTATCTATCCATGTATTGACTAGGATATTTCATGATACCCAAAGCTGATGGTTTATGTACATCACACAGGTGGTGTGAAATCTGCACGTGCACAGACGTTGCCCTGCGCATATGCGGATCTCATTCTGCGAGAACGCTCGCAGTACCCTGGATGCCACAGCCTGATTGACAGCCTGTAGCCTTTTGGAGGAAGAGCAGGGTTGGTGACAGTCAGCGTTGCAGAAAACAGGGGCATGTCACCCCCCTGTTTTCTCGCCATGCTAAAGCCAGTGGCTGTGTCCTTGGATTCAGCTTCACTGGCTTCAGCAGTGTGAATTCACTGGTCATCCTGAGTAACCCGAGGGTTACACAGATAACCAATGCTCACTCAGATGATATGATGCTGTGTCCTTGGACACATCAGTAGATCAAAGAACCGGCAGGTGTCTATTTACACAAGACAACGCCTGCAGCATTATCTTGTTATTGCTCAGCCACTGTGTACAAAGATGCAGCTGCTGTGTGATATGCTTACATCTCTAAGTCAGGCCCTACAGTATATTGTGATGCCTTCATCCCATTATATGAATGCCAACATCAGCTATTCGGGAAGCCGATGGACGTAATCCCGACCGCTGGCTTCCCAACTGTCTAATCCCGGCAAGGCACTAATGACAGGCATCGAAATCCCGACGCCTGTCATTAGACTTACACCGGGAGCCCGACACCCGGCTTACCGATCGAAAGTAAGCCGGTCGCCGGGCGCGGACAGCTGCGGGGGGGAAGGGTTAGGTTAAGGGCTCCCGAGGAGGGATTTAGGGTTAGGCACCCCCCCGGGAGGTTAGGTTTAGGCTAGGGGAAGGGGGGGTTAGGGTTAGGCACTCCTGGGGGGAAGTTAGGGTTAGGCACTCCTGGGGTGAAGTTAGGGTTAGGCACTCCTGGGAGGAAGTTAGGGTTAGGCACTCCCCGGGGGGCTTAGGTTTAGGCTGCGGGGAAGGGGGGGTTAGGTTTAGGCACCCCTAAGGGAGGGTTATGGTTAGGGGGTAGAATTAGGTAAGTGAATACTTACCTTTTGACATGCGGCTGGCGGTAAATCATACTGAATCCAGCTATTCTTCTATCCGAGGTCTGAGACAGCAATTATCTTTGAGTTCAAGCTTATGTCACACTGTGGAACCTTCAGGCATAGCATATAGCTAGATAATTCTATTTTACTTATATTCTTTTTTATTGTTTATCCTTTTCATATATAAAAATCTAGCTTTAAACACTACACCATGCTGCTGTTCTCTAGTATCATTTCTCTTTGAGCCAGGTGGGACAAAAAAAGTCCTACCCTGGAAATAAGATGCCTACACACTTCATCATATATGTTTATATTTTATCTGGTATGCAATATTGTATATAAATAATTGAATAAACCATCTGATGAAGATACTATCAGAGCCAAAATCACTCCCACTGACATCACTAGTGATGTCAGTGGGCCGGCTTCTGACGGTAGGCGTTCCCTTGGGAACGCCCCCGTCAGGGAGGCACGCCCCCGGCACGCCCACCAAAGGGGGCGTGCTGTCAATCAACATCGACAGCATGCCCCCTTTGATCAGACACAACGAGCGAAGGAAAGTCCTTCACTCGTCGCGTCTGGCGCATGCGCACGACGGAGCTCCCGCCGTCGTGCGCATGCGCAGTGCACAACATCGACCCACTTGCGAGCGGACAGCCGCTCGTGAGTGGGTCTGAATCAGGGCCTATATATTGATTTTCTCCTTGTAGTACATTTTGCTGTTTGATCTGATAAAACAAAACATGTTTTGAATTTTCCCTCATGTATATAACATTATTATTATTATATAGTTATTTACTCATTCAATAGTTTGTCTGCATGCATGGACTCTCTATTTGTTAGGAGAGTTCCTATGCCAGCATATAAAATAATAGTTATGTGTTTATTCCTTCTATTCATTGCTTACATTATGGAGAAGCCAGAGCCACAATTTCTAGCTTTAGTCAATCTAGCATGTAAAAGTAAAAATCTAATAAATGCCTTAGTATGCTTAGATAATTCACTCGTCTGACTGACTACACTGGCATAGTTATGGATTAAATAATAGATATTTATTCAAGATTCTGTAAAAGGAATTGTACATATGTCACCCCAGAGTTAATAAATATCTGAGCATATAGCTTGATTGGATCTTTTCCCAGTTTGAAGAAAAGTAATATCATGACTTTGGATATACTGTATGGGTGGTTAATGTTTAAGATTCATAAACTACATTATAGATTAATGAGCCAAACTGGTCGCCAATTTGCTGATTTGTATACATCACAAGATGCGCCTGGCTCTGTATGAGCAGAATATATCACTAGGGTGTTATTAATTGCTATGTTAACTATTGATTAATAAAAAGAGAATTTTAATATCACTGCAATAAATGAGTGCCCCACAAAGGAACACTTTTCTTCTCTCCCCCTTTTTAATATTAGGCACCAAGTAATAAGGAATAAGTAAAAAAAAATGTGTACTTCCGTATCTTTGCAGCCCCTGGTTACGCTACTTGCGTATCTTCACTGTTCAGTGAATATACGTAAGTAGCATAAACTTCAGGAAATACTATTCGGGACCCTTGCGGGTTCGCTGCGCTCAACACGCTGCGGGCACGGTGGCTCGCTTAGCTCGCCACATGGATTGATTCCACCTCCATGCTCATTTGGATGGTATGGAAGGGAAGCAATCGGGAAGCCGACTGCCTAAATACCGGCAGCCGGCTTCCTGACTGTCATTAACCCGGCAAGGGTGAAATGCCGGGCGTCTAGATGTAGACGCCCGCATTTCCCCGACACCTGGAGACCGGCGCCCGGCATCCCGATCGTAGTGATGGGGGGAGGGTTAGGTTTAGGGCTCCCGGGGGGAAACTTAGTGTTAGGCACCCACCCGGGAGGGTTAGGGTTAGGCTAGGGGGAGGGAGGGTTAGGGTTAGGCACCCCCGGGGGGGACTTAGGGTTAGGCACCCCCCCGGGGGACTTAGGTTTAGGCAGCGGGGAAGGGGGTGGTTAGGCACTTAGAGGGGGGGTTAGGGTTAGGCACTTGGGGGGGAAGTTAGGGTTAGGCACCCCTAAGGAGGGTTAGGGGGGTTAGGTTAGGTTAGTAGATACTCACCTATCCACAATCGGGATTTCCAGCGCTGTCGGGCTTCCGCTGCTTCGAACTCTGCTCATTTCGAGCTGCCGTATTTCATACCCATTCCATATGGAATGACATTGGATTATAAGCTTGTGTCAAACGTCATTCCCTACCATCCAACGTCATTCCCTACCATCCAAGTGAGCATGGAGGGGGAATAAATCCATGTGGCGAGCGAAGCGAGCCACAGTGCCCGCAGCATGGCGAGCGCAGCGAGCCCGCAAGGGTCCGAATAGTATTTCCTGAAGTTTACGCTACTTCCGTATCTTCAACACACATCCAGCAGGGGGCCGCAAAGATACGGAAGTACCAAAAAATGTATATGTCTGTCGGTTATTACCCTGTTTTGTTCTATAAATGTTTCCAATTGTAAAGCACAAACGAACATGCTGCACTATATAAGAAACTGTTAATAAATAAATATGTTGAACTCAAAAGATTTGTAGGCTCTGCATTAGTAACATATCATGCAGTTCTTGCTAACATTTTATTTCTTACTTCCAGAAGAAGCCCATGGGGAAGCTGACCGCAGACAGGGCAGGGATGGACACTTTGCATCATTAGGCCATATACCCATAGATGTATTTACATTGTGTGCAAGGTGTGCGGTACATATTTGTCCCTGGGCCCAGGAGGACACTGCACTGCATACACTGCACTCAGAGTATACTTACCATGTTCCGGCAAGCAGGTCCCTCCTCCTCCATAGCGCCATTCACAAAGTTAGATGTGGGGCTGGGGAGATACTGCTCAGAGGAGGAGGCCTGTGTGCAGCATTAATATGCCCCTGGCCCCACCAAAATGACAAGATTATCATAGAATTGTGTCACATTAGTCCCACCATCGCCTCATAGACTTGCAATTTACAGAATTGTGCTTCCCATCACGTCCATTCAAAAAGAAAGAGGGAGGGATGCGGAAGGTCCATCTACTCTTCGGGAACTCACCACAAATTTTTGAATCTCCTGGATGTTCCAGGATAGTAGGTAAGGGGTGTGGTATAAGAGATAGACAGTAATTAGTTAGACAATGTCTAGATAGACACCAGATGTTAGACTATTAATAGTTAGACAAGGATATAAGTTTGACACAGACAAAAGTCAGACACACTAAAGTTAGACATGTAAAATGTTCGACAGGTTCCAAAGGTCGACTGGGTCAAAAGTTCGACATGATAATGGTCAACACAAAAATGGTCGACAATTTTTTTTATTTTTTTTAGCCCTAATCTTCACCCTAACCCTCCCCTTGGTGCCTAATCCTCCCTCCTGGTGCCTAACCCTAACCATCTGGATAAGTGCCTAACCCTAACTGTCCAGTAAGTGCCTAACCCTAACCCTAATCTTAAAAAAAGAAGAAAAAAAATGTGTCTACAATTTTCGTTTTTTAGCCCTAATCTTCACCCTAACCCTCCCCATGGTGCCTAACCTTAACCCTCCCTCCTAGGTAGGTGTCATGATGTGGTGCTCTGAGGTTGAAGTTTGGGCACTGATAATTTAGGTATAGATGGTATCTTAAAGTAGAGATGGCAGCTCCAATGGATCTCCTGGCAATAACTTCACTGGCTAGTCCATCTCAGACTACACCAGACAGGCTAGGCCCGTACACAGTAAAATGACTTAACATGACAACCTTGATAAGCAGAATAATCTGGCAAGGGCTCCAGGGCTAAGGTATGCAAAATATAACTATCAGCATACAAATGACATGGGACTTCACACAATAAAAAATGAACAGCAAATAAGTGGAAATTAATTATGACAATACATAGTACATACAATGCAGCACAAATGAGATAATAAAAATAACTAGCTGTTGCCCACAGCAAAAATGAAATCGCTTCCCCATTTTGTTATTTGAGGTGCACTAGCCGTATTGCTTTGCATAGTGGCCCACGTGACCAGCAGTGCTATACAGACTGGTGGCAGCAGCCCCTTTTCCCACCACTCACACCAATGTCACTGTGTACCCTGTGCATGAACTGCTATGTAGCCTATCCTATTCAAGTGAATGTGGGCCCAAAGCACCTCTCCCCCCCCCCCCAGTGGTGTAACTCGGGTCTTTGGCACCCAGGGCAAAATGAAAAAAGGTGTGTGTCCCCAACTGTGGCCACATGCCACAAGGGGCATGGCCACTGAAAATTGGGGACATGTCAACATGACATGCAACCATTTCTCATCACTCTGGGAACATTCCTATCCATTCTATATGCACCTTAATGTCCCCAGTAGTAGTGCTCCTTATGCAATGTCCCCATCAGTAGTGCCCCTTATACAATGCCCTTAGTAGTAGAGCCCCTTATGCAATGCCCACTGTAGTAGTGCCCCTTATGCAATTCCCCCTCTAGTAGTGATCTTATACAATGTCCTCAGTAGTAGTGCCCTTTATGCAGTGCCCCTTATGCAATGCCCCCTCTAGTAGTGCTCTTATACAATGTCCTCAGTAGTAGTGCCCTTTATGCAGTTCCCCTTATGCAATGCCCCCTCTAGTAGTGCTCTTATACAATGTCCTCAATAGTAGTGCCCTTTATGGAGTGCCCCCAGTAGTAGTGCCCCTTATGCAATGCCCCTAGTAGTAGTACCCATTATGCAGTGCCCCCAGTAGTGCCCCTTATGCAGTGCACCCAGTAGTAGTGCCCATTATGCAGTGCCCCAGTAGTGCCCCTTATGCAGTGCCCCCAATAGTGCCCCTTATACAGTGCCACAGTAGTAATGCCCCTTACACATAAAAGACACAGACACACACACAACACTATACTTACCTAAATCCCTGCTCCTCCCATTCGACACTATGTCATGACATCTCTCCCTTCACCCACTGCGGGAGCCAAAAGGCAGAGCTCAGGGAAGGAGCTGCCTGTTGCCCACTGGTAACAAAATCTCAGTGAGTGCCCGGCAGCAGCAGTGCCTTTCCAGCCCGGCGCCGACCCTGGTGCAGCAGCCAATAAGAATCTGCTTAACTCTTATTGGCAGCTGCTCTCTGCTCCCAGATGTCCACTGTAATTAACTGGTCATGTGTCTGCGGTCGACCGGTCGATCACAATCAACGTTTTGTACACTACTCCGGACTGGGCCGCACTAACCTGGCCGATGGCCTGTGGTCCCCCTTCTCCCCTGCTGGGTCCATTATGTTTTTGCTCAGCTTTAATTTGACAGATAGGAAAAGGGACAGATTTTCCACAAGGCAACATAACCGGCCACCTAGAGCCCGATGGGTCCTAAGGGACCCGTAGCTGGGCCCCACAAAACTAAATGGCATGTAGTAGAAATCCATTCCTGTCCCTCTGTAAAACCTTCCCAGAGGAGCACAGTGCGTGGACCCGCCCCGAACTCCCACAATGTCTGCACTGTAGTGTAGTCTGCTCTGCGCAGTGCATTGGAGGGGAGGTGAATGGCCTCCAGGCTCCAGCCAGCCCCACTAGGGGGCCCTGCATCTGACTGTCACTGACATAATGCTGCTGGTGCAAGGAAAGAGATTAGGGGAGGAGGCTGCTGCCTAGGAGGAGTGGAGAGCTGGGCCAGGTCCGTGGCCACGCTGCAGTGCTGAAACTACTTCCTCTGAAGATGCAGGTAAATGATTTCAGCAACCACCTGTTATAGTCTGGGAGGGGGAGAGGAGGCCGGCAGGAGGGGGGTTGGTTGATGTTTCCAGCACCCACCTGCTAATGCTGTAGACCACGGGCAGGGGATGGGGGAGGGGAGTTTGTGTGTCTTCTTGTGCTGTGTGAATGCATAATAAATGAATAAGTCTGTATCAGTAAGTGTGTTTGCCTGTAAGTGTGTCATGCTTGCCTACCCTCCCGATTTCTGCGGGAGCCTCCTGAATTAAGATGGGAGCTCCCGCTACCCCGCAATGTATATGCAATCCCCCGCTTTCCCCACTGCCCTGCAGGAAATCCTACCTGCGAATGCGCGATGGGGCCCAGGCTTGTATACAGCAAGACACAGGGGCAGGGAGTCTGTTTGCTATGATGCCCGGAGATGCCTCCCAGGTCCGTCCCCTGCACAGCTGACAGTCACATGGGCCACACACTGACTGCTGGGAGAGACTGATGCTCCCAGCATTCCCTGGCCAGCCCAGACTTCCCAGCCATAACGGAGGACAGACAGCTGGGGGAGGAGCCTACGCTGAACTGACTGAGGAGCTGTGTGACTGATCAGAGCTCACTGTAGCTCCAGCAAGAACCATGAATGTCAGTGGTGCTGCAGGAGAGGACAGGTGAGGGGATGAGAGAGAGAGTGTGTGTGTGTGTCAGTGGGGGGACCATTAATGTGAGTCTGTGTGGGGGGGGTCCTATTACTGTGTGTGTGTGCGTATGTGTCAGTGGGGGGACCATTAATGTGAGTCTGTGTGGTGGGGGTCCTATTACTGTGTGTGTGTGTGTGGACCATTAATGTGAGTCTGTGTGGGGGGGTCCTATTACTGTGTGTGTGTGTGGGGGGGTCCTATTACTGTGTGTGTGTGGGGGGGTCCTATTACTGTGTGTGTGGGGGGGTCCTATTACTGTGTGTGTGTGTGTGGGGGGGTCCTATTACTGTGTGTGTGTGTGGGGGGTCCTATTACTGTGTATGTGTGTGTGGGGGGGTCCTATTACTGTGTGTGTGTGGGCACGTGGTAATAGATACACCAATATATGGATCTAGACATGCCTTTTGGGTGGTGCTGGCCACGCCCTCCAACACCGCACGTGTCATTTGCTACTTCCGTAAATGATCTCCCTCAAACTACTTTTCAAAAGTAGGCAAGTATGAAGTGTGTGTATGAGGTCAGTAAATGGTGTCTGTGTCAGTGAGTGGTATCTTTGTCTTAAGTGTATTTGTGTCAGTAAGTTGTGTGTATCCATAATGGGTATCTGTGTCAGTAAGGGGTGTCTGTGTCAGTAAGGGGTGTCTGTGTCAGTAAGGGGTGTCTGTGAGTAAATATGTATAATAATGTGCCAATAACTGTCGGTAAGGGGAATCTTTCAGTATGTGGTATCTGTGATAGTAAGTGTTGTCTGTGTAGGTAAGTGTTGTCTGTGTAGGTATGTGTATCTGTTAGTAAGAGGTGTCTGTGTCAGTAAGTGTGTGTCAGTAGGTGCTTGTGTTATTCAGGTGTGTAAGTCAGGGCTCTATATCATTACATAATTATCACTTGTCGCTGCGAGTTTAAAAAATGTTTTGTAGACATTCATCATGTTTCCCTAACAGTAGTATCACTTCCGAGAAGCTGCTCTTTTTGCTGAGTCAGCTTTTCGGATAAGTGATACTTTTCCCCCCTACACCTGCCATGTCCCTATGAATTTTCCCACAGCCGACGCCCCCTCAGCCCCACTACTGTGTGTAACTCCCCCATCCCCAGTCTTAGGGCACCTTGCTGAGGGTAGCAGCTTGATGTGGTTATGCATTAAGTGGTTAAAATCAAGTGTGCTTTCTGAACAGTTAAATAACATTTATTCTGCATGAACCTCATGAGTCTCACTGAATATGGACTTATCATCTGTCTCTTTCATCCCAGGTATGTGATTGTCCTTGCTGAGTACAACTGCCAGAGCCTGCATTAACCCCCATGCACCATCAGCTGTCTAGGCAATGTATATGATTGTCCTTGCTGAGTACAACTGCCAGAGCCTGCATTAACCCCCATGCACCATCAGCTGTCTAGGCAATGTATGTGATTGTCCTTGCTGAGTACAACTGCCAGAGCCTGCATTAACCCCCATGCACCATCAGCTGTCTAGGCAATGTATGTGATTGTCCTTGCTGAGTACAACTGCCAGAGCCTGCATTAACCCCCATGCACCATCAGCTGTCTAGGCAATGTATGTGATATTATTTGACATCCTGCAAACCACAACTCCTAATCTATAGTTGCATGAATGCAAAATTAGCTGTGTATTTAAAGTATGTGTTTAATTTTGTACAAGTTTGTAATTGGTATTGTTTAAATGTCTGTGAATCTTTTTTGACTTGCTAGCCATAGTCATGACCTGTGTTTAGATGGGGATCACTGAAGCATAGTTTATAGTGTCATACTGCCTGTTTACTTAAACTTAGTGCAATATATGTCCACTGATCAATCTGCATTTCAACCAGCTGACCAATTGGCTCACATGTAAGATAGTGTCTTAATCAGGCATACTATTTTTTAACATTCAGTCTTAGGGCAGCTTGCTGAGGGTAGCAGCTTGATGTGGTTATGCATTAAGTGATTAAAATCAAGTGTGCTTTCTGAACAGTTAAATTACAGTTGAAAAACATTGAACAACATCGAAGACCAGGTAATTACAAACCCATTACTTAGATAACTTAATTTTTTCCAAATACAAAAAAGACAATGAGGGGTATTCAATATGAAACGTTAACTTCACTGCCGAAGTTAACGTTTCATATCTGAGTTTTTACCTGCGTTAAAGTATCGGGCGTGCTCCCACTTATCCCCGTATTCAATATCAAATTAATGAAAACGGGAAACTCCGAAGTTGGATTTGCGTAAAGTTACGAATTTTTCCTTAAAATAATTGTAAGACCCCCCTAAAGTTATAAAAACATGGGGGAACACTATGGGTACCCCCAATTTAGCCTTTAATTGAAAGTCGGGGATTTAAATAGCCGCAGCAGGTGTTTTTTCCCGACTTTGAAGAAGTGTTGCAGAAGAGCACTTAGGTTATTTTTTTAGTTTTTTTAAGTGGTCCCATCAAATTTGGGGTACATGAAAATGTGTACTAGCATATTTTGATGTCCCGAAAGTACGTTTTTAAAAATTATGCATTTGTGCACCTGCCGCTATAATTCTATTCTTCAAAACACCTGCCTCATACTTGCAGAATAGCCCTGAACCTATTTCCCTATTGTTAAACAATTTTTTCCCATTTTTTTTTTTTTCACCCCAATTTTTAAATTAATTTTTTGGGGTGTCCCTATTTTTTTTTAAAACTTTTTTTGACACAGTTCTGTTTTAAATGTCAGTCCCATGGTTGCAGGCTATTTTTTTTTTAAGCCTGCACCCCTAAACCCCAATTCTGCACTTTATCCCCGTTTTTTATCAAAGACTTTTCAAAACTGCGAGAAGTCTTTGATATTGAATACAGTGTAAACCTAAAACTTGCGATAATGATGTCATAGCTCCGATATTAACGCAAAAACGATGTTATTGCACCCATATTGAATACCCCTGTAAGTATCAAAAACTTCTTTTTATAATCTCGCTTCATGGAATCATCTCTAAGGCTACTACATCCTTTACTCTTCCTGCAGCTCACCCTTCTGTACATATTGCTACCTCATTAATCTACTCACCAATTATGAACACACATGAGCTTTTAACTTATCTATACACACTGACAATAACATCCACAACCTGTCGCCATTAAAATCTTTTGGACAAATCCAACAATTATATTTATATCTCTCTCCTGCTGCTTCTATTAGCTGGTGACATATCACCAAATCCAGGCCCAACCCACATTCCACACCCACAACGAACTGTAAATCCAGCTAACCTCATAAACATTTTGTGCCTCCCTTCACCATCCAAGTCACTAAAATGTGCCTTATGGAATGCACGCTCTGTCTGCAATAAGCTAACATCCATCCACGACCTCTTTCTTTCAACCAACCTCAACCTTCTGGCAATAACAGAAACATGGCTTACACAATCAGACACTGTCTCCCCTGCTGCACTTTCACATGGTAACCTACACTTCTCACACACCTCCAGGCCTGGTAATAGTAAAGGAGGTGGGGTAGGAATATTACTATCCCAATCTTACACATACACAGTTCTCCCACAGGCACCATCACTCACATTTACATCATTTGAAGTACATTCAATCAGGACTTTCACCCCTTTCTCTCTGCGAGTTGCTGTTATCTATCGCCCACCTGGGCCACCTCAACAATTTCTGGAACACTTTTCTGCCTGGCTCCCTCACTTTCTATCCTCAGACATCTCCACCATCATTATGGGTGATTTCAATATCCCCATTGACAGTCAACAATCTCCTCATGCCTCCAAACTACTCTCTTTAACATCCTCTCTTGGCCTCTCCCAATGGACTGACTCCTCTACTCATCAGGAGGGCCACTGTCTTGATCTTGTATTCACCAGACTATGCTCAGATTCTGATTTCACTAATGCTCCTTTCCCTCTCTCAGATCACAACCTTATCACCTGCACTCTCCATTACATCAACATCATTGAAATTAACCAAACCTAAACCTAAAACTTGTAGAAATATTGATGCCATTAACCTTCAACTATCTACCTCTCTACAACAACAACTTTCACCAATTTCTACATTCACTTCTCCTGAGACTGCTGCATCACACCTAAACCAGAGTCTAGAAAAAGCCCTCGATGAAGTAGCTCCAGCTACCCATCACACACCACGTAGAGTTAGACGTCAACCGTGGCATTCTAGTTTAACAAGGCATCTACAAAAACTCTTGCGTAAAGTTGAACGTCAGTGGCGAAAGTCTCATACTCCAAGTGACTTCCTCACATATAAAACTATCTACAACTCTTATCGTACTGCTCTGGACACTGCCAAACAAACATATTTCCAATCTCTAATTTCTGCTCAAGCATCTAACCCCAAGCGACTTTTTAATACATTTAAACTGCTTCTTACCTCTCCATCACCCAAACCACCTGCTACTATCTGTGCACAAGATCTTGCTTCCTATTTTAGGGACAGGATTGATAAGATCCGAAATTAAATGGTTGACTCTTCCTCAGCTAGTGACCTGCTAAATTCCCTACCTGAACCCTCTGGCACATTCTCTTCATTTGATCTCACAAACGAAGATGAAGTATCTACACTCTTCTCATCCTCCTACTCTATTACCTCTCCTCTAGATCCTATACCCTAACAAATCAGTAAAGCTCTGTCTCCTGTGGTTATCCCAACCCTAACTAAAATCTGTAATCTCTCTCTCTCTACTGGCAACTTTCCATCACTGTTCAAGCACGCAGTGATTACTCCCATTCTGAAGAAATAAAATTCTGACCCTAATACTCTCTCAATTTACCATCCTATCTCAAAGCTCCCATGTCCCTCCAAGCTACTTGAGAGACTTGTCTACACCCGCCTCACACACTTTCTTAACTCGCACAACTTATTGGACCTACTTCAGTCCGGCTTTCATTCCCAACACTCCACAGAGACAGCACTGACTAAGGTAGTAAATGATCTTGTCACTGCCAAGGCTAAAGGCCATTACTCACTCTTAATTCTTCTAGATCTCTCTGCTGCTTTTGACACTGTTGACCACTCTCTTCTCATACAAACACTGCAATCCCTAGGTCTTAAGGACACAGCTCTTTCTTGGTTTTTTTCCTATCTGATCGCTCTTTTACTGTTCGTTTTTCTGATTCTGCCTCCTCTTCGCTACCTCTATCAGTTGGAGTACCGCAAGGCTCTGTCTTAGGTCTTTTACTATGCTCAATCTATACCACCTCTCTTGGCAAACTAATCACCTCTTTTGGATTTCAGTACCATCTGTATGCGGATGATACTCAAATCTACCTATCCTCTCCAGATTTATCTCCATCTGTATTGGTCTGTGTCACTGAATGTCTTTCTGCCATTTCATCTTGGATGTCATCTCGCCACCTGAAACTTAATATTTCTAAAACAGAAATAATTATATTTCCACCGGCCAATAACAGTTACCAACCTGATCTCTCTAGCACTGTTGATACCTCGACCATCCCCCCGCCCCACAAGCTCGCTGCTTTGGTGTCATCCTTGACTCTGAACTGTCCTTTGTTCCCCATATTCAATCTGTCTCAAAATCATGTTACATACATTTAAAAAACTTATTCAAAATTCGACCATATCTCACACAAGACACTGCAAAAACTCTAATCCATGCTCTTATTATTTCCCTCATTGACTATTGCAATAGCCTCCTTACTGGTCTTCCCAAAAACAGGCTATCACCATTACAATCCATTATGAATGCAGCTGCAAGGCTTATCTTCCTTGCGAAACGTTCTTCTTTTGCTGCCCCGCTCTGTCAGTCCCTCCATTGGTTGCCGGTTTTCTACCGTATTCAATACAAAATACTTTCACTTACACATAAGGCTGTTAACCAAACCACGCCAACATACATCTCTTCACTCATCTCAAAATATCTCCCAACCCGACCTCTCCGCTCAGCACAAGATCTACATCTCTCATCCCCATGCATTACTTGCTCCCATTCACGGTTACAGGACTTTCTTCACGCTGCACCCACTCTATGGAATAACCTACCTCGCACAATAAGACTTTCCTCTAGTCTCCAATCCTTCAAGTGTTCCCTGAAAACTCACCTCTTCAGGCAAGCTTATCAGATTCCAGAACCTCCCACATAACCTTCATAGCTTCCATATCTAATTACATCCCCTTTTACAGTCCACACACAATCTCACACATCGTCTTTCTCTCACATCCTCATGACATTTGGTCGACATTCCTGTGTGACTGGATCATGCAGCCAACCAAGAAACTGTGCATTCTGGCTGGACCAAAATGCAATATATAGCACCTATCCTTGTGTATCAATGTCTATTTCCCTATAGATTGTAAGCTTGCGAGCAGGGCCTTCCTACCTATATATCTGTCTGTTATAATCCAGTTTTGTTCTATTAATGCATACAATTGTAAAGCGCAACGGAATATGCTGCGCTATATAAGAAACTGTTAATAAATAATAATAAATAATAAATAAATAATAATCCTTTCCCCAGTGTCCACTCTGTCTCCCCATGTCCTCTCTCCTTTCCCTGCTGCTTTCTCCCATGCCCTGCATACTTTCCCCGGTGCTTTGTCAGCTCTGTCCCCCTCCATGTCCTCTTTCCTCCCCCTACTGCCACATCTTCTCTCCCCTCTACTCCCTCTCCTTTGTCTCTGGGAGCCTGGACAGGAGCATTCAACCCCATCCTTTCTCCCTTTCACCTGTTGCCGCCGGGAGCATTCTCTTCCCCCTGCTCCCTCTCACTTGCTGCCTCCGTGAACCGGGGCAGTATGTGTGTGTGGCTATGGGAGCAATGTGTGTGTGTGTATAGCTATGGGGGCAGTGTGTGCAGTGTCAGACTGGGGTATGAAGGGCCCATAGGGGAAATCCAATGGTACGGGACCCTTTGAAGTACAGAGTTGAATAGGTGTGGATAGGCACCAGGGGGCAGAAGGAAAGAAGAATAACTGTCCAGATGAGGACACCTCATCTGAGTGATTCTTCTTTTCTTCTGGCACATTAAAAAGGACCTGGTTATAATTTTAGTGTAATGCTGCTCTCTGTGTGTACTAGTAGGACGTAACTATTAAAAAGAGAGAGAGAGAGATGTGGTTGATAGAGAGGAAACGAGAGAAAGGTGGTTGAGAGAGAGATGGGGAAGAGAGCGACAGAGAGATGGGGTAGAGAGATGTATATGGGGAGAAAGCGAGATAGGGAGCATATGGGGAGAAAGAAAGATATAGGAGAGAGGTGGGGAAGAGAGAGAGATATGAAAAGAAAAGATGGGGAGAAAGATGGGGAAGCAAGAGAGATGAGAGAGAGAGTTGGGGAAGAGATGAGGAAGATAAAGAGAAATAGATGGGGTAAAGAGAGTATATGGGGAGATATTTTGAAAGAGATGGGGAGAAAGAGAGGTATATAGGAAGCGAGATGGGGAAGAAGGAGATGTATTTGGGGAGATAAATATATGAGGAAGAGAGTGTGAGAGAGATATGGGACAGAGATAAAGGTATATGGGTAGGGAGTGTGAGAAAGATATTGCACAGAGAGAGAGAGGGGGTATATGGGAAGGGAGAGAGGGAGGTATTTGGAGGGAGTGTGAGAATATGGGGGAGAGAGATATGGGGAAGAGAGAGAAAGATATGGGGAAGAGAGTGACAGAGAGATGGGGTAGAGAGATGTATATGGGGGAGAGAGCGAGATAGGGAAGATAGGCATATGGGGAGAAAGAAAGATATAGGAGAGAGATGGGAAAGAGAGAGACGTGGTTGGAATAAGGAGATGAATGAGAGAGAGAGAGGGGGAGGGGGAGGGGAAGAGAGAGAAAGAGGTGGGGAAGATAGAAAGAAATGAGAAGAAAAGAAAAGATGGGGAGAAAAATGGGGAAGGAAGAGAGACAAGAGAGAGAGATGGGGAAGATACAGAGAAGATGGGGTAAAGAGAGTATATGGGGAGAAAGATTGAAAGAGATGGGGAGAAAGATAGATATATAGGGAGCGAGATGGGGAAGAAGATCTACTTGGGGAGATAAATATATGGGGAAGAGAGTGTGAGAGAGATATGGATGAGAGATAGAGGTATGAGGTCAGGGAATGCGAGAAAGATATGGCAGAGAGAGAGGGGGGTATATGTGAGGGAAGAGAGAGATATGGGAGAGAGAGAGCAGGGGTTTATGGGAAAGGAGAGAGATATGGGGAAGATAGAGATGGAGAAGAAGGAGATGTATATGGAGAGAGAGACATATATGGGGAAGAGAGAGTGTGAGAGATGGGGGAGAGAGAGAAATGGGGAAAATAGAGAGAAAAATAGATGGGGACAAGAGAGAGATGGGAATATATATATATATATATATATATATATATATTGGGGAGAGACAGAGATAGATGGGAAAGAAAGAGGTACAGTATATGGGGAGGGAGTGTGAGAGATATGGGAGAGAGAGGGGAGCTTTATGGGAAGGGGGAGAGAGAGGTGTATGGGGATGGAGTATGAGAGAGATATTGGAGAGAGAGAGAGGTATATGGGGAGGAGGTGTGAGAGATATGGGAGAGAGGGGGTATATGGGAAGGGGGAGAGAGAGGTATATAAGGTGAGTGTGAGAGATGGGAGAGAGAGGTATATGGGAAGAGAGACATATGGGAGAGAGAGAGACATGGAGAGAGAGGGAGGGGGTGTATGAGAGGGGAGTGAGAGAGTTATATGGAGATGGAGTGTGAGAGATATGAGAGAGGGGGTATGTGAGGGGGGAGTGAGAGAGAGAGGTACTGAGGAGGGAGTGTGAGAGAGAGAGGGGGTGTATGAGAGGGGAGTGAGAGAGAGTGTTATATGGAGAGGGAGTGTGAGAGATATGAGAGGGAGAGGGGGTATGTGAGGGGGGAGTGAGAGAGAGAGGTACTGAGGAGGGAGTGTGAGATGGGAGAGAGAGAGGGGGATATATGGGATGGGAGTGTGAGAGAAAGATATGGGAGAGAGAGAGGTATATGAGGAAGGAGTATGAGAGAAAGATATGGGAGAGAGAGAGGTATATGGGGAGGGATTGTGAGAGATATATGGGAGGGAGGGGTATGGAGAGAGATGGGGCAGAGACAGAAAGTTGGGGAAGAAAGAGATGGATGGGGAAGATAGAGAGAAAAAAAACAAACCTAAAAAACAGGCAGCCAGCAGAAACTACTAGCATGCAATAACGTCAGTAATGGAGCTCACCCCCACTGTTAAGGGGAGCAGCTCCCGGTGTTCAATCCATTCCTCCTAGCTGTGATACAAGCAGAGACTGGGTTCAACTTCAACTAATCTCCTGCGCTGACGTTACCCGACTTCCCTGGGACATCCTGTCTGGGCAGGAACAATCACAGACGCAGGCAGTTAACATTGTCCCAGTCCTGTGACACTGAAGGCTCTGCCTGCCCCTCTCCCAAGGCTTCGCACCCTCCATCCGAGTGCTGGGATTTGGATTAAGTGAAAGTTGGAAAGAAAATAAAAAAAACATGCTAATTACCCACTGTGGATGGCCAACCGAGGTGCTTCCATGTTATCAGGGCCGGATTAAGGTCTGTGGGGGCCCATGGGCAACAAGCTTGTGGGGGCACCTATGAAACAGCTAAATATATATATATATATATATATATATATATATATAGTCCAAACCCCAAATGGAGAGAGAGAGAGAATGAATATATATGTGAATGTGTAGAATGGCGCTCTGATTCAAGTCACAGGTGATTTTACACTGTAGTGCAAAATGTATATAAAGTCCGGTTGGTGCTAACAGCTGTAACATTTTAATCCCTCTGGTGAAGGTGGCAGCAGTCTTCCCGTGTTCCCAAGTGGCAATCAGGGTAAATCTGATCTGGAAATGAGGTTTGGAAAGAACATGCGCCTGATAGTGTAGTAATTCAAAATGGTTTTAGCAAGTGCTCAAATATAAATGTGCGTACCAGAAAATAAAACTTTATCGCTTATCTGTGGTTCTTTTGCTGGGACCTCATATGATGGGGAACACTCAAAACTTCAGGGTAACCAGGAACCTTAAATTGGCTCACACCGAACCAAATTATACATATATAGTGTAGTATATTACGTCCAAATAGATTGGTATAATATGAAAACAAGAATGCGTACCAGAATGTCACTTGAATCACTGCATAAAGTACTAAGGGCCTGATTCAGAGCCGAACGCTCTGACCAGAGCGCTCGCTCTGAATCAGGGCCCTCCTCCCTAAAAATGGAGCGGCCTCTTGGACGCTCGCATAGCTGTGGGTTACCACCGATAGCTTATGCGAGCATCCATGATGATTGTCGTGATGGTCGAGACCATCGCGACCATCAGGCTTGCGACGAGACCCTGCGGTAGGGTCTCGCTGCCGCAAGCCCAGGAGTGATTTTGGCTCTATCAGAGCCAAAATCACTCCCACTGACATCACTAGTGATGTCAGTGGGGCCGGACTCAGACGGTAGGCGTTCCCATGGGAACGCCTCCGTCTGGCAGCCACGCCCCCAGCACGCCCACCAAAGGGGGCGTGCTGTCAGTCACCATCGACAGCACGCCCCCTTTGGTGCGAGACCCCGAGCGACGTATTCCTCGTCGCTCGCCGGGTCTCGCGCATGCACACGATGGAGCTCCCTCCATCGTGCGCATGCGCATTCGGCCAACTTCAACCCGCTTGCGAGTGTCCTTCACTCGCGAGCGGGTCTGAATCTGGCCCAGAGTACATAGGGATAAAGGGTACACAAAAGGTTAAAAATTATATATAAGATAATGGAGTGATTATCTGTGAATAGTCAGCAGTATGGAGAGGGGCTGGAACAGGGGTCCCAACGTGCTTCGTCTGCATAGACTTCCTCAGGGGTACTGGTAGACCACTTGGGGTGCCCTTTATATAATGTACTTAATAAGGTGCTAAATAGCGACAAAAAGCCCGCGGCCATCTTGTGTGACTTCATGTGTAGTGTACTACAATTCCCAAGATGCCGCCTGGCATATGTCACGCATGCGCAGATCGCAGCGGCCAATAGATAGTGCCTGCCGCAACCGCGCTAGCACACTGAGGTGATACAGATGTATTTTATGCAGGGAAGGAAGTCTGCATAGTGGGGCATATGACAATCACTACCGCCGTCGATGCACACACAGACGGCGGCGGCTAATTCGTGAATAGAATGATCGGCGGCCATTTTGTTGGTGGCAAATAGCCCCATAATGAGACATAAGGTGGCCATTTTGTTGGTTTCTCTTTCTGTATCTGAGAACCAACATGTGCAGCATCAGCTGTGTTATGAAATACAAGAAAAATAAAAGACCATAAAACATACATGATATACAATATTATAAATAAAACAATTTCCCCTTAAAGTTGATAAAAACAACAGGGACTACAAATATTAATGAGAAAAAAGGAAATAAAATGTGCATCGATGCTAAGAGGATTATTAAGAAGTGTGAGGCTGGACGGTACTTAAAACTCTATAAAACCATAAAATCCACAGTGTACGCTTAAAAGAAACCAAAAAATGCAGCATAATATAAAATTTCACAGAATGATAAAAACAATAAAGAATCATAAAAAGGGTGCAATTTCATAGCTATCATTAAGACCTTGAGGTAATAGGGTATTCAGCTCAAACATCCAAAACATCTCTCTTTGTGATAGCCTATTGCCTAGATCGCCACCTCTTGGACCCAGTTTAACATGTTCAATACCTCTAAACAGTAAGTTTTCAGGATTAGCATTATGATGTAACTTGAAGTGTCTGGACACAGAATGGCTTTCGATTTTGTTCTTTATATTTCTGACATGCTCCTGTATTCTGAATTTAAGGTTTCTTTTAGTTTTGCCCACATATTTGAGGCCACACGGGCACTCAAGCAAATAAATTACAGAGCAAGTATTACACAAAGAAGAAATACAGGTGCACAACTCCAAATTAACTGATTATATATAAATAAATACATTTTGCAGTAAATACAATAGAGGTTTTTGGCATAATCTTGGCCAAGGTTATGGGCCTGCCCACCATATACGGGTAACCTCTTGTCGGGCAGGTCCCTAACATACGAACAGGGGTTTTCAATATGGGAGCGATAAGTCCGTTTTTGCATTAATATCGGAGGTATGACATCATTATCGCAGGTTTTACTTTTACACCGTATTCAATTTCAGAGACTTATCGCAGTTTTGAAAAATCTTTGATAAAAAACGGGGATAACTTTTCACCACTGAATAGGTGGCGAAAAAAAGTGCAGAATTGGGGTTTAGGGGTGCAGGTTTAAAAAAAATAGCCTGCACCCTTCAGAATGACCCCTTGAAATGATCTGTGTCAAAAAAAAAATCAGGACACCCCAAAAAAAGCACTTTGAATTTGGGGGCCAAAAAAAATAGCAAACTTGACTCTGGGGGGGGTCCCCAAGTATGCCCCAGGTGTTTTTTTCATTGCAGCTCCATGCGCAAGTGGGTTTTTCATGATTTTTTCAAGTCTCTGTTGCAACTTTAAAATGCACTTGCCGCGGCTATTAGAAACCCCGACTTCCTTCAGCAGTTAAAAATGGGGGTACCCTAAGTGAAACCCCATGTGTAGACATCTGTTGCTTCTTTAGGGGGGTCCCTAGAATATTTCCCGAAAATTCCCGTTTTTGTTATCCTGTAAAAAAAATTAGTAAAAATGTACAAAAAAAATGACATAAGGTCCCCCCCCCAAAAGCCAAACCAGCCCCAGTGGTGGTTTCTATAAATACGGGGAACAAAAAGTGTAGGGTTCCACCGTATTTTAGAAACCAACCCAAGGCTGCAGGGACTAGTGCTGGTTTTAAATATAGGGAGCAAAAACGACGTGGGGTACCCCCTATATTTAAGACCAGCACTAGACCCAACCGACCGGGGTGTAATGCCACAGCCCAGAGACCCAATCGCCGGGGCTCCAGGTCCAAAGCATTACAACCCAAGTCGGTCAGCGCAAGCGGGTGATCTCAGGGGAGTCGGGGGACCCCCCAAAAAAGGGTCCCCCCTCTCCCGAGCACCACAGGCTTACTCTGAAGCCTGGGGCTCATCCCCATACCCCTGGAGCGGTGGGTATGGGGGTAATAGGGGGGCCAAATAATGTTAGACTATTGTCATTTACAGTGGAACTACAAGTGCCAGCATGCCTGCCATTTTGCACTTGTGGAACTACAAGTGCCAGCAGACATGCGGCACCTGTAATTTCACTGTAAAATAAATAGTTAAAAAAAGACAAAACACACACACCGTGCCCAGTATAAGTTGTCCGAGTACATAAGAATCATTTGGGATAAGTTTTGCTAGGATGAACATATCACACTTGTTGATGTGTTTAAAATAACTATAAATTTGCAGAGCAACAGCCAAACTACGAGGGTTTCAGAGAGGCGTTTGGAGAGCTAGGCAATTTTGGGACCCCCATTTTCAAGTACCCCAAATTAGCTGGGCATAGTTATTTTTCCCCCCAAAAAAATCTAAATGCTCTTTGCACCACTTTCTTCAAAGTGCTTTTGTTTAATCACTGACCAATTCTTTTTTCTTATCCTCAAACAGTTTTTGAAGGTCTCATCCAGTTCCCAAGGATCAAGTTTCTTACCAGGTGCATTACTGGATTATGAGGTTGTTATGATTAATAAGAATACCATTCAGTTCATGTGAGAATTTCAAAAGACACCTCTCCCACTACTTTTGGAGGTTTTAAGTAATTAAATTGAATCCTGGGAATAGTTTGGGCCCCTCGGCCTTAGCGTAATGTAGTTCTCCAGACTCAATTATGGTAATATCATTATACCTACCCTACACAAACCCCACGCTTATTTTTACTAATTTTTTTAAATACATTTTTATTGCTTTTTCAAAATAGTATTCAAGAAATATACAAGGATTATGGATATACAATCTCAATGACTGTTGATAACTTAAAACATAAACATGTAGATAGATTATACATATATCCAGGTTATAAATGCAAAAAAAATATAGAAAGTATAGAGTATAGAAAATTTTGACCTTTGCCTTGGTCCTAAATACAAATTGACCTGGACAACTTCAGAGCTCAATTAAACATTAATATTATCTGGAATAAAGTATCACTAAATATCCATATATAATGTCAGAAATATTGATATAACAACACATAACTCAGAACACGACACATGAGGAACAAGAAGGGGGGGAGAGGTAGTATTACCTAATATCTTAAGCAGTGGAGGAATAGACTTCTTTATCTAAAGAGTAGTTCTAATAAATTAGAAATCAGTGGAATAAGTAGGAGGAAAGAGCATAACAGTACACCTGATATCTCTTTTAAGCGGAGGATGTGCGCCTGAGTAAGAACCAATCTGTGTTCTCAAATAGTTTAATAATCTGATCTTGAACTGAGCTGTCAAGAGTATTGATGTAAGGTTCCCATTTATTATAAAATCTTTCCACCCCTTTATATAGGTCGGGCATAGTTGATCGTCTATCATAATATAGTAGTTGTAGCATTTTTTGCTTAACTTCCATAAGTGAAGGAGATGACCTATTAGTCCAATGTATAAATATCACTTTCATCGCTATCATGATCATACATATAATCAAAGGAAGATTTAAGTTTTTGTGAGGCCCTAAGTCCCAATTTTCAAAGTTGGCACATAAACAAGCCAATAAGTTAGGTGATAAATTAAGTGTAAATAGAGTATTAATCATTTGAACTACTTTGTTCCAAAATTTCCTAATTACACCACATTCCCACATACAGTGTATAAAGGTAGCATCTGTCATATGGCATTTAGGGCAAACTCCAGATTCTGATTCAACCATGTGTGTGCGCTGTGCTGGGGAAATATATGCTCTGTGAATCGTACACAAATGTACCTCTTGTAGATATTATGATTGCAGTTTTTGTAGTGTAGAATCGAGATGTATAGTTAAATCGAATAGGGAAGATATAGTCACATCATCTTTCTTCCAAACATTATACAATGAAACCCATTGAACAGCAGAGAGATCATCAACCAAATGTGTATATAACGTACCAATTTTAAAAGGGACCTGTCATAATAATTTTAGTATTGAGTGACGGGAGGTAGATTCATTATTATCACCTTTTACCAAAGAGAGTGACATAATATAATGTCTGGTTTGTAAGTACATATAAAAATGTTGTTTTGGGAAATTCAATTTCTGTTGTAATTCCGTAAGAGATAATAAACAGCCACCAGGGTCAAAAACTTTAGAAATGCTCAAAAGGCCTTTCTCCTTCCATTGAAGATAGTTACTATTAGTCAATGAAGGAGGGAAAGCTGGATTACCCCATAAAGGAACATAAAAGGAATGAAGATATTGACTTCATAGTCTCTTGTTAATAGATGCCCAGGAGTAATAAGTATCTTTGAATAATATATTATGTAATATATTGGAAGGTATATCTTTAGATCTAGTATGTAATAATGCTCCAGGTGAATAAGGTAAAAATAATTCTACTTCTAATTGTTTATCTGTGTAACTACTTCTTTCTAATAACCAGTCATTAATATACTGGAAAAATATTGAAAGAGAATAACTATTAGGATCAGGAAGATCAAATCCTCCTTTAGCCCAAGTAACTATTCTTGGGCGTTTACCCTGCCATATAAAATATGAGAAAATTTTGATGAGAATTTTAATATATTTTAAAATCTTTTTGGGTAAGACCAATCAGTAACATTTGCATGAGATAAAATATTTTTGGACAAATTATAGATTTTATTACCACCAATCTACCTAATAATGATAAGGGTAGGGATTTCCAACGGTCCAGCAAAGACTTCATTTTATTTATCATGGGAGAATAATTAACAGCATAAAGATTTAGTAATTCTGAAGTAATATGGACACCCAAATATTTGAGAGTAGTTGAACCCCACAAAAAGATTTCAAAATTAATAAAGAATCAAAGTATGTTTTTGGTCCACAAATTGGCATTACTTTGGATTTATCCAAATTTACTTTGTATCCTGAGATTAGTCCAAAAGATAATATTATATCCATCACTACCTGGAATGAAGTATGAGGATTAGAAATAAAAAGCAACATATCATCTGCAAAAAGCGCAATTTTCAAAGTGACCTTACCAATCGAGATTCCTTCTACTAGCGGGGATGATCTCAAAGCAATAGCTAATGGTTCGATCGATACAGCAAAAAGAAGTGGGGAAAGGGCGCAGCCTTGTCTTGTTCCTCTGTAAATCTCAAATGGTGAAGAAATATACCCATTACAAGAGACTTGCGAGAGTGGATTCGTGTATAATGTTTTCAAAATATCAATGAAAGATGAAGCAAAACCAAACTTACTCAAAGTTAAATAAAGGTGTTTCCAAATGACAAGGTCGAATGCCTTTTCCACATTAAAGGATACTATCATGCTAGGAGTGGAACATTGGGAGGAAAAATGATGTTGCACAGCCACCAAGACCCTCCTTACATTTACCAAAGAATGTCTTCCCGATATAAATTCTGATTGATCTGTATGAATGATTTCTGGAAGAATATTTTTTAGTCATTCAGCAAAGATTTTCATCAGAATCTTATAGTCAACATTAAGCAATGTTATTAGTCTATAATATCCCGGAAGTGATAAATCTTTATTAGGTTTAGGAAGAACTTTAATGATTGTGGAGTTAAAGTAACAGGGAACGGAATTAGTATTAATAATATGATTATAAAAAGATACTAAAGTATCTCTGATCTGAGATAATAGAATTTTGTAAAATTTGGTTGATAATCCATTGGGACCCAGAGCTTTGGAAAGCTTCAGCTGCCGCACAACCCCTGTAACCTCCTCAAGTGTAATGGGTTCCACTATAGTATTAGCTAGATCTTTAGAAATCTGTGGAAATAAAAGAGCATCCCACCAAGTAGGTTCAGTATTGCTGGAATCTATTGAGTTAGTACAATTCGAATAAAGTGTGACATAAAAAGCTCTCAAAATCTCTGTGATTTGATTACCAGAGGTAGTCAGGGAACTATCTGCTATACATAACGGATTGACTAATATTGGCTTCTAGTTCCCTGTAATAAATTAGTTAACAATGTACCAGTTTTATTGGAAAATTTATGAAATTTATAGTTAAGTAGAAATAAATATGTCACCTTTATTTTTCATATATTCTTCAAAATGTATTTTAGCTTCATTATATTCCAATTTAGATGAGGGAGTTGGATTAGATTTGAATAAATGAAATGCATTAGTGAGTTTAGTCTCAACATCTGAATATGCAATGGTTAGTCTTTTATTTTAAGCTGAGATAATATACCCTCGGAGTACTGATTTTGCTGCTTGCCAAAACAGTGAAGGATTAGAATCTTCATGACAGAGATTATTTTGTTTATAATCTATCCATGCTGTCGTTAATTTATTGCGGAAATAAATTGACTGTGAGAGATAAGCAGGAAATCTCAAATGACGTTACAGCCCTCTATCTATTGTCTAAATAGACATCCATACCAATGCAGGATCAGATAAGACTATAGACTCAAAATGTGTTTCCAAAACTTGTGGAAAGAGAGAACAAGTTAGTAATATATATTCTATCTGTGAAATGGTATGGTAGGCCACTGAGAGACAGGTGAAATCTTTTACTGTAGGATTGATGACTCTCCAGACATCTACTAGTTGTAGTCTAGAAGCCACAGCAGGAACTCCTAATTTAGGTAACGAGATTGGATACACTTTGTGGACAATATTAGGTTAAAATCTCCACAAAGTATCAGTGAACTTGAGAAATATACTAATAATTTGGTGAGGAGAACCTGAAAAAAGGATTTCTTATAAATATTTGGAGCATATATATTTGGTTTTATTTAAACATATCTCAGCGATAACAAAGCGACCTTCTGGATCTGTAACCACTCAAACTACTGACAATGGAATAGAGCGTCTGGCCACGATAACTACTCCCTGTGATTTAGAATTAAATGGAGCAGATGCTATTTGTGTCCAATTAAGCATTTGCAATTTAGTAGTCTCTTATGCTGTCAAATGAGTCTCCTGGAGGCATGCAATATCTATTTTCTGTTTGGAAAGGTACATAATTTTATGGCTCTTCACAGGAGAATTAATTCCTCCTACATTCCAGGTACCAATTTTGAGCGCCATATTATCTCATAATAGATAGATAGTATAAGTCTGAAACAAAGAAAGTCATAAACGAGTATACCTTCAAGTATAGTAAATAAGAATCGAGAAGGAAAAAACACAGGCGAAGACGAACAGACAAACAAAGACAGGGGATCAAAAAGACATGTTATACTCCAGCATGCTACTGAATTAATAATTATTAGATGAAACAATGTTAAACTAAACAGTATTTGCAGTAGTAATTCCAAGATCATAACTATAGGTAACTAGTAGGACTCAACAGAGCCCCATTCTATAACCCTCTAATACCTAGAAAAACAAGAAATTTGATATGAATACATACCTTTCAATCACATGTAAAAATAGGTTAGTTTAGTAACAAAATGTAAAACATATTAACCAATTCACATGGTAATAAAAAACATTCATTATTCAAAATATATTCAGCTAGTAGTGTAATGATAAATGGAATAAACAGCCAGATTTTCAGAAATCAGCAAATCAGCCAATACAAAACCAGTTAGATTCACAATTATTCAAGAAAAATAAATTTTGAGCTAAATATTTTATGAAAGGATATCATCGTACAGTATCTCAGGGAGAATGTCAGATATATCTTGTGTTGTAGCTTCTCGTTCATCACTAATGTAAGCAATAGCATCAGAAGGGTTGGTGAAATCATTGTAAGTGGTTCCTTCAAATAATCTTAGCCTGGCTGGGTAAACTAGAGCAAATTTGCGTTTGTCTGCAACCAGTTGAGAGCAAACAGGAGAAAATGCTTTCCTAGCTCTGGATAGTTCCACCAAGTAATCCTAAAATAGTAAGAGTTTCTTAATTCCCCACATTATAGGCATTGTTTTCTTCTTTGAGGCTGCCCAAATGCGTGTTTATGTAAATAGTTGAAACATCAAAACTCTTAGGTGAGTTTCAGAAGAGCTGGGATTTTGACCTAATCTATGGACTCTTTCCACAACCAAATCGTTGCATTCCTCCTCAATATCAAGTATGGTCGGCAGAGTATTATGAACAAAATGTGCTAACGCTGAACCTTTGATTGATTCTGGTAGGCCAACGAGCCTGATGTTATTTCAACGAGACCTATTTTCCAGGTCATCTATTTTGTTCCGTAAATGATAATTGCCTTGTTCTAGTTTTTTCACTGTATGTTTTATTTGGGAAATATCTTGTAAGGTTCCACCCATTCTCTGTTCTGTTACAGTAACTCTATTATTTAACTCTTTCAATTGTGAGGTAATATCAGAAACTGCCTGAGATAGGAGTGGGCCCATAGTTGCTTTTATGGCTTCCACAACATCATTGTAAGTAATAGGAGCATCAGATACTGTACGATTTTGCTTTGACAATAATTATTATTGTGGTAATATTGCTTTCTTAGCTGCTGGTAATGCAGGGTCTGCACCATCGTCTGATGACATGGTTGTTTCAGCCCTTTGATTCTCTTGTCTCTGCTGTTGTGGTTAGGACATGTCCAGCAGTATCTGTAAGATAAATGATTTGTGACTGCCGCTATTCATCCATTGGTTGGGGTGGGGGGGAAGCAGGGTGTTAATACCTCTGGGTCTAGATGTGCACCCAGATAAGACTCCTCTAAAGTAGGGGTGTGCACCGGCCACTTTTCGTGTTTTGTGTTTTGGTTTTGGATCTGGATCTTTCTCCGTGTTTTGGATCTGTATTGGTTTTGCCAAAACCACCCTTCCGTGTTTTGGGTTCTGAGTTTTGTGTTTTGGATCTGTATTTTTTTTAAAAAAAGCATAAAAACAGCTAAAATCACAGAATGTGTTGGTTTTTCTGCTCCTATGCTATTATTAACCTCAATAACCTTAATTTCCACACATTTCCAGTCTATTCTGAACACCTCACACCTCACAATAGTGTTTTTATGTCCAAAAGGCTGCACCGAGGTAGCTGGATGACTATGCTAAGCGACACGAGTGGGCGGCACAAACACGTGACCCATCTAGGAGTGACACTGCAGTGGCAGACAGGATGGCAGTTTGAAAAACTAGGCCCCAAACTGTACATAATGCAAAGAAAAAAAAGAGGTGCAAGATGGAATTGTCCTTGGGCCCTCCCACCCACCCTTATGTTGTATAAACAGGACATGCACACATTAACAAACCAATCATTTCAGCACCAGGGTCTGCCACACGACTGTGGCTGAAATGATTGGTTCGTTTGGGCCCCCACAAAACAAGCTGGCAATTAATCTGTCCCTGCACAAACTGGCTCTACGGAGGCAAGATGTCGTCCTCATCCTCCTCATCCACCGATTCCTCACCCTCTTCAGTGTTGTGTACATCCTCATCCTCACAGAGTATTAACTCGTCCCCACTGGAATCCACCACCACAGGTCCCTCTGTACGTTCTGGAGGCTGGTCTCCCTGGAAGAGTTGATAATTCATTTTGATGAACATCATCTTCTCCACATTTTGTGGAAGCAATCTCCTACGCCTTTCGCTGACAAGGTTCCCGGCTGCACTAAACACTCTTTCGGAGTACACACTGGAGGGGGGGCAACTCAGGTAAAATAGAGCCAGTTTGTACAGGGGCCTCCAAATTGCCTCTTTTTCCTGCCAGTACAGGTATGGACTGTCTGACATGCCTACTTAGATGCTGTCACCGATGTAATCCTCCACCATTCTGTCAATGGTGACAGTATCATATGTAGTGACAATAGACATGTCAGAAATTGTTGCCAGGTCCTTCAGTCCGGACCAGATGTCCAAACTTGGTCCTGCCTGCCCTGCATCACCGCCAGCGGGTTGCTTAGGATACCTAAGTTTTTTCCAGGCAGCCCCAGTTGTGGGAGAAAATGAAGAAGGAGCTGTTGACGTGTCACGTTCCGCTTCAGCTGACAGTGTGTTCACCAGCAGGTCTTTGCACCTCTGCAGGCTTGTGTTGGCTGGAAAGAGAGACACCACATAGGCTTTAAACCTAGGATCGAGCACGGTGGCCAAAATGTAGTGGTCTGATTTCAACAGATTGACCACCCTGGAATCCTGGCAAAGCGAATGAAGGGCTTCATCCACAAGTCCCACATGCCGAGCGGAATTGCTCCATCTTAGCTCCTCCTTCACTTTCTCCAGCTGCTTCTGCAAAAGCCTGATGAGGGGAATGACCTGACTCAAGCTGGCAGTGTCTGACCTGACTTCACGTGTGGCAAGTTTGAAGGGCTGGAGAACCTTGCACAACACGGAAATCATTCTCCACTGCACTTGAGTCAGGTGCATACCCCCTCCTTTGCCTATGTCATAGGTGGATGTATAGGCTTGTATGGCCTTTTGCTGCTCCTCCATCCTCTGAAGCATATAGAGGGTTGAGTTCCACTGCGTCACAACCTCTTGCTTCAGGTGATGGCAGGGCAGGTTCAAGAGTGTTTGCTGGTGCTCCAGTCTTCGGCACGCAGTCGCTGAATGGCGAAAGTGGCCAGAAATTTTTCGGGCCACGCAAAGCGTCTCCTGCACGCCCCTGTCGCTTTTCAGAAAATTCTGCACCACCAAGTTTATTGTGTGAGCAAAACATGGGACGTGCTGGAATTTGCCCAGATGTAATGCCTGCACAATATTGGTGGCGTTGTCAGATATCACAAATCCCCAGGAGAGTCTAAGTGGGGTAAGCCACTGGGCGATGATTTCCCTCAGTTTCTCTAAGAGGTTGTCGGCAGTGTGCCTCTTACTGAAACCGGTGATACACAGCGTAGCCTGCCTTGGAACGAGCTGGCGTTTCTGAGATGCTGCTACTGGTGACGCTGCTGCTGTTGCTGCGTAAGGTGATACATCTACCCAGTGGGCTGTCACAGTCATATAGTCCTTAGTCTGCCCTGTTCCACTTGTCCACATGTCCGTGGTTAAGTGGACATTGGGTACAACGGCATTTTTCAGGACACTGAGGACACTTTTTCTGACGTTTCTGTACAGTCTCGGTATCGCCTGCCTAGTGAAGTGGAATCTAGACGGGATTTGGAACTGGGGACACACTACCTCCATCAATTGTCTAAATCCCACTGCACTAATGGCGGATACCGGACGCATGTCTAACACCAACATAGCAGTCAAGGCCTCAGTTATACGTTTTGCTTCAGGATGACTGCTGTCGTACTTCATCCTCCTCGCTAAGGACTGTTGGAGGGTCAATTGTTTAGTAAAAGTAGTGGTGTTCCTACTTCCTCTCTGGGATGATGAACGACTCCCAGCAGCAGCAACAGCAGCAGTGGCAGCAGGAGGCGTAGCAATGCAGGATCCTCCGGAGGAATCCCGGATAGGAGAGTCAATCATACCAGTGACATGGCCTGCAGGACTACTTCCGATCCTGACTAAGGAGGAAATTGACGAGGAGGGAGTTGATGGTGTGGTTTGCAGGCGCTTGGATACAACAGGACAACGGGATTTAGGTGTCCCTGGACTGCTTACGGTCTTGGCCAAAGTTTCTGAACTTGACAGTAACTTTTTATGAACGCGCTGAAGGTGCCGTATAAGGGAGGATGTTCCTAGGTGGTTGACATCCCTACCCCTACTTATTTCACCTTTACATATGGTACATATGGCAAGACAGTTGTTGTCCGGATTTGGATAGAAATATTGCCAGACCAAAGAGGTGGAATGTTTGGTCTTCTGCCCAAGCATGACCGTGATGGGCTTTTTCATCCCACGGACAACAACTGTCTCCCCCAGAGCCTGATTTAAACAAACCACATCACCATCAGAATCCTCCTCGCCAACTTCCTCCTCAGCGCCAGCTACACCAGTATCCTCATCCTGTTGTACTTCAACAGTGACATCTTCAATTTGCATATCAGCAAGTGGATTGTGGGTGCTCCTTTCAGCACTTGCAGGGGGCGTGCAAATGGTGGAAAGAGCCACCTCTTCCCGTCCAGTGCTGGGAAGGTCAGGCATCGCAACCACCACCACACTTGGACTCTCCTTGGGGATTTGTGATATCTTCTTAGAAAGCACAGTTCTTCGCTGTGCTTTTGCCAGCTTAACTCTTTTGAATTTTTTAGAGGGAGGAGGGCTTCCATCGTCATGTGAAGCTGAACCACTAGTCATGAACATACTAGGGATCGACCTTAGCCGTTCCTTGCCACTCTGTGTTGTAAATGGCATATTGGCAAGTTTACGTTTCTCTTCAGATGATTTAAATGTTTTTTTCAAGGTCATTTTCCTGAACTTTGTCATTTGGGATTGTATGTGCCCTCTACTATGACATTGGGCATCGGCCTTGGCAGACGACGTTGATGGCATGTTATTGTCTATGTCATGACTAGTGGCAGCAGCTTCAGCACTAGGAGGAAGTTTTTCTTGATCTTTCTCTATTTTATTTTTATCGGAGAAAGTTTGGTCCTCCATTTATGTTATATCGATTTGATATATATGTGCGGCTAAACACAGAAAATATTTTTTTATTTTTGCTGGAGAGTAGTGCACTTTGTGGGTTACACCACCCTTTAAGAAATGAGCCAGCCGGCTCTTTACTTATGAGACACAGGCGCACGCTTGGCGCTGCTCCTTTGTTGATGCACGTGCGGCTACTGCGCACACAATTCACAAACACAGAAAATATATATTTTTTTGGTTTGGAGTGTACTTTGGGGGTTACAGCACCCTTTAATGGTCAAGCCAGCCGGCCCTTTACTTATGACACAGGCGCACGCTTGGCACTACTTTGTTGATGCACGTGCGGCTACTGCGCACACAATTCACAAACACAGAAAAAATATTTTGTTATTTGGTTTGGAGTGTACTTTGGGGGTTACAGCACCCTTTAACGGTCAAGCCAGCCGGCCCTTTACTTATGACACAGGAGCACACTTGGCACTACTTTGTTGATGCACGTGCGGCTACTGCGCACACAATTCACAAACACAGAAAAAATGTTTTGTTATTTGGTTTGGACTGGAGTGTACTTTGGGGGTTACAGCACCCTTTAACGGTCAAGCCAGCCAGCCCTTTACTTATGACACAGGCGCACGCTTGGCACTACTTTGTTGATGCACGTGCGGCTACTGCGCACACAATTCACAAACACAGAAAATATATATTTTTTTGGTTTGGACTGGAGTGTACTTTGGGGGTTACAGCACCCTTTAACGGTCAAGCCAGCTGGCCCTTTACTTATGACACAGGCGCACGCTTGGCACTACTTTGTTGATGCACGTGCGGCTACTGCGCACTCAATTCACAAACACAGAAAATATATATTTTTTTGTGTTTGGACTGGAGTGTACTTTGGGGGTTACAGCACCCTTTAACGGTCAAGCCAGCCGGCCCTTTACTTATGACACAGGCGCACGCTTGGCACTACTTTGTTGATGCACGTGCAGCTACTGCGCACACAATTCACAAACACAGAAAATATTTTTTCTTTTTGGTTTGGACTGGAGTGTACTTTGGGGGTTACAGCACCCTTTAACGGTCAAGCCAGCCGGCCCTTTACTTATGACACAGGCGCACGCTTGGCACTACTTTGTTGATGCACGTGCGGCTACTGCGCACACAATTCCCAAACACAGAAAAAATATTATTTTTTTAGCACTTGGGGGGAGCACCCCTGATGGACAGAGCACACCCTGGACAACACTACAGCACCCCTTTAAGACTGGGACACTGCACAGGACTTTGGAGAACTGACTGCACAACACAGTCCAGCCAGCCCCTATGGACTTTGAAGTAGTGGACACAGCCCCTATTAACAACAGCACCACAGCACAACACAACCAGCCCCTATGAACTTTGAAGTAGTGGACACAGCCCCTATGGACAACAGCAGCACAGCGCAGCACAGCGCAGCACAGCACAGCACAACACTACTCTGCACTACACTACACTACACTACACAGCCCAGCCAGCCCTAACTCCCACCCTCCCTCTTCACTGTCCACAGCCGAGTGAGAAAATGGCGCCGACGCGGGTACCTTATATAGGATCCAAAACCCGCGAGACCCGGAAGGCGGGATGATGACGTTTTGCCTCGATTTCAGATCCGAGTCAGGCGGGAAAAGTCGAGCCTGACTCGGATCTGCCTCGGATCGGAGGGGCTCGGGGGGGTTCGGATTTCAGAAATCCGAACCCGCTCACCCCTACTCTAAAGTCCTGCTGATTATCTGGCTTAGACTCCAAAATGGTGGGAGTCTATAATAAGAGCCACAAGGCTTATTAAATGGTGTTCCTGCCAGTTTATCAGGCACCCCTGGTAACAAGGATTCCCCTGTTTGTACTCACATACCTCCATTTTGTTCATGCAGTGGAAGGCTGGAAGAACAGCTTTTCTGTGTGTTTGAGCGCGGCTGTGCTAGTTTCGGCCGGAAATTGAGCCTGCGGTCTCCACCTCTGCAGTAGGCCTCAGGTCGTAATAGCGGTTGGGTGCTGCGAGAAATGGTGCTGTCCAGTCAGCTTGCTCCGGGAAATGCCCCCAGCTAAGTGCCAATATATGAGGGCTGTTATTACACTCCTAAATCCCCGATTATATAGCCGCCACGAGGAGAGCTCCAGAGTGCACGCCATCCAGGGTTCACATCCAAGCCATGCCACCCTATTTTTACTTTTAGTTACATATAAAATTGCCTATTTTCAAATGTTTGCATCTATTTCCAGGCTCACATTCATCAATTGTTAACCTTATATTTATCACACATTACTAACTTCACATCCCCTTGCTAATTTGTTTGCACACATTACTTTCAGAATAATTATATATGAAAATTCATCATTTGCTACTTTATTAATCCTTTTAAAATATTTACTTTTGAATTATATGTATATACAGAAAATAATAATAATAATAATAAAATAAATAATATATATATTTATATATATATATATATATATATATATATATATATATAATGGCTAAACCAATAGCCAAAAGGGGGCACTCACCGCATTTTTCAAATAGTAAATCAATCGGAATTAATAAAACAGTAGTATAGCCTGGCTGGGTAAACTAGAGCAAATTTGCGTTTGTCTGCAACCGATTGAGAGCAAACAGGAGAAAATGCTTTCCTATCTCTGGATAGTTCCACCAAGTAATCCTAAAATAGTAAGAGTTTCTTAATTTCCCACATTATAGGCATTGTTTTCTTCTTTGAGGCTGCCCAAACGCGTGTTTGTGTAAATAGTTGAAACATCAAAACTCTTAGGTGAGTTTCAGAAGAGTTGGGATTTTGACCTAATCTATGGACTCTTTCGACAACCAAATTGCCGCATTCCTCTTCAATATCAAGTATGGTCGGCAGAGTATTATGAACAAAATGTGCTAACGCTGAACCTTTGATTGATTCTGGTAGGCCAACGAGCCTGATGTTATTTCAACGAGATCTATTTTCCATGTCATCTATTTTGTTCCATAAATGATAATTGCCTTGTTCTAGTTTTTTCACTGTATGTTTTATTTGGGAAATATCTTGTAAGGTTCCACCCATTCTCTGTTCTGTCACAGTAACTCTATTATTTAACTCTTTCAATTGTGAGGTAATATCAGAAACTGCCTGAGTTAGGAGTGGACCCATAGTTGCTTTTATGGCTTCCACAACATCATTGTAAGTAATAGGAGCATCAGATACTGTACGATTTTGCTTTGACAATAATTAATCTTGTGGTAATATTGCTTTCTTAGCTGCTGGTAATGCAGTGTATGCACCACCGTCTGATGACATGGTTGTTTCAGCCCTTTGATTCTCTTGTCTCTGCTGTTGTGGTTTTCGGCAGGGCTGAAGTTGGGAAATGTTTTTCCATAGGGAATAAAGCTGTATTTTTGGGTTATAATAGCAAAAATTTAGTTGTAAGTAAAGTTGAAGGATAGCAACGGAGCTCTGTCTAAGTAATAATTACTACATCAAAGCAGTTTTCAGATTGTAGTCATGGAAAGAAATATTAATACCACATGGATAATAAAGCAAATAAATAATAGAATGAACATAAAGTATGTTAGGACCTGTCCAGCAGTATCTGTAAGATAAATGATTTGTGACTGCTGCTATTCATCCATTGGTTGGGGTGGGGGGAAGCAGGGTGTTAATACCTCTGGGTCTAGATGTGCACCCCGGTAAGACACTGCTAAAGTCCTGCTGATTATCTGGCTTAGACTCCAAAATGGTGGGAGTCTATAATAAGAGCCACAAGGCTTATTAAATGGTGTTCCTGCCAGTTTATCAGGCACCCCTGTTAACAAGGATTCCCCTGTTTGTACTCACATACCTCCATTTTGGTCATGCAGTGTAAGGCTGGAAGAACAGCGTTTCTGTGTGTTTGAGCGCGGCTGTGCTAGTTTCGGCCGGAAATTGAGCCCGCGGTCTCCACCTCTGCAGTAGGCCTCAGGTCGTAATAGCGGTTGGGTGCTGCGAGAAATGGTGCTGTCCAGTCAGCTTGCTCCGGGAAATGCCCCCAGCTAAGTGCCAATATCTGAGGACTGTTATTACACTCCTAAATCCCCGTTTATATAGCCGCCACGAGGAGAGGTCCAGAGTGCACGCCCTCCAGGGTTCACATCCAAGCCATGCCCCCCTATTTTTACTTTTAGTTACATATAAAATGGCCTATTTTCAAATGTTTGCATCTATTTCCAGGCTCACATTCATCAATTGTTAACCTTATATTTATCACACATTACTAACTTCACATCCCCTTGCCAATTTGTTTGCACACATCACTTTCAGAATAATTATATATGAAAATTCATCATTTGCTACTTTATTAATCCTTTTAAAATATTTACTTTTGAATTATATGTATATACAGAAAATAATAATAATAAAAATTAATATATATATATATATATATATATATATATATATATAAATGGCTAAACCAATAGCCAAAAGGGGGCACTCACCGCATTTTTCAAATAGTAAATCAATCGGATTTAATAAAACAGTAGTATATCACCATATTGTAGTCGACGTTTCGACCTTTGGGGGTCATTATCAAGACAGATCACCATAGACAAGTGTCCAGCTGTTTTATTGAATCCAATTGATTTACTATTTGGAAAGTGGGGTGAGTGCCCTCATTTGGCTATTGGTTTAGCCATTTCTGGATAACTACATGGAGTACCTGTCTGGTTTTTCTCATTAGTGGAGCACCCTGCACTACAATATTAAGGGATGTGAGTGCTGTATCTTCCCTGCCATATACATATATATATATATATATATATATATATATATATGAGAAGAATGCCCTTATTTTGCGTTAGAAAGAAAGTTGCTGCACCTCAAGTTGAACCCCTGTTAGTGGGAATGTACAAATCAAAACATACAGAAAAAACTTAGAGGGCACAAATGAAAAGAATGTTTTTCATTACACCATTTAAATACTAAATGGAAATTCTTCTTAGTATTCAGAATTAGTTCAAATTGTCACCAATAAAAAGTCTTAAAAGGGTTCCTTTACAGAAAATCCAGTTCACAGTCTATTCCTCTGCTTATAAGTGTCATGAATCCAAAATACGTTGATAGTAGGTTCCGTATGATCCGAAACAATTTTCTAAAAAAGACCTGTTCACCAGAAAACACCCAAAAAGTGGCACAATGGCCAACTGTTAGAATGGTTGAACAGTGAATTTTATTTAAAAAATTTTTGTCAATCAGACATATAAAATTTGTACATAAAGATGCTTACATAATCAATTTCTCCAATATTTTGAGAGGAGATAACCTGCTATTCCTCTTACAGGGCTAGAATCCAATAGACAGATATTTTCTTTCTGACTGATGGATTCACTCCACAACCCAAAGCGTTTCATCCTTTAGGACTTCATCAGAGGCAAATTTATCTTAAAGAATAAAAAAATGGCGAACTGAAAATAACAGCATGAGATCTTATTATAAGAGATATATCTATAATCTCTAAATTACTGTACATACCAAATTGGAAGATTTACAAAAAATCAATAGGAACCTGGCAAATTGATGTATGTAAATCAATCGGACTCTGGCAAATTGAGGTTACTATGGAGAACCTAAACATTAATAAAAAAGATCTCTATATAATACAATCCAAACTAACAGCAGAAAAATATGTCATAAATTTGTCAAATTGGTTAACCGACTTTAAACTTTAGGACAAAATTCTCTATTATATACTAAAAATCCATCATATATTGTAATACATTATGATACATAAAAAACCCATCTTATATTGTAATACATTATGATACAAAGCTATCGATCTACAGGAACAATGTCAATATGCATATAATTAGAATTAAATCTACTAAAATGGATACGGTGAATAAATCAAACAAAATGTCTTATTTATAATATGTAAAGCCCAAATGGTATAACTCCTATTACAGTGAGATCAATACTACAACCCAGATTGAACTGAACGATTGCAACATACTTTGCTGGATACACTTACCAAAACGTGATGTGCTCTGATCCCTGGATCAAACTGTAATGAGGTGCTACCCCCTTCCACCCTTATATTCTCAAAAGGGGATGATGTCCCTTCCTGTCTAAAGATACTCTTAAAAAGGATATAACTCCCATTAAACTACATTCACATAACCCTAACTTACCCTAATATGGCTAGCTAATTGCTGGCTTCCTCTCCTTGAACTACATATAACAGAAAAACTATTTAAAAGTCAATTATACACTTAATTACACACTTAATTACAACAGCCCGCCTAATTACAGGCTCGTATGGGAACCGGACATTTTCCGGGCAGATTGCCCGGGAACAAGTGTGCTTGCGTTCCAACAAACCTCACTGAGTCGCCGAGCACACTACTACATGAAATTCATATTCTCGTGCATATTACCTGGTAACAGACACTTCAGGTCTCCTGAGGCGAGGACCATGTCCCCTCGCATAATTATAATAGTCCACCTAATTACGGGCTTATAAGAGATTATGACATTTCAGGGCCGGTTGCACGGCAACATAAAGTGTACGTGTTCCTAACAAACATGATGGAATCACCCAAAACAAATATGGATGAGGACTCACATACCCCGGTAAATCACACAGCTTCAGTTTACCCCCATCACTGGAAGCAAGGATCTCCTCGTGTACCAGTATGGGCTTGTCGCCCAGCAACCATTATAACCATGTTCATGTGACCCTAGGGAACTTGATGACTCTCAGTTCCAAGCGGTTTTTAAATAAAAAAAATTCACTGTTCAACTATTCTAACAGTTGGCCATTGTGCCACTTTTTGTGTGTTTTCTGGTGAACGGGTCTTTTTTAGAAAATTGTTTCGGATCATACGGAACCTACTATCAACGTGTTTTGGATTCATGACACTTATAAGCAGAGGAATAGACTGTAAACTGGATTCTCTGTAAAGGAACCCTTTTAAGACTTTTTATTGGTGACAACTTGAACTAATTCTGAATACTAAGAAGAATTTCCATTTAGTATTTAAATGGTGTAATGAAAGACATTCTATTCATTTGTGCCCTCTAAGTTTTTTCTGTATATATATTTATATATATATATATATTTATATATATATATATATATATATATATATATATATATATATATTAGGGATGAGTGGGTTCGGTTCCCTGAGAACCGAACCCACACGAACTTCGGGGATCCGGGGTGATCCGAGCCCAAGCTCGGATCTCCCTGTCTGCCCCGGATCCCTCTCCCGAGGCAAAACCTCGAGATCTGCTGTCGGATCTCGAGGTTTTGCCTTGAGCTTTGCCTTTAATGGGCAAAGTGCTGATTGGCTGACAGAGCCGTCTGTCATGGCTCTCAGCCAATCAGCATTATGGTGCTCATTTGCATATAGCACGGACTCGTGAGATCCGTGCTACATGCATCTGTGTGATTGACAGTGACACAGAGCACAGATGGGTCAGTGAGACCCGTCTGTGCTGCTGTGTATTTCAATGACACAGATGAACGCACAGACCAGGAGATCCGTGCTACTTGCATCTGTGTCATTGACACAGAGCACTGACGGGTCCATGAGACCCATCTGTGCTGCTGTGGTAAAAAAAAAAAAAATTGTGTAAAAAAAGAAAAAAATGGCGTGCCCCCCCCCCAAAAAAAGAGCAACCAGCCCCGGGCATTAGTGATCCAGTGCTGGGTGTGCTTAAATACAGGGGACAAACAACGTAGGGGTCCCCTGTACTTAAGCACAACCAGCACCGGGCTAGTCAGAACCAGCGCTGGTTGCCAAAATACGGGGGACAAACGACGTAGGGGTCCCCCGTATTCTGCGCAACCAGCTCTGGGCTCTGATCCGGTCCTGGTTCTGGAAATACAGGGGAAAAAAATGAGTAGGGTTCCCCTGTATGTGCCAGAACCAGCATTGGACTTTTTCTAGCGGGGGGCTGATGCCACAGCCAGGGGAGCCCTTTCACCGGGCCCCCCAGCCGCAGCATCAGCCCTGACCACTAGTCAGCCCAGGCCGGGGATCCCTGGAGAGCTGGGGACCCCCCCAATAAAGGGGTCACCCTCTCCAGGGCACCCCAGGCCCAGACTGATAGCCCGGGGCTATCCCCGCCACCCCTGGTGGCGGTGGGTGGCGGGTTGATTGTGTGGTGTGGTGTAAATAAAGAATATCAAACATTGTCTTTACAAGTAGAACTGCAAGTCCCAGCAAGCCTGCCCCGCATGCTGGTACTTGGAGAACCACAAGTACCAGCATGCAGGGCATTAAGGGCCCACTAGTACCTGTAGTTCACCTGTAAAAAAATTTTAAAAAAAAACACAGGACACACACACCGTGACAGTATAAGTTTATTAAACATACATACACACACATGTACACATACTCACCTATGTAACCCTGTAGCATCGGTCCACTTGTCCGGTAAAGTATCCATAGGGGACCTGTGAAAAAAAACATACTCACCATCTCCTATGCGAGGTTCTGTCCTCTTCGTTCCAAAGTAGGCATCCCCGGACTTGGCAAAAAAAAAAATGAAAACGCGATCCACGAACTTAGTACCGTTCTATAGAACGGTACTTCCCGAATGAGAGCTTAGCGGCGGGGTATCACCATGGAAACCCCTCTGCTAAGCGTTCATTGGCTGAGAGAGGCCATCTCCCGTCTCTCTCAGCCATTGAACGGCTCCCTCCATTGTAGTCAATGGTGGGAGCCGCAAGGTTATTAAAGTTTACCCTGCGGTTCCCACCATTGACTACAATGGAGGGAGCCGTTCATTGGCTGAGAGACAGGAGATGACCTCTCTCAGCCAATGAACGCTTAGCAGCGGGGTTTCCATGGTGATACCCCGCCGCTAAGCTCTCATTCGGGAAGAACCGCGGTACTAAGTTCGTGGATCGCGTTTTCGTTTTTTTCTTTTGCCAAGTCCGGGGATGCCTACTTTGGAACGAAGAGGACAGAACCTCGCATAGGAGATGGTGAGTATGTTTTTATTCACAGGTCCCCTAGGGATACTTTACCGGACAAGTGGACCGATGCTACAGGTTACATAGGTGAGTATGTGTACGTGTGTGTGTGTGTGTGTGTGTATGTATGTTTAATAAACTTATACTGTCACGGTGTGTGTGTCCTGTGTTTTTTTAAACATTTTTTTTACAGGTGAACTACAGGTACTAGTGGGCCCTTAATGCCCTGCATGCTGGTACTTGTGGTTCTCCAAGTACCAGCATGCGGGGCAGGCTAGCTGGGACTTGCATTTCTACTTGTAAAGACAATGGCCCTGATTCAGACCCACTCGCAAGTGGGCGTACGTACGTTCGGCGTACGTAAAAAAATATTTAAATTCAAGCACTCGCTCGTATTTTCGTACGCAGCTAAAAATCCACCCCAAACTCAGGCGACCCCTCCTCTAACTAATGAGCGTGCCAAATAGCGAGCGTACATCCCCGAAATGGCTTGAAGGGAACGCACGCACAAGTACAAACCGGAAGTGGGCCTGTCAGATTCCGATTACCTGCTCGTTTTTTCTGCCTACCTCCCTCAATCGTATCATGCCAATCAATGTAACAATTAGCTTAATTGTTTTTTTTTTTTCAACACAATGCAATAAACTTTAATCTTGTCCGTGTTTGTGTTTACCCGCAGAATACGTACGGCTGAACCCTTCGCTTTTATTGTTCAAAAGACATGTTAGCCACAATTAAACAATTGTTCTATTTGTTTGTATCCCCACAAATTTTCTGTGGTTCATTTCTTTATTTAAATTTGCTTACGCATGTCACTGCATCAAGCCTATCATAACTCTCAAGAGATTTGTGGCCCTGTCGGACACATGACTCATACACTAACCAATAGAATTTGTCCTGTTAATTTCCCAAATACATTAGCCAATCAAATTTTTTTTGGGTGCTTTATTAAAAATAATTTTCTAAAAATACACCATTGCCATCATGAGATCCGCCGCATTCACCAGGCGCGAACTGCTGGTGCTCACGGAGGTGATGGACAGGCGGATCACCAGTCAGCCTCCACCCATCTCAAATAGCCGAAAGCGTTCCGCATATGCGGAGGTACGTCGCCGCCTGCGCTCCTTCGGCTCACGCCGACATATTGGCCAGCTGGAGCGCAGGTGGTCGGACCTGCACCAGCGTACGCCCCGCTTGCTGGCCTGCTTTCGCATGCAGATCGAGGAAAGTAAGTTTTATGGACTGTGGTTTTCAAGTTTATCTTGTGGGCCCTAACTGCGTGTGCATGTTTTCATGTCTGTCCTATTTAGTCATTGTAGTCATATCTGCATGTGCATGTTTTCATGTCTGTCCTATTTAGTCATTGTACTTATATATATATTTTTTTTTTTAATTTGGATTCCTGTTGAAACTAACCACAATATTTTTTACATCTTTTAGGGGCACAGCAAAGACTACGGCATCATCGGCAGACAAGACGCCGGTCCCGGCCCCTCTCTCCAACCCCCAATTCCTCAATTACCCCCTCCTCCCCAGACCCTGTGGCCGAGATTTCAGGTCTACTTCCCCTCCAGCCCAATTCCCCCTCTCCTCCATCTGCCCCTCCTCCAAATACCCCCTCCCAGGATTCTTCAAACACTCTGCCCCTAGGTTTGGGGAATGTAGCCACCTCCGAGGTGGTCGAGGGAGTGGCTTCTCGCTCTGGCGTTTTGCCGAACGGTATGTTTTTTTTATTTGTTTTGGGCACCACAAACTGTTTGTATGTAATCATGTGTCGTCCCCATTTTTGTTGGCTTTCTGTTGCCTTAGGGTATTTTTGGGGGTTGTCTTTACCTGTTCCTGCTGATTTCACCATACACATATCACACCTCTGTGCATTTTTTTAGGGCCCTTGTATTTTTGGCCTAGGACATTTTGGGGTGCTGGGTTTTATCCGTGTAATGTTTTTTTTTGCCACAAGCTTTTAAGTTTTGGTTTGCTTGTTTTGTGTTTTTTTTGAATGTTGCTTCATTATTGATGTATTAATCCCCAAACTTTTGTCACCCACAGAGGAATAGAGGCGTCGGGCAGAAATCTGTCAGTGTGTGGCACGTATGCGGGAGCAAGTCATCGGGCTTCTGCAGGGCCTTGACCATCTGGCGGTCCTCCTTAGGAATTAGTTGTTTTTTTTTCAAATTGTTTACAAATAAATCAGTTTTAATTCACGCTCTGTCTCATGCATTTTTAGTAAATCCAAGATTCTTTACACTGACATAAGTAGACTCTTCAAGCAAGGATTGCCAAAGAATCTCACTACAGATTGTTTGTTGTATTTTGAAGGCAAACAGGCACAAGAAACACCTCCCAGTACCAATGTCATTTTCCTTTTTTGGGGTGGACAACATGATAGTTTACAACATTTGACAGGTTCCTATTTGGTGCCCAATCTGCTTAGGCCAATCTTACGAAGGCAACTGATTGTACAGGATTCCTTGGTGTGTTGGTTAGTACCCCGAAAACATATTCCATTTTAGCTCCACTTGCTTCATTACTGGGTTACCCCTTAGGTAAAATTAATGTTTGGGAGTTTGTTTACACTTGCTTCTAACGTGCCCAAATAGGAAACAAATTACACTCTCCAAATATTTATTCACAACAGAAATCAAAAAACAAAGTGGTCACTCACAAACAAAACACACAGTGATAATCAGAAATACACCACATACCAAAAACAGGAAACAAACACACAACAAATCAAGAACTGGTTGACGAAGGTCCATACCCACATGATTTCAAAAATATGGCATTGCAATATGGGTGTCATAATATATTCCAGAAGTTTCCACATAAAGGTTTTTGAAGGGTAGCAGGAAGTAGTCATCGTGGGAGTGGCAAAGATTATGCAAACAAACAGAAGATGGGGCAAGAATTAATATAAAAAAAGATGAACGCCAAAAAACCGTAACACATTGGGTATACACACTGTTGTTTGGTCAATAATTACCTAAAATATCGGGCCACCACATCATCGTGTATGGCCCCCCCACATACTGACCTCCGACCAACCTCGGGGGGGCCATCCTCAGGTAAGGCATCCTCTGGCTGCATTGGGACACCACTCCTTATGGCGATGTTGTGAAATATCCCACACAGGACCACAATTTTTGAAACCATATCCGGCAAATACATGAGCTCGCCACCAGAGCGGTGGAAGCATCTGAATCGGCCTTTTAAAAGGCCGATACAGCACTCCACCACTTGCCTGGTGGCTGTAAGTGTGGTATTAAACTCACTTTGTGGGCCTGGTGTGGGAGCCAAATAAGGAGTGAGCAGCCAGGGCATGCAAGGGTATCCACTGTTTCCTGTGAAAAAGAATAGACAACATCAGGATCACTGTGTATCAAGCTTAACATTGTTATGTACTAAAGGTCTCCACTTACCCAGAAGCCACGCATCACCAGCTTGTAGGTTGTTTAATTTGTGCCATATCCCTGATTGCCGGATGACGAAGGAGTCATGTGCACTTCCTGGTAATTTTGCATTCCGGGACAGGATCTGGAGGGAGGCATCACATACCACCATTAGATTCAGGGAGTGATAGTATTTACGGTTGCAAAATATTGCCTCCAGCCGTGCTGGAGGCTGAAGTGGTATGTGAGTACCATCCACAACCCCTATGATGTGTGGGAAGCCAGCTATTTGGGAAAAATTGGCCTTGGCCACACTAAGGGCACCCATATCCAAAGGCATTTTAATAAAATGATGGAGGTGCTTGAAAAGTGCCTCCATCACTGCCCTCAGGATCCTGGAAAAGGAGGATTGTGAGATTCCCACCACTATTCCCACCGTTGTTTGAAACGATCCTGAGGCACAGAAATGTAACACCGCCATAAATTGTGTAAGTGGTGGTATTGCTGTTGGACTGTCAATTTGCCGCTCAAGATCACTCTCTATTAATGAGAGAGTGTCTATGATGATTTTGGGAGGAAGACGGTAGCGTCTTAAAACCTCATCATCGGGCATTCCAAAAAGGGTGACACGTGTTCGAAATATCTGGGGCCTTGCACGCCTACAATGCCTACGCCTGGGACGAGATTGAGGTTGGTCGGCTTCCGGGAGCATGGCCAGAACAATCCGCCCAAGATCAACCTGAAATGGCAAGATTTAAATGTAAGGCTTTGGACCCACCCCAAAAGAAAATTAAAACAACTTAGCTTGATGATACCATCCATTGCTGCTTACATGCCGGGGTATTGTCATGATACTTCAAAACTGAAAATAATCCCAATATTAATTTGTAAAAGTTTAGTCTGTGCATTTCTGTTTCTAAATTTGGTGCTAGACAAAACATAAAATAGGCGAAACACACATTTGGGCAAAGAGCAAAACGACATTGCACACAGTACATCAAAATGGGGTCAAATGTAAGCCAAAAATGCTAAAGGGCAACCACAAACAAGTTTACAGGATGAATAAGCATTTAAAAATGCGCTAATTAGTTCGCCAATACAAGTCACTATACAAACAGAGAAAAATGCGCTAATTAGTTCGCAAATACAAGTTAAAAAACAAACATAGAAAAATGCGCTAATTAGTTCGCCAATACAAGTCACTATACAAACAGAGAAAAATGCGCTAATTAGTTCGCAAATACAAGTTAAAAAACAAACATAGAAAAATGCGCTAATTAGTTCGCCAATACAAGTCATTATACAAACAGAGAAAAATGCGCTAATTAGTTCGCAAATACAAGTTAAAAAACAAATATAGAAAAATGCGCTAATTAGTTCGCCAATACAAGTCACTATACAAACATAGAAAAATGCGCTAATTAGTTCGCCAATACAAGTTAAAAAATGGACTTACCAAGAGCAAATATATAAGTTTCCCAATCAAAAGGTCTTTGGGTCCGAAATAAAAAAAAACCTAAAAGAGATGAAATTATGGATCAAAAAATTAAGAACAAGAAGAAACAAAATGAGACACCAATTGAACCAAAGTTAGACTTCACAAAACTTACCAAATCAAGAAACGAGGCCAAAAAAATTTTTTAAAAAAAAAGCGAACGGAAAATAAAAACGCAAATCTAGCAAACAAAATAAACTCCAAACGCCAACTCCTTAATCCGCAAACAAGAAACTCCAACCAAGGTAACCTCCAACAATCCAAAAACGCCACCTCGACTCGAGACACACCAAGCCATAAATAGTGTTTCGTTTCCCGCACAAATTAAGGAGGGATCATAGGAACGCACAATCAATGATGCGGCCGCAAAATAAGGACGCATGTATGAATACGTCACGAAACCACATTTAAATTCTGGTGTATTTCTTGTTTGGACCTCAGACATGGCTACAGACCAGGGAAACAATGGACAAGAGTCAGGCGGAAAGTCTATCATGCATTTTGTCTCAATGATTAATTTGAAACATAAGATTGGGCAAGTTGTGAATTTGAGAAATCTGCATATTTACACAAATAGGTGAGGAGGATGACATGGAAGAGGCTGCTGGGCCCAGTATTCCGGCCAAAGCTGCCAAAAAGAAAAGGCAGCCACATTTCACAAGAAAGGAGATGGAGGTTTTGATTCAGAAGTGTGTGGACATCCTGCCACAGGCAGACAGGAATATGAGTACAAGCCAGAAGTGGAGAATGTGGGAAGAGGTAGCCGTTGCTGTCAATAGGGTGGGTGATTATGTCCGTCTAGCCCGGGATGTCAAACGGTGGTAAGTAAACACTTGCCCCCCCTATAAACAAACCACATTTTAAACAAAAGGATTATGGTTGCCATTTTATCCCACAGATGGGGCGACTTCAAATATCGCCTAAAGCAAAAACTCGCGGACAGGGCTAGGCATGCAAGGGGGACAGGTGGGGGTCCCACCCCTGTGTCATTGGAGTTGACGGATTTAGAAGAGCTGGCACAGGGGTGTGTGCAGCCTGTGGAGGTGTTTGGCGTGTCCAACATGGATACGGACATGCCAGACTTTGCGGCTCCTCATGTTGTCCCAGGTAAATCTTGTGATGTCACCAACTCTGAAATGTTATTGGGCCAATATGTAGATTCTAATGTGAGTCTTTTCTCATTTTTCCTAACAGAGACACAGGCGGATGAGTCTGCTCCAGAGGGGAGCCTTGGCCGCCGAATTTCTGCTGGCTCTGCAGGGGAGGAACCAGTACATCCGGCTGAGGACCCTGCAGAAGCCAGTCCAGGGCAATCCCCCTCGCAGGCAGTGGCCCTCCTCACAGAACTCAATTTCAAATCGGATTTCCATACAGAGATTCTGCAGAGGATGGACGCCAGTCAGCTACGGGTGGCTGAGGCCCTGGAGCAAAATGCTGCGGCCAACGTGACCATTGGTCAGGCCCTGGCGGAAAATACCAGGGCCAACATCCGCATCGCCAATGCCCTGGAGCAGCTTGTTCGCCAGCACATGGTGGAGCCGACCTCCCTTCCTGCCGGAACATCAGGATCCTCCACCTCTGGCACAACATCAGCCAATGCTCCAAATGTGCCTAGCCCTGTGCCTAGTCCAGAGGCCACAACATCTGCCTCTGGACAGGCAAGCCCGATGACATCCCGGACCTGGTCTGGCGCCCTCCCTCCCCCAGCCAAACGGGTGAAAAAACGGTGACAGCAATGGCGACTTTTCCCACACTCCTTCTGTGCTTGGCTCATATTCCTTTCTGGTCAAAACTTCCCTCTCCTTTCTTGTGAATTGTTTTTAATTTTGTGTTCTACATTTCATAAATCTTTTATGTTGGCCCAATTATTGTAACTTTGGGAATGAACCCTGCAAGAAAACTTTGCCACAAATTGTTTTTTTGTTTGTTTTTTTGTTTGAGCAATAAAAAAAAAGTAAAAAAATGACATTGTATTCTCACATTATTGTCAAAATGGATTTCATTTAATCCTGGGCCAAAAGGCACAAACTGCCAAAAACCACATTTTACATGCCCCCAAAAAAAAGGGCTCTTTAAGGAACGTTTCAAATTTAACATAACGATGCAAATTCAACAGGCCAAAAGAAAAAGGTAAAAACCAAAAAAACATGATGACATTATTGTTACAATAGGCCCAACAAATTGAGCCCAAAAGAAACAACCACAAATGTACGTAAATTGATTGTGTAATCATCACATTAGCAGCTATGATTTCCACATGCGTACGCTTTTGTGCTAACACAAAAAACTGCTTTCAAAACACATACCAAGCCGGTTTTCAATCCAACACTAATTGCTGTTCTGACCACCCGCGATTAATCGCAGCAACATCGTGGAGTGCCGGGATGGAGGAGAAGGCCATCGCCAATGTGGTCGAGTAATCCAGACCCTAAGCTGTGCGAGCATTTTGAAGGGAAAGAGGATCATCCAGTGACGTATGAGTCGGTCCGTACACAGTTTACGCTCGCATCTGCTAATGTATGTACGCCCCAAAAACGCCTCGCCACGCCTGCATTTTTCCATCTCCACCCCCGTCAACACCCAAAAACGCCCTGTTCTGTCAATCACATTTGACATGTCACTTCCTGTACGCTATTTGACGAACGAGACCAAAAAAGCTTGCAATCTGCTGTATGCACATGCGCAGTGTTACACCGACGCAGGTGCGGTTAGTCAACATCGGAACGCAACGAGCGTACTGCTGTTTGCGTACGGCTCTGAATGAGGGCCAATGTTTGATATTCTTTATTTATACCACACCACACAATCAAACCGCCACCCACCGCTACCAGGGGTGGCGGGGATTGCCCCGGGCTATCAGCCTGGGCCTGGGGTGCCCTGGAGAGGGTGACCCCATTATTGGGGGGGTCCCCAGCTCTCCAGGGATCCCCGGCCTGGGCTGACTAGCGCTCAGGGCTGATGCTGTGGCTGGGGGGCCCGGTGAAAGGGCTCCCCTGCCTGTGGCATCAGCCCCCCGCTAGAAAAAGTCCAGTGCTGGTTCTGGAACCCTACTAATTTTTTTCCCCTGTATTTCCAGAACCAGGACCGGATCAGAGCCCAGAGCTGGTTGCGCAGAATACGGGGGACCCCTACGTCGTTTGTCCCCCGTATTTTGGCAACCAGCACTGGTTCTGACTAGCCCGGTGCTGGTTGTGCTTAAGTACAGGGGACCCCTACGTCATTTGTCCCCTGTATTTAAGCACACCCAGCACTGGGTTGCTAATGCCCGGGGCTGGTTGCTCTTTTTTGGGGGGGTGCACGACATTTTTATCTTTTTTTAGACAGGTTTTTTTTTTTTTTTTTACCACAGCAGCACAGACGGGTCTCACGGACCTGTCATTGCTCTGTGCCAATCACGCAGATGCATGTAGCACGGATCTCCCGGGTTCGTGCTACATGCAAATGGGCACCATAACGCTGATTGGCTTCCTGTCTGCCACTGCAGTGCCACTCCTAGATGGGCCGCGTGTTTGTGCCGCCCACTTGTGTCGCTTAGCATAGTCATCCAACTACCTTGGTGCAACCTTTTGGCCTAAAAACAATATTGTGAGGTATGAGGTGTTCAGAATAGAGTGGAAATGAGTGGAAATTAATGTTATTGGGGTTATTAATAGCGTAGAAACAAAAAAAGGCCCATTTTATGTGATTTTAGCATTTTTTTTTATTTTTTAAGAAAAAATCCAGATCCAAAACACAAAACCGAGAACCCAAAACACGGAAGGGTGGTTTTGGCAAAACCAATCCAGATCCAAAACACGAAGAAAGATCCAGATCCAAAACCAAGACACAAAACACGAAAAGTGGCTGGTGCACACCCCTAATATATATATATATATATATATATATATATATATATATATATATATAGTGATATTTATCCTTAGCTTCTTTTACTATCCTTTTTGAAAATGTATATCTCCCCTTTAATACCCATATGTGATACAAAATACCGCATTTTAATTTCTCCTATAGTGTCTCTATTTATATTTTCATTTATAGTATTTATCACCTGCACTGTTTTTCATATACATATTATAATTAATAATCCATATTATATGTCTAATTACAACTGTAGTCTCCAGCAAATGCACGATTCCAATTTATTAATTGTGTAGAATGTGATTATAAAATAATTACTACTTACTGTAATGTTAGTTATGAGAAGAGGTTGACTGGTGGGCTCCTTAGCGCAAGATATCAGACAGTTCAGCTGCCTATGGTCACTATTAGGGGTTCCCTTTCCCCAAAATATAGTAGCATACAAATAATATATATAGTGATCTTGGCGCTAAACAGAAGACATATACACTTTGAAGTATAAAATAATTTTGAGCTTTATGATGGAACACATATGACACAATAAACAATAGTGATAACAATAATAATTAGCTTCAAATGAAGCAGATAGGTAAAATTATATGTGAATAATCTGTGAATATGACACAGTAAATAATAGCAGTAGTAATTTGCTTCAGATGAAGCAGTTAGGCATACCAGTCTGTGGTGGTGTGTCCTAAGGTAATTAAGCAGCAGGGGTTATCTGGAATGTACCCTTGTTGGACACTTACATGCATTAACAGAGTCCTGGAATTGTAGTAGGCTGCACACAGAAGCCGATGCGTTTCGACCAGGTTTGCTCTTCCTCAAGGCTGTCTGATACTATACTCCATGAACAGATGTGTCCTCCCACATCTATCCTCAATGCACCATGCAGCATGACATGTCTGGCCTGAGTGAGCCACTTTTCCTGTGCAACTTTGCTAGTATCGGACATCTTTTTTTGCCGAAAATATGTCACAATGCAATGTATCTAGGGTGCACCAGAAGACTGTGATGTTCAATTTGAAATGCAACACTAGTATATCTGTGTGTCTGTAAACTGAACTTGGTGTGGAGAAGCTGCTGCCGCTGCATTGTAGCATTACAGATAGGCCCAGCTAGTTTGTTGCTCAGAGCGCACCATTCAAGCCTCTGTGTCGTGCCATGGAACGTTACGTACTGAAGTATTCTTCAATGAAAGATATGCTACGGCATGTAATACACCGCTTAACCGCTGGATGGTGAGTGCTCTACTGTTGTCATTTGTACTGCATACCATACTGTTACATTGGATAGAAATCACATTCATGCAGTGTATTTGCATATTGCATGTTTGCACAACCAATCTTTATAATATCACATAAGTTCTTAGAACGGTACGCAAATCAGTACAGATACTGTACATACAGTAGCTGTACAGTAGTGTATTTGCCGTGTTCTTATGAAGCTATAACCGATACTATACATTAATGAGATGCACGCACAGCTTTCAGTGAGACGGGATGAATTATTCTCTAATGGTGGGGTACTGTGTATATATGTACTAGTATAATATTTTGAAAAGAAGACTTTTTTTTGTTATTAAAAACAGCAGCGGGTGGGTGGAGTGCACAAGGATGAGCCCACTATTGACATTGTACACATTGCCTGCTGTAATTTGCAGATGTCACATCACATATACAACAGGTGTGGTTCTTGACATGGTTGGCGTGTGGGTTAGTGGTTAGGTGATCTCCTTGCAACAGTGCTTGTCCTGGGTTCGAGACCTGGAAAATAAAATTATTATTATTTTTTTTTTAAATCGTCACTACAGGATTTAGTGATATAGTGGTTACATGACTTCAGAAACTGATAATGGGCTCTGTTTGAAAGAGGGGTCTCTGTATTACAAACTGAGTGTGCGTTTTAAATCGCAAACTTGCAGCACTGTCAGTACATCGGTGCTGTGGTGGCTGCCAGATCTGGGGGTTGCAAAAGGATCTCTGGCACATGCCATGGCATATGGAGGATCATAGCACTGCGCATGCCCAGTGGGTCTGGAGTCACACACAGTGAAAGTGGGATCTCTGTATTAGAAACTGACTGTGCAGTTGAAGTTGCACACTTGTGGCACTATCGGCACTGTCCCAGACTTAGACACTGTAGTGATTTCATGACTTTAAAAACTAGTACTGGGCTCTTTTTAGTGAGGTCTCTGTATTACAAACTGATTGTGTATTTTAAAACGCAAACTTGCGGCACTGTCGGTACTGTCGGCACTTTGTTGGCTGTCACCCCCTGGGGGGTTACAAAGGGATCTCTGGTGCATGCCCAGTAGAGCCACTCCGTAGCCATGTAGCGCCCTGCTGGTCATGCTATGCTGTGGTGTAAGGAGGCTTATACAGTAGTAATGCGCATGCCCAGTGGGTCGGGAGTCTCACACAGAGCATCAGGTCCCTTCCCCCAAAGCAAGCAAGAGCCTTTCATTACCATTATAAAGGATGCTCTGTTAGTCATTTACTGTAAGCAGTCAGTCAAGGTTTTCCCTTGTGTCCTGAATAGGTGAGGAATGGTGACCATTGCCAAGGACACCATCCCCCATCTGCTTGGACAACTAATATGCCGCTATGAATGTGTCAGTTTCTTATAATCTGATGGTGCTGTTTAAGACACACTTGCAGCACTGCCGGCACTGTCGGAGCTGTTCCAGACTTAAACACTATAGTGATTTCTTGACTTCAGACACTGGTAGTGGGCTCTTTTTGAAAGAGAGGATGCACACTTGTGGCACTGTCAGCATGTCGGTGCTGTGGTGGCTGCCAGCTCCGGGACTTGCACATGGGATCTCGGGCGCATGCCCAGTGGAGCCGTTCCCGTAGCCATGCTCATTTACAGACACAGTGGCACACAGAAATACAAGTGTTGCATATCAAATTAATCAGCACATTCTCCTGGTGCCTCTCCAAGGTAAAACCTCGAGACCCTGCACTGAGAACATCACCGGCAGACCAGCACTGCCAACACTGCCGGCACCCCTGCCCTGAGGATGCCGCAGGGGCACTGTGTTTTTAAAGAAAACATAAAGAGCTCCCACCAAGATGACTTGCACACAGCTATGATGAAATGACTCACGTGATAGGTCGAGAAACGCATTCGGTGGTTGTGGCATATGAGGAAGTGCAGAGCACAGAGACGCTGTGAGCACAGACCTACTAAGCAATCTGGCTACTGATATATTGCAGTACTGGAACATAGTCCTACAGGTCCTTAATCAACTGGACATAGGCCCTCATTCAGAGCCACTCGCTATTTGCGGTCGTTCGTTCTAAAACAAGGGGTGGCTATTCAAATGAACCGTTCGCTGTTTGCGGCCTGTTCACGCCTCTATGTCTGAACGAGCGAACAAATCTTGCGTTCATTTTTTGGAAAGATACGCCCCCTGGCCGCTCGCATCCTACGTCATGTCCGCTATTTATTAGATTAATCGAGTACTTCGACAAACTGCTCGCAATTCTCGGGGTTGGTGTTTGCTACCACAATTTTGCGAGCAGTTCTGACTATAAAATAACCCAGTGACGTGGTCAATTATGCTGCTGTTTTAAATATGCACACCCATAAAACGCACGTTTTGACCTTTAAGCACGCCTGCGTTCTGATTTCCACTCCCCATTTTCAAGCACCTTCCCCTGTTACCACCCACATACGCCTCTTTCTGTCACTCAAAATAGCAGGCATTCGCTATTTTGCGAGCACATGAATTTCGGCCGCACTGACTGGTTAGCGCATGCGTATAACGATCCGTACGCATGCGCAGTTGGGCTAACATCGCTCGGAACGAACGAGCGGCCGCTTACGAGCGGCTCTGAATCAGGCCCATAGAGCGGCCGCATGAGAGACAAACCATTGGCCGCCTATTATCTGTGTACAGACAGCGTATTGTCATTTCACGGCAGCAGCACTTCAGTGACCGTGATGTCGGGATTAAGCCCCACCTACCAACACAGTCCTCCACTATCGCAGCTGGCCACTGTCGATCAGGCACAGCGGGTGCACTGTCAGGTAATTAAATACATCGCAATTACCACAGGAAGACTGTTAAAACATAATAATATACTATACTAACCTGCTGCACTGACTGTGACTATGCTTATATATTATATTGTATGCTTTGCCTATCAACAGTTCCATGAATATGCTGAATTTCTATTGCCTATACTAATCCAAGGCTGACTACTACTAACTATCACAGACTGCTTATATACTGTAAGCAAGCAGTCACATAAAAGTCACATGTTGTTTTTATAATGTCAGTCTATAGTGACAATATAAAAACAACACTCCTCATGATTTTTATGCAGTTTCTTTGAACCTGGTAGTGTGCACATTTATTGAATGTTGTTCACACTGATGCATGCAATTTTTATAGTAATCCTTTTTATTATTGGTTTTTAATAATTAAAAAATATATTATCTCTTAATCCAGTGCTCCCTTTTTTGTTGTTGTTTTAGAGTTTGTGGGGAATCAGAATGCCATTTTAAGAGAGCAGCAGGTATTAAGGATCCCTATTCCTTGAAGATAAGACGAAACGTGTTGGTAGCTCCGATTTCCTACCTTTCATGCCCTTACCACTGTTTTTAATCAGATAAGCCATTTTTTATTACTATTATATGCAATGTTTTTATGAATTTTCTAAAAAAAAATGCGTTATGTGTATATTTATTTGTGGACTCAATGGGCCAATTGTAAAAGAGTGTAAGTTTAATCGCACACATGGAATCGCACCTCCTTGTACTTTTTAAATTTGCGAGCATAACTATAAATTTGCATATGTAATAGGTAGTGATATTTCAGCTACATACGCAGTTCGCATGCCACATTTCGCGATGAAACTCACTTGAAAAGGTGCAAATTTTAGACCAACCGGAATGTGATTGCATTTTTCCAAGCATACTGACACTAACAGATTCATCCATTGGCAGGGCAAAGTCCCATGATTTAAGCATCACACACTGTATAAGCCCCTCAGGCACCATTTTGTGCTTTGATAGGGAGTAAGGAACTGGATGCATGACAGAAGACAGGAGGAATTGTGATACATTCTATGCAGGATGGCAGCCAGGAGAGCTGAGGGAGCTCAGCAGAGGCTGGAGGAGGAGAATCACAAGGTGATTGTCAGGCAGAGTCACAGTCAGAAGTATTCAGATTTGTCTGACCAGGAAGCACAGGAGGAGGATGATGACACAAAGGTGGAGGAGGAAAATGAAGATGAGGGGGAGGATGATGATGAGGAGGAAGAGGTGGAGGAGGCTGAGTCTGCTGGTCATTGCCTGGGTATATGCGCAGTGGGCGCAATATTCGCTTCACCAAAGAAGAAAATCCTGCACTAATACATGCTATGGTACCAGTGTTCACCCGTCTCCTGGGTGAACGTGCACACTGTACCCCCCTGGTCAGAAAAAAACAAATATGGCTTGGCATCACAGTTGCAAACGTGACATTTACAATGTCAAGAAGCGTTTCAACGATATCAAATGTGTGTTAAAGGGCAAAATGGTGGATGAAGTGAAGCAATGAAGACCGGTGGTGGGCATCACATATCCATACACTACCCATCTTAAGAACAAGAGCTCAAACAAATCATTCCCCCAGAGATCCTACACGGGACTCATATTGAGGATACAGACCTCTAAACCCAGCCCCTATTGGTGAGTAACATAACAATACTCATATACTTGTCTTGTACATGCATATTTTTCTTTGCTGTTTGTAATGCTCTATTCCTGTACAATATTCTGCTGCTGTAGAACGGGTAGCATTCGGGAAGCCGATGGACGTAATCCCGACTGCCAGCCTCCCGACTGTCTAATCCCGGCAGGGGTCTAATGACAGGCGTCAAAATCCCGATCCCTGTCATTAGACCTACGCTGGAAGCCCGACACCCGGCTTACCAATCAATAGGTAAACCGGGTGCCAGGTACGGACTGCCGCGGGGGGGGGTTAGGGTTATGCACCCCCGGGGGGGAGGTTAGGGTTAGGCACCCCCCTGGGGGACTTAGGGTTAGGCACTTGGGGGGGGGGAGGTTAGGGTTAGGCACCCAAAGGAGGGTTAGGGGGTAGAATAGGGTTAGTTAAAACTTACCTTTGGGCGATCAGGATTTTCACCCCTGCCATACTGCCACTGTCGGGATTTGAACCACCGGCCATGCAGCCGGCGGTAAATCATACTGATTCCTGTAGAACAGCATATAGCAGTATGCTGTGACATAGATTGCACTGAGTACAAATGTTGGAATGTTTGGCCATGCTGGGATGTGTTATGCTACAGTTTTCTTTTTATTATTATTTTTAAAATATACACAATAATATTAGAAAGTGTAATTAGTTTGAAACTTAGAATTATTATGTTTGTGAGATTAGTTAGCTCAGAAGGGCAATTGCACTGTTTCAGTCAAAACCAGAGTCTTTTTAGTAGTATATTTATATTTTAATGTCATTCCCTTTTTATGGGTTCACTGTTGTAAAAATTTTGGATGAACATGTAATTGTTCAAAGAATAACAGAGCTCATTCAGACCCACTCGCAAGTTGCGGTTGGTCGCTGGCAAAAAGGGGCCGGATATTTAAATGAAGTGCTCACACTGCGTTGTGTAAGGATGCCCACTATGTTTCAGCGAGCTACAGCAAAGTGCACTTGCAAGTGTCTAAAGATGCCTCGTTGCCACTCGCAACACACGTCATCTCCAGGAAATGAAGGATTAATCGGGACCATCGAGAGCCATCGGAGCTGCTTGCAGCCCTTGGGGCTGCCTTAGCCTGCCGCAAGCACAACGATCAGTGCTGGCTGAAATACATGCTGGTGACGTGTACAATGATACTACTTTGCTAATTATGCACGCCCTTTAAACAGAGCTTTGGTGGCCTGACACGCCTGCGTCCGCAACACCACTCCCCCGTTCACAAGCACCTTCCCCAGTTACCACCCACAAATGGCACTAACTGTCACTCAAAGCTCTGACCTGATAGTGGCTTGCAAGCAACCAAAATCAGATCGCAAAGAATGGCTTGCGCATGTGCACTACAAATTATAAGCATGCGCAGATGGGTGAAAATCGCTCAGAGCGAGCAATCGCGCCTTAGCGAGCAGGTCTGAATCAGGTCCAATGTCTTGAATTGTTCTGCAGCTGCTCCAGGGAGGAAGCATTCTTCTTCAAAAAGGCCTCGTCCACGTGTGGAAGAACATGCTGCAGGTATGTGCTAAAATAGAAGTGCAGGAAACACAACACATTAGTATGTACATTAGCATGTATTGAGGAAAGCAAACATGCTTTCAACAGGTGACTAGAATAAGATGTAAATCATCTAAACTTTAGACACGTTTCTCATATTGCCACAATAAGAGCTTAATTTTGGATGTGAAAAAGCTGTCTAGGCCCCCCAGCCCCCAAACATTTCAAACAGTAAAATAATAATCCTTACCTTTTTTTTTAGGTACATCACGTCCACATCCACCAACTCCTCAACAACATTGTCTGGCAGAGGATGATGCTCACAAAATTGTATTAGGCACAGTAGATTCTGTCATGTTTGTTGAGAAATATACAGAAGAGGTTAATAACAACAATAACAACCAAATTACCCAAACAACAACAGAGCCTACACCTCAACCTCCAAAACCCCCTTCTATTAATGAGATAGCTTAGTCATTTCACAGTATGACAACAAAGCTGTAGGGATGTGCGCCGGACCATTTTTGCCGGATTTGGATTTGGTTCTAATTCGTCGTCCGGCTTTGGATTTGGATTTGCCAAACTGCAGTGACTGGTTTTGGATTTGGATTTGGATTTTTTACAAAAATTGGCAAAAAAAGCTAAAATCACATAAATTGGTATTTTTTTTCTTCCTAGAGTGTTATTAACCTATGGGAATACCTCCGTCTTGCAGCCACGCCCCCGGCACGCCCACCAAAGGGGGCGTGCTGTCACTCACCTTTGACAGCATGCCCCCTTTGGTGCGAGACCCCGAGCGACAGCTACCCCATCGCTCGCCGGGTCTCGTGCATGCGCACGATGGAGCTCCCTCCATCGTGTGCATGCGCATTTGGGTACCATCGACCCGCTTGCGAGCGTCCTGGGCTCGCGAGCGGGTCTGAATGAGACCCTCAGTCCTGTAGTCAGTCATCTTCTTTCTTTCTTATGACAGAGGCTTCACGTTTGATGTCAGGAATCTGGATTCAGAGTGCTTGCGTATGTATTGGCTGTACCTTTTGTATTTAATTGTCTTTGTGCTAATTGTGATAGATCAAAGCATGTAAATTTATTTTTATGCAATAAAAACTTTTTGTGCTTTGGAACCACAATCCAAGTCTGGAAAGCAATTATTTCATGTTTAGTGATATTGGGGTATTCATATTGAGGAGAGTCCAAGTGGGGTAAGCCATGTTTCTATGACATCAGTTTTTCTAAGAGGTTGTCAGCGGTATGCCTCTTATTGAATCTGGTGATGCACAGAGTTGCCTGCCTCTGAATGAGCTGGTGTTGTTTGTTAGATACTGCTGCTGCAGATGGCGATTCACCCACCCAGTGGGCCATCACAGTCATGTAATCTTTAGTTTGTCCACTACCGCTTGTCCACATTTCTGTGGTTAAGTGGACAGTGGGTACAATAGCATTTTGCAGGCCAATAATTAGGTTCTGTGTAATGTCCTGGTACAGCCGAGGAATGGTTTTTCGGGTAAAATGAAACCGAGATGGAAATTGGTACCGGGGACACAGGACCTCAATTAACTGTGTAAATCCCACTGCATTAATTGCGCATATTGGACGCATATCTAATATTACCATAGCTGTCATGGCGTCAGTGATCCACTGTGAGACAGGGTGAGAGCTGTCATACTTGCTTCCCCTTGCAAGAGATTCTTTATCAGTCAATTGTTTTTTTGGTATACTACTAGTAGTCTTCTTAGTCCAATTCTGGGATGAAGATCCACCAGAAGCAGCAGCAGCAGGCCTAGTGCTCAAAGATTCAGTTTCTGCTGAGGTGTCCTGGAAAGTGGAATAGTCACCGTGACTTAGCATTAACAAATTGGATGCTGGACTACCACTGATCATTCCTGAGGATATTGAGGAGGAAGGTGTTGTCAGCGGAGATTTCAGGTGCTGGGATTTAGTAGAGAGAAGGCATCTAGCTAATGCTGGACTGCTTGTTGTTATTTTTTTAGTAGTAGTTTCTGTTATCAAACACCTGTCATGAGCTCGCTGCAGATGACGTAATAGCGTGGAGGTTCCTAGATGCTTAACGTCCTTACCTCCACTAACTGTGGTCCCACAGAGGCTACAAATGGCTTGACAAATGTTGTCAGGGTTTGGGTAAAAGTAATTCCACACAAAAGATGTGGATTTGTTGGTTCTATGCCCAGGCATGGCAATGGCCTTCTTATCTTGGCCAAGAGCTGATTCCACTGGTGCCTGACTTATACAAACAATATCCTCATCCTCAACATCCTCATTAGTGCCAGTGTCAGCTGCACATATATTCCCCTCATCCTCTTGCAATTCCACGGTGGCATCCTCAATTTCTATGTCCTCGGCAATACTGCTCATCCCCACAACTACAGTTGGAAAAGAAACTGTGGAAGGCAGCTTCTCTGAAAGGTCAGGCTTACACATAGCAATACCACTCGTGGACCCACTTAGACTCTCCTCAGGGATTTCTGACATTTGTGTTTCAAAAACCACAGTTTGATCTACTGCTTTATTGGTTTTACATTTTTTTACACTTCTATAGTCAGATTGAAAAGGTCTTTAATCGTCATGAGAGGCACAAGATGCCTCACTGACAGATGCAGAACCATCACTCAGAAATAAAGGGCAAAGCCTGAGTCTTTCCTTGCCACTACGTGTGGTGAATGGTATGTTGCCAATTTTCTGTTTTCTGCAATAGTAGTAGTCTTTAGAGATTTTTTTTTGTCTTTACCCCTGTGAAATCTAAATTTTTTGATTTCAGGTTCCCTAATTTATTAAAGCCTCTACGCCCTTGAGCATCAGCTTTAGATGAACTTCCAGCCGCTGCAGTGCTAGCATTTGCTTGTTGTTTCTGCTCTCCTCTTGGTTCATTCTCGTGATCCATATTAATTTATCACTTTGAACTGGAGTCACGGAGCTTGTATACACACAGTGGGCTTATGCCCAGTCACGGAGCTTGTATACACACAGTGGGCTTATGCCCTTTCACAGAGCTTGTATAATACACACAGTGGGCTTATGATCTTTCATGGAGCTTGTATACACACAGTGGGCTTATGCCCTTTCACAGAGCTTGTATATACACAGTAGGCTATGCCCTGTCACGGAGATTGTATACACACAGTGGGCTATGCCCTTTCACGGAGCTTGTATACACACAGTGGGCTTATGCCCTTTCATGGAGCTTGTATACACATAGTGGGCTTATGCCCTTTCACGGAGCTTGTATACACACAGTGGGTGAAAAAAGGTTTGGTTGGGGTCCGCACTAGTCACTCAGTTTAATCATATGTTAATTCAGTGTTTAGTAATAGAAACCAACATAAAGGTCTTAACTGAAATAAATTATAATAAGACTTGTACTGTGTTGGTGGTGCTACCAGATACATTTGTAAAAATCACAATTAAACTATTGAGCGAAGAAGCAGAAGAGCAAAAAAGTCTTACTGGTGCACTCTTCAAAAAATTGGATAAGGGAAATAAGAAAAATAATTGAAGACAGAAAAAATTAAATAAATATAATACTTAACCTTTATTAAATCTTTTAAAAAAGAAAACAGGTAGTGTATTTCTAGATACACATCTAAATGCCTGAGATCTCAAAAGATAAACATATAAGCAGGGTGCTTGCAATAATCAGTATTGAATAGTTAACTATTCAATATATAAATTAATTTTCATAGGGATTGATTGAATTAGACTATCAACTCTAATTCTCTCTTAATTACCTTGGTTAATTAAGTATTATAATCTATTTACCTTCGTGATTATTTTATTAATCACTTTCAGATCATAGATCATAGATAGGCATACATATGAATCCTCCTATCTATTTGCTTTAGAGTATTATCTCAATTTTCTTATCCAATTACCTCGGTTAAGTGAGCATTTTGTCAGAGTGAATTTAAATGACAAAATAGATCTCTCTAACTATCTATTTTTGATGGTGTCATATTTATATGTGTACATTAAGATTGATTATTGTGATATGCGGCTACGTTTCTTTTGATGTGTTTAAACCAATATTTGGTGGAGCAAGAATTTTGCTTACACATTTGATAATTAAAGAAGGTGGGTTTCTATCACAATTTTCCTGTCAATTTATGATATACTTATTGGTTATTACAATACATAAGGAATTGGGTATTAAATATTTTCGCCAAGACTGTTCATATGTGTATAATTTAATAATTTTTTGATGTGTTATTTTATTAATATGTTTATCTTTTGAGATTTCAGGCATTTAGATGTGTATCTAGAAATACACTACCTGTTTTCTTTTTTAAGAGATTTAATAAAGGTTAAGTATTATATTTATTAAATTTTTTCTGTCTTCAATTATTTTTCTTATTTCCCTTATCCAATTTCTTGGAGAGTGCACCAGTAAGACTTTTTTGCTCTTCTGCTGCTTCGCTCAGTAGTTTAGTACACACAGTGGGTTATGCCCTGTCATGGAGCTTGTATACACACAGTGGGCTATGCCCTGTCACGGAGCTTGTATACACACAGTGAGCTATGCCCAGTCATGGAGCTTGTATACACACAGTGGGCTATGCCTTGTCACGGAGCTTGTATACGCTCAGTGGGCTTATGCCCTTTCACGGAGCTTGTATACACTCAGTGGGCTTATGCCCAGTCACGGAGCACACACAGTGGGCTTATGCCCAGTAAAGTCAGTTGTGTTATATTATAATGCCAGCAGCAAGAACACTGCCCACTCTCTCTAACTCTAGTCTCACTCGAGTCTCTATTCTCTAACTAACACTAACTATGCGTGACGTCCGTCTGACTCCAGTCTCCTCAGTCACGCGAAATGGCGCCGACTGACCGGCGCCGCGCCTTTTATAGAGGCCGAACGTCACCCAGGTCTCGCGAGAATCCAACGTCAGCCGGCCTCGAGTTGGAATCAGAGTCAGGCGGGAACACCCGAACTTGCGTTTGGGTGGACTCGGATTCCACCTGTTCGGAGCGGTTCGGATACCTCAGAATTCAAACTGCTCATCTCTACAAAGCAGGTTTACTTTATGGACAAACAGAACAAATGGAAACCATTAAATATGTTGTTCAATATTTTTTTATTGACAACAGAATGACAGATAGCACACGCATTATAATGGATAACAATCTTGCTTTAAGGCTGCTTGACCTTACTCAGGCTATTCGGTCACAGACTGAGGCACTTAGAAAAGCCTACATGAAGTTCCACTATTATTATTGTGTTTGCCGACTTTACTAAGTCCATCACCTACCACTCCTACCAGGCCCAGTCTATGCACACATGGTGGTGTAGTTAAAGGCAAAGTTAGAGGTGCACTTTGTTGAGTGGTCAAAAAGTACATATTACTTATGTTACAGTATATTTACAAATCACGTTTTGCACTTTTTTTATGAGAATGATAATTTGTTTTTCCAAAAAGATATACATATATACATATATTTGACTACATTTTTGAAAATGTAAATGTTCACAGTGATCTGAGTTGAAAAATATTATTGCAATGTTGCAATATTGTTGTATCTGCAAATAAAAACATGTTACAGTGCATTCATTAATTGTGACAAAGGCTACATTTTTGGATTCCCTAATCATTTAGTCCTACTAGTAATCATATACAATTACGTAAAGAGCATGTAACACAAAGCCATATACTGACATAAAAGGCCTGAAAATACGGTAATCTATAGCATCAATAAATGGGGCATGTTCACAATGTACAGTAATGGCAGAGCATAATCACATGGATAATTAGATAACAATGCGTTACAGCTAAATCCAAATCCTTGCCATAACAGCTCAAACACGAAAAATGAATACAGATACGGAACAGACAGGATATTTACTGCTCTAAATCATTTGATGAAACATGGAAGTCCCAATGTTTCATTCAGACCTCGAGGGGAAAGTGTGTTAATTTGATTATCCATTGCTTCTCACACTGTAAAAGTCTACGAGATCGATTACCTCCTCTAGTTAAAGGGGGAATGACGTCACTTCTCATGTGTCTGCCTCCAGGCACCGGAAGTGATCAGTGGCATCCAGCCTGATTGTGAGTCTTTTGCTATATGCTGTATGTAGGGTAATTAAAGTTTTATGTCATACTTGGCTTAAAAAAAGTGCTATTAAAAGCACTGAAATGTTGCACGTACAAGCGGTGTGTTGATTTTTTTATTTCACCTGTCCGGAGTGCCACCTATTGGACTATATATATATATATATATATATATATATATACACAAACAAGAAGCGGCACTCCAAGACTTTCACTGGTGAATATAAATGTCGCTTTAATTCATCGACGTTTCGGGGACTGCAACCCTGTCATCAGGACAGACATGAATGTTATATATGTGTGTGTATCCAGTATACATATAATTATATATATATATATATATAAATGTCCAGTAGTGCGGCACACTCCTTCGCCTCAGTCTCCAAATTCCCGCGGTGCAAGCGTCTATAATTTATATCATGCTCCAAAAGCGGCACTCAGCGGGCTTGAAAAACGACATCACATCACCTCTAATACAACGTTTTGGGCTTTATTGCCCATCGTCAGGTTGCATAAACATAACACAGTGTACAATAAAGTCTTACCTTATATGCCCACTGTCTCCCTCCGACTCGCGCCGGGTCCCGCTGGCCGCCCGCCTTCCCGCATGCCTGGCTTCCGGTCATGCTGAAAACACAACAGAGATGAGTCCATCTTTAATGATTAGATGAACGAGGGGAGATTGGACATTATGATGAGCTTCTAAGTATATACTGCTAGGGTCCGATAAGTCCAAACACCATTGGATGGATTTGAATATGTATGTGTTTTTATGTAACATGTTTTTTGTATTTATGTGGACTCACATGAATTTTTACAATGTGGTGTTTGTAGTTTTCCCCCGATGGGCGTCGGGTTGCTATGGCAACGATTACGTCTTCGTTGTGATACATGTTTCCGGCTTGACCGGAAACCAGGCATGCGGGAAGGCGGGCGGCCAGCGGGACCCGGCGCAAGTCAGAGGGAGACAGTGGGCATATAAGGTAAGACTTTATTGTACACTGTGTTATAGATGTGTTCACATACACCTTTCTGAAAACTGTGCCATGGCTCTCAATTTGGCATGACATCAATTCTCATATATTGTCGTACCGTGCTATCTGCTGTGCAGCAAAGGTGCAATTCATACTTTCACCACTGGGTGGCCAGTGTATCATGTAATGTAGCACTTAATAGTGTTCAACCTATGTAGCAAAGATACAGTAGTGGTCTCCTTTGGATTTTAATAGAGGGCAAACAAGGAGTTTTGAGGAGTGTTTATGTTAAGGTGCAATATGCATTTGCATCTAAATCACTGTACTAGCCGTTGAAACACTGTACTAGCACCAAAAAAACTCACTAGGAAACTGTCATCAGTTCCTCAAAAGACTGATGCTGTACTTCCCAACCACCAGTATTGTGGCATAGTGGTAAAGTCACTGAACATCACACTTGGCAGTTAGGGTTTGAATCCCAGTGTAAACATTTTTTTTTTCTCCAAAAATAAATTTATATAATTCAATAATATAATAAAATTAATATTATTGTAATAACAATAAAACTATTTAGAATAATATCATATTTCATCTAGAGGCTGTGGGGATCTGATTCAGTGAGAAAGGCATGTGTGTGTAGTGATTTCTTAGTGTAGAAATTTCCCCCTGAAAATATGGCTCGATATTCTATATACAGTACTTGTTCTAGATATACATTATAATTCAAAAACTGGCCATCAGTAATTTACAGCATGTTAATGTCCTTTTTCAGATTAACCCATTGCTTGTCTCAACACAGAGGGGGAGGGAGGAGGAATTAATTTGTAAAGGCTGCACATTTTCCACAGACAACAAATCAAGTTTTCATTTTGACCAGTAATGTAGCTAGAAGAAGTATACACAGTATGTCAGTTGCGCTCTCTCTCTCTCTCTCTCTCTCATGTGTGCCGACCCTCGTGTTTTGGTTTTGGATTTTTTTATTAAAATATCATAAAAACAGTTAAAATTACATAAAATGGGCCTGTTTTTGTTCCTACAGTATTATTAACCTCAATAACATTTATTTCCAGTAATTTCCAATCAATTTTGACCACCTCACAATATTATTTTTTTCATCTAGTTAAGGCCAATAGGTTGCATCCAGCTAGCTGGCTGACTACGCTAAGTGATACAGTGGACGGTACTAACATGTGGCAGTTCAGCTTCCAATTTCCAACATGGAAACAGTGTGTTATACAGTGTGGGTTGGATACACCAATAGTGCTCTCACTATGACAGCAGTGTCGGCAGAGCAGGGTTGCTGATGGTGTCCTTAGTATATGGAATGGCAGTGCTGTGGTGCTGGCAGTATCCTCAGTGCAGGGTACTGGTGTTGTAAGCAGAGCAGGGGTGCCAGGGGTGTCTTTAGTGCAGGTTTGCTGGCTGTGTCGGCCGTGCAGGGTTGCTGACGGTGTCCTCAGTACATGGAATGGCAGTGCTGCAGTGTTGGCAGTGTCCTCAGTGAAGGGTACTGGCAATGTCGGCAGTGCTGGGGTGCCAGTGGTATCTTCGGTGCAGGTTTGCTGGCTATGTCAGCAGTGCAGGGGTTGCTGATGGTGTCCTCAGTACATGGAATGGCAGTGCTGTGGTGCTGGCAGTGTCCTCAGTGTAGGGTACTGGCGATGTAGGCAGTGCCAGTGGTGTCTTTAGTGCAGTTTTGCTGGCTGTTTCGGCAGTGCAGGGGTTGCTGACAGTGTCCTCAGTACATGGAATGGCAGTGCTGCAGTGCTGGCATTGTCCTCAGTGAAGGGTACTGGCAATGTCGGCAGTGGTGGGGTGCCAGTGGTATCTTCGGTGCAGGTTTGCTGGCTGTGTCGGCAGTGCAGAGGTTGCTGACGGTGTCCTCAGTACATGGAATGGCAGTGCTGTGGTGCTTCCAGTGTCCTCAGTGAAGGGTACTGGTGATGTCGGCAGTGGTGGGGTGCCAGTGGTATCTTCAGCGCAGCTTTGCTGGCTGTGTCGGCAGTGCAGGAGTTGCTGACGGTATCCTCAGTACATGGAATGGCAGTGCTGTGGTGCTGGCAGTGTCCTCAGTGAAGGGTACCGGCAATGTTGGCAGTGCGGGGGTGCCAGTGGTGTCCTCAGTGCATGTGTGCTGACAGTGTCGGCAGTGCAGGGGTGCTGGTGGTGTCCTCAGTGTGGGAGTGCCAGCAGTGTTGGCAATGTGGGGATCACTAACGGTGTCCTCAGTACGTGGGGCAGCAGTGCAGGGGTGCTGGCAGTGCCGGCAGCAGTGGTGTCAGCAGCGGGGGGTACTGCCAGTGGGGTGCAGGTGGTATCATGCAGCGGGTGATGACAGGCGCCATCTTCTTTTGCTTCCTGTGTGCATATTAAATGGGCTTATATGCATTTGCAGCTATATCACTGTACTAGCCGCTGAAACACTGTACTAACACCAAAAAAACTGTCACTAGAAAACTGTCATCAGTTCCTGAAAACACTGATTCTGTACTTCCCATCCACCAGTATTGTGGCGTAGTGGTAAAGTCGCTGCACATCACACTTGGCAGTTAGGGTTTGAATCCCAATGTAAACTTTTTTTTTTTTTGCTCCAAAAATAAATTTGTATAATTCAATAATATAATAATATCAATAATATTATTGTAATAATAATAATAATAATAATAAAACTTTTTAGAATAATATCATATTTCATCTAGAGGCTGTGAACACCGTGTACACTATGTGGGTATCTGAGTCAGTGAGAACGGCATGTGTGTGTAGTGATTTCTTAGTGTAGAAATTTCCCCCTGAAAATATGGCTCGATATTTTATATACAGTACTGGTTCTAGATATACATTATAATTCAAAAACTGCCTATCAGTAATTTACAGTGTGTTTATGTCCTTTTTCAGAATAACCCTGCCCATTGTTTGTCTCAACACAGAGGGGGAGGGAGGAGGAATTCATTTGTAAAGGCTGCACTTTTTACACAGACAACAAATCAAGTTTTCATTAGCCCCCCCCCTGTGTGTTGTTACTACTCATTAATGTTGCCCTTTGTGTATTGAGACACTTTTGTACTTTCGATCCCTACCATCCTCCCAAAATAGTACTCATTTTCCATGGTTATATTGTACATTCATTGACCAGTAATGTAGCTCAATGTTTTGTTTTCCACTTTCTTATTACAGTAAAGTTTACACAGTATGCCAATTGCTATATATATATATATATATATATAAAATATAAAAATAAACTTGATAGCCCCCCATATTTGTTGCCCAGGAACCCCCACAGACCTAAATTTGGCCCTGGGTGAGGGTTGCACACTGACCCACCACTGCGGTGTTCATAGAGGGGAAAGGAGGAGGAGGAGGTGCTGTTACACTGTTGTGGGTGGGGGAGGGGGGCACACAGAGCCAGTGATGCTGTTATCAGGGATGGGGGGAGGGGCAGAGCTGCTTGGAGTGTGTGCACTATGGATAGGACATAAAAAGACATTGAAAGTACTGTACCAATATTTTTAACATTAATTACAAAACATTGTTTAGACCTAAACATTGGTTGTGAAACCCGATGGTTAGCGCACATCTCCGATGGTGGTAGGACTGTGTATGCACAGGAGGTGTACTGAGCATGTGCAGCCCTCTGACTGCGAGTCCGCTTGCAGTGTCTCCCGGCCATAGCCTGATTGATAGATTGCGGTGTTTTGGAGGTGGAGCGGGGATTTTCCCTGGCAGCGTTCCCAGAAACAGGGGCGTGCTGCCCCAATTTTCAAGGAGGGGCGAGGGCAGAGTCCGTATGGGTGCACGCAGACTTTCTAGCCTCACAAGCTGCCAGGACCCGGCCAGGCTGTGGGAAGTTTTAGCTCCCGCAGCCTTGCCTAAGGAACATCGGCAACCATCAGTCGCAATTGTTCTGATGGTGACACCAGGCTGCGGCCTCAGTCACAGAGCTGAGATCATGCAAATGTAGAAAGGAGGTGTGCGATACCTCCTTCTGCATTCGCATTTTAAATGAACAGAATTGCATAGTCTCTTGTGTGCGCTTATGTGCGGCTCTGCAATTCCATCCAGGCCCTTTGTGTCCTTATATTTACCTCAAAATGATGACAACAAAAGGAAACAATCAAAGGAACCCATTTATTAACTAATTTTATCACCAAAACGAGTGAAACATTTCACTGTGTATGATAAATGTTGCTCCAGCCAATCAGCTCCCAACTGTCACTTTTCTAACAGTTGACAGTTGGGAGCTGATTGGCTGGAGCACCATTTATCAAACACAGTGAAATGTTTCACTCGTTCTGGTGATAAAACTCGTTAATAAATGAGACCCATAGTGTAGTATTTTAAAATTATTGTTGATCCACCCAATGTGAGGGATTATTTATATCTGAAAAATAGGTGTTGATAGAACAGTCCCATCCACCTGATGTTCAAGGTACATACCTCTTCATATATTTAAAGCAAACACCTCTTATTACCCCTTCAGGTTTTAAGGTTACCTTACAATTTTCTTCACATAAAGAGGATTCAACAGCATACAGTAGATTTCAATAAAATCCTTTATTGCAATTCCAACAGATGATTTCCAGATGATATTTCATGTACTAACATAAAAGTAAATAGAGGTATAGTACTTACAGTGCATCCAGAAAGTATTCACAGCGCGTCACTTTTTTCACATTTTGTTATGTTACAGCCTTATTCCAAAATGGAATAAATTAAATTTTCTCCTCAAAATTCTACACCAAATACCCCATACTGACAAAAGTTTTTTTTGAGATTTGTTAAAATTTAATAAAAAAAACCTAAAAGACCACATGTACATAAGTATTCACAGCCTTTGCTCAATACTTTGTTGATGCACTTTTGACAGAAATTACAGCCTCAAGTCTTTTTGAATATGATGCCACAAGCTTGGCACACCTATCTTTTGGGCAGTTTCGCCCATTCCTCTTTGCAGCACCTCTCAAGCTCCATCAGGTTGGATGGGAAGCGTCGATGCACAGCCATTTTCAGATCTCTCCAGAGATGTTCAATCGGATTTAAGTCTGGGCTCTGGCTGGGCCACTCAAGGACATTCACAGAGTTGTCCTGAAGCCACTCCTTTGATATCTTGGCTGTGTGCTTAGGGTCGTTGTCCTGCTAAAAGATTAACCGTCGCCCAAGTCTGAGGTCAAGAGTGCTCTGGAGCAGGTTTTCATCCAGGATGTCTCTGTACACTGCTGCATTAATTTTACCCTCTATCCTGACTAGTCTCCCAGTTCCTGCTGCTGAAAAACATCCCCACAGCATGATGCTGCCACCACCATGCTTCACTGTAGGGATGGCATTGGCCTGGCGATCAGCGGTGCCTGGTTTCCTCCAAATAGAACGCCTGGCATTCTTGCCAAAGAGTTCAATTTTTGTCTCTCATGGTCTGAGAGTCCTTCAGGTGCATTTTGGCAAATTCCAGGCAGGCTGCCATGTGCTTTTTACTAAGGAGTGGCTTCCATCTGGCCACTCTACCATACAGGCCTGATTGGTGGATTGCTGCAGAGATGGGTGTCCTTCTGGAAGGTTCTTGTCTCTCACAGAGGAATGCTGTAGCTTTGACAGAGTGACCATCGGGTTCTTGGTCACCTCCCTGACTAGGGCCCTTCTCCCCCGATCACTCAGTTTAGATGGACAGCCAACTCTAGGAAGAGTCCTGGTGGTTCCGAACTTCTTCCATTTATGGATGATGGAGGCCACTGTGCTCATTGGGACCTTCTAAGCAGCAGATATTTCTCTGTACCCTTCACCAGATTTGTGCCTTGAGACAATCCTGTCTCGGAGGTCTACAGACAATTCCTTGGACTTCATGCTTGTTTTGTGCTCTGATATGCACTGTCAAGTGTGGGACCTTATATAGACAGGTGTATGCCTTTCAAAATCATGTCCAATCAAATGAATTTACCACAAGTGAAACTCCAATTAAGCTGTAGGAACATCTCAAGGATGATCAGTGGAAAGAGGATGCACGTGAGCTCAATTTTGAGCTTCATGACAAAGGCCGTGAATACTTATGTATATGTGATATCTTAGTGGTTTTTTTTAAATTAAATATGCAAAAATCTCAAAAAAACTTTTTGCATGTTGTCATTATGGGGTATTGTGTGTAGAATTTTGAGGACAAAAATGAATTTATTCCATTTTGAAGTAAGGCTGTGACATAACAAAATGTGGAAAAAGTGATGCGCTGTGAATACTTTCCGGATGCACTGTAGCATAATACTGCTTCAAACAGCTATTTTATAAAAAATATTACAGATAAAAAACAGGACCTCTATATTTAATAACAAGTCCTGAAAATAAAAAAACACTAAGACTTGTTTGAATGAGGATGCCTTCCATCCCACTGCCAGGGACCACCCCCACTTTGCCTCCAAAACGCCACAGCCTGTCAATCAGGCTGCAGCTGGGAGACACTGCAAGCGGACTCAGGGCCTAATTCACACCCGCTCTCGAGCGAAGGATGCTTGCAAGCGGGTCGATGGTGCCCTAATGCGCATGCGCACGATGGAGGGAGCTCCGTCGTGCGCATGCGCGAGACCCGCATAGCAACAGCCAAGCTGTCGCTATGGGTCTCGCACCAAAGGGGGCATGCTGTCGATGGTGACTGACAGCACGCCCCCTTTGGTGGGTGTGCCAGGGGCATGGCTGCCAGACGGAGGCGTTCCCATGGGAACGCCTGCCGTCTGGGTCCGGCCCCACTGACATCACTAGTGATGTCAGTGGGAGTGATTTTGGCTCTGATAGAGCCAAAATCACTCCAGGGCTTGCGGTCACTGAGACCCTACCACAGGGTCTCGTCGCAAGCCCGATGGTCGTGATGGTCTTGACCATCGCGACCATCATCATAGATGCTCACATAAGCTGTGGGTGGTAACCCACAGCTATGCGAGCGTCCAAGAGGCCGCTCCATTTTTAGGTAGGAGGGCCCTGTTTCAGAGTGAGCGCTCTGGTCAGAGCGTCCGGCTCTGAATCAGGCCCTCAGAGCCAGAGGGCTGCACATGCGCAGTCCTCCCACCATCGGAGATGTGCCCTAGCCATTGGGTTAGCGTACATCTCTGAATCAGGCCCAAAGAGCGCCATTCCAAAGGAGTGATATACAGTATGTGGGACTATACATACTGTAAGCCCTCATAAATTAAATATAAAATAAGTATGATTTCAGAAGTTTATTGATATTTTGTATGTTTAAGCACCTACAGGTCCATTAAAAAATAGAAAAATTGGTTAACAGCAATGTTCCAGAACCAATGTTTAGGTCTAAACACTGTTTTGTAATCAACATTGAAAACTGTACAGTACTTTCAATGTTGTCTTTTTATATCCTATCCTTAGTGCACACACTCCAAGCAGTTCTCCCCCTCCCCCTATCCCTGATAACAACATCACTGGCTCTGTGTGCCCCACTCCCCCACCCATAGCAGTGTAATGGTGCATTCACACATAGCGATCTGCCAGCAATACAATATCACTGGTAGATCATACTGCACACTCCCTGGTGTGTTGGATGATCTATATAGATCATCCAACACACCAATAACTTGCCAGCAAATATAGTGACCCGCGATCAACAGGTTGTGCAGCATGCAGGGACGATGGGCGATATCGCTATCATCCATATGGGCCTGCACTGAAGACACCGTGGGCACCCTGCAATGCCAACACCACCAGTACCCTTCACTGAGGACACTGCCAGCACCACAGCACCGGCATTCCATGTACTGAGCAACCCCGCACTGCCGACACAGCCAGCAAACCTGCACTGAAGATACTGCTGGCACCCCCACACTACCGATACCTCCGTTACCTGTCACTGAGGACACTGCCAGCACTGCAGCACTGCCATCCCAGTATTCATATACAGTACTGGTTCTAGATATACATTATAATTAAAAAACTGCCCATCAGTAATTTACAGTGTGTTCATGTCCTTTTTCAGAATAACCCTGCCCATTGTTTGCCTCAACACAGAGGGGGAGGGAGGAGGAATTCATTTGTAAAGGCTGCACTTTTTACACAGACAACAAATCAAGATTTCATTAGTCCTCCCCCTGTGTGTTGTTACTACTCATTAATGTTGCCCTTTGTGTCTAGAGACACTTTTGTACTTTCAGTCCCTCCCTTCCTCCCAAAACTGTACTCATTTTCCATGGTTATATCGTACATTCATAGATCAGTAATGTAGCTGGAAGCACAATGTTTTATTTTCCACTTTGTTAGTACAGTAAAGTATACATAGTATGTCAGTTGCTATAGAGAGAGAGAGAGATGTGCACCCACCGTCGTGTTTTGGTTTTGGATCTGGATCTCCCCTGGTTTTTAATCTGAATCTGGTTTTGGATTTTTTTCCTTGGTGTTTTGGTTTTGGATCTGGATATTTTCTTAAAATATCATAAAAACAGTTAACATCACAATATGGGCTTGTCTTGTTCCTACATTATTATTAACCTCAATAACATTTATTTACAGTCATTTTCAATCAATTTTGACCACCTCACAATATTATATTTTTCAACTTGTTAAGGCCAATAGGTTACATCCAGCTAGCTGGCTGACTAAGCTAAGTGACACAGTGGGCGACACTAACATGTGGCAGTTTAGCTTCTAATTCCCAACATGGATACAGTGTGTTATACAGTGTGGGTTGGATACACCAATAGTGCACATACTGTGACAGCAGTGTTTGCACAGCAGGGTTGCTGACGGTGTCCTCAGTACATGGAATGGCAGTGCATTGGTGTTGGCAGTGTCCTCAGTGAAGGGTACTAACGATGTTGGCAGTGCCAGTGGAGTCTTTAGTGCAGGTTTGCTGGCTGCATCAGCATTGTATGGGTAGCTGACGGTGTCCTCAGCATGTGGTTTGGCCATACTGCGGTGCTGACAGTGTCCTCAGTGTAGTGTACCAGCGATGTTGGCAGTGCGTGGGTGCCAGCAGTGTCCTCAGTGCATGAGTGCTGACAGTGTCGGCAGTGCAGGGGTGCTGGTGGTGTCCACAGTGTGGGAGTGCCAGCAGTGTCGGCAGTGTGGGGGTCGCTAACTGTGTCCTCAGTACGTGGGGCAGCAGTGCAGGAGTGTCGGCAGCGGTGGTGTCAGCAGCGGGGGATGCTGCCAGTGGGGTGCTGGCAGTGTCGGCAGCGGGGGTACCAGCAGTGTCCTCAGTGCAGGTTTGCTGACTGTGTTGGCAGTACAGGGGTGTTCTTAATGCAGGGTGCCAGTGATGTCGACAGAGTGGGGGTGCCAGTAGTGTCCTCAGTGTAGATTTTCTGGCTATGTCGGCAGTGCGGGGGTTGCTGGCGATGTCCTCAGTACATGGAATGGCAGTGCTGTGGTGCTGGCAGTGTCCTCAGTGCAGGTTTGCTGACTGTGATGGCAGTGTAGGGGTGTTCTCAATGCAGGGTGATGGCAATTTCGGCAGAGTGGGGGTGCCAGCGGTGTCCTCAGTGCATGAGTGCTGAGAGTGTCGGCAGTGCAGGGGTGCTGGTGGTGTCCACAGTGTGGGAGTGCCGGCAGTGTCGGCAGCGTGGGTGTTGCTGACTGTGTCCTCAGTATGTGGGGCAGCAGTGCAGGAGTGTCGGCAGTGGTGGTGTCAGCAGCAGGGGATGCTGCCAGTGGGGTGCCGGCAGTGTTGGCAGTGGGGGTGCAGGCGGTGTAGGGCAGCGGGGGATGGTGGGCGCCATCTTCTTTTGCTTCCTGTTTGCATATTAAATGGGCTTAACGCTGATTGGCTGAGAGCCATGATGGAAGGCTCTCTCAGCCAATCAGTGTTAAGCCCGCTCAATACAAAACCTTGTGATGCGACAACCTCGTGACCCAAGAAAGGGATCGAGAGGTTTTGCCTTGGGTTAGGGATCTGGGGCAGGCAGAGAGATCCGAGCACCCCCTATGGGTCGATGCCCTTGTTCGACCACACTGGTCGAACATCCCAAGAGTTGGCTCTGATTAGGGGGTCCTTAGCTCCCCAGGGATCCCCGGCCTGGGCTGATTAGTGGTCAGGTTTAATGCTTTGACTGGGGGGCCCAGTGAAAGGGCTCCCCTGGCTGTGGCATTAGCCCCCTCACTAGAAAAATTTTGGTGCTGGTTCTGAATTTTACAGGGGGACCCTACTCATTTTTTCCCCCTGTATTTCCAAAATCAGATCAGTGCCCAGTGCTAGTTGCGCACTGTCTCTATGTCGTTTGTCCCCCATATTTTTACAACCAGAGCTGGTTCTGACTAGCCCAGTGCTTGTTGTGCTTAAGTACAGGGGACCCCCATGTCATTTGTCCCTTGTATTTAATCAAAACCAGCACTGGGTCACTAAAAGCTCAGGGCTCTTGTGTGGAGGGGGGCATGCCATTTTTTATTTATTTGTTTTCACAGGTTTACCACAGCAACACAGACGGGTCTCTCTGATCCCGTCTATGCTCTGTGTCAATGACACAGGTGCATGTAGCATGGATCTCCTGGTCCATGCATGCATCTATGTCATTGAAATACATAGCGCACAGAGGGGTCTCACTGATCCCATCAGTGCTTCTGTGTCAATGTACAAAAGTGTCTCACGAAAATGTGGTTTGTTGTCTATCTGTGGAAAATGTGCAGCCTTTACAAAATGAATTCCTCCCCCCTCCCCTCTGTGTTGAGAAAATCAAAGGGTTTACCTGGAGAAGGTCATAAACATATAGTATATTACTGATGGTCAGTTTTTGAATTATACTATATATATATATATATATATATATATATATAGATAGATACAAAATGCCCTTATTTTGTGCTAACAAAAGGCTTTGCTGCACCTCAAGTGGAACCCCTGTTAGTGGGAACCCAACAAATAAATAACAAAGAAATATACTTAGAGGGTGCAAAAAATGTACTTTCAAGTGTGTCAAACACTTCCAAAATGTTCAATAATTAGCACCAAGTCCTGGCTTAAAGTCCTTTTTAAGAGAATCTCTTCTTTTGATAAATGCTCCAAGGAAGTTGAAGATGGATACCATGAACTCCAGAAATGAATATCTACAAAAGACCCACTCACCAAAAGAATACACCCAAAAAATGGCCTGAAGGCCTACTATTAGATGTAATAAACAATAAGTATATTTTTAAATATTTATTAAAATTTGTCAATTGACAATAAGATAGTTTATAAAAAAATGCTTACACGATCATTTTGTCCACTGGTTCTGACAGTGGAAGAAGATAGTAATTATCCTATTGTTTCCTGTTTGGGATTTAAGCTTTCCAATAGGCAGATTTTTCACTTCAGACCAATGAACTTTTTAAATTCTCAACCCAACATGTTTCGTCCGTTAGGACTTCATCAGGGGCATATACATCTTAAAAATAAATATAACAGTCAAGGTGAGCTCAAAGTAGACATATAGGGTCTTATTAAATATGAAAAATGACTATACATACCGCAAAAATACGTGATCCAGTAGACCACTGGTAAGATAAAAAGTCCATAATAAGGACCTATATAACAGAAATAACCATCATGTGGTGTATTCACATAAATAGCACCTTTTATCTGATTATAAATATTATAATTAATACATACCAAAAATTGTTCACTACAGAAGTTCATACACAATGTTGTCCTTAAGAAGAACCTATATATTAAAAAATAACTTTCATATAATAGGATACTTATCAGCATAAATCCATTCTTTAAAGGCATGTATCTTTAGAGGCCATCAAATCTTAAAATTACCATTAAAGCATAATATTTAAAGCCTTCATTGGGTCTAACAAACAATAATGACATTTATATAACATAACAAAAACAATAACCAGAAATGTGCTGGAAGGTTTCCAAATATTCACTAAACAACTGGAGACAATTCCAAATGTGATGTGCTCTGTAACAAGGATCAGGCTGTAATGAGGAGCTCTCTCCTGCCTGCCTTATATACCTAAATGGGAGTGATGTCACTTCCTGTCTAATGATTTCCTTAAAGTGAATAAAATGTTCTTATAATACCATACTAAAGGGATTCATTATCCCTGGAACTACTATATCCCTTTACCTACAACTTCTCTTTTAATCATATAAAAGTTGGAGTGAATAACAGATAAATATCAGCCTAATTATACTGGCTTGCTTATTAACCAGAAATCGCATCCAAACGTAATGACACTTCCGGGTTTATTACCTAGCAACCAATATATTTGCGTTCCAGTCTTTTTTAAGCACTGGAGACGCCATCTTATGCGTGTCAAAGGGCTAACAGGAATAACATCCAACTACGGACCGCTTATTCACTCACAAATCCCAAGTGTAATAGCCGGCCAGTACTCCCCCCACCTCTTGTCAGACGGGCCGCGATTGCCTAACAGTGCCACTGCACTCGATCGCGACCATCCACTCCCTTCTCCAATAGCCACTGGAGACTTTAACTTCCGGGTCAAATGCTCAGCAATCAATAGGCTTGCGTTCCAGCGGACTAGTGAATCTATCCTCTACATGTCAGCAATAGAGACTGTAGCTTCCGGGACAAACACTTAGCAATCGAGGGGCTTGCATTCCAACTATCTAATTAAACTATATTCTACATATCAGCCCGCCCGGAACTCCCATTACCATAAAAATACATAACAACCCAAATTGTTCCCTTCATATACTATATATATATATATATATATATATATATATATATATATATATTTAATCATAAAAATTTATTTTTGGAGAAAAAAATAGGTTTACACTGAGATTCAAACCCTAATTTCCTGGTGTGATGTGCAGTCCACTTACCACTACGCTATAACACCTACAGGCAAATACTGAAGTCTTTTACCTCTTACAAAGTGAAAATGAACTGAAACTGACAGCTTCTGTTCTAGATCCAGCTAGAAATATAGCAATAGTTTTTTATTTAGTATATGAAATATGGTGCTATATTTCCAAGTGCTATTTTCTATTCTGTAGGACTTTTTACTGTATATGTAGCCAAAGTATGTAGGAAATTTTGTAAGCCTGTCTGGCACTGCAATGGGAAGCAGCTTACTGTATTGGATCATCCTCTCCAGCTTTCTACTTAGGCAGCCACAGTATACTTTTCTAAAAATGCCACCTGCTGTCTGAAAAGTGGTACTACACTATATTTCAGCCTCCTTACACATGTCCCGACATGTATATCTTGGCAGGGCTGGTTATCTGATTCCATGAATGGCAGGCCATGGCTCAATTTTCACAAAGGTGTATGTGGACACATCTGTATGTTGATGCAGCCTGACGACAGGTAATAAAGCCTGAAACGTTGTATTAGAGATAATGTGATGTCATTTTTTAAGCCCGCTGAGTACAGCTTTTGGAGCATGATATATATTCATTAATTTTTCTTTCTTTGGGTGTTAAGTCTAACAGTCAAAAGTGAGAGACTCCTTCAGAAGGGTTGGTGCACATGCAAGACAGGTCTCAGGGCCTGATACAGTAAGGGCCAAAATTACAAAGCTGCACCCAGGCAGCTTTGCAATTGCGATCCGTGCAATTATGGTAATGCAGCAGGAGGCATCATGCCTCCTGCTGCATTACGTATCTGAGCTGCATTGTCCAATGCAGTATCGGATACTCTGCAGACCATCGGCCGGCTGCGTGACCCATGGGGTCCCACAGCCGGCCGCCGCAGATTAGAGTAAGAGGCCAGGAAATCTCAGCCATTGCCGCCCTCTCCCCACCCCCAAATGGCAGCAGCCTGTCAATCACTGACAGTCAGCTGAAAGTCTATGTGCTGGTTCGCAGACCCATTCTGCACATGCGCAGAATGGGTCTGGTGCCTGTGTAGATTCCCTAACATTGGGAATCTGCGTTCAGCAGTGCACTTGCTGAACTAGGCACTCAGGAGCTCATTCAGACCCACTCACTAGATGCGTTTTCTCGCTCCCTGCTTATACAAATCCAGCGCATGCCCAGCAAGGCAGGCGATCGCACGGCAAGGCATTAGCACGCCCACTATGTCTTGGCGTGTGATCACTTAGTCTATGCAGATGCCCATCAACCATTCATAAGATGCCCACTTGCGCATGTCATCTCCTGGAAGTGCTTATACCATTGGTACATCGAGCACCATCGGATGTGATCGCAGCACTTGAGGTTGACTATACCCTGCCGCAAGCACTGCGAGCACTTCAGAGTGAAATTCCACCAAGTGACATGCACTATGACGCTGCCTTTTAATTATGCATGCCTCTGAGATGGCGTTGAAGTACTCAAGCACGCCTGCATTTGCACCTCCACTCCTCCATTTCTAGTGGCCTGCCCCTGTTACCACCCACAAATGGCCTCTCCTGTCACTCACTCTGCTGGGCTGTCTATGCGCAGCGAGCAAAAGCATCCCAGTCTCTCGCACTGGTTCGCACACACGCGCATTGAGATGTGTAGGCATGTGCAGAAGAGCAACTATCGTCCAGCTATGAGCATTCGCATCCTAGTGAGTGGGTCTGAAGCAGGCCCTCAATCCCAAATGCAATGTGTAAATTATGAATACCCTTAAATTGCTAGAGAGAAATAATCCCTGTCCAGACAATTATTGTGGTTCCAACGCACAAAAGTTCTTATTGAAATAAAAGAAAGTTACACACTTTCATCTAGCACAATTAGCGCAAAGACAATAAAATACAGAATATGATACAGCCCAATACATACATGTGAGCACTGGTCCCAGCATATAGGTCATCAGTCCAGAAGCCTGTGGTCATCCAAAAAGAATGGCTGTATACTAGAACCAGCATGCAAGCTATATACCCTCCCAGAACAAAGAAACGAGTTTCCATTGGATCTTGCAAAAAAACACTTCATACAGTTTCACATTCTAACCACTATTTTCATATTATTCATATCTTGCGAATGCATGATGCGATTTCCTTGCAGGTTGAACCAGAAATCTGCAAACAAACAGTGCTTTAGAATGGTACCAAACATGATATGTCTACTAGCTTATGTACCTTAAATATCATATACATTACATTTCACCACATAAGTATTCGCTAATAAAACCTCTAATATTTAGCTTTTAATGTTGGGAACCTTTTTATAAGTTTTGGTATGTGTAAGTGTGAGAAAATTGCATATAGTCGCTAATATGCATAGTGCGTTTATGTGTAGAGTGCTTTGATAAACAGCACAACTGAGCGATGTGCATCTTGTATATTATATGGATGACTTAATGTGCATACGGGATATGGTAGGACTTTTAACAATATGCGGTAGCAATGCAGATGCACGATACTAATAATCACATATTAGCATCGCACACAATGGTTTCATGCTGACGACGCAAGATGGCGTCGTCAGGGGCAACACAAGATGGCGTTGCCCAATATTAATTTAAGATCTGGTCTCAGCCAATCATCACCCTTTGATAGCAAATAATAAGCTATCACACTCTGGTCTTAAATTTATTCAGTCATACACTATGAAATATTATTTAAAGTTATATTAGGGGATGGCACAATTTGGTCATTAAACCATCAATAATGTGTCCCTGGGAGGGACATAAAACTACCCTTATACTCACACCGCGGATCTTGGATGATCATGGGAAAGATGTGGGGATGCACCTAACCTATAAAGGAAGTCTTGAAGGGGATAGGGGCTTACATTATTTAGGATGTTTGAAATATAACATTTAATAACACATTTCATGCATGGTTAAATCTATACAGCATCTGATGGTACATTCTAGATCAGGATTGTAATGCAGTTCTTCATTTACCTTAGTATGCATACTATTACTACTAACCACCATCATAATTTCGTTCTCCCGGTTTACCTTAGCATTACATTTTCCACACTTCAACACAGTAGGAACACATCTGACACATAAGCCAATTACTAAGATGACAACCAATATGAGGATCAGGAGTTTACCTACACTAGCAACCATTTCCTGGACCCACTCTCCTAGACCGGAGAACCATTTTACAGGGTTCAACCACGAGAACCACTTTTCTACCTTTTCCTCTACTTCAGCCACTGAAGTATTATGGTTCTTCCGAAATTCCCATTTTAGCTGCAGAATTTCGTCCATTTTCTGGTCTATCACCTCCTTGGGGTCACTAGTGTTATTTGTGATGTACGTGCAACACTTTACACCAAATTGGGTGGCTAAAGTCACACAGTACCCTCCAGTGACAGCTGTTAAATAATTTAACACTAGCCTATGTTGCACAAGTTCTTTCTTGTAGGCCTGTAACTCCTTACCTGTGTACCTAAACGTGTGATCATACATCTCGGTGATATTATCTATCAATTTGGCAAGATCTTGTATATATCTAAAATTTAAAGTACCCCGAGTGATCCTGGTGGGATCCAATGCTACTAAAACTTGAAAGCAAGTTGTTTCACTAATCAACTGTGTGGCTTTATGTACATCAGCAGGTATCATGTTTCTTTTGTTTTGGTGTTCATACTGTGTATGAAGATATGGGGATGGTGTATTCTTATGGATACCAAGCATTTCACCATGTGTAAGGGTCATAACCTCTGGAAGTACCTATCCCAGGTAGCATAAACCTTATGAACTCGGAGAGAGCCACTTATACGCTTTCCTTCCACATATAAAATACACATCATCGGGGAGAACGTAAGGAATAGAATGCATCATAATCATTAAACACATGTCCCTAGCAAATGATCCTATCTCAGGTTCTTCCATCTGACTAACACACGTTTCTGGTTGTATAACCCTGGCACAGTACCCTTCTGGTACCCTACCAACCATTTCTTTGGTGTCACTATGTGTTTACCAATACAAGAAGTGTCTCCCACTTAATCTAATTGTGCGTAAAAGTTCAAAATTTATAGGTTCATTATCAGCTCTTAGTGAATAGGTCATCATCTGGTTATTCCCAGTCACCTCCCAACTTCCTGGTTTGTTGAAGTTGGTGATGTTCAAATACAAAAGTGATCTGTCTACTTGGTAATGGTGGAGTTTAAAATAAGGCGGTCTGGACATAAGAAATTTTCCATCCAGTGTTTTCCCTTTTTGCAATTCTAAAACCTCAGAGACATTTAATGGAAATGGCACTAACCCTACATTATGCTGTCCCTGAGGCATGTGAGAGCACACCCAACAGTCAGTCTGGTTTAAAACTTTGCCCACCATGTTATGATAATCTTCTAAAGGATACCCACCCCAATACTGGTTATACTTAGGTTGGCACCGTTGGATGCATCTCTCATCAAATAGGGACCCACAAAACTCACAAATACAATATTCCTCAGATGATAAACCTTCACACTGTCTCCGAGTTTCCATACTAACAGATCTCTTAGCAATTACTGGACTGAGTTTGGTCAGATACTGCCCTTGTGAATGTAGGGCTCCTTCTCCAGACTCCACTCCATCGATATCACCATTGACCTCTCCCTCCATCATCTGCCCACTGTTACAGAAACAGGACATCCCGAACCAAACAAGAATGATGAGAATTCTGGAAGAAAATAGGAACGCAAACCCAGCCCACCATTCCATTGCTGGAATAGTGAGCTGCAAATTTCCCTAGCTCAGGTATCTCACTGCAGTCTTTAACTCTCCCAGAACAAGCTCACAATCGACAGGTCCACGTTATCTGCCTCAACTCCGCCTTGTATCTCCACCGGATAGTTGACCTTTCTGCAGTGAGTGGAATGGACCCAGGTATCTCTCTCTGCCACTTTCAAGGATGTCGTACTTGTCAGCAACACTTGATACGGACCTTCCCACCGATGTGTCAGACAACCTGAACATTAGAAATTTCTGATCATAACAAATTCTCCAGGTTCAACATCATGACAGTTTGTTTCTGGCATGTCAGGTGACAACAATTTCAGTTTCTGCTGTTGCTGTTTCAACTCTTCACTCATGGTTATAACATACTTTACAGTAACCTCGTTTTTACTCTTCAAGTCTTCCTGTGGACTTACAATCAGATGAGGTTGTCTATCAAACAGTATCTCAAAGGGGGACAAATTAAGAGGGGGTCTAGGAGTTGTTCTGATGCTATTAAGGACTAGCGGTAAGTCTTCTGGCCAACCTAGTCCAGTTTCTGCCATGATCTTACTCAATTTATTCTTAATAGTACCGTTCATCCTCTACTCCTTGGCGCTGGCTTGCGGTCGGTAAGGGGTGTGAAGCCTACTATTAATACCCATTAACTTACACATGTTCTGGAAGACATCACCAGTGAAATGAGTACCCCTATAACCTCTATGATTCTAAGGATACCGTATCTACATACAAAGTCCGGATTTATCTTTTTAGCAGTAAACGCAGCAGTATTAGAGGCAGCTGGAGATGCCTCAACCCAATTAGAAAACACATCTGTTCAAACTAATACATACTTGAGATTCCTGCAGGGTGGTAATTGGATGAAATCAATTTGTATTACCTGGAAAGGTCTGTCTGTCAGAGGGATGTGAGATGGCTTGGTCGGTATTGTCTTCCTGACATTCTTCCTCAAGCAGGTCAGGCATGACATTGCCCTTTTCTCAGTTTGAGAAGAAAAGCCTGGTGTACACCAATATGCCCTGACCAACTTGCACATAACTTGTTTAACCAGATTAGTCAGGCCATGCGCTGCCTCAGCCAAGCTTGGGTAGTATGCCTTGGGAGCCACCTTGTCCATCTCTCCAGAGTCCAGAGGACTCTTGCCCACATCCCTTGGATCTCCAGACTGCCTTTTCCTGAATGGAACACAAATTTTGCATCTCAATTAATTTCTGCATATCAATAGTTTGAAACATCATCATTTTATCAACAGGTATGTTAACTCTTAACCCTGCTGCCTATTTGGCAGCTTCATCTGCTCTATTATTGCCCAGTGACACCGGATCGTCGTCACATGTATGGGCTTTACACTTAATGATGGCCACTGCTTTTGGCATTTGAATTGCTGTCAATAGTCGTTTTATATGTTTTGAGTGTGCTACTGGTGTGCCTGCTGCTGTCATAAAATTTCTGAGATGCCATAGAGCTCCGAAATCATGTACAACCCCAAAGGCGTACCTAGAGTCAGTGTATATGTTAGCAGATTTGCCTTCTGCCAACTCACACGCTCTTCTTAGTGCCACTAGCTCCGCCACTTGGGCCGAGTGAGGTGGACCAATGGGTTCGGTTTCTATAACGTCCTCATCATTTACAACAGCATAACCTGTACATAACTCTCCAGTGTCAGTTTGTCTATGACAACTCCCATCTGTGTAAATGTCACATCTACATTTTCTAAAGGTGTATCACGTATGTCAGGTCTTTCAGTAAAGGTCTGATTCAAATATTCCATACAATCATGTGCATCAGTATACCTGCAGAACTCACCTTCCACCAGCGACTCACCTCTCTCCACCCTTTGTGCATCCTGAGGCACATATGGTAAATACGTTGCTGGGTTTAATGTACTGAACCATTTCATGGTGATATTTGCAGGTGCTATTAGAGCTAGTTCCCATTTCGTGAACCTAGCTGAGGAAACATGTCTGGTTTGGGCAGAATTCAGCAAAGCTGATACAGCATGGGGTGTATAAACAATCATATCATGGCCTAATACTACATCCTCACTCTTACTGACCAACAGAGCAGTTGCTGCTACACTTCTTAAACACATTGGGAGTAATCTTGCCACAGTGGCCAATTGTGCACTGTAGTATGCTACGGGTCTACTAGCATCACCATGTTTTTGTGTGAGGACACCTGCTGCGCAACCATTAGCATCTGTACAAAATAAATCAAAGGGTTTTTCATAATCTGGTATTCCCAATGCAGTTGCTCTTGTCAGACTGTCCTTAAGGTTAAGGAAAGCCTGCTCTGTTTCCGCAGTGTGTGTGACATGGTCAGGTTTTGAGGATGACACCAATTCCTGCAAAGGTAAGGCCAACATAGAAAAACCTGGGATCCATGATCTGCAGTATCCACACATGCCCAAGAAGGTATGGATTTGCTGTTGGTTTTACAGCAGTGTCATGGTCTGTATGGCCTGGATTCTGTCAGTAGTCAGATGTCGTAGCCCCTGGGTTAGACCGTGTCCCAATTATTTAACCCTGGTCTGGCATGGCTGTAATTTGTCCTTAGCAACCTTGTGTCCTGTCTGTGAGAGATGAAGCAACAGTTGTTTAGTATCATTTAAACATGACATAAACAAATTAGAATACAACAATAAATCATCTACAGATTGGATTAGAACAGATCCATTGGCAGGTTGAAAAGATTTTAAACAGTCATGTAAGGCCTGGGAGAAGATACTGAGGCTGTCTATGAAACCCTGGGGCAACCATGTCCATGTGTATTGTACCCCCTTGTATGTGAAGTCAAATAAATACTGACAGTCAGGATGAAGAGGGACAGAGAAGAAGGCAGAACAGAGGTCAATAACAGTAAAATGGGTTGCATTTGGTGCGATCTGCATGAGAATGACAGTGGGTTTGGCACTACAGGGAATTGGCTCTCAACTACCTTATTAACCCCTCTAAGGTCCTGTACTAGCCTATAACCCCTCCCACCTCTCTTCTTCACAGGAAAGATGGGACTGTTGGCTACACTAGCTGTATGGACTAAAATCCCTTGCTGGAGCAATATCTCAATTATGGGATGCACCCCTAACTCCACCTCTGGTTTTAAAGGGTACTAAGGGATTTTTGGAGCATGTCTATCCACCTTTAAGTTGATCATTACAGGAGCTACATTTGCCATTAAACCAGTGTCTTGTCCATCTTTGGTCCAAAGGGAACCTGGTATATGAGATAACATCTCCTTTACCTGTGATGGACTTTGCTCTAGGATGGTAGAGTGAAGTATTAACCTTTGTGGAGTCTCCAATATATCCCTTACCTTGTGTGCAACTCTCTCTGGGATATCTAAAAATATACCATCAAGGGTACAATAAATGACACATCCCATTTAACACAACAAATCCCTTCCCAGTAGGTTATCCCTCCACTGCTGCCAGGAGAAAGGAATGCCTGGTATGCAATGGCAGATTCAGTTAAAGGATAATGCTGCACTTTATCCCTCCACTGCTGCCAGGAGAAAGGAATGCCTGGTATGCAATGGCAGATTCAGTTAAAGGATAATGCTGCACTTTACCCGTTACACCCATTGCTGGTACTGTCTTGCAGGTCACCTGTAAATTGGATGGAGATTTTAACACTGATCAGGTCGCCCCTGTGTCTACAAGAAAAGTGTGTTTAGTACCAGCTACATCTACCGTCATTACAGGTTCTTCCCTAGTACTACCAGTTAACCTGACTGGCTGTAGACTACAGGTGTGACCTGACCCCTAGAGCTGACTGTCCTGCTCCAATAAAGCATTTACTGCCACTATGTGAGCAGGCGATTGCTGAAAGTTTCCTGCATTCTGGGGTTGTTTTGGAGTTCCCTGGTTAAGTGGTCCCTGTTTCCTTGCTTTACAGTCCCTAATTAAGTGTCCCCTCTGGATGCAGTTATAACACCTTCGTGGTGGGTATGGTTTGAAATGTTGTTGCTGTGTGGGTTGGGGAGTGTGGAAAATTAATGGCTGGGGATGTGGATATGGGGGTTGTGGCTGTGTGTGGAATGTGTTCTGAGGCAAGGTATGTAGATATGTGTTTTGTTGCTGAGTGTGATATGTGTGGTATGGCTGTGTAATTTGTGACTGCGCAGGATGATGTGTATTGAGAACTTGTAGCTGCGTAGGTGAGTAGGTGTCTGGTGGCTGTAGATGCATTGCTTCAAGAGTTTAAATGCTAACAGCCATTAGCTTCTCACTCTGTGTTTCACGCTTCCTGAGGATGTTTTTGTCATGTTCAGTAGCAGTTTCCCTGAGAGTGTCTACCGTAATTCCCCTCCATCCAGGTTGTGAGGTCTGAACCCTGGTCTTTAGATTATCTTTAAAACCATCCATAAGTACCGTGATGACCATTTCCCTGTGGTGTGTGCTATCTTTTATGTCCTCTATCCCAGTGTACTGGGTAATAGTCTGCAGCGCTCTGGTGAAATAATCTTCTGCAGACTCACTCTCCTTCTGTTTAATTGTAAAAATGTTACTCCAGTTAACTACCACTGGAATATATACGGCCAATTGGGGGATTATGCGGGTTATGTCGTCCTGATTACTTTCATCAGTTAAGGGACTATCTCCATCCAATACACAAGCCGTGATAAACTTTTTCACGTCGGTATTGTGTGGAATACACTAACCAATCTTTGTTGGTTGGCTCATGAGCATTACCTAAATCTTTTATAAATCTCTGACATTTTGCTAACTCTTTTCTAGGGTCAGGGAAATCTGTCATTGTGGAATGTAGCTCCGCTCTCGTCCATGGACAATGCATTGCTACCTCCCTTGTAGGCACTACACCACGTGCATCCGGATTCCCATTGGGAACTGTTATTGTCCGGACTGGATGCATGCCTACCACACCGTTACCTTTGGCCTTGATACTTGGGGGGTTCAGTCTATTACTGCAACGTATAATATTATTTACACCAGCTTCTGCTACGGCTTCTGTGGGTGGTAGCACTTCTGCTACTACCATTGGTGAGACCACTTCCTGTACCTGCTGTGGAGGAACATTTAACATTTGAACTGCATGAGAAATGGCTGACATTACAACAGGTTCATCATCTGCTTCATGAATATTTTCCTTATAATTACTCAGGAGCGGGTACAAGTTACTTGTTACATTTTTATCATTTCTGGTATGGGTGTATCTTCACCTCCCACCGCGTAAGGCGGCGGAGGTGCGCCTGTGCTACTAACTGTACTTTCGGCAACGCTACCATGCCATGTGTATGCATTCCCTTGTGGTGCACACACAACGCTATTTTGCATTGCGTGCACGCTCCCTTGCATTGTGCGTGCGACACTCTTTTGCGCCGCATGCACACCGCTATGCCACATGTTTCCCTCATGCTGCCACAGTTTCAAGCAATCGTTATATTCTACTCTTTTCTTCCGAGATTTCACCATACAGATGCTATTTCTAACATTGGGCCTGATTCAGAGCCGTTCGCTATTTGCGGTCGTTCGTTCAAAAACAAGGGGTGGCTATTCACATGATCCATTCGCAAATTGCAGTCTGTTCACACCTCTAAGTCTGAACGAGCGAGCAAAACATACGCTCGTTTATTTGTTAAAAACGCCCCCTGGCCGCTCGCACCATACGTCATGTCCGCTATTTATTAGATTAATCGAGTACAACGACCAGCGTATGAACTGCTCGCTATTCTTGTGGTTGGTTTTTTCAACCGCTATTTTGCGAGCAGTTCTGGCTATAAAATAACCCAGTGACGTGGTCAATGACGCTGCTGTATTAATTATGCACACCCATAAAACGCCCGTTTTGACCTTTAAGCACGCCTGCGTTCGGATCTCCACTCCCCGTTTTCAAGCACCTTCCCCTGTTACCACCCACATACGCCTCATTCTGTCACTCAAAATAGCAGGCATTCGCTATATTGTGAGCACATGAATTTCGGCCGCACTGACTGGTTCGCGCATGCGTATAACGATCCGTACGCATGCGCAGATGTGCGAACATCGCTCGGAACGAGCGTACTGCCGCTAGCGAGTGGCTCTGAATGAGGGCCATTGTTCAATATTTCCTCATCAAACCTGCCAATCTTCGGAAAAGGTTTCACACACTTCCTCATCATTCTAACCCATACATTACAGTGTGTAGTTGCATACGCTCCATACTTCGTATGCATTATATGCCGTGCCGATCCTGTCGGCCCTTCCAAAAACAGCACATTGTCCACCATACTCAGCGTTAGTCTGGCACCCATCTGGGAAAATGCTAAGCACTTTTCGCTAGTATGTGGACCGGTGGATGAATTCACAAGCTGTGTCCAGTCACCTTCACCCGCTGTGTACAACCAACTCGCTGATCGTTACAGTCAACCTACACAACAAGCAGCAGAATGCCACCTATACAATATCCTGCCTTCTGGATAGGGAACACACAGTACCCCTAACCAGTGGGAAGACACAGGACCTCATTCAGAGTCGGTCATTGTGGCCGCACGGTCGTAAGGTAAAAGGGTCCGGATATGCAAATGATGCACTCGCAAGTTGCGTCGTTAAGATGGTATCGTTAGCTGGATGACCAAGGGGAGGATGCGGCCGTAAGACTAAAAAAACACCCCCTTCTCGTTCACATTACACGTCATCTCCGGGCATATAAGGATTAATCGAAACCATCGGAGCTGGTCGTAGAGCTTAAGGTTGACCATACCCTCTCTTAAGCACTACGATCATGTCAGTGTAAAAACCTCCCATGTCACGTGTGCTATGACACTACTTTGTTAATTATGCACTCCAATAAAATGCCGTTTGCATAGTCAGGCACGCCTGCATTCGGATCTCCACTCCCCCATTCACAAGCACATTCCCCTGTTACCACCCACAAACGCCTCATCCTGTCACTCAGACTAACAACCTGGCCAAGTTCAAGGAGAGAGATATTTCCGATCGTAACAGCTAGTTTGCGCACGCGCATTGCGAATGTTACGCATTTGCAGTTTAGCGAACATCTGTGGTGTACAACCGTGCGGCCGCAACGACCGACTCTGAATGAGGTTCACAGTACCCCACACCAATGCGAACACACAGTACCCCATACAAACAAAAAAAACAAATCCCTTTTCGAGTACTCTCCACTGCTAGCAGTGATTTCCTTCACCACAACTCAGTTCACAATCACGGTCTGCCCCAACGTGTGGTTCAATCGCAATGCCCAAAGAACCTAACTGATCAATGGATTTTGCGATCCCACTGAGAGCCGATTTCACCTCTAGGGAACACACAGTACCCCTATCAGTAGGAAATACACAGTACTCCTTTCTGCAGTACACCTGCTTTGTGTACCCTGAGAAACACACAGTACTCCTATGTCTAGGGAACACACAGTACCCCTATCAGTAGTAAATACACAGTACTCCTTTCTGCAGTACACCTGCTTTGTGTACCCTGGGAAACACACAGTACTCCTATGTCTAGGGAACACACAGTACCCCTAGTAAATAGGGAACATAAAGTACCCCTATTCTCACCATACATGTACGTCTATACAAAGAAATAAGTAACAGCGCTATCCCTTTTGAGCTCTTATCTGTTCTGCTGGGTTGAGGTTTGATGCCTAATACCCGTGTCTCAATATTGTAATGAGCTATCAGAGTGGAATTGACAATGCGGCATATACAAAATAAATCCTGTTTATTATTTGCTAAAATATTATATGAAATAATGCATACAATTGATCACAATCTTCTGCAATGCAAAGATACTGCTATGAGGTTTGAATGTTCTTAAGTGACGATGGTGTACACTGCCTGTGTACACTTGATAGGAATTTGGGGGATAGTATAGTCCTTGGGGTGAATGCGTATGTGGTTAGCGGCGTCCCGCTTTGTCACCCATAAAAGTTCATAATTGTTTTTCCAAATGATGTGCTCCAATCGATAATGGCCCGGGCTTTCTTCTTTGCAGAAGAGAGGAGAACCACCTGGGTGGCAGTGCAGGATCTCCGGACCTGGTTCATGCAGGGTACAGTGAAGTGAGTGATACGTCTAATTAAAGACTGTATCCTGCACTTCAACTGAGTACCTGTCACTCGCCTGTCTGGGGAGGGGAATCGTCGGACGCGATCACTCCTGACCTGATCCGACTTCCCACTCCTGTGTCAGAGACTTACCTGTCTGACTGTCCTCCCGTGTGGCCGGATCCCTCCTCCTTCTGCTCGGGTGTCCTGTTCTTCCGTTCGGTGATGGCGGAGGTGGGCGCCCGTCTGCGTCGTCCTGGTCTGTCCTTCCTTCTCCGCTTCTGTTACTTCCTGGTCACGTGTAGTTTGCCGATCACGTGACTCGGCCATGAGTGAGTGAGAGTAGCAGTATTCTTCACACGTGTAATTCTACTTAGGCATGCAGGAGATTTGTGATGGTTGATTGATCTGATGATGATCTGATATGTCTCCAACGCGTTTCAACCATTAAGGTCTTCCTCTGGGAGTAGTAAAAGGTGATTAATCAGGAGGTGGTTATGTGTCCTTAAATTGCCCGCCTTCAAATCTGATTGGTCCTTGTTGACGTGTGCAGATTTGTGGGCTGTTCAGTCACTCAAAGGGTGTCTGTTTGCTGTCTGTCTCAGATCGTGGGTTTCTATTTAACCCTATATGCAGTTTATATACAGTTTGACCCATAAATAGTCCTGCTAGTCGATGCACATTCTATAGATGTCTATGTGAACCTACATGCAGTAGGTTCCCTATAGAATTCCACAGTTTGATAGGTAGTCCACAATATATACATCATTTACATTATGTATGATAGGTTGCCAACCTCTATAGTCCAAACATGGTGAGTAAAAAATAAAAAATAATAAATAAAAAATAATAATAATTAATAATAAATAATAAATGAATAAAAAAATATAATTAATAGAAAATAAATCTTATGAGATATTCGTCCCACCTGCATGTGCTTATACTGTAATGGACTATATATTAACCAGCTAGGCTTACTACAACTGGTGCTAACTAACGGGATTGCACTTTTGCTGGCTGGTGTTATATATATTGGAGATCTAACTGATCCCTGTGACTCATGGTGTACCATGATCACTAATCTTCGGCACTACATAAAAAGGCTGATCTACATGTCACCCACAAATGATGGATCTCACCTCGTTGTCTATATTTAGACCTTTGGGTGTAAGCGTGTCCATGGTGATTATGGCCCTCAGTTCTTCCGTATTGATGTACTTATTGTAGTCCCCTCCCCTCCAGTTTGGTGTCACTGATCATAATGCTGCAAATTCTAGTCCTCTGGGATCGGAACCGTGGAGTGTTTTGAAATGGACGGAAATTGGGTGCTCTTCACACCCCGAAATAATGTTGTGTACATGTTCTGCTAACCTCTTTTTGAGGGGGCGGATGGTGTGACCTATGTATTGCCTGTTACAAGGACATGTTAGTATGTAAATGACCCCTTTGCTGTTACAGGTCATATTGTCTCTGATCCTCCATATAAATTGATTGGATGTGGATGTGATTGCGTGTACTGGTTTTGTGTTCTTTTGGTTCGTTTTCTTACAGGCTACATATGTTCCGCAAAAGTAGAATCCTCCTTTAGTGCTGTCCCTTGAGTTTTTCCATGATTCAGTTATTGTTGTTTGTCTAGTTGTTCTAGGGGCTATGTGGTTTTTGACTAGTTTAGTTTTGATGTCCGGTGCTTTACGGAACACTATCTTAGGTGCATTAGGGAGTGCTTCTGCTAGTGTATCATCTTGCATTAATATTGGCCAATGTTTTATTATAATCTGTTTTACCCTGGAGGCTTGGCTGCTGTAGTTTGTTACAAAGTAAATCTCTTGATTATCAAGGTTGTCCACTGTCTTTGTTTTGTTCTTATATTGCAGCAAGGATTCCCTATCCGCCTTTTTAAATCTGTCATAGGCTTGCTCGACTCTAGTGTCCTCGTATTTCCTCCCTTTTAATTGTAATCTCAATTTGTTCCCTTGTTCTAGGTAGTCACTCTCTCTAGAACAGTTCCTTTTGATTCTTTGAAACTGACTTGTGGGGATACTATTTAGCCAGTCTGGATGATGACCGCTGTTTGCGAAAATGAAACTGTTGACATCAACAGGTTTACTGTGAGTGTTGGTGTGTATCTGGTTATCTGTGATAAAGATATTAAGATCTAGAAATGTCACATTTGTTTTGCTATACTGACTGGTGAATTGTAGATTGTGTTCATTTTTGTTGATGTAATCAACAAAATTTTGTACAGATGTCTCATCTCCCTGCCATATGAAAAAGACATCATCTATGAACCTAGTCCATAGGACGAGGTTTGCGTCAAGCTCGCTGTTGGCCCATATGTACTGATCTTCCCAGTGGCTCATAAACAAAGTTTGCGTAGCTTGGCGCAAACCTCGTCCCCATTGCTGTCCCGGTTACTTGCAAGTAATAATCATTGTTGAACCATACATAGTTGTGTGTCAAAATGTACTTAATGCTGTCTATTATGAAATCACTTTGTTTTGATGTCATTAATGGATCTTGATCCAAAAAATGTTTTGCACTTTCGATTCCTAATGTATGTTGGATGACTGAGTATAGTGAGGTGACATCACTAGTCCCTAGCCAGTAATTATCTTGCCAGGTGATGTTCCTTAGTTTCCATAGAATGTCAATTGTATCCCTTAAATATGATTTCTGTGACTTCACGTAAGGTTGTAGAAATGTGTCTACGTACTGGGATAAGTTGGATGTTAATGATTGTATACCCGAAATAATGGGTCTACCTGGTGGATTTACTGGGTCTTTGTGTATTTTCGTCAGATGGTAAAAAACAGGAATAACTGGGTGATTTGTATCTAGAAATTCAAACTCTTTGCTGGTCAAAATCCCCTATTTTTTTGCATGTACGTCTATCATGCACCTTTTTTGCGAAGAAAAGAAATTAAACTATTTCTCAGATATGGCAGTATGATGAAGAGACTTAAAACAATGTAATCATGCTATCAATACAACAATGCAATCTTAAACAATTTGTTTGAACACGTAGCAGCAAAACCGGAAACACGTATACACTATTGTGCATCTAGTCGCATACACAATAATGCGACTGATACACAAAAGCGCGGAAATAAAACTAAGCTATTTTGCAACTAGTGGCATACACAATAATGCGACTAACACACAAAACACGGACAGACAATAAAAGAAACAAACCTTTCTCTCTTGTCCCCAAGTAGCAGGGTTTCGGACACAGGACATCATTCAGAGCCGCTCGCAAAATGCGAGTGCTCGCTCTGAATGAGGGCGGCCACTTCACGGTCATCAGGGCGAGACCATCACGACCATCGGGGCTTGTGACGAGACCCTTGTGGTAGGGTCTCATCTGCCGCAAGCCCCAGTGAGCTTTTGGCTCTAATAGAGCCGGAAGCTCACCACTGACATCACGAGTGATGTCAGTGGGGCCACCCCCAAATGGCAGGCATTCCTTCGGGAATGCCTCCATTTGGCCAGCCACCCCCCCACCATGCCTACAAAATGGTGCGAGCTGTCGATCACCATCGACAGCCGCCTCTTTTGTAGTGAGCCCCGGAGCGAGATAATTTTTCTCTCGCTCCGGAGTTTGCGCACGCACAGTGCGGCCACTGCGCGTGCGCATGGCCTCAAAATCGACTGGCTTGTGAGTGCTCAGCACTTGCGAGTGGGTCTGAATGAGACCCACAGTGCGTTCTTGCCTGCTTATAGTGCCTTCCACCCTTTGTTGGGAAATCGAGGTCCGTTCGCTATCTCGCGAATCCTGGTGGCGTGATATCAACTGCGAGTTCCCATCTATGAATACCCTTAAATTGCTAGAGAGAAATAATCGCTGTCCAGACAATTATTGTGGTTCCAACGCACAAAAGTTCTTATTGCAATAAAAGAAAGTTACACGCTTCCATCTAGCACAATTAGCGCAAAGACAATAAAATACAGAATACGATACAGCCCAATACATACACGTGCCCACTGGTCCCAGCATACAGTCATCAGTCCAGAAGCCTGTGGTCATCCAAAAAGAATGGCTGTATACTAGAACCAGCATACAAGCTATATACCCTCCCAGAACAAATAAACTAGTTAATGTGTTTCCATTGGATCTTGCTCGTGGACATTCTGGTACGATGCAGGTCATTGGACAATTCATATAGCATCACTAGGGGTATGTCCCAGTTCCTCAGCTGTTGCTTTGTGTGGTTTTCCCACCGAAGAACTGGTTTAAACTAGTAAAAAACACTTTATACAGTTTCACATTCTAACCACTATTTTCATATTGTTCATATCTTGCGAACGCATGATGCGATTTCCTTACGGGTCGAACCGGAAATCTGCAAACAAACAGTGCTTTAGAATGGTACCAAACATGATATGTCTACTAGCTTATGTACCTTAAATATTGTATACATTACATTTTACCACATAAGTATTCACTAATAAAACCTCTAATATTTAACTTTTAATGTTGGGAACGTTTTTATAAGTTTTGGTATGTGTAAGTGTGAGAAAATTGCATATAGTCGCTAATATGCGTGGTGTGTTTATGTGTAGAGTGCTTTGATAAACAGCACAACTGTGCTCTGTGCTTCTTGTATATTATATGTATGATTTAATGTGCATATGGGGTATGGTAGGACTTTTAACAATATGCGGTAGCAATGCAGATGCACGATGCTAATAATCGCATATTAGCATCGCACACAATGGTTTCATGCTGATGACGCAAGATGGCGGTGTCAGGGGCAATACAAGATGGCATCGCCCGATTTTAATTTAAGATCTGGTCTCAGCCAATAATCCGGCTTCGACAAAATTCAAAAGAGAAGGTGATTTTTTTCAGCCCCTAATAGTCTGTTTTGATTCTATAAACTAGCTCTAATGAGTATATTTAGATTCAAGAATTTATTCTCCAGAAGCCTTTTTTCTAAATTTACACATAACTTTTGAAAACTTATTTTTTTTTCCAAATCCTGTTACACGCATCTTAGAAATATTTTGTTACGTTCTGGGTTATTTGTGGACCCGGGGTGGTAGCAGGAGCGATCACAGAAGCAGATTTGAAAATAAAACTAGGATTTTTAATAAGTGCTCGAGTGGGCATATAATGTGGCAGTAAATAAAAGTCCAGGAAAATATAAATGTGCACAAGAGTTCTGTGGTGGGAGCAAAAGGGTTAATGTCCAGGTAGAAACAATTAGAGCAGTCCAGGTGTGCAGGTAGTGAAACTGAAAATAAACAAGCCAGGTTTGCAGATAGTGAAACTGAAAATAAACAAGCCAGGTTTGCAGATAGTGAACTGAAGTGCAGGATGTCAGCAGGCTCAGGCACTCAGGTATGGGCAAGGGTGATGGAGGTAGCGGGGTAATCCAGTGGGAACTAGGAGCTGACAGGCAGACTGGCAGACAGCGGATTCACAGGAACAGGAAAGCACAGAGAACTCCCTCTCAGCTAGGCTGAGATACACGTTGCACTGGCCAAGAAGGAAGGCACTGACCCTTCCTAAATACCCCATGCCGTGCTGTTACTGGCTGGAGGGAACATGTGACTCACCAGGATTGGCCAGCCGCATCACATGGCCAGAAGGCAAGATGGCAGCGCCCATGCCAAACGGAATGGAGACGCCGCCAGGCCTTACCAGCACAGAGTGACAACAGGCCCGCACAACAACGCGTGCAGCCAAAGCCCCCCACCAGACACCAGCTCCGCCACCAGACAGCCCGCGCCACAATGACCTCACAGGTAACACTCGCCTAGCGCCATGCTGAAATACCCTGGCCGTGACAGTACCCCCCCCTTTTGGGGTGGCCTCAGGACACTCACCAGGCTTCTCCGGATGGGCAGAATGGAATCTCCTGATGAGCATGGGAGCATGGACATCACGAGCATCGGTCCAGCAACGTTCCTCTGGACCGTAACCTTTCCAGTCCAGCAAATACTGTAGATGACCTCTGCGTAGACGAGAGTCCAAGATCTGGGTGACCTCAAACTCAACTCCTCTCTCCGTCTGGACTTGAGGAGAAGCAGGTAGAGCACTATGGAATTTATTCAGGACCAGGGGCTTCAATAAGGAAATATGGAAGGAATTAGGGATTTTTAGGTATGGGGGTAACTGTAGACGATAGCCCACTGGATTAATGACTTCTGTTATGGAGAAGGGACCGATGAAGCGTGGTGCAAATTTCATAGAAGGAACCCTCAGACGAAGATTCCGAGTGGATAACCAGACCTGGCTTCCAACTTGCATGCGTGGAACTATTCTACGCTTCTTAGTGGCCTGGGTCTTATAGCGAGAGGATGCCTTCAACAAATCAGACCGTACTTGAGTCCAGATGGCAGCAAAATTCCGCATCGTGTCCTCCACGGCCGGAACATCGAAAACAGGCAGGCTTCGGAATTCGGGAACACGAGGATGAAGGCCATATACAACCTGAAATGGCGTTTGGTTAGTTGACGAGTGGTTGGAAGCATTATGTGCAAACTCAGCCCACGGCAGCAAGGCAGCCCAATTGTCCTGGGAAGATGACATAAAAATTCTTAAGAAAGTCTCTAGATCTTGATTAACTCTCTCGGTGGAGCCGTTGCTTTGTGCATGGTAGGCCGTGGAAAAGTTTAACTTCACTTGAAGAACAGAACACAAAGCCCTCCAGAATTTTGCAGTAAACTGCACACCACGGTCAGAGACAATTTCAGCAGGAAGGCCGTGTAGACGAAATATGTGTTGGACAAACAACTGTGCCAGGTCAGGGGCAGAAGGTAACTTCTTCAACGGTATATAGTGGACCATCTTAGAAAATCGGTCTATTACCACCCAGATAGTGTTGAAACCTTGAGAGACTGGCAGGTCTGTGACGAAATCCATGGAGAGATGCGTCCATGGACGTGATGGAGTAGGTAATGGAAGCAATTCCCCAGCTGGAGCTTGTCGTGATGATTTATGCTGGGCACAGGAGGAGCAGGAAGAGATAAACTCCATTATGTCTGCCTTCATAGAAGGCCACCAATAGTGTCTTTTCAGGAACTCCAAGGTCTTCCGAGTGCCTGAGTGCCCTGGGAAGCGAGAGGAATGTGCCTAAGTGAGAAGCTGCTTCCTTAATTCCGGGGCCACAAATGATTTTCCCGTAGGGGGCTGAAGTTGTAATGCGGCGAAAACTCTTGATTCCAAGACAGGGGTATTGCTTTGATTTTCAGATTGATCATCACAGAGGAGAGATCTCGATAGGGCATCAGCCTTCTGATTAAGTGCTCCAGACCGAAAGGTCAGGGTGAACTGAAACCTGGCAAAGAATATTGCCCAGCGGGCCAAACGAGGACTCACACATTGGAGGTTTTTGAGAAATAGGAGATTTCTATGGTCCGTAAATACAGTAAATGGAAACTTGGCGCCTTCTAGCAAATATCTCCATTCTTTCAACGCCAACTTTACAGCTAGTAGTTCTTGCTCACCTATGGCGTAGTTCCTTTTGGCAGGAGAGAATTTTTTAGAAAAGAACCCACACGGATGGACTCGGTTGTCCTCATAACGTTGAGACAAGACTGCTCCCACAGCTTCAGATGATGCATCTACTTCCAACAAAAAAGGCCTGTCCAGATCTGGTTCTTGAAGGACTGGTGCTGAGATGAAGGCCTGTTTTAGAAGATGAAAGGCAGACTCTGCCTCAGGTGACCATTGGGCAGGATTAGCACCTTTGCGGGTCAAGGCTGTAATGGGAGCCAGCAGTGTAGAAAATCCCTTAATGAAGCGTCTATAATAATTGGCGAAGCCCAACAATCTCTGGATGGCCTTCAGTGTCTGAGGTCGGGTCCAATCCAGAATTGCTTGTACCTTCTTGGGGTCCATTTCTAAACTGGAGCCAGATATTACATAGCCGAGAAAAGGTACACTGGGCACTCCAAAGACGCACTTCTCCAGTTTGCAGTAAAGGTGGTTTTCTCTCAAACGGGTCAGGACCTCCTTAACATGTTCTTGATGTTTAGCCACAGAGGGTGAAAAAATCAGTATGTCATCCAGATAGACAACAACCGAAACATATAACAGATCCCGGAAAATCTCATTAACGAAACTTTGAAAGACAGCAGGGGCGTTACATAATCCAAAAGGCATTACTAAATACTCGAAATGTCCATCTCTGGTATTAAAAGCGGTCTTCCATTCATCGCCAGCTCGGATACGAATGAGGTTGTAAGCCCCTCTTAGATCTAATTTAGAAAAAATGACAGAGCCCTTGACCCTATCAAACAACTCAGTAATCAGGGGAAGAGGGTATCGATTTTTTACAGTAATGTCATTAAGTCCTCGATAATCGATACATGGTCTTAGACCACCGTCCTTCTTGCCAACGAAGAAAAACCCAGCTCCGGCAGGTGAAGTAGAGGGGCAGATGAACCCCTTTGCCAGGTTGTCACGGATGTACTCGGTCATGGCTTGAGTCTCAGGCAAGGACAGCGGATAGGTACGACCATGAGGTGGCATCTTATCAGGTATCAATTCAATTGGACAGTCCCACTCCCTATGAGGGGGTAAGATATTTGCTTGTTGTTCAGAAAAAACGTCGGCAAACATCTGATATTCCTTGGGAATGGCAGAAGAAACTAATGAAACTGTCTTTCTCACAGGTCGAATTTTTGGAAGACAGGATTTCTGACAGTCCATACCCCATGACAGAATCTGCATAGAACTCCAATCAATCCTGGGATTATGTTTATGTAACCAGGGTAGACCAAGAACAATTTCTTGAGAGGCCTCTGATATCACCAGGAATTTTAAGGACTCAGAATGAAGTGCCCCAATTCGGACCAATACAGGTTGAGTCTCTTTGGTGACTATCCTGTTAGTCAGAGGGCGTCCGTCTATCGAGGTCAGAGAGATAGCATGGTTGAGAGTCAAACAAGGTATCTGAAATTTATCAATGAAACTAGACGTTATGAAATTTCCGGCTGCTCCTGAGTCGATTAGAGCAGTAGCAAAGACAGGTTTGGGTTTAAGATCCAAGGCTAGGGTAATCGAGAAATCTTTAATTTTTGGAGACGGGTTCATAACTCCTAACTTGATGTCTCCAGGGTCAGTTAGGATTTGGCATTTCCCGGTTTACGGGGACAGGAGATCAGCAGGTGACCAGACTCTCCGCAGTACAGACAGAGGTTCTTTTGCATTCTTCTCTGTCGTTCTTCTTTGGAGAGGTGTGTATGATTCACCTGCATAGGCTCCTCTTCAGTGGGAGAAGGAATGGGACGGGTAGAAATGGAGGGGGTAAATGACCTTTGCTGGTCAGTTCTGTTTTTTTCAGCCTGACGTTCCCTGAAGCGTAGGTCAACTTTGATACACAATGAAATCATGTCGTTCAGATTAGTAGGAAGCTCTCGAGTGACTAGATCATCCTTTAGTCAGTCTGACAACCCATGCCAGAAGGCCGAGGTGAGGGCTTCCTCATTCCATTTGAGCTCTGATGCTAAAATTTGAAATTGCACGGCATATTGACTGACAGGATGGACCCCTTGCCTCAGTGTCATGATGTTTGATGATGCTGATACAGTACGCCCAGGTTCATCGAAAATCCTCCTGAAGGATGACACAAAGCCTGCGTAATTATCCAGCAGTGGATCTGAGCGCTCCCAGAGTGGGGAAGCCCATTCCAAGGCCTGGCCGGATAACAGAGAGACTATATAAGCCACTTTAGTTCTTGCAGTTGGAAAGTTGTCAGGCTGCAGGGTAAAATGTATGTCACACTGATTTAGGAATCCTCGGCAGAGTTTAGGATTGCTGTCAAATTTATTTGGTAAAGGAAGACGTAAGCGGGGAGATGATCTGCCTCCTGTATTCCCAGACGCTGATGCGGATGTAGTTGCTGGTATTTCAGGGGTAGAAAAGGAAGTTTGCAAACTATCCTGTCGCTTGGACATCTCTTGCAGAAATTTAGCCATCTGATGCTGAATGTTTTCCAGATTTTCTAATCGACCAGAAATGCACCTGAACAAATCCACTTCTGACTCCTGATCCGTGGCTGGCTCCATGGGGCCAGTGCAAACTGTTACGTTCTGGGTTATTTGTGAACCCGGGGTGGTAGCAGGAGCGATCACAGAAGCAGATTTGTAAATAAAACTAGGATTTTTAATAAGTGCTCGAGTGGACATATAATGTGGCAGTAAATAAAAGTCCAGGAAAATATAAATGTGCACAAGAGTTCTGTGGTGGGAGCAAAAGGGTTAATGTCCAGGTAGAAACAATTAGAGCAGTCCAGGTGTGCAGGTAGTGAAACTGAAAATAAACAAGCCAGCCGCATCACATGGCCAGAAGGCAAGATGGCAGCGCCCATGCCAAACGGAATGGAGACGCCGCCAGGCCTTACCAACGCAGAGTGACAACAGGCCCGCACAACAACGCGTGCAGCCAAAGCCCCCCGCCAGACACCAGCTCCGCCACCAGACAGCCCGCGCCACAATGACCTCACAGGCCGTGACATATTTCCAGAGTACGTACATATCTCACAAGAGCCAGGACACAAACAGCATCACACAATATAGTGTTCCCCCCTCCCTCTTACCTTATGGCCAAAGGAGTTGTCACGCTTAGCCTAAAGACCACAGCAGATTTATTATTATTTATTTATTACCAGTTATTTATATAGCGCACACATATTTCGCAGCACTTTACAGAGAATATTTGGCCATTCACATCAGTCCCTGCCCCAGTGGAGCTTACAATCTATATTCCCTAACACATGCTCACACACTTACACACTAGGGTTAATATTTGCTGGGAGCCAATTAACCTACCAGTATATTTTTGGAGTGTGGGAGGAAACCGGAGTACCCGGAGGAAACCCACGCAAGCACAGGGAGAATATACAAACTCTGCACAGTTAGGGCCATGGTGGGAATTGAACCCACAACCTCAGTGCTGTGAGGCAGTAACGCTAACCATTACACTGTCTGTGCTGCCCCTTCTATTTCCCATGATGTCCGTCCCCTACTGGGACTCCACTCCCACCCTCTCTGACTTGCTTACAGCTCCACAGCTGTAATGTAATGATCTGGTGCTCTTGGATTGGGTAGGTGCCTATTGCATACCCCACACAATACAGACAGGGACTTGAGGCCAAATGCTAGGACCAGACCTACTAGTGGAGTAAGGGCCTAGTGCAGACCCTCTAACATGACCCGTTCCATTAGGTACATAATGCTCTCTTCCTGAACTTCCCTCTTAATTGATAATTGCAGCCTCCTGTGGTGAAACACCTGTCTCATCTATTATCTAGTTCAACACAGGTGGCTGCAATCATTAATTAGGTGAGAAGTCCATGAGCAGAGCATTCTGTACCTAATGGAACAGGTCATGTTGGAGGGTAGGCTAGTATCCCAAGCCTTTAGCCTAACAACAATACAGGTGCCTCACTAAGGCAATTACCTGGTCAGCTGACCTTAGCAGGCACAACAGAGGACACCCAGGGGTAGCTCTTTTTCATTCAAGGACCCGGCTCTTCTTTAATGGAGTATACAGCGCTTGTCATATTGACATACACCAGCCTTTACCCGGGCAGTGGATGGAAAGTTTTAGCTTTTTCTCACTGAACCCATGACTTCAGCGCTGGCTCTTCTTTTTTGCTTTTTGGCCACTGGCCTCTAATGCTGGGTACACACTAGATGATTTCTCAAAAGATATGGCAAAATGGACCGATATATTGTCTGGATCGTCTAGTATGTATACACTATGCTCACTTCCATGCAGCAACATCAGGGTCATTCTGTCAGCTGTACATGCATGACAGATGGAGCGACCCAACTACAGATGCTAGGAGGGCGAATGTGCAAAAGAACAATATATCGGTTAGTGGGACACTGGATCGTGAATTGTGTACAGACCACCTGATACATCAGGTGTCGCATTGGCTGGTCAGGTAATGTGTACCAGGCATAACACCTTGCCGCACCTCTTCTACTGTTTGGTTCTTCTTCTGATCTGTAAGAACACCAGCTTCTTAAAACCCAAAACATCAGATGGATCGCGAGGGCCCATTTTCATGGTCTGTATTCATACAATATTGTCACAAATCGGCTCCAGAAACCTCGTGTTTGTACAAAATGCTGCTGCTTTCTAGCGATTCATCACTCACCTTTTCCTGTAGGTCAGGTTTTACAGAAATTCTCAGCATTGTAGCCAGCATCCTAAGGACAAAGGTGCTGCCATCTTGTGTTTTATCATGTGATTGCCAGTCAGACAGTCTGGGTCCAGTTCGGCTGCACATGACTGTTGCAGCCAATCCTCATCCAAGCTGTCCTATAATCTTTTCAGGGCCTTCCATCAGTGCCAGTTCAACTTCTGTGATTCCTGTAGTCCAAAGGTTCTCAAACTCGGTCCTCAGGACCCCAAGCAGTGCATGTTTTCCAGGTGTCCTCACAGTAAAATAATTAGCTCCACCAGTGGAACTTTTAAAATGTGTCATTGAGTAATGAATGCACTTGTGCACCTACTGGGTGACCTGGAAAATGTGAGCTGTATGGGGTCCCGAGGACCGAGTTTGAGAACCACTGCTGTAGTCTTCTTGGTTTACTCATCTTGGTACTTTGGCTCCACAGTACCCTCCTGCTACTGTGTCTCTGTTGAGCAGGTTGAGCTGTTCCTTCAAAAGCCTGTGAGCCTGAAAAGCTTCAGGTGCTTCCACTATTCTCATCTGCTGCTGGAAAACCTCCATTGCTGTCTGTCTGGTCATCTGCAATACCTGTGTAAAACTACAAATGACTCTGCATTCACTGTCATCTGCAATACCTGTGAAGATTTACAAGCCACTTTGCATGACCACAGTATCTTTTGTCCCTGTTTTCAGCATGGACAATCCACATATATAGTCTACAGCTGTTCTCTGTGCTGCAAGCTTCACCTCTGGTACTCGTTTGAACACAGGGCCTGATTCAGCAAGGAACTTACAGGAGAGAACGCACGCACTTGGCCGATGTTTTTGCTCTGCACATGCATATGCTTCGCACTGCGCATGTGCGAATTTGCCAGTGCGATCGGATTATGGTACGCAGACCCTTCCGAATCTGATTGACAGGAAGTGCCATTTGTGGGTGGTGATGAGGGGTGGTCAGGTGAACGCAGGCGTTATAACAACATTATAGAGGCATACATAATTAAGGCACTGCGGCGGCATACACAGCCATACAGTAAGCTGTACAGAGAAAACGGCCAAATTTCTGCGGCAGGTCAGGTCAACCACTATTATGCCAATGGGTCCGATGGTTTTTGATGTTACTGATGTTTACTCTATCTTGTGTGCTGATCAAGCTGTGTGTAAAGGTAGAGGGGCGGCATAGTATGCAGCTGGGTATCTGCTTCTTGTCCTGCGGTCTCCTTGCGTAAGCATTGAATAGCATATTCTCGCATTGGACGGGTGCGTGCGTCTGCATCCATGCATTTCTTGCTGAATCAGGCCCACTGGATATACAAAATCCTACAGATAAATCCACCAGTTTGCTGGGAAGCTGTTTTTGCTGAACTCATTATTCTCTCCTGTATCCTGAATTATAGAACACATTAAATTATTTTATGCAACAGAGCCTGCTTAAGTCTCTTACATTCTCCACATATCACCCAGCTGTAACAAAACCTTGATCACTGACACGAATCCAAGACAAAACCAAACACTTATTCTGACAGTTTGAAGTGGCCAAAATGGATTAGACAGGTAAAACTTTCAAAGGCTCAGTGTCAGGAACCGTATGGGAAGTTATTCAGGCGACGATAGAAACCAGGGGGTTAGGGTGGCTAGGGAGCAAGCAGGTGAGTGACAGTACTAGGTCTCCCTATTGCAGCCAAAGCCAGGTTTGACTAGACCTGCCCAGAGGTATGGAGTCTAACTCACTTGGTGGTCTTAACCAGTAACCCCTCCAGATGGGATATGGGTTTTTCTGCACCAAATGAGCAGGCAGCAGCCCTCTGGACAGGTTCTGGGAGTGGCAGTAAGACCAGTAACTATATTTACAAGAGTTCATTCACAGGAAACCAGCACAGAGACAATAAAGGTCACTAGAGGCCAAGTAAGAAATAAATAACTAGGACAGAAGGGATCAGCTAGTGAGATGAATACTTGAACACATATGAACTGAGTACTTGAACACAGGAGATCAGTGTGTAAACTGAATACTTGAACACAGGATATCAGCATATGAACTGAATACTTGAACACAGGAGATCAAGTATTCAGTTTACACGCTGAACACATGAGATCAGCGTGTGAGCTGAATAATTGACCACAGATCAGCGTATGCACTGAGTACTTGAACACAGGAGATCAGCGTGTGAACTGAATACTTAAAGACAGGAGATCAATATATAAACTGAATACTTGAACACAGGAGATCAGCGTGTGAATGGAATATTTGAACACAGGAGATCAGCGTGTGAACTGAATACTTGAACACAGGAGATCAGCATATAAACTGAATCCTTGAACATAGGAGATCAGCGTATGAACTGAATACTTGAACACAGGAGATCAGAGTGTGAACTGAATACTTGAACACAGGGAAATGTAACACAGGAATGCACTGAGAATAGTTAAGGATCTAGCTGAGAGCTACCTAGTAATTAGCATGAAAGCAGACATCAATAACTCAGGAAAGCAGCAGAGGAACTGAAGAGCACAATAATAACAACACAAGAGCTGTTATGGAAAGAGCTGGAGTTCAGTGAGATAACTGAAATGACACACTGGACGTCAACCTGGGAGCTGATGCAAATAACACTGGAGAACAGTGAGAAGGCTGAAGCAACACACTGAGGAATTAACATGGAGAAACACTGGTGAGTCACAGTCACTGGAACAGCAAAGTTAAACAGTAGTTTCCTGTTCCTGGAGTCAGACTAAATATCCCTGGGTAGCTGGTCTTTGGATCAGAGGATCACCTGAGTGACTGCAGGACTACCATTGGGAGAGACTAGTCAGGTGATATGGACTAACATGGCTGTGCCCATGCCTAGCAACCAGGATGCACACATGGAAGTCCTAGCAGACCCCAGGGAGATTACTCAGTCACCACTCACCTCCACTCCCTGCAACTGAACACCTAAGCCCAAGGACACTGGCATGGAGGTGAGTAGCAGCCGATCCCAGGCAGCATCCTGACAGGAGAGGTTCTCTTCAAGAAGTAGTGAGCTGGCTGGAAAACCAAGAGATAACCCAGAGGCAGCTTCTCCAGTTCCTTCAAAAACTCTCTAGTTTCCTGGATACTATGCAAGTGGCCATAAAAAGTCCAGGGCAATGGTCAGCCATTTTTCAGTCTCAAGTATCCAGCTACCCACACCTGAGAAATTTGATGGAAACTCCAAGAAATGCAGGGGTTTAATAAATCAATGTGAGATACAATTCAAACTTTTCTCTGAACACTTTACTTCTGCCAGAACCAAAGTGGCATACATGATTTCACTACTGTCTGTACAGGCTTTTGCATTGGCATCAACATTATGGGAGACTGCGGACACTATTCTCAGTGATTACCCTCACTTCATATCTGTCTTTCGCAAGATCTTAGATGAACCTCTCGCTCCACCTCTGTCACAGCTGATATATTTTATCTCAGGCAAGGATCCCATTGTGTGGGATAATATGTAATTTAATTTCATATTTTGTCTTCTGAGCTCAAGTTCCTTTCGGAATGGGTTATCTGACCAAATTAAAGATGATCTGTCTATCCGTGAACTCCCTACCCTGCTCGATACCTTGATCTCTTTGTGTACTCAGGTGGATCTTTGTTTCAGGGAGCATCTGTTGGAGAAGGGTAGAGCTGCTAAAGATTCATCTTGGCAGAACTTCTATTCTACTCCTTCCTCTCCTTCTCTAGAAGAGTCCATGCAGGTAAATCATGCCCGCCTGAAACCAGTGGAGTGCCAAAGACGACTATGTGAGAGCCTTTGTTTGTACAGTGCAGAATTTGGTCACCATATAGCAGCTTGCTCCAAGGGTCCAAGATTTCTGAGCACAACTGATACTGGAGAAGCCAGGTTGGGTGTGGTAAAGAATTATCCATCCACTCCTGATTGTGTTATCCACGTCACCCTCAAGCATGGTGAGACTTCCAAATATTTGGCAGCACTCATTGAATCTGGTGCTGCAGAAAATGTTATCACTTCTGATCTTGTCAACAACCTCTCTTTGCCAACTAAACGACTGTCTAGTATTATCCATCTTACTACTATGGATGGTATAGGAAACATTCCTGGACTGCACACCCTGATTATATATAATGGGAGGTGCTACCTGTTGAGACTTTATTGCAGGCTCAAAAACAGACAAATCGCAAGTGCACAACTCCAAATTACTGATTATACAGTATATAAATATATATATACATTATGCAATAAAATTTTGCAATCAATAGCGGTTTTTAGCATAATCATGGCCAAAGTTATGGGCGTACCAACCATATCCAGGTAACCTCTGTAGGGTAGGTCTCTAACATACTAAGGTTCAAATCCAGAGTGCAGGACACCCCTAAATTGGCGTAGCCGAGTCACCCCAGGGCATCGATATAATGAGAAAAGTGAAGTGTGAAGTAAGAAAGGTAAGAGCAGCTGTGGCTGCATAGAAAGGTGAAAATACAAATATAATAAAAACAAACAGTAAAGTGTTAAAATTGTGCGAAAAAGGAAGAATGTTTTTAATGCGATGCCCTGAAACAGACCAACCAAAGCAATCCAGGGGACCCATGAACCAAAAATTAACCTAAAGTTGCACTACAGTATATAACTTGTAGGACCTACCTAAAATTGTGGCTATTACTATTGTGCATATACAATATCAGACTCCATGTTTTTAAACCAATGAGGGAGGGGTGCTAGTGCAGGCTGAAGGCATCTCCTTTCCTTTAAGTGTGCAATGAAGCACATTAAAGGGAGTGTATAGGAAAGATTCCTGGACTGCACACCCTGAATATATTTAATGGGTGGTGCTACCTGTTGAGACTTTATTGCAGACACAAAAACAGACAAATCACAAGTGCACAACTCCAAATTACTGATTATATATAAATATATATACATTATGCAATCAATAGCGGTTTTTAACATAATCATGGCTAAGTTTATGGGCCTACCCACCATATACAGGTAACCTCTGTAGGGTAGGTCCCTAACATACTAGGGTTCAAATCCAGAGCGCAGAACACCACTAAATCGGCACAGCCGAGCCACCCCAGGGCATCACTATAATGAGAAAAGTGAAGTGTGAAGTAAGTTAAGTAGGCAAGTCCTACAAGTTATATACTGTAGTGCAACTTTGGGTTGATTTTTGGGGCATGGGTCCCAATGTATCCCCTAATGGGTAAAATGGGCAGGTTTAGCCGTTAATACATTCACTCCCTTTCTTCATAAATTCATTTATGTAGTTGCACTATATGCAATCAACATCCACATCAATTAGAATTGAAACACCATAATGCTTCTAAAAATTTTAATTTGATAAATGTTGCAGATATAGTATATACATAGAGTACAGATATATTCTTGATATACTTTTGTTATATGAGAGGTAGGTTGTTTTATCCTTGTCTTTCTCTCAACCATAAATGCCAGCAATTCAGTACCATGTATTAGAAACAAATAATAGAAAATAAATAAATGACACATCTAGTCATGTATACAATGTATCAGCCCCTGTCTCCTGTGATTATTATTTATACTTCATGGAAAAACAATTGGGGAAAATACATGAACACTGCTATTCATAAACTGCTAAACCTGCCTATTTTACCCATTAGGGGATACATTGTTAATGATTAAATATGATCACCACAAGGTAATTATTTCATACACAATTACAGAATGTCTAATATGATATTTATGTGTGCTTATTGATGGATATGATATTTATGTGTGCTTATTGATGGATATGATATTTAGGTGTACTTATTGATGGATATGATATTTATGTGTGCTTATTGATGGATACAACATTTATGTGTGCTTATTGATGGGTGACTCTATCATATTTTCACACTCAGAGTCAAAATAATCCCCATTCTCTTTAAAGAGGGAACCGATTAAAAGTTATGCTGTAATTATGTATATTTCCTGATATCAATCATATCAATTAATTTATTATAACAGAGTGCCCTACAAAGGAATCACTTGCTGCACATTGGCCGAGGCCAATGGAAGTTTTTTTTCTGATAAAGACTGTCATCGCTGCGCCCATGACTGCAACCAAGTCACCGGAAGCACATGGAAGTCCAAGTGGTCCTAAGGCATAATCCCCAGCGCGTCACTCGCCACCACACCTGACGTCTGACCGATTGAGAAGTCAGGAGTAGTCGGCGCTGGGGTGAGTTATGGCCAATCCTGTCGTAACCTGACAATCACACCAGTAATGTGTCTTCCTCATCCAGCAAAATGCCTGAAGTGCCTCTTCTTCCAGTCCAATACAGAGACTTTATTGACATTTTTAGCAAACTAGCTGCTGAGACACTTCCTACCCACCATGAGGGGGATTGCCCCGAAGACCTCATTCCTGGTAATACATCTACTAGGGGCCAAATTTATCCATTATCCTCTCCCTGAGGCTACTGTTATGTCCAAATATGTGAAAGAATACTTGGAAAGAGGATTCATATGACCTTCTGCATCCCCTGCTGGAGCTGGGTTTTTCTTTGTAAAAATGAAAGATGGAGGTATCAGACCCTGTATTGATTACAGAGGTCTTAATAAAAAAAACTTGTACCCATTGCCTCTCATTACAGAACTATTTGGGGGGGCAGTTGTATTTTCCAAACTTGATTTACGTGGAGCTTATAACATCATTCATATTCGTGCTGGGGATGAGTGAAAGACAGCATTCAATACCCGTGATAGCCATTACGAGTACCTTGTCATGCCCTTTGGCCTATGTAATGCACCAGCAGTATTTCAAGATTATGTCAACTCAATTTTTAGACATTCTGTATGTCTATGTAGTCGTATATCTAGACGACATCCTGATATTTTTGCCAAGTTTGTGATCCCACAATTTCACGTTAAAAGGGTTCTTTAGTAATTAAGAGCCAACCGGTTATATTGTAAACTAGAAAAGTGAGTCTTTGAGGTGACATCCGTTCAATTTTTAGGACATATCATTACCAGTACCAGTCTTCAGATGGACCCAAAGAAAGTACAAGCTATTCTAAATTGGCCTCATCCTAATACTCTGCATGCTATTCAAAGATTCCTTGGTTTTGCCAACTATTACAGATGCTTTATCCAGGCCTTTTCACCATTGCTGCACCTATCCCCGCACTCACAAAGAATGGGGCAAATCCATCCAAGTGGTCTGAAGAAGCTAAGTCCACATTTCTCTTAGTCAAACAAGCATTTGTTACAGCATTTGTTACAGCTCCAGTCCTCTGCCAACCTGACTCCTCCAAACCTTTTGTCCTTGAGATGGATGCCTCTGCTGTGGGTGTTGATGCAATTCTGTCTCAAATGTCTGATGATGAGCTGCTCCATCCATGTGGGTGTTTTTCCCGTAAATTCCTACCATCAGAGATACCACTGGAGAAAAGGAACTGATAGCAATGAAATTGGCCTTGGAAGAGTGGTGACATCTTCTTAAAGGGGCACAATTCCCTATTTCTATTTTCACAGACCACAAGAATTTATTGTACCATCGCACTGCTCAATGTCTGAATCCCAGACAATAAATCCACAATATAAGAATGTCATATTAGAGCTCTGTTGATGAATAGTCCAGCTTCTTTTATATAAATGTACACAAAACGCAATATGCAGTCTCTATCCAAAAGATAATGAAAACCTCTTCTGTTTTCACTAGAGGTTAATAATAAAAAAACCTCTCTGATGATTATAAGTCAAGAAACTCAGGAAATGAAGGAAAAACTATAAACTTCCTTTTTAAAAAAAAATTATAATGATATACTGTTTTCTCCTCAAACTTAGGACCTCATTCAGACCAGCTCGCAAGCGCCTATGCGCTCGCAAGCGGTTCGATGGTGGGGCACTGCGCACATGCCGCGTGTGCATGGCGCGTGCGCAAGCCCCGGAGCAAGAGAGAAATTCTCTCACTCCGGGGCTCACTACAAAAGGGGCGGCTGTTGATGTTGATCGACAGCTCGCCCCATTTTGTAGGCGTGGCGGGGGGGTGGCCAGACAAACGGAGGCATTCCCTACTGACATCACCAGTGATGTCAGTATGGTGCTTCCTGCTCTGTTAGAGCAGGAAGCTGCCTGTTGCTTGCGGTAGATGAGACCCTACCGCAAAGGTCTCATCGCAAGCCCCGATGGTTGCAATGGTCTCAACCATCGCGACCATCACCTAGTCACACGCTAAAGCTGTGGGTGGTAACAGCTTAGCGAGCAGTCAGGAGGCCGACTTTCAAAAGAAAAGCAGCCGCCCTCATTCAGAGCGAGCGCTCGCATTTTGTGAGCGGCTCTGAATGAGGTCCATAATCCAAATGTATGTATGTTGTATTTATTAATAAGTCTATTTTTCTGGGTAAGACTTTAGCACGAATACCTTACCATAGATATTAAATAAAAATCAGTCCAGCTAACGGTTTCACTTAAATATTAAAATCACCAAACAGAGTTTATATATACAAAACAGAACTTTATTTAAATCTTCCATGAAAGTTCCTTTAAAAAGTATACAATGTCTTTTAAAAACCAATGTCTTGTAAGATAAACACAATGAGTGCAAAAAAATAAACAATTTAACCAAGGAGCTCACCTGACCCATGGAGGCTAATAGATACTGTGTTGGTACTGTATATTTCCTTAGCAGTTTTTTGCTCGCTAGCTGATATACCTCAGTGTTTTCTGAGGGTGCTTTTCCTCCCCCACAGCTACCGTTCCTTTGTTGGGTTCCCGGCTATCCCGTGCTTGGTTATATTGGCCGATTAGCTCATTCCCAGGAAGTGTCTCTCCGATCTTATTACTTTGAGACTTTAAAAATCAATCCCTGGTAAGGTCTCACTATCTGCAATATGCGGCATACACGCGCTCAATCGTGGTGTGTTTGTTTCTAAAATAAGTCGGCTCACTCGGCTTGATAAAACAAGTAAAATTCTTTGAGGCATATACTGGATCCTAGATCACAGGAAAGCGAGGGCCACCAGTAACTCCGCTGGATAAACTCTACTGTCTTCTGTACTCCAGAATGACCAGCAAACTGAGACTTGTGGGCCCACTGGATAAATGTTTTATGAAGAGGTTCTGCCACAAAGGACTTGCTGGTAGGTGGCATTAGTTGCTTCCTGTCTTGAATGTGTCCAGCATAAAATTCCTCGACAGTCTCCTGCAAAGCCCTGTGTTCTGCCCTATGGGTGAAAAAGAACTTCTCATCTGCCTTTCACCCTTAGTCCAATGGTCAAACAGAGAGGATCAACCAAGACTTAGAAACATTTCTCCATCTCTATGTGTCATTGCCTCAAGACAACTGGGGGGATCTGTTTCCTTGGGCTAAATTTGCACATAACAACTCGTATCACATGTCCTCCAGCTCTACTCCATTCTTTGCTGTCTATGGTTTACATCCAAGGATTCCTGAATTCTCAGCCATTCCAGCATTCTCTGTGTCAGCTGCTGAACAGAACTTATACCAGTTCTCTGAAATCTGGAAAAAAATCTGAGCTTCTCTTGATCAAACCTCATTTAGATACAAAGCATTTGCTGATCGCAAAATTCGGGCTATACCTAGTCTCTAGCCAGGAGTTAAAGTCTGACTATCCACTCAAAATCTCAGGCTCAGAGTACCCTCAATGTAATTTGCTCTATGCTTCATTGGACCATTTTTGATCAGCCAAGTGATCAACCCCGTGGCTTACAAGTTCCATTTGTCTTCATATTTGAAGGTTCCTAGCTCCTTCCACATCTTATTACTGAAACCTCTAATACTCAATTGGTTTCACCTCAGACTTCCTAAGTCTCCAAAAGTTATGATTCAGAGAGGAGTTGAGTACGAGATCAAGAAGATCCTGGATTCAAGAATTCATCACGGTCATTTACAGTATCTGATTGATAGGAAGGGTTATGGTCATGAGGAACGTGTTTGGACTAATCCCTCTGATTTGAGTCCTCTGGATTTAGTTGCCAAGTTTCACAAAAGATTCCCTCAGAAGCCCAAAGGCCATCCGGAGGCCAGCCTGAAAGGGGGGAGTACTGTCACAAATTGGCTCCAGAGACCTAATTTTTGTACAAAACTCTACCTCCTTCTAGCAATTCATCACTCACCTATTCCTGCAGGTTAGGTTTTCCAAAAATTCTCAGCATTGTAGCCAGCATCCTCAGGACAAAGGTGCCGCCATCTTGTGTTTTATCATATGATTGCAAGTCAGCCAGTCCAGGTCCTTCCATCACTGCCAGTTCAACTTCTGTGATTCCTGTAGTCTACTTGGATTATTCATCTCAGTACTTTGGCTCCACAGTACCCTCCAGCTACTGTGACTCTGGTCAACAAGCAGAGCTGTTCCCTGCAAAAGCCTGTGTGCCTGATAAGCTTCAGGTGCTTCCACTATTCTCATCTGCTGCTGGAAAATCTCCATTGCTCTCTGTCTGGTCATCTGCAAAACCTGTGTAAAACTACAAATTACCTGTGAAGAGTTACAAGCCACTTTGCATGACCACAGTATCTTTTGCTCCTGTTTCCAGAATATGCAATGTTTGCAGACACTAATGCAGTGAGTCGGTTTGCTCAGGCACCTCCAGTACAACCAGTTACATCTCCTACGGTAACTGTACAAGCTCCTTGTGTTTCCGCACCTTTACGGATTCCGAATCCAGCAAAGTATGATGGGGACCCCAAGTGCTATTGTGGATTCCTGAACCAGTGCTCGATTCAGTTTGAAGTCCAGATGGCGAGCCTACCTTCTGACAGGATGAAGGTGGCTTACATGATCTTGCTATTGTCAGGTCAGGCACTGGCTTGGACCTTTCCATTATGGGAAAGGAATGATCTTCTTGTCAACAACAGCACCAAGTTCCTGAAAGCTTTTTGGAAGGTCTTTGATGAACCTGGGTGAGTAGTCTCTGCAGGGTAGGATATTTTGCTGCTGAAACAGGAAAACCAATCTGTGGGACAGTATGCGGTGCAGTTCTGAACCCTTGCTTCAGAGTTATGGTGGAACAATGAAGCCTTGGTCACCGCATTTATACAGGGACTGTCAGATCAAATGAACGATGCCCTTGCATCCAGGGAATTGCCAACTTCTTTGGACGACTTGATCACCTTGTGTATATGGGCAATCTCACCACTTTACCTTTAAGCTTGCTCCACGTTTCATGGCACCAAGTGAGCCTCAAGAGGAACCCATGTAGAATGGGAAGTCTTGCCTTCCTGCAGCAGAAAGGGAAAGGAGGTTCAAAAATAAACTTTGTCTGTACTGTGGTGAACCAGGTCATCTTCTCTCTGGTTGCCCAAAGTGTCCAAGAAACGAGAAGGCCTAATTGATCAAGAGGTGGTCAGAATAGTTGCGTTTCAACACACCCCAAAAGACAATGCTGCTTCCCAGTTCTCCATCAATGTAACTTTGGTTCTGGGAAATTTCTCTGAAGACCTCAAGGCCCTTTTAGACTCAAGAGCCAATGGCAATTTCATCACAGCCAAGAAAGTTCAAGAGTTAAGCATTTCAAGTGGCGCCGCTGTGAAACCCTCTTTGCATCATTGGTGTGGATGGAAATAAACTTCCTACAGTTACTATTCATTCACAAAAAAACAGAGATCACCATGCAAATAGGTGTTCTTCATTGAGAGTTGATAACATTCTACATTCTCCCGTCAGCCAAGAATCCAGTCATTCTGGGTCTTCCTTGGCTCTGCAAGCATGCCCCTGCTCTAGACTGGGAAGAACCTCAAATCCTGTTGTGAGGTTCCAAATGCCATGGGTCCTGTTTATCATCTGTTAAACCTCCACACTGTGCCATTCAAAGTTCAGTTGTCTCTCCGGAAGACCAGCTTCCATTTCCATATCAGTCCTTTAGAGATGCATTTAGTAAAAAGGCCACAGAGATGCTTCCTGCTCATCGTGAGTGGGATTGCACTATAGTCCTACTATCTGGGAAGGTGCCGCCCCGTGGAAGAATTTTTCCTCTTTTGCTTCCTGAGTCCTAGGCAGTAACCGAATACTTTAAGGAAAATTTGGAGCGTGGGTTTATCAGGGAGTCAAAATCACCATCCGGAACTGTTTTTTTCTTCGTTAAGAAGAAGGACAGAGGTTTGAGACCATGCATTGATTACCAGGGCCTGAAAGCAATTGCCATTAAGGGCCGCAATCCCCTACCTCTGATTTCTGAACTCTTTGACCGAATAAAAGGGGCAAAGATTTTCACCAAGTTGGATCTTCGTGGGGCCTACAACCTAATCAGATCCCGGTCTGGTGATGAGTGAAAGACGGCCTTTAATACCTGTGATGACCACTACGAGTATTTAGTCATGCCTTTTGGATTAAGCAATGCCCCAGCTGTTTTCAAAAAGTACATGCATCATATCTTCTGGGATCTGTTATACACGTACGTAGTTGTATACCTGGACGATATCCTGATATTTTTGGAGGATATAACAAATCATCGCCAACATGTATGTGAAGTGCTGTCATGACTCAGGGTCAATCAGCTCTTCTGCAAGCTTGAGAATTGCTCCTTTGAACAGAATGAATTGACATTTCTGGGATATATCATTTTGGGGTCTTGCCTTTGGATGGATCCAGAGAAGCTGTCCGTCACTGTCAACTGGCCTCATCCAGTTGGGTTAAAAGCAATACAATGCATCCTGGGTTTTTGTAATTTCTATCATCAGTTCATCAGGAACTACTCATCCATCGCTGCTCCCATCACTGCTCTGACCAAGTAGGGTCAGGACACTTGAATTAGGACTTCTGAGGCAGAAGAAGCTTTTTCTCTGCTAAAACAATGCTTTCTTTTAGCACACAGTTTAAGGCAACCAAATTGTGACCAACCTTTTTTCCTGGAAGTGGATGCTTCCACTGTTGGAGTTGGGGCAGTACTATCACAAAGAGATGAAAAAGGCTAGTGGTATTCCTGTGGGTTCTACTCCCATAAATTCTTGGCCCGGAGAAGAATTATGCTGTTGGGGATAAAGAACTACTAGCCGTCAAGCATGCTCTTCAGGAATGGGGGTTATTGTTGGAGGGAGCAAAATTTCCAGTGACATTCTATACTGATCATAAGAATTTGACGTACTTAAAGGCAGCTCACTGCCTAAATTATCGTCAGTCCAGATGGTCATTGTTTTTTGATCGGTTTAATTTGGTGATTACTTATCAGCTGGGTAATAAAAATATCAAGGCTGATGCACTCGAGCATTTAGTTCCAATGAGATGGAGAAATTGAAGGAGGTCAAACCCATTCTAAACCCTGCTTGTTTCATGGCTGTTACCAACAAGGTCAAGATTCCACCAGGGAAAACATTCATAGCACATAAACTCTGGTCCAAATGACTATAGTTGGCATCTTACTCACATTTTAGTGGACATGCAGGAGTCAAAAGAACTTTGGAGCTACTTCTCAAGGGTTACTGGTGGTCAATGGTCCATCAAGTTGTTAAGGATTTCGTGGCAGCTTGTCATATTTGTGCTCAGCACAAGGTGCCACCACACTCTCCATCAGGTCCTCTGTTGTCACTAACAGTGCCTGATTGTCCTTGGACTTACATCTCTATGGACTTTGTGGTGGATCTACCTTCATAATATAGCAGCACGAGTTTAATTAGCTAGCCGCTTGAACGAAAGACGTATTACAATATATTGGTGGCAGACAACTTTGTCAAAATATATGTCAACAAGCGGACAAAACTGATTAAATTACTCTAAATGTTGTTTGTGAAATAATATTGTAGTGCAACAGTGACGTGCAATGTTATTTGCCTGCATAATAACAGTGAATATAGCGGATATAATGTATAATGAGGTTCACTGATGTTAATAGTAACAGTCTGTATGTATAATAACAGACAATACAGCGGATACAATATTCATTGGAGTTTACTGACACAAACAGTAGTGAACACTAATGAATGTCCTAATGATTGGTTTGATTGCTATCTTATAATATGTGAAAGTCGCAATCTAATATAATAACAACTATTAGCTTGTTTATATAATAGGGATCAACTGTATATGGAATTCAGGAGCGGTTCTATTTAGGAGTCAGTATACAGTCTTTATAGGAATCAATTGCAGACCTCACAGTGGGTATATGAATAGTCAATTGACTGAAATACCAGAGTATTATCTGTGAAAGTTAGGTTGCAAAATAGTTGCAAAGATCACTATAGAGCATTGCTGTGTACAGTACAGTAGATATATAAGTATACACGGCTAGATGTCTCATGTGAAGTATTTTGCAGATTGATGATAATAAGTGCTGACAGAAATACCATTAACGCTCCTAATCCATAAACTGGAGCAGGTGACTGAATTATATGAAACTAAATAACAGTTATATACACTAAATATTAGAAACGATCCAAGGCACTGTACAAACAGACACAAACAGCACATTCACAAAGAGGTAATAACAACCTTTAATAACAGACAATTATTTAATGAATAGTCATATAATCTTAATACCAAAATTTGCTGGTTTACGTGAAGGCACAATTTTGTCCAATATGGAAAAATTTTAACTACACTTGCACTGTTTGTCTATATAATTTTAATATTTTGCTAACTATTTTAAATAGATTTACAATAAAGGTTATATTTTATTTATTTTTCAACGATATCACTTGGTAATAATCATTTGCTTGTTAGTGGAGGATAATTCACTAAGTAATAATCCCCTCTTCTTTCCACTTTTTGTTTACTGTAGTCATAATTGGAGGGGTATTGGTAGCACTCCTATACTTTGTTAGGATTTGATTAAAGGGTATACCGATTTATAACCCATACTATATCAAGCAAATTATCCTCCACACACCTCTTATGTATAAAGGTAAATAAGAGAGTGACTAGTGCGGAAAATCACCTTTTTACACTTTCAAAGGATCTACCTTCATGCCAAGGGTTCAACACTGTCCTGGTGGTGGTGAATAGGTTCTCCAAGACCTCCCACTTTGTTCCTCTAAAAGGTCAAGGTTGCACGGATTTCCTAAAGACATTGTTTCTGACTGAGGGGTTCAGTTTACGTCTAAATTTTGGAGAACATTATGCAGGTGCTTTGGCATCAATGGCCAGACAGAGTGAATAAACCAGGATTTAGAGAAGTTCATTTGAATGTATGTTTCTGCCAATCAGGATGACCATGGGCTGAATTTGCCCACAATAATCTGTATCATGAAGCATCGGGGCACTCTCCATTTTTTACTATATATGGTTTGCATCCTATGTTACCAGAGTTACCAGGTCTTCAATCAGTGTCGCTTCCCACTGTGCATGGTACAGTAAACTGGTTCTTTAATATCTGGAAGGAAGTAAAGAAGAATTTGTGCAAAGCCTTGTCAAGGTATAAAATGTTTGCAGATAGGAAGAGAAGGAAGATTCTGGTGTTGAGGCCTGGTGATAAAGTCTGGTTGTCAACCAAGCACCTGAGATTAAGAGTTCCCACAATGAAGTTCGCTCCCAGATACATCGGTCCCTTCCAGATTCTTCAAGTGATTAATCCAGTGGCATTCCATATGAAACTACCTGGTACTCTGAAGATACCCAATGTATTTCATGTGTCACTCCTAAAACCTCTGGTACTTAATCTATTTTCAGCATCCTGTAATCCTCCCTCTGCAATTTCTGTAGAATATGAAGTGAAGCAGAACTTGGACTCCAGGATTTCTAGGGAAACTGTTCAGTTCTTGGTAGACTGGAAGGGGTATGGCCCTTGGGAGTATTGTTGGGTCAAGGCTTCAGACATTCATGCACCCCAAATTCTTCAGAAATTCCATCAGAAGTTTCCTGGCAAGCCATTTGTGGGGTGTTCAGTGTCCACCCCTAGAGAAGGGGGTAATGTCACAGTGCGCCTGACACTGGCACGCACTTACCGGGTCCGGCAGCACTGGTACATGGCAAGGTAGTGATTCTCCACTTGGTGGCATGGTACAGGCGGCCGCGGTTCCCTGCGGGAGCACGTGCTGACCTGATAATATTTAAAGACACACACACTTTTGGGTGACGTCACAGAAGGTGCCCTATTAGCCCTGCCTATTTAAGGAAGTCCCTGGGAGCACTCCTATGCCAGAGTATATTCTCCATTACCGTACGCCAGCATTCCCGTGCTTTACCTGTTACCTGTTCCTGACCTTGGCTTTGTCCGTGACCTGTCTTCATCTGCTCCCTTGGTACTGCATTTGATATCTGGTTCTGACTTTGGCTATCCTCCATGACCTGCATACGTCTGCTCTCTGGTACTGGCTTGCTGGTTTGGTTCTGACCCAGGAGGTCGACTACACTTATATCTTCTCCGCTCCATCCAGAGTACACCAGCGCCTGTATAGGGGAACCTATTCTGAGGGCGGCAACCTGTGTATTGGACACAGCCAAGTCAATACCTTCTTGCGAGGGTCCCAGGTGAATACCGCCTGCACATTAGACTCCGCACATTAGAAATAGGTCACGCCAATCCCTAAATACGGGTTGCATCCACTATTCACCTGAGAGTTGTCACAATTATTCTCTCCTGTATCCTTTATTACAGAACGCATTAAAATCCTTTATGCAATGAAGCCTGCTTAAGTCTCTTACATTCTCCACATATCACCCAGCTGTAACAAAACCTTGGTCCAAGACAAAACCAAACACTTATTCTGACAAAGATTAAGCAAGCTTTTGCTCTTCTGCTCCATGTGAGTTTTTTGTCCTCCTTGAGCTCCATCATCAAACTACTGTAACTCCATCCTCCTAGAGTTGTCTAACAAAAGCCAGAGTGAGGGGTGGGTATGCTGACTGACCAACAGAACAAAAGCAGATTGATTTTGCCTATTAATAGACTGCAGCTTTAAAACATCGGGCACTCTTGCACTGGACTCACCGATGTCTCAAAGCTGCAGCCTATTAAATTTACCCTTATTGCTCTTTCACTATAAAAGCACCTAGAGAGAGAAAAAGATGCCCCATCGAGGTAGTGCATGAATTTTAAAAATCACTTTTAAGCACCTAAAAAGCCTCAGCATAGATCCAATAAAATAGGAATACCCAGCACATCTAGGCACTCATTCAGAGGTGCTCGCAAGAAGCGAACGCTCGTTCTGAATGAGGGCGGCCGCTTAATTTTTGAAGTGCGGCCTCCTGGTCATTAGGTAAGCTGTGGGTTACCACAGAGTTTCTCTCTCTCTCTCTCCGGGGCTTGCGCACGCGCAGTGCGGCCGCTGCATGTGCGCAGGGCTATCTATTGACCCGGTTGTGAGCACATCGGTGCTTGCGACCGGGTCTGAATGAGACCCCTAGTCCTGCAAAGGAAGATCTAAAATTTTGTATTTATACTGTAGTGCACATACAGTATGGCCTGATTCAGAGATGGATGCAAATCTCGCTGTAACTGTGTCTTTGTATGCAATCAATGTACAAAACTATGCAAATATTGCAGCTGCCTTGATCTGTATTGAGACACCCACCAGCATTTACGTGAATCTAAGTGAATGCATTCAAAGACTTACTGAAGGACGCATATCGGTCAAATATCGAACTTCTCAGTAACCCTATGATTACACAGAATGGCCATCGGAACTAAAGCAAATTTTCTGCGTACAAGTATGCAGTCGCTGGTTGTGACACACGTACAGAATGGTTGCAGCATGCCCACATTTCTAATCACTCCATTACCTCCCACAAACATTCCCTAACTGTCAATAACTTTCCGTGTAAACAGTGGCGTCATGAGGGCGGTGGGGGCCACAGCCAGGTATCACCCTCGGAAGGGGGTGACACCAAAATGCAGGCTCCTCTGCAGTGACAGGAGCTGAGTGCTGCAGTGTGACATTCTCCTGCAGCACCAGGCTCCTGTCATAGAAGAGGAGACAACACTGCAGATTGCCCAGTCTCCGGGGGCAGAACAGCATCTCTGGTGTTGCTGGGCTGCCCCCGGAGTGATGTTGTCAGGATCCCTGTGAGGCCATGCCCCTTTTATTTTGGCCTTACCCCCTTTTCAGCCAGGTGCACCTCTGGCGCTCAGGGTTAATCCAGATTGCGCAACGGATGTCATCAGACCTGGTGACGCTTCTGCGTGTAAATCCTCTCTGCAAGCGACAATGGTAATCCATTGGTACGCATGCGCCATGCTGCTCTGATGCATGCACGGTAATTAAAACTTCGTCCAACTGTGAAAATATCGGGATTCGCCCATCTCTGAATGAGGCTCATACTGCATAGGATGATTTGTTCACAAAGCAATCATAATAGCAAAAAATTTATTCTTCTCACAATTAATGACATCTTCCGTCCACAAAAGTTAGAACGATATTCTAAAAAGTTATAATAATACTATTGTGTACTTCAATATTTTATCAATGATATATTAATAATTCCCATTGTCTTATCATGTGTCACAGAGTTACATCAGGATATACAGATGTGTCCTTGTGCATCTTTACTGATAACGCTACAAATGTGCACATGCATCGCACCATGTGATTAGCCACGGCTGTGTGCACCATTACGCGCGATGCGTACACACCATGCAATCCTATGGATTCACGGGTGCGAACGCATGCACAGTGTTATTTGATACGAAAGCGGCAAATATGCAAGAGGTGTCAAATCATTATTGGGTTTTATGATGCAGAGCCGGCCCTAGCCAATTCGGTACCCTAGGCAAAATTTTGGCTGATGCCCCCTAGCATGTATTAAAATATATATATATAATATATATGTGTGTGTGTAATAAAAGGCCGGCACCCCACCTTGCAGTTCCACCAGCCCCATTCCCCCAGACCTAGTGAGTGTCTCAGCCCCATTCCCTTAGACCCAGTGTGTGTCTCAGCCCCATTCCCCCAGACCTAGTGAGTGTCTCAGCCCCATTCCCTTAGATCCAGTGTGTGTCTCAGCCCCATTCCCCCACTGTATCAGCCTCTTTCTCCCCCCAGCCCCAGGGTGTGTCAGCATCATTCTCCCCTCCAGCATGTTTCCCAGCCCCTGTGTGTCAGCCTCTTTCCCCCCACCCCCAGTGTATCAGCCTCATTCTCCACCCAGCCCCAGGGTGTGTCAGCATCATTCTCCCCTCCAGCATGTTTCCTACCCCCAGCGTGTCAGCCTCTTTCTCCCCCAAGCACCAGAGTGTGTCTCAGCCTTGCCTTCCCCCTCCAGCCCCAGTGTGTCTCAGCCTTCTCCCCCCAGCCCCAGTGCATGTCTCAGCCTCCCCCCCAGCCCCAGTGCGTGTCTCAGCCTTCCCCCCCCAGCCCCAGTGCATGTCTCAGCCTCCCCCCCCAGCCCCAGTGCATGTCTCAGCCTCCAAGCCCCAGTGCATGTCTCAGCCTCCCCCCCAGCCCCAGTGCATGTCTCAGCCTCCCCCCCAGCCCCAGTACGTGTCTCAGCCTCCCCACCCCCAGCCCCAGTGTGTGTCTCAGCCTCCCAGCCCCAGTGCGTGTCTCAGCCTCCCCACCCCCAGCCCCAGTGCGTGTCTCAGCCTCCCCCAACCCAGCCCCAGTGCGTGTCTCAGCCTCCCTGCCCCAGAGCCGCCACTTACCTTGGCTGCTTCTTCTCCATGGCTCCTCTCGATCCTCTCCTTCCAGCAGCCGGCTCCATCATGCGCGAGACCCGGATAGCGACGGGCAATCCGTCACTCCAGGTCTCGCACCAAAGGGGGTGTGCTGTCGATGTTGAGTGACAGCACGCCTCCTTTGGTGGGCGGGCCGGGGCGGTGGCTGCCCAGACGGAGGCGTTCCCATGAGAATGCCTACCGTCTGGGGGCAGCCCCACTGACATCACAAGTGATGTCAGTGGGAGAGCTTTCGGCTCTGTTAGAGCCGAAAGCTCTCTGGGGCTTGCGGCTACGAGACCCTACCATAAGGGTCTCGTCACAAGCCCGATGGTCGCAATGGTCTTGACCATCGTGACCATCATCCTGGCCGCTCGCATTAGCTGTGGATGGCCACACACAGCTATGCGAGCGGCCAAGAGGCCGTTCTAAAAGAAAAAAATGCCCGGCCCTGATTCAGAGCGAGCGCTCTGTCAGAGCGTCTGGCTCTGAATCAGGGCCTCTGGGCCTGATGCAGACCCAGCCGTGAGCGCTGAGCACTCGCAAGCGGGTCGATGTTGGCCCAGTGCGCATGCGCACGATGGAGGCGGCTCCATCATACGCATGCGCGAGACCCAGATAGCGACGTGCAAACCGTCGCTCTGGGTCTTGCACCAAAGGGGGCGTGCTGTCGATGTTGAGTGACAGCACGCCCCCTTTGGTGGGTGTGCCAGGGGCGTGCCTACCCAGACGGAGGCGTTCCCATGACAAGTGATGTCAGTAGGAGTGCCTTCGGCCGAAAGCACTCCAGGGCTTGCGGCAACGAGACCCTACCACAAGGGTCTCATCGCAAGCCCGATGGTTGCGATGGTCTTGAACATCGCGACCATCTTCCTGGCCACTCGCTATAGCTGGGGGTGGTCACCCACAGCTATACGAGCAGCCAGGAGGCCAACTAAAAATGAAGAAGGACGGCCCTGATTCAGAGCGAGCTCTCTGTCAGAGCGTCCGGCTCTGAATCAGGGTCTCTGGGCCTGATTCAGAGCCGCTCATAAGCGGCTGCTCGTTTGCTATGAGCGATGTTCGCACAACTGCGCATGCGTATGGGTCTTAATGCACATGCGCAAACCAGTCATTACGGTCGGAAATCGAGTGTTCGCAAAACAGCGAGGGGCTGCTAATTTGATTGACAGAATGTACCGTTTGTGGGTGGTAACAGGGGAAGATGCTTGAAAACGGGGGAGTGGAGATCCGAACGCAGGCATGCCTAACGGTAAAAAGGGCGTTTAATGGGAGTGCATAATTAGTAAAGGAGCGTCATCGACCACGTCACTTGGTTGTCTTTTAGCCTGAACTGCTCGCAGTGATAGCGGTAGGAAAAACCTACCACAAGCACTGCGAGCAGTTCAGATGCCTTTCGATGTACCTGATTAATCAAATAAATACCAGAGATGACGTGTGATGCGAACGGCAAAGGGGCATCTTTACAAAATAGCGAGCGCATTTTTCGTTCACTCGCTCAAACATAGAGGCATCAACAAACCGCAATGAGCGAGCGCTCAATTTAAATAGCCGGCCCCTTTTTTGGAACGACCGTCCGCAAATAGCGTCCGGCTCTGAATCAGGCCCTCTGTTCAAAAGAATTGATGTTTCCCTAGTTTACCAAACAAAGGCCCTCATTCAGAGCCGTACGCTCTGAGCAGAGCGCACGCTCTGCATGAGGGCCGGGCTCCTTTTTCATGGAGCGTCCTCCTGGACGCTCGTATAGCTGTGGGTCACCACCCACAGGCTATACGAGCGTGCATTTTGATGGCCGCGATGGTCGTGACCATCGCGACCATCAAAATTGCGAGCCGGAGCCTGCGGTTGAGGTTTTCAACCGCAAGCTCCGGAGTGATTTTGGCTCTATCAGAGCCAAAATCACTCCCACTGACATCACTAGTGATGTCAGTGGGCCGGCTTCTGACGGGAGGCGTTCCCGTGGGAACGCCCCCGGCAGGGAGGCACGCCCCCGGCACGCCCACCAAAGGGGGCGTGCTGTCAATCAACATTGACAGCACGCCCCCTTTGATCGGACACAACGAGCGAAGGAAAGTCCTTCGCTCGTCGTGTCTGGCGCATGCGCACGACGGAGCTCCCTCCGTCGTGCGCATGCTCAGTGCAGACCATCGACCCACTTGCGAGCGTACAGCCGCTCGCGAGTGGGTCTGAATCAGGCCCAAAGACTATCAGGGGCTTAGAGAATTAAGGAGCTCATTCAGACCCGCTCGCTAGATGCATTCTTTTGCACTCAGCATATGCAAATTCGGCTAAGTGACGGCACGGCAGGCGATCGCATGGCAATGCATAAGCGCGCCCACTATGTCTCGGTGTGCAACCACTTTGCAGACGCCCACCAGCCTATCTTAAGATGCCCACTTGCGCACGTCATCTCCGGGAAGTGTATGTAACCATCGGTACATCGGGCACCATTGGAAGTGAATGCACCGCTTGAGGTTGACTATACCCTACCTCAAGCACTGCAATCACTTCAGTGTGAAATACATCCAGGTGACGTGTACAATGACGCTGCCTGTTAATTATGCACGCCTCTAAAAAAGCATTGAGAAGCTCAGGCATGTCTGCATTCGCATGTCGCTCCCCCGTTTCTAGCAGACAGCCCCTGTCACCACCCACAAACGGCTTCTCCTGACACTCACTCTGCTGGGCAGTCTATGCACAACGAGTGATTGCTTCCCGATCTCTAGCTCTGGTATGCGCACTGCGATGCATGCGCAGAATGCGAACATCGGCCAGCTACGAGCAAACGCTTCTTTGCGTCCAGATCTGAATCAGGTCCTAAGTGACTTACTAATGGAGCCTCAAGTAGCCAAGTGTGAGGGAGACTTACCAGAACTTGCCTTCCTCAACACAGCCAGAAGCATTAATCCTATAGTGCAGAAGCTACCTACCTACAATCTGCAGAAAAAATGGGTCATCCATGGCTCCAAATATAAGCAGCGGTACAATGTGCCATTTCCACCATTCTCTGTTTTTGTGGACTTTGTACACCAACAAGTTAAGACCAGGAATGATCCTAGTTTTGCCTTTACCCTGATGAGCACAACCCCTATGCTACCTAACCCCCGCAAAACATCAGTCGTAGTTCACAAGACTAATGTGCATTAAACAGATTCTTCCCACAGCAATTATCACAAACACAGAAATAGTGGTCCCTACAATGGAATGCACATCTATATTAGCATAAGTACAACAATGTCTAAAACGTAACCTTTAATTAGTATACGTTAGTAAACCATTTTGTAAAGTATGAACATTTAAAATAAAGGCTGTAAATAGTCTCTGTGTCCCATTTATATTGTAATTCTGCTGTATTTATAGAATAGCTTCAACTCATTTTAATATTCCTGTTAATGCTCGACGGTACTAAGCAGGTAACAGCGCAGCAATGTGAATACTGCATATAGGCCATCATTCAGAGCCGTACGCTCTGAGCAGAGCGCACGCTCTGAATGAGGGCCGCCCTCCATAATTCTGGAGCGTCCTCCTGGACGCTCGTATAGCTGTGGGTCACCACCCACAGCCTATACGAGCATGCAGTTTGATGGCCGCGATGGTCGTGACCATCGCGACCATCGAAACTGCGAGCTGGAGCCTGCGGTTGAGGTTTTCAACCGCAAGGCCCGGAATGATTTTGGCTCTATAAGAACCAAAATCACTCCCACTGACATCACTAGTGATGTCAGTGGGCCGGGCTTCTGACGATAGGCGTTCCCTTGGGAATGCCCCCGTCAGGGAGGCACGCCCCCGGCATGCCCACCAAAGGGGGCGTGCTGTCAATCAACATCGACAGCACGTCCCCTTTGATCAGACACAAAGAGCGAAGGAAAGTCCTTCGCTCGTCGCATCTGGCGCATGCGCACGACGGAGCTCCCGCCGTCGTGCGCAAGCGCAGTGCACAACATCGACCCACTTGCGAGCGGACAGCCGCTCGCGAGTGGGTCTGAATCAGGGCCATAGTCTTCTGTTTTTATAACTGAAATAAATCCCTTAAATACTTCTGGGATTATATGTCTCCACTAAGTGCATTTTATGTCAATATTCACACCCTATTACCTAACAATCCATTGATACAATTTAGAATGTACTTAGTGGAGACATATAATCCCAGAAGTATTTAAGGAATTTATTTCAGTTATAAGGAGTGTAGCAAAGGTGTTTACCCTTCACACATATAATAAAGTGGCTTTTGACTCAGTTACAAGAATCTAAAAGTACAGCGTGGCCATGCTTATACATTAATGGAGACCAGATGGATCATATAACTGGTAACGATTATAGCAGAAAATAAGTGGATTGTTATTCTTATTACTAACTTGCTTATAGCTGCTTGCATTTATGCTTACACTAACAAAAGATCTCCTGCAACTCAGAATAGACTAGAGGGCTCATGGTATACTTACTGGGATGCCAGTATAGGTGTGATACCCCCATATCTGTACTAATTTTATTACTATATACAGTCAGGTGCATAAATATTGGAACATTGACAGAATTTTCATATTTTGGCCTCTATTCACCACCACAATGGCTTTGAAATTAAACAAACAAGATGTGCTTTAACTGCAGACTTTCAGATTTAATTTGAGGGTAATTACATCCAAATCAGATGAACGGTGTAGAAATTGCAACGGTTTCTATATGTGCCTCCCACTTTTTAAGGGGCCAAAAGTAATGGGACAAACTGAACAATCCTAAATCTAACTTTCACTTTTTAATACTTTGTTGCAAATCCTAGACATCAGCAGACGTTGGTTTCATCCCTGGTGATGCTCTGCCAGGCCTCTACTGCAAATGTCTTCAGTTCCTGCTTGCTCTTGGGGCATTTTCCCTTCAGTTTTGTCTTCATCAAGTGAAATGCATGCTCAATCAGATTCAGGTCAGGGGATTGACTTGGCCATTGCATAACATTCCACTTTTTAGCCTTAAAAAACTCTTTGGTAGCTTTTGCAGTATGCTTCGGGTCTGTCACGCTGGGCGGCGGGTTTTTGAAAGCCGAGGTCTGAGGCTGTGGGAGGAGGCGAAGGCGAGGGGCCTGGACATATGATCTCCGCATCCACAAGTCTTGGCTGTTGGCTAGACCTAGTCAATGGTGCGGAGTCTAACTCACAAGGAGGTGTTCGCCAGTGACCCCTCCAAGTGGGATATGGGCTTGTGCGGCTCCCTGTAAGCAGGTCGCGGTCCTTTGACTTGGTGACCAAGGCCTGCAGGGAAAAGTGAATCAAAACACCCGTGGCCCAAGGGTAATGCCTGGAATAGGCACGTGGGGAGTGGGATAGAACTCCTGGCTGGAGAAAGGCACTTGAGGTGCTCGCTAGAGAGGTGTGGAGATTTATTGGTAGGCTGAGGTAACAGCTGGATATCCCACGAAGTATATACCGGATTGCCTGCCGGAGATCATGCACTAGGGTGCAATGAGATGAAGGGTTAACTTGCAAACAGGCTGCGATGGTAAAAGCACTGTGATGAGATGAAGGGTTAATTTGCACACAGGCTGTGACGGTAAAGCACTGCGATGAGATGAAGGGTTAACTTGCACACAGGCTGTGATGGTAAATTACTGTGGTGAGATGGAGGGTTAACTTGCACACAAGCTGTTGCTTGGTAGAGGCACTGTGGAGAGATGGAGGTTAAACTTGCACACAGGCTGTTGATTAGTAAAGGCACTGTGGAGAGATGGAGGTTAAACTTGCACACAGGCTGTTGATTAGTAAATGCACTGTGGAGAGATGGAGGTTAAACTTGCACACAGGCTGTTGATTAGTAAAGGCACTGTGGAGAGATGGAGGTTAGCTTTCACACAGGCTGTTGATAGTAAAGGCACTGTGGTGAGATCGCTTAGAAGCTTCTGGAAAAAACACACTGGAAGCACGGGAACCTGGAACGAGACTCCTCTAGTTACACTAGCAGCGACAATGATTGTTCAGGCAACTACCTGGAGCACAGGAGCCGGATATATACCCCAGGAAGCCTGCTGATAGGCCCACAGCGTCAGCTGACCAGCCGGGCCACTCAGGGAAGGAAGTACTGACATAGGAAAAGTGTCATGGCGGCACCCATGACGGAAACAATGATCCCTGCTCACCGGGTCGCCTGACACCACAGCTACAGGGTGAATGCCCAGCTCCTCCCACGTCGCCGCGCCAGCCGCCCGACTGCCCGGGAAGTCAGAGGAAGCCGGCGGGACGGTAAGGGATGGCCGATCCCCGGCTGAACTCTGACATGGTCCATCTGCACTGTGAAGCGCCGTCCAATGAGTTCTGAAGCATTTGACTGAATATGAGCATATAATATTGCCCGAAACACTTCAGAATTCATTCTGCTGCTTTTGTCAGTAGTCACATCATCAATAAATACAAGGGAACCAATTCCATTGGCAGCCATACATGCCCACGCCATGACACTACCACCAACATGCTTCAATGATGAGGTGGTATGTTTTGGATCATGAGCAGTTCCTTTCCTTCTCCATACTCTTCTCTTCCCATCACTCTGGTACAAGTTGATCTTTGTCTCATGTGTCCATAGGATGATGTTCCAGAATTGTTTGGCAAACTCTAATCTGGTCTTCCTGTTTTTGTGGCTCACCAATGGTTTACATCTTGTGGTAAACTCTCTATATTCACTCTTGTGAAGTCTTCTCTTGATTGTTGACTTTGACACATATACACCTAACTCCTGGAGAGTGTTCTTGATTTGGACAACTGTTGTGAAGGGGTTTTTCTTCAGCAGGGAAATAATTCTTCTGTCATCCACCACAGTTGTTTTCCGTGGTCTTCTGGGTCTTTTGGTGTTGCTGAGCGCTCCGGTGCATTCTTTCTTTTTAAGAATGTTCCAAACGGTTGATTTGGCCACACCTAATGTTTTTGCTATCTCTCTGATGGGTTTGTTTTGATTTTTCAGCCTAATGATGGCTTGCTTCACTGATAGTGACAGCTCTCTGGATCTTATATTGAGAGTTGACAGCAACTGATTCCAAATGCAAATGTCACACCTAGAATCAACTCCAGACCTTTTACCTGCTTAATTGATAATGAAATAACGAGGGAATAGCCCACACCTGTCCATGAAATAGCTTTTGAGTTGATAGTCCCATTACTTTTGGCCCCTTAAAAAGTGGGAGGCACATATAGAAACTGTTGTAATTCCTACAACGTTCACCTGATTTGGATTTAATTACCCTCAAATTAAATCTGAAAGTCTGCAGTTAAAGCACATCTTGTTTGTTTCATTTCAAAGCCATTGTGGTGGTAAATAGAGGCCAAAATATGAAAATTCTGTCAGTGTCCCAATATTTATGCACCTGACTGTATATATAGCATTTAGCCTGTAATAGTAGGGCTGCTGAACCTTTTGTGACCTCCTGCCTCCCTGGGGCTGCTGAGCCTTTGCAGCCCAGGGAGCAGAACTACTAGCTGGCCAGCAATATGCAACACCCAGGAAATTGCCCCTTTTTATTGGTCCCCTGGGTTTGCAAGGCAGACGGCCCTAGGGGTGGACTGTTGCTGGGTGCCCCTGATAAATGGGATTGAGACCTGGGAGGGGAAAAAGGCAGCATGAGCCCAGAGCTGAGGGATAATGAGGATGCTCTGCTGATTGTAAGGAGATGCAAGAGCCAATATCGGGATCCTCTGGTCTGGAGGGAGGGAAAGAGCTAATACCTACCTGTGCTGAGGTCAAGAGGATCAGCGCTGCTGTGGAGAGGAGAAGCTGCTGGAGTGAAACAGGCTCTTGCAGTGAAGGAGTTGGGCTGGCCAGACCCAACCAGCTGACCTTCTGAGGATGGAGGAGACAGCCACTGAGGACTTCTGGAAGACCTGAAGGACCCGTCAGGAAGACCCCACTCACTGCTGGCTGCCTTGAAGAGTGCCCAGGACTGGAGGATCCCTGACCTACTGAACTGTCTTTGGGACAGGGGTGAGGGGACCACTGCCACTGTGAGCTGAGCATGACCGCTGCTGAGGAAACCCCTGCTGATAGAAAGACCCTGAGTGTAAAACGAAGAGGGCCGCTAGCCAGCCTCTGACAGCCCTAGAGGAGGAGAGCCGGTGCTCTGCTGGAAGAAGACCCCTCCAGCTCCGGACTGTCTGAAGAGGTGCCTGCGGAGCTGAGGACCCTTGCCAAGGAGCTCATCACTGATGCTTGATCAAACACTGTGTGACCTCAGCTGACAAATCCCCAATTGCAGTAAAAATGTGTATCTAACTCTTAGTTAGACTTAGATATTTAACAGTGTCTTGTATAAAGAGAGAGGCCTGTAATTCTGCAGATACACGTGTGTTTAACGTGCATCCTACCTGTGACTCCTGCTTTAGCAATAGTGATACACACCATAGACTCTTTTGCATTGTTGTACACCAAGGCCTGCATTCGGCAAATACACTTGTGCTTTAACCTGCATGCTCTCCGTGACTCTTGCTTCAGGAATACGGCTACACAAGTGTAGACTCTTTTGCATATTTGTATACAAGGGCTTGTAATTCTGCAGTTACACCTGTGTTTAACATGCATGCTATCTGTGACTCCTGCTTCAGTGATACTGACATAGCTATGCAGCATAAATCCTTTGTTAAAGTACAAAGCAGTCAGTGTATGGTTTATTTTTCTCGTTTTCATTTTCCTTTTCCTTTTTCTAGACAGCTGAGGTCAGAAGACAGGGGAATTGGTTAGCGCTATCCGGGGATAACCCCACTCAGTGAGTGCCAGGTTTTGCAATTTGTTACATTGTATCTTATAAATTGTATGTTGTTTAGTCTGTGCTGAACTCTGTTTATTAACTTTATAACAACGTCAACCAAATTGTATCGTCTTTGCTGTTTTCTTCTGGAGATGTAGTTTTCTCACATATTTCATTTTGAGACCATTCAAACTGTCTGTTATGTTATTAGTTTCTGCAACAATAAAAAGGAATCTGTTTTCAAAGAACAACGCATCTGGTCATGTGTCTGTTCATAGGGGAACCTTAGGCTTGTCTCTCTGTCACGGTGTGTCCTACCTCAAAGACAGGGAGTTCAGCACAAGAAAGCAAAACAACCACACCTGAACCTGGTTCTAGTGGTGCATCTATACAAACTCCCAGAGCATCACATAGGATAAACAATATTATTAACCTGAGGAATAATTTTATAAAGGCTGGCCTGGATACTATAAACACTAACCTGTTCATAAGCCTTTTACTCCATTTAAATAAGAAAATATTATTTAAATAATATAGTACTATTAATGATTGATGTGCTGCTTGCCTTCTGCATTTTTCCTAGTTTTATTCTCTTTAAAGGAGGACAGAGTGGATTTTGTTTGTAATATAAGTGTATATTTTATGTTTAATTGAAATGTATTTCTGTATGTATATTTCATATGAATTTTGTGAGTGTGTGTTTGTGTGTGTAATTTAGAGTGATGTTGAGAAGATCATATTGAAATCCAAAGTAATTTGTTTATTTTTAGAATATATTTAATTTGGTGCATGTTTAAATGTTTTTTATATTTTTACTTTTTTAATGTTTTTTCCAGTGAGCCAGCTTCACCACAATGGCCGAGATTTTCCAAGTAATGTAAATGGATGGAATCGGTATGAAATACAGTCGGATGTTAGTCCGGCGGATGTTATACTGACACCGGAAAGCAGAATAGCATGTTCCCAACTAAGATAAGTTTCTAACTATCCCTAACCCTCCCTCAGGGGTGCCTAACCCTAACCCCCCCTAATGCTTAACCCTAACTCCCCCCTGTAAGTGCCTAAACTTAACCCCCCCTTCTCTCAGCCTAAACCTAACTTCCCCCTAGCCTAACCCTAATCCTCCTGGGGGGTGCCTAACCCTAAGTCCCCCCCAGGAGCCCCTAACCTACCCCTCCCTTTCCGTGGCTGTCCGCACCTGGCGCCCAGTTTACCTTCGTTCGGTATGCCAGGCGTCGGGCTCCCGGCATAGGTATAATGACAGGCGTCAAGATGTCAATGCCTGTCATTAGTCCCCTGCCGGCATTTGACAGTCGGGAAGCCGGTGGTCGGCATTTCGACCGCCGGCTTCTTGACTGCATGCCAGATGGACAATGTTCTGTTGATGTGTGCCATATCTGTGTGTATTTGTAAATATAACCATGCTAACTGCTTTGCGTGCTGTAGTTTCTATCCAGTTCTCATGGTTGGTGCTACATCTGGCTGAACTGAAAAATCCCTCCCATTCTCCTCATCCTGAAAACCAACAAAGTAAACTTAGGCAGACAGGGAACCAATCTTCTGTAGACTTGTTTCCCTATTTGGAATGCCTGATGGTGATGTGCTGCATCATTTTAGACTACCACCTCTTGTCTTCCTGGGAACTCTAAAAATAGTGGAGAGTAACCTGGAAAGCAAACATGACATTCCTACAGCAATCCCACCACTCACACAGATATTGACTGTGTTACACTTTTGCGCTTCAGGATCCTTCCAAATCATGGCGGCTGTGGCGGCTGATATCCCAGAACTCCTTTAGTCGGATCCTGAAGCGTGTTGCCTCAACCTTTGTGTCACGCCTCAGCCAGTTTATACACATGCCTTTGGATGTAGAGTCCCTAGCTGAGGAGAAGCAGTAATTTTAGGCCAATGCTGGCTACCCACACATTGTAGGGAGTGTGGGTGGCACCCATATTGCTCTTGTGCCACCAAGCACTAATGCCCAAATATTTAGAAATAAAAAAAAATATTGTTCTTTGATGTAAATGGTGGTATGGGGATTGGGGGAGGATATCTTCCCTCCAGATTCTGTGCCTGGATACCAACTTTCCTGGAAGTTCACACGATTTATTTGTACATCCGGGGATCAGAGATTTGGTATAAAATATCAGTGAGGCAAGGCGTAGAAGCACGGTTGCTGCGTAAATCTTTTATATTTTATTATTAGTACTAATTATATTTTTATTTGCTTATATCATGACTGACACTGTTCCTTTTTATGTTTGCAGGAGATAGTACCCTACTTGTTGTCCATGGTATCTTACTCCATTGTCAGCATCCACACCAGGAGCACAATCTGAATACAATGCATCACATACTGTCACCAGACCGGTCATTGAGCTATACTTGGCCTCCTAAAAGCACGATTTAGGTGTTTGGACCAGAATAGTGGTGCCCTCATGTATGCACCAGAAATCGTTGTGCATATTACTGCTCTGTATGTGTTGTTCCACAATATAGCAAAAAGGGGCCATGTGCCTTGAGATGTCCCAAATGTTAAGCCAGAGGATGTGGGAGGGGCAACAGGATTCCAATGTGGACTAGAGTACAGATAATATGTCATAGAAAAATATATCCAGTAAGTATTAAGTTTACTTATTGAACAGATCCTCCAAATAATAACAATTGTATGGGTCACAATTAGAGATGAGCTGGTTCAGTTCTCAAAGAACCAGACTCGCCCAAACATGCCATTTCTGAGTTGGATCCGAGTCCGGCTCGGGGTTTCACCCAAGAATTGCATCTGAAAACGATGAAATATTTCATCAATCCCGCATTGGATCCTCGCGGGTTTTGGATTGTATACAAGTTCCTCCCCATGGTGATCGGTGCCATATCCTTGCTGAGCCATCCAGGGAGGGCTGTGCTGTCCATACAGTGTTCTGCTATACACCCAGGGTCAAGCCACACCCCAGTGTATCCATATAAGCACTGTGATGCTGCAGTCCATTCCCAAGTGTATCCATATAATCACTGTGACACTGCAGGCTTACACCCGCAGTATATCCATATAAGCATTGTCACGCTGCAGGTTATACCCCAGTGTATCCATATAAGCACTGTGATGCTGCAGGATGTACCCCAGTCTATCCATATAAGCATAGTGATGCTGCAGGTCGTACTCCAGTGTATCTATATAAGCACAGAGATGCTGCAGGCTGTACCCCACTGTATGCTTCTGTAACTCAGTGTATCCATATAAGCATTGTGATGCTTGATCACATATCCCAGTGTATCCACATAAGCACTGTTACGCTATAGGCCGTATCCCAGTGTATGCTTCCGTACCACAGTGTATCCATATAAGCACTGCGATGATGCAGGCTGTACCCCAGTATATGCCTCCATACCCCAGTGTATCCACATAAGCACTGTGATGGTCCAGACTGTACCCCAGGGTGTCCATAAAAGCACTGTTATGCTGTAGGCCGTACCCCAGTGTATGCTTACGTACCCCTGTGTATCCATATAATCACTGTAATGCTACAGGTCATACCCCAGTATATGCTTCCATACCCCAGGGTATCCATATAAGCACTGTGATGCTGCAGGCTGTACCCCAGTGTATCCATATAAGCACTGTGATGCTGCAGGCCATACCCCAGTATATGCTTCCATACCCCAGGGTATCCATATAAGCACTGTGATGCTGCAGGCTGTACCCCAGTGTATCCATATAAACACTGTGATGCTGCAGGCCATACCACAGTATATGCTTCCATACCCCAGTGTATCCATATAAGCACTGTGACGCTGCAGGCCGTACCCAAGTATATGCTTCCGTACCCCAGGGTATCCATATAAGCACTGTGATGCTGCAGGCTGTACCCCAGCGTATCCATATAAGCACTGTGATGCTGCAGGCCATACCACAGTATATGCTTCCATACCCCAGTGTATCCATATAAGCACTGTGATGCTGCAGGCCGTACCCAAGTATATGCTTCCGTACCCCAGGGTATCCATATAAGCACTGTGATGCTGCAGGCTGTACCCCAGTGTATCCATATAAGCACTGTGATGCTGCAGGCTGTACCCCAGTATATGTTTCCATACCCCAGTATATCCATATAAGCACTGTGATGCCGCAGGCTGTACCCCAGTGTATACAGCCATACCCCAGTGTATCCATAAAAGCACTGTGACGCTGCAGGCCATACCCCAGTGTATCCATAAAAGCACTGTGATGCTGCAGGCCATACCCAAGTGTATAAATAAAAGCACTGTGATGCTGCAGGCCATACACCAGTGTATCCATAAAAGCACTATATTGCTGCACTCCATACCCTAGTGTATGTTTTTGTATTCCAGTGTATCCCTATAAGCACTGTGATGCTGCAGGCCATACCCCAGTGTATCCATATAAGCACTGTGATGCTGCAGGCCGTACCCCAGTGTACCCATGTAATCACTGTGACACTGCAGGCCGTACCCCAGTGTATCCATATAAGCACTGTGATGCTGCAGGATGTACCCCAGTGTATTCATATAAGCACTGTGATGCTGCAGGTCGTACTCCAGTGTATCCATACAGGGCCGGTCTAGACATTGTGGAGCTCAGGGCGAAAGTTCCCAGTTGCCCCCCCCCCCAAAAAAAATAATAAAGAAATAACTATTTTAGATGGCATTCCTCTGCGCGCGCTTCCGGAAAGGGGGCGTGTCCTTGCGGAATGTCCCCAATTATGTCACACGCAGTAATAACCTGTATAACACATTATGCCACACGCAGTAATAACCTGTATAACACATTGTGCCACACACAGTAATGCCCTGTATAACACATTATGCCACATGCAGTAATGCCCTGTATAACACATTATGCCACACGCAGTAATGCCCTGTATAACACATTATGACACACGCAGTAATGCCCTGTATAACACATTATGACACACGCAGTAATGCCCTGTATAACAGATTATGCCACATGCAGTAATGCCCTGTATAACACATTATGCCACATGCAGTAATAACCTGTATAACACATTATGCCACACACAGTAATGCCCTGTATAACACATTATGCCACACGCAGTAATAACCTGTATAACACATTATGCCACACACAGTAATAACCTGTATAACACATTGTGCCACATGCAGTAATGCCCTGTATAACACATTATGCCACACACAGTAATGCCCTGTATAACACATTATGCCACACGCAGTAATAACCTGTATAACACATTATGCCACACACAGTAATAACCTGTATAACACATTGTGCCACACGCAGTAATGCCCTGTATAACACATTATGACACACGCAGTAATGCCCTGTATAACACATTATGCCACACGCAGTAATGGCCTGTATAATACTTTTTGTGCCACACACAGTAATTCCCTTTATAATACATTATCCCCAATTCAAATTACGCCACACAGTAGTCCCTTATTCATGTTATGACACACAGTGGAGCCCCTTTTACACAATGCCCAAATTAGTGCCCCTTATACACAAGGCCACAGTAATAGTGCCCCTAATACAATGCCCACAGTAGTAGTGCCCCTTACACAATGGACCCCCTTACTACTGAGGGACCCCAAGTGGTGCCCTCAGTAGTGCCCGCAGTGGTAATGCCCACAGTGTTAATGCCCCCATTGGTAATGTCCCCTGTAGTAGTGCCCCCAATAGTAGTGCCCACAGTAGTAATGCCCCCTATAGTAGGGCCTCCAGTAGTAATGTCCCCTATATTAATGCCCCCTATATTAATGCCCCCATTAGTAGTGTCCACTGAAGTAATGCCCCCTATAGTAGTGCCTCCAGTAGTAATGCCCTCTGTTGTAATGCCCCCAGTAGTCGTGCCCCCAGTAGTAATGCCCCCCTATAACAATACCCCCTATAGTAATCCCCCCTAAAGCCATGCCCCCAGTACTGGTGCTTCTAAAAAAAATACAATTAAAAAACAAACACAATACTTACCTTAAGCCCCGCTCCTGTGTACACTGCCGTCCGGTCCGACCGCAGCTTCACCACGGATCTTTGGGAGAGACGTCATGACGTCCCTCCCATAGTGCTCTCTGCGGGAACCGGAGCCCAGAAGTGAGCTCTGGCTTTCAGCTGCTGCTGCAGGGAAGGAGCCGGGTTCCCACTGATAAAAAATATCAGTGGGCTCCTGGCAAATGGAGCCTCCCTGCGGCGGCTAGCGGGGGCGACCGGCACTGGGTTTTGTTTATTCTTCTGGGATTTTTTTTTTGTCCTGGAGACTCAGTGGCATCCTCAGTGTATCTATATAAGCACAGTGATGCTGCAGGCTGTACCACACTGTATGCTTCTATAGCTCAGTGTATCAATATAAACATTGTGACACTTGAGGACATACCCCAGTGTATCCACATAAGCACTGTTACGCTATAAGCCGTACCCCTGTGTATGCTTCCGTACCACTGTGTATCCATATAAGCACTGTGACGCTGCAGGTCTTACCACAGTGCATCCATATAAGCACTGTGATGCTGCAGGCCATACCCAAGTATATGCTTCCATACCCCAGTGTATCCATATAAGCACTGTGATGCTGCAGGCTGTACCCCAGTGTATCCATATAAGAACTGTGACACTGCAGGCCATACCACAGTATATGCTTCCATACCCCAGTGTATCCATATAAGCACTGTGACGCTGCAGGCCATACCCAAGTATATGCTTCCATAACCCAGGGTATCCATATAAGCACTGTGATGCTGCAGGCTTTACCCCTTTTGAGGAATCACGGATAGGAGAGGAGTCAATCATGCTTCCAATAACAACATTGGATGCAGCAGGACTACTCCCGATGACGAATGAGGATGTTGATGGTGCAGGTGTTGCTGGTGGAGATCGAAGGCGCTTGGATCCCACAGAGTGGGAGAAGTAGGTGACACTGGACTTGTTACGTTCTGAGTTTTGGAACTTGGCGACATACACTTTGATATTTGCTGAATGCGCTCCAAGTGACGTAGCAAGGAGGAGGTTCCTAGGTGGTTTAGGTCCCTCCCTCTACTCACTCTTTCTTAGCAATGGTTACATATGGCTTGACAACTGTTGTCCGGATTGGGGTGGAAATAATTCCACACATGAGAAGTGGATTTTTTTGTCTTTTGCCCTGGCATGTCAAGAATGGGCTTTGGATTTTACAATCCATGGGCAACAGCTGTTGCCTTACTTACACAAGGACATCCTCGGCATCAACATCCTCATCACCAACATCTTCATCATCAACATCCTCATCATCCTTAGAGCCTTCAACTACCAAAATATCCTCCTCCTCCATGTGCAATTCCCCAGAAGCATCCTAGCTGACTACGTCTGCAAGATGTTGACTGCCCTTCCCCACATTTACAGAGGGCACACAAATGTTGGAACTTGGAGGATCCTCCAGTACACTATTATTTAGGTCTGGCTCACACATGGCAACAGCAGAAACACTTGCACTCTCCTCTGGGATTTGTGATTTCGATTCCTTATGGCACACAGTTGGTTTTTCCGGAACTGTCTTACTCTTCTTAACCACTTTCAATTTTTTAATGGTACCACCACCACTACTACTACAAGCAGAAGGGCTATCAGAACCAGCAGTCAACATAAATAAGGCCAAGGCCTTTTCCTTGCCACTTCGTGTAGTGAATGGCATTTTGCCAATTTTTTGTTTATCTAAAGGCAACTTGCCTTTCGATTTTTTTTCTTTACTACAGTAATAGTAGCTTTACCATATCCATGGAGTGACTTAAGCCCTGGGGCATGGGCCTTCATAGAGGACAAGGAAGTTGATGGCCTTGCATTATCATGATGACTGCTGGCGGCAGCTACAACATATGGTTCTTGGCCTTGCTCTCCTGTAATGTGACAGCCCTCCATATTTTCTGCAGTCTTGAAGCAGTGTCACAAGCATCAATAATGTAGCCAAGGTGCAGTTACAAAATTCACACACATGCAGTTGTGCACACACAGTAAAATATTAGACAAAACAAGACACTATTTGTTTTATTTTTTGGGGGGGTCCAGAACTTGGGCCCAGAGCACAGATTGATCACGAGACTGGAGTCGGGCAGCATTAGGTTGCAACTTGCGCTGCTGGCTGCATCCTATGCTTGTACGGCTAAGCCTAACACGCACACACACACAGAAAAATATTTAAAAAAAAAAAGACACTACTTGTTTTATTTTTTTTTCACATCCTGAACTTGGGCCCAGAGTACAGATTGATGACGACTGGAGTCGAGCAGCACTAGGTTACGTTGCTGTATCTTGTGTGGCTAAGCCTAACACGCACACACACACACACACACAGAAAAATATTGGACAAATAAAAAAAAGACTATTTGTTTTATTTCTTGGGGGGGTCCAGAACTTGGGCCCACAGCACAAATTGATGATGACTGGAGTCGGGCACCACTAGGTTGCGTTGCTGTATCTTTTGCGGCTAAGCCCAACACGCACACACACACACAAAAATATTAGAAAAAAAAAAATACACTATTTGTTTTATTTTTTGGGGGGTCCAGAAATTGGGCCCAGAGCACAGATTGATGATGACTGGAGTCGGGCACCACTAGGTTGCGTTGTTGTATCTTGTGTGGCTATGCCTAACACGTACACACAGAAAAAAAATAAAAAGACAATATATATTTTTTTTTTTCAGGTCCAGAACTTGGGCCCAGATGGACACAGCAGACAGCACAGCACCAGCCCAGATGGATCATCAACAGCACTAGCCCAGATGGACACAGCAGACAGCACAGCACAAGCCCAGATGGATCATCAACAGCACTAGCCCAGATGGACACAGCAGACAGCACAGCACAAGCCCAGATGGATCAGCACCAGCCCAGATGGACGCAGCAGACAGCTCTGCACCAGCCCAGATGGATCAGCAACAGCACCAGCCCAGATGGACACAGCAGACACCACAGCAGTGACAGCACCAGACGGATCAGCAGTGCACCAGCCCTGGACACGGCAGACAGCACAGCGATAGCACAGCACAGCACCAGCAGAGGTAAGTACCTCCCTGCCCTACACTACCCACCATCCCTGTTCAAGTCTCCACAGCCGGAGTGAAATGGCGGCCGCCGCATGGTCCCTTATATATTGGGACGAAAGCTTGTGAGCCGCGAGATTTCATTTCTATGGTTTTGCCTTGGTTTGAGATCCTGGGCTGGCGGGGGAACCGAACGCACATTCGGTTCTCGCCCTGGATCTCAAAATTCGGGTGGGTTCGGATCTCTGAGATCCGAACCCGCTTATCTCTAGTCTATATTGTTCAGTGAAGCATAGTTTATGGTATATATCTGGCCTGGTGTTTGCTCCAACTCAGAAACTCAGAGCAAGTTATCTCCTTTGATCAGCAGACCAACTGACTCAGATGTAACCTGTCTTAATCAAGGATACTATTCCTTTATATTCAGTATAGGGGCAGCTGTGGTTAAAAGCACCAAGTGTTAAATGCACAAAGTGTGCTAACATAACAGCTAAACATTTGAACAAACATTGACCAACATCTAAGGTAATTTCAGATTAAAAAACTGATTTCTTTAAAATTTATCTAAAAGTAACTTAACTAAAACTCACCATGTACTACACATTTCTTTTCAAAAAAACACTCCTTTGTATTTTCTCTAAGGATATAACATCCTTAACTCCCTGCATCTCACCTCTGTGTGCTCATTGCAGCCGTATTGATTTACTCACCTTATCTAAAAACTCATGAGCTTTCTTTTCATCATACATTGACTATTACAACCTCATTGTGTCACTATAAAAATCTTTTACACAGATCCAACAACTATATCTACTTCTCCATCCATCTGCTTTTATTAGCTGGTGACATACTGTATCACCAAATCCAGCCCCTCCAAATCATTAGATGCCCCTTATGGAATCCACACTCGATCACAATTTATCATTATTTTATATCTGAACATCACTTTACAACAACTACTTTCACCAATTGTTACATTTACCTGAGACTGCTGTTTTACATTTTAACCAAACTCTTTAAATAGCCCTTGATGAAGTGGCTCCAGCTACCCATCAAACTTTACGTAAACTGAAATAACAACCATGACTTTCCACAGACACCTTCAAAAACTGTCACGTAAAGTAGAATGTCAGTGGCGTAAATCTTAATCCAAATGACTTCCTCACATACTGTAAAATAGGAATGCACCCATCTGTCATCCTATCCCTCTGTCCCATGCAGGGCCGGGCTGCCCATTACGCGAGGTACGCAAACGCGTACAGCGCCTATCTGTAAGGGCACCATCTCCTCAGTCCCGCCGCTGACCCCCACAGCAGCCGGCAAAACAATAAGTCATACTGACTTATACTATGCCGCTGCACTGCCCGTCACCAGCCAGTGCCGCAGCCTGAACACTGTCAGGCTGCTCCAGTGTTCTCCTCCCCTCCTCTCTCCTCAGCTCCTCCCCCCAAAGTGACAGCCTGGCTTATGCTGGAGTCCATCCTTGCAAGGCTGGAGAGGGAGGAGGGGCCGCTCTCTCTTCTCCTCCCCTCTCCTCAGCTCCTCCCCCCAGAGAGATTGTCTATCCTGGAGTCCGTCTGTGCAAGGCTGGAGGGGGAGGAGGGGCCACTTTCCTCTTCTCCTCCCCTCTCCACAGCTCCTCCCCACAGAGTGACAGCCTGGCTTATGCTGGTGTCCATTCGCACAAGGCTGGAGGTGGAGGAGTGGCCACGCGCTCTCTTCTCCTCCCCTCTCCTCAGCTCCATAGGGACAGCCTGGCTTACTGGAGTAGGTCCGTGCAAAGCTGGAGGGGGACGAGGGGTCATGCTCTACCTATACTCAGCTCCTCCCCTTTTACCTTATGTTCCCCGGCTTCCTCCCCTCTCTGAAGGCTGTGCTTGGGCGCCAGGCATCTGACGTAACGTGACCGTCCCCGGCGTTAAAAGGCCAAGGAGGTGCCGCCATCCACGAGCTACACTGCAGTTCTGGGCCCAGGTAATAAAATATAAATGTTGTGTATTAATCATCCGCTGGCTGTCACCCTCTCCCTGTCACCCACTGCTGTCACCCTCTGCCTGTCATCACCCTATCACTGTCACCCATTGCTGTCATTTTCTCTCTGTCACCCAGTGATGTCACCCTCTCTGTCACCCAGTGATGTCACCCTCTTTCACCCAGTGCTGTCACCCTCTCCCTGTCACCCAGTGCTGTCATCCTCTCCCTGTCACCCAGTGCTGTCACCCTCTTTCACCCAGTGCTGTCACCCTAACCCTGTCATCACCCTATCACTGTCATCCATTGCTGTCACCCTCTCCGTCACCCAGTGCTGTCACCCTCTCCCTGTCACCCAGTGCTGTCACCCTCTTTCACCCAGTGCTGTCACCCTAACCCTGTCATCACCCTATCACTGTCATCCATTGCTGTCACCCTCTCCGTCACCCAGTGCTGTCACCCTCTCCGTCACCCAGTGCTGTCATTTTCTCCGTCACCCAGTGCTGTCATTTTCTCCCTGTCACCCAGTGCTGTCACCCTAACCCTGTCATCACCCTTTCCCTTTCACCCATTGCTGTCACCCTTACCCACTGCTGTCACCCTCTCCCTGTCGTCACCCTCTCCCTGACATCAAGTGCTGTCACCCTCTCTCTGAATTTGTATCTTTGGGTATAATTGTAGCTTAGCACCCAGGTTGATCCTGCTGTTTAAGGGTGCTATAACACTTTTGTAATTGTTACATCATTACATGTACACCCGATATTTCATACACTGAAATATGAGGATTTATTTCACCAAGGGGCACCAAAATCTATAGCTGCTTACCAAAAAAATTAGGCTTGGGCCGGCCCTGGTCCCATGCTCACTGTCTACCCCATCTGTGTCACCCCTGTCTGTCTGCCCCTCCCTTTTAGAATGTAAGCTCTCATGAGCAGGGCCCTCTTGCCTTATGTGCTTTTCCTTTCTTTACTTATATTGTCATCTACTCTGTACTCCTTACAACAGCACCTAACCCTTTTGCCATTCTGCTACTATTGCAGTAATGTTTATATACCATGTACTTGTCTTGCAATGTCTTGTACTGTATGTCACTTTTCTTGTTCTGTTTAACTGTTTATGTACTGTTTCTGTACTTTGTTTATGTACTATGTAAGGCACTGCGGAACCCTTGTGGATCCATATAAATAAAGGATAATAATAATAATAATAATAATAATAATAATAATAATAATATACTGTTTGGTAAAGTTGTATTATTGGTGAAAGGACCCTAAAACTAAAATATTTATTTATGTGCTTATAAAACGGAGACAAATCTTGTTTGCTTTTTGCTCCGTTTTTGAAGTTTCAAGAAAAAGAAAAATGATTGGCCATTTGGTTTAATTTTGTTTGACAGGTCAAAATTAGTAAAACGAGTAAATGGTATTTTCTGAAAATACAAAGTCTTTTGAGAACAATAAGGTATCATTTAAGTGGATACCATAATAAAAAATCAGTGATACTGATGTTGGAATGTGATGAGTGCTAACGTTAGGGTGCCAGGTGTGTCATATATTTAGCGATTGTGATTGTTGGTCTCAAGTCTGTGGTGTGGGTTGAGCTTATTTTGAATGTGTGTTTGCGATTGCAGTTGTCTTTGTGATGCTGATGATCGCAAAATAACCAGATCTAACTCAGGCCCTCAGGCCCTTAATGCTGAAGGTTGTCTAGTTTGTAAAATCTTAGGCCTTGTTGGTCTCTCATATTCTTCCTTAATATCAAGACAGCAAACAATTGAAGATAAAAATTATTTTAATTCAAGTGTGCATTTTTTTGTCAAGACCTACATATAGAAACATGCTTTTTACTGTTTTGTAAAGGTGTATTGCTGAAAGAAAGAGCCTTAAAACTAAACTATTTTTATGTGCTTATAAGAAAGAGAAAAATCTTGTTGGCTTTTTGTTCCGTTTTTGAAGTTTCAAGAAAAAAACATTTTTGGCCATTTGTTTTAATTTTGTTTGACATGTCAAAATGAGTAAAACGAGTAATGGTATTTACTGAAATACAAAGTCTTTTGAAAACAATAAGGTATAATTTGTGTGGATACCACATAAAAAAGTCAGTGATAATTGATGTTGGAATGTGATGAGTGCTAACATTGGAAAATGGCCTCAGCCCAATGAAAAAATTAAATGTGAAAACCCTCAGCACTAAAGGAGATTTTAACCCAGGGCTGGTTATGAAATAAGGGGGTTCCCCAGTTACCTTTTTTTTATGCATTTTTTTATTTTTTATGTTAGGCAAACAACTTGTAAATCACAGCAGTATAGCAGCGGGTTTACTGTGGGATCACATTGGGATAAGGCTTTCAAACCTGCAGGGGATTGATGGCAGGTTCTATTTAGAAGGTCAAAATGGCCTTCAGTAAATATTGCCTTTTTATCGGGAACCAATTTCAAATTACTTCAAACCTGCAGCTATGTAAATGTATCTCATAATGTTCTCTGTGGTTGTACAGTAATAAAATTGTACATTTCAAATTTGGGTACTGATTCAGCAAGGATCGCAGTTTGCTAATACGCACGCAATCGGCAGGTTGTTTCGCACAACGCATGAGTATGTATCGCAGTGCGCATGCGCGAACCAAACGCTGTGATCTTAACTGCGATCACATTGGCGACGCAGAGCCATTGCAGAGTGATTGACAGGAAGTGCAGTTTGTGGGTGGTAATGGGAGAGGATCTGTTCCTTGCCACGTGCCCATCAGTCCCCACAGTTCAGAGTGGGCAGTCTGCTCCAAATTCCCCTCCCTGAGGGGTGAACATCCAAAGGAATGGACAGCTCTCTTAGTCCAACAAAAAGCATACAGTGTATTTATATGAATTATGGTCTAAGCATACAGACATATCTTTAGTGTACATATATTATTTATCATATTTTTAACTGTATATTTTTATCATATATCAACTAAACTGTACCCTCTAGGGGTATCACATTCCTCCCCGTTTGAATAATGCATGTCCCCATGCATCTGTCTCCTCTAATAAGTTTTAACAACTGTTTCTACATCCATAAACTTTTAGCTACTGTATAACAATTGTAGCCGATACATCAATGAGTAACAAATGTTATCAACAACAATTATACAAATAACAATCTAGTTTGCAACAGTTACGAGACACTCCTTTGATTGTATCTAATGGGTATCTAATTTCCTTTGTGTCGCTTTGCTGATTTGGTACATGCCTGTTTCAAAATGGTGGCTACTTCTCTAGAAGTTATCGTGGTGTGCTCGTTTTCTGGATGGCACCACGCTGGAAAAAGGCTTCTCACTGTTTCCTTAGCTGTACTAGGAGTGTCAGTAGGGAGGTTTGGTATGAACTTCAGTTGAGCTGAATCTGTGCAATCAGTTTTAGGAGGTTCTGATTCTCCTGCTGTGGCTATGTGCTTCATCCTTTCAGTGTCTGTCTCTTGTTCAGTGGCCTTGTAATTTTCCTGATTAAAGTAATTTACTTGAGAATTGATGTTCTCTGCTCTAGCTTCGCTCTCAGGTTCTGGCTCAGGAGAAAGTTGTGGTTTGATTATGCTCTGTGGCCTCTGCAGCACGGTCTCTTTTTGTTTGTCCACAATGGATTCATCTGTTTCTGCTGTTTGTATATTCCTCACATGGTCAGTAAGGTCTGTCTGGTAATTGTGTGGAAAACTTCGGCAACGTGAATAGTGCTCATAACACTTACGATCTGCAGCATATCTGCTGCCCTGTATGGGAAAACCACCAGGACCGGTGATATTGGCTGCTTGCAGACCTTTCACTCCTGGGACCACATCAAACTCTACATCCTCTCCATCTCCCAAACTCCATCACCCAAACTATATCAACTAAACTGTACCCTCTAGGGGTATCACAATTGTACTGAAGGTAAGATATGGTAGGAGCAACCAAAGGATAGCTGGACCTCTACATCATAACCATGGTGACCCCATGCTGGGGTGTATGTGAGATAACATGAGGCCCCCAGAGGAGAGAGCCATGGGAGAAGTGGTGTTTGAGGGAGAAATCAGGGTTTCAGTGATGGCAAAGTGATTCAGGAAGTAGGAGATGAAGCGGTCATCTACAGTTTAATACAAACAGACCAATTTATTACAAACAGACCTGGCATTCCCGAGGGCATAGGAGAGAGGGACAGAGTTAATGTGAGAGATGTGACTGAGATTATCTGGGTTGCTGTAGTTTGGAGATGAAATTGATTTGGAGGATAGAGATAAAAACAGTGCAGTGATGGTGTGGGCTTCTGAGCAAGGCAGGGAAACCGCAGGTGGTAGGTATGGAGATTAGTGTGATGCAAAATAAGGTGAGGAGAAGTGACACAGAGGGATGAGAGGTAGTGAGGCTTAGAGGTGGGGTAGAAGGGTCATGGAGTGAGGGAGGGAGGTGATTGAGAATGGAGGAACAGGAGAGGAGGGAAGCAGAGGGGTGGAAGGGAGATGGAGGAGGGGAGAGAGGGGGAGGCGGAGGTGGAGGTGGAGAAGACTAGAGGGGGAGGATAGGGGTGGGAACATGAGTTAAAGTAAAGGATTGTGTTGACACTGAGTGAGGTGAGTGGTTTAAATAAAGGTAGTCATGGTGTGAATGAGGGTATAAGGGGGATGCAAACTGAAGTGGCGGCTGTTTGATTTAGAGACGGTGCAGTTAAATTTGCAAAAATGCAGGTAAAAGAGCACAACTACAACAGTATATTTGAAAAGGAAATGTTCGAGAAGTAATGGGTGAAGGAAGTAAATTCTAGACTAAACAATATTTAAAGTGAATATATGTGAAGCTAGGGTACAAGCCAATGCACGCAATTTTTAAGGTTATAAAGGCAAAATTACATTGGTACAGAACTGATGTAGTCAGAGGTGTTTTGAATAACAAAGACAATCACTAAGGGTAGCAAGTAGAGTTGGAACTCCATGCAATGTCCAACCTGCAGTATCTGGTAAGGAGTGTCCAGGATATTCAGACAGCAGGGGCGAGATGTAATAGGGTCCGTGGTTTTTGTGTAAGACAAATTCTGACCTTTTCGCACATTTATACCACTTTCAGGCATACGACCCAGGAATTTCCCTGCTCAGACCCAGGTTTTTCACCTCAGCAAAAACCCGGGTTTTTGCTAGAGACCCCCTTTCACACAACACCTGAGACCCGGGAAATTCCAGGGTCGGATACGTTCACACTAAACCTGGGTCTGTCCTGGAATTTGGTGTGAATTTAAAGGTGATACATATTTTTTTTGTTCACAGTAATGACATAATATAAAATTAGCATTTTTAGAGTAAATACCACAAAGTTTGTTTATTTCCAATGTTTTTTTTATTGAAAACCAATAAATGTTTACATTACAATATAAGAAAATTATGAATATAGCCTCTAGAAAGTTGCGGTCTATACAAAGACATTTTCACATAAAAAATAATACAAAAATAATACACACTTAAATTTGTTTGCTCCCCAGTCATATGGTCTGGGTGACTGCAGTTGATGTCATGAGCAGGTGCATGGAACAGCCAATGAGAAGGTTTTCTAAAAACCCAGGTCTAAAAACCTGGGTTGGATGCATTCACACTAGAGGCTACCTGGGTTGCACCCGGGAAAAACCCTGGTATAAAGTAGGGTCATGGACCCGGGACTTTGACCCAGGTCGTTTCTATTCACACATAGCAAAAACCCGGGTTGATACACGTTCATGACCAAAAACCCAGGTTTTTGCTGTCTGAAAGGGGTATTAAAGGTCTGAGTTTGTCCCACAACTCACCAAATGTAATAGCCTGAAAAATTTGTGAATTTGAGGCTATTACATTGTGCGTGTTTTCTCCTATTAAAACTCGGACCCTGTAATGCGACTTGCATTACAAGGTCCGAGTTATACAAAAACCTTTACAGATCAGTGAGAGCCATGAAGGCTTCTGTGTTTAAATAATAGTTAACATTTAAATAAAAAAATTAAGTCCCCCCCCCACACACACACACACACAAGCATTAACCAGCCCTGGGCTCTGTTGAGCCTGCACTGGTTCTTAAAATACAGAGGAAAAAATACGTAGGTTTTGCCTGTAATTAAGAACCAGCACCAGGCTCTGTTTAGCCTGTCTTGGATGAGAAAATATGAGGGAAAATTATTTTCATCAAGCAGCAACAGGCTCAGTTGAGGTGGTCCTGGTTGTGGAAATACAGGGGGCAAAGGACCTCATTCAGAGGCGGTCGTTAGATGCGAGCGGTCGCACAGAATCAGGGCAGCTGCTTGCTTCCTGAACGGCTGCCTCCTTGTCAATTGTTAAGCTGTGGGTTACCACCCACAGCTTAACGACCGACCAGGTTGATGGTCGCGATGGTAATCACCATCGCGACCATCGGAGCTTACGACCAGACCCTAGGGTAGGGTCTGGGCACTCGTAAGCCCCAGGGAGCTTTCTGCTCTGATGGAGCAGGAAGCTCCCCACTGACATCACTGATGATGTCAGTGCGGCCGCCCACAAAACGGCAAGCGTTCCTTAAGGAATGCCTCCATTTTGGAAACCACCCCCCCAGCCCGCCTACCAAATGGGGGCAGCTGTCAATCAATATCGACAGCCGCCCCTTTGGTAATGAGCTCCGGAGCGACAGAGTTTCTCTGTCGCTCCAGGGTTTGCGGACGTGCAGTGCGGCCGCTCCACGTGCGCAGGCCAAACCATCAAGTCGGTTATGAGCGCATTGGCGCTCGCGACCGACTCTGAATGAGATCCAAAATGAGTACGGGTACCCTGTATTTTCCATAAATAGCACTGACCACCCCAGGGATCCCCGGCCTTGGCTGACTAGCGGTCAGGTGTCAATGCTTTGGCAAGGGAACCTGGTGAAAGGGTTCCCCGGCTGTGGCATTACACCCCCACTAGAAATAGTCTGGTGCTGGTTATGAAAAATGATGATCCCTACTCATTTGTCCCCTGTATTTCCACAACCAGGACCGACTCAACAGAGCTTTATGCTGGTTCATAAAATACAGGGGAACCCTACACATTTTGCCCCCTGTATTTTAAAAACCAGGACAGGCTCATCAGAGCCCATAGCTGGTTATGCTTTTAGGGGGAAACCCCACATCTTTTTTTTTTTTCTACTTTTAACTACATGTTTTATACACACAGAAGCATCATGGATCTGTGCATCTTTCTGCGTAACTCGGACCTGCTCAGGCTAGACTCGCTATCCTAAAGCAGGTCTGTTTGTTTTGGGAATTTTCAGAAGTAATAGGCCCGTATTCAATTAGGTGCGAAAAGTCGGGACTTTTCACATGCTGGACTTTTTACAAAATACATATGGGGAGGGGCCCTAGATTGCACACCCTAAGCACAGTGTGAGGTGCTACCTGCTGAGACTTGTAGTGCTGCAAGCATAAAGAGACAAATGCAAGTGCACACTCTAACCATGCGGAACCTAATAATATAATTGCTAAATAGCATCAAAGAGGTTCTTTGCATAATAATGGCCATAATTATGGGCCTGCCCACCGCGTCCAGGTGACCTCTATCAGGCAGGTCCCTAACACTCCTATGGAACAAATATAGGGCACGGGCCCCCCTCAGGCCAACCCAGAAGAACCGTCCCATGGCATCACACTAGTGTGAGATTTAAAGTGAGGGTTAAAGAATAATAAAGAAAGCCTATGTGTTAAGTCCTACATAAGTAGGAGGTTATAGTAAAAAGTGTATGAAGTGCTACAGATATAAAAAACAAACTAAGGAAGTGAAAAAGTGTACATTATGATGCCATGAAGCAGTCCAGCCACACCAGCCCAGAGAGCCCCGCACCCCAATACCAGTCCCAAAACTGACACAGCATATATATAATAGGCCTTACCCTCAATGTGCCTCATTAGATGTGCAGTCTTGGAGTGCAAGGACTCCTTGCTAATTAAAAACACCCAGGAGCAGGTGGGAGGGGTGCTAATCAAGGTGGAAGGAGTCTCGTCCTTCCAGTGTACATACATACACATAGTACAGAATACATAGGGGGAGGGGCCCTAGATTGCACACCCTAAGCACAGTGTGAGGTGCTACCTGCTGAGACTTGTAGTGCTGCAAGCATAAAGAGACAAATGCAAGTGCACACTCTAACCATGCGGAACCTAATAATATAATTGCTAAATAGCATCAAAGAGGTTCTTTGCATAATAATGGCCATAATTATGGGCCTGCCCACCGCGTCCAGGTGACCTCTATCAGGCAGGTCCCTAACACTCCTATGGAACAAATATAGGGCACGGGACCCCCCAGGCCAACCCAGCAGAACCGTCCCATGGCATCACACTAGTGTGAGATTTAAAGTGAGGGTTAAAGAATAATAAAGAAAGCCTATGTGTTAAGTCCTACATAAGTAGGAGGTTATAGTAAAAAGTGTATGAAGTGCTACAGATATAAAAAACAAACTAAGGAAGTGAAAAAGTGTACATTATGATGCCATGAAGCAGTCCAGCCACACCAGCCCAGAGAGCCCCGCACCCCAATACCAGTCCCAAAACTGACACAGCATATATATAATAGGCCTTACCCTCAATGTGCCTCATTAGATGTGCAGTCTTGGAGTGCAAGGACTCCTTGCTAATTAAAAACACCCAGGAGCAGGTGGGAGGGGTGCTAATCAAGGTGGAAGGAGTCTCGTCCTTCCAGTGTACATACATACACATAGTACAGAATACATAGGGGGAGGGGCCCTAGATTGCACACCCTAAGCACAGTGTGAGGTGCTACCTGCTGAGACTTGTAGTGCTGCAAGCATAAAGAGACAAATGCAAGTGCACACTCTAACCATGCGGAACCTAATAATATAATTGCTAAATAGCATCAAAGAGGTTCTTTGCATAATAATGGCCATAATTATGGGCCTGCCCACCGCGTCCAGGTGACCTCTATCAGGCAGGTCCCTAACACTCCTATGGAACAAATATAGGGCACGGGCCCCCCCCAGGCCAACCCAGCAGAACCGTCCCATGGCATCACACTAGTGTGAGATTTAAAGTGAGGGTTAAAGAATAATAAAGAAAGCCTATGTGTTAAGTCCTACATAAGTAGGAGGTTATAGTAAAAAGTGTATGAAGTGCTACAGATATAAAAAACAAACTAAGGAAGTGAAAAAGTGTACATTATGATGCCATGAAGCAGTCCAGCCACACCAGCCCAGAGAGCCCCGCACCCCAATACCAGTCCCAAAACTGACACAGCATATATATAATAGGCCTTACCCTCAATGTGCCTCATTAGATGTGCAGTCTTGGAGTGCAAGGACTCCTTGCTAATTAAAAACACCCAGGAGCAGGTGGGAGGGGTGCTAATCAAGGTGGAAGGAGTCTCGTCCTTCCAGTGTACATACATACACATAGTACAGAATACATAGGGGGAGGGGCCCTAGATTGCACACCCTAAGCACAGTGTGAGGTGCTACCTGCTGAGACTTGTAGTGCTGCAAGCATAAAGAGACAAATGCAAGTGCACACTCTAACCATGCGGAACCTAATAATATAATTGCTAAATAGCATCAAAGAGGTTCTTTGCATAATAATGGCCATAATTATGGGCCTGCCCACCGCGTCCAGGTGACCTCTATCAGGCAGGTCCCTAACACTCCTATGGAACAAATATAGGGCACGGGACCCCCCAGGCCAACCCAGCAGAACCGTCCCATGGCATCACACTAGTGTGAGATTTAAAGTGAGGGTTAAAGAATAATAAAGAAAGCCTATGTGTTAAGTCCTACATAAGTAGGAGGTTATAGTAAAAAGTGTATGAAGTGCTACAGATATAAAAAACAAACTAAGGAAGTGAAAAAGTGTACATTATGATGCCATGAAGCAGTTCAGCCACACCAGCCCAGAGAGCCCCGCACCCCAATACCAGTCCCAAAACTGACACAGCATATATATAATAGGCCTTACCCTCAATGTGCCTCATTAGATGTGCAATCTTGGAGTGCAAGGACTCCTTGCTAATTAAAAACACCCAGGAGCAGGTGGGAGGGGTGCTAATCAAGGTGGAAGGAGTCTCGTCCTTCCAGTGTACATACATACACATAGTACAGAATACATAGGGGGAGGGGCCCTAGATTGCACACCCTAAGCACAGTGTGAGGTGCTACCTGCTGAGACTTGTAGTGCTGCAAGCATAAAGAGACAAATGCAAGTGCACACTCTAACCATGCGGAACCTAATAATATAATTGCTAAATAGCATCAAAGAGGTTCTTTGCATAATAATGGCCATAATTATGGGCCTGCCCACCGCGTCCAGGTGACCTCTATCAGGCAGGTCCCTAACACTCCTATGGAACAAATATAGGGCACGGGACCCCCCAGGCCAACCCAGCAGAACCGTCCCATGGCATCACACTAGTGTGAGATTTAAAGTGAGGGTTAAAGAATAATAAAGAAAGCCTATGTGTTAAGTCCTACATAAGTAGGAGGTTATAGTAAAAAGTGTATGAAGTGCTACAGATATAAAAAACAAACTAAGGAAGTGAAAAAGTGTACATTATGATGCCATGAAGCAGTCCAGCCACACCAGCCCAGAGAGCCCCGCACCCCAATACCAGTCCCAAAATGCTGGACTTTTTACATGCAGGACTTTTCACATGCTGGAATTTTTACATGCTGGAATTTTCGCCGTCATCGCTGGTTTTGCATGCGAAACAGTATCGGGCGCGCCACCGCTTATCCCTGTATTCAATTATAAAGCGGCAAAAACGGCACCCGGCGAATTTGGAACCTGCGAAAAGCCCTGTCAAAAATTGGGAAAACACCCTGTACCCCCCCCGAAAAGCTGCACTAACATAGGGGATTACTATAGCGGTGTTCTAGTACCCCCAATAAAGGTAATCTGTTTTTTTTTCTCTCCAAAAGCTTGTTTTTAGCGTCTTTATATTAGTGGTGAAGATGGCATTTAGCAATATTTTTTCATCAAAATAACTAGTCCCAGCAAATTTGGGGTACATGAAAATGGGTGCTAGCATATTTCTAAGTTGCTAATGTGAATTTTTAAAAAACAAAAAATCCACCTGCCGCAAACACCTGCAATCTTAAAAACACCTGGGGCATACTTGGAGACCCCCCTGGGGTCTAATTTGCTAGTTTTTAAGTTTGTCCTCCAACTTTGGGCCTGATTCAGAGCCGTTCGCTATTTGTGGTCGTTCGTTTAAAAACAAGGGGTGGCTATTCAAATGATCCGTACGCACATTGCAGTCTGTTCACACCTCTAAGTCTGAACGAGCGAGCAAAACATACGCTCGTTTATTTGTTAAAAACGCCCCCTGGCCGCTCGCACCATACGTCATGTCCGCTATTTATTAGATTAATCGAGTACATCGACCAGCGTATGAACTGCTCGCTATTCTTGTGGTTGGTGTTTGCTACCACAAATTTGCGAGCAGTTCTGGCTATAAAATAACCCAGTGACGTGGTCAATGACGCTGCTGTTTTAAATATACACACCCATAAAACGCCCGTTTTGACCTTTAAGCACGCCTGCGTTCGGATCTCCACTCCCCATTTTCAAGCTCCTTCCCCTGTTACCACCCACATACGCCTCATTCTGTCACTCAAAATAGCAGGCCCTCGCTATATTGCGTACCAACGATTTTCGGCCGCACTGACTGGTTCGCGCATGCGTACTAAAAACCGTACGCATGCGCAGATGTGCAAACATCGCTCGGAACGAGCGTACTGCCGCTAACGAGCGGCTCTGAATGAGGGCCTTTGTTTTTTTTCACCCACAAAATGAAAGTACTTTTTGGGGTGTTCTTCAGTTTTTTTAAACTTTTTTTGATACAGTTTACCTTTGGGGGGCTGTCCCATGGGTGCAGGGTGGTTCCCCCAATTTTGCACCCAAAACCTCAATTCTGCACTTTTTTTCGACAGCTTTCATAGGCGAATCTTTTTCGCCTATTCCAATGCATTGACTTTCCGCGTCAGCGAAAAGTCTGTGGAATTAAATACGGGATAAGTTTTCACCTGGCAAAATGTTGTCACCGGCGAGACTTTTCCGCAGAAACTGACTTTTTGCACCTAATTGAATATGCCCCATAGTGTGTGAATAAAACACTCGCACTCTATTACATTGCCCGAGTTTTATGCTCACAACAGCAAAACATCTGGATGCGTGTTTTGCCATTGTAAGTTGCAAGGGTGTGAAAAACATGTGAGTTTGCATGTTCTCGCACCCTATTACATAGGATGAGTAATAAAAATGTGCGAGTATAGCTCTATACTTGCACATTTTCAAAACTTGGACCCTATTACATTTTGCTCCAGGTATTAGAATTGGACAGTCAGATAACTCACAATAGTTGATATTCTTAACTACTCACCTTTCACTTGTTCCCTCCACCGATATAGAGGGGTATTCAATATGAAACGTTAACTTCACTGTCGAAGTTAACATTTCATATCGGAGTTTTTACCTGCGTTAAAGTATCGGGCGCGCGCCCGCTTATCCCCGTAATCAATATAAAATTAACGAAAACGGGATCCTCCGAAGTTGGATTTGCGTAAAGTTACGAATTTTTCCTTAAAAAAATTGTAGGACCACCTAAAGTTGTAAAAACATGGGGGATCACTATGGGTACCCCCGTTTTAGCCTTTAAATGAAAGTCGGGGATTTAAATAGCCGCAGCAGGTGTTTTTTTCCCGACTTGGAAATTTTTAGGTGGTCCCATCAAATTTGGGGTACATGAAAATGGGTACTAGCATATTTTTAAGTCCCTAAAGTAAGTTTTTAAAAATTCTGCAATTGTGCACCTGCCGCTATAATTCTATTCTAGAATACACCTGCCGCATACATGCAGAATAGCCCTGAACCTATTTCCCTATTGTTAATCAATTTTTTCCCCCTTTTTTTTTTACCTCAATTTTTAATTTAATTTTTTGGGGTGTCCCTATTTTTTCTTTAAAACTTTATTTGACACAGTTCTGTTTTAAATGTCATTCCCAGGGGCGCAGGCTATTTCTTTTAAGCCTGCACCCCTAAACCCCAATTCTGCACTTTTTTCGACACCTATTCAATGGTGAAAAGTTATCCCCGTTTTTTATCAAAGACTTTTCAAAACTGCAATAAGTCTTTGAAATTGAATACGGTGTAAAAGTAAAACCTCCGATAATGATGTCATAGCTCCGATATTAACGCAAAAACAATGTTTTCGCTCCCATATTGAATACCCCTCTTGTGGTACCCCCAAGCTGTGGGAGTACCGCCTTATAGGATCCCTGGTGTAAGATAACCCTGTATTATTTAAAGTGAAGGTCATGATCGATGATACCTTTGTCAGTGATGTTTTACAATGTTCTATATTTAATGCCTGTGCCCTGGCTGTCATTAGCCTGCCTTATTTGCTGCAGAAGTGATGTGCCCTATTTCCCCAGGAATGATGGTGCCTCCTCTTTGACTTACACTGTTACTGTTAGGGGAGAGCACGAGGCAGGACTCTCCCATGGAACTGTAGGGGAGAGCCCTATATAGTAAGGGAAGAAAGGTTGGCTGCTAATAACATTGTCAGCTGTGGCACGCGACTTCGGCGGGAGGAAAGCCGGCCTGTGCAGAAGCCCCGGATGGGACACAATAAAAAGGGCTGCCTGACGGACCGTGAGGGAGTCCTGAGGTGATCGCGGGAGAGCTGGACCTGCACACCTACCTTTCAACGTCGGCGGCTGGCCGGCGGGAGCAGAGAACACCAATCGCGGAGGTGACCAAGACAGACCTCATCTCCCCTCTTGTAGCTGGAAGGTCCGGTGAGAGTCGAAGAGGGAGGAGGGCTGTTGTCAGTGACGAGGTCCGGAGGCGGGATCCGAGGAAGGCGGAGCGGACGAGCGGGGGCCATCCCTCTGTGGAGAAGTGACTCCCATCATCAGCTGAGCACTGCCGGAGAGGTCTGCAGATACAGTAAGCACCACCTCTGCATTACTCCGATATTACCCTGCTGTCAGCTCTGCAAACCTAATACCCAGCTAGCTACAGAAGTGAAGGGACCTGACATCTCCCCACACCATTGCATCTGTGCCTGTCATCTCTAATTGTAGCGGCAGCGGACAGTAGGGGACTTAAAAGCAGGAGTACAAACTATAACTTAAAAACAGGAGTAAAAACTATAAATTAAAAGCAGGAGTAAAAACTATGACTTAAACACAGGAGTAAAAACTATAACTTAAAAGCAAGGCGATTGAGACCTCCCCCTACAGTGTTATAATATACAGAGATTAATAGTGGCATGCACCTGACAGGCTATTAAAGTGAAGGATAGGATAAGGATAACATACTGTAGTTACCAAAAACTATCTGCATGTATGAAGTCCACTTTCTACATTCATCAAAAGGTGACAGCAGCTTACTTACTTATATTGCAGCCAAGACTGTTTTAATCACTGTCATAAGTGACTTATAAGTTAAAAGCAGCATTCTTCCTCAAGCAGTACTAGCCTTAACCTCTGCACCCTGGATTGTAAAAGGCAGTAATTGAAAGCCAGCAGGGACTCATTTAATTACTCTGAAACTTTTATATACTGAGTTATTAGACAATTCAGAGCCCTCTGTTACAATTGACAGTGCAGGACCAGGATCATACATTGCAGGCTCATCAGGCTCTACAGTAAAAATTCCCTTTGGAGGACTTTAGGATCCTCTCAGCAGTGAATGTGCACCACCGGTACTGTTAGCTGATCAGCTAGTTCTAGAGTATAGGTTTTAAGCATTGATAAAATACATTGTTATTGTTGGTTTGCATAATTTATACATTTATGCATGTGAGTTATCAACTGTCTAGTGCATTGAGATAACCAGCTTACTTTGCAGGGGAGCGGCCATATCGGTGAGTCATCCAGTACATATCACCATAGTAATAAGTAAAGTAGGGGTGTTACATAATTTGGCGTCACGAACAGGATACGAGACCCGAAATAAAGTCAAGATGTCACAAGAATGTTCAGCAGGAGATTCATCTCAACAAAGTCTGGCAATGGCACAATTAAACCTTATAACAATGCCATATTATTTCGGAGCCCCGTGGCTTCCAACATATATAGGGGATGAACAAGATCAAGAGTCAGAAGGTAATTCTCTAAGAGAGTTTAAAAATAAAATGAGGAGCATGTTCCGATTATATCCTTTGACAGACCGTCAGCAAGTTGAAATATTAATTGGACAACTAAAAGGGTCCGCCTTAAGAGAAGTTACTTCCTGGCCAAGAGAAGAAAAGCTAAATATTGACCAAATTCTACAAAGGTTGGTTGATAACTTCGATATCCGTACTGTCAGAATTAAAGATGAAATTTTATGCCCGAAAGCAGCAGTTTGGGGAATCCCTCCGCAGCTTTGCGCTGAGCCTCCAAGAAGCGCTACGTCGAATCCAAGCTGTGGATGCCACTGAGGTGCGAAACATTGATGAAACCTTAGTTAATCAATTTGTTGAGGGGTCTCGAGGGGAGAGCACTAGAGCACAGTTACGCCAGCTGCGAATGCAAATGCCACGAAGCACTTTCCTTGATTTCAAAGAAGCCTCTATTAAAATGGTGGGGTCTACCAGGAGCAATGATGTCATCTTCCCAGAAATGCCAGGCTTTCAAGAAATAGCTCGAGATTCATCTACAGGGGGTCCAACTAAGATGAAAGGGAGTTTGGCCCAAAGTGTTCAATCAACCACTGTGGATCCATTGCAGACTTTGACAAGTCAGGTAGAGAAGTTAGCGGCTGGACTAACTGACATGTGTCAGGAGATTGAAAAAATCGCGAAGCACACAGTGGAGCCTAGAGAAGAAAATTGGCGCCGGGAGAGAAGAAAAGTAACTTCTGATTGGTGGGCCCCACCCCGCTCCAGCGCGCGACGACCGACAGATCAATTCGATTCCATGGGGCGTCCAATTTGCCGCAAATGTAATCGCAGTAGACACATCGAACGGAATTGTACCCCAACAGATTCTTTAAACTCCAATGCCCCGAGGATGGAGAACAATCCTCGGGGGTCTCAAACCTAATAGAGCCGACCCCAGAGAAGTGGTGGCCACAATATGTAGGACGTTGTCCAGTTGTCCCTGTTCATTTGAATGGAATAGAAATACCCGCTATGCTTGATACTGGGTCCCAAGTTACCACCATATAGTCAAAAACCTACCAGAAATATTGGAAAGATGAACCTATTCTTCTTCCGCCACCCACCTGGCTACAGCTAATTGCCAGTAACGGCCTGGGAATCTCTTGCCAGGGGTATTGGGAAACAGACATTCAAGTGGGAAAGGCAATTCTACCAAAACAAGAGTGTATCATTACCAATGTGGAAGACGACAACGCTGTGGCTGTCATGATTGGGATGAACGTGCTACAGAACTGCCCTGAGGAACTCATTATGGCGTTAAAGGCCGAACTTTATCAGAAGAAAATGGCAGAACGCCAAGTCCTGCAGCATACTATCAAAGTCATCCAAGGACATCAGAAGTTGGCCAACTCAGAAGGGGAAATAGGAAAGGTCCGAGTGGCCGATCGTCAACCTATAATTCTACAACCCAATGCGGAAACTGTAATCTGGGCCAAAGTGCGCTGTGGGCCCCGAGGGACCAGTTATGGTGGAACCGAATGAGATCCAAGGTCAAGAAGATTTGGTAGTAGCAAAATTCTTAGTTAAAGTTCAGGATGGGCGAGTGCCACTACATATTTTAAATCCTCACAACCACCATATTCAACTCTTCAGGCATCATCCCATAGCTAAGTTATCTCAAGTTACTTTTCAGGATGTTATTGACCCAAGGTTTGTTGCAAAACAAGGCAGTATAACAACAAACACTGAACAAAACTCAGAGGAAGAAACCTGGTGGGCTGCTATCCAAATTGGGGATGAGGAGATGACGGTCGACAAGAAGGAGGGGGTTCTCCAAGTGGTTCAAGAGTGTTCAGAGGCCTTCAGTGCAGATCCCTCCGACTTTGGGAAGGTTAACTGTATCATGCACCACAATCCAACCGGCAATGCTAACCCGATTAAAGAAAGACACCGTCCCCTTGCCCCGGCTTTATACCAGCCAGTTTGGAAGATGTTGCCGGAAATGGAGGCATCAGGAGTCATCAAAAAGAGTCATAGCCCATGGGCAGCCCCGATGGTCCTTGTTAAAAAAAAGATAGTTACGATTTTGCATTGACTACCGAAAACTTAACAATGTTACCCATAAAGATGCCTATCCCCTCTCAAGGATTGAAGAATCGTTAGCAGCTCTCAAGACAGCAAAGTATTTTTCGACTCTTGACCTGACCAGTGGTTATTGGCAGGTGCAGGTGGATCCTAAGGATAGAGAAAAAAATGCCTTTACGACCCCAATGGGACTCTTTGAGTTTCTGAGAATGCCCTTTGGACTCTGTAATGCTCCTGGGACATTTCAGAGGCTGGTGGAGCATTGCCTCGGCCATAGATATTTCAAAATGGTTCTGTTATACTTGGACGATGTGATCGTATTTTCCCGAACTTTCCAAGACCATCTCCAGCACCTGAGAGAAGTGTTCGGACAGCTTGTCAAGTATGGACTCAAATTAAAACCATCCAAGTGTCATCTCCTCAAGCCGAAAGTATCCTATTTGGGGCATATAGTGGCAGCTGATGGGATTTCGCCTGACCCCAACAAGGTTCAAGCCGTTCGAGAATGGCCTATTCCACGCACCATCAGAGATGTACGACGATTCCTAGGCTTCATCGGGTACTACCGATGTTTTGTGGAACATTTTGCAGAGATTGCAGCCCCAATCCAAGAACTCCTAAGGGGAGTACCCAACTCCGGGCACACGAGGAATCTCCCAGTAGAGTGGACATCAAGATGCCAGGAAGCTTTTGATTGACTAAGAATTGTCTTGACAGAAACACCCTTATTGGCCTATCCCAACTATGGCCAACCTTCCACTTATATACAGACGCCAGCAATCAAGGTCTGGGAGCAGTCCTTTCACAAGAGCAAGAGGGGCGAGAGCGTGTTATCGCCTATGCCAGCAGAAGTTTGAAAAGAACGGAAAGGAACGACACCAATTATAGTGCCTTTAAATTCGAGTTGCTGGCACTAGTGTGGGCGGTCACCAAGAAATTAAAAAACTACCTCTTGGCCACCCCGGTTATCGCCTATACCGATTGTAACCCGTTGGTCCACCTACAAACTGCACAATTAGGGGCCCTTGAGCAACGGTGGGTTTCCCGATTGGCTAACTTTCAAGTTGATATCCAGTACCAAAGTGGCAGGGTAAATATCAATGCTGATGCTCTATCCAGGATATCCCACCAAAAAGAGCCAGCGGAGACAGAAGACATAGAAGAAGCGATTGAAATGCCTATCTTTCAGCAAGTTGCAACCGGCCCAATCCAAAATGCCATCACATCTAACAACCGTCCTGGTAGTTCCCTCCTGAGTGTTGCTAAAGAAGGGCTGTGGCTACAAAAGCAGAAGAATAACCCCATTATTCAGCAAATCGTAACCTTAATTCAAAATCACAGGCAATTATCTAAGCAGGAAAGGCAGAGTGCCCCATTGGAAGTCTTGAAACTATGGAGACAATGGGAAAGGATGACCGTGCAAAATGGCTTATTACTTCGGAAAAGCATTGACCCTAAAACACATCTATCAGTAACCCAGATAGTGGTACCTAGGGTGGAAGCAGAGACCATTCTAAAGACTTATCATGATGGCTCTGGCCACTTCGGTCATCAGAAAACTGAAACCACCATCAGAAAACGATTCTACTGGACTAATATGCGAGAAAGTATCGAAACCTGGTGCCAAGACTGTGTCCCTTGTGCCTTAAAAAAGAAAGCACTATTGTAACTTGTCGTCCCCTGGAGATAGTCACCCTTGACCATGTCAAATTGGAAAGAAGCCGAACCGGCTATCAATATGCCCTAACTATGGTAGACCACTACACCAAGTATGCTGTTATCTTACCAGTACAGGACATCACCGCCCAAACCACAGCCAAAATATTCTGGAGGGCTTTTGTTCGACCGTATGGCTATCCTGAGAAAGTTCTGACAGACCAAGGGTCTGCTTTTGAATCGCACCTATTTCAGGAACTGTGCAAATTATACAGATGCGATAAACTGCGAACCACCGCCTACCACCCACAAAGAAATGATTTCTGTGAGAGAAGGAATCAGACCCTCATCAATCTTCTCAGAGCTATTCCCCTACCACAACGAAATGAATGGCCTACCCTAAAAGCTGAATTGGTCTATATCTACAATAATACCATACACCAGACCACCAGATATACCCCGTACTACCTTTATTTGGGTGACAGGGCAATTGCCTGCAGACATACAGCTAGAAGTGTCTTCAGAGGAACCGCAAGACCCTCACCATCAAAGGGAATGGGTAGCTGAACATCAGTCTCGATTAAAAATAGCCTATGACATAGTAAGTCGACAAAGTCAAAGGGCTCAAGATAAACAGAAACAAAATTACGATCTTAACGCTCATGCTGAACCATTACCCATTGGAAGTCAAGTATGGAAGAAAAAAAATCAACGAACCAGCAAATTAGATCATCAATGGGAAGTTATCCCCTACACCATAATTGAAAAGCCCAGAGAGGGTATAGCTTTGTATATTATCCAGAGAAAGGATGGTAGCCACAGACATCTCGTTCACCGTGACCAATTTAAAGAGTATCGTCACCCAACTGCTAGTTGTATGGACAAGTATGAATTAGAACGAAAAAGGTCAGAAACTCCTCAAATCGAAAAACCAGTTGATTGTTTGGATCTACTGATGAGCATGTATTGGCCTGTCCATTGTAGCTCCCCGATCTCCTCTTATGAAATAACCTCAGAAACAATGGAAGAAAGGTCTCCAAGTTGTCCTACAACTGATCTGACCTCCCTCGAACTTAGGCACTCAATGAGGAGCACTAGGGAAAGATTACCCCAAAGATACCAACAATGATATCGCAATTGGTGCCAATTATTTTGATGTTAAATTTGAGCCTTGAAAATAATAATTGTCATATGCAACCCTGCGTGAGGACATGCATGTTTTAGAGGGAGGGAATGTGGTACCCCCAAGCTGTGGGAGTACCGCCTTATAGGATCCCTGGTGTAAGATAACCCTGTATTATTTAAAGTGAAGGTCATGATCGATGATAACTTCGTCAGTGATGTTTTACAATGTTCTATATTTAATGCCTGTGCCCTGGCTGTCATTAGCCTGCCTTATTTGCTGCAGAAGTGATGTGCCCTATTTCCCCAGGAATGATGGTGCCTCCTCTTTGACTTACACTGTTACTGTTAGGGGAGAGCACGAGGCAGGGCTCTCCCATGGAACTGTAGGGGAGAGCCCTATATAGTAAGGGAAGAATGGTTGGCTGCTAATAACATTGTCAGCTGTGGCACGCGACTTCAGCGGGAGGAAAGCCGGCGCGTGCAGAAGCCCCTGATGGGACACAATAAAAAGGGCTGCCTGACGGACCATGAGGGAGTCCTGAGGTGATCGCGGGAGAGCTGGACCTGCACACCTACCTTTCAACGTTGGCGGCTGGTCGGTGGGAGCAGAGAACACTAATCGTGGAGGTGACCAAGACAGACCTCATCTCCCCTCTTGTAGCTGGAAGGTCCGGTGAGAGTCGGAGAGGGAGGAGGGCTGTTGTCAGTGACGAGGTCCGGAGGCGGGATCCGAGGAAGGCGGAGTGGACGAGCGGGGGCCATCCCTCTGTGGAGAAGTGACTCCCATCATCAGCTGAGCACTGCCGGAGAGGTCTGCAGATACAGTAAGCACCACCTCTGCATTACTCCGATATTACCCTGCTGTCAGCTCTGCAAACCTAATACCCAGCTAGCTACAGAAGTGAAGGGACCTGACATCTCCCCACACCATTGCATCTGTGCCTGTCATCTCTAATTGTAGCGGCAGCGGACAGTAGGGGACTTAAAAGCAGGAGTACAAACTATAACTTAAAAGCAGGAGTAAAAACTATAACTTAAAAGCAGGAGTAAAAACTATGGGCCTGACTCAGAGCCATTCGTAAGCGGCAGCTCGTTCGCTCCGAGCGATGTTTGCCCAACTGCGCATGCGTACGGATCTTTATACGCATGCGCGAACCAGTCAGTGCGGTCGAAATTCATGTGCTCGCAAAATAGCGAATGCCTGATAATTTGAGTGACAGAATGAGGCGTATGTGGGTGGTAACAGGGGAAGGTGCTTGAAAACGGGGAGTGGAAATCCGATCGCAGGCGTGCTTAAAGGTCAAAACGGGCGTTTTAAGGGAGTGCATAATTAATCCAGCAGCATCATTGACAACGTCACTTGGTAGTTTTATAGTCAGAACTGCTCGCAAAGTAGTGGTTGAAAAAACCAACCACAAGAATAGCGAGCAGTTCATACGCTGGTCGATGTACTCGATTAATCTAATAAATAGCGGACATGACGTATGGTGCGAGCGGCTAGGGGGCGTATTTTTCAAATTTACGTCCGCATGTTTTGCTCGCTCGTTCAGACTTAGAGGCGTGAACAGACCGCAAAGTGCGAACGGTTCATTTGAATAGCCACCCCTTTTTAGAAAACGAATGACCGCAGATAGCGAGCGGCTCTGAATGAGGGCCTATGACTTAAACGCAGGAGTAAAAACTATAACTTAAAAGCAAGGCGATTGAGACCTCCCCCTACAGTGTTATAATATACAGAGATTAATAGTGGCATGCACCTGACTTTCTACATTCATCAAAAGGTGACAGCAGCTTACTTACTTATATTGCAGCCAAGACTGTTTTAATCACTGTCATAAGTGACTTATAAGTTAAAAGCAGCATTCTTCCTCAAGCAGTACTAGCCTTAACCTCTGCTCCCTGGATTATAAAAGGCAGTAATGAAAGCCAGCAGGGACTCATTTAATTACTCTGAAACTTTTATATACTGAGTTATTAGACAATTCAGAGCCCTCTGTTACAATTGACAGCGCAGGACCAGGATCATACATTGCAGGCTCATCAGGCTCTACAGTAAAAATTCCCTTTGGAGGACTTTAGGATCCTCTCAGCAGTGAGTGTGCACCACCGGTACTGTTAGCTGATCAGCTAGTTCTAGAGTATAGGTTTTAAGCATTGATAAAATACATTGCTATTGTTGGTTTGCATAATTTATACATTTATGCATGAGAGTTATCAACTGTCTAGTGCATTGAGATAACCAGCTTACTTTGCAGGGGAGCGGCCGAGGAGGCTCCTGTTTCCAGTTAAATAGATCATCCGTGGACCTGTGTCCTTTTACTGTAGTGAACAAATTGTTATATGCATATTAATGTATGAAATGTATAAAGCAAGCTTTTGGTGTTAATCCTTTGCATAATCTCACTTGACCTTGTTATTGCAATAAATGGTAACACTGTGCGGCACCAATTGACTGATATCTTGTGTGGGGGGCTGCGGAACTTACGGTTAACCCATCAGGAAAAGAGTAATCTGAAGAGTTATATTGGACTGGGTCCATCCCGGCCGTATCGGTGAGTCATCCAGTACATATCACCATAGTAATAAGTAAAGTAGGGGTGTTACACTCTAATACCCCTTTTACACCAGAGCTAAAACCTGGGTTTTTGAAGGGTTAACCCGGGCAGCTCCCTGGTGTAAAAGGGGAGAGAGTTGGATCGCCGGGTCGAGTGACCCGGCGATCCAACCCAGGTAACTAGCAGGGTTTAACACGGGCGTAGCCCGTGAAACCCTGCTGTGAGAACAGCGCACTCTGGGTCACGATGACCTGGAGTGCGCTGCTAGCCGGCCGATTGGTCTGCTTCAGTGGCGCTTGGAGATGACGTCATCTTCAAGCGTCCACTTTCACTCCGCAAAAGCCGGTTCTATGCAGACCTGACTGCGGTGTGAGCGGCGCTGACTCGGGAATATCCCGAGTCGGCGCCGGCAAAATTCCGGGTCTGATCCGGATAGGAACTTTGTTCCATCTCCGGGTCAGACCCGGAATTTAGGTGGAAAAGGGGTATTAGTCTCCATGTGTTTTTAACCCCCTTTGAATGCTGGCTTTCATAAGCATGCCTTTTCCTAACTCCTATCTTAGAGACCTTTTAAAGTGTATTATATGTTCTATTCTTTGCTTATATCAAATACAGTATACATTATTAACACACATTCTTCATCTGCTTATCATTGCAATCATTGAATAATTCTATAGATGTCATTATAAATGCTTTATTACTTTAGCTGCGATTCTAAACACACACACACACACACACACACACTCACACGTGTAATACCATGTGACTTTAGATTTAGATCATTTTTATATTATGGCAACTTGGCAAGTATAATCTCTAGTGACCCAGGTCCTACAGCATTGGATTCATCAGAAATACCTGTTTTACAAGCTGCATTATGACTGCTATCTCATCTTTTAACTGCTTAAAACAATAATCATGCATCTGAAATACTTGTACAGCAGCCAAATCCATGCTTAGTCTATATATGTATTTCTGAAAAATATGCTCAATTCATTCAATTATCATGTTCATATAATGTATCCTCCTTTTTTCTATGATTCTATTAAGCAATTAAAATGATTATTAGATGTCAATATATGTTATATGTGGGTTAAGATATACAAAATGTAAAATTTTTGGATGTTACTATAAATAATTGAAATATAAATGTGATCTTAAAATGAATCACTCTTTGTGATATGTTAAGCTGTGCCAGTATCAGATTTATTTGCTTGTTATTAAATGTCCCCGCCCTGAAAGGTGTGAGCTGTAAGCTTGTGAAACAGGTGAGTTTATTCCACATCACTTGGCAGAGTTAGTGCGATAAAGAAGTCACAGAGAACTTGCACAAAAGTAAGTTTCTATTCTTAATTATGTTTTATTTTCATTTGTAAGTTGTCTTATTTTTGCTTTACATTTTTACACACTTGTTTACTTTTGTGGTTATATAAGCAAATACTTGGATTGCATATCTGACATAAGTCTATATCCACATTAGTGACCAGCCAAAGCTAGCTCTCTGAACTGACTTTTTAAATGAAATGGAAATGAGACTTGAAATGAAATGTAAAGTGAGTGAAATAAAAAGGATAATCTTATGCTAGGTACACACAAGACCACAGGTTCTCAAACTCGGTCCTCAGGACCCCAAACAGTGAATGTTTTCCAGGTCTCCTCACAGAACACAAGTGAAATAGTTAGCTCCACCTGTGGTTCTTTTAAAACGTGTCAGTGAGTAATGAAATCACCTGTGCACCTACTAGGTGATCTGGTAAATGTGATCTGTGTGGGGTCCTGAGGATCGAGTTTGAGTACCACTGCAGTAGACAATATGTTGTCTGAGGGATCAGAGTGACATATCGAGCACATTGTCTAGTGTGTACCCACTATGTTGCCAAAGATCAGCGTCGTCAGTGAAATCCTCCATTGGCCCTGCATGCAGGTCTGACAGGAGATATCAGGACCGAGTACAGTATGGCCCCCGCCACCACTTGCCAATGCCGGGTCACATCGCTAAAGACGTCATCTAATGTGTACCGGCCTTAAGAGTAGGGGTTTTGAACTCCAATCCAGAAGTATTTCCAACATGTCAAGTTTTCAGGATTTCTGTCTGTGGAAACAGGTGTGATAATTATTGTCTCTTCTTGGATTATCTGTGCAAGTCCAAATGAAATCACCACTGTCAATGGAACAGCATCTTGTCTCTATAAAGGTGCATACACACGTAAAGATTTTCTGTCCAACTAGTTGATTGGTTGGACTGAAATTCTGGTAAGGTATGGGAGTAACTGAGGATCAGCAATTTGCTCCTAAATTATTTATTTATACCAGTTATTTATATAGCGCACACATATTCCGCAGCGCTTTACAGAGTATTTCCCCATTCACATCAGTCCATGCCCCAGTGGAGTTACAATCTATGCTCCCTATCACATGTCCACACACATACACACTAGGGTTAATTTGTGTTGGGAGCCAATTAACCTACCAGTATATTTTTGAAGTGTGGGAGGAAACCGGAGTACCAGGAGGAAACCCAAGCAAGCAAAGGGAGAATATACAAACTCCACACAGGTAGAGCCATGGTAGGAATCGAACCCATGACCTCAGCGCTGTGAGGCAGTAATGCTAACCATTACACCGTCTGTGCTGCCCGTAAATGCCAGAAAGCAGATGAAAATGGTCGTTCAGACAAGTTTGTTAAATGTTTGATCTAAACAATTTGTTCAAACAACAATTTTTGTCCATTTTCCGGCATTTGGAAGCAAATTGCTGATTGTCATTTGCTTTCGTACCTTACCAGATTTTCATTCCAAGCAATCAACTAGTTGGATGGTTGGACAGAAAATCTTTACGTGTGTATGGATCTTTAAGGCACACATCCACTAGAAGACAGGTAAACAACTGCACGATTACGACATTGTAATCGTGCAGTCATTTGTCGGTCTGTGATGTGCCTACACTGAACGAGCAGTCGTTCAGTATAGGCACATCAATCATCTGCAAACCTGTTGAACCTGACATTATCATCAGGTTGAACAACATATTTGCCTGATGATAGATGTCTAAACGACCAGCGGAAGCGAGCATCGCTGGTCATTTTAGAATTTTTTTTTAACGATGTGCAAACGATTTTCAAACTATTATTGAATGATAATGTTATCGCTCAATTTAATCATCTAGTGGATGTGTGCCTTTAGCTCTACTTGCTCCCAGCTTGCAGGATATGTTTCAAGATTACTAGGGACCCTACTATTAGAGTTGGAATGCATGTGATTATTTCCATTGGTCGTTATAATTGTGCATGCATTTTCACATTAGCAACATTTTTAATATGCTGCATTCCATCTACAGAGCTCAACCATTTATAGCGAATTACAGTTCAAGCAGCCAACACAAAATAGCATACGGAAATAGGACTTTTATTTTTAGGAGGCAGTAAGTTAGAAATCATGAGATGAGAACTTAGGATCTGGTGTACTGTACGTTGCTTTTCTCTCATTCCATGCATAATGGCACTCTGTTGCTTCTGAGTGCTTTTACCAGAGCGAGAGAGTGAAAAAGAGATAAAATATGAGGTACAGGGTAGAGTATGGGTCAACCTGTGTACATCTTGGCTTTTCATCGATCTGCCTTCAGAAATTGATGGAGTGAAAGGCAACCTGTAGTCACTGCAAGAACAGTAGCCTCAGATCTGTCACGTCTGACAGCATTGGTACAGGTATCAGTCTCAAAATAGTATTGATCACTTATCTGAATCTTACACGTAATGCACAAATAACACTGTATATGTATAATAGATATATTCAATATATTTAATTATATAAAGTTCTGTATGATAAGATCAGTGTATATAATACTAAAAACAGATATATACACATTGATCTGATACAGTGCATATAATACTGTATTAACAAATAATACTGTATCACAATGCTCCTTTTTTGCTTAAAATCATGTGGACAATGTAGTAAAACAATAGATGAATGCAAAGGGATACTTCATGTTGCAGACCACAAATCCCCATTATACTCAATAGTTACTGCCATAGGCAAATGCAGGGGGGCTTTCCATCTGCCTGGAAACCCCCCTCCCCAGCCCACACCATTACCACAATAGAAATAGTAATATGCATGTTCTTGGAATGGTGCCCACATTTAAAATAAAAACATTCAGCTCAGGCAGGATGGACCTACTGCCACACCTAATGGCATACTGTGATTGCTGGTCCTGTATATGCTGGAATTTTCACACACAATACACTTTATATGACGAATATTAAAGCTGGTTAACTGCTAATTATGCCCTCCTCGTGGACTGGCCACACTCACTCTAAAATCAAGCATTTGGAAAACCCCCTCTAGAAATCCTGCGTTTGCCACTGGCTGCGGTCTGATCCTATTGATCAAGCTCTGAAAAACATGCCACATTGCTTAGCCCTGTCTTCAAAGGCATATGGAGGCATCTTGCAGAGGTGAATGCCTCCATATGCCTTTGAAATTGTGTACAAAGTAATAAAAGGCAGTGAGGTGACAGCAGTAACCATTGCTTCAGTACCAAGTAAATAGCCAGGACAGCCTCTAATTGTAACTACTGTCCAAGCATACTGTATAAATTGCTGTGACACAGCGTTAATGAATGATAATTAATTGGGCCTATTTCCTAATAATAATTAGGCTCTATAATGACAAATAATTGCAATAGAGGGTGATGAGCCTAAGGAGGATGGTAAATCAGCTACCAGGGACAAGGAGGGTAGGAAATGAACTACAGATGAGTGAGAAAAGTAATTACATGGGAGAAAGTAGTCAGAAAATGAAATAAAGTGGAGATGGAATTCTGATTCAGCCCTACTGGACAGTTCCCTGCAAGGCAGCGTGAAAGGCAAACTACATGTAGTAAACAAAGTGAAACAATAGTGCATGTTGCATCGCACAGGAGTAGGAGGCTGGAGGCGACCAGCGCATGTTAAGTGCCATAGCCTATCCTTGGAATAGTCATGCATGCTTTCCCTATATAGAAAGCCTACATTTGCCCCTGACATGACCTAGTGGGAGGATCAGAGGACAGGAGTTGAAAACCACTAACTTAGAACATAGAGAGTACGGCAGTTTACTTTCAGGGGTAAGATAATTAGGGTCCATTTAAAATGAAAAGAGGGTCAATGCATTGCCTAGGTGATTTCCATATTTTCCAGATAATTACCATTAAGAAACTAACATTTCAATGTTCACACATTTTCATTGGGGTCACAATTCCTCATGAAACTGTGCAAAAATTGAAACATGAGTTTCTCTCATGCTAAGTACTTATCTGAGACGGTGATCATTTCCTGAGTGCAGCTGCTGCTCCTACAATCTTGTTATTGTTCATTTTTATTGGATTGCAACAGGGAGATGACGTGCCGCGAATGCATATACATTTAGTGCCAGAGAGCTTGTTGTGTGTATGTTCTGCCTGGTGTTGCCAGGACTGTTATAGCTCTATTTCCACCTCTAACACACATACACACAAACACACCCACACACCTACCTGTATTCCCCATATCTCACTTTCTCTTATCTCGTCCCCATCCACTTTCACCCTCCTCTCTTTTTCTGCCACCAGTCCTATGTCTGTCTCTCTTCCCCACCTTAGTTTCTCCCTCTCTACCCCATTTCCTTTTATCCCTTCTTTCTTCTCTCTCCCTTTTATTTCTCCTCTTCTGTCCCTCCTCTATTCTATCTCTTCTGTACAATGGGGTCTCTGCTTACTGTATTCTAATGTTTCTACAAAAATAATGATTAATTATGCGATTACTAGAGCAGTCGAAAGTGGCTGGATTGATAGGCTCACTTGTGAATTTTGGACAAGGGACTTACCAATTTGCTGATAATACACACATGACCTAATAACATAATTCTATGGTGGCACCACTGGAAGCAACCAATCAGTTCCTCTTGTGGCTCACTTTTACAACCTATTGCCCAATGTTTTTGATTATTATCTACAAACTTGTGTAAAACAAATTCCTAGTTTCTTGCAGAGATACGGATGATTTTCTTAGGAGTTTGGGTGATCATTTCTCTGATCACTCTTTTTGTCAATGTATCTTAAATCCCTGCAGAATATGAAGGGAATCTCTACTCCATGGTACGTGGGTTGTTCAGAATGAATGCTCACACACTGGCCCACCAACTAAGTTTTTGACTGAACTCTTTCAGTCAAATATTGTTTGACTGAAAGAGTTCAGTAACAATATTCAATATCGAATATTGTTACTTTCCTCTGTACAGGAAAGTAACAATATTCCATATACATAGGGTTAATATTAGGGCAGCACAAATGGTGTAATGGTTAGCATTACAGCCTCACAGCACTGAGATAGTGGGTTCGATACCCAATACAGCCCTAACTGTGTGGAGTTTGTATATTCTCTCTGTGCTTGCGTGGGTTTCCTCCATTTGCTCCGGTTTCCTCCCACATTTCAAAAATATACTGGTAGGTTAATTGGCTCCTAACAAAATTACCCCTAGTGTGTATGTGTGTGTGCATGTGGTAGGGAATATAGATTGTAAGCTCCACTGGGAAAGGTACTCTGTAAAGTGCTGCAGAATATGTGTGCGCTATATAAATAACTGGTAATAAAGAAAATAAATAAATTAGGGATGTCTACTGACCCCCCGTGTTTTGGTTTTGGATTTGTGTCTCCTATGTGCTATGGATCTGGATTGGTTTTGCAAGAACCGCTCTTGCCTGTTTTGGTGTTGGATCTGTATTTCTTTTCAAAAATGTATAAAAACTGCTAAAATCACACATAATTTATTTTTTTTGTTCCTATGGTATTATTAACCCAAATAACATGGGGTTAATAATACTAACATGGTCAATTGTGACCACCTCACAATATTGTTTGCACCAAGCTAGCTGGCTGACAAAGCTAAGCGACAGCAGTGGACGGCACAAACACGTGGCGGTTCAACTTCCAAAATGGCACATAAGGAAACAAATGTTTTTATTATTCATGAGGCCTGTGGGAGTTGGAAGAGGGGAGAGCATGGTTGAAATATATATTTCCCATTTTTTGCCCACAAAATCAACTTGGTGGTTCAGAATATTTTTTTAAAATGAAAGGAGCATGCAGGAGATGCTGTCTGTGGCCATAAACATTTCTGGACATTTTTGGCATTCAGCAACCGCATGTCAAAGATTGCAGCAGCAGTGGCGGTTCAACTTCCAACATGACACATCAGGAAATAAATGTTTTTATTATTCAAGAGGCCTGAGGGAGTTGGATTATGTATGTAGTTGAAAGCAGGGAAAGGAAGATTTGATTAGTAGTCAATTTAATTAAATTTTCTTATTCCAAAGTAAATTTATGAGGGAGGAGGAGAGGCATTTATAAAAAATATTTAAATCATTCACATAAGTCCTTGCCCCAGAATAATCCTTGAGCACTATGCTTGCTGCTGCTAGGAGTGGATTTTCATCCCAGAAGGGGACCAGGAAGATCACTAGTAGTACTTTAAAAAACAATTGACTGTTAAACAATGCTTTGCTGTCATACTTGCTCCCCATTGCAATCACCCAGTTGCATAGCAGATCACTGACGCCATAACATCTATGCTGGTATTAGATGTGCGTCCAATATCCACCAATAATGCAGTGGATTTTAGACAGTTAATTGAGGTCCTGTGTCCCCACTACCAAATCCCATCTAGATTCCACTTCACTAGAAAAGCAATTCCCAACCTGTACAGGGACACTAAAAAAACTTAATTAGTGGCTTCCAAAATGCTGTTGTACCCACTGTCCACTTAACCACAGATATGTGTACAAGCTGAACAGAGCAAACACAAGATTTAAGGCTTAAGTCATACATTGTGTCTTTCTTCCTAATGGACACAGGGGCTGATTCAGACCCGCTCACAAGCAGGTCGATGGTGGACCTGTGCGCATGCGCGAGCCCCATAGCGAGTGAGACCTTCACTCGCTCCGGAGCTCGCAGCAAAACAGGGCGGCTGTCGATGTTGATTGACAGCTCGCCCCATTTTGTAGGCGGGTAGGGGGGGTGGCTGAACAAATGGAGGCGTTCCCGCCCTGATTCAGAGCATGAGCTCGCAAATAGTGATTGGCTCTGAATCAGGCCCACAGATTTGAAGAGATGCAAAGAGCTGTTGTTAAGCAAATTTCAGCTCAAGTGGCATGTGATGCAGCAATGGCTTCTCCTTCAGTTTCTCCAGCAAGTGCATCTGCTGAGAAAAACTAAACTTTCCCAAAAGACCCCCGGGTGATGCAGATGAGTCAATACAACCAAGTTATGACATCTGGTTGAGTCTAAAGGAATTGCCTACAATTATTGAAACCTCTACCATGATTCCATCTGATATGGTCACCATTCAAAGAATGGTTGATGACTATTTAACATTTTTTAATGATAGCATCCAAATAGGCATGTCAGACAGTACTATTTCCTACTGGTAGGAAAAAAAGGCAATTTGGAAGCCCTTGCACAAACTGGCTTTGCTTTACTTGAGCTGCTCACCCTCCAGTGTGTACTCAGAAAGAGTTTTCAGCACATTCAGGAACCTTGTCAGCGATCGGAGTAGGAGACTACTTCCTCATAGTGTGCAAAAGATTATGTACATCAAAATGAACTACAAATTCTATGCCAATTACATCCAAAAATTACAGAGGCATCAGTAATGGTGGATTCCAGTGGGGATTAATTAATATTGTGTAAAGATGATGTACACACTGATGGGGGTGAGGAATTGCATGATGATGGCGACAACATCTTGCCTCTGTAAAGCCAGTTTGTGCATGTAGAGATCATTGCCAGCAATGTCAGCTGACAAGTGGTAGCTTGTTTTGTAGGGGCCAAAACAAACCCATCGCTTCATGATTGATATTGTTGGTGAAGGTATTGGTGGTGAAGATGGCAGATGCTTGGATCTAGGGAAGGCAGCTAGCTGAAGCTGGAATGCTTGTTTGTACTTTTTTAGCCAAAGTTTCTGAATTTTAAAAAACTTTTTGGATGGATGCGCTGCAGATGACGTAACAAGGATAGATTCCTAGATGGTTAAGGTTTCCACCTCTACTTACTCGGGCTTTACAAAGGGTACAGATGGCCTTGACAATTGTCCTGATTTGGGTAGAAATAATTCCACACATAAGAAGTGAGTTTTTTGTCTTGTGCACAGGCATGACAATGGGCTTTTCCTTATCATGGGCAGCAACTGTTTCGTCCACTGGTGCCTGATTTACACAAACAACATCCTCATCAACATCCTTATTAGCGTCAGCTACACAAATATCCTGCTCATCCTGGTGCACTTCCACAGAAGCATCCTCAATTTCTATGTTAGCATGTTCCCTTGTGCTTTCATCATGAGAGGCAGAACCATCAGTCATAAATAAAAGCACTTCGTGTGGTGAAAGGCATATGTTTTTTTCTTTACCACTGTAAAAGATTGGTTCTTGAGTTTAGATGCCCTGACTTAAGCCCTGTATGCTCTTGGGCATCGGCTTTAGTAGATGATGTAGATGGACTAGTATTGTCATGACTGGTGGCACTGGCAGCATCTCCAGCACTAGTACTTGGTTCCTGCTCTTCTCTCAACTGATCGTTCTCCATATCAACAAACACAAATGAAGTGGGGTACAGCACACACGTAATTTGTACCAATTTTAAATACTACACTGCGGTATCAATGACCTACAGTGTCACAAGATTTTTTTATGAATAAAAAAAGAATAACACACTGTGCTGCCACGTATGTGTGTGTGTGTGTGTGTGTGTGTGTGTGTGTGTGTGTGTGTGTATATATATATATATATATATATATATATATATATATATATATATAAAAATCATTTTTGGTAGCACTTGACTGTTTCTTGACTCTGCATAGGCCATGTATCCCTTGGCCATATTTTTTATCCTTATGTTGATTTTATTCTTTTATACGGTTTATGTTTTTTTTATTAATGTATGTCTATACACACATGCTTATAAATATATGAAAAGTATATGTTGTTTATCTCTCTTATAAGGTTTAATTTTCACTGTGTTTTACACTAAGGTATACCTATTTATATTTATATTTGACTATTAGAATTTGCCTACTGTATAGTTATATGCAGTTTGTGAAACCAAAAAAATGGTTGCCATCTGGGATGAAGGATTTTAAGAGTTAAATCATCCCCTTTGCAATATTTATTTATAGTGACATTTGTTTAGTATGGATCGTCTTGGCTAGCCCTCTTTTATTTATGTATGTATTTTTCTATGTATATAATGCATTTTTTCTGTCAATACATGGACAATTTCATAACCACTAAGTCACCAAGACTACCAAAAAGATGGCCGCTGCTATTAAACTATGGGCCTGATTCAGACCCTCTCTCAAGCGGCTGATCGCTCGTACGCGGCCGATGTTATACAATTGCATATGCGTATGCATTGCAGTGCGCGAACTAGTTCGAGCGATTGGGAAGCGCTCACTCGCCAAGCAAAGACAGCCCACTGGAATGAGTGACAGGAGAGGCCATTTGTGGGTGGTAACAGGGGCAGGCCAGTAGTAACGGGGGAGTGGAGTTGCGAACGCAGGTGTGCCAAAGTATTTCAACGCGGTTTCAGAGGCGTGCATAATTATCAGGCAGCGTCATAGTACAAGTCACCTGGCTGGATTATACACTGAAGTGCTCGCAGTGCTTGCGGTAGGGTACAGTCAACCGCAAGTGCTGCGGTCAGATCCGATGGAACCCGATGGACCGATGGTTGTATATACTTCCTGGTGATGATGTTTGCTAGTGGACGGCTAAAGACAGGCTGGTGGGCGTCTATAAACACAGTGATCGCTTGCCAAGACATACTGGGCGTGCTTATGTCTTGCCGTGCGATCGCCTGCCTTGACGTCACTTAGCTGAATTTCCATACACTGGGAGCGAGCGGCCGCATCTAGTGTGAGGGTCTGAATTAGGCCCTATATCTTAACTAGGGATGAGCAGTTCGGATTCTGTGGAATCCGAACCGCTCCGAACACTGGGGATCCGAGTCCACCCGAGCTGCTGCTTGGGTGTTCCCACCTGACTCGGATCCCACTTCGAGGCCGAATGTCATCCTCCCGACATCAGATTCTCACAAGAGTTCGTCATTTAGTCCCGCCCCCTCCTCATGGACCCGCGTTTATGTAAAGGGGTGGGGCCTAATGCTGTCTATCGCCTGGCCCCGCCCCCAAAGAGGAGAGCAGCAGGTCCCCTCCTGCTGCTTTTGGAAAGCTGCCCAGGAATATCGGTAAGTATGGCCGTGACTGGATTCGGCGCCATTTCATTAACTGCTCTGCTGGTAAAGTGACTGTATAGGGGGCACTGACTGCACATTGATGTATGCTGCACTATACTCTGCTGATTAAAGTGACTGTGTCCAGAGACTTACAAGTTGCTGTGCTGGCAAAGTGACTGTGTAATGGGGCACACTGATGTATGCTACGCTATACTTTGCTGATTAAAGTGACTGTGTCCAGAGACATACTACAGTAGTGGCTGTGCTAGCAAAGTGAATGTGTATAGAGGGCCCACAGCACGCTGATGTATGCTGTGCTATACTCTGCTGACTAAAGTGGCTGTGTCCAGGCTCACAAGTGGCTGTGTGTGCAAAAAAAAAAAGTTTAACAAAGTAAAGAAAACCTTTCAACAAAGTTAAAAGTTTTAAAAATAAAAACATAAACAACTGTTTTTTTTGTGCTGTATTCCACTGTGTATACAAGCACTGTGACTCCTTGAGCTGTACCCCACTGTGTATACAAGTATTGTGACTCCTTGGGCCATAGCCCACTTGGTATACAAGTACTGTGACTCTGCACGCCATAGCCCACTGTGTATACAAGCACTGTGACTCCTTGGGCCGTAGTCCACTGCGTATACACGTACTGTGACTCTGCTGGCCGAAGCCCACTGTGTATACAAGCACTTTGACTCCTTGGGCTATTGCTCACTGCGTGTTCATAGCACATAAGTACTGTGACAAGTTAACACAACAAAAGTTAAAAAAAAAAGTTTAAAAAAGTACATTTTTTTTTTTATAAAAGTAATAAAAAACCTTGTGTTGTACCCCACTGTGTACTGTGGAGCTCATTCAGACCCGTTCGCAAATTGCGGCTGCTCGCTCCCAACGTATTTAAATTTTGCAAAGTGACGTCAAGGCAGCCGCTAGCTCGGCAAGGCATAAGCACGCCCACTATGTCTTGGTGAGCATTCACTTTGTCAATGTAGACGCCCATTAGCGTGTATTTAGACGCCCACTAGCGCACGTCATCTCCAGGAAGTGTCTTAAAACATTGGCACATCGAGGACCATCAGAAGCAATTGCAGCGCTTGTGGTTGACTCTACCCTCCCGCAAGCACTGCGAGCAGTACAGGCTAAAAAACAACCAAGTTACGTGTTCAATTATGCTACTTTGCTAATTATGCACACCCATTAAAATCCGTTCTGATGGTCAGACACGCCTACGTTCAAACATCCACTCCCCCATTCACAAGCACCTTCCCCTGTTACCACCCACAAACGGCACATTCTGTCACTCAAGGTAGCAGGCAGTCTGTGTACTACGAGCGCACGATCCCCATCGCTAAGACTGGCTTGTGCACGTGCATTGCGAATTATACACATGTGCAGACGGACGACTCTCTGTCAGTGTGAGCGGCCGCAGCTTAGCGAGCAGGTCTGAATCAGGTCCTGTATACGAGTACGGTGACTGCAGGCCGTAGCCCACTGTGTATACAAGCACCGTAGCTCCTTGGGCCTTGGCCCTCTGTGTATACAAGCACCATGACTCCTTGGGTTGTAGCCCTCTGTGTAACTGTATGCAAGCACTGTGACTCCTTGGGCTGTAGCCCACTGTGTATACAAGCGCTGTGACTCCTTGGGCCATAGCCCTCTGTGCATACAAGCACCATAACTCCTTGGGCCTTAGCCCTCTTTGTATACAAGCACTGTGACTCTTCATTTCTGCAACTGCTTTGTGTGGCAATGTTTCATAAATGTGCTTGAAACTGCGGTGTCTGTTGTTCTGCTCTGTCTGTAAATGACTGGAAATTTAATGTTATTGAGGTTAATAGTACTCTAGAAACAAAAAAGAGCCCAAATTATGTGATTTTAGCTTTTTTTGTAAATTTTTGTTGAAAATCCAAATCCAAAATTGGTCACTCAGGTTTTTACAAATCCAAATCCAAAGCGGGGGGACGAATCAGAACCAAATCCAGCAAAAATGGTCCGGAACACATCCCTAATCTTAACCATAATGGCCGTGGGCACGCTAGTCCCTTGTTTCTTGTATAAGAATCCAATAATATTGCCGCCAACACGGAAGTATATCCTGTCCCCACCACTTCCCCTCCTGAAGTATAAGCGTGTTCTGTGTGTAATCACCCAGCCCTTGCTATACACGAGCTAGCGAAAACGATCGGGAGGGTTGTGAGGGAACACCCGCTTGGGACTTTGTACATTAGTATGGCTTTGTGCCGCTGGGAACTGTAGCTGATGTCATCGGTGATGTGCAACAAGATGGTCACCAGGCACTGCGCAGATGTCGTTTTCAGCACCAGGTGCATTTGGGAACTGTCACTCCAGTACTATGGCATCACCCCTGATGCAGTCCTGAAGGACGAAACACATTGGAACCGCTGACCTAACCTGTCCACATGGTGGACTGCTGCTACCTGCAAGATTTTGACCATTTCATTAAAAGATTAGTATTTTTGTTCTTTTTTCTATGTTTTTTATACCCCTGTGTTGTGTATCTAATAAAAACCTGAAAATGTACTGACGAGAGATCCTACAGGAAACATCCAGGAATAAATTACTACACTACACTTTTAGCATTATCTGGTACGCAGCTATATTGTCTACTACTATATCAATCGTGAGAAAGAAAGAAATACACTATATTGTTGTTGTTTCCTCTCATGGGCCTATATTGAGCCCATTTAAAGTTTTTTTTTCATCTGATGAGTTAGAGGTGTTCAGGCTGATGGTACCAAGATCCTTTTTTTCCGCCAAATAGAAACACATTTTGGACTTTAGATAAGCCTTTAAAACATGTTTATTTGGGCACACGCAATTTATGTTGGGCACTAAAACCATTTATGTAAAATACTACACTGTTAGTCGCATGTCTTTTTAACTTCCATTCACACATAATATATATATATATTAGTGTGTAAGTATGTGTGTGTATGTATATATATATATATTACATATATATGTATTTCTATATCACACCACGGCTTTAACCGTGTGGAGTTTGTATATTCTCCCTGTGCTTGCGTGGGTTTCCTCTGGGTGCTCTGGTTTCCTCCCACATTCCAAAAAATATACTGGTAGGTTAATTGGCTCCCTACAAAATTACCCCTAGTGTGTATGTGTGTGAGCGTGTGATAGGGAATATAGGTTGTAAGCTCTTCTGGGGCAGGGACTGATGTGAATGGCCAAATGTTCTCTGTAAAGTGCTGCAGAATATGTGTGCGCTATATAAATAACTGGTAATAATAATACTAATATATATATATATATATATATATATATATTTATTAGGGGTGAGCGGGTTCGGATTTCTGAAATCCGAACCCCCCCGATCCGAGTCAGGCTCGACTTTTCCCGCCTGACTCGGAACTGAAATCGAGGCAAAACGTCATCATCCCGCCTTCCGAGTCTCGCGGGTTTTGGATCCTATATAAGGTACCTGCGTCGGCGCCATTTTCTCACTCGGTTGTGGACAGTGAAGAGGGAGGGTGGGAGTTAGGGCTGGCTGGGCTGTGTAGTGTAGTGTAGTGTAGTGCTGCTGTTGTCCACTACTTCAAAGTCCATAGGGGCTGGCTGTGTTGTGCTGTGCTGCTGTTGTTAATAGGGGCTGTGTCCACTACTTCAAAGTCCATAGGGGCTGGCTGGACTGTGTTGTGCAGTCAGTTCTCCATAGGGGCTGTGTCCACTCCAAAGTCCTGTGCAGTGTCCCAGTACTAAAGGGGTGCTGTAGTGTTGTCCAGGGGGTGCTCTGTCCATCAGGGCTGCTCCCCCCAAGTGCTAAAAAAATTATATATTTTCTGAGTTTGTGAATTGTGTGCGCAGTAGCTGCACGTGCATCAACAAAGTAGTGCCAAGCGTGCGCCTGTGTCATAAGTAAAGGGCCGGCTGGCTTGACCGTTAAAGGGTGCTGTAACCCCCAAAGTACACTCCAGTCCAAACCAAAAAAAAAAATATTTTCTGTGTTTGTGAATTGTGTGCGCAGTAGCCGCATGTGCATCAACAAAGTAGTGCCAAGCGTGCGCCTGTGTCATAAGTAAAGGGCCGGCTGGCTTGACCGTTAAAGGGTGCTGTAACCCCCAAAGTACACTCCAGTCCAAACCAAAAAAATATATATTTTCTGTGTTTGTGAATTGTGTGCGCAGTAGCCGCACGTGCATCAACAAAGTAGTGCCAAGCGTGCGCCTGTGTCATAAGTAAAGGGCCGGCTGGCTTGACCGTTAAAGGGTGCTGTAACCCCCAAAGTACACTCCAGTCCAAACCAAAAAAAAAATTATTTTCTGTGTTTGTGAATTGTGTGCGCAGTAGCCGCACATGCATCAACAAAGGAGCAGCGCCAAGCGTGCGCCTGTGTCCCATAAGTAAAGAGCCGGCTGGCTCATTTCTTAAAGGCTGGTGTAACCCACAAAGTGCACTACTCTCCAGCAAAAATAAAAAAATATTTTCTGTGTTTAGCCGCACGTATATATCAAATCGATATAACATAAATGGAAGACCAAACTTTCTCTGATAAAAATAAAATAGAGAAAGATCAAGAACCACTTCCTCCTAGAGCTGAAGCTGCTGCCACTAGTCATGACATAGACGATAACATGCCATCAACTTCGTCTGCCAAGGCCGATGCCCAATGTCATAATAGAGGGCACATACAATCCCAGATGACAAAGTTCAGGAAAATGACCTTGAAAAATACATTTAAATCATCTGAAGAGAAACGTAAACTTGCCAATATGCCATTTACGACACGGAGTGGCAAGGAACGGCTAAGGTCGATCCCTAGTATGTTCATGACTAGTGGTTCAGCTTCACATGACGATGGAAGCCCTCCTCCCACTAAAAAAATCAAAAGAGTTAAGCTGGCAAAAGCACAGCGAAGAACTGTGCTTTCTAAGAAGATATCACAAATCCCCAAGGAGAGTCCAAGTGTGGTGGTAGTTGCGATGCCTGACCTTCCCAGCACTGGACGGGAAGAGGTGGCTCTTTCCACCATTTGCACGCCCCCTGCAAGTGCTGAAAGGAGCACCCACAGTCCACTTGCTGATATGCAAATTGAAGATGTCACTGTTGAAGTACAACAGGATGAGGATACTGGTGTAGCTGGCGCTGAGGAGGAAGTTGGCGAGGAGGATTCTGATGGTGATGTGGTTTGTTTAAATCAGGCTCCGGGGGAGACAGTTGTTGTCCGTGGGATGAAAAAGCCCATCACGGTCATGCCTGGGCAGAAGACCAAACATTCCACCTCTTTGGTCTGGCAATATTTCTATCCAAATCCGGACAACAACTGTCTTGTCATATGTACCTTATGTAAAGGTGGAATAAGTAGGGGTAGGGACGTTAACCACCTAGGAACATCCTCCCTTATACGGCACCTGCAGTGCGTTCATAATAAGTTACTGTCAAGTACAGAAACTTTGGCTAAGACCGTAAGCAGTCCAGGGACACCTAAATCCCGTTGTCCTGTTGTATCCAAGCACCTGCAAACCACACCGTCAACTCCCTCCTCGTCAATTTCCTCCTTAGTCAGGATCGGAAGTAGTCCTGCAGGCCATGTCACTGGCATGACTGACTCTCCTATCCGGGATTCCTCCGGAGGATCCTGCATTGCTATGCCTCCTGCTGCCACTGCTGCTGTTGCTGCTGCTGGGAGTCGTTCATCATCCCAGAGAGGAAGTAGGAACACCACTACTTTTACTAAACAATTGACCCTCCAACAGTCCTTAGCGAGGAGGATGAAGTACGACAGCAGCCATCCTGAAGCAAAACGTATAACTGAGGCCTTGACTGCTATGTTGGTGTTAGACATGCATCCGGTATCCGCCATTAGTGCAGTGGGATTTAGACAATTGCTGGAGGTAGTGTGTCACCGGTTCCAAATCCTGTCTAGATTCCACTTCACTAGGCAGGCGATACCGAGACTGTAAAGAAACATCAGAAAAAGTGTCCTCAGTGTCCTGAAAAATGCCGTTGTACCCAATGTCCACTTAACCACGGACATGTGGACAAGTGGAACAGAGCAGACTAAGGACTATATGACTGTGACAGCCCACTGGGTAGATGTATCACCTTACGCAGCAACAGCAGCAGCGTCACCAGTCACAGCATCTCAGAAACGCCAGCTCGTTCCAAGGCATGCTTCGCTGTGTATCACCGGTTTCAGTAAGAGGCACACCGCCGACAACCTCTTAGAGAAACTGAGGGAAATCATCGCCCAGTGGCTTACCCCACTTAGACTCTCCTGGGGATTTGTGATATCTGACAACGCCACCAATATTGTGCGGGCATTACATCTGGGCAAATTCCAGCACGTCCCATGTTTTGCTCACACAATAAACTTGGTGGTGCAGAATTTTCTGAAAAGCGACAGGGGCGTGCAGGAGACGCTTTGGGTGGCCCGAAAAATTTCAGGCCACTTTCGCCATTCAGCGACTGCGTGCCGAAGACTGGAGCACCAGCAAACACTCTTGAACCTGCCCCGCCATCACCTGAAGCAAGAGGTTGTGACGCGGTGGAACTCAACCCTCTATATGCTTCAGAGGATGGAGGAGCAGCAAAAGGCCATTCAAGCCTATACATCCACCTATGACATAGGCAAAGGAGGGGGTATGCACCTGACTCAAGCGCAGTGGAGAATGATTTCCGTGTTGTGCAAGGTTCTCCAGCCCTTCGAACTTGCCACACGTGAAGTCAGTTCAGACACTGCCAGCTTGAGTCAGGTCATTCCCCTCATCAGGCTTTTGCAGAAGCAGCTGGAGAAAGTGAAGAAGGAGCTAAGACGGAGCGATTCCGCTCGGCATGTGGGACTTGTGGATGAAGCCCTTCATTCGCTTTGCCAGGATTCCAGGGTGGTCAATCTGTTGAAATCAGACCACTACATTTTGGCCACCGTGCTCGATCCTAGGTTTAAAGCCTATGTGGTGTCTCTCTTTCCGGCCGACACAAGCCTGCAGAGGTGCAAAGACCTGCTGGTGAACACACTGTCAGCTGAAGCCGAACGTGACACGTCAACAGCTCCTTCTTCATTTTCTCCCGCAACTGGGGCTGCCAGGAAAAAACTTAGGTATCCTAAGCAACCCGCTGGCGGTGTTGCAGGGCAGGCAGGACCAAGTTTGGACATCTGGTCCGGACTGAAGGACCTGGCAACAATTTCTGACATGTCTACTGTCACTGCATATGATACTGTCACCATTGACAGAATGGTGGAGGATTACATCGGTGACAGCATCCAAGTAGGCATGTCTGACAGTCCATACCTGTACTGGCAGGAAAAAGAGGCAATTTGGAGGCCCGTGTACAAACTGGCTCTATTTTACCTGAGTTGCCCCCCCTCCAGTGTGTACTCCGAAAGAGTGTTTAGTGCAGCCGGGAACCTTGTCAGCGAAAGGCGTAGGAGGTTGCTTCCACAGAATGTGGAGAAGATGATGTTCATCAAAATGAATTATCAGCTCTTCCAGGGAGACCAGCCTCCAGAACGTACAGAGGGACCTGTGGTGGTGGATTCAAGTGGGGACGAGTTAATACTTTGTGAGGATGAGGATGTACACACTGAAGAGGGTGAGGAATCGGTGGATGAGGAGGATGAGGATGACATCTTGCCTCCGTAGAGCCAGTTTGTGCCGGGACACATTAATTGCCAGCTTGTTTTGTGGGGGCCCAAACGAACCAATCATTTCAGCCACAGTTGTGTGGCAGACCCTGGCGCTGAAATGATTGGTTTGTTAAAGTGTGCATGTCCTGTTTATACAACATAAGGGTGGGTGGGAGGGCCCAAGACAATTCCATCTTGCACCTCCTTTTTTTTCTTTGCATTATGTACAGTTTGGGGCCTAGTTTTTCAAACTGCCATCCTGTCTGCCACTGCAGTATCACGCCTAGATGGACCACGTGTTTGTGCCGCCCACTCGTGTCGCTTAGCATAGTCATCCAGCTACCTCGGTGCAACCTTTTGGACATAAAAACACTATTGTGAGGTGTGAGGTGTTCAGAATAGACTGGAAATGAGTGGAAATTAAGGTTATTGAGGTTAATAATAGCATAGGAGCAGAAGAACCTACAAATTCTGTGATTTTAGCTGTTTTTATGCTTTTTTAAAAAAAAATACAGATCCAAAACAAAAAACCCAGAACCCAAAACACGGAAGGGTGGTTTTGGCAAAACCAATCCAGATCCAAAACACGAAGAAAGATCCAAAACCAAAACACAAAACACGAAAAGTGGCCGGTGCACACCCCTAGTTTGTATGTGCCTTAGCTGCATGTATATCAATATCACATAAATGGAGGACAAAAATTTGTCCGATAAAAATAAAATAGGGAAAAATCAAGAACCACTTCCTCCTGGTGCTGAAGCTGCTGCCACTAGTCATGAAATAGACAATAAAATGCCATCAACGTCAACTGCCAAGGCTGATGCCCAATGTCATAGTAGAGGGCATAAAAGATCCCAAATGACAAAGTTCAGGAAAATTACCTTTCAAAATAAATTTAAATAGTCTGAGGAGAAACGTAAACTTGCCAATATGCCATTTACGACACAGAGTGGCAAGGAACGGCTAACGGCTAAGGTCCTTCCCTATGTTCATAACTAGTGGTTCAGCTTCACATGACGATGGAAGCCCTCCTCCCGCTACAAAAATTAAACGAGTTAAGCTGGCAAAAGCACAGTAAAGAACTGTGCGTTCTAATTCTAAGAAGATATCACAAATCCCCATGGAGAGGCCAAGTGTGGCGACGGTTGCGATGCCTGACCTTCCCAACAATGGATGGGAAGAGGTGGCTCCTTCCACCATTTGCACGCCATCTGCAAGTGCTGGAAGGAGCACCCACAGTTCACTTGCTGATATTCAAATTGAAGATGTCACTGTTGAAGTCCAACAGGATGAGGATATTAGTGTAACTGGCGCTGAGGAGGAAGTTGACGAGGAGAATTTTGATGGTGAGGTGGTTTGTTTTAATCAGGCACTGGGGGAGACAGTTGTTGTCCATGGGATGAAAAATCCCATCACGGTCATGCCTGAGCAGAGGATCAAACATTCCACCTCCTAAATCCCTTTGTCCTGTTGTATCCAAGCACCTGCAAACCACACCGTCAACTCCTTCCTCGTCAATTTCCTCCTCAGCGGATCGAAAGTAGTCCTGCAGGCCATGTCACTGACATGACTGACTCTCCTATCCGGGATTCCCCCGGAGGATCCTGCATTGCTACGCCTACTGCTGCCACTGCTGCTGTTGCTGCTGGGAGTCATTCATCATCCCAGAGAGGAAGTAGGAACATCACCACTTCTTTTACTAAGCAATTGACCCTCCAACAGTCTTTAGCGAGGAGGATGAAGTACCACAGCAGTCATCCTGTTGCAAAGCAGATAACTGAGGCCTTGACTGCTATGTTGGTGTTAGACGTGCATCCGGTATCCGCCATTAGTGCAGTGGGATTTAGACAATTAATGTAGGTAGCGTGTCCCCAGTACCAAATCCCATCTAGATTACACTTCACTAGGCAGGCGATTCCGAGAATGTGCAGACGTCAGAAAGAGTGACCTCAGTGTCCTGAAAAATGCGGTTGTACCCAATGTCCACTTAACCACGGGCATGTGGACAAGAGGAACAGGGCAGACTAAGAACTATATGACTGTGACAGCCCACTGGGTAGATGTATCGCTTTACGCAGCAACAACAGCAGCATCACCAGTAGCAGCATCTGAGAAACGCCAGCTCGTTCCAAGGCAGGCTACACTGTGTATCACCGGTTTCAGTAAGAGGCACACCGCTGGCAACCTCTTAGAGAAACTGAGGGAAATCATCACCCAATGGCTTACCCCACTTAGACTTTCCTGGGGATTTGTGATATGTGACAATGCCACCAATATTGTGCGGGCATTACATCTGGGCAAATTCCAGCACGTCCCATGTTTTTCTCACATAATAAATTTGGTGGTGCAGAATTTTCTGAAAAATGACAAGGGCATGCAGGAGACTCTTTGGGTGGCCCGAAAAATTTTGGGCCACTTTCGCCATTCAGTGACTGCGTGCCAAAAACTGGAGCACCAGCAAACACTCTTGAACCTGCCCTGGCATCACCTGTAGAAAGAGGTTGTGACATGGTGGAACTCAACCCTCTATATGCTTCAGAGTATGGATGAGCAGCAAAAGGCCATTCAAGCCACATGACATAGGCAAAGGAAGAGGTATGCACCTGACTCAAGTGCAGTGGAGAATGATTTCCGTGTTGTGCAAGGTTCTCCAGCCCTTCGAACTTGCCAGACGTGAAGTCAGTTCAGACACTGCCAGCTTGAGTCAGGTCATTCCCCTCATCAGGCTTTTGCAGAAGCAGCTGGAGAAAGAGAAGAAGGAGCTAAGACGGAGCGATTCCGCTCGGTATGTGGGACTTGTGGATGAAGTCCTTCATTTGCTTTGCCAGGATTCGAGGGTTGTCAATCTGTTGAAATCAGGCCACTACATTTTGGCCACCGTGCTCGATCCTAGGTTTAAAGCCTACGTGGTGTCTCTCTTCTGGCGCACACAAGCCTGCAGAGGTGCAAAGATCTGCTGGTGAAAACACTGTCAGCTGAAGTGGAACGTGACACGTCAACAGCTCCTTCTTCATTTTCTCCCGCAACTGGGGCTGCCAGGAAAAAACTTAGGTATCCTAAGCAACCTGCTAGCAGTGATGCAGGGCAGACAGGAACAAGTTTGGACATCTGGTCCGGACTTGTGGACCTGCCAACAATTTCTGACATGTCTACTGTCACTGCATATGATACTGTCACCATTGACAGAATGGTGGAGGATTACATCAGTGACAGCATCCACATAGGCAAGTCAGATAGTCCATACCTGTACTGGCAGGAAAAAGAGGCAATTTGGAGGCCCCTGTACAAACTGTCTCTATTTTACCTAATAGAGCCATTTTACCTAAAATGTAGTCAATAGTGGGAACCGCAGGATAAACTTTAATAACCCTGCGGCTCTCCATTGACTACAATGGAGGGAGCCGTTCATTGGCTGAGAGACGGGGATGACCTCTATCAGCCAATGAATGCTTAGCGGTGGGGTTTCCATGGTGATATCCCGCCACTAAGCTGTCATTCGGGGAAGTACCGTTCTGCTGATCGGTACTTAAGTACGTAGTTCGCGATTTTCAGGTTTTTTTTTTTGCCAAGTCCGTGGCATGCCTAGTTTGGAATGAAGAGGACAGAACCTCGGATAGGAGATGGTGAGTATAGTTTTTTTTCATTGGTCCCCTATGGACACTTTACCGGAGAAGTGGACCAATAGCTACAGGGATACATAGTTGAGTATGTGTACGTGTGTGAGTGCATGTATGTTTAATAAACTTATACTGTCACAGTATGTGTCCTGTGTTTTTTTTTTTATATTTTTTTATAGGTGAACTACAGGTACCAGTGGGTCCTTAATGCCCTGCATGCTGGTACTTGTGGTTCTCCAAGTACCAGCATGAGGGGCAGGCTTGCTGGGATCTGCAGTTCTACTTGTAAAGACCATGTTTTGCTATTCTTTATTTACATCACACCACACTATCAACCCGCCACCCACCACCACCAGGGGTGGTGGGGATAGCCCCGGGCTGTCAGCCTAGGCCTGGGGTGCCCTGGGGAGGGGAACCCCTTTATTGGGGGGGTCCCTTAGCTCTCCAGGGATTCCCATCCTGGGCTGACTAGCGGTCAGGGCTGATGCTGCAGCTGTTGGGCCCGGTGAAAGGGCTCCCCTGGCTGTGGCATCAGCCCCTGCTAGAAAAAGTTTGGTGCTTGTTCTCAAAGATACAGGGGAAAAATACCAATTTTTTTCCCCTGTATTTCCAGAACCAGGACTGGATCAGAGCCTAGTGCTGGTTGCGCAGAATACGGGGGACCCCTACATCGTTTGTTCCCCGTATTTAAGCACACCCAGCACTGGGTCACTAATGCCCGTCAGTGCTCTGTGTCAATGACACAGATGCAAGTAGCACGGATCTCCTGGTCTGCGTGTGCATCTGTGTAACTGAAATACACAGCAGCACAGACGGCTCTCACTGACCCATCCGAGGTCTGTGTCAATCACACAGATGTATGTAGCACGGATCTCTCTGGTCCGTGCTACATGCAACTGGGCACCATAACGCTGATTGGCTTCCTGTCTGCAACTGCAGTGCCACTCTTAGATGGGCCACGTTTTTGTGCCGCCCACTTGTGTCGCTTAGCATAGTCATCCAGACACCTCGGTGCAACCTTTTGGCCTAAAAACAATATTGTGAGGTGTTCAGAATAGACTGGAAATCAGTGGAAATGAATGTTATTGAGGTTATTAATTGCGTAGGAACAAAAAAAAGGCCCATTTTATGTGATTTTAGCTGTTTTTTGTTTTTTTTTTTAAGAAAAAATCCAGATCCAAAACCCAAAAACAAAACACGGAGGTGAGGTTTTGGCAAAACCAATCCAGATCCAAAACCAGGGGAGATCCAGATCCAAAACCAAAAACACGGGGGTCGGCGCACATCTGTAATATATATATATATAATATAATGTAGAAAAGAAGGCACTCAAAGGGGTCTTTAAAATAAAACTTATCTTATGGAAAATACAGGGATTAGATCAGGGGTCTTCAAACTTGGCCCTCCAGATGCTGTGGAACTACACATCCCAGCATGCACTGCACATAGTTTTAGCATGCTGTTATATCAAAAAGGTGGCAGTGCATGCTGGGATGTGTAGTTCCACAGCAGCTGGAGGGCCAAGTTTGAAGACCCCTGGATTAGATGGATACAGCAGCAGCCACTGGATATGTTAGCACAGCACAGCACAGACTGGAGTCAGTGTAAAGTAGCACCCAAATCACAGCGGGAAGGAATTATATAGAATCCAAAACCCACGAGAATCCACAGCCGGGATGATGACATTTTGCCTCGATTTGGAATGCGAGCAAGGCGAGAAAACCTGAGCCGCCATTCAAATTCACTCGGATCGGGGAAGTTCGGGTGGGCTCTGTTTTCAGAAATTTCACCACATGCTTCCTGAAGCACCTCCCACAAATTGGTTTGGCTTGATGGGCACTTCTTGCATACCATACGGTCAAGCTGCTTCCACAACAGCTCAATGGGGTTGAGATCTGGTGACTGCGCTGACCATTCCATTACAGACAGAATACCATCTACCTACTTCTTACCTAAATAGTTCTTGCAAAATTTGGAGGTGTGCTTTGGGTCATTGTCCTGTTGGAGGGGGAAATTGACTCCAATCAAGTTCTGTCCACAGGGTATGGCATGGCATTGCAAAATGGAGTGATAGCCTTCCTTATTCAAAATCCCTTTTAACTTGTACAAATCTCCCACTTTACCAGCACCAAAGCAGCCCCAGACCATCACATTACCTCCACCATACTTGACAGATGGCACCAGGCACTCTTCTAGCATCTTTTCACTTGTTCTGCATCTCACAAATGATCTTCTGTGTGATCCAAACACCTCAAACTTCGATTCGTCTGTCCATAACACTTTTTCCTCTGTCCAATGTCTGTGTTATTTTGCCCATATTAATCTTTTCCTTTTATCGGCCAGTCTCAGATATGGCTTTTTCTTGGCCACTCTGCCTAGAAGGCCAGCACCCCGGAGTTGCCTCTTCACTGTAGAAGTTAGCTGGTACCATTTAATGAAGCAGCCAGTTGAGGACTTGTGATGCATCTATTTCTTAAACTAGAGACTCTAATGTGCTTCTCTTCTTATACAGTTGTGCACTGGGGCTTCCCACTTCTCTTCCTACTCTGGTTAGAGCCTGTTTGCGCTGTTCTCTAAAGGGAATAGTACACACCATTGTAGGAAATGTTCAGTTTCTTGGCAATTTCTCGCATGGAATAGACTTCATTTCTAAGAACAAGAATAGACTGTCGAGTTTCACATGAAAGTTCTCTTTTTCTGGCCATTTGGAGAGTATAATCGAACCCACAAATGTGATGCTCCAGATACTCAACTAGCTCAAAGGAAGGCCAGTTTTATAGCTTCTCTAACGAGCAAACCCATTTTCAGCTGTGCTAACATAATTGCACAAGGGTTTTCAAGGGTTTTGTAATCATCCATTAGTCTTCTAACGCGCTTAGCAAACACAATGTACCATTAGAACACTGGAGTGATGTTTGCTGGAAATGGGCCTCTATACACCTATGTAGATATTCTTTTTAAAACCAGACATTTGCAGCTAGTATAGTATTTACCACATTAGCAATATATAGTTTGTATTTCTGATTAATTTAATGTTATCTTCATTGAAAAAAACAGTGCTTTTCTTTCAAAATAAGGACATTTCTAAGTGACCCCAAACTTTTGAGTGTGTGTGTGTGTGTGTTATATACACAGCTGATGGAGTTTAAATATATCTTTAACTTTGCATACGACTTCTGTATCCTCTTTACCAAAGTTAAATGTAGGTGAATATGGAGAATTTGATCTGGAAATGTAAATTCCAGGTGATACTGGTTCGACTAATTTTTAATCTGGACAGATGGGAGATTGAGTGAGTAAAGGCCCCCATACATCAGCAATCGATTGCAGAGATGCCACAATCGATTGAAAAAGGGAAAGAGGGCCTGATTCTGACCCGCTCGCGAGCGCTGGATGCTCACAAGCGGGTCGATGGTGCCGAAGTGCGCATGCGCACGACGGAGGGAGCTCCATCGTGCGCATGCGCGAGACCCGGCGATCGACTGGAAATCCGTCGCTCTGGGTCTCACTACAAAGGGGGCATGCTGTCGATGGTGAGTGACAGCACGTCCCCTTTGGTGGGTTTGGTGGGCGTGCCGGGAGCGTGGCTGCCAGACGGAGGCGTTCCCATGGGAACGCCTACCGTCTGAGTCCGGCCCCACTGACATCAGTTGTGATGTCAGTGGGAGTGATTTTGGCTCTGATAGAGCCAAAATCACTCCTGGGCTTGCGGCAGCGAGACCCTACCGCAGGGTCTCGTCGCAAACCCGATGGTCGCGATGGTCTCTCTTGACCATCGTGACCATCATCATGGACGCTCGCTATAGCTGTGGGTGGTAACCCACAGCTATGCGAGCGTCCATGAGGCCGCTCCAAAATGAGGTAGGAGGGCCCTGATTCAGAGCAAGCGCTCTGGTGAGAGCGTCCGGCTCTGAATCAGGCCAAGAGTTTTATACAAAATCAATTGCTGATGTATGGGGGCCTTTAGTTTGTTGAGAACACTTTTTAATGGTAAACTAGGAAGCTAATAATTTACAGCTGCTAATATTTAATGTATAATTCTACATAATCCTAGCATGTATTTCTATACAAAACATGATCTTCTACTTTTAATTTCATGCATCTCCTTATCTCTTCTTCTTAAATCCCTATTCCTCCCTCTATCCCATGATTATCCTCAGCTCTGCCTTCACAATATTTCTCACGGGGGGTACAGATTCAGAGCCACACACAATCTCCTATGGTGCAAGCGTAACGCTGAGTGTGCGCACAAAGCTGCTTTTGTCTTCGATTCAAATAGTGGGACTGATTCAGAGCTGGTCGCAAGCGCTGAGCACTCACAACCGGGTCGATGCTTGCCCAATGGGCATGCGCACGACAGAGCCGGCTCTGTCGGTGCATACGCGAGACCCGGCTAGCGACGCGTGCTCCGTTGCTCCGGGTCTTGCACCAAAGGGGGCGAGCTGTCGATGGTGATTGACAGCTCACCCCATTTGGTAGGCATGGCCGGGGGGTGGCTTCACAAACTGAGCCGTTCCCAAGCAAACGCCTGCCGTTTGTGGGCGGCCCCACTGACATCACCAGTGATGTCAGTGGGAGAGTTTCCGGCTCTATTAGAGCCAGTAGGCTCTCTGGGGCTTGCGGCCACGAGACCCTACCACAAGGGTCTCGTCGCAAGCCCGATGGTCGTGATGGTCATGACCATCACGACCATTAACCTGGCCGCTCGCTATAGCTGTGGGTGATCACCCACAGCTATGCGAGCGGCCGGGTGGCCGCTCAAAAAAAAAAAAAAAACGCCCTTATTCAGAGCGAGCGCTCATTCAGAGCGTCCGTCTCTGAATCAGGCCCAGTGTCAGAAAAGTGGCGGAACAGTGGCAGGTGTTCCTGGGTGGTGACTAGGAGGTGGGTAGTAGTGCATGCAAAAATGGTCCCTTCAATGGACATATAATGGGAGTGTCATGGGCATGTTAATGCAAGCTGCTGTGGTTACAGATGTACAATCACAATTATAGGAGGCCTTAGTCAGACAGACACTGCACATGCCATAGGGCTGGTGCAATTTTTAACCCTACCCCTAACTCCAATACTTACCGTAGGAATGTCAGCAGTCTGGATGCTGGCGTAGGGATCCTGATTGTTGTCGGATTCTGGCGCCGACATTCTTTTTTTTTTTTTATATCCAATAATATTTTTATTAAATTTTTCTTTTGAATATACAAATAAACATTGTATTAATAAAGCATTACAAACAATACAATGTATTAAAAACAATGAAACAAAATAAAAAAAATAAAAAGTACATACAGTACAAGTGTGGTTTCTCTTTTTGTTATTCAAATAACACTGTGTATTACCAATAATCCTCCGCATACAGATCAAAACAAGTATATATGGTAATCTTACAACTGTAACCATACATATGACATCAAATACAGCACTGCACATATTATATTGTGTTGTTTTTTTTTTTATGTTCCCCCTTGAATCTACACGTTAGGAAAGAGAAGGGTCCATCACCCCCGACCGATTATACGGAGAATCTAGCCATCTATCCCATACATTATAGTACTTTTGTATTATATTTCTAGCGGTATAAATGTATTTTTCGTGTCGGCGCCAGGTATTCTATATCCCGTGTTAAAGATACACCAGCTGGTGTATCTTCAACAGGAGCTTGGGTTTTTTGCAATGTACAGGTTTTGTACAGCCATACTCACAGTTACACAGACAAGTAGCAGAGATTGAGCGGAGCATACAGTGGACCAAATCATACGTAGGTAGGTAACACAGGATATTAATATTATAGGGTCCACCAGAGAGCTAAATATTACACACCTATGTACAACTGTGGTGCTCAAACACAGTGTCAAGATGGCATAGCACATGCACAGACTAGATAACGGTAGCCATCTTAGTAAGGATAGGTACTTGTTATGGAGCATCATGAAGATAGTGCAGTAGCACACTCCATATACCGGCAGAACCAAGTGCTAGCTCAGGTCTTCCCACCAAGTACAGATCTAAATCTTGGATATAGTGTGTTTTGGATTCCATTTAAGATCAATCCCTCTTGATTGGGCACCATTTTACATAGGAGAGGGTGTGGGCTGTAGTTGATCTTTAAAAGATGTCATTAGGATGCTGTTAGGACAATATTAGGATTAGATTAGAGAAAGCAACTGCAATCCAGTGCACTGCAAATATAGGGCCTAATTCATTACGGATCGCTATACAATCGTAGCTGCAATTACGCATGCAGATCTGCTGTGAAAATATGCTAATGAATGTAATCGCAAAGCCATCGCACAGGCAGCTTAGAGATGCCCACTACCCCTATCTCACATCCGTAATACCTTGCAGTCCTGCGTATACATCGGTAACATGGAGTAACATCGGCCCCTCATGCACAATTACAGCTGGTCTGACCTTACTCAGAAATTGCTAACCTCAACGCACACAGTGAGTATGCCGTCGAAGAGGCTAATTTTTGCACGCCCATGCAACGGGGTTCAAACTGACAGGAACGCCTGTGTTTCTCCTACCACTCCCCCGTCACCACCCCCAAACGCTCACTCTGCGATGGATTACTATGTGCATGTAATCACAGTGCAATTGTAGCACAGACACTGAGCGGTGCATGCGCAGTGCTGAACAATCGGTCGATCTGCGTATGTAGCTGCAACTGCATATGCTGCTGAATCAGGCCCTAAATCACATACTTTTAAATACACAGAGGAGTATATATGAGCATGTAGAATGCAAATTGTAGATTGCTCGATGGATATTAAATAACAGAGACAAAACGAAATATAAATGGGGCTGATGTATGAAGCTCTGGGAAGTGATAAAGTGGAGAGTTATAAACGACCAACCAATCAGTTCCCAACTGTCATTTTTCAAACACGGCCTGTAACATGACAGTTAGGAGCTGAGTGGCTGGTATTTGTCACTCTGCACTTTATCACTTTCCAGAGTTTCATCCATCTGCCTCAAAGAGGATTCATCCAGATTCATGAGGGATAACTGTTGTTTTGATTAACTGTTCAGAAAAAATACAATGTGTGATTTTAACACTGTTAAGCCATGGATGCCCTGTGACTGAATCAAAAGATGGCTCGATATGTGTATTTGGTTGACTTTTTGATGTTCCTCCAGTCGCTAAAACATATAAAGGATGAAATTCCACCAGGTTACTACTGGACACACTGGGGTCCTGACTGTATGCACTTAAGAGGGGCCTGGCTGGACGCACATAGGGGGGGCATGGTTGGATACACATAAGTGGGTCTACTGGACACACAGAAGGGTGGCTGGCTGGATGCACAGGCAGGCTTGATATTTTTTGCCCAAATGATTTTCTAGTAGGAATAAGGTAGCGGGGGAAAGGGGGGCCCTGCCGATTTTGTTAGTCCCGGGCCCCACAATTTCTGATGGCAGCCCTGATCTCATTACTGAGGTTTCCAATAGATTAACACCTGTATGCTTCTTTGTGATGCCAGCGATATAGACAGTAGCCTGTCTCCCCATGATGTGTTAGATACTACTGCTGAAAATGATACACACACCCAGTGGGCTGTCATAATCTTGGATTCTTTAGTTTAACCAGTACCTCTTATCCACATATCTGTATTTAAATGGATAGTCAGTACAATGGCATTATATAGGCATAGAAGTTAACGGGTTTGACACGTGACACATAACCTTAACAGGTTTGATACAGGATTCTGGCTCTTGGGATGCCGATGGTCAGAATACCGACAGCACCATCCCCACAGTCAGAATCCTGACACAATTAGCTAAGTGTCCTAATCCTAACCCTAACCCTAACTGCCCCCCCCCCTGCAGCCTAACCCTATCCCTCCCCCTAGTGCATAATCATAATCCCTAAACCTAACCCTCCCCTTAATCATAACCCCTTAACCCTAATACTGGATTCTGGAGCAGGAATTCTGACTGCTGTCTGGATTCTGGCACTGGCATCGTGATCGCCAGCTACATCCCACCTTAACTATTCTGCCAAACCAGATGCAATATCGGCGAATATTGGATGGAGATCTAATGGCTTAAGTGATCCACTGTGCAACAGAATGGCGGCTGTCATACTTAGTTGTTCTTGCAAATTATTGTTTCACAGTCAATTGTTTGAAACTACGACTGTAGTCTTCTTTGTCCCCTTCTGTGATGAAGATTCATCCCCAACAGCAGCAGCCCTAGCTTGCAAAGATTATTCTTGGCAATCCTAGGTAGAGGCGGTCAGATTGCTATGCAAATTGGATACTGGACTACCTCCGATCATTAATGAGGAGATTGATGATGAAAGTGTTGGAGGTGGAGATTGCATGTGCTGGTACATATCAATGCTGCTGGTAGTTGATGCTGGAGTGCTTGCTATAATTTTATATGATTTTCCAGATTTTGATAAATACATTGAATGAACTTGCTGCAAATGACATAACAGGGAAGAGGTGCCTAGATGGTAAACGTCCCTAACTCTACTAACTTTGGCTCTACAAGTGGCACAGATTCCTTGTCAAATGTACAGTATACACAGAAACACACATAGGTGTGACAAGGGGATATAGTTATGAGACCGACAGGGAAATCCCGACAAGGGACTTAAGATAGGTGTTGTCAGAGCGTCTGGCTCTGAATCAGGCCCAGAGTTTGCTAATCAGCCTCTGTGTTCTTTCTGTGCACTGATTTGCCTGTTTTAGAAGTGACACTTCTAGACTCTGGGTCTCATTCAGAGCCGCTCGTAAGCGGCCGCTCGTTCGTTCTGAGCGATGTTCGCACATCTGCGCATGCGTTTGGGTATTAGTACGCATGCGCGAACCAGTCAGTGCGGCCAGAAATCGTTTGTTCGCAATATAGCGAATGCCTGATATTTTGAGTGACAGAATGAGGCGTTTGTGGGTGGTAACAGGGGAAGGTGCTTGAAAACGGGGAGTGGAAATCAGAACGCAGGCGTGCTTAAAGGTCAAAACGGGTGTTTTAAGGGTGTGCATAATTAAGAAAGCAGCGTCATCGACCATGTTAGTTGGGTGTCTTTTAGCCAGAACTGCTCGCAATATTGCGGTAGGAAAAACCAACCACAAGAATAGCAAGCAGTTCATACGCTGTTCGATGTACTCGATTAATCTAATAAATAGCGGACATGACGTATGATGCGAGCGGCCAAGGGGCGTTTTGTACTAAAAAACGTCCGCATGTTTTGTTCGCTCATTCAGACATGGAGGCGTCAACAGACCGCAAAGAGCGAACGGTTAATTTAAATAGCCACCCCCTTTTTCTGAATGAGCGAGCGCAAATAGCGTCCGGCTCTGAATGAGACCCTCAGTCTGAGAAGGTATTGCATGCGAGGTTACAGAAGGTGTCTAACTTTGTTTAGCCAGGGCTTTCACAATAGGATTTCTAGTGTACAAAAAAGTAGTAGCAGGACCACAACTTGCAATGAAATGCCGTGGTCTGAACCTTTTCTTGCCACTGCATGTTTTGTATGGCATATTGGTAATTAAGTTTACGTTTTTTGACAGTAACTTTTTCCTGTATAGTTATACAGTAAGTGATGTTTTCTTAAAGTTTTTTCAAACATTGTTTAGATTTGGAGTGCCCTTTCTTACACCTTCTTCTAACCCTTGACCATCTTTAAAAGAAGATGTTGAAGTACAGTACTGTGACTGCCAGCACTAGTACTGGGTTGCCCCTGTTTATCTATCGATTAATCCATGATTAATTTTTACACCAGGACAGGAGTAAAGAGTTGAACTTAACTCACACCACACCAAGTTAACATAATGGGGAAGATGTATGACGTTATGTGCGCTGATACCACTTCTACCCGATGTATGATCGGGGGTTTGGCGGTAAATGACAGGGGCGCTATCGACAGCTACAGCCTGGCGCTGCCCTATCCCCACAGCAGGGACAGCACTGTCATATAGGAGGGACAGCGCTTGAATACATCTACCCCACAATGCGAAAGGGAAATAAGGAACTCGGGGCCTGATTCTGACCCTGTCGCAAGTGCTGTGCGCTCGCAACCGGGTCGATGGTGGGCCAGTGTGCATGCACACGATGGAGCCGGCTCTGTCGTGCGCATGCGTGAGACCCGGATAGCGACGGGCAAGCCGTCGCTCCGGGTCTCGTACCAAAGGGGGCGTGCTGTCGATGTTGAGTGACAGCACGCCCCCTTTGGTGGGCGGGCCGGGGGAGTGGCTGCCCAAACGGAGGCGTTCCCATGTGAATGCCTCCGTTTGGGGCCGGCCCCACTGACATCACGAGTCATGTCAGTGGGAGAGATTCCGGCTCTGTCAGAGCTGAAATCTCTCTGGGGCTTGCGGCAATGCGACCCTACCACAAGGGTCTCGTCGCAAACCCGATGGTCGCGATGGTCTCTCTTGACCATCGTGACCATCTTCCTGGCCGCTCGCTATAGCTGTGGGTGGTCACCCACAGCTATGCGAGCGGCCGGGAGGCCGTTCAAAAAAAAAATTAGCCTGGCCCTGATTCAGAGCGAGCGCTCTGTCAGAGCGTCCGGCTCTGAATCAGGGCCTCAGAGCCGTAACTAGACTTTTTGGTGCCCTGTGCCAGAAAGAGCATTGGCGCCCCCCTCATTTTTCAAAGGGACATAATGCACTAAAAAAAGGGCCATGGCTTCATGGGGAAGGGCCAGGGAAGAGATAGGAGAGGCCAGGAGATGTTGGGGATGGAATAAGAGGAAGCTACAAGCAAGAATGATAATAAACAGAAATTTGACAGGCCCAAACAGCGCCCCCTGCCCTGTGGTGCCCTGTGCAATGGCACCGGGCGTACTACCCTAGCTACGGCCCTGAAGGAACTGTTACCTTTACCATCCAGTTTTATTAAAAGACTTGAAATTTTTTTAAACACCAGAAAAAAGTATTTTTTGCAATTACAATTTTTGGGGTGCAGCTGACAGGGGACACTACCAAAGCTTGTTTTAGACCTCATGGGGCCCTAGGCAAGATACCAATTTGGGGCCCCCCACCCTCAAACAATCCTGTGCATATATTACAGCAGGTGTAGCTAAAGCAAGTTACACACGTCAAATTATATACATACATCATAGTATTTTAGATATATATATAATTATATATCTGTCTGTGTGTGTGTGTGTGTGTGTGTGTGTGTGTGTGTGTGTGTGTGTGTGTGTGTGTGTGTGTGTGTGTTACAGGGTCAGCATAAATCCACATGAAGTAAATGTGAAATATCCAGATCTCCCAGGTTTGGCAGAGAAAAGGCATTAGGATTGTGTAAATATCCAGTTCAGGTGTTGCCGCAATCATTGCCTGGAAAGGCAGCTGATTACAGACACCTATGAGAAGATGGTGTAAGAACTGCAGAGACACTGGGGAAACTGAGCCTGACCGTGAGATAGTCGCCCGGAGGTGACGAGTGTTAGGAATCCTGGACCTGTGAGTCCACTGAAGAAAATATTCCTGTTTTAAAGACTTTATGTAACATCTTGCCTGTGAACTGCCGTATCCTGTATACCTGCCTGTGGTGAGAAATAAAGATGCTGAAGGATTTTACCCGATCTACTATATGTGATTCTTGTCGCTATATAGCAAAAGCCAATATTTTAACTCTTTACTTGCACCACACTTACACAATCAACCACGAACCCACCACTCCAGGGGTGCCGGGGATAGCCCCGAGCTATGAGCCTGGGGTGTCCTAAGGAGGGGGAAACTTTATTGGGGTTGGTCCCCAGCTCCCCAGGGATCCACGGCCTGAGCTGACAAATGGTCAGGGGTGATGCTTCGACTGGGGGGCCTGGTGAAAGGGCTCCCCTGGCCGTAGCATCACCCCCCGCTAGAAAGAGTCCGGTGCTGGTTCTGGTAAATACAGGGGGACCTTACTCATTTTTTCCCCCTGTATTTCAAGAACCAGGGCCGGCTCAGAGCCCAGTGCTGGTTGCGCTGAATATGGGGGACCCCTACATCATTTGTCCCCCATATTTTGGCAACCAGGACTGGTTCTGAAAAGCCTGGTGCTGGTTGTGCTTCATACGGGGACCGTTACGTAATTTGTACCCTGTATTTAGCACAACCAGTATTGGCTTTCCAAAGCCCAGAGCTGGTTGTTTTTGGGGAAGGGGCCACACCATTTTTTTTTCAAAAAATTTTTACACAGGGTTTTTTTCTTAATTAAACACAAAAGCTCAGACGGGTCTCACTGACACGCACCTGCTTCTGTGTTTATTTAAATACCGGTATCACGGATCGTTAAGATCTGAGCCTGCATCAGTCTGCTGCTACCTCCCCCGGGTCCTGTCACCTGCACCACCACCACCACCGTTGACACCCGTGGGTCCCAGCCGCAGCTAAAGCCTGCTATCCCCCAGGTCCAGCCGCAGCTTGCAGCTGCTTCCTTCCCCCAAGCCCACCGCCACTACCACCCACACTGACCTGCCATCTTGGTGCACCCAAGTGAAGCCACATTGAGTACACCTGATGGAGACTACTACTGAGGCTGTGCATCAAGTTGAAACTTCCTATCTCTATAATGGCAGGTTCATGAGGTAATAGTTTAAAAACTGTAACTTTCTCAATTGCCTAAACCGCAAAAACACCTACCCTGGAACAATAGCTACCTAATAAAACAAACCCAAAGTGTAAATTTGCCCCCTACCCTGAGTTATGCTTTCCCAAAAATCCCCCATAGAGAACAGCAGAAAAGCTGTCCTACTTCAGTGTCAGAAAATACTGACAGTTGGAAATTTAAATTACTCCCAAGCCCTCACTTTTTATATTTTTGCCCTAAAATTTGGCATACAGCACCAAGCGACAGTTCTACCAGCCCATGCGAAATTTCAGCTCCATACCTCCAATAGCTTTTGAGGTATAGCCCCTTAAACACCATGGCCCCTCGGGATTTCTGTATGTGAAAATTTAGTTTTTTTTTCGGGTGGACCCTCTACGTCACTCGATTAGCCTGGTGCTGGTTGTACTTAATACAGGGAAGGGAACCCCTACGTTGTTTGTCCCCTGTCTTTAGCAATACCAGTACTGGGGCTCCAAAGCCCAATGCTGGTTGTGCTGTGGAGGCACGTGTAAGGCAGGTGCAATCTGACTGAGCCAGGTTAAACCCCGTGGTTGTGGTAGCAGTATACCTTTAAGAATTATGATGTTGGTGTCAGTCATTAGTATTCGCCTATAGGGTTCCTTGGGGGTTTGGCCTTGCTGGTATATTAGGTCTGTTTTGCAAAGACTCAACATCTTTGTTTCTGGAAACTTTCAGCCCAGGAGTCAGGGAAGTGATCTGCGCTTTTGATTGTATAAAGTGTGCATTGTCTGCCTTTTCTTTTTTTTTTTGTATGCTTAAATCTATTTTTTCCTTCCTCCTTTACATCCCAGTCTATGCTGCTGTCCCTCACTTTACTTTCTTTCTACATTTTCTTTTTCCCTGTGTTTTTCTCCCTTCCTAAATGTCCTCCTGTTGCGCCCCCCCCTACTATACCCCGCTGCCCAGTGAAGCTTTCAGCCCGCTCGGCTTCTTTAGCCAAAGCGGGGCCTGCTGTGCCCTGTGCGGCTGGTGGTCACGTGATGCGCCATGGCTTGTGGCAGCTGTGCCGGAGCCAGAGGCTGAGTTAGCTGGCTCCCGGCAGTTTTGCGCAGCAGCGACGGGCTCCATTGCATTGCATGCTCCAGAGGGATGCAGCCTGCGCAGCTGCTGCGGGCCTGTCCTTGGAGGCCTCCCACATGAGGGCGGCAGGGTCAGCGGAGCTTCCACTTGTCCCACGCCGCTCAGTGCAGGCTATGATGCAGGGTCTCTGGTCACTGCTGTCCCCGGCGGGGGTCAGCGGTGTTCCGGGAGGGGTGCGGGGTCCAATCAGCCATTGCTTGGGAAGGGCAGTATAAGGGGAATAAAGTGGCTTTTAAGGTCTCTTGTTGGGCTCCCAGCAGGCCAGGCTGGACCTGTAGTTCAGGTCCAGAGTGTGACTGATGCACGGGGTGATATGATGCCCAATCACAGCCAGAGGGCTTACACTGCCCCGCTTTACAGTGCGGTGGTGTCGGTGAGTAGAGCTGCTTTTGGTGCTGCATGTTCTTGTTAGTGTCACACATGAAATATATAGCGCCTCCTTTTAACATGTATCAGCCAGTAATAAATATCCTGTGCACCAGCTAGGAGATCTAGAAACCATGCTACGTTTAGAGATGAGCTGCTATAGAGCCACTATTTCCATCTATGTACAGGGCAGTGCTAGGTCCTTCTGCTGTTTCCCCAGACTGCTCCAATTATCTGGAATGGTGCCCACATACGAAATATGTACATTTAGTTTAGGCAGGTTGGCACTACTAACGAATCTAGTGGCTTATTGTGATTGATGGTCCTGTATATACTGGAATTAATGGACACTCAAAATATTTTTGTATGACTCATATTAAAGCTGGATAAGTGCTACTTATTCTCCCTTCAGCGACTGGCTACACTCACTCTAAAATCAAGCATTGGGAGACCCTCCCCTTTAGAAATCCTTTGTTTGCCACTGGTGGGGGTCACTTAACGCTGGGTTACACCTTCACCCCGCCATTAGTACAACGTGTGCGGCTGGCACGCTTATGCAATTTACGTGTTTTTTCCCTGTCGCGTTCGCTAGGTGATGCTGCACCTGTGGTGCAACAGGTTCCATTGCCTCACTAATATAGAAAATAAGAGCGCTTGTGACCAGTTGCTGGATTGAGTAATTTTATAATTATTGCACATTTCACAATTAAAAACTATGAATTTATTCAAACTACACAGATAGAATAATTCATAGGACCTATTGCCACAATATATCTGTACAGCACAGATCCGGCTCTGAGTACATATAAACATTCAGAATGTCGGTCTTATTAGCAGGAGTATAAGCAGCAGAGATGTGGCATAACTATTCCATCACAGCCAGTAACATGCGAATGTAACCGTTAGTAATAATATTCAGTCACAGCCAATTAGCATAAAGATATAGAAGTTGGTAGTGTGTAGCTGGATGATATTGTCACTACAAATTATGTTAGTATTAATACTTGGTACATTACCATCTGGCCATTTCTTTATAGTGATTAATGACCTCTGCCCCCAAAATGGGGGGAGGATACTCCGTACTGCTGGCTGGGCAAGTAAGACAATTGCTGGGTACTTAGTATTAATGTGCATGCTTATGCATCAAGCGGTCCAAGGGTGCTATGGTCCTCAGGGAGGGGGGCCTCTAATGTTGTTCCATTACCTTCCTCCCACCCCTTATTCACAGGTTCCTCATCTATGTTTGCTCCACCCAGTTTGCAGCCTTCCCTACCTGTGGCAGACATGGATCCTGCAGCAGCCGCTAATGTATTAGTGGCTTTGGCAGATGTGTTGGCACCTTTTTTGGCAGCGCAGTCCTCGTCAGCCTCCAAAGCATCCATCGGCTCAGTCATCTGCACACTTGCAGAAAACTTTGCCCCCCCCCCTGACGGGCCAATTTTTTGCGCGTTTACCATTTGCTAGGGGTGTTAAGTCCTGGTGCTGCGCCTTTGGTTTCTCATTCTACATCTGCGAATGTGGCTATGGATTTTGTGCCTGTTCTCCCTTCTCCCTCCTCTGCAGGTGTTGCTGCGGCTGTGACCTCTGCTGACCAGATTGATGATGCGGTGGTTTGCTGAATAGATTGGTTGCATTGCTTAAATGGGTAACGTTAGCTGGGTGGAAATGATAGACAAAAGATCTTGATCTATTGACTGCAGTCGAAGGTGTGTGCTTATCGCAATTTTTATTTCATTTGCTCAAATTGGCATTTACAATGGTGCTATGGCGCATTTCGGGTTAGTGAGTTGTTGGCACCGCATGCGCTTCGGCACCTCTGCTGCGCAGGTTTAGTTATAAGTAGTTCACGAATGATCAGTTTAAATGAACTGATCTTCAAAATGAACTAGTTTAATCAGTTCACATATCTGGCAATGATCAGTTCATCATGAGTTACAACACGTGGGATTCCCCATCATCTAAAGACATGGTGCTGAGTGCTGCATGCTATATGCTGTAGTTTTGTTTATTCTACAAGACATGGGAGGAGATGTATCAAACCTTCAAGAGAGCTCAAAGGGGAAGGTTGCCCATAGCAACCAATCGGTTTCCGTCATGTTATAGACAGTGTTAGATAACTGACAGAAGCTGGCATATACAACCCCTACACTATCACACCCATTATGTCCCTAAATAATGAAAAATAGAAAAATTGTTAATTTAGAGAAGAAAACAGAAATGCAATTATAATAACAATACTATGATTTATAGCAAACTGTGTATCATAATGTTGTAATGATGGGTCTATGTTTATGTGGAGGTCTGGAGCTGTAGTCCCATATTCTCATTTTTAGTCTATCCCAGATGTGCATCCAGTGCCATTAATGGGTGCAATTAAATAAAAGATGGGGTAACTGTATGGGTTTTTCCTATAACTGTTTTTCTTCCCAATTACTGTGTTTTCAAAGCATGAAAAAGTGACACGTCACAATACTCTTAATTTGGGTCTTTCTCAACAATAATTTACATTGCAGTGCTAAACATGTCACTACTACTTTGCTGTATAAGTGATTGCTTTTTTAACTAATACAAGATCAGACATATCTGATCATTTGAACAGGACTCATCTAGTAGAAATGCTGTACTGTATGTATAATAGAGTTGTTCCGTTTACTATCACTTCTTTTGCAGTGTATCAGAGCCAGTGATGCAATGTCCTAAATGAACTTCAATTTTGAACTGCTCTTTTGAGTGAACTATATCATAATGACCTATTTATCAAAATGAACTAGATTTCCCATCTCTACGCAGGATGCGTCGCTCTAACACTTACCAAATTGGGCGGGGTCGCTGGCTAGCTTTGCAGAACTGTCAGGATGCCGGGACCTGCCCGGTGTGTTTTTTAACGCATGAATATTTGCGGCTGTGCTCAGAGTGTGGAGAAGTGTGGTGGTGCATCAGGATGGGGGTTCCAGTTGGTAAATACCAATTTGGTCAGTTTTTGCAGTGGTGTATGGACGGATCTCGGTCTACCTTAGCGCGAATATGGTGCTCATTTGTTCTGAATGGGGACTGCCATGTCTGCTGCCGCTTCAGGTTTTTCACGTCAGAGATTCATTCTCTGGGTAGGTGGAACTCTGGAGCAGTACGTCGGTTTGTGCATACGGGCAGGGTGCTTGCTGGCGTTATTCGGCATGTTGACCAGGGGTTTAGACTACTCGCTTTCAGGAGTTTGGAGGGATTTTTATTTTTCCTATGGAGGCAACAAATATTCCCCATATAAGTAGAAAAGATTCTAGTAAGTTTTTGTTTTTACCTCCAGCCTGGTTGGCATGCTTGTGTTTGTCACTAACATCGTTATTGTTGTTTTATGTTGTCCTGTCTGCAGTTTGCAGGTGTGCATGGTGTGGTACGAGTGTTGTGTGTTTTCAATTCCTTTCTTAAATAAAACCAGTAAGAAAATAACATAGTTATGATGACAGGCCAGTCTGGATTATTGACAAGTCATTCCTTTTATTATTATTATTATTATTATTTATTTATATGGCGCCACAAATGTTCCGCAGTGCCTTACAAAGTACATAAACAAGTTGTAGACTTACATAACAATACACTACAGGACCAGGACATGGATAATATATATTGCTACATTAGCAACCATAACACCCAGATAATCAACAGAGCATAAGCAACCAAGTGTTAGGTGCCCTAGTGGTGAGTAAGAAGTAGATGAAACTAAAGTAGGGAGAAGCACAAGAGGGTAGAGGACCCTGCCCGTAAGAGCTTACATTCTAAAAGGGTCGCTAAGTCGGCCGCTGTGCATTGCTTAAGCTCTTTTGTTTCGGCCTATGGTGTTAAGTGATTGGGTTTTTAGAGGAATGCTGTGGCGTGAATGATGGGGCGTCTTTCTACGGTGAGACTGTTTGGTCGGCCTATGGCTTTTGATCGTGCACTTAAGTGGAGATGATGGCAGAGTTGTGGTTCAGAGTGAACTCAAATTTATGATGTGCATTTGGTCTGAAAAGGACCATTTGTCGGGGTGGCGAGTATTAAAAGGACGTCTATGTCTACGGTGCGACTGTTTGGTCGGCCTATGGTGTGATCATACACTTAAGTGGAGATGATGGCGGAGTGTGGTTTCAGAGTGCACTCAGATTCATAGACGAACATTTGTTGGTCTGACGGGGACCATCTGTTGACGATCGATCTGTTTATGTTGATGGAGGCTTTGTTTAAACTGATAGTTGAGTTGGTTTAGTGTCTTTTGTGGCGGGCTGCGGCTTGAGTTGCCTTGCTTTGGCGGAAAGAACGGTAGTGTGCTTCTGGTTATACAAATTAGATGGGTGCGCTCTCCTTAATCAATGATAGGCTGGAAACGTCCCTACCGGGAAATGACACAGCCCGTCCGTGCGGGCTTTTGCTGGAGAGTTGAACACCAATGATGATGTGTTTGGTCTGCGTGTGTTTTGTCGGAGTGTCCGTTCTTTGTTGTCTGCCACCATACTAACTTTAAGCTCACAATCAATTTCAATTGGCAACTTCTAATTATCTAATTAGAGAGCCCAAATTCAATATTATATTAATTATTAATAATCTAATGTCAAATAAATTTGACGTTTAATTTTAAATACAACTCCTGTTGTCTGTGTGCTTATTTTTAGATATGTTTTTAGTTGTGTTAAGTCTGAAAGGTACATATCAACCATAGGGAGTTTATGAGATTGCTGTCACTCGCAAAATGGTGGAGCTGCTAATTCACAGAATTGTGAGATCTAAGCAGAAAATAGAGCTGTGCAGATGGGATAAAAGTGGTGTGGATGGGGGGAGGAGACAGAGCAGTGTGGATAGTTGAAACATAAAGGAGGGAAGATTAAGCAGTACAGAGGGGGTTAGCCAAAGTGATGCAGTTGGGTGAAAAACAGTGGTGCGGATAGGGTGGAGGAACACCGTAATGCAGATGGGTGGAAAACAGTGATGCGGATGGGGGGGAAACAGAGTGGCACAGTTTGGGGGGACAGCGACATGGGTGGGGGTAGAGAATGGCATGAACATGGGAAGACAGAGCAGTGCAGATGGGTAAAGACAGATTGATGCGGATAAGGGAATACAGACTAACACAAATGGGAGAACACACATCAGTAGGGATTGGGGAATACAGATTGGTGTGGATGGGTAGGAAGACAGAGTAGTGCGGGTGGGGGAGAAGACAGAGTTGCACAGTTGGGGGGATAGAGTGGTGCAGATGGAGGAAGAAAGAGTGCCACAGAGGAAAGGAAGACAGAGCGGTGTGGCTTAGGGGAAGGCAGTGGTGCAGAAGGAGACAGAGTGGCATGGATGCAGGGCGGTGTGGATGGAGAAAGACAGATTGGTGTGGATGAAAGAACACAGACTAGCACAGTTTGGAAACCACACAGCAGTAGAGATTGGGGAAGACAGATTGGAGTGGATAGGGAGGAAGACAGAGAGTGGTGCCGATGATGGGGGAGACAGAGTTGCACGGTTGGGGGGACCAGAGTAGTGCAGATTAAGGGAAGAGGGTAAAAGCCGGAAACATAGTAAATGCATTGAAAAAGCCGGAACTCCATAGTAAGTGTATTAGAAAAGCCGGAAATCCTATTACATGTATTGAAAAAGCCAGAAATCCATAGTAGATGTATTAGAAAAGTCAGAAATTATAGTAAATGTATTGAAAAAGCCAGAAATCCATAGTAAATGTATTAGAAAAGCCGGAAATCATAGTAAATGTATTAGAAAAGCCGAAAATCCATAGTATGTGTATTATAAAAGCCAGAAATCATAGTAAATGTATTAGAAAAGCCGGAAATCCATAGTAAATGTATTAGAAAAGACGGAAATCTATAGTAAATGTATGATTGCCGGCTTTTTCAATGCATTTACTATAATTTCCACCTTTTTTAATGCACTTTACTATGATTTCCTGCTTTTTCAATACATGTAATATGATTTCTGGCTTTTCTAATACATTTGCTATGATTTCAGGCTTTTTCAATACACTTTACATTGTTTCCGGCTTTTTCAATGCAGTTACTATGTTTCTGGCTTTTACCCACACCCCAGATTAAGGAAGAAAGAGTGCCACAGATAAGAGAGAGACAGCAACGTGACTGTGGAGAAATCACGGATGCAGGGCGGTGCGGTTTGGGAAAAACAGATTGGTTCTGTTGAGGGAACACAGACTAGCACAGTGGGGAGACCACACAGCAGTAGGGATTGGGGAATATATAGCAGCATGGAGGCATATAGGGGAAGAAAGTGTACTTGCATAGACAGAGTATGATAGTTTTAGAAATAAGGGAGCTGAACATGTATTCTAAACTAGATAAATGTATGGCGCGAAAAGGATGTTGGAAGCCGGTGAGATTGTTGTAGTGATCGAATGGGAAGATTGTGGGCACTGAGTTGGATGTGGGAGCCACATAACTGCTCAAGCCTCAGTTGCATAGACTGCATGTGTGTATTCCAATCAGCAAACGATTCTGTGAATTAGCAGCTCCACCATTTTGTGAGTGACAGCAATCTCATTCTGTGAGAGCGCTGAATCTGCATTTAACCACAGGGTGTGATAGCATACCATATCTGTATTGCGCAAGGAACACGTCCATTAAGGCATCAGCCTTAATGATCGTAATTTCATTGCTTTTTTTAGTTTGAGTGGCACAAATTCAGTAGGTTTTGTGAAATTTCAGATCATTTCTAAAAAGCCTTAATGGGACATGTAATACTGTAAGGTTTTTTGTCTATGGAATATATATATAATATTAATGTTTAACTTACTCCAGTGACAACTCTGTAATATATGCAGTTATTACTGTAATCAAAAACGCATTAGAAAGCATGAGAGCAAGGCAAAACCTCAAATATGACAGAGATTAATACCACTTGCATATATGCACAAACATACACAAAAATGGAAATTTTAAGTGAACGCCAAGGCCCATCTCTTGCGAGCCTGCAATGTAGAACTGGAGGAATGGTGGACAAACAGTGGAAGGCAGGAGGAGAGGGGAAGAATGGGAGGATAAAGAGAGGTAGACAGGAATAAAGGGGGAATAATAGAGGTAGACAGGAGTAAAGGGGGGACAAAGAGGTAGATGTGAGTAAAGGGAGACAAACGGAGAGAGAAGGAAGGAAAAGGGGAAAACATGGTGAGCCAATTAAAAACCACAACAGGATATATAGGAGATAGGTAAGAAAGGCACTTCTAAACAGACATTAATCAATAATAACCTTGATGCACTCCCCTTCTTTCAAAAGGGTGTCAGCTCTTTCAGAAAAATGGTGTCAGTTGGATTCTGACACCTAGAAACTATATCATTAAATGGATGTGATATGGAGCGCCTGAAAGTGCTGAGTGCCTTGTGCAAATAATTAATTAAGTAATTGCGGGTATATTTCAGCCACTCTCACAATGCAAGCTGCAGTGTATATGTGCAATAATCAGTGCAAGTTTCATAAAACACATATATTAAAAATAAGAATTTAATACTAACAGCAATATAAATGTTCTGGTGCATTTAATGTGTCATTGGTGCATATGTGCATTTATAAAAATCAAAATGATGTGCTGATATTACTAAAAAAGGTATACAATTTATTTCAATATTACAACAGTAACTGTGCAATAAAGGTTTGCACAGATAGCATGAACTTGGACAACATCTAGTAAGAAAAATATAAAAAGTATCTAAAAAAAATGGAAAACAAAAACCTTTTAAAAAAATTTTTAAAGCAGAAAAGATGGAGCTTATCTAAATTTTAAGAAGGTCCTGGAAGGCTGGATTGCACTGGACAAACGCGTTTCATCTATTCTCTAGACTTCTTCAAGGGGATGTCCATTGTGTGCTGTGTCCCTGTATTTATAATTCTTTGCTTGATATGCTGAGTTAAAGGGGTGGGGTTTTAGTGTGACATCACTTCCAGGTACTAGATCTGCTATGTAAAGCACATAGCAATTGATGAGGGTCTATCCACAGGACTAACAACTATTGTTCATATTGTGCCCTTTCCATCAGGGCCCTAGCAAGTAACATTGCCAATCATGTATAAAAAATGGAGCTTTAAACTACATGTCCATAGACATTCAGCGGCAGCCATCTTTTTGGATCCTTTATGTTCATTAAGACTCTCTAGTGGTGGTGGCCATTTTGCTGTATCCCATTATGTGTACTTCGGCCAAAATAAAGGGAATTTTATGCAAACATTGGAAAATGTAATTAATGGATCCGGTATTAAAGGATACACTACCTCCAAAACCCCCCATGGTGTTCAGAAAAGCCAAGAATTTAAAGGATACTGTGGCCCCCAGCATGCTAACTAATGGCCCCCTGAATAGAAATGAGATGCTACCAAGGTGCTTGGAATGTTACAAATGTGGCAGATGCAATGTCTGCAGATATTTACATCCACAAAGGAACATTTTCAAAAATTACAATAACACAAAGGAATACAAAATGAAAAATTTCATGAACTGCAATTCAACGTCTGTATTTTACTTATTAGAATGTTCGTGTGGAATCAAATATGTTGGCAAAACGAAGAAAGTTTTGAAGCACATCAGAAATATAAAAAATAAAATTAAAAGCCACATGGTTTCGAAACACTTTATTTCGCATCATGGATCCAATCCAGAAGAACTTACATTTAAAGCTATTGAACATGTCAAATTAGGAGAAAGGGGAGGTGATTTGAGCAATAAGTTGTTAAAATGGGAGATGTTCTGGATATTTGAGCTGAACACTCTAACTCCGATGGGTTTTAATGACAACTATGAGATAGCTCCTTTTTTATAAACAAATTGATTTTAAACTCTTATGGATTTTAAAATATTTGTTTTAACAAGTCATTTGAAATAGTTTCTAAACCTGAACCCTTTTAAAAGGATAAAATAAGTGCCTACTTCATCTACAGCCATACCAATATGTAAATGCCCAATCTCGTCTGATCTTGGAAGCTAAGCATAATTGGGCCTGGTCAGTATTGGGATGGGGTACCTCCCAAGAATACCAGGTGCTGTAGTTATAATATATGCATATAATAAATCTGGTTTCATAATTGGTCAGGCTCTGAGTCTTATTTCATCCTTGTTTTTTCAAATTGTACGTCTCCATTATACTAACATGCGTATATGTAGGTTCATGTAACCAAATATTAACTATGTTTTTTGTCTTTAATGGACAAGTGTATGGGATATTCATATGCTTATATCAATTTGAAATATAAATAGAAAAATTATTAGTTCATGATAAAGTCTGTTAGATATAAAAAACAAAAAAACAAACCTTATGGGTCTGTATTGTATTTACGCTTTCTAATCATTATTTTTTGAATACCTAGGAATCAACCACGAGACACCTTTTATATCTAGGAAAAATAATCCCACAATAAAAACTCTTGGAAGGATACAGATGTCATAACCATGTTTTTATTTAAGAATTGCCATATATACAAGTATCTGACATAACAAAATGGCCAACAGATCTAAATGAGAATCCAGTAAATTGGCTGAAATAATCACAATAGGACATAAAAAACATATTGTCAAATGAGTACAAAGAATCCAAAAAGATGGTTGCCGCTAAATTTCCATGGTAACGAGGTTTTTGGGGTTTTTATTTTCCATTTTTTTAGATATTTTTTATACTTTTTCTTACTTGATGTTGTCCAAGTTCATGCTTTCTGTGCAAACCTTTATTGTACAGTTACTGTTGTAATCTTGAAATAAATTGTATACCCTTTTTTAGTAATATCAGCACATCATTGAGATTTTTATATATGCACATATGCACCAATGACACTTTAAATGCACCAGAACATTTATATTGCTATTAGTATTAATTCTTTAATATTTGTGTTTTATGAAACTTGCACTGTTTATTGCACATATACACTGCAGCTTGCATTGTTAGAGTGGCTGAAATATACCCTCAATTACTTAATTAATTATTTGCACAAGGCACTCAGCACTTTCAGGTGCTCCATATCAAATCCATTTAATGATATATATTATACATGCAATTTAAACAGTATATATACACACATACAGTGTATGTATACAATAATGATAAAGTAAAACAATGCAATGAAAATCTTACAAGACAAAATGGTACATGCGCAGTTTAGCGCTATGGCAGCCATTGTTTCTAATTGTAATAATCAACCTCATTAATACAGGTATATAAGGGGACTCTGGGTGACATGTAGATATCCTCCTGTAGAAGTCCAGCCATTTGGCAAATTGACTAAACACGTTGAGGAGATTCTGGTGTGAGAGTGGTCCATACCCTGCATTTGGTGACCTGAACCAGCTAAGCTCGATGTTTTGTTCTTAGATGTACGTTTTAGATGCTATTTCATTAAATGTGATTTTTTTTTTTATACTACTCATTGGTACCTATGTTCCCCCTTTTACTATAAAAGCCTATATGAGTGACAGTGTGGACATCAGGACAAGGCCAAGAGTCCATTGGTACGAGCACATGCATTTTATTATAGTTAGGGGGATTTATTGGGTTTAATGTACATTTTTTGGAGATTTTTTTACATAAGCACGGTGCACTTTCTTGCTGTGAATGCACTTTTGTGTTTTGACTAGTGTTATGCACTATTGCACTTTTATACACCTGTGAAGGTGGTGTTTATATGCACATAACACTTTCCATATCAATTGAAATATTATTAATCCCTGGCCTGAGCTGACTAGCAGTCAGGGTTAATGCTTCTGCTGGGGGGCCCCGTGAAAGGGCTCCCCTGGATGTGGCATTAGCTCCCCGCTAGAAAAAGTACGGTGTTGGTTCTGGAAAATACATGAGGACCCTAGACATTTTTTACCCCTACATTTCCAGAACCAAGACCGTCTCAGAGCCCAGTGCTGGTTGCGCTGAATACGGGGGACCGTTACATCGTTTGCCCCCCATATTTTGGCAACCAGGACTGGTTCTGATAGCCTAGTGCTGGTTGTGCTTAATACGGGTAACCCCTACGTCGTTTGTCCTCCATATTTTCACAAGCAGCACTGGTGGTAAAAAGCCCAGGGCTGGTTGTATATTTTTTTTTTGGGGGGGGGGGGCATGTTCCTTTTTTATTTTACACAAATTCAAATTTTAAAGCAGATGCATAGATGGATCTCACTGATTCATCCATTAATCTGTGTCTTATCTTTTCAGATGCATGCCCAGCGCCAGTGAGCATCTCTGTCGTCCGCTGTTGCCCCTGTGCACTGGTCTGCACCCCGCTGCTGCCACTGCCCTGCACTTCTGCAGCCCACCTCTGCAGCCATCTCTCCCTGTGCATCTCCAAAACACCTCCTGTGTGCCGGCTTTCCTACACCCGCGCTAATGTACCATTTTGTTACCCTTCTCCCATGCTGGTGGCCCGGTTTGCTCCTCCAAACCCTGATAGTTAATACATTGAAAAAAACAATGATATTCCATACAGAAAAGAAACATATGTTTTCACATGTCCCATTAAGGCTTCTTAGACATGAACTGAAATTTCTCAAAACCTATTGAATTTCTGCCACTCAAACTTCAAAAGCAATGAAATTACAATCATTAAGGCTGATGCCTTAATGGACGTGTTCCTTCCATAAAACAGATATGGTATGCCATGACACCATGTGGTTGACTGCAGAATTAGCACTCTCACTGAATGATATTGCTGTCACTCACAAAATGGTGGAGCTGCTAATTCAGAGAATTGTGTGCTCATTGGAATACACACATGCAGTCTCTGCAACTGAGGCCTGAGCAGAACATAGAGCTGCGCAGATGGGATAAGAGTGAATAGGGGGAGAAGACAGAGTTGTGTGGATGGGGCAGACAGAAAGGCGTCGAGAGGGGAAGATTAAACAATACAGATGGGTGGAAAACAGTGGTGTACATGGGGGGGAGACAGAGTGGCATGGTTTTGGGGAGCAGAGTAACATGAATGGGGGGTACAGAGTGGCATGGATGCAGGAAGACAGCAGCGCAGATGGGTGAAGACAGATTGGTGTGGATGAGGAATACAGACTAGCACAATGGGAGAATACAAAACAGTAGGGATTGGGGAAGACACATTGGTGCGAATGGATGGGAACACAGAGTGGTGCGTGTGAGAGGGGAAAGACATAGTGGCACAGTTGGGAGGACAGAGTGGTGCAGATTGAGGAAGAAAGAGTGGCAGAGATTACGGGAAAACAGAGTGACGAGGCTGGGGGCAAGGCAGTGGTGCGGATGGAAGGAAACACACTGGCATGGATGCATGAAAACAGGACAGTGCACATGGGCAAATACATATTGGTGTGGATGAGTGCATGCAGACCAACACAGTTGGGAGAACACACAGCTGTAGGGATTATTGAAGTTATAGCAGCATGGAGGTGAAGATACTGTACATGCATAGAAAGAGTATTTTAGTTTTAGAAATTAGGGAGCTGAATGTGTATAATGAATGAGATGTATTGAGTGAGAAGGATGTTGGGAACCCAGTGAGATTATTGTGGTGACTGAATGGGAAGATTGTGGGCACTGAATGAGATGTGTGTGCCACATAACTCCTCAGACCTCAGTTGCATAGACTGCATCTGTGTATTCCAATGAGCACACAATACTGTGAATTAGAAGCTCCACAATTTTGTGAGTGACAGCAATCTCACTCTGTGAGAGGGCTGAAACTGCAGTTAACCACATGGTGTCATGGCATACCATGGGTCAAATGGTATCTGGTCATTAGGTCTACATTGTCTAGATAGACAATGTTTAGGTAGTCAATGGAAGATAGACAGGCAATAGATAGACAGGGAGTGAAGGTCGACACACTAAAGGTCGACTAGTAACAAAGTCAACAGGGACTGAAGGTCAACAGGCATTAGGTCGACAGGTACTAGGTCGACAGGGACTGAAGATCGACAGACATTAGGTCAACAGGGACTGAAGGTCGACATGCAATAGGTTGACTGGCAGTAGGTTGACAGGAACGTTTTTTGTTTGTCAGGAAATGAAGGTCAACAGGGTTTGAAGGTTGACACTAAAGGTCGACTAGTAATAAGGTTGACATGTACTGAAAGGCGACAGGGTCATTCGGTCAACACTCATATGGTCGACATGCAAATGGATGACATGTTTTTTTCCCCTAATCTTTACCCTAATCCTAACCATAACCCTCCTCTTGGTGCTTAGTCCTAACCCTCTCTCCCAGTGCCTAACCCTAACGGTCGGAGTAAGTGCCTAACCCTAACGGTCGGAGTAAAGTGCCTAACCCTAACGGTCAGGGTAAGTGCCTAACCCTAAAAAACTGTGTCAATCAACTGCAAGTCGACTATATGAGTGTCGACCTAAATACCCTGTCGACCTTCAGTACACGTTGACCTATTGCCTGTCGACCTTCAGTCCCTGTCGACCTAATGACTGTCGACCTTCAGTCCCTGTCTTCCTATTGTCTATCGACCTTCAGTCCCTGTCGACCTATTGCTTGTCGACCCTCAGTCCCTGTCGACCTATTGCCTGTCGACATTCAGTCCCTGTCGAACTATTGCCTGTCGACCTTCAGTACCTATCGACCTATTGTCTGTCGACCTTCAGTACCTGTCAACCTTGTTACTAGTCGACCTTTAGTGTGTCACCCTTCAGACTCTGTCAACCTTCAGTCCCTGTCTATGTATTGCCTGTCTATCTTCCATTGTCTACCTAAACATTGTCTATCTAGACAATGTAGACCTAATGATCCACACCCATCTGTATTACGCAAGGAACACGTCCATTAAGGCATCAGCCTAAATGATTGTAATTTTATTGCTTTTCGAATTTTGTGTGGCAGAAATACAATAGGTTTTGAGAAATTTCAGATCATGTTTAAGAAGCCTTAATATGACATGTGAAACCGTAAGGTTATGTGAGAGAGAGAGAGAGAGAGAGAGAAATGCACGCGCCGACGCCCGTGTTTTGGATCTGAATCTGGTTTTGGATTTTTTTCCTTGGTGTTTTGTTTTTTGTGTTTGGTTTTGGTTTTAGATTTGTATTTTTTCCAAAAAAATGATATAAACAGCTAAAACCACGTAATTTGGACCTGTTTTTGTTCCTACAGTATTATTAACCTTAATAACAATAATTTTCATGCATTTCTAGGCATTTTTAAACACCTCCACAGCTCACAATATGGATTTCATTATTTTTCACCAATATAGGCCAAAGGCTGCAGCGAGCTGGCTGACTATAGTAAGTGACAGAGCAGCGGCACAAACGCAAAGCAGGTAAAAAAAATATAGGACATCTATGAAACATTGTCACACAGCAGTGGCAGACAGGTTGGCAGTTTAATAAACTATAATAATGTCAGTCAGCAATGCCCCAAATTGTGCAAAATGTAAAGAAAAGAGGTGCAGGATGGAATTGTCCCTCCCACCCACTCTTATGTGGGATATTAAAAAAGGATATGCACGGTTTAACAAACCAAGCACTTTAGCGACTAGGACTGACTCTTTCGTGGCTGAACTCCTTGGTTTATTTGGGCCCCCACAATACATTTTTTGGAAGGACTACCTTCAATTATTTACTGGGAGGAGGTTGATGATGACGGTGTTGGTGGTGGAGATTGCATGTGCTGGTCCAAACTGCTGGTAGCTGATACTGGACTGCTTGTTATTAATTTACAAATGATTATAATTTTGTTAAACAAATTGCATGAACTCGCTGCAAATGATGTAACAGGGAGGAGGTGCCTAGATGGTTTAACTTCCATTCCTCTGCTAACTTTGGCTTTACAAATGGAACAGATGCCTTCACAACTGTTGCACTTGCTTCACACTATCATTCTCATTTTCTATTATTTCACCATCTAATACTAGTACAGCCGTCATGGCGTCAGTGATCCGCTATGAAACTGGGTGACAGCTGTTATATACTTCCTCTAGCAAATGACTGTTTAATAGTCAATTGTTTTCTTTTTAATTATTATTAGTTGTAGACTTTTTGGTCCCTTTCTGCAATGAAGATCCACCCCCAGCAGCAGCAACAGACGTAGCACTCAAGGATCCTTCTGAGGAATCACAGATAGGAGAGGAGGCAGACATGCTTTTGAAACTGGATGCAGAACTACTTGGACTCTCCTCTGGGATCTGTGACTTTTCAGAGACAATTTAATTTTTTTGTACCTCTTCTACAAGCAGAAGGGCTTAAATCATCACAACTAGAACCACCAGTCATAAATAGAGATCAAGGCCTTATCCTTGCCACTTCATGTAGTGAATGGCATATTGCCAATTTTTTGCTTCTGTGAAGCTGACTTAGCTTTAGATTTTTTTTCTTTAACAGGGTAAAAGTTGATTTTATTAGCCTGACTTTTTGGCCTGACTTAAGCCCTGGTACATTGGCCAGCTTAGATGATGTTGACGGCCTTGCATCATTATGACTACTGCAGGCAGCTACAAGACTGGTATGTGGATCCTGCTCTTCTGTCATGTGACTGTCCTCCATTCTCACTGCGGTCTCACAGCAGTGTCACCAAGCTATCATAGAGCAGCTAAGTTGCGGCTAACGCACACAACCAACCACACACACAAAAAATAGTTTCTATTTTTTCACTTGTGGTGTGGCTAACACGCACACACAAAAAGTTGTTTTTATTTTTTTTACACTGGGGGTGAAGAAGAGCACCCCTGATGAACAGAGCACCCCTAAGACAAAACAGCAGAACAGCCAGCCAGCCCCTATGGACAGGACAACAGCCATCCAGCCCCTATGGACAACAGCCAGCCCCTATCGACAGGACAACAACCAGCAGCAGCCAGCCCCTATGGATAACAGCCAGCCAGCCCCTATGGACAGGACAACCACAAAACAGCCAGCCCCTATGGACAGGACTACAGCCCGCTATAGCCAGCCAGTCAGCCCCTATGGATAACAGCCAGCCCCTATGGACAGGACAACCTCAATTATGCAGCACAGCTCCCAGCACAACCTAGCAGTAGTCACAAGTCACAATGCACAACAGCAGCCACACAGCAGCGCAGCACAGCTCCCAGCTCCCTCCCTCTTCACTCTCCACAGCCGGAATAAAAAATGGTGGCAATCGCGGGACCTTTATAGCATCCAAAACCCGGTAGAATCCGACAGCGGGATGATTATGATGTTTTGCCTCGTTTTCAGATCCCAGTCAGGCGGGAAAACCCAAGCCCACTCGGATCTGACTCAGATCCCCTAAGTTCGAGTGGGTTCAGATCTCTGAGATCTGAACCCGCTCATCTCTAATATATATAGTATTGCAGAATGTGTAGGCGGCACTGAAGGCATATTAAACTATGCATGTTTAAAAACCAACGTTTCAGGGCTTAACGCCCTTTTATCAAGGTTACATTCAGAGATAAAAACAAAACATCTTACCTTTATGTAGATCACCCGAGTGTGTGAACGCTGCTCGTGGGGTCGCGCGCATCTGCGCATTGCAGAACGTGTCCCCCATCTATGACGTGTGGTGCATCTGGCTTTCCTGGTTAACGGGCTTCATCGTCATAATGGAAACTGTATCAATAGTAACAATTTGTGAATAGAACACCTACCTGGAAAAAACAGTATACAACTTCAAGCCCAGTTATCCAACATGCCATTAAGGCCTTATGGCCAATCCTGGCCACAGACGAAGAACTACCCTGTTTCAGAAGGAAACAGCCAATGATTTGTTTTCTTAGGGGACATCACTGGATTTGACAGGAAGGTTGAAGGTGGCCTAAATTCCTCACAAATCCAAACAGATACGATACTGTCTATAACGAAGGAGGGCTCAAGGGCCACACAACCTAGCAGCTCACTGATCAGAGATCCCTGTGTGCAGCTTGTGCGCACTTTCTACTCCTCCAAGGAATATTGAGGAGAAAAAGGAATACTGGGAGATACCTTGGTTATACTTACTACATGCTTGATTTACTACAATATAGGGTACGCAGTTAATTGTAGTCCTGTCTTGTTACTTCTGTAAAAACAAACTACACTATACCACCTTCTCTTTCCCTGGCTTGAACGAGCCTTCTTCAAAGGTGTTCCAGTAGATGACATCCCATTTACTCGTCCCTATATGAACCATACCATTGGAAACCAGATAAGCTTTAAAGTTCTTTTCTTTGGTACGCACACTAATTTTGGGAACCAGTTATCACCTTATTTAATTTACTACACTATCAGGCGCATGTCTCTTTAACCCCCTTTTCAGAAATCACCTTATCCGCTGGCCAAAACGGAACACTAAGAAGACTGCTGCCGCCTTTTAATGAAGGACCAGTGACTTTTAAATAATTTATTGACTACAACACATTTGCATTACCCTTTTACATCCCACTTGGGGGAATCACTATATTTGTGCGCTGTCCCTACACACAAATTCAAATATATATATATATATATTGTGACACAGTCAGATTAGGGGTTCCTCTCCTGGGTAGAGGACTCCTTCCTTACACACACAGCAGCTGGGAAACAGTACGCCAGACTGGATTCAAGTACAAGCTGGTCGGCGCCAGTCTTTATTGTACAATGTCAGAAATAACAAAAGAAACCATAAACATAAAACCTAGCCCTGGCCGGGCTCTAACTTTACAGGTGGTTCCCTCACTACCAGAACCTGGCAGGGCCTAATGCCTTCACCAGCAACAAAGGCACAGCACAACACTCACAGTTAGGTTTTCAAGTGTCTCTGAGCAAACTCCCTGCCTGCTCTCCCAGGTGAGACACTCAGCCCTAAACACACTAGGCTTATATTGGCCACTCTCAGGTGGGAACCCTAACAAGCCTGTTACCAGGCTAAGAGAACCAAAACCTAGAGTGGCCATGGGTGGAGCCCTCCATCTCCTCTCACCCACAACCCCCAGGTCCCAAACCGGCTTTTCAAAAAGCCGAAACTCAAGCCTGCTACACTGCAGACTTTCTCCTGGGGATTTAAAACACATAAGACAGGAATCTGGGATAAATGTCCCTGTCACAGACCACTTTACCAGTGATCCTATCACATATCCCCCCCCCCTTTGTTTCGACCTATGGGGCGGAACAACTGAAGCCCCCAAACAATGAACGCATGACAATGCGTCAGCATTGGCCAGCTGGCTTCCTGGCCTGTGTTCCACTGAAAATGTAAAAGTTTGTAACGCCAAGAACCATCTCGTAATTCTCGAATTACTGTCCTTATTTTCGGACATCCACTTCAAAGGGGCATGGTCAGTGATCAATTTGAACTTTCTTCCAACCAAGTAGTACCTGAGAGCCTCTAATGCCCACTTTATGGCCAACGCCTCCTTCTCCACTGTGGCATAGTTTCTCTCATGTACATTCAACTTTCTGCTTAGATGGAAAATAGGGTGTTCCTCACCCTCCTTGTTCTGGGACAGGACCGCTCCTATACCAACTTCTGATGCATCAGTTTGTACTATGAATTCCCTGTCAAAATTAGGAGTCATCAGGACTGGTTGGGAACACAACGCTACTTTCAACTCCTGAAAAGCTTTCTCTGCCTCAGGACTCCATTCTATCATGACTTTTTGTTTGCCTTTGGTCAGGTCAGTCATCGGGACTGCCATGGTGGCAAAGTTGGGTATAAACCTCCTGTAGTACCCCGTAATTCCCAAGAAGGCTCTCACCTGCTTCTTATTCAGAGGCCGTGGCCAGTTTTGTATGGCATCAACCTTATTGAGCTGAGGCTTTATCAGGCCTCTGCCAATGGTGTATCCCAGATATTTTACTTCCTCCATGCCTAGACAACACTTTTTTGGGTTGGCTGTCAAACCTGCCTTATAGATGGAGTCCAACAGTGCTTGCACCCTGGGTAAGTGAGACTGCCAATCAGGACTATGAATGACCACGTCATCCAGATAAGCAGCCGCATACCGTCTATGGGGCCTTAGAATCCTGTCCATCATTCTTTGGAAGGTAGCAGGTGCCCCATGTAGCCCGAAGGGCAACATCTTGTACTGAAACAAGCCCTCTGGCGCTGAAAAAGCTGTCTTTTGTTTGGCGCTCTCGGTTAACGGTACTTGCCAATACCCTTTGGTTAGGTCAAGAGTGGTTAAATACCTTGCCGTCCCTAGTCTCTCAATCAGTTCATCCACTCTTGGCATCAGGTAGGCATCGAATTTTGAAACATTGTTCAACTTTCGGAAGTCATTGCAGAAACGCACACTCCCGTCGGGCTTTGGAATCAACACAATGGGACTTGACCATTCACTATGTGATTGTTCAATAACCCCTAACTCTAGCATATTTTTAATTTCTTTCGACACGGACTCTCTTTGTGCTTCTGGTAACCTATAGGGCTTTAGATTAACTTTAACCCCTGGGTCAGTGATGATGTCATGTTTAATGATCGAGGTTTTCCCAGGTACGTCAGAGAACAGCACCCTCTTTCTGATCAGAAACTCCTTGACCTCTTGTTGTTGAATTGCCGACAGGGTTTTTGCCACTGTCACTTCGGGAACTAAGGGCCCTGGATTTACCAAAGTAGGGTCATTCAACTGCTCCACGGCAAAGACCTCTCTTCTGACCTCTAAATCAGGCATACGATCAACTGGTCCAACAACACTTCCCACCTCAATGGGAGGCACATCAGTTGGCGAGCCACCGTCACGCTCCGCATTCTTTAGTTCACCAATCAAAGTAGAAAAAGGGAATAACTCTGACTCAGAAGAAACTCCCTCCTCCACTACATCGATAACCTTCTCAAATGGATCGGGGTTGTTCACTTCTGGTACAAAACGGCTTTCCCACAACTTCCAGAAGTGAGCAAAGTCTCTCCCCAATATTGCATCGTACATCAGACCATGCACCAAACCCACAGAAACTATAGCAGAACCACATGGTGTCTCGATGTTCACCTCGGCAGTAACAAAATATCGAGTATTCCCATGTATGCAGGTCACACCAACAGTTTTCCCCTTACGCCTCAAGGGGTTCACCAGCTCAGCTTTTAGAAGTGTCACCAAGCTACCAGAGTCTAACAGTGCCTCTACTCGGTTGCCATCTACAGTGAGTACACACATGTGCTTATCAGTCTTAGCCTGCCGGTCAGCCGTACAGGCTGTCTGTGGAAAGAAAGACCCCCTGCGGTAGACATGAGCAGTATCACATTGCATAGGTTCAGTTGTAAGTGAACAATTAGTGGCAATATGGCCGAAGTCACCACATCGGAAACACTGAGTCATATTAATGTCTATTCGTTTACGGGGCAAGAACCTTCCTGGCCTGGCAAGCCTGTCTCCAGGTTCTACACCCTCAGTCTTGGGTACATTCCACCGCCCAGCACCCTTCTCCCCTGGAACAGTCTTACCAGTGTCTGTGGGAGCTCGCTGGTGCGCCATCGGGGCTCGGTGGGGCATACTCATCAGCTCCTCAGCCGCCATGTACCTCTCCACCAGCTCGTCCAACTGGTCCACGGACTTAGGGTCTGCATGGCTCACCCACTTGCGCAGAGTCGCAGGTAACGATCGCAGGTACCGGTCCATCATGACCCTTTCCACGATCTGTGGTCCCGTCAGCGTCTCGGGCTGTAGCCATTTTGAGGACAGATGGACGAGGTCATGCATCTGTGAACGTGGAGGCTTGTCCATATGGAACTCCCAGCGGTGGACCCGTTGGGCACGAACAAAGGTGGTGACTCCCAAGTGAGTTAGGATCTCCTGTTTTAGTTTTTTATAGTCCTTGGCATCAGACAGGCATAAGTCGAAATAGGCCTTTTGTGGCTCCCCAGACAAAAAAGACTTGCCCACTGCTCCTGGGGCCAACTCTCCCTTTCGGCCGTTCTTTCAAATGCAGCGAGATAGGCCTCCACATCATCGCCCGAAGTCATCTTTTGGAGGAAGTGACTGGCTCGTACGGAGTGAGTGGTGGTGGGAGGACCCATATTAACATCTCTGGGCCGGGCGATCAGGTGCTGTACCACCTCTTTTATGGCCTGGCTGTTTTCCGCTAAGGCCCGGCGGGTTTCCTCGATGGCAACCTGTTGTTGCCCCTGGGCTGTCTCCAAGGCCGACAGTTGCACCCTGGTGGATTCCTGCAGAGCCCTGGTAGATTCCTGCTGAGCTCTGGTAGATTCCTGCTGAGCTGCTGTAGCTTGGAGCAAGGCTTTAATAATGTCCTCCATTTTGTCCTGGGGTGTAGGTTGGAAGCTGAACCTTGCCTCTCTGAGCATGGGCTGACGCCTCCTCTATGGGACTCCAAGGACACAGCGTTATTTCCACACTCACAAATTGGGTGTCTGTCCCTTTAATTTTTAAACGGAAAGTTTTCCTCTCGCTGCAACTTCAGTGTGTGTGGGTGCCCGCATTCTCCACCATATTGTGACACAGTGAGATTAGGAGGTCCCTCTCCTGGGTAGGGGACTCCTTCCTTACATACACACACAGCAGCAGGGAAGCAGCACACCAGTCTGGATGCGAGTACAAGCTGGTCGGCGCCAGTCTTTATTGTACAATGTCAGAAATAACAAAAGAAACCATAAACATAAAACCTAGCCCTGGCCGGGCTCTAACTTTACAGGTGGTTCCCTCACTACCAGAACCTGGCAGGGCCTAATGCCCTCACCAGCAACAAAGGCACAGCACAACACTCACAGTTAGGTTTTCAAGTGTCTCTGAGCAAACTCCCTGCCTGTTCTCCCAGGTGAGACACTCAGCCCTAAACACACTAGGCTTATATTGGCCACTTTCAGGTGGAAACCCTAACAAGCCTATTACCAGGCTAAGAGAACCAAAACCTGGAGTGGCCGTGGGTGGAGCCCTCCCTCTCCTCTCACCCACAACCCCCAGGTCCCAAACCGGCTTTTCAAAAAGCCAAAACTCAAGCCTGCTACACTGCAGACTTTCTCCTGGGGATTTAAAACACACAACAGAGGAATCTGGGATAAATGTCCCTGTCACAGACCACTTTACCAGTGATCCTATCACAAAATATATATATATATATTAGGGGTGTGCACCGGCCACTTTTCGTGTTTCGGTTTTGGATCTGGATCTTTCTTAGTGTTTTGGATCTGGATTGGTTTTGCCAAAACCACCCTTCGGTGTTTTGGGTTCTGGGTTTTGTGTTTTGGATCTGTATTTTTTTTTTAAAAAGCATAAAAACAGCTAAAATCACAGAATTTGTGGGTTTTTCTGCTCCTATGCTATTATAAACCTCAATAACCTTCATTTCCACTCATTTCCAGTCTATTCTGAACACCTCACAATAGTGTTTTTATGTCCAAAAGGTTGCACCGAGGTAGCTGGATGACTATGCTAAGCGACACGAGTGGCCGGCACAAACACGTGGCCCATCTAGGAGTGACACTGCAGTGGCAGACAGGATGGCAGTTTGAAAAACTAGGCCCCAAACAGTACATAATGCAAAGAAAAAAAAGAGGTGCAAGAGTGGAATTGTCCTTGGGCCCTCCCACCCACCCTTATGTTGTATAAACAGGACATGCACACTTTAACAAAGCAATCATTTCAGCGCCAGGGTCTGCCACACGACTGTGGCTGAAATGATTGGTTTGTTTGGGCCCCCACAAAACAAGCTGGCAATTAATCTGTCCCTGCACAAACTGGCTCTACGGAGGCAAGATGTCGTCCTCATCCACCGATTCCTCACCCTCTTCAGTGTTGTGTACATCCTCATCCTCACAGAGTATTAATTCGTCCCCGCTGGAATCCACCACCACAGGTCCCTCTGTACGTTCTGGATGCTGGTCTCCCTGGAAGAGTTGATAATTCATTTTTATGAACATCATCTTCTCCACATTTTGTGGAAGCAACCTCCTACGCCTTTCGCTGACAAGGTTCCTGGCTGCACTAAACACTCTTTCGGAGTACACACTGGAGGGGGGCAACTCAGGTAAAATAAAGCCAGTTTGTACAGGGGCCTCCAAATTGCCTCTTTTTCCTGCCAGTACAGGTACGGACTGTCTGACATGCCTACTTGGATGCTGTCACCGATGTAATCCTTTAACAGACAGACGCACGCATGTCGCTGCTGCTTTGAGGATGCAGGTGCAGCTACAGCCCACACAATTCACAAAGACAGAAAAAAAAAGAATTTTTTATTTTGTTTGCAGTGCACTTTGGGGGTTACAGCACCCTTTAACGGACAAGCCAGACGGCCCTTTACTTATGACACAGGCGCACGCAGTCGCTGAATGGCAAAAGTGGCTAGAAATTTTTTGGGCCACCCAAAGCGTCTCCTGCACGCCCCTGTCGCTTTACAGAAAATTCTGTACCACCAAGTTTATTGTGTGAGCAAAACATGGGACGTGCTGCAATTTGCCCAGATGTAATGCCCGCACAATATTGGTGGCGTTGTCAGATATCACAAATCCCCAGGAGAGTCTAAGTGGGGTAAGCCACTGGGCGATGATTTCCCTCAGTTTCTCTAAGAGGTTGTTGGCGGTGTGCCTCTTACCGAAACCGGTGATACACAGCATAGCCTGCCTTGGAACGAGCTGGCATTTCTGAGATGCTGCTACTGGTGACGCTGCTGTTGTTGCTCCGTAAGGTGATACATTTACCCAGTGGGCTGTCACAGTCATATAGTCCTTAGTCTTCCCTGTTCCACTTGTCCACATGTCCGTGGTTAAGTGGACATTGGGTACAACCGCATTTTTCAGGACACTGAGGACACTTTTTCTGACGTTTCTGTACAGTCTCGGTATCGCCTGCCTAGTGAAGTGGAATCTAGACGGGATTTGGAACCAGGGACACACTACCTCCATTAATTGTCTAAATCCCACTGCACAAATGGCGGATACCGGACGCACGTCGAACACCAACATAGCAGTCAAGGCCTCAGTTATACGTTTTGCTTCAGGATGACTGCTGTCGTACTTCATCCTCCTCGCTAAGGACTGTTGGAGGGTCAATTGTTTAGTAAAAGTAGTGGTGTTCCTACTTCCTCTCTGGGATGATGAACAACTCCCAGCAGCAGCAACAGCACTAGGAGGAAGTGGTTCTTGATCTTTCCCTATTTTATTTTATCGGAAAAAGTTTGGTCCTCTATTTATGTTATATTGATATATACGTGCGGCTAAGACGCACACAAACACAGAAAATAATTTTTTATTTTTGTTGGAGACTAGTGCACTTTGTGGGTTACACCACCCTTTAAGAAATGAGCCAGCCGGCCCTTTACTTATGGGACACAGGCGCACGCTTGGCGCTGCTCCTTTGTTGACGCACGTGCAGCCACAGTGCACACAATTCAGAAACACAGAAATTTTTTTTTTATTTTGTTTGGAGTGCCCTTTGGGGGTTACAGCACCCTTTAGCGGTCAATCCAGCCGGCCCTTTATTTATGGGACACAGGCGCACGCTTGGCACTACTTTGTTGATGCACATACGGCTACTGCGCACACAATTCACAAACACAAAAAAATATATTTTTTTATTTTGTTTGGAGTGCCCTTTGGGGGTTACAGCACCCTTTAACGGACAAGCCAGCCGGCCTTTTACTTATGGGACACAGTGCACACAATTCACAAACACAGAAAAAATATTTATTTTTTTTGCACTTGGGGGAGCACCCCTGACGGACAGAGCACCCCCTGGACAACACTACAGCACCCCTTTAGGACTGGGACACTGCACAGGACTTTTTAGTGGACACAGCCCCTATGGACAACTGACTGCACAACACAGTCCAGCCAGCCCCTATGGACTTTGAAGTAGTGGACACAGCCTCTATGGACAACAGCAGCACAGCACAACACTACACCGCACTACACTACACTACACTACACAGCCCAGCCAGCCCTAACTCCCACCCTCCCTCTTCACTGTCCACAGCCGAGTGAGAAAATGGCGCCGACGCGGGTACCTTATATAGGATCCAAAACCCGTGAGACCCGGAAGGCGTATGATGACATTTTGCCTCGATTTCAGATCCGAGTCAGGCGGGAAAAGTCGAGCCTGATTCGGATCAGCCTCGGATCGGGGGGGCTCGGATTTCAGAAATCCGAACCCGCTCACCCCTAATATATATATATATATATATATATATATATATATATATATATTTATATATATATATATATATATATGTAGAAAGGGAAAGACGGCACTCACAGGTCTGATGAAATGAAAGAATCAAACTTGACAACTGTGTCTGCCTTGTTCAACGTTTCAGTCTCACATGACTGAACAGTGTTCTTGATAAAAGTCATGTGAGACTGAAACTTTTAACAAGGCAGACACAGTTGTCAAGTTTGATTCTTTCATTTCATCAGACCTGTGAGTGCCGCCTTTCCCTTTCTACATATGTAAGTGGGTGTTCTATTGAACTTCCAGGAAGGTACCAAGGCAAGTAATTTATTTTGCATTCGTGTAGAGTGCCAGCCATTTGACTATATAGATATAGATATATATATATATATATATATATATATGCAGAATGGTGGCAAGGATTGCTGCCTGATTGGACTTTGAAAGGGGGATTACCACTGGATAACAGCTGAAGGTGGCTTACCCGGGTATGCGAACCCTAATTTTTGTTTGTTACATTTGTAATTGTCAGTAATAAATTGTTCCTACTGGTTGTCAAGATGAGAGGTCCTTTTACTTTATGGTTATTTTGGAGGTTACCTTCTCTACTGATGGGAATTTTATGAGATGCTCCATTTCAACTTTAAGTGGAACCTAGAAGTGAGGGAAAACCCTAAAAAAGATACCTTTATGTGCACGTGGTTCACCTCTTTAAGGTGAGCTATACTTCCAACACAAGTAGATCTAGCTGTACATTGTTACTAGTGAATACATATCATTTGTATGTGTTTCTTCTTTTTTTTTTTTTCTCCTATACAAGAGAAGTAATTTATGTATCAGTGCATGGTGACCTTCCCCCCTCCTAATGCTTATACACATTATTAAGGCTTGGTGATCCTGGGGCTGGACCCTAGTGGCTGGTACTGGAAGCGCAGGTCACACAATATTTATTTGTATTACCAAGTGCAATTAGGGCCTGATTCAGACCCGCTCGCGAGCGCATAGCGCTCACAAGCGGGTCGATGGCCGGGCAGTGCGCACGCGTGAGCCCCGTAGCGAATGAATTTTCACTCGCTGCGGGACTCACTACAAGACGGGGCGGCTGTTGATTGTGATTGACAGTTCGCCCCATTTTGTAGGCGTGCAGGGGGGAGTGGCTGGACAAACGGAGGCGTTCCTGAAGGAATGCCTGCCATTTGTGGGCTGCCCTACTGACATCATGCGTGATGTCAGTAGTGAACTTCCTGCTCTAATTGAGCAGGAAGTTCATTGGGGCATGCGGTGGACAAGACCCTACCACATATAAATAAAAACATAAGTGGTTATTCCAATACAAGGAACCAGAACATGCCCTAGATGAAAAAATCGGGCTGGTTCAAAACATCAATCTGATACACCATCACAGGTAAAGTTGGCCTCCTACCAGAAACAGGTCAAATGGATGCATATAATGGCTGAGGAGATGTAAGTAAACCCGGGTATGGCCTCAGTTATTAGTCCTCATCCGTCTCACACTGGTTCAATGTAGGTCCTGTGATGTCCCTCTGCCACCAACGTGTTTCGATCAATATGAAGATCTTTGTCAAGGACCTTTATAGTCATTATATGTATCCATTTGACCTGTTTCTGGTAGGAGGCCAACTTTACCTGTGATGGTGTATCAGATTGATGTTTTGGACCAGCCCGATTTTTTCATCTAGGGCATGTTCTGGTTCCTTGTATTGGAATAACCACTTATGTTTTTATTTATATGTGAAATAAATGTGTCTTTTAAAGAAATTCTCTATCTGTTGCATAGAAGTTGAATATCACCTAAGGGCGTGTTGTTTTGTTACTTGCCTTGAGTTTAATATCATATAAACATGTGAATGATATTTTTTGATAGTGTTAAAACAATCTACAGTAGATTCTATTTTCCTTCTTTTCACATGTTATGGGTCATTGTACTATACCGAATTTTAAAGACTAAAGACCAAAGAAAGAGGCAATGCTTTCCACGAAGATAAGTACTCGTTGATTTTGTTAATTATTGGCGCTAGGGTGGGACACCTTTTCTGATTATTTATGTTATTGATTGGGGAAGTCAGATACCTTTCCCTCTAGGTGATTCTACCTAAGCTGCCGATTGGCGCTACTAGTGAACACAATTCTCTTTAATTCTATATATATATTTAAAAAAGTGTAAAATTGACATCACAGATTAACCTGTACACAGCATAAGAGCAACCAATAATTACATGTAATACTATGTAGCATCATCAAGATATATTTTATATATTCGCGCTTCGGTTTTGACAACGCACACACAATATTACAGGTAAGTGTAAACAGCTAACCTATGTTCAATCCAGATTATGTTATATACTGTATATCAGAGCTATACAATATACTGTACATCATGAAATGCCTAAAGAAAGCCAATATATATGTCCAGTAATATAATGTAAGAGAGATATTCTGTAAATTAATACTACAGTTTGCCAAACCAAACAAACTGTTGCAGACAAGTATAAACAACATAGCCATACTTCGCCCAAAACCCAAGCAACAAAAGCATATTGTTATATGAAGCACCATAAATGGTTAGTCTCATTCAATTCATAAAGATTTATGGTTTTGAGGGAAAAAATCCATTGTTCTTCTACAGGGCCGTAACTAGGGTAGTGCAACCAGTTGCATGACACAGGGCACAGCAGGGCAGTTGGAGCTGTTTGTGCCTGGCAATTTTCCTGTTTATTACCATTCTCACTTGTAGCTTCCTCTTCTTTTATCCCCAGCATCTCCTGGCCTCCCCTATCTCTTCCCTGGCCCTTCCCTATGAGGCCATGTCCCTATTTAAAAAATGGTGGGGGGGTGCGCCAATGCTCTCTCTGGCACAAGGCACCAAAAAGTCTAGTTACGGCTCTGTGCTTCTAGTTGTAACAAGCGATTTGCTCTATTACCCTGTCACAGCCTACAACAGAGACCCAAGGATCAGACCCCATCACTTACCTTTGCGGGCGCTGACCCGCGGTGTCTCCCAGCTCCCACAATGTGCAGCGGAGTCCTCTCTCTCTGGTGCAGGGTCTGCTGGCCTCTCCGATCGGTCCCGCTGTCCTCTCACTTCCACGCTGCTTCCTGCTGACTGCTCCGGCTCCAATACTCACACGCTGGAAATGCTGCCCTCCAGTCCATGGGCGCGGCCATCTTGGTTTTGCCCATGTGACTCCACTACTACCAATGAGGATGTTTCTCCGTCTTTCTCAGCCAATCAGTGTCCTGTGGATCCTATAAAAGGGTTCCCTGTTGCACTCACAAATTGCCAGTGCAACAAGTCCCTTAGTCTGACTAAGTGAGCCTCTTCACTGAGCTCCATGAGTATTTGCTACCATCCAGCAAATACTTCTCCAAATGGCTTCCCAACCGCTCCAAGCAGTCCGTACTGCCACCATTCTCCAAATGGCTTCCCAGCCACTCCAAGCAGTCCGTACTGCCACCATTCTCCTAATGGCTTCCCAGCCGCTCCAAGCAGTCCATACCGCCACCATTCTCCAAATGGCTTCCCAGCCGCTTCAAGCAGTCCGTACTGCCACCATTCATCTTACGGCTTTCCAGCTGCACCAAATAGCTCCCATGCTACCACCATTCACCTTACGGCTTTCCAGCCGCACCAAGTAGCTCCTGTGCTACTACCATTCACGTTACGGCTTCCCAGCTGCACCAAGTAGCTGCCGTGCTGCCACCAGCTTTCAGCCATCCTTCTACACGCACTCATAAGTATCTACAGTTATATACTCTTTCAGGCGTAGAAACTTCATCAAACCAAGTCTCCTCCAGAGAGCATCTGAATTTAATAGTACAGGTCCAAGACCCAGCCCGGGAACACAGCCTCAAAATCCCATGTCTGTGACATACCCCCTCTAATCTCTTTAGGTACACAAGATTTTGTAGCGAATGGTCGCCAACGGATTTTTTAAATTCATTGAAATGTCAGGCGACCAGTTGGTCTTGTTCCTTGCCTTGTAAGGCCAGCCTAATGGCTGACCTATGTAAAGGCCATATGTTCCTTAAACTGCCTTGTGGTCTTCCCCACATAGAGAAGACCAGAAGGACAGAGAATGCAGTATACTACAAATGTACTGGTACATGTTAACACATGTTTGATAGATATTTGTTTTCCTGAGTGAGGTTGTAGAAGATAATATCCACTCTTCATGTAGCGACATGTCATACATCCTGTGCAAGTATAGCACCCAGGCTATCACTGTAAAAAGTTATTGGAATGAACTTCACTGATATAAGAAATATCATTGTGAACCAGCAAATCTTTCAATTTTTTGGATATACTGTAACTGAGCATAAGTGTTGTACCCTGTAATGGATTCACTTTCAAGTCCCATCTGAGGTGATTGAGGGCCACATTCCCTTAGCATGTTGCATGTGTTTTTGACTAGAAGGATGGTATTGCTGTACAAAAGCTATTTTGCATACTTGCAGCTTATCCTTGTTTGAAGTCTGCAGAAATTGATCCCTGGGAAGGGTTAATACTTTGTGTTTGGTTCTCATTAATTCTTGATAGTCATAACCTCCTGACAAATTGCTTAATCATTTCATCTATTCTTTTATGCGTATTCTGAATATTATCAGAAATCCTGTGTGCCCTCAGAAACTGAGAATACAGTAAACTTTGAATAGTAGCCAGTTTGCTCCTTGTGTGTTATATCGTATTGCGGTCGGTTGTTTTTTTTGTACAGATCTGTGCGTAACATACAATTTTCCTGCATTATTTGGACATTCAGATATTGAACAGTGTGTTTATTGATGGTATATGTAAATTTTATGTGATCATCCAGGGTATTAACCTGACTCATGGCGTGTTTAAACTCCTTTTCTGAGCCCCGCCAAATGAGAAATTAATCTTCTATGTACCGAGTAAGAAAAAAAAAATGTTGAGCCCATATCTAGATTGAGAAAAATAAATTTATTTTCAACGTCAAAAATTAAGATGTTCGTAAATGATGGGGCCACACATGACCCCATCGCACATTCGCAGAGTTGAATAAACCACTTGGTATCAAACATGAAGTAATTTCTTGTGAGCGTTCGCTCTAACAGTTGCATGAAAAATGACAAGTCCGGTCCCACATATGATTACTGTCACAAGCCACAGTCACGTCCTGTTAGATGGAGATTCTCTTAGGCCGGTTGCTGGGAGACTAAGATACCACTCTGTTAGCTTGTAGGTCCTCCCATCTGGCTGACAACATCTCTGCGGGGACAGGATTGGTGCATCTTCCTTCTTCTACCTTGCTGGTGCACTGCTCAGGTGCCAGTGACAACGTTCTACGTGTTTCCGGTTGTGCTGTGAGTGTCCTGTGTCCAGTCTAGTATCCAGTCTCCATGTCTGCTTTGTTTTGATTCCTGCCATTTATGTCATCCAGGCGGCACGGTCCCCATACCAGTTTTCTGTCGTTTGTGTCATCTAGGCGGTATGGTCCGCATACTCATTTCCTGCTGCTTGTGTCATCTAGGCAGCATGGTCCATGGTTCATTTCATGCTGTTTGTGTCATCCAGGTGCATTGAACCGCACCTCAGCGTCTTGTTTACGCTATACAGGGAGTTACCGCTTGAGTCAACCTGGTGGCACAAGCCGCACCACTGCACCAAGTGTACGCAAATCAGTGTACTGCTACTTGTGTCAACCTGGCAGCACAAGCCGCACTTCTGCACCCTGTGTACGCAAATTAGTGTACTGCTGTGTGTCAATCAGGTGGCATAAGCCGCACATCTGCAACTCTTGTACACAGCCCAGAGGCTGCTTCTCGCCAAAGACTTACCAGCCCTCAAGGCTGCTACACGGCCAAAGGCCGCATCTTATACACAGCCCAGAGGCTGCTTCTCAGCAAAGACTTACCAGCCCTCAAGGCTGCTACACAGCCAAAGGCCGCATCTTATACACAGCCCAGAGGCTGCTTCTCACCAAGGTTTATCAGCCCTCAAGGCTGCAAAACCTCACCAGCCCTCAAGGCAATAATGGCCGTAACTAGCCAAGTGTTCCAGCCCTGAAGGCTGTAGTAAGAATGTTCCTACCTTGCTCTCAGCTGATATTTCAGCCTATAGGCTGAAACAACTTGAATACCATTCTTCAAGGGGTACCCCCAACCAACCTCCTTGCGCAATCCTCCGCTCTGCACAAATTTGAGCTGAATCCTTCCTGGAATCGTTACAATCAAGTGTCAGGAAACTACGCATTTCCGCCAGCCCCCTAGAATGAGGTATCCTGGTGTACAGGTTATGGACGTCCAAAGTACAAAGAAAACAGTTATCTGGTAGTGGTGAAATCGCAGACAACTTGTTGATAAACGTGGTTGTGTATTTTAAGAATGTACTCTGTTGTTGTATGGGTTTTGTAAGAAGGAGTCTTAGCGGCGGAGTCTTAGCGGTGACTGAAGGAGTCTTAGTGGCGATATTAGCGCATCAGCAATAATATCGTCAAGTTTTTGGCGATAATTTGTTGATAATTTTTCATGGAAAGATGGAGAAAACTTTTCTCCATTTTAAAAAAGTGGGGAAAGGTGCAAAATCCCTATTTTTGTGTAAAACTGTGGGGATTTCTCACAGAACCCTTTGGACAGCCCCCCTAATGATACTTTAGCAAAAACAATTTTTCGGAAATTGCGTACTTTGATATAAAAATGACCGCTGAAATTTTGGTCAAATTTATTTATTTTTTCATGAAAAATGCATTTAATGTATTGGGGCTGGTATTTCGGAGGGACATAAAGATGTGCCAAGTGTTTTAAACATTGCACGTGGCTGGCGCAAGTGTTTTTTTATCGGTTTTAAAAAACCACCTACGCCAGCCACATGCAATGTTTAAAACCCAATATGTTAAACACATTTTTCACGGAAAATTTTTTATTTTGACCGAATCTTCAGCAGCCGTTTTCCGCCAAAGTACGCAACTTACGATTTTTTTTTCAGATAAAGTATCATTAGAGGGGCTGTCCAAAGGGTTCTGTGAGAAATCCCCAAATTTTTACCTAAAAATAGGGATTTTGTTAATTTTTTCCACCTGCCCTAGGCTGGAGAAAAGTTTTTTCCAGTTTTTAGGCAAAAAAGGCAGTTTTTCGCTGTCGTTGGCAAAATTGGCCACAATTCGCAAATGACGGCGAAAATGGCCAATTTCGCCTCTAATTGAATATGGCCCTAAGTATTGAGATACAGTGTAGTACAGAGAGTCTCTGGCACTGATAATAGGGCATCCTGATGGATGTATTGCATGTTTGTGGATCTTCGGTATGGTGTACAGAATGGGTGCCACCGGCCACTCTGGTACCAAGCCTTTCGCTATAGAATTTGTGATGTATTGTTTTTCAACACCTACACCTTTTTGAAAAGGCTAGTAGGATTCATAGACCGCTGTTTATATACTTCCACATCGATAAGTTGAGAGTAGATCTCCTCCTTGTAGTACATGAGATTAAGGGGGAGATGTATGATCAGCGAACATGTGGTAAAACTCCCAAAAATGCAGTTTTCAAGGGTTTTACCGCATTCCCCGTATGTATTAAGCTTCGCGTTGCTAGGTAATGCCACCTTCAGGTGGCGTTACCCAATAGGAGCCTATGGGCGTCTTAGCGCGATACTCGGGGCTGGGAGGGATCCGAACGGATCCCTCCCATGAGCCCCCACGGCCCACGTCATTCTGCGCAGGCGCAGAAGGACTTCTGGGTGTTAAACCCGGAAGTCCCTCTGCCCGGCAGCATCGCAAAGGACAGCTCTCATCGAGAGAGCTGTACTTTGCGATATTCTTGGTACATACCGCGGTAATTAACCACGGTATGTACGCAAAGTTGGGGGGGATGTATCGCATCGGCGATATTGCCGTTAATATATCTCCCCCTAAGTATCACAACTCCGCCCCCCTTATCGGCAGGCCAAATCACAATGTCTCAATAGGACTGTTAGTCTTTCAGAGCCTGTTGTTTCTCTCGTGTAAGATTGCATCTCTGTTAATATTTTTGTTTACCATAAGATGTCACATGATGATTCATCATTCTGGAGAAACTTTTGATTGATGTTAGTTAGATGACATTGGATCAAATAGGGAGTTGCTTTTGAATTGTAATGACATCTGACCCATAGATTTTATCCCCGGATCTGGTTGTTTATGAAAGTATTCTTTTATATGTAATTGTCTGCAGAATTTTATGTAGGTCAATGTTCCACTGAAACTCATTGAATTTATTAGAATAAATGACAGTTCTTTATTAAGAACTTTAAACTCAGCCTCAGTAAGATCTCTGCTCGACAAGTTGAACACTACGATTTCTTGCGACGTCTTAGAGTTTTTTCTACAGATTCTTTTACACTGGCCACCACTGCGAGTACTACATCTTTGTTTGTATCCCGCTGTGCATGGGTTTTGACTAGCGGGCGGCAAACGGGGCATGGCAGCTGTCTAATCACTGGGGGATCTTCATGTTTGAATAAAGTAGGGATGAACGGGTTCGGTTCTCAGAGAACCAAACCCACCCAAATTTCGGGGATCCGGGGCGATCCAATCTAAGTTCAGATCTCCCTGCCTGCCCCGGATCCCTCACCCAAGGTTTTGTATTGAGCGGGCTTAACGTTGATTGGCTGAGAGAGCTGTCTGTCACTGCTCTCAGCCAATCAGTGTTAAGCCAATTTAATATGCACGCAGGAAGCAAAAGAAGGTGGCGCCCGCCATCCCCCACTGCTTGACACTGCCGGCACCCCCGCTGCCAACACCGCCGGCACCCCCACTGGCAGCATCCTCTGCTGCCGACACTGCCGGCACCCCAGCACTGCTGCCCCATGTACTGAGGACACCGTCAGTGATCCCCACACTGCCGACACTGCCGGAACTCCCACACTGAGGACACTGCCGGTACCTCGGCACGGCTACCCCACGCACGGAGGACAACGCTGGCACCCCCGCTCTGCCGACACCGCCGGCACCCTGCATTGAGAACACCCCTGCACTGCAGACACAGTCAGCAAACCTGTACTGAGGATACTGCTGGCACCCCAGCTCTGCCGACAGCGCCGGCACCCTGCATTGAGAACACCCCTGCACTGCCGACACAATCAGCAAACCTGCACTGAGGACACCACTGGCACACCCGTACTGCCGACATTGCAAGTAACCTTCACTGAAGACACTGCCAGCACCGCAGCACTGCCTTTCCACGTACGGAGGACACCGTCAGCAACCCCTGCACTTCCAACACAGCCAGCAAACCTGTACTAAAAACCGCTGGCACCCCCGCAGCCGGTACCCTTCACTGAGGACACTGCCAGCACCCCCGCACTACTGCCCCACGTATTAAGGACTCCGTCATCGACCCCGCACTGCCGCTACTCCCACACCAAGGGCATCCCTGCACAGCCAACACTGTCAGCACTCCTGCACTGAGGACACCGCTGACACGCCCACTCTGCCGAAGCTGCCAGCACTATGCACTCAGGACACTGCCAGGGCATCCACTCTGCCAACACCTCCTCACTGCCAGTGCCAACACTGATGACACTTCCGCATTGAGAAAACCACTGGCACTCTCGCATTGAGGACACTGCCAGCACCCTGCACTGCCGATACTGCTGTCACAGTAAGTGCACTATTGATGTATCCAACCCATACTGTATAACACACACTGTATCTGTGTGGAACTTGGAAGCTGAACTGCCACATGTTAGTCCTGCCCACTGTGTCGCTTAGCTTAGTCAGCCAGCTAGCTGGATGCAACCTTTTGGCCTTAACTAGATGAAAAAAATAATATTGTGAGGGTGTTAAAATTGATTGGAAATGACTAGAAATAAATGTTATTGAGGTTAATAATACTGTAGGAACAAAAAAAGACCAATTTTTGTGTGAATTTAGCTGTTTTTATGATATTTTAAGAAAAAATCCAGATCCAAAACCAAAAAACAAAACACCACGGGAAAAAAATCCAAAACCAGGTCCAGATCCAAAACCAAGACATTAGGGTCGGTGCACATCTCTAGTATAAAGGTACTGTAAGAACGATGCACTGTATCTTTTCGACTTATTCTGGATGTATATATATATATATATATTATATGTGTGTGTGTGTGTGTGTGTGGTGCGTGTGTATATATATATATATATATATATATATATAATATTATTAGTGATGAGCGGGTCCGGATTTCAGAAATCCGAAACCCCCCCGATCCGAGTCGTATCCGAGTCAGGCTCCACTTTTCCCGCCTGACTCTGATCTGAAATCGAGGCAAAACGTCATCATCCCGCCTTCCGGATCTCGCGGGTTTTGGACCCTATAAAGGTCCCCGCGTCGGCACCATTTCTCACTCCGGCTGTGGACAGTGAAGAGAGAGGGTGGGAGCTATGGCTGGCTGGGCTGTGTTGTGCTGCTGTTGTCCATAGCGGCTGTGACCACTCAGTCCATAGGGGCTGACTGGGCTGTGTTGTGCTGCTGTTGTCCATAGGGGCTGGCTGGGCTATGTTGTGCTGCTGTCATAGGGGCTGGCTATGCTGTGTTGTGCAGTCAGTTGCAGTCATAGGGGCTGTGCCCACTCCAAAGTCTATAGGGGCTGGCTGGACTGTGTTGTACAGTGTCCCATAAAGGCTGTAGTCCTAGAGGGGTGCTGTAGTGTTCAGGGGGTGATCTGTGCATCAGGGGTGCTCCCACAAAGTGCACTCCAAAAAAATTAATTTTTTTTTTTTGTGTTTGTGAATTGTGTGCGCAGTAGCTGCACGTGCATCAACAAAGTAACACCAAGCGTGCACCTGTGTCATAAGTAAAGGGCCGGCTGGCTTGACCATTAAAGGGTGCTGTAACCCCCAAAGTGCACTCCAAACAAAATAAAAAAATATTTTCTGTGTTTGTGAATTGTGTGCACTGTGGCTGCACGTGCATCAACAAAGGAGCAGTGCCAAGCGTGCGCCTGTGTCCCATAAGTATAGGGCCGGCTGGCTTGTCCGTTAAGGGTGCTGTAACCCCCAAAGTGCACTCCAAAAAATATAAAAATATATATTTTTTTGTGTTTGTGAATTGTGTGCACAGTAGCCGCATGTGCATCAACAAAGTAGCGTCAAGCGTGCGCCTGTGTCATAAGTAAAGGGCCGGCTGGCTTGACCATTAAAGGGCGCTGTAACCCCCAAAGTGCATTCCAAACAAAATAAAAAAATATTTTCTGTGTTTGAATTGTGTGCACTGTGGCTGCACGTGCATCAACAAAGGAGCAGCGCCAAGTGTGCGCCTGTGTCCCATAAGTAAAGGGCCGACTGGCTCATTTCTTAAAGGGTGGTGTAACCCACAAAGTGCACTAGTCTCCAACAAAAATAAAAAATTATTTTCTGTTTGTGTGTGCCTTAGCCACACGTATATATCAATATAACATAAATGAAGGACCAAACTTTCTCAGATAAAAATAAAATAGGGAAAGATAAAGAACCACTTCCTCCTAGTGCTGAAGCTGATGCCACTAGTCATGACATAGACGATAACATGCCATCAACGTCGTCTGCCAAGGCCGATGCCCAATGTCATAGTAGAGGGCATATACAATCCCAAATGACAAAGTTCAGGAAAATGACCTTAAAAAAAACATTTAAATCATCTGAGGAGAAACGTAAACTTGCCAATATGCCATTTATGACACGGAGTGGCAAGGAACGGCTAAGGTCTTTCCCTATGTTCATGACTAGTGGTTCAGCTTCACATGACGATGGAAGCCCTCACCCTGCTAAAAAAAAATCAAATGAGTTAAGCTGGCAAAAGCACAGCAAAGAACTATGCGTTCTAAGAAGATATCACAAATCCCCAAGGAGAGTCCAAGTGTGGTGGCGATTGCGATGCCTGACCTTCCCAGCACTGGACGGGAAGAGGTGGCTCTTTCCACCATTTGCACACCCTCTGCAAGTGCTGAAAGGAGCACCCAAAGTCCATTTGCTGCTACACAAATTGAAGATGTCACTGTTGAAGTACAACAGGATGAGGATACTGGTGTAGCTGGCACTGAGGAGGAAGTTGGCGAGGAGGATTCTGATGGTGATGTGGTTTGTTTAAATCAGGCTCCGGGGGAGACAGTTGTTGTCCGTGGGATGAAAAAGACCATCACGGTCATGCCTGGGCAGAAGACCAAACATTCCACCTCTTTGGTCTGGTAATATTTCTATCCAAATCTGGACAACAACTGTCTTGCCATATGTACCATATGTAAAGGTGAAATAGGAAGGGGTAGGGACGTTAACCACCTAGGAACATCCTCCCTTATACGTTACCTGCAGCGCGTTCATAAAAGGTTACTGTCAAGTTCAGAAACTTTGGCTAAGACCGTAAGCAGTCCAGGGACACCGAAATCCCGTTGTCCTGTTGTATCCAAGCGCCTGCAAACCACACTGTCAACTCCCCCCTCGTCAATTTCCTCCTTAGTCAGGATCGGAAGTAGTCCTGCAGGCCATGTCACTGGCATGACTGACTCTCCTGTCCGGGATTCCTCCGGAGGATCCTGCATTGCTACGCCTACTGCTGCCGCTGCTGCTGTTGCTGCTGCTGGGAGTCGTTCATCATCCAACTAAACAATTGACCCTCCAACAGTCCTTAGCGAGGAGGATGAAGTACGACAGCAGTCATCCTGAAGCAAAATGTATAACAGAGGCCTTGACTGCTATGTTGGTGTTAGACGTGCGTCCGGTATCCGCCATTAGTGCAGTGGGATTTAGACAATTGATGGAGGTAGTGTGTCCCCGGTTCCAAATCCCATCTAGATTCCACTTCACTAGGCAGCCGATACCGAGACTGTACAGAAACGTCAGAAAAAGTGTCCTCAGTGTCCTGAAAAATGCCATTGTACCCAATGTCCACTTAACCACGGACATGTGGACAAGTGGAACAGGGCAGACTAAGTACTATATGACTGTGACAGCCCACTGGGTAGATGTATCACCTTACGCAGCAACAACAGCAGCATCACCAGTAGCAGCATCTCAGAAACGCCAGCTCGTTCCAAGGCAGGCTAAGCTGTGTATCACCGGTTTCAGTAAGAGGCACTCGCCGACAACCTCTTAGAGAAACTGAGGGAAATCATCGTCCAGTGGCTTACCCCACTTAGACTCTCCTGGGGATTTGTGATATCTGACAACGCCACCAATATTGTGCGGGCATTACATCTGGGCAAATGTTTTGCTCACACAATAAACTTGGTGATGCAGAATTTTCTGAAAAGTGACAGGGGTGTACAGGAGACGCTTTGGGTGGACCGAAAAATTTCTGGCCACTTTCGCCATTCAGCGACTGCGTGCTGAAGACTGGAGTGCCAGCAAGCACTCTTGAACCTGCCCCGCCATCACCTGAAGCAAGAGGTTGTGACGTGGTGGAACTCAACCCTCTATATGCTTCAGAGGATGGAAGAGCAGCAAAAGGCCATTCAAGCCTATACATCAACCTATGACATAGGCAAAAGAGAGGGTATGCACCTGACTCAAGCGCAGTGGAGAATGATTTCCGTGTTGTGCAAGGTTCTCCAGCCCTTCGAACTTGCCACACGTGAAGTCAGTTCAGACACTGCCAGCTTGAGTCAGGTCATTCCCCTCATCAGGCTTTTGCAGAAGCAGCTGGAGAAAGTGAAGGAGGAGCTAAGATGGAGCGATTCCGCTCGGCATGTGGGACTTGTGGATGAAGCCCTCCATTCGCTTTGCCAGGATTCGAGGGTGGTCAATCTGTTGAAATCAGACCACTACATTTTGGCCACCGTGCTCGATCCTAGGTTTAAAGCCTATGTGGTGTCTCTCTTTCCGGCCGACACAAGCCTGCAGAGGTGCAAAGACCTGCTGGTGAAAACACTGTCAGCTGAAGCCGAACGTGACACGTCAACAGCTCCTTCTTCATTTTCTCCCGCAACTGGGGGCTGCCAGGAAAAAACTTAGGTATCCTAAGCAACCCGCTGGCGGTGATGCAGGGCAGGCAGGACCAAGTTTGGACATCTGGTCCGGACTGAAGGACCTGGCAACAATTTCTGACATGTCTACAGTCACTACATATGATACTGTCACCATTGACAGAATGGTGGAGGATTACATCAGTGACTGCATCCAAGTATGCATGTCAGACAGTCCATACCTGTACTGGTAGGAAAAAGAGGCAATTTGGAGGCCTCTGTACAAACTGGCTCTATTTTACCTGAGTTTCCCCCCCCTCCAGTGTGTACTCCGAAAGAGTGTTTAGTGCAGCCGAGAACCTTGTCAGCGAAAGGCGTAGGAGGTTGCTTCCACAAAATGTGGAGAAGATGATGTTCATATAAATGAATTATCAACTCTTCCAGGGAGACCAGCCTCCAGAACGTACAGAGGGACCTGTGGTGGTGGATTCCAGTGGCGACGAGTTAATACTCTGTGAGGATGAGGATGTACACAACACTGAAGAGGGTGAGGAATCGGTGGATGAGGAGGATGAGGATGACATCTTGCCTCCGTAGAGCCAGTTTGTGCAGGGACAGATTAATTGCCAGCTTGTTTTGTGGGGGCCCAAACGAACCAATCATTTCAGCCTCAGTTGTGTGGCAGACCCTGGCGCTGAAATTATTGCTTTGTTAAAGTGTGCATGTCCTGTTTATACAACATAAGGGTTGGTGGGAGGGCCCAAGGACAATTCCATCTTGCACCTCTTTTTTTTCTTTGCATTATGTACAGTTTGGGGCCTAGTTTTTCAAACTGCCATCCTGTCTGCCACTGCAGTGTCACTCCTAGATGGGCCACGTGTTTGTGCCGGCCACTCGTGTCGCTTAGCATAGTCATCCAGCTACCTCGGTGCAATCTTTTGGACATAACAACACTATTGTGAGGTGTTCAGAATAGACTGGAAATTAGTGGAAATTAAGGTTATTGAGGTTAATAATAGCATAGGAGCAGAAAAACCAACACATTCTGTGATTTTAGCTGTTTTTATGCTTTTTTTTAAAAAAATACAGATCCAAAACACAAAACCCAGAACCCAAAACACGGAAGGGTGGTTTTGGCAAAACCAATCCAGATCCAAAACACGAAGAGAGATTCAGATCCAAAACCAAAACACAAAACACGAAAAGTGGCCCGGTGCACACCCCTAATATATATATATATATATATATATATATATATATATATATATATATAATTTATAATATAATATATATTTACCCAACCCTGTGTCTTAGCTGGGGCATATTGCTGCATCTGGCAAAAGACCAGTGTAATCTCACTTGGTGGGTGGAATAATGAGTCGGTGGAGTGGATGTCTCCTATGGTTCCCACATCCAGGGAGAGGGAGCGTTGGAGAGGGCTTCTTGCTACACCATGGGAGAGCAGGTGGTTGGAGCCAGAGGAGGCAGCATGCTACACTGTAGGGGCAGGGGCGTTTCTAGAGAGGAGGGGGCTTGTATGCAGTCTCCAACACGGACCCCCTCCACTCTGCCCAGCGGCCTGCAGTGCACTGGAGTTACAGACTCTGGGCATTAGAGTGTGCCCAGAGTCTATAATGTATGCACAGGTCACCGGGAAAATGGCCGCGGTGGCCATTTACCCTGTACTGTGCAAGTGCTATTGTTTTGCACACACCAGCAGATGAAACTGTAGACAATGACCAGGGGCGTTTCTAGAGAGGAGGGGGTCCGTGTGCAGTCTCCGACATGGGCCCCCTCCTCTCCGTCCGGCGGCTGGCAGTGCACTGAGCTGTGCGTGACCAGCGCCGGAGTTATAGATTGGGCACTAGAGTGTGCCCAGAGTCTATAGTGTATGCACAGGGCATCTGGAAAATGGCCGTGGCGGCCATTTTTCAGTCATTTTACAGCGCTGGACCCCCGCGCCGACGTGGGACTTCGGAAAGGTAAGTAATATTACGGGTACAGGCTGTGCGGTGCGGGGCCCCCCCTGGTCCCAGTGTTACCCGCACACCCTGCACCCATTATAGATACGCCCCTGTGGGGGGGAAGGTGGTCGAAGCTGGAGGAGTCTGTCTGCTACACTGTGGGGAGAGATGTCATAGTAAAATGATTACCCCGTTGGACTCTCCTCAGGATTTGTCATTTCCGATAATGTATGTAACATGACATAGCATTACAACTATGTGAATTTGAACTCGTCCAATTGTTTAGCCCATATAATAAACTTTGTAGTTAAAGTTTTTTTTTTTAAATGTCTGGACATTTTCCGCATTCAGCAATTATATGTAGAAGATTGCAGCAGCTGCAAGAACAGTTTAAATTGTCATGCCACCAACTGAAGCAAGAGGTAGTGACCAGGTGGAATTCCACCCTTTAAATGCTTCAGTGAATGGAGGAACAGCAACAAGCCTTCCAACCAACACAGACATAGGGAGACATATCAAGAGGAGCGGGAATGTTACTTACTCCAGCACACTGGAGAATAATAAAACTACTGAAGGCGGCAATAAAACAAAGTCTTTCCTCCTATTACCTTCAATTACAGGTGAAAAGTCTGAAGTCGGACTTTTCGCCATCATCGCTGCTTTTCCTGGGATAAAGTATCGGGCATGTGCCCACTTTATCCCCGTATTCAATTAGGATCTGGCGAAAACGGGACCCGGCGGAAAGGTAAGTGTCGAAAACTCCAGTGAATTTTCAAAAAATCATCCTGTGAACCCCCTAAAGATGTCCTGACATGGGGGATCACTATGGGTACCCCCATTTTGGCCTGCGAAGATAAGTCGGGTTTTTAAATAGCCGCGGCAGGTGCATAAATGCGCTTGTGAAGGAAGGGTGAAGAAGAGCATTTATCTTTCTTTCTTTTTTTAAATAACTATGGCCATCAAATTTGGGATACATGAAAAAGGGTGCATGCATATTTTTAAGTCCCTAAAGTCATTTTTTAAAATGCACCTGCCGCTACTACCTGCATTCTAAAATGCCATGCCGCATACATGGTAACCCCCCCTGAATCAATTTCGCTAGTTTAAAACTTTGTTCCCCTAATTATTTTTTTTTCGCCCCCAAAATTAAAGCACACTTTTTGGGGTGTCCTGTGAATTTTTTTTTTTTTTTTTTTGACACAGGTTCTTTTAGTGCCTCTACTGCCGCGATTGAGATGTGTCCCCTGCGTGACACTTCTCTACACATTGCTGCCACTGTTCCAGTGCTGGGATCCCATACTGGATCCCAGCGCTGGTGCATTCTCTTCTGCATCTAAAATGAAGTGGGGCCGGGAAGTGGCGGTATGTCATACCGCCGTATACCGCCCTACTTCGACCACTGCCATGTACTATATTACATGGTGAAAATATATCCCTGTTTTTTAACACCGACGACAAGTTTTTGAAATTGAATATGGGGATAATTGAAACAGGCGAAAATTTAAAAAATTATCGCCGGTAACCCATTTTTGCCTCAAATTGAATACGGCCTTAAGTATGTTGGACTTTTAGATAAACTTCTTAATTTGCATCGCCTGGACTAAAAGGTTGTCAAGATCTTGTGATTGGATCACTACATTTTGGCAACCATGCTTGATCATAGGATTCAGTTGTATGTTCAGAGATGCAAAGAGCTCCTTGCCAGCAAGTTGTCAGATTGAATGACACATGACATGACATCTCCTGCTTCAGTTTACCCTGCAAATGCTGCTGCTAGGAAAAAAACTGACCTTGTCACAGCCAGGGTTTCTCGGCATGGTAGTCACCGGGTATTACCTGTGAGCCCATTATGGCGGGGGGTCTCTGGCAGTGGTGCTGGTGTTTGGCAAGGGGCATTGGCTGCGCTTAGCTCTGTGCGGGCACATTGTCACTAGGCCAGGTGAGGTCTGGCGGTGTTTCCGTTCCGTTGGCATGGGCACCGCCATCTTGCCTGCAGCCATGTGATTCCAGCTGTCCAATCCTGGTAGGTCATGTGCTCATTACAGCCAGTCACAGTGCGGCATTGAGTATTTAGGAAGGTCCAGAGCCTTCCTTCCTTTGCCAGTGTAACGTGTTTCTCAGCTGCAGCTGAGATAGAGTACCTGTTCCTTACCTGCCTGCTTGTTATACGCTTCTAGCCTGAACCTTGCCTGCTTCAACCTGCTGGACTCACCCTGCACCCTCCACATACCTTTTCACCTGCCTTAGTACCTGAACCTGCTGTTCCCTGCACCTTACCTCCCTTCACTCCCAGCTGGACTTAATTACCTCAGCCTGCATTTGTTACAGCTCACCATACCTGCATTTGTTACAGCTCATCATTCCTGCATTCAGTTACAGCTCATTATACTTGCATTCTGTTACAGCTCACCATATTTGTATACTGGACTGTTCCTGCCTGTCACTATCTGGACATTTCCCCATTAACCCCCACTACAGTTATCAAGTGCACTTTAGTGCTATACCTGGAATTTTTCATTTGTCATACCCATGTCTTCTAAGCCACTTATTACAAACCCCGCTTTTTCATTTAAGTCTGCTTCTGTGTCTGCTCCTATCACCACCCCGGGTGAACAACAAATTCAGAACCTCACAGACCTTTTCCAAGAGACCCACGGGGGGTGTCGATGATGAATCAACTCAGCGCACCAAAGTGAAACACCATTTTGATATCTGTCAGAATAAAAGAATTACCCACAATTACTGACAACTCTACCATGATTCAATCTGATTCACTAAGTATCAATAGGATAAGATGGTGGAGGATTATTGTAATAACAATGTACACATTAGCATGTCGCACTTTTGGTTGCTGGGAGGGAAAAAGGGCAATTTGGAGCCCCTTGTACAAATTAGCTTTGGTGTACTTAAGCTAGCCACCCTCCAGTGTGTACTCAAAAAGAGTGTTTAGCACAGCTGGGAACCTTGAGAGCAATTGGCATAGGAGGCTACTTCCAAAAAATGTGGAAAAACTGATGTTTATCAAAATGAACTACAAATTCTATGAGGAAGACCTTTGTTGCCAATTGCAACAAAGTACAGAGACTTCTGTAACAGTGGATTCCAGTTGGGATGAGCTTATATTGTGTGATTATGTTAACACTGATGATGACGAGCAGGACAATAATGACACCTTCCCAGTGTAGAGATAATTAACAGCTTCCTTAAGCCCATTGGTAGCTTGTTTTGTGGGGGCCCAAACAAACCAAGCACTTCAACCTCAAAAGTGGCAGTTCCTATCACTAAACTGCTTGGTTTGTTAAACTGCGCATGCCCTTTTTAATATACAACATAAGAGTGTGTGGGAGTGCCCAAAGACAATTCTTGTGGACCGCTTTTTCTTTTATGGTCTGTATTTTTTGGGGGGACATGTGTGATGGTCTTTTTTACATAAACAAACATTTTTATTGGTTATTGTTCTAACACATAACTCATTGGCAACACATTTTTAACCAAAAATAATGTGGTGCCTCACAAAATATAAAATATATTAATAGATTTTAGTATTATTTAGTAATAGAAACAAGAAGATACAAGGCCACATTTTAATTAAAAAAAAATGTAATTAATAATTTGACGCATTTCAAGGTAAAAAGTTGCATGAAAGGATGCTCAGCATTACCAAGTCACACGCTCTCATGCTACTTGTAGCGCACAGAGGATAGATGGACACATCTGTATATGTGCTATATTCTTTTAAATTGCGTGTTTGAGCCGTTGCTTTGTTGCTTAGTTTAGCCAGCCAGTCTTTGGCCAATATGGGTGAAAACAATATTGTGAGCTGTGAGGTGGTAAACATTGACAGGAAATTAATGTTTTTCAGATTAATAATACTGCAGAAACAGATCCAAAACCAAAACACGTGAGGGTGGTTTTGGCAAAACCAAAACACGATGGTGAATTAGAACCGAAATTAAAACACAAGGGTCCGCGCACATCTCTAGTAATATATGCTGCCTCTCAAAAACACACAATATACCCTTGAAATATTAATATTTAAATTACTTGTAAAATACTTTAAAAAAGGGAAAGGAGTCATCTTTGGGGTGCAGCTCACACAGACACCGCAAATATTTTTGGAGAGCTACTGTAAGCTTAAAAAAACACTGTTTCTGCCCTTATACACAAGTGACATTCTTGTAAAAAACAATTGTATGTGCTGCTTACTTCAGAATCACTTCCAACAAAAATACACAAGAGTCTCTTTGTACTGGTTTGCAGGTGCTACTTGTGACTGACAAACAAACACACAGTGACTGTTTGCATACAGATTGCAGTTGCTGCTAACTAGTTTCTGTCAAACAAACACAGTGACTAAGGGGCCTATTCATCAACACTAAAATAACATTTTTAAGGACATTTTCCTTAATTACCGTTATTTTAGTATTCATGAAGACACTTAACACAGGAGATATCACTGATATCTCCTGGTTAAGTCCGCCTGCGTTAATTTCCACACTCCCCATGCATTAGTATGGGGATTATGCTATTCATCAAATTCGGAAAATTATATATTTTCGCAATTTGATGGAGTTACTATCCGCCACTGTGAAGTGGTGTATAGTAGGTGACACTTACCTGTGTCAGCGTGGGCAGGTCCTCCTCCGTTCCCTCCAACACTCCCTGGTCTCTCCTCTGGCTCCGGTGGCTGTTCTAACATGTGTTCTCCAGGCAGAACACAGTAAAGTTTAGAAACAAAAAAAAAACCTCTACTGTGTTCTGCCTGGAGAACACAGTGTCAGCACAGCAGACAGAGACTGAGGCGGCTGCAGCAGGCAGGTAAGTCGGGGATGGGGTAAGGTGAGCGGAGGGGGAGGGAGGAGCTTGGGGGGCACACAGAATTACCACAGCCGTAGGCAGTGCTGCGCATGCGCTGCTATTACGGATGTAACAGCGCATGCGCAGTACTGATTACAGCTGCGGTAAGGTAGAGTAGATAGGGAAAACTATTTCCTGAAAAGCTGTCATCGCAAAAATGACAACTTTTCTAAATTGATAGTTATGGAGAGGAGGAATGATGAATTTCTCCGGTAATTAGGTAGAACTCCAAGCGAGTTCTAAACCTAATTACCTCCAGATAAATTTTAGTTATGATGAATAGGCCCCTAAGATGCTTTCAGTCTGTTACACCATCCCATCCACTCCATCTCTCTATAAGTCTCTCTAATAGCATCCTATTACATCTATTTGAAGCACAACTACAGCCAGCACCCTCTCCATACACCAGGGATGGGGAACCTCAGGCCCGGGGGCCGTATAAGGCCCTTGGAATCATTTGGTCTGGCCCTCTGAGCTTTTCTCTGCTAGCCTCATCTGGTTAGCAGGGTGCCACCAGGAGCGTCCTTAGGACGCTTCAAACGGACACACAGCTATCCTTACAGCTTCCCAGAGCATCCTTAGGAGGCTCTGGGCATTGCTGTAATTACCGGCGATTGTGGCTCCGCCCCATGTGATGTCACATGGAGGGAGTGTGGCCTGCACCTAGCCCACAAATAATGTTATATATATGAAAATGGCCCTCGGCAGAAAAAAGGTTCCCCACCCCTGCCATACATTCTTAAAGCAAAAGCTTAGAAGAAAAAAGAAGAAATTCCTTTAGGGGAGCACTCTTAGATAAATGAATATTATATCAAAACAATATATATGGAAATATGAATTACATTAAAACATACATTTTAATACTATCTCTAAAATATTGGGCAACCGGATTCTCTTAAGTGAATGAGTCCACCCAGAATGAACAAACAAAGTTAAATTAATTGCACAATAGCGAGGTAATAAAGTAAACACTTATTACGATGAAGCATTTGTGATAACCTGAAATTGATTGCACAATGGCGAAAGATATATAAATAAATTAGAGCACACAGAATGTGCTAATATCTGGTAGTAGTGGAGACAGAAATGAATAGAATTATCTTTTTTAGAACATCCTTGTATAGATACTTTGAAGTGACATGCTAATCAGAATAAATACCTCTTAATCTGGTAATTCCATATTGATACTGCTATACTGAACATAAACAGCCTTGATAACCATATGTATTAATCACAACATTTTCAACATATTTCAGTCGTAGACAGAATGGAAAATTGCAACATATGTGTTAATTGCTGCACATAAAGCATATCTTTATCATTTTAATGATTGTTATAATTTATGCTTGGGTTTAAGGTATAGATGGTGAACAGTACAGCACACAGATGCCCTGGCATCTTCTGCTTTCCTGTCTCTTCAGAGAGAGGAGGTACTGGGTGAGAGAAGGGCCGGTTGCTGTGCTGATGGAAATAAAAAAATGTGCAGACTATCACTCACATGCCTGGTGTTAGGTGATTGCTGATATCACAATGAGGACATTGCAGCAATCAGATGCACCGTGTGAGGACCGCCTGTACTGAAAGGAATACCTGCAAGTCAGTGTGAGAAAGAGTCTCCTAAAGCTCCAGATAAACAGCCCCCCCGCTCCCCGCATGTCAATTGGGGAGAGAGGCAGCATAAAAGTAAATTTTATGCACCATAGTATAGTCCTAGTTCTCTTTATACCTTACAGTACCCCCAATACCTATTAAGCAACATTTTAGTGCCACCAGTTCACAATATTCCACATTGTGGTGCTTTCAATATACATTATGCTCTACAGTGCCCCCAGTTCATATTTTGCCACTAGTAGTGCCCACATATTATGCCACATTGTAGTCTCTAGTTCATATTATGCCAGATTACAGTGCCCTTAATTTCATATTATGCCAAATTACAATGCCCCCAATTCATATTGTGTCGCATTAAAGTGCCCCAAGGTTAATATCTATCATTACAGTGCCCTTCAGTTTATAAGACACATTACAGTACCTCCAGTACACTATAACATCCACTACTCACACTCCTTACCATTATAAGCCCCCCTTATATTACCCCTTGGGTAGCACAGATGGTGTAATGGTTAGCATTACTGCCTCACAGTACTGAGGTCATGGGATCAATTCCTACTATTGCCATAACTGTATGGAGTTTGTATATTCTCCCTGTGCTAGCATGGGTTTCTTCCAGGTGCTCTGGTTTCCTCCCACACTCCAAAAATATACTGGTAGGTTAACTGGGTCCCCCCAAAAAATTAAAAATAACCCTAGTGTGTATGTGTGTGAGCATGTGGTAGGGAATTTAGAGTGTAAGCTCCACTGGGGTAGGTACTGATGTGAATGGACAATTATCTGTAAAGCGCCTTGTGGAATATGTGGGCGCTATATAAATAATTGGTAATAAATAACAATAAATAATTATAACATGCACTACATACACCACTCACTGAAAATAGAACATCACTCCATTAGGTAGCTTTATCCTACATAGGGAGTCATTCAGACCCACTCGCGAGCAGCAGTACGCTCGCAAGTGGGTCGATGTTCCCCACTGCGCATGCGCACGATGGAGGGAGCTCCGTCGTGCGCATGCGCGAGACCCGGCGAGCGAAGGACTTTCCATCGCATGGAGTCGATGTTGATTGACAGCACGCCCCCTTTGGTGGGCGTGCCGGGGGCGTGTCTGCCAGATGGAGGCGTTCCTATGGGAACGCCTACCGTCTGAAGCCGGCCCCACTGACATCACTAGTGATGTCAGTTGGAGTGATTTTGGCTCTGATAGAGCCATAATCACTCCAGGGCTTGCGGTTGAGAAACCCGACCACAGGGTTTCACTCGCAAGTCCGATGGTCGTGATGGTCAAGACCATCGCGACCATCTTGTTGGACGCTCGTATATGCTGTGGGTGGTGACCCACAGCTATACGAGCGTCCAGGAGGACGCTCCATTTTAATGGAGGTGGGCCCTGATTCAGAGCGAGCGCTCTGGTCAGAGCGTCCGGCCCTGAATCAGGGCCATAGTCATTAGGTAGCTTTATCCTACATAGTAGTCTGGTAAGAGATCATATCCCATTGACTTCTTATTTTATGTCACCTTATTTGCTGTTGGTGATTCTTCAAGTACTCCATCCCTATTGGCAACTTTTGAATTTTATATTTTATCCTCAAGTCTGAAGTGCCTTCAGGTCTGAGAAGATTGCAGTTTGCAGTTAGAGTAAAGACAGAGAATGAGAGGTCAATGACAAACCAGCCCCTACCTGAAGTGGATACTTTCTATTGCAGGAAATTCCTCTTTGAATGAAGATTAATTTAAGATCACTGTCCCTTTCTTGGACAGTCCTAATCTGAGTTCAATCCCTACCCTAGATTACTTCAAAAAGACTATATTCAAGAAAAAGCTTATGACCTGACAATGTCAAGCTCACTGATTAGCTCAGCTGTACCTGTGAGGGTGAAACAGGAGCATAGGAGAAGGATCATATCAGTGTCGAGCTTTACTGAGAGGGAGAGACTGAGACCAATTATGAGCGCTGATGAGTCCAGTTTTCAGGCCCCCTGGCAAATACAGAATCTAGGTAGAATACTACAGTATGTCATACTTTTCTAAAACAAAACTTTTGCTAACTGTATTGACTCCATCTACATATCTCACAAAGCATGGGTGCGGATGACAATTCCTTAATAAGTGTAGAATTCAATACTGTCAGATGCAAATGTTTTAACATAGCTGTTTTTACTTTACTAAGAGTAATGTCAATACCAGTGCTTGTTAGAAGGGGAGTGCAAGCAGATAGGGTATCTGTGTATGCACGGTGCCATGTTGCCACTGTGTGAGAGTGGTGGAGGATGGCTGTCCTCCTCTTAGCTCAGAGAGACCTGCAACAATTACCCGCTTTACCACTGTTCCAGCCCTGCACTGCAAATTGGATAGAACAGACAGTCACTGGCTGGGGATCTATTAGCAGCCCTGCTCCACTACAAGTTCCGCATCCATCAAGAGCAATCTGTGTAACAGTAAGTACAGCTGTACATCCACTACTGTTCAATAAACCTACATAGTCTTGTTAAGATCCTTTCATGGTCATTGTCAGCGGCGTATCTATAATGGGTGCAGGGTCTGCAGGGAACACTGGCCCCTGTGTCCAGGGGGGCCCAACACTGCACACCCTGCACCCATAATATTACTTACCTCTCTGGAGGCCCACGTCGGCGCGGGGGTCCGGCGCTGTAAAACGACTGGAAAATGGCAGCTGCGGCCATTTTCCCGTTGTTTGTGCATGCACAGTACAATACAGGGAAAATGGCCACCACGGCCATTTTCCCGGTGCCCTGTGCATACACTATAGACTCTGGGCACACTCTAGTGCACAGAGTCTATAACTCCGGCACTGGCCACGCACAGCTCAGTGCACCGCCGGCCACCGGGCGGAGAGGAGGGGGCCTCCTCCTCTCTAGAAATGCCCCTGGTCATTGTCTACAGTTTAATCCTTTGGTGTGTGCAAAACAATAACACCATCACGTCCTGTTAGATGGAGATTCTCTTAGGCTGGTTGCTGGGAGACTAAGATACCACTCTGTTAGCTTGTAGGTCATCCCATCTGGATGACATCATCTCTGCGGGGACGGGATTGGTGCATCTTCCTTCTTCTACCTTGCTGGTGCGCTGCTCAGGTGCCGGTGACAGCGTTCTACGTGTTTCCGGTTCTGCTGTGAATGTCCTGTGTCCAGTCGAGTATCCAGTCTCCACGTCTGCTTTGTTTTGATTCCTGCCATTTATGTCATCCAAGCGGCATGGTCCGCATACCAGTCTCCTGCCACTTGTGTCATCTAGGTGGCATGGTCCGCATACCTGTTTTCTGTCGCTTGTGTCATCTAGGTGGTATGGTCCGTATACCACCCTCCTGCTGTTTGTGTCATCCAGGTGGCACGTGCCACACCTCAGAGTCTCGTTTACGCTATCCAGTGTGTTACCACTTGTGTGGACCCGGCAGCACAAGCCGCACCACTGCACCGAGTGTACCCAAACCAGTGTACTGTTACTTGTGTCAACCTGGCGGCACAAGCCGCACTTCTGCACCCCGTGTACGCAAATTGTGTACTGCTTGTGTCAACCCAGCAGCACAAGCCATACAACTAACGATCCAGCCGTCTTCCAGGACTTCATCAACGATGTGTTGAGGGAATAGCTCTGGGTATTTGCAGTGGTCTACCTCGACGACGACGACACCGTAAGCATGTGAGACAGGTACTACTTCAAATCCTGGAAAACTTGTATGCAAAACCGGAGAAATGTGCTTTGAAATCCAAGAGGTATCATTCCTGGAATACATTATCTCCTCTTGAGGGTTTTTGATGGACCCAGGCAAAGTCAAGGCCATCTTTGGTTCAGCCAACCAATCTAAAAGCAGTACAACGCTTTCTTGGCTTCACCAACTATTATAGAAAATGTATTAATTCCTTCTCATCGCACCTATTTTGGAGCTTACCAGGAAAGGAGCTGATGTGGAGAACAGGTCAGCCAAAGCTCTTCAAGCCTTTAACTCCTTAAAGGCCACCTTTACCTCTGCTCTGGTCCTCTGACATCCCAATACAGACCTCCCATTTGTTATTGAGGTAGACGCCTCTGAAATTGGCGTGGGTGCTGTTCTGTCACAGAGGGATCCTGAGAATGTCAAACCACATCCCTGTGCTTTTTTTCTCTCAGAAATTCACCTCAGCCGAGAGGAACTACGATGTAGAGAATCGTGACCCATTGGCCATCAAGTGGGCATTTGAGGATTGGAGGCACTGGCTGGAAGGAGCAAACCATGTCATCATGGTGCTCACTGACCACAAAAATCTGTCATACTGTATATTGAGACCGCCAGAGGTTGAATGCCAGACAGGTTTGGTGGGCATTATTTTTCACCCGCTTTAATTATGTTATCTCTTTCCGGCCTGGCTCCAAGAATTTAAAGGCAGACGCTCTGTCTTGCAGTTTTCAACCTGTCGAACTGCTCAATGTCTTGGATGAAACCATTGTTCATGCTTCCAACATCAATTTTGTTGTGACCAGAGATCTTGCAGATCTCATTTGTGCCTGCCAGTTGTAAGCTCTGGATGATTGTTGACTGTTTTAGCAAGATGGTGCACTTTGTTCCACTCACCAAGCTGCCTTCTGCTAACAGAGTTGTATACCTTATTTATGCTTCACATTATCAGACTCCATGGCTTGCTGATTGATATAGTTTCTGACCGAGGGAAGCCGTTTGTGGCACGGTTTTGGAAGAATTTCTGCTCTGTCCTCTGGGAACCATCCACAGTCAAACGGGCAGACAGACCGGGTGAACCAGTCTCTGGAACAGTACCTCTGATTCTTCATCTCCAAGTACCAGAATGACTGGGTGTCCCTTCTTCCCATTGCAGAATTCGCATTCAACAATTCCTGTCACTCCTTGCCATTTTTGTCACCTTTCTTCTGCAACTCTTGGCTGCACCCTAGAGCAAACTCCTTTGAGGCAGTTACAACTGGTATTCCATCCTCCACAACTGTTGCAAGGCTACGGTCTGTTTGGAGAAAAATATGCCAATGTCTGATTAAAGCATCCTCATTTCCTGGTCTATTGGATGGGGTATGGACCAGAAGAACAGTCCTGGGTTCCTATGAGGTCATTGAATGCTCCTGCCTTGGTAAAGAGATTTTTTTCAAGATTTTCCGGAGAAACCTGGAGCTAGGGGTTCCTTAACCCCTCGTCAAGGGGGGGTACAGTCACAAACCGCAGTCACGTCCTTGTAGATGGAGATGCCATGTTGTCAGCTTGTAGGTCCTCCCATCTGGCTGACATCATCTCTGTGGGGACGGGATTGGTAGATCTTCCTTCATCTACCTTGCTGGTGAGCTGCTCAGGTGCCGGTGATAGAGTTCTATGTGTTTCCGGTTCTGCTGTGAGTGTCCTGTGTCCAATCGAGTATCCAGTCTGTCTGCTTTGTCTTGATTCCTGCCGTTTATGTCATCCAGGCAGCACGGTCTGCATACCAGTCTCCTTCCACTTGTGTCATCTAGGTGGCATGGTCCGCATACCCGTTTTCTGCTGCTTGTGTCATCTAGGCGGCATGGTCCATGGTCCATTTCCTGCTGTTTATGTCATCCAGGTGGCACGAGCCGCACCTCAGCATCTTGTTTACGCTATCCAGTGAGTTACCGCTTGTGTCAACCCGGTGGCACAAGCCGCACCACTGCACCAAGTGTACGCAAATCAGTGTACTGCTACTTGTGTCCACCTGGCAGCACAAGCCGCATTTCTGCACCCTGTGTATGCAAATTAGTGTACTGCTGTGTGTCAATCAGGTGGCACAAGCCACACTTCTGCACCTCTTGTACACAGCCCAGAGGCTGCTTCTCGCCAAAGACTTACCAGCCCTCAAAGCTGCTACACAGCCAAAGGTCGCATCTTATACACAGCCCAGAGGCTGCTTCTCACCAAGGCTTATCAGCCCTCAAGGCTGCAAAACCTCACCTGCCCTCAAGGCAATAACGGCCGTAACTAGCCAAGTGTTCCAGCCCTTTAGGCTGTAGTAAGAATGTACCTAACTTGCTCTCAGCTGATATTTCAGCCTATAGGCTGAAACAAGTTGAATACCATTCTTCAAGGGGTACCCCCAACCAACCTCCTTGCGCAATCCTCCACTCTGTACAAATTTGAGCCGATTCCTTCCAGGAATCGTTACAATTAAGTGTCAGGAAACTACGCATTTCCTCCAGCCCCCTAGAATGAGGGATGCTGGTGTACAGGCTATGGACGTCCAAAGTACAAAGAAAACAGTTATCTGGTACTAGAGAAATCGAAGACAACTTGTTGATAAACGTGGTTGTGTATTCTGTTGTTGTATGGGTTTTGTAAGAAGGGGTCTTAGCGGCGAATGAAGGAGTCTTAGTGGTGATATTAGCACACCAGCAATAATATCGTCGAGTTTTTGGCGATAATTTATTGACGATTTTTCATGGAAAGATGGAGAAAACTTTTCTCCATTTTAAAAAAGGGGGGAAATGTACAAAATCCCTATTTTTGTGTAAAACTGTGGGAATTTCTCACAGAACCCTTTGAACAGCCCCCCTAATGATACTTCAGCAAAAAAACAACATATTTTCGTAAATTGCGTACTTTGGTATAAAAACGACCGCTGAAATTTCGGTCAAATTTATTTATTTTTTTCATGAAAAATGCATTTAATGTATTGGGGCTGGTATTTCGGAGGGACATAAAGATGTGCCAAGTGTTTTAAACATTGCACGTGGCTGGCGCAGGGTTTTTGTTATCGGTTTTAAAAAACCACCTACGCCAGCCACATGCAATGTTTTAAACATTTGACGCATCCTTATGGCCCTCTGAAATACCAGACCCAATATGTTAAACACATTTTTCACGAAAAAAAAATTATTTTGACCGCATTTTCAGCAGCCCTCTTTTGCCAAAGTACGCAACTTACGATTTTTTTTTCCGATAAAGTATCATTAGGGGGGCTGTCCAAAGGGTTCTGTGAGAAATCCCCAAATTTTTTCCTAAAAATAGGGATTTTGTTCATTTTTTTCCGCCTGCCCTAGGCTGGAGAAAAGTTTTTTTCCAGTTTTTAAGCGAAAAAGGCAGTTTTTCGCCTTCGTTGGCAAAATCGTCCGCAAATCAGCCGCAAATCTTCTGATCCCGGCCGATTCACAAATGATCGCAAAAATGGCCAATTTCACCTCTAATTGAATACGGCCCTAAGTATTGAGATACAGTGTAGTACAGAGAGTCTCTGGCACTGATAATAGGGCATCCTGCTGGATGCATTGCATGTTTGTGGATCTTCGGTATGGTGTACAGAATGGGTGCCACCGGCCATTCTGGTACCAAGCCTTTCGCTATAGAATTTGTGATGTATTGTTTTTCAACACCTACACTAAGTATATTTTGAAAAGGCTAGTAGGATCCATAGACCGCTGTTTATATACTTCCACATCGATAAGTTGAGAGTAGATCTCCTCCTTGTAGTACGTGAGATTAAGTATCACAACTCCGCCCCCCTTATCGGCAGGCAGATTCACAATGTCTCAATAGGACTGTAAGTCTTTCAGAGCCTGTTGTTTCTCTCGTGTAAGATTGCATCTCTATTAATATTTTTGTTTACCATAAGAAGTCACATGATGATTCATCATTCTGGAGAAACTTTTGATTGATGTTAGTTAGATGACATCGGATAAAATAGGGATTTGCTTTTGAATTGTAATGACATCTGACCCATAGATTTTATCCCCGGATCTGGTTGATTATGAAAGTATTCTTTTATATGTAATTGTCTGCAGAATTTATGTAGGTCAATGTTCCACTGAAACTCATTGAATTTATTAGAATAAATGATAGTTCTTTATTAAGAACTGTAAACTCAACCTCAGTAAGATCTCTGCTCGACAAGTTGAACACTATGATTTCTTGCGATGTCTTAAAGAGTTTTTTCTACAGATTCTTTTACACTGGCCACCACTGCGAGTACTACATCTTTGTTTGTATCCTGCTGTGCATGGGTTTTGACTAGCGGGCGGCAAACGGGGCATGGCAGCTGTCTAATCACTGGGGGATCTTCATGTTTGTATAAAGTAGGGATGAGCGGGTTCGGTTCTCAGAGAACTGAACCCACCCGAATTTCGGGGATCTGGGGCGATCCGAGCCAAGCTGGGATCTCCCTGTATGCCCCGGATCCCTCACCCGAGGCAAAACCTCGCGATCCCACTACCGGGTTGCGTGGTTTTGTATTGAGCGGGCTTAACGCTGATTGGCTGAGAGAGCCATCTGTCATGGCTCTTAGCCAATCAGCGTTAAGCCCATTTAATATGCACACAGGAAGCAAAAGAATATGGCACCCACCATCCCCCACTGCCTGACACCGCCGGCACCCCCTGCTGCCGACACCGCCGGCACCCCCACTGGCAGCATCCTCTGCTGCCGACCCCAGCATTGCTGCCCCACGTACTGAGGACACCGTCAGTGATCCCCCGCACTGCCAGCACTCAAACACTGAGGACACTGCAGGTACCCCGGCACTGCTGCCCCATGCACTGAGGACACCACTGGCACCCCCGCTCTGCCGACACTCTGCATTGAGAACACCCCTGCACTGCCGACACAGTCAGCAAACCTGTACTGAGTATACGGCTGGCACCTCCGCTCTGCCGACAGCGCTGGCACCCTGCATTGAGAACACCCCTGCACTGCCGACATAATCAGCAAACCTGCACTGAGGACACCGCTGGCACCCCCGCACTGCCGACATTGCTGGTAACCTTCACTGAGGACACTGCCAGCACCGCAGCACTGCCATTCCACGTACTGAGGACAACGTCAGCAACCACTGCACTGCCGACATAGCCAGCCAACCTGTACTAAAAACCGCTGGCACCCCCGCACTGCTGACATCGCCGGTACCCTTCACTGAGGACACTGCGAGCCCCCCCCCACACTACTGCCCCACGTATGGAGGACTCCGTCATCGACCCCGCACTGCCGCTACTCCCACACCAAGGGCATCCCTGCACAGCCGACACTGTCAGCACTCCTGCACTGAAGGCCTGATTCAGACCCGGTTGCAAGCGCTGAGCGCTCGCAACTGGGTCAATGGTGGCCCACAGCGCATGCGCACGATGGAGCCGGCTCCATCGTGCACATGAGCAAGGCCCGGCTAGTGACAGGCAATCCGTCACTCCGGGTCTCACACCAAAGGGGGTGAGCTGTCAATGTTGAGTGACAGCTTGCCCCGTTTGGCGGGGGGGTCGCTGCCCAAACGGAGGCGTTCCCGAGGGAACGCTTGCCATTTGGGGGTGGCCCCACTGACATCACGAGTGATGTCAGTGGAGAGCTTCCGGTTCTATTAGAGCCGAAAGCTCTCTGGGGCTTGTGATTAACGAGACCCTACCACAAGGATCTCGTCGCAAGCCTGATGGTCGCGATGGTCTTGACCATCGCGACCATCATCATGGCCGCTTGCTATAGCTGTGGGTGGTCACCCACAGCTATGCGAGCGGCCAGGAGGCCGCTCCAAAAAAAAAAAAAAAAACGCCCTGATTCAGAGCGAGCGCTCTTTCAGAGCGTCCGGCTCGGAATCAGGGCCTGAGGACACCACTGACACGCCCGCTCTGCTGTAGCTGCCAGCACTATGCACTCAGGACAATGCCAGGGCCCCCACTCTGCCGACACCTCCACATTGCCAACACTTATGACACTTCCACATTGAGGACACCAATGGCACTCTCGCATTGAGAACACTGCTAGCACCCTGCACTGCCGATACTGCTGTCACAGTAAGTGCACTATTGGTGTATCCAACCCACACTGTATAACACACTGTATCTGTGTTGGAACTTGGAAGATGAACTGCCACATGTTAGTGTCGCCCACTGTGTCGCTTAGATTAGTCAGCCAGCTAGCTGGATGCAACCTTTTGGCCTTAACTAGATGAAAAAATAATATCGTGAGGTGGTCAAAATTGATTGGAAATGACTGGAAATAAATGTTACTGAGGTTAATAATACTGAAGGAACAAAAAAAGACCCATTTTATGTGAATTTAGCTATTTTTATGATATTTTAAGAAAAAAATCCAGATCCAAAACCAAAACCGAAAAACAAAACACCACGGGAAAAAAATCCAAAACCAGGTCCAGATCCAAAACCAAAACATGGGGATCCGTGCACATCTAGTATAAAGGTAAGAACGATGCACTGTATCTTTGTTCTGATGAAATTTTGAAATCAAATGAAACGTTGACAACATGGAGATACCGTTTGGTGTTAGGTGTCAATACACCGCTGCTATCATTTTTACAAGTCCTGTGAGTGCCACTGAATCTTTTCCTACTTGTATTTTACCTGTCTGGAGGTACCTAGGCAAGATGGACTTTTAACACAATTGAGTGTCAGCTTATTCTGGATGTGTATATATAAGTGTGTGTGTGTGTGTAGAAACCAATAGACCGGCACTCATGTAGGCAGTGCTAATGGCACTGAATTTGCTCTGGTGCCCTCCTTTAGGTGTTTAAGCACACCATGGGAGAGCAGGTGATCGGAGCCAGAGGAGGCAGCATGCTACACTGCGGGGGCAGGGGCGTTTCTAGAGAGGAGGGGGCCCGTGTGCAGTCTCCGACACGGGCCCACTCCACTCTTCCCGGTGGCCTGCAGCACACTGGAGTTATAGACTCTGGGCATTAGAGTGTGCCCAGAGTCTATAATGTATGCACAGGTCACCGGGAAAATGGCCGCGGCGGCCATTTACCCTGTGCTGCGCATGTGCTATTGTTTTGCACACACCAGCACATGAAACTGTAGACAATGACATGGGGCGTTTCTAGAGAGGAGGGGGCCCGTGTGTAGTCTCCGACACGGGCCCCCTCCTTTCCGTTTGGCGGCCGGCAGTGCACTGAGCTGTGCGCGACCAGCGCCGGAGTTATAGACTCTGGGCACTAGAGTGTGCCCAGAATCTATAGTGTATGCACAGGGCACTGGGAAAATGGCCATGGCGGCCATTTTCCCTGTGCTGCGCATGTGCAAACGACGGGAAAATGGCCGCCGCGGCCATTTTCCAGTCGTTTTACAGCACTGGACCCCCGCACCGATGTGGGACTCCGGAGAGGTAAGTAATATTATGGGTGCAGGGTGTGCGGTGCGGGGGCCAGTGTTCCCCGCACACCCTGCACCCATTATAGACACACCCTTGTGCGGAGGGGAAGGTGGTCGAAGCCGGAGGAGTCTGTCTGCTACACTGTGGGGAGAAATGTCATAGTAAAATGGACCCCCATTGGACTCTCCTCAGGATTTGTCATTTCCGATAGAGTATGTATTATGGCATATCATTACAACTATGTGAATTTGAACTCATCCAATTGTTTTGCCCACATAATAAACTTTGTAGTTCAAGTTTTTTTTTAAATGTCTGGACATTTTCCGCATTCAGCAATTATATGTAGAAGATTGCAGCAAAAGAACAGTTTAAATTGTCATGCCACCAACTGAAGCAAGAGGTAGTGACCAGGTGGAATTCCACCCTTTAAATGCTTCAGTGAATGGAGGAACAGCAACAAGCCATCCAAACCAACACAGACATAGGGAGACATATCAAGAGGAGCTGGAATGTTACTTACTCCAGCACACTGGAGAAGAATAAAACTACTGAAGGCGGCGATAAAACAAAGTGTTTCCTCCTATTACCTTCAATTACAGGTGAAAAGTCTGAAGTTGGACTTTTCGCCATCATCGCTGCTTTTCCTGGGATAAAGTATCGGGCGCGTGCCCACTTTATCCCCATGTTCAATTTGGATCCCGCGAAAACGAGACCCGGCGGAAAGGTAAGTATCGAAAACTCCAATGAATTTTCGGGAACTCATCCTGGGAACCCCCTAAAAATGTCCTGACATGGGGGATCACTATGGGTACCCCCATTTTGGCCTGCGGAAGATAAGTCTGGTTTTTAAATAGCCGCAGCAGGTGCATAAATATACGCCTGTGAAGAAGAGCATTTATCTTTCTTTTTTTTAAAAATAACTATGGCCATCTAATTTGGGGTACATGAAAATGGGTGCATGCATATTTTTAAGTCCCTATAGTCATTTTTTAAAATGCACCTGCCGCTACTACCCGCATTCTAGAATGCCATGCCGCATACATGGGAACCCCCCTGAATCAATTTCGCTAGTTTAAAACTTTGTTCCCCTAATTATTTTTTTTTCGCCCCCAAAATTAAAGTACATTTTTTGGGGTGTCCTGAGAATTTTTTTTTTCTTTTTTGACACAGGTTACTTTTAGGGGACATTAAAAAGGCTGCAGGCTATTTTTTTTATTCTGTACCCCTAAACCCCAATTCTGTACTTTTTTTCACCATGTTCTGTATTACATGGTGAAAACTTATCCCTGTTTTTTAACACCGGCGAAAAGTCTTTGAAATTGAATATGCGGATAATTGAAACAGGCAAAAATGACGGAAATTATCGCCTTTAACCCGTTTTCGCCTCAAATTGAATACGACCCTAAGTATGTTGGACTTTTAGATAAACTTCTTAATTTGCTTTGCCTGGACTAAAAGGTTGTCAAGATCTTGTGATTGGATCACTACATTTTGGCAACCATGCTTGATCATAGGATTAAGTTGTACTTATAATGTCTTTCTTTCCAACTGACACAGATCTTAACAGATGCAAAGAGCTCTTTGCCAGCAAGTTGTCAGATCAAATGACACATGACATGACATATCCTGCTTCAGTTTACCCTGCAAATGCTGCTGCTAGGAAAGAACTGACCTTTTCCAAGAGACCCACGGGGGGTGTTGATGATGAATCAACTCAGCACACCAAAGTGAAACACCATTTTGATATCTGTTCAGAATAAAATAAAATAATTGCCCACAATTATTGACACCTCTACCATGATTCAATATGAAGTATCAATAGGATAAGATGGTGGAGGATTATTGTAATAACAATGTACACATTAGCATGTCGCACTTTTGGTTGCTGGGAGGGAAAAAGGGCAATTTGGAGCCCCTTGTACAAATTAGCTTTGGTGTACTTAAGCTAGCCACCCTCCAGTGTGTACTCAAAAAGAGTGTTTAGTACAGCTGGGAACCTTGAGAGCAATTGGCATAGGAGGCTACTTCCAAAAATTGTGGAAAACTGATGTTTATCAAAATGAACTACAAATTCTATGAGGAAGTCCTTTGTTGCCAATTGTACAGAGACTTCTGTAACAGCGGATTCCAGTGGGGATGAGCTTATATTGTGTGATTATGTTAACACTGATGATGATGACGAGGACAATAATGACATCTTCCCAGTGTAGAGATAATTAACAGCTTCCTTAAGCCCATTGGTAGCTTGTTTTGTGGGGGCCCAAACAAACCAAGCACTTCAACCTCAAAAGTGGCAGTTCCTATAACTAAACTGCTTGGTTTGTTAAACTGTGCATGCCCTTTTTAATATACAACATAAGAGTGTGTGGGAGTGCCCAAAGACAATTCCATTGTGGACCGCTTTTACTTTTAATTATGGTCTGTATTTTTTGGGGGGACATTTGTGATGGTCTTTTTTACATAAGCAAACATTTTTATTGGTTATTGTTCTAACACATAACTAATTGGCAACACATTTTTAACCAAAAATAATGTGGTGCCTGAATAAATATAAAATATATTAATAGCTTTTAGCATTATTTAGTAATAGAAACAAGAAGATACAAGGCCACATTTTAATAAAAAAAAATGTAATTATTAATTTGACGCATTTGAAGGTAAAAAGTTGCATGAAAGACTGCTCAGCACTACCGACTCACACGTTCTCATGCGTTGTGTAACGCGACTTGTAGTGCACAGTGGATAGATGGACACATCTGTATATGTGCTATATTCTTTTAAATTGTGTGTTTGAGCCGTTGCTCTGTTGCTTAGTTTAGCCAGCCAGTCTTTGGCCAATATGGGTGAAAACAATATTGTGAGCTGTGAGGTGGTAAACATTGACAGGAAATTAATGTTTTTCAGATTAATAATACTGCAGAAAGACTTTATTTAGAAAAAAAATCTAGATCCAAAACCAAAACACGTGAGGGTGGTTTTGGCAAAACCAAAACACGACGATGTATTAGAACTGAGGGTCCGCGCACATCTCTAGTAATATATGCTGCCTCTCAAAAAACACACAATATACCCTTGAAATATTAATATTTAATTTACTTGTAAAATACTTTAAAAAAGAGAAAGGAGTCATCTTTGGGGTGCAGCTCACACAGACACCGCAAATATTTTTGGAGAGCTACTGTAAGCTTAAAAAACCACTGTTTCTGCCCATGTGACATTCTTGTAAAAAACAATTGTATGTGCTGCTTACTTCAGGATCACTTCCAACAAAAATACACAAGAGTCTCTTTGTACTGGTTTGCAGGTGCTACTTGTGACTGACAAACAAACACACAGTGACTGTTTGCATACAGATTGCAGTTGCTGCTAACTAGTTTCTGACAAACAAACACAGTGACTAAGGGGCCTATTCATCAACACTAAAATAAAATTTTTAAGGACATTTTCCTTAATTACCGTTATTTTAGTATTCATGAAGACACTTAACACAGGAGATATCAGTGATATCTCCTGGTTAAGTCCGCCTGCGTTAATTTCGCACTCCCCATGCATTAGTATGGGGATATGGGGATTATGCTATTCATCAAATTCTGAAAATTATGTATTTTCGGAATTTGATGGCGCTACTATCCGCACTGTGAAGTGGCGTATAGTAGGTGACACTTACAAGGTAGTAAGAATAGACGGTTTGCGCACACTGAGTAACCCGCTAAATGTACCAAGTGCTGCTAGCATTATGAGGTGTTCCAAACCTCTACAAATATATTGTGAAGAAAATTTTAAGCTAAGCGCTCTATGGTACTGCAATAAGTATGGATATTAAGGAATATCCAGCCTACAGATATTGCCTACCTGACATAAGCCTACTAGGAACTATACACAATCATTAGGACGCTCTATAGATAGACCACGACATATATTAGGACATGAATAGAATACTTATTGCAGTACCATAGAGCGCTTAGTTTAAAATTTTCTTCACAGTAGGTGACACTTACCTGTGTTAGCTTGGGCAGGTCCTCCTCCGCTCCCTCCAGCTCTCCCTGGTCTCTCCTCTGGCTCCAGTGGCTGTTCTGACATGTGTTCTCCAGGCAGAACACAGTAGAGCAGTGTTGGCTAACCTTGACACTCCAGCTGTTGTGGAACTATATATCCCAGCATGCCCTGCCACAGTTTTAGCATGCCCTAATAGCAAAAGTGTAGCAGTGCATGCTGGGTTATGTAGTTCCATAACAGCTGGAGTGTCAAGGTTAGCCAACACTGCAGTAGAGTTTAGAAACAAAAAAAAAAGTTTATTTTTTTTCTAAACTTTACTGTGTTCTGCCTGGAGAACACAGTGTCAGCACAGCAGACAGAGCGGGAGGTGGCTGCAGCAGGCAGGTAAGTCGGGGACGGGGTGAGGTGTGCGGAGGGGGAGGGAGGGGCTTGGGAGGCACACAGAATTACCACAGCCGTAGGCAGTGCTGTGCATGCGCTGCTTTTACGGATGCAACAGTGCATGCGCAGTACTGATTACAGCTGCGGTAAGGTAGAGTAGATAGGGAAAACTATTTCCTGAAAAGCTGTCATCGCAAAAATGACAACTTTTCTAAATAGATGGTTATGGAGAGGAGGAATGATGAATTCCTCCGGTAATTAGGTAGAACTCCATGCGAGTTCTAAACCTAATTACCTCCAGATAAATTTTAGTTATGATTAATAGGCCCCCTAAGATGGTTTCATTCTGTTACACCATCCCATCCACTCCATCTCTCTACAAGTCTCTCTAATAGCATCCTATTTACATCTATTTGAAGCACAACTACAGCCAACACCCTCTCCATACACCCTCCTGAGTGAAATGGTGCTTGATCATGAGGGCGGGACTCCAAAACACACAAGAACTGAATTTGGCGGGAAGACCCAAGCAGAGACTTGGTTCTCCTCAGAAACCCCAAGTTGGGGTGTTTTCGGATTTCTGCAAAGGCAAACCACTCATCTCCAGTTTTTATTTGCCGTGATTGAGGGGATCAGTTTATGTCTTGCTCACTTTTATCAACCACCTATAATCTCAGTGAGAGCAGCAAGACAAAGTCAGTGAAAGCATAAAAGGGTGTTTACATTTAATTCAAAAGTTCAGGGGTATAGTCAGAAATTGGAGGCCGCATAGGAAAATGTTTAAGGGGCCCCTACCCCCAGACTTTCCGGAGATACCTCTCTCCACAGTTGTTCATTTAATTCGCCATAGTAGTACCTTAGTTAATTTTATGCACCATAGTATTGTCCTAGTTCTCTTTATACCTTACAATACCCCCAATACCTATTAAGCTACATTTTAGTGCCACCAGTTCAAAATATTCCATGTATTGGTGCTACCAATACACATTATGCTCTACAGTGCCCCCAGTTCATATTTTGCCACATAGTAGTGCCCACAGTACATATTATTCCACATTGTAGTCTATAGTTCATATTATGCCACTTTACAGTGCCCTTAATTTCATATTATGCCAAATTACAATGCCCTGAAATTCATATTGTGTCACTTTAAAGTGCCACCAATTCATATCTATCATTACAGTGCCCTTCAGTTTATAAGACACATTACAGTACCTCCAGTACACTATAACATCCACTACTTACACTCCTTACCATTATAAGCCCCCCTTATATTACCCCTTGGGTAGCACAGATGGTGTAATGATTAGCATTACTGCCTCACAGTACTGAGGTCATGGGATCGATTCCCACTACGGCCATAACTGAATGGAGTTTGTATATTCTCCCTGTGCTAGCATGGGTTTCTTCCAGGTGCTCCGGTTTCCTCCCACACTCCAAAAATATACTGGTAGGTTAATTGGGTCCCCCCTAAAAAATAAAAAATAACCCTAGTGTGTATGTTTGTGAGCATGTGGTAGGGAATTTAGTGTGTAAGGGACTGATGTGAATGGACAATTATCTGTAAAGTGCCTTGTGGAATATACACTATATAAATAACTGATAATAAAAAACAATAAATAATTATAACATGCACTACATACACCACTCACTGAAAATAGAACATCACTCCATTAGGTAGCTTTATCCTACATAGTAGTCTGGTAAGAGATCATATCCCATTGACTTCTTAGTTTATGTCACCTTATTTGCTGTTGGTGATTCTTCAAGAGCTCCATCCCTATTGCCAACTTTTGAATTTTACATGGCAGCCCCAAGTCTGAAGTGCATGCAGGTCTGAGAAGCAGAGCCTTAATTAGACTTTGTGGTGCCCTGTGCCAGAAAGAGCATTGACGCCCCCCTCATTTTTCAAAGGGATATGATGCACCCAAAAAAGGGGAATGGCCTCATGGGATCAGGCCTCATGGGAAAAGGCCAGGGAAGAGATAGGAGAGGCCAGGAGATGCTGGGGATGAAATAAGAGGAAGCTACAAGTAAGAATGATAATAAACAGAAATTTGAAAGGCCCAAACTGCGCCCCCTGACCTGTGGTGCCCTGTGCAATGGCACCGGCCACACTACCCTAGTTACGGCCCTGCTGAGCAGATTTCAGTTTGCAGTGAGAGTAAAGACAGAGAATGAGAGGTCAATGACAAACCAGCCCCTACCTGAGGTGGATACTTTCTATTGCAGGAAATTCCTCTTTGAATGAAGATTAATTTAAGATCACTGTCCCTTTCTTTGACAGTCCTAATCTGAGTTCAATCCCTACCCTAGATTACTTCAAAACAGGGGCAGAACTATGGGAGACAATGGAGACGCCTGCCGCCGGGCTCCAGCTCTGAAGGGGCACCTCCTCCATTGTACATAACATACACACACCCCACTTAGAGCTGTAACTATGTACCCGGAGTGTACCATCATGGCCGCCCAATACTCGGCACCCCTTCCCGGCACCTGAGAAGCCACCATACACTAGTGGAGAGCTCCATGTCAGACCATCAGCTGCTGCCTTCATCTATCTATAGCCTGTCTGCATGTGAATTGTTACATTACAGTATTAGCTGCTGTGATGGGGGGGCACCAAATTATAACTTGCCTCCGGGCGTCTGGGATGAACTTACGCCACTGCTTCAAAAAGACTATATTCAAGAAAAAGCTTATGACCTGACAATGTCAAGCTCACTGATTAGCTCAGCTGTACCTGTGAGGGTGAAACAAGAGCATAGGAGAAGGATCATATCAGTGTCGAGCTTTACTGAGAGGGAGAGACTGAGACCAATTATGAGCGCTGATGAGTCCAGTTTTCAGGCCCCCTGGCAAATACAGAATCTAGGTAGAATACTACAGTATGTCTTACTTTTCTAAAACAAAACTTTTGCTAACTGTATTGACTCCATCTATATATCTCACAAAGCATGGGTGCGGATGACAATTCCTTAATAAGTGTAGAATTCAATACTATCAGATGCAAATGTGTTAAGATAGCTGTTTTTACTTTACTAAGAGTAATGTCAATACCAGTGCTTGTTAGAAGGGGAGTGCAAGCAGATAGGGTATCTGTGTATGCACGGTGCCATGTTGCCACTGTGTGAGAGTGGTGGAGGATGGCTGTCCTTCTCTTAGCTCAGAGAGACCTGCAACAATTACCCGCCATTTACCACTGTTCCAGCCCTGCACTGCAAATTGGATAGAACAGACAGTCACTGGCCGGGGAACTTTTAGCAGCCCTGTTCCCAGGGCCGGTTCTCCCGTTACACATGGTACGCAGCTGCGTAAGGCACCACATAATGAAGGGCGCCTCAGCTGCGTACCATGCGGGCCGCGGGCAGACTGTGTCTCTGTGACACAGCTGCACCGTGTGTGTAGCGTTGACCGGACGGAGTTCGGTCAGCGCTACACAGCACAAACACACAGCCGCCGGATCTGGCAGCTGTGTGTTTGCTTTAGCAGCTGATGAGAGTCAGACAGACTCTCATCGGCTGCTGCTCCCACTGCCAGAGCCAGACATCTAGGGGAGGTTTAGGGTTAGGCACTAATGGGGGAGGGTTAGGTTTAGGGTGTGGAGAGGGGGAGGTTAGGTTTAGGCACTAAGGGGGAGGTTAGGTTCAGGCACCGTTGAGGGAGGGTCACGGTAAGGAGCGGGGGAGGGTTTGAATACTGACCAACATGTGTCGGTATACTAACTATGGCCCTCATTCAGAGCCACTCGCAAACAGCAGTACGCTCGTTGCGTTCCGATGTTGACTAACCACGCATGCGTCGGTGTTACACTGCGCATGTGCGTACGGCAGATTGCGAGCTTTTTTTCTGTCGTTCCTAAAATAGCGTACAGGAAGTGACATGTCAAATGTGATTGACAGAACAGGGCGTTTTTGGGTGTTGACGGGGGTGGAGATGGAAAAACGCAGGCGTGGCGAGGCGTTTTTGGGGCGTACATACATTAGCAGATGCGAACGTCAAATGTGTTCGGACCGTCACATACGTCACTGGAACATCCTCTTTCCCTTCAAAATGCTCGCACAGTTTAGGGTCTGGATTACTCGACCACATTGGCGATGACCTTCTCCTCCGTCCCGGGACTCCACGATGTTGCAGCAATTAATCGCGGGTGGTCACAAAAGCAATTAGTGTTGTATTGAAAACCGGCTTGATATGTGTTTGGAAAGCAGTTTATTGGGATAGCACAAAACCGTACGCAGGTGGAAATCATACCTGCTAATGTCAGGATTACACAATCAATTGGCGTACATTTTTTGGGGGTTTTTTTGGCCTCAATTTGTTGTTTATGGCCTATTGTGACAATAATGTCATCATGTTTTAATTAGCTCCCCTTTTTTTTTTTAATGTGCAATTTGCATCGTTATGTGTTTTTTTAAACGTTCCTTCAAGAGGCCTTTTTTTTATACAAATGAAATGGTTTTTGGTGTCCTTTTTTGCCTTTAGGGCCAGGATTAAATGTAACCCATTTGTACAATAATGTCACAATACAATGTCAGATTTTTTTCATAAATTTATTGTTTAAACACAAACCAATTGGCATAATATTTTTTTTTAGTTTTTCTGCCAAAGATACTTTTTATCAAAAATAAATAATCAATAACTGATAACATAAACGTACAAAAATAACTTAAAAACATTTCACAAGAAAGGAGAGGGAAGTTTTGACCAGAAAGGAATATGAGCCAAGCACAGAAGGAGTGTGGGAAAAGTCGCCATTGCTGTCACCGTTTTTTCGCCCGTTTGGATGGGGGAGGGTGGGCGCCAGACCGGGTCCGGGATGCCATCGGGCTGGCCTGTCCAGAGGCAGATGTTGTGGCCTCTGGACTAGGCACAGGGCTAGGCACATTTGGAGGATTGGCTGATGTTGTGCCAGAGGTGGAGGATCCTGATGTTCCGGCAGGAAGGGAGGTCGGCTCCACCATGTGCTGGCGAACGAGCTGCTCCAGGGCATCGGCGATGCGGATGTTGGCCCTGGTATTTTCCGCCAGGGCCTGATCAATGGTCACGTTGGCCGCAGCATTTTGCTCCAGGGCCTCAGCCACCCGTATCAGACTGGCGTCCATCCTCTGCAGAATCTCCGTATGGAAATCCGATTTGAATTTGAGTTCTGTGAGGAGGCCCACTGCCTGTGAGGGGGCACGCCCTGGACTGGCTTCTGCAGGGTCCTCAGCCGGATGTACTGGTTCCTCCCCTGCAGAGCCAGCAGAAATTCTGCGGCCAAGGCTTCCCTCTGGAGCAGACTCATCCGCCTGTGTCTCTGTTGGAAAAATGAGAAAAGACTCACATTAGAATCTACATATTGGCACAATAGCATTTCAGAGTTGGTGACATCACAATACTTACCTGGGCCAACATGAGGAGCCGCAAAGTCTGGCATGTCCGTATCCATGTTGGACACGCCAAACACCTCCACAGGCTGCACACACCCCTGTGCCAGCTCTTCTAAATCCGTCAACTCCAATGACACAGGGGTGGGACCCCCACCTGTCCCCTTTGCATGCCTAGCCCTGTCCGCGAGTTTTTGCTTTAGGCGATATTTGAAGTCGCCCCATCTGTGGGGAAAAATGGAAGCCATTATCCTTTGGTTTAAAATGGGGTTTGTTTTTAGGGGGGGCAAGGGTTTACTTACCGCCGTTTGACATCCCGGGCTAGACGGACATAATCACCCACTCTATTGACAGCAACGGCTACCTCTTCCCACATTCTCCACTTCTGGCTTAGACTCATATTCCTGTCTGCCTGTGGCAGGATGTCCACACACTTCTGGATCAAAACCTCCATCTCCTTTCTTGTGAAATGTGGCTGCCTTTTTTTTTTGCCCGCTTTGGCCGGAATACTGGGCCCAGCAGCCTCTTCCATGTCATCCTCCTCACCTATTTGTGTAAATTTACAGAATTCACAAAATCACAACTTGCCTCATCTTATGTTTCAAATTAATCGTTGATAGAATATGCATGAAAGACTTACCGCCTGACTCTTGGGCATTTTTTCCCTGGTCTGTCGCCATGTCTGAGGTCCAAACAAGAAATACACCAGAATTTGAATGTGTTTTCGTGACGTATTTATACATGCGTCCTTATTTTGCGGCCGCATCATTGATTGTGCGGCCCTATGATCCCTCCTTAATTTGTGCGGGAAACGAAACACTATTTATGGCTTGGTGTGTCTCAAGTCGAGGTGGCGTTTTTGGATTGTTGGAGGTTATCTTGGCTGGAGTTTATTGATTGCGTAGAAAGGAGTTGGCGGTTGGAGATTCGTTTGTTGGTTAGATTTGCGTTTTTTTTTCCGTTATCTTTGTTGGTTTATATTTTTGGGACCTCGTTTGTTGATTTGGTAAGTTTTGTGAAGTCTAACTTTTGTTCAATTGTTGTTTCATTGTGTTTCGTATATTTTGTAATTTTTGGATACCTAATTTATTCTATTTTAGATTTTGTTTATTTTCGACCCCAAAGACCTTTTGATTTTGCATCTTAGATATTTGCTCTTGGTAAGTCCATTTTTTATCTTGTATTAGCGAACTAATTAGCGCATTTTTAGTAGTTACTCTTGTGACTTGTATTAGCGAACTAATTAGCACATTTTAAACAGCTTAATAATCATTCTAACTTTTTGATGGTTTAGCTTTCGCTTTTTGAGCCAACATTTCGACCCGTTTTGATGTACTGTGTTAAATGTCGCTTTGCGGTTTTGCTAAATGGGTGTTTGGCATATTTGAACTTTGGTCTAGCACAAAATGTATCCACAAAAATGCACAGAGTGAAATGTGTCAAGTAATTTTGTTGTTTATTTTCAGTTTGGACGTATCATGACAATACCCCGGCATGTAAGCAGCAATGGATGGTATCATCAAGCTAAGTTGTTTTAATATAGTTTTGGGGTGGGTCAAAAGCCTTACTTTGAAATTTTTGAATTTCAGGTTGATCTGGGGAGGATTGTTCTGGCCATGCTCCCGGAAGCCGACCAACCTCAATCTCATCCCAGGTGTAGGCATCGTAGGCATGCAAGGCCCCAGATATTTCGAACACGTGTCACCCTTTTTGGAATGCCCGATGATGAGGTTTTAAGACGCTACCGTCTACCTCCCAAAATCATCATAGACACTCTCTCATTAATAGAAAGTGATCTTGAGCGGCAAATTGACAGTCCAACAGCAATACCACCACTGATGCAATTTATGGCGGTGTTACATTTCTGTGCCTCAGGATCGTTTCAAACAACGGTGGGAATAGTGGCGGGCATCTCCCAATCCTCCTTTTCCCGGATCCTGAGGGCAGTGATGGAGGCACTTTTCAAGCACCTCCATCATTTTATTCAAATGCCTTTGGATATGGGTGCCCTTAGTGTGGCCAAGGCCAATTTTTAACCAATAGCTGGCTTCCCACACATCATAGGGGTTGTGGATGGTACTCACATACCACTTCAGCCTCCAGCATGGCTGGAGGCAATATTTAGAAACAGGAAACACTATCACTCCCTGAATGTAATGGTGGTATGTGATGCCTCCCTCCAGATCCTGTCCCTGAATGCTAAGTTACCAGGAAGTGCACATGACTCCTTCGTCATCCGGCAATCAGGGATATGGCAGAAATTAACCAACCTACAAGCTGGTGATGCGTGGCTTCTGGGTAAGTGGAGACCTTTAGTACATAACAATGTTAAGCTTGATACACAGTGTTCCTGATGTTGTCTCTTATTTTTCACAGGAGACAGTGGATACCCTTGCATGTCCTGGCTGCTCACTCCTTATTTGGCTCCCACACCAGGCCCACAAAGTGAGTATAATTCCGCACTTACAGCCACCAGGCAAGTGGTGGAGCGCTGTATCGGCCTTTTAAAAGGCCGATTCAGATGCCTCCACCGCTCTGGTGGCGAGCTCATGTATTTGCCGGATATGGTGTCGAAAATTGTGGTCCTGTGTGGGATATTTCACAACATCGCCATAAGGAGTGGTGTCCCAATGCAGCCAGAGGATGCCTTACCTGAGGATGGCCCCCCCGAGGTTGGTCGGAGGTCAGTATGTGGGGGGGCCATACGCGATGATGTGGTGGCCAGATTTTTTAGGTAAGTTTGACCCAAACTACAGTGTTTATACCTAATGTGTTTGTGTTTGTTTGCGAACATCTAATTTTTTTTTTTTTTTTCACCATCTTCTGTTTGTTCACATAATCTTTGCCACTCCAACGCTCACTACTTCCTGCTACCCTTACCAAACCTGGATCTGGTGATTTTGTCCATATATTCTGGAACCCATATCGCAACGCCATGTTTGTGGAATCATGTTGGCATGGTCCTTCGTCAACCAGTTCTTGATTGTTTTTTTTAATTAAATATTTTATTTGTATGTGTTGTATTTGAGATTATCACTGTTTTTTTGTTTTGGGACTGACCACTTTGATTTCTCATTTATGTTGTGAATAAATGTTTGGAGAGTGAAATGGTCTTCCTTTTTTTGGACGTTAACAGCAAGTGTAACCAGGTTAACACACCTTACAATTGACTAAGGGGTAATCCAGTACTGACACCAGTTGATGTAAACTGAAATATGTTTGCAGGTTCCCAACCCACACCAAAAGGAAGCCTGTCCAAACCTTTGGATTTTGAAGATTGGCCTAAGCAGCTTGCACACCAACTAGGAACCTGTAAAATGGCGAAATATCTAATTGACACTACACCCAAAAAGGGAAATGACATTGTTACTGTTATGTGTTTCTTGTGGCTGTTTAACATACAAATACAAAATACAATCTAACTTTTAAAAAAGGGAAATCCTTGCAGGAACAGTCTACTTATGTCAGGGAAAACTATTTGTGTTTTTGAAAAAAAGAATGAGCCAGAACGTATATTAGAACTACAAAATTTATTTACAAAATGAAAATAAACAAAAAAAACTACTGGCGAAGGATGCCAGACAGCCGGTCAAGGGCCACAAGAAGGCCAATGACATGTTGGCGCATCTGGCCAACACAATCCTCCACCTCTTGTCGACGCCTCTGTTCCTCTGTGGGTGAGAAAAGTGTGTGGATTAATAAAACAATAGGGAATCCACATTAAAAAAACAAAAACACAACGAAATCACTCCTAAACCGAAAAAAGAAAAACCAAAACAAAAAGGGGGTGCTGGCAAAAATACAAGGCCTATGTACAAATTCACACAGGTGTGATATGTGTATGTTGAAATCAGCAGGAAGAGGTAAAGGCAAACTGCTAAATCACCAAAAGTAAACCAAACAAGCACGAATAAAGGCACGACACATGATTACATACAAACAGTTTGTGGTTAAAAAAAATGAGAAAGAAAAACATACCGGGAGCCAAAACGGGAGCTCCGGAAGTCCCTCCATGTTCCTCGGAGGAGGAGCCTTCATTCCCCAAAGAACGGGGAGGGGTAATGATGGACTCCGGGGAGGGGGTAATTGGAAGAGGGGTGGGTGGAGGAGAGGGGGAAGTGGGACGGAGGGGAAGGAGGCCCGACAGTTCCGGGAGAGGGTCTGGGAAGGCTGGGGAGGAGTGGGGTATAGGGGAAATATTTGGGGTGGAGTGTTGGCTGGGGGTTGGGGATAGTGGCCGGGAACGCCGTCTGGCCGGACGGTGACGGCATAGTCTTGGCTGTCCTCCTAAAATATGTCAAACAAATTGAGGTTAGTTTCTGGGCAAATCCGGGGCCCAAATAAAAAAAAAAAAAACAGCAACAAAAAACATGCAAAAAGGAGTAGAATGAAAAAAACAGAAATAGAGGGAAAACAAGCACACGCTGATATGAGGACAAATAATTAATAGGACAGACAGGAAAACATGCACACGCAGTATGCCCCACAAACACAAACATGAAAACCACAATACATAACACTTACTTTCAACGATCTGCATGCGAAAGCATGCCAGCAAGCGGGGCGTTCGCCGTTGCAGGTCTGACCACCTGCGCTCAAGCTGCCCGATGTTGCGGCGTGAACCCAACGACCGCAGGCGGGACCGTGCCTCCGCATACGCGGAGCGCTTCTGCCGGTTGGTGATGGGTGGAGGCTGGCTGGTGATCCGCCTATCCATCACCTCCGTAAGCACCAGCAGCTCGCGCCTGGTGAATGCGGAGGCTCTCATGATGGCAATGGAGTTTTTCATACAAAACATTTTTGATAAAGTGTGGCCAAAATTTCTGATTGGCTAATGTATTTTGGAAATTAACAGGAGCAATTTTATTGGTTAGTGTATGAGTCATGTGTTCAACAGGGCCAGAAATCTCTGGAGAGTTATGATAGGCTTGATGCAGTGACATGCGTTTGCAAATTTAAATAAAGAAATGAACCCCGGAAAATATGCGGGGATCCACAGCAATAGAACAATTGTTTAATTGTGGTTCACATGTTTTTTGAACAATAAAAGCGAATGTTCCATCCGTACGTATTCTGCGGGTAAACACAAATACGGACAAGAGTAAAGTTTCTTGCATTGTGTTGAAAAAAAAAAAACAATTAAGCTAATTGATACATTGATTGGCATGATACGATTGAGGGAGGTAGGCAGAATAAAGGAGCAGGTAATCGACATCTGACAAGGCCACTTCCGGTTTCACTTGTGCGTGCGTTCCCTTCAAGCCATTTCGGGGATGTACGCTCGCTATTTCGCACGCTCGTTAGTTAGAGGAGGGGTCGCCTGAGTTTAGGGAGGAATTTTAGATGCGAACGAAAATACGAGCGAGCCATTGAATTTAAATATTTTTGTACGTACGCCTAACGTACGTGCGCCCGCTTGCGAGTGGGTCTGAATGAGGGCCTATGTCAGGATTCTGACCACTGGGATCCCGTACACATCCCTCTTAAGCCTTATTGTAAATGTAAACTAGAAATAAATGGTTCAGTTTTGCTGAAAATTGAGCACCCCTAAACTTTGGTGCTCAGAGTCATACCGAGTCCCATCTCGGATCACTTTTGGGATTCCTGAGTAGAACCCCGGCTTGGGTCTACTCATAAGTTTAGATCTCCAAACTAAAAACCATTTCTTTGGTTTTGGTTTTGAATTGCATGTAAATAGGTCCAAATTACATGATTTTAGCTGTTTTTATCATCTACAGATAGCCATAACTGAAACCGAACCAAAACACTTGAGGGCAGTTTTTCCAAAATCAAAACTAGAGATGAGCCGGTCCGGTTCTCAGAGAACCAGACCCACCTGAACTTTGCTTTCTGAGGCGAGATCCGAGTCCAGCTCGAGTTTTCCCATCTGAGTCAGATTAAAAAATGAGGCAAAATGCGCCATCCTCCCGCTGTCAGATTATCACGGGTTTTGGATTATATAAAGGTCCCTGTAATCTGCACCATTTTCATTCCGGCTGTGGTGAGAGAAGCTAGCAGATGTGTAGTCACTGTCACTCAGTGTGTGTGTCCAGTCGGGGTCTTGGACTGAAGGCTGCTGCTGTATTGTCCATAAAGGGGCTTAGGCTGCAGTATATAAAGGGGGGCTTCCTTCAGTGGGTGCTGCAGCTGCTGTGTCACTTGTCCTGTAAGCTAATTGTGGCTGCTGCTGTTTTGTTGTTCTGTCCATCAAGCTAGGACTGCACTCCATAAAGGGGTGCTGTGTTGACCGGGGGGGGTGCTCTGTCAATTAGGGGTGATCTTCCCCAGTGTCAAAAAAACATAAAAGTACTTTTTTTGTGTGCATTAGCAATTTAGCTGGGCTATTATTGTTCGGTGAAACTGCAGCAGTTTATTGTCCACGTATTTGTGACTCTGCAGGTAGTCTGTTCGCACTCGGCAGGGGTGCTTTGTTGTCCATAAAAAAGGGGTGCTGTCTGTGGTGTTCATCAAGGGCCTGCTGCCTCATTCAGGGGTGCTCTTTCCCATTGTAAAAAAAAAATATTGTTTGGTGACACTGCAGGTCAGACCACAGTGTAAGTTTGTTGATATGGAAAATGACCAAATGAGAGGAGAGCAGGAACGACATACCAGTCTTGCAGCTGCTATCATCAGTCATGATGAAGATGCAAGGCTGTCAATATCATCTAGACAGGCCAATGTCCAAGGGCTTAAGGGCCTGATTCAGACCCGCTCGCAAGCGGGTCAATGGTGGCCCAGTGCGCACGCGCGAGCCCCGGAGCGAGCGCAAAAAGCACTCGCTCCATGGCTCACTACAAAAAGGGTGGCTGTCAATGTTGATCGACAGCTCGCCCCGTTTTGTAGGCGTGGCCGGGGGTGGCTTCACAAATGGAGGTGTTCCCAAGCAAATGCCTGCTGTTTGTGGGCAGCCCCACTGACATCACCAGTGATGTCAGTGAGAGAGCTTCCAGCTCTATTAGAGCCAGAAGCTCTCTGGGGCTTGCGGCCACGAGACCCTACCACAGGGGTCTCGTCGCAAGCCCGATGGTCGCAATGGTCTTGACCATTGCGACCATCATCCTGGCCGCTCGCAATAGCTGTGGGTGGTCATCCACAGCTATGCGAGCGGCCAGGAGGCCGCAACTAAAAAAAAAACAGTGCGTTGTTTGCGAGCGCCTCTGAATCAGGCCCTAAGTCAGGGCATTTAAAATCAAACAAGCAATGTTTTACAGTGTTAAAGAAAAAAATTAAAAGCTAAGTTAGCTGCATAGAAACAAAAAATTGTCAATATGCCATTTACTACACGAAGTGGAATGGAAAGGATAAGGCTTTGGCCTTTATTTATGACTGGTGGTTCTGCATCTTCTGATGATGTAAGCCCTTCTCCCTTTAGAGGTGTCAACAAAAATTAAAATCGCTAATGCACATGAACCAACTGTGTACTCAGAAAAGTCACAAATCCCTGAGGAGAATCCAAGTGTGTCTGCGATTGCCATGTGTGAGCCTGACCTTTTTAATACTGTACTTGAAGAGGATCCTCCTTCCACCATTTGTGTGCCCTCTGCAAAAATGGGGGATGAGCAGCACAAGTCAACATGCTGACGTAGAAATCGAGGATGCCTCTGTTGAATTGCACCAGGATGATGAGGAGGATATTTCTGTACTTGGCACTAACCAGGATGATGAGAATGTTGATGATGAGGATGAGAATGTTGATGCTGAGGATGATTTTTGTGTAAATCAGGCAACAGGTGTTGCCCATGGCATGAAAAAGCCCATTGTTGTCATGCCGGGGCAAAAGACAAAAAAATCCACTTCTCATGTGTGGAATTATTTCCACCCAAATCTGCACAACAGTTGTCAAGCCATCATTTGCCAAGCAAGAGTGAGTAAAGGTAAGGACCTTAACCATCTAGGAACCTCCTTCATGTTATGTCACTTGCAGCGTATTCATCACATTTCAAAGTGTTTGTCATGTGTTTGCTAAATTCAGAAACTTTGGCTAATCAGTCCAGCCTCACCTAGCTACTCCCTTCTCTCTGTTAGATCCAAGAGCCTGCAATCTCCACCACTAATACCTACATCATCAACATCCTCATTTGTGATCAGAAGTAGTCCTGCTGTATACATTTCATAAGTATGACTGACTCTTCTCCTATCTGTGATTCCTCAGAAGGATCCTTGACTGCTATGCCTGTTGCTGCTGCTGTTGCGAGTGGATCTTCATCCCAGAAGGGGACCAGGAAGTAGTACTACTTTTAGTAGTTTAACAAAACAATTGACTTTCAAACAATTCTTTGCATGGGAGAACAAGTATGACAGCAGTCACCCAGTTGCACAGCGGATTACTGGTGCCATAACAGCTAAGCTGGTATTGGATGTGCATCCAGTATCTGCCTTAATGCAGTGGGTTTTAGACAGTTAATTGAGGTCCTGTGTCCCTGCTATCATGTCCCTTCTATTCATTAAAACAACAATTTCCAGTCTGTACAAGGACATTAAAAAAAACCTTATTAGTGTCCTCCAAAATGCCATTGTACCCACTGTCCACTTAACCACAGATATGTGGGCAAGCGGGACAGGCCAAACTAAAGATTACATGACTGTAACAGCCCACTGGGTAGGTGTATTGCCTCCAACAGTGCAAACAGCAACAGCAGCAGCATCTAACAAATGCCAGCTCATTCAGAGGCTGGCTACTCTGTTTATCACTGGTTTCACTAAGAGTCATACCACTGATAACCTCTTAGAAAAACTCAGGGAAATCTTTGCAAAATGGCTTATCCCAATTGGACTCTACTTGGGATTTGTGATTTCTGACTATGCCACCAATATTGTGAGAGCATTACATCTGGGAGAATTTGAACATGTCCCATGTTTTGCTCACAATTAATTTGGTGTTGCAACATTTTTTAAAAATGACATGGAAGGCAGGAGATGCTCTCGGTGGCCTGAAAGATTTTGGGACATTTTTGACATTCAGCGTGTCAAAGATTGCAGCACCAGCAAGTACTGTTGAATTTGCCCTGCCATCAGCTGAAGCAAGAGGTAGTAACTAGGTAGAATTCTATCCTCTATATGCTTCAGTGGATGGAGAATCAGCAAAAGGCCATCCAAGGCTACACAACAGCCTATGACATAGGGAAAGGAGCAGGAATACACCTTAGTCAAGTGCAGTGGAGAATAATTTCCATGTTGTGCAAGGTTCTCAAACCCTTTGAACTTGCCACATGTAAAGTTAGGGCCTGATTCAGACCCCCTAGCGAGCGCTATGCGCTCGCGAGTGGGTCGATGTTTGGCCACTGCGCACGCCGGAGCCGGCTCCGACGTGCGCATGCGCGAGACCCGGCTAGCGACGGGCACTCCGTCACTCTGGGTCTCGCACCAAAAGGGGGTGGCTGTCGATTTTGATCGACATCTCGCACCATTTTGGAGGCGTGGCCGGGGGTTGGCTTCACAAACGGAGGCGTTCCCAAGTGAACACCTGCTGTTTGTGGGCGGCCCCACTGACATCACAAGTGATGTCAGTGGGAGAGCTTCTGGCTCTACAAGACCCTACCACAAGGGTCTCGTTGCAAGCCCGATGGTCACAATGGTCTTGACCATCGCGACCATCATCCAGGCCACTCACAATAGCTGTGGGTGGTCACCCACAGCTATGCGAGCGGCCAGGAGGCTGCACAAAAAGAAAAGCCCTGATTCAGAGCGAGCGCTCTTTCAGAGCGTCCGACTCTGAATCAGGGCCTTAGTTCAGACACTGCCAGCTTGAGTCAGGTCATTCCCCTAAACATACTTTTGCAAAAACAGCTGGAGAAACTGTAGGAGGAGCTGAAATTGAGTGATTCCCCTAAGTATGTCGGACTTGTAGACCAAGCCCTTCACTCGCTTTGTCAGGATTCAAGGATCATCAATCTCTTTAAATCAGATCACTATATTTGGGTGACCATACTTGATGCTAGGTTTGTCATACCTTGTGTATTTCTTTCCGACGGATATAAATCTGAAAAGATGCAAAGAGCTGTTGGTGAAAAAATTGTCAGCTCAAGCGGCACGTGACACTGCAGCATCTCCTCCTTTAGTTTCTGCAGCTGCCATGAAAAAACTAAATTTTCCTAAGGGTCCCACTGCTGGTGATCAGATCAGTCAGCAAAATCTAATGACATCTGGTTGGATCTGAAAGAACTGCCTACAATTAGTGACATGTCTATGGTGACTTTGACTGATACAGTCACCATTGAGAGAATAGTTGATGATCATTTTAGGGATAGCATCCAAAAAGACATGGGTCCACGTGGGTCCCAACCAATGAGCGGCCGCTAATGTAAACCTCATTGGCTCTCGACCTGGGACTAATGACAGCTCATTCCCTTGAAGCATGTAGTTACAATGTGTCTGTGGTCCTTAATGGATTTCTGTGGAGAACATCATGGGACAAAAGGTGAGTATTGGTGCTTTATTACAGGTACATCCATGGATACTTTACGGTGACAAGGGGATGTGAACATCGTGCAGGAGGTAAGTATGTATGAGTGTGGTAGATGTACAATAAACTTGTACTTTCACAGTGTGTGTGTTGTGTGTTTTTTTACACATTTCTTTACAGGTGTACTACAGGTACCAGCGGGCCCTTAATGCCCGACATGCTGGTACTTGTGGTTCTACAAGTACCAGCAAGGGGGGAGGCTTGCTGGGACCTGCAGTTCCACTGTAAAGACAATGTTGTTAATTCTATTTTTTACATATTCCATACACTATCAGCCCACCACCCACCGCCCTAGGGTGGTGTGGATAGCCCCAGGCTATCAGCCTAGGCCAGGGGTGCCCTGGATAGGGGGACCCCTTTATTGGGGGGGTCTCCAACTCCCAACGGATCCCTGGCCTGGGCTAACTAGCAGTCAGGACTGATGATGCGGCTGGGGGTCCGGTGAAAGGGCTCCCCTGGCTGTGGCATCAGCCCCCGCTGGAAGGGTCCAGTGCTGGTATTAATTATAGGGGGACCCCTACACAATATTTCCCCCCTATAATTAAAACCAGGACTGGCCCTGCAGCCTGGTGCTGGTACCTAAATTACAGTGGAACCCTACATGTTTTGTTCCCCGTAATTTTAAGTACCAGGACAGGCTGGCAAGTCCGGGTCTGGTTAGCCTTTTGGCGGGGGGGGGACCTCACATCAATTTTTTTTAGAAAATGTAACCCTAAAAATAAAAATAAAAGAACAGTCTGCACATATATCACTGTTATGTGCAGCCTGCTTGTTCGGGAGAGAAATTCGTCCGTTTAAATCGGGACTTCAAATTGGACAGGATCGACCTAATACACCATCAATGAAAACGATCCTGTCAAAACCGGGACCTTGATAAATTCACAATTTTTTTAAGTGAAAAAAACATCCGTTTTTGATCGATCCTATCCGAGTTGAAAAACGGGACAAATCGGGACCAAATCGAATCTTATTAAATTTACCCCTTGGTGTGAAGCAGTGAAATGCTGTAGTATTCCAATTGGTGGTCTCAAAGATTGCCGTGGGTGTTCAATGACTAAGAACAATACTTTGTGAATTAAATATGAAAAAAATAGAAATAAATAAAAAAATTTGACTATGGCTCTGTCTACTTTGGTCTGCTCTAAGGTGCTTCTCACCCTCTAATTAATTCAAGTAAACCCATTATTGATAAATTAAGTAAAAGTCATAATTATACACATTGTATATCAAAAGGGGGCACATTTATTAAAAAGAACCAGATACATAAAATACAATAAATATCTTAAAATAAGTAAAAAACACTTAATATAGCCATAAACTAGCACCAAATTAGGTGCTAGAAAATGTTCATAGGTCCATATAGTTCTAAAAAGGAATAATCTCAGTCCATGTATCAATTGTAAATGGTGGAGGAGGAATCACATCTACCACATATGTGACCTGACCATCTGTCAGCACAATGGCTTCCCTACCACCCACACTGTACCACATTCTCCTCTTCATGCCTAATGCCCACAGGAATGACAGGGAGGGGAAGTAATATCCAACCGCTCGGTTCAAATAATGCTACATTATTACATATCTGCTGCCCAAAAGTCTCACCATTATACAATGCAGCTGTTGCTGAGCTGCCTGTCACGGTCTACCTCAGACAGCGCCTCCTAAAGGCACACATCCACTGGGCGATTCAATTGAGCGATTGAACGATAGTAATATCGTTAACATTCAATAATAGTTTGAAAATCGTTTACAGATCGTTTAAAAAAAAGTCGCAAACGACCAGTGATGCACGCTCCAACTGGTCGTTTAGACATCTATCATCATTCTAGACCAAGTGGAGCCCAGGGCGAAAATCTCCTTTGGCGCCCCCCTTTATAAATAATGAACATATATCAGTTAAGCATAACCATATGTGGTGCAAGGCAATGTACGAGTCACTCATATCGGACCTCTGACATTTGCCTTTTTTTTACCCAGATTGCATACTTTCCTGCATTTTGTGTATTAATTTAATAATCGTGTACTAAGGGCCTGATTCAGCACAGATCCCACAGCAGCGGTTGCACGCACCCGCCGATGTTTGCAATCTGCGCATGCATATGCATCGCATTGTGCGTACATGAACTAGCCACTGCGATTGGGATGCGATTTCAGTGAGCACGCATAGGAATGGCAGAGTGATTGACAGGAAATGACCATTTGGGGGTGGTGATGGGGGGTAGTCAGAGAAGCGGAGGTGTACCTGTGCATTTGAACGCCATTACAGGGGCATGCATAATTAAGCCCCTGCGATTGCATACGCAGCCTGAGTACTCACTGTTTGCAGGAAGTTTAGCAGTTTGTGCATGAGGGTCAGGTCAACCACATCTGTGCGTACGGGTTTTATGGTTCTCTATGTTACCGATGTTTTTGCTGTCTTGCTAACTAATGCGGATGTAAGTAAGGTGTAGGGGGTGGCTTTATGTAGTGCTGGGCGTCTGCATTTTACGATCGCATTCATTTGCATAATTTTGCAACAGACAGGTGTGTGCAAATGCAGCATTGCGATCCGTGCTGAATCAGGCCCTAAGTACTTGGGATTGGTATTTTTACTGAACCCTTTTGTACCCTACACTACTGACCACTTTATGCCCAAAGCTACATTAATGACCCCTCTATAAGCTACACTACACTGTAAAGCATCACTATACTACGTGTCAGGATGCGGCCTGGGATCGGCCACTACTCACCTCTGTGCCGGTGTCCTTGGGCTTAGGTGTTCAGTCACTGGAAGTGGAGGTGAGTGGTGACTGAGTATTCTCCCTGGGGTCTGCTAGGGCTTCCGTGCTTGCCTCCTGGTTTCCATGGTGCCGGTCATGGGCGCAGCCATGTTGGTCTATATCACCTGACTAGTCTCTCCCAATGGTAGTCCTGTGGTCACTCAGCTGATCCTTTGATACAATTATCAGCTTCCCAGGTGTATTTAAGTCTGACTCCTGGAACAGGAAACTGCTGTTCAACTTCGCTGTTCCAGTGACTGTGACACTCACCAGTGTTGCTCAGTGTTGCTCTGATGGATATGCCCCCAGCTCCTCTCTCCAGTGAATAAGCACAGTGTGTGAATAAGTGTTTTCTTACCTATATGATTTCTCTGCAACAAGGAACTGCTGAAGAAATTGATCCTCCCTGGACAGGCAGCGTCTTGGCAGTCACTATTCATGCTGGAGATCACATGATCCAGAAGCAGCCTGTAAGCGTAGGAATAAAGCCAATGTCATCAACATGCAACAGAGGTTCCCGCCAGTACCATCATCCTGTATCTTCTCCCTGTCACTCTCCAATACCATCCACCTGGGTCTCCAATACATCCCACTGTCCAGCTCCAGCTCCTCTTTGCCCCCATTGCCATCTCCATTTTGCCCCAGCACCATCTCCTCTGTGCCTCCAGTGTCAACGCTCTCCCCACATCACAACATCCTCCCACAGCACAGCAAAACCCTCTCCCCTCACAGCACTCCTCACAGCCCCCTTCAGCACAGCCCCCTCATCACAGTCCCCCTCATAGCACAGTCCTCCACAGCTCAGCCCCCTTATCACAGACCTTCATACCACAGTCATCCTCAACATAGTTGCCCACTTGCCAGCCCCCTTCATAGAACTGCTCCTCCCAAATCAGCCCCTCATAACACAGCCTCTCTCATCACAGTCGCCCCATAGTACAGTCCTCCACAGCTCAGCCCCCTCATCGCAGCCCTTCACACCAGTCCTCCTCAGCACAGCACCTCTCAGCAAGATCACCTGCATAGTACAGACCCTCTCACAGCACAGTCCCCCTCATATGACAGCCCCCTCAGAGCACAACCCCTCACAGCATAGTCCCCAGCAGGCCCTTAGCACAAAATAACAGCTCCACAGACAGATCATCTCTAGTTCGGCAGAACCCCCCTCCCCCCACAGACAGATCATATCTATTATCTAAGTACAGAATACCCCACCCCCTCAGGTCATCATTAATCATTTCTCCCCAGGGCCCCCACCCCAGACATCCTTCTCTCCAGACTCCATCTCCCAGCCCCATTGCTCTCATCTCATCATGAATTTGAAATTTGATTTTATATAATTTTAAATAAACACCCAGCCCTGACCTCTGATGGCTAGCCTACCACTGCTACCACCAGGCACTGACAGTCTGCTGCGGCCAGCCGATTGTCTCCTCTCCACTGTGGTCCCTCCCCAGACTGTGAAGTTAACTTAAGAGACTTAGGGCTATGACTTTAAACTTCTTCACAGGCTGGGGAGGGGAGAGTGGAGATCAGACAATCAGGCTGACAGACTGCCCTGAGCAGCCCCTTAACTTACCCCCTGCGGATGCACCAACCACCGCTGTCAGTCAGTGGCGTAAGTTCATCCCAGTCACCCGGAGGCAAGAAGGAGATGTGCACCCCCAAAAAAAGGAAAGTAAATATGTTGCGCATATATATATATATATATATATTATATATACATATACGCAAGTAGCTGCGATAAGAAATTACAATTATCAGGACTAGGATCTGATAATTAATAAATATCAAAAGCACGCTGGTCATATGACGCATGCGCACAGGTACTTCTAAGTCATTACCCCTGAAGTCCCTCTATCGCAAAGGACAGCTCTCCCGAAAGCGATTTTAACCACAATTGCTCAAGCGTATGGCGTTACTAAATGCTGCTATGATTGCGATGAGTGGTGGGATGCTTAATGCATCCCACCCCAAGTGTCATGCACTTTAAGGGTCATCATGATACCTATTTGCAGACCAAGGCCCCCATTTATTAATAATCGCAATTACAATGTGATCTGGGCATGATATTACCGTCCATGATAACATTGCAAAATGTTCCATCCGGATCATTCAGGGACAGGGGCTCCGAAAGGAACCCATCACTGCAATGTGCCCGGAGAGCTACAGGGGCTGCTGCGCATGCGCAGTCCCGCTGACTGCTCATGCACTGCCACCATTGGCGGGGGAGGGTTCCGGAGGAACCCTCTGCCGGCTAATCATTTGCACTGTAGCCCATAGGCTACAGAGGCTGAAGCTATTTTCTGGTGGCGTTAGCTGCGGGCCAATATCCAAATGTTGGTAAATTTGGCAACATGGGGGAAGCGGCTGCAAGAGGGAATGGGGAAACTAAATATTTGCAGTTAACCCCCAAAAACAGGTGTTTTCAGGGATATAGCAGCAAATATAGAATGATAAATGGGCCTCGAGCAACAGTGCTTTGATGTGACTGATAAAATGTAGACACATGATTCACACATGGCAATAATGACAGCTCTCACCCCCTCACACATACAGCACTCCAGCCACACAGATACCCCCCCCACACACATACAGAACTCCAGCCACACAGATACCCCCCACACACATACAGCACTTCAGCCACACAGATACCCCCCACACACATACAGCACTTCAGCCACACAGATACCCCCCCACACACATACAGCACTCCAGCCACACAGATCCTCCCCCTCACACACATACAGCACTCCAGCCACACAGATACCCCCACACACACACATACAGCACTTCAGCCACACAGATACCCCCCACACACATACAGCACTCCAGCCACACAGATCCTCCCCCTCACACACATACAGCACTCCAGCCACACAGATTCCCCCCCTCACACACATACAGCACTTCAGCTACACAGATCCCCCCCCTCACACACATACAGCACTTCAGCCACACATATTCCCCCCCCCTCACACACATACAGCACTCCACAGATACCCCCACACACATACAGCACTCCAGCCATAGATTCCCCCCCACACACACATAGAGCACTCCAGCCATAGATTCCCCCCACACACACATACAGCACTTCAGCCACACAGATACCCCCACACACATACAGCACTCCAGCCATAGATTCCCCCCCACACACACATAGAGCACTCCAGCCATAGATTCCCCCCACACACACATACAGCACTTCAGCCACACAGATACCCCCCACACACATACAGCACTTCAGCCACACAGATACCCCCCACAAACATACAGCACTTCAGCCACATAGATCCCCCCCCCACACACATACAGCACTCCAGCCATAGATTCCCTTCCACACACATACAGCACTCCAGCCATACAGATCCCCCACACACACATACAGCACTCCAGCCACACACATCCCGCCCTCATGCACATACAGCACTTCAGCCATAGATTCCCCCACACACACATACAGCACTCCAGCCATACAGATCCCCCCCTTCACAGACACTCTCCCCACTCACTCAGACCCCCCACATACAGCGCTTTATTCCCCTCCCTCAGCTCCCCCCTCCCTCACACACACACACAGCACTTAACCATACATAGATTCCTCCCACTAACACAGATCAACTACCCTCTGTACACAGATGTCCCCTCCAGACCACACCATAGATAGATGTCATCAGGGGCTGGCTGGCAACTTTTAGCCTGGGGGGCAAATGCATGCAGGTGGCCCTGGCAGAGGAGTAGCGTGTAGCCAGGGTGCCCGAAGAACGTGCGTGCTATGGCGCCCCCCCTTCAAGTGTTCCAGGGAGGAAGCGGGTCCATATGGGATTAATGTAAAGTAAAAATAAAGATTAGGGACAACCCCGTTGTGGTGCCCATATGCAGTGCCCCCCTGTGCCCTAGGAGAGGACCCCCTTATGCAGGCCTCCAGTAGTGCCCCAGTAGTGATCCCTCTTATGCAGTGCCCCTTAAACAGTGCCCATAGTAGTGGTCCCCCCTGTGCAGTGCCCCTTGTGCCTCCAGTAGTAAGTCCCTTATATAGTGCCCCCAGTAGTGGTACCCCCTATGCAGTGCTACTTATATAGTGCCTCCAGTAGCAGTCCACACCCCATGCAGTGCCCCCAATAGCGGTAACCCTTATGCAGTGCCCCTTAAATAGTGGCCCCAGTTGTAGTCTCCCCCCTATGCAGTACCCCCAGTATTACCCTTTTTATAGAGCCCCCCGCAGTGGTCCCTCGATGCAGTGCCCCCAGTGGTATTCCCTGCCCCCCTATGTAGTGTCCCTAGTAGTAGTCCCCTCCCCCTATGCAGTGCCCCTAGTAGTTGTCCCCTCCCCTTGTAGTGCCCATAGTAGTTGTAGTCCCCCCCTTGTAGTGCCCCAGTAGTAGCCCCCCCTTGTAGTAGTAGCCCCCCCTTGTAGTGCCCCCAGTAGTAGTCCCCCCCTTGAAGTGCCCCTGTTATAATCCCCAGTAGTGGTCCCCCCTTGTAGTGCCCCCAGTAGTGATCTCCCCCTTGTAGTACCCCCAGTAGTGGTCTCCCTCTTGTAGTGCCCCCAGTAGTAGTCCCTCCCTCTTGTAGTGCCCCCAGTAGTGGTTCCCCCTTTGTAGTGCCCCCAGTAGTCCCCCCCCTTGTAGTGCCCCCAGTAGTGGTCTCCCCCTTGTAGTGCCAGCCCCCCCCCCAGTAGACACACGTAGTGAAAAACAAAACAAAAAACACTTACCTGAATCCCTGCTCCCGCCATCGCCATCCGCTCCTCCGTCTGTCCTTCCTGGTCCGAGCCGCTCTGCATTAAAGGAGAGACATCATCTGATGTCATGATGCCTCTCCCATTACCCACTGCGGGAGCCGGAAGATGGAGCGGCTCCCACAGTGGGCACAGCAGCAGCTAATGAGAGTCTGACAGACTCTTATTGGCTGCTGATCAAAACAAACACACAGCTGCTGGTGCCGGCGGCTGTGTGTTTGTCTTTTGTGTAGCACTGACCCAACTCCGTCCAGTCAGCGCTACACACGCGGTGCAGTCTGTGTCACAGTGACACAGACTGCCTGCGGCCCGCATGACGCTGTGGCCCGGGGGGCAAATGGCACCCTGCCCCCCGGCCCAGCCCGCCACTGGATGTCACCTAGCCACAGGGGGGAGGCAGGAATCATCTGCTGAGCTGGCTGCAACACATTGAAGAGATCAGTGCTTCCATACTGGGGGTGTGATGTGGGCATGGCCACAGCATCGAGTATGGCTCCGCCCACAACAAGCCCCCTGTCTGAAAGCACTGATCTCTTCAATGCATTTCAGAAGGTAATCCCCCCTTAGCCCCCGCAACTAACACCGACCAGGCTGCCTATACGGTATGTGCAGGGCTGGCAAATGTGTGTCCAGCAGTAAGCACTGAGCACATACCCTCGGCAGTTGTCTGTCACTCACCCGCGGACCCACACCACTTCCTCACCCCTCGTCCCTCGATGACGCCATCGCCGATGGCGGGTAAGCTGGGTGGGTGGAGCTTTAATAGGCTGGCCTCTCTTCTTGCGAGAGAAGCTCAGCCGCGCTCAGTGTCCCCAGTAGTGCCTCCCCCCATACAGTGCCCCCAGTAGCGCCCCCTATGCAGTGCCAGTGTCAGTGCTCATGTCCCTTACACACACACACACACACACACACACACACAACTTACCTGAATCCCCACTCCTGCCGTCACCACCGCTGTCTGCCCTCATGGCTCGCTCTGCACTATGGGGGAGACATCATGAAATCATGACGTCTCTCCATTCACCCGCTGCGGAGGGAGCTAGAAGGCGGAGCTCATGAGTGACTCTCATTGGCTGCTAAAATAAACACACCGCCGCCGGGCAGTACGAGTGTACTACTCGATGGCGGTGTGTTTGTTACTGTGTAGTGTGGACCGCACTCACTGCGGTGTGCACTACACTTAGTGATCGTGGGCAGGGGGGTTTCTGGGTACTCAGAAACCCCCCTCCGTGCGCGCCTGCTGGTAAATATACCCCACAGAGTTACTTCTAAAAGGTTCAAAAGCTTCCTCTCATCATTGTTTTGTTAAGATCCTCACAATTTACAGTAATAAGTAAAAAGAATAAAATTATCAAGCACTCCACTTTAAAACATAATTCTTAGGAAAGGAAAAGTGTTACAGATGTGTTATATTTCATTTACTGACATTTCTCTTTCTCATTTACTGACATGTTTCTATCTCATTTGTATCTAGAATCATGAAATACAAATCACTAATTGTATGCACCTTCCTTGGAACATTGGGAACATTCTTCTTTATGAAAAAATATTTTTTCAGTGTACCCGACCATCAATCAAATGTGTTACCAAGAGAAATACACCTAAAGCTTTTGCCAGAAGACACAATTCTATCAAATTTTATACATGATGAAATCAAGTGAGTATTTAAGTATAAAAAGTGTAACCAATTGCACCTATCACCCAACACACATTGAACTAATATTTTCCTTATAAATTTCCTATTTGCTGATGTAAGCTTACATTTGTTCTGTACATCTAGTGAGTAGAGGCAAAAACTTATCTACAATAAAGGCATGTAGATATGTTGGAGGAGAAAAGGGTCAGTTTTATTAAATTATTCATTGAAAAGAGGGAAAAAGTTGTGAAGAAAAAATGACCCTACACACAGTATTGCTATGTTCCCCAAATAATTCAATAAAAGGTGCAGATGGGGGCCAACTGCCAGCACATCACCAGCAATGAGATTCTTAAATGTAGGTCAACAGCCAGCTCATTACCAACAACTCAAGGCTTTGATGAGGGCCAACTGCCAATCCATCACCACCAAAGTCAGGAATCCAAATTCCCCTGCCAATGACAGTATGGTATGGTGTGAACTAGTTGGCTGGTTGAAACAATATTACTCTAGTGCAGTGGTTCTGAAACTTTTTTGAATCATGGCGCCCTACAATAACAGCATGGTTTCACGGCACCCCTGGGCCAAATGTTTGTTATTGAGAAATTCAGAAAAGTAGTAAAGTGAAGTAAATTGTGCTTACCTGCCATCCTTAGGTTCAGTTATGTGGTGATGGACAGATTTCTGCTGCTTTTTGTCTACATATTTAGATTACATTGAACTTAAATAATTTTTTTTTTTTTGCTTGACAACCAACCTGAGGCACCCTTGCAAGTGTCCCAAGGCACCCCAGGGTGCCACGGTGCACGGTTTGGGAACCACTGCTCTAGTGTATGGCTAGCTAACGGAGGAAAACCAGTTACAAAGGCAGAGTAGTAAGAGCTAAACATCCTAAGAAATTTGTGAGAAGGTGTTAACATTTGTATCCATGTGAAATGCCAGCCACTGTGTGTGAAGTGTAAGCCACCCTGGGCTGCAGTTGCCCTGAGCTGACAGTTGACCTCCTTTACAATGGGCAAAACATTTGAGACATGATGATATCACCGCTAACCGCAATTTACTAATACATAGATATAGACATTGGAAGATAATGTTTTACTTAAATAAGTCTTCTTCCTCCTTCTCTACCTCCTCCTGTTCTACCTCGTCCTCTTCTTCTTCCTCCTTCCCCTTGGTTTGCATGGTGAAGCTTTCACTCAAGATAGCTGGCAAATCTCTTAGCCAGCATTTACTACTTTTAGCATTAGCTCTGCAGTAGTCCTTGATAGGGAGCAAAAGCACATGTTTCTGTCTTTCGTAGAAAGACCCCTCATGTAGTAATTAAAAAACCTTTATTAATGACCGTTAATATTAGAACACTTTCTCCAGAATAAACCTTTATAAAGCAATATATTGAGGCTAAATATAGATGATAAAGGAGAAAACCAGTGGACCTTCATGTTTGATAGCTTTGTACATGAGTGAAAATGATGTGTTCCTTTTTGGATCAATGTAACATATATGACTAAACAACTATAGCAATATACCTATATGGTATAGCATGTGTATGGAAGCTCCTGTTTGTCTTGTTTTTTTTTAAGTAATTATGGTATAGAAATCAGTCATAATGATATTAGTGACACAGGCAATAGAGATTGATCATAGTAATATGGTGATAAAGCTTTATGTGAAAGCCTTCAAACAGAAGAATAATAATAATATTTGGAGAAGCACAGTACAATCTGGGTTTATCCTCAATGATTTTAGTTTTTTCACACTTTATGCATAGTAATTTTCTTCACATTATTATTTATTAGAATTTACAGTAATATTTGATGAATATCTCACGATAAACAGAACACCAGAAGTTCCATTATCATTTAACAAATTTATTACAGCAGACACTTTTTTTTATTTAACCATAGGTTATTTTAGTAAAAAATTAGATAATATAATATAACATGAATTTAGACACAAGTTTATGCATGTTAATTACACATTACATGTTACACTTTCTTACTCTGGGATCAATATGATGGAATCAATACCTCCCATATTTATTATTTTCAACATATAGCCTATTTTGTTATCTGAGATAATAATATTTGTAATTAGTATACAATAATTGTCATCTAATGATGAAATTGAATAGTCCCAAAGCACAAACCAATATTGATGGTTCTTGAAAGTTTAAAACGGCAAAAAAATAACTAATGCTGGCCATACACGCTGCAATTATCGGGACGATCCGCCCGATATCGGCGGACGCATCTGGCAGTGTATGCCCAGCGCGGCCGACAGACAGACATTTCCTGTGTTCCTTCCTATGGAAGGAACAGGGAAATGTCTCCTCCCCCGGGGGCGGAGCGCGGATGTCGGGCTATACACTGTGAGATTTCTCTCACAGTGTATGCCGCGGACATCTGCGGCTGGCAGGCTGCCATATAAAATGTCTGTCGGTCTGACAGACATTTTATCTTGCCGTGTATGCCCAGCATAACAGTTTAAAAAAAAATAAATAAAATACAAATATGATTGTACAATAAACATTATATTCTACTTTTCAAAATAAATAATGGCTATAAAGATAACAGAAGTTAAGAGAATATGTAAAGGGTTTCATTTAATTTGAAAAATAGCCAAAATATTGCTCAGACTACTGATTAAATACAGCACTAAACAGAACATACATGAGAATCTGAAAAAAAGACACACATAATTTGGATACTTTTTGATATTTGTAAGTCACCATTATCTGATGAATACCTCTTTCTTCAACATACACAATAACTTAGGTACAAAATAATATGGATTAATTCTGGAAAGGTAATACTGATTTGATCTGGGGGAGATGAGAGGGAATGGTTTCATTCAGAGTACCAGCACATAAAAACATCTTCGCACTAGACAAGGTCAATTAGAAACCATAACCCTAGTAATAAATCATCAGTACTAGTACATATTAATTTCAGTAGATGGCAGATTGCATGTGTTATAGCAGTAATAAAGGTGAACCAGCAGGCACACACTAAGCAACAGTGGCGGTTTTAGGAGTGGGCAAGTAGGGTCCCCGCCAGTTACATCTAATTAGATGGTGTCCGCCCGTGCTTGCCCGCCATCAGAGACCACCCCGGTGCCACCATCATGATAGCAACTTGCCCTCCTAGAATGCCTCTGCGGCACACCACGTGATGATGTGGCTGCGCCAGGCATTCTGGGAACTGAGAGCATAGAGGACAGAAGACCGGGTACATGGAGGAGTCGCCTAAGCCTGAAAGTACACTACACAGCAGGAGGTGAGTCACTGGAGGGGAGGGGCATTACAATGTGTGGCATTATGTGTAAAGGGCATTACAGTGTGTGGCATGTGTGAAGGGCATTACAGTGTGGAATTACATGTAAAGGACATTAGTGTGGCATAATGTGTAAAGGGCATTACAGTGTGGTGCATAATGTGTAAAGGGTATTACTGTGTGGCATAATGTGTAAAGGGCATTACTGTGTGGCATAATGTATTATAAAGGGCGCTACTACAGTGTAGCATAATGTGTATAAGGAGTACTACGTAAATGGCTCTGTGTGGCATTAACGTGAATGGACTCTCTGTGGCATAACGTACAAACTGTGATGGAGCCATATTCCCAAACTGTGCTGCTGTTCCCAAATCCTCCCAGAATGCTGGTGGCATGACATCATCGAACATGGCATTCTGGGAGTGGCCATGGGAGAGGATGGAGCAGCAGCACATCCACTTTCTGCTGGGCATGAAGCCACACCCCCTTTTCAGGAGTGCATGGGCCAAAGAGTGCACTCTTTGATTTTTGCATGTTTTTTTGGGGAGGGGGGAAGGGGGGTGCCAAAGGGAACTTCACCCTGAGCTCCAAAAGGTCTAGAACCTTTCCTGTTAAGTGATCCATAGAACGCTATATTGAATGATATATCAAGCAGATCACATAGTGTGCACCCCTGATCGCGCATGCCCATGGGTCGTTCATCGTATCGTCCCAACTGCTGTGCTGTACAGCAGATGAGACCATACAATGAATGACACCATGCTGCTAAATGCAGCATGGAATGACACATTGTGCCGTTCTCCACTGTAATGTGCAGTATGCATGGACGGCGCGATGTATCGCTTCATCGTATTGTCCCATTGCTGGGTACACACATCGTTTAGTGTTTACCCAGCATAACAGTCTACATGGCAGGCGTATAAAGTATAAACCAATATAGCATTGCTGCCTAATACACAATCTAATCATATAATTTGGTGTTGACATTTAAGAATTGTCTATTATAAATTGAGGTACTGCAGAATACAAACAGTTTGAAAGTAGGATTATTATAAGACTTAAGCTGAAATAGTAATAATAATAATAATGAGACAGCTCTGTTTAAGTGACAACAATTGTATCAAACACAGGGCCTGATTCAGAGCCGGATGCTCTGACAAGAGCGCTCGCTCTGAATAAGGGCCCTCCTACCTAATATTGGAGCGGCCTCCTGGCCGCTTGCATAGCTGTGGGTGACCACCCACAGCTTATGCGAGCGGCCAAAAAGATGGTCGCGATGGTCAAGACCATCGCGACCATCGGGCTTGCGACGAGACCCTGAGGTAGGGTCTCGCTGCCGCAAGCCCAGGAGTGCTTTTGGCTCTATCAGAACCAAAAGCACTCCCACTGACATCACTAGTGATGTCAGTGGGGCCGGCCCCAGACGGTAGGCGTTCCCATGGGAACGCCTCCATCTGGGCAGCAACGCCCCCGGCACACCCACCAAAGGGGGTGTGCTGTCAATCAACATCGACAGCACGCCCCCTTTGGTGTGAGACCCATAGCGACGGCTTGGCCGTCGCTATTCGGGTCTCGTGCATGCGCACGACAGAGCTCCCTCCATCGTGCACATGCGCACTAGGACACCATCGACCCGCTTGCGAGCGCTCAGCGCTCACGAGCGGGTCAGAATCAGGCCCACAATACGATATGAGACTGCACAGTAGCTGAAAATACGTCATAACACTGCTGTATAATTTCAGGGAGTAGGCAGGTGGTCATGCTAAAAAGAGATCACAATTGAAACATTCAGGAGAAATGTTATAAAAAATAATGTTAATTGTTTTCATACAGTATATTTAAGTCTGTTGTATAGATAACAAATTAATCAAAACTTAAAAGTTTAACAGATATACAGTACAGTATATTTTTATTTTCTTATAATTCTCTGAATAGAAAAAAAATATGTTTTATTTTGATGTTATTACCTTCATACAGAAAACTTTCTCAAATTAATAAAATGAAATCTAGTTTTGAGCCTAAGGGGAATTACCTTAAGCCTATGATAGTGATTATATGAATGGGGTATATAAGCACCAGTTGCTCCTCTTGACAAGCAATCCTCTTATGAAACTTGAAATTGACTGGAGAAACACATCAGTATGGAGTGGAGTAATGCTATTCTGATCCCGGAACCATTGCACATCTTGGGCCAAATGTAATAGGTTGCGAATTTGTAAAAAAAGGGAGTTTAGTGCTAAACTCGCATTTTTTATTCACTCGCAAATGTAATAGGGTACGACTATAGTACTGGGGCCCACGTGTGCCCAGTCATTGCATGAGCCGCCAGCCAATCAGCGGGTGTCTCTGTCGGAGCTTCCCGCTGATTGGCTGTGCACGGTCAGCCTGTCTCCTCCATTGACTTCAATGGTGTGAAATGTCCATTGAATACTATGATGGGAACTGCTACATTGTATCCAATGATGTAACCGCAAGGTTCACCAAGTAACCTTCTGGTTACATAATTTCTGTATTTCTTTTGCTGTGGAACTACAGGTACCAGTGGGTGCGTAATGCCCTGCATGCTGGGACCAAGTACCAGCATGCAGGGGAGGCTTGCTGGGACCTGTAGTTCCACAGCTAAAAACATTTTCACAGCTAATTTTTACAACACACTACACTATCAACCTGGCACCCTCCAGCCAGGGGTGCCGGGGATAGCCACGGGATATCAGCCTGGGGTGCCCTGGAAAGGGGGACCCCTTTATTGTGGAGGTCACCACCTCCCCAGGGATCCCTGGCCCGGGTTGACAAGTGGTCAGGGGTAATGTTTTGGTCGAGGAACCTGGTGAAAGGGTTTCCCTGGCTTTGGCATTACCCCCCCACTAGAAAGAGTTCATGCTGGTTATGGAAATTACTGGGGTCCCCTACTCATTTTGTCCTCTGTATTTCCACAACCAGGACCGGATTCGAAAAAGGCCTGTGCTGATACTTAAAATATGGGGACCCCCTACGCATTTTGGCCCTTGTATTTTATTAACCAGGAGACAGGCTTTACACACAGACAGAAGCCTTCATGGATCGCACTGATCTGTGAAGGCTTCTCTCCATAACTCGCACCTTTTAATGCTAGTCGCAATAAAAGGTGTGAGTTTATGTAGGGAAATACTCACACAGAGTCACATAGTGTAGTAGCCTCAAGATCAAAAGTTCACAGGCTAATACATGTGAGAGTCCGGGCACCAAATTGCACCTTCAAAAAATGTGAGAAAAAGTTAGATTTTTACTTTAACTCGAACCCTATTACTTTTGCCCCCTTGTGTCCAGGATTATATACGTATACCAGCACCAAGTCTTTGGTTTTCAGATGCCTGCTCATTGAGATCCTAGGTGCTTTTACTGCTATTCAATTGTTTTCTTTGGGTTACTTTTGTTGGAACTTTTGCTTCATTGTGTCAAGTACTAATGGTATGGTCTCTCTGTGTGGGGGAGTCATTTATGGGTTATATGAATGAAACAAGTGTGGTTATCTACAATTTGATGCAACAGTAAATGGAGGCTTAATAAGATTTTTATTAAAGTGTCCATTCTTTTATTTAGGATCTCCTCCCACACAATTTACTGGATGATATCATTGACATTTTGATATTCCAGAAGTGATTCTACTTTTATATATTCTGAGAAAAAAAATGGAAAGGGTGTTATGGGGAGATATACAGTATATGGCCCAGGTTTTTAGCTTCTGTCTGGTAGTCAGAAGTTGATTAGTAGCCTTGATTGCCAGACCACCTGTGAGAGGCTGATAAAGGGTGTGTCAGTCTCTGTAGTCAGTTTCTTAATGCCTGAGGAACAGATGAGAGGCCTGAATCACAGTGCGATTACTAAATATTACTGCTGTGCTAAATACTTCTGTTTTGTGAGAGGGACACTAGGGGCCTGATTCAGACCCGTTTGCAAGCGCTATGCGCTCGCAAGCAGGTCAATAATGGCCGGGCAGTCCGCATGAGCGGTGTGCGTGCCCTGGAACGAGTGAGAAATAATTTGCATCGGCGCTCGCATCCAAAAGGGGCGGCTGTCAATGTTGTTCGACAGCTCGCCCCGTTTGGTAGGTGGGTCGGGGGGGGGTGGCTGGCCAAACGGAGGCATTCCCGAAGGAACGCCTGCCGTTTGGGGGTGGCCCCAGTGACATCACGGCTCGAGACCTGGCTAGCGATGGTCGCTCCGAGTCTCGCATCAAAAGGGGGCGGCTGTTGATTTTGATTGACATCTCGCACCGTTTTGGAGGCATGGCCGAGGCTTCACAAACAGAGGTGTTCCCAAGTGAACGCCTGCCTTTTGTGGGCGGCCCCACTGACATCACAAGTGATGTCAGTGGGAGTGTTTCCAGCTCTATTAGAGCCAGAAGCTTTCTGGGGCTTGCGGCCACAAGACCCTACCACAAGGGTCTCATTGCAAGCCCAGATGGTCGTGATGGTCTTGACATTTTTAAAAAAATGACAGGGAAGGCAGGAGATGCTCTCGGTGGCCTGAAAGATTTTGGGACATTTTTGACATTCAGCGTGTCAAAGATTGCAGCACCAGCAAGTACTGTTGAATTTGCCCTGCCATCAGCTGAAGCAAGAGGTAGTAACTAGGTAGAATTCTATCCTCTATATGCTTCAGTGGATGGAGAATCAGCAAAAGGCCATCCAAGGCTACACAACAGCCTATGACATAGGGAAAGGAGCAGGAATGCACCTTAGTCAAGTGCAGTGGAGAATAATTTCCATGTTGTGCAAGGTTCTCAAACCCTTTGAACTTGCCACATGTAAAGTTAGGGCCTGATTCAGACCTGCTCGCGAGCAAGTCGATGTTTGGCCACTGCGCACGCCGGAGCCGGCTCCGACGTGCGCATGCGCAAGACCCGACTAGTGACGGGCGCTCCGTCGCTCCGGGTCTCGCACCAAAAGTGGGCGGCTGTCGATTTTGATCGACATCTCGCACCGTTTTGGAGGCGTGGCCGGGGGGTGGCTTCACAAATGGAGGCGTTCCCAAGTGAACGCCTGCCGTTTGTGGGCGGCCCCACTGACATCACAAGTGATGTCAGTGGGAGAGCTTCCAGCTCTATTAGAGCCAGAAGCTCACTGGGGCTTGCGGCAGACGAAACCCTACCACAAGGGTCTCGTCGCAAGCCCAGATGGTCGCAATGGTCCCGACCATCGCGACCATCACCTGGCCGCTCGCCACCCACAGCTTAGCGAGCAGCCAGGAGGCCGGACACAAAAAAAAAAACACCCTTCAGACCTGCAAGCTGCCTCCAGCAGCGAGCGGGTCTGAATGAGGGCCTAGGTCCCTCCACTTTGAGATAGGGAAACATTTTGTTTAGTTAGAGCCAGACAAGCCAGGATTTAATTTTCTGTTTTGTTTCTTTTTTGTGTTGCTGCGATTACTTGTACCAAGGCCCTGGACACTACTTGGCTGCTATATTACAATTGCAACTGTTTACCCCAGGAGACCACACCCTGATCACATATGGTGGAGAATGTTAGCTAGGCACTTAAATTGCAGCTATTAAAATCTATATGGAAAATTTAAAGTGACAGACACCCATTTTTTTTTTTTTAAAGACTGTGATATTGTGAATTTAGTGTAATTAGCGAATGCTTAGTGAAGTAAGATTCTGCTTCTCACCTGCACCAATAAATAACTTGAAGGACATAGTTAAAGGCTAAGCAGAAAGTCAACAGGGTGCAGCTATTGGTTATTAAGGAAGCCCAGATGCAATAGCAGTTGATAGTTGAGGAGATCTGGAAGCAACAGCACAAATACCATGAGACCTTAACAGAGGTTGGGCAGCATGCTTTCATGGATGTCACAAATAGCCTCGGCTCCATAAGGGTGTCATGTTCTGGACTATTAAAACCACTTCCTTACCACTCCGGTGCCTGTCCAGGATAGCACAGAGATCCTCTCACACTGCACATCGCTCCCTGCTGGTACTGAGGTCTGTCTATGCTGCTCCTGCCCCGTCTGCTCATTGTCCTGTTACTGAGCATGGAGATGGCTCTTACTCACAGCGTGTCTTCCCAGCATGATGGCTGCACACCAGAGTTCCCTCCTAAAAAAAGAGTATGGACGCAGGCATGTTGCACTCTGTCATCTGACGCTCTTCCTCCACTCAAAGCGCTGCTCCCAGACCAGCTGATTGCAGCATCCAATCCCTGGGGATCCTCCCCTATAAATTCCATTTCCAGACTGGCCTCTGTTGCCTGTACAATGTCGCTTCTTGCTGAAGTTACAGCTCAGTGCTGAGCTCCCAGGTACTCTGTATCTGAACGGTCCCAGTCCATAATATTCAGTTCCTATATCTGGTAAACAAGTCTCCTATACCATCTTGCACACCAGTCTGGTTTTGACCACTGAGACTTGTTCTTGCAGCCATCATCGTTTCCAGCCAGTACCTCCAACCATCAGTCTCATCCGATGATTCCAACATTGGACTCATATTAGTTAAGTTCCTCAATTCATCAACATCAGTCCCAACAAATCAATTCATCAACATTGGATTCTTATCACTTAAGTTCTTTAAATCCTCAACATCAGTCTCTAACCGATCCAGCTGTCAATCCAGCATCATCAGTCCCAATATGATTCTGCTCATTCATTCAGTATTATCATCTCCAGTTCTCATTCCAACCTGCTGTTTAATAAAATCATTCAAATCTTGTTCTCACCTTCGGGCCCATTATCCTCAGCAGCTCCTCTAGCTCCTCACAGCAATACATGAGAAAGTCCTGGCTCAAGCCACCCAGGTTTATTCACACCTCCCAAGTCTCCCCTTCAGCCTCCCATGCCTGTTCCAGCCCAAACCTACCATCAGGCATGACAAAGGGCTAATAATTTTCTGCAAAAGATGACCGAGAATTACTTTTTTTAAAATTGGGAAAAGTGGGCTAAAAATCAGTCGGCAGGACTTTTGGCACCCTTCCTGTCAGTGTGATCTCAAAAGGCATATTTTGACTTACTGTAAGCCTTACTGATACCAAGGACAATGATAAACTAGAAAATTTGATTTTGACTCTTTTTGGTGTCATGATGTCTGTTCGAACACAACAAGTTCATCACTGGGAGAATAGCAAATGCATAAGCCTCCCCACACTCAAATGCATTACCTCATCCATTTCACCAAAAAGTGGCTGCAACCAGATACTTTAACAGGGCCACAGATTGTGGAAAGGGTTGTTATGGACTGATACCTATGGTTACTGCCTACATCTCTGTGCAAGTTCGTGAGCCAAGGGGCCCAAAAAAACAGCAAACCAGCTGATGGAAATGGTGGAGAGGTATGTGGTGGCTGAGGAACTGTTGAATACTCCCAGTGGCCCCTAGTCCCACAACAGTGATCTCCAGTGAATTATATTAAGACTGTTCCAGGGGAAAAGGGTGCTGGCTCATGGTATGAACTTAAAAATCCAAAAACCGTAGGCTTGAATCCTGAAGTTTTGGCTGCTGTACCAATAAGGTTCTCGCCTTGCAAAAGACTTGATAAAAATATGATCAAATGTTTTAGATGTGGTGGCTTGGGCCATGTTGTTTCTAATTGTCCACTTACCTGTGAACATATGCAATGTGATAATGCTTATGTAAATGCAGAGTATCTTTCTTTGCTCAGGTAGCCTGCACTGCAGACCAACAGACTGAACCAGATAAATGTGTATAATCACTGTAGAAGGCAAACTGGTATTGGCTCTGTGAGATTCTGATGTGCATAACCCAAACCCGTTGGTTAATGTTACTGATACAGTGGCAGTGGAATTTTCTCCCAGGCGGAAGCATTCCCTTTCTCAAGCATGATTGGAGAGCATGAATATGACGAGAGCAGAAGGGCGTAGTATGATGTACCCCTTATTGAATTAGAAAATGTGACTGTATGGCTGATCTTAAAGTGAGAAAATATATTTTAGTCTCAGTTAAAAGAAACTTACTTTGGTAAAGGCTAGAGAGAATGTAAAATTAGTTGATAGAAACCCAGTAGAACTTGATAGTAGGTTGTCTTACACTCACATGGCAATATGTTGAGATTTGTTGTATCAAATATCCAAAAAAGAAGATATTGTGGAAGTTCCTAAGGCATTTAGAAGAATATTGTAACATAACTACAGGACATTCAGGAATAGAAAAAATCCTCTTAGGGAATGTTCAAGCATTTTTCTGGACAGGGGTCCATAACCAGGGCCGGATTAAAAGGGGGGGCGACAAGGGTGGTTGTCCTGGGGGCCCCCACACCCACCAGGGGTTAAATGGGCCTAAATGGGAAACGGAACCAGTTCCACCTAAACCCGGCGCCGCAAGGAGGCTCTATTAGCCCGGGCACCCGCTGAGATTTTGCTACTAGCGGGCGCCCGGCTCCCTCCCCACAGTGCCAGCCAGAGACTGGAGCTCACTCTTGAGCTCGGGCTTCTGGCTCCCGCAGTGCACTATGGGAGAGAGGTCATGATGTCTCTCCCATGGCTCTGAGGAGCGGCCAGCCGGACGGACGCGGGAACGGGTAAGTATTGTGGGTTTTGTTTTTTTTACATATAAGCGGCTTCACTACAGGGGGAACTACTGTGGGCATTGTATAAAATGGGCACTTCTGTGTGTCATAACATGAATAAGGGACACTACTGTGTGGTGTAATGTGAATCAGGAGCACTGAGGCCCTGATTGAGACCCACTCGCTAGGATGTGTTCACTCGGAGCTGGTCAATTGTTGCTTTCTGCGCATGCGTATGCATCACAGTGCGCATGCGTGAACCAGTGCGAGAGATGGGGAAGAGTTTGCTTGCTGCACATAGACTGCCCAGCAGAGTGGGGGACAGGAGAAGCCATTTGTGGGTAGTGACAGGGGCTGGCTGCTAGAAACGGGGGAGTGGAAATGTGAACGCAGGCATGCCTGAGCATTTCAACGCGTTTCAGAGGTGTGCATAATTAACAAGCAGCGTCATTGTACACGTCACCTGGTTGTATTTCACACTGAAGTGCTTGCGGCCGGGTATAGTCAACCTGAAGTGCTGCAATCGCTACTGAAGGTAATCGATGTACCGATGGTTGCATACACTTCCTGGAGATGACATGCGCAAGTGGGCATCTTAAGACAGGCTGGTGGGCGTCTGCATACACAAAGTGATCGTACACCAAGACATAGTGGGCGTGTTTATGCCATGCTGTGCGCTCGCCTGCCATGCCGTCACTTAGCCAAATCTAGCGAGCGGGTCTGAATCAGGTCCTACGTGCCATGTAATGTGGATAAGATTGCGCAACTGGAGAGTAATATTTCATATGGGTGCCTATATGTGTTTTTTTTTCCCGTTAGTGTATATTGGGTGGTTTTTTTGTGTGTGTGTCTGTGTTTTTTTATTTTCATGTGGCTCTCATGGGCCCCATTTCACAATGAGACAGCACTCGATAAAGGGGTTATGTCCTCCTTTCAATATTTAACAAATAGCGCTGAATTTAGCTTATCGCTGTTTGTCAATGTACTTTTTACGAGTGATACGGTCCCCCTTTTTTACATACCCTCATTTCATCCATATTTAAAGGGGCTCCCACATGTTTGCTGCCCAGGGGCCCCCACAGACCTTAATAAGGCCCTGTCTATAACGTGTATCTGAATACTGTGCACCCTGCCCTGAGTGTCAGCAGCATACTCCCTGGCCACTTTATAGAAGTCCACTTGTACCATTACCCATTATTTAGGTCCTGTACCATTGCGCCAAGACATAAACAAAGGTAATAGTACATGTCTAGAAGAGTGAGAATACCTAAAGAAAGCCTAACTGATCAGGGTACCCCATTTATGTCAAGATTCATGAAAGAGTTGTGTCATCTGTATAAGGATACTCAGCTAAGAGCCTCTGTGTATCACCCTCAGACTGATGGTTTAGTGCAGTGGTTCTCAAACTCGGTCCTCAGGACCCCACACAGTTCACTTTTTGCAGCTCACCCAGCAGGTGCACAGGTGTATTCATTACTCACTGACACATTTTAAAAGATCTACAGGTTCAGCTAACTATTTCACTAGTAATTATGTGAGGAGACCTGGAAAACATGCACTGTCTGGGGTCCTGAGGACCGAGTTTGAGAACCTGTGGTTTAGTGGATAGTTGTAAAAAACTTTAAAGGAATATGCTAAAGAAAAGTGGTGAATATAGATGGGAAAGATTGGTATTATTTGTTACCCTTGGGTGCAAAAGTTACTTTCTCTTATAGTTGAAATTGCCAATGGAAAACCATCTTCAAATCAGATGTATTTTTTCAAATATTATATAAAGGAACAAACATATTGTAATAAGACCAATATTAATACCCTTAAGTGCCCAAAATTATTAGTGTCACTATCCAGGTTACACCACATACAGATGAGCCCAGTTAGTTTGTTGCTCTTAGCGCGCCATTCAGGCCTCTTGTGTCACACCATGGAATGTTACGTGATGCTGTATTGTGGTGTACCATGGAATTCTACAATGAAAGATAAGCCATGGCATGTAATACACTGCTTAACCTCTAGGTGGTGAGTGCTCCACTGATAAAATTTGTAATTTGTGGGATGTTGAGAGAAATGCTTTCAGTTCAGTAGAGTTCTTTAAAATAACTGAACTTCAGTTGCTCTGTCATTATGTAATGCTTAGTGTGCATCTTCTGGTCAATGTTAGCTACCGTACGGCTGCTTTATTGCATCTACTGTAGGGTCACTTTGGGGATAGGTACTTTGCAGCACAGTAATAGAGATGTGTCCACATATATCTATCCTCCATGTGCTAAAAGTTGCTCCACACACAGCACAGGAGTGATGTGTGACTCGGTAGTGCCGAGCATCTTTTATGCATCTTTTTACCCTAACATGCATCTTATTAGCACAAGCAGCTTCTGCTGATGAAAATGATATGCAGCATGCCTATGTTATGTGAGCCAGTATGGGTGTATCTGCAAGCAAATCACTATGTTAAAGTGTTATAATCGCTATTAGTGTAACATAACATTTTGCGTGCAGAAGCTACAGCCAAACTGGCTCTCAGAATATAGGCATGCTGCATATCATTTTAATCAGCAGATGCTGCTTGTGCTAACAATTTGATTCACTGTATGATTCAGATGCATTTGAAGGTAAAAAGTTGCATAAAAGACGTTCGCGCTACCGAGTCACAACATGCCATAACAGAATTCACAGGAGTGCTGTGTGACTCGGTAGCACCGAGCGTCTTTTTTGCGTCTTTTATGTGTCTTTTTACCCTAAAATACATCGTATTAGCACAAGCAGCTTCTGCTGATTAAAATGATATTCAGCATGCCTATGTTCTATGAGCCAGTACAGGTGTATCTGCAAGCAAATCACTACGTTAAATTGTTATAGTTGCTATTAGTGTAATGTAAGCCCAGTTTGGGTGTATCTGCATGATGCACCCAAACTGGCTAACAGAATATAGGCATGCTGCATATCATTTGTGCTATTAATTCAATTCGCTGTATGATTCAGATGCATTTGAAGGTAAAAAGTCACATAAAAGATGCTTGTGCTACTGTGTTACGCCATGCCATTTTAGACTTCACACACCACCAAGTGATTTTTTTTTTAATCTAGTAATTAAGATTCAAAAGAAGAAGAAAAAAAAACTCCCCTTCCATGATTTGAACCCCAGACCCTAAAGTACAAAGCGCAGACTTTACCCACTAGTCTGCACACTCTAGCCATGTTGAGAGCAGCACCTGTCGTGTATGTGATGTAAAGTGTGCAAATTAAAGTGGGCAATGTGTACAATGTCAATAGCAGGCTCAGCATGCGGCAGCATTGAATAATAGCAAATGATGGTGGGGTGGGCCATACCATGAGCTCAATGGAGTTGAATAGTAATTGTGTGATGGTGGGGGGATGTGGTGAAGGAACTTGGGTGGCCATACACATAGAGGAAGAGAGAAGGGAAGTGCAAAGTAGTGTATTTTAAAAGTGTTGAACCTGACATGATCTCTCTTTATGAAAAACTTGCCCCCTGTTATGTGTACAATACAATGTCTACTGTATAGCAGAAATGCCAAATGGTGGGATGTCATGAGAAATGTTTTAAGTCTAAGGTCACAGCAGTGCTGTGTGACTCGGTAGCACGGAGCATCTTTTATGCATCTTTTATGCATCTTTTTACCCTAAAATGCATCTTATTAGCACAAGCTTCTGCTGATTAAAATGATGTGCAGCATGCCTATGTTCTATGAGCCAGTATGGGTGTATCTGCAAGCAAATCACTACGTTAAAGTGTTACAGTCATTATTAGTGTACCGTAACGTTTCCTGTGCAGATACAACCGAACTGGCTTAAGAATATAGGCATGCTGCATGTCATTTTAATCAGCAGAAACTGCTTCTGCTATCAATTTAATTCCTTGTATGATTCAGATGCATTTGAAGGTAAAAAGTCGCATAAAAAATGCTTGCACTACCGAACCATCATGTCTTAGTGAAAGCTGTGCATGCCTGTGACCCCTGTCTGAGCCCATGAGACACATATATATTTATATACAGTATATATATATCGAGAAGGGAGTTATTGACTGTGGGCGACCAACCTGCTAATGATAAATATTCATACAAATATATAAATATAAATAAAGTGCTGAGTGCTAACGTGCTTGAATCAGCCTGAGCAAGTATACATAAATCATAAAGTGCTTGGTGCCAAATAGTCCTAGCAGCATAGACCAATGAAGTGCTTAGTGCAATATAAATACTTTTAGCAGCATACAAAAATAAAGTGATAAAAGAAAGCTAGTACCATAAAAAATATTTAATAGGGTTTGACAAAAACAAGATAAATACGATAAAACACTGTGGTTCCTAATCAGGAGTAACCACCAGAGAGCAATAAATAACCGATAAAAATAAGATCAATTTAAGAGGTAAAAAGAGTTTTAGCTTATCTGAAAATCAATTTGAGAGGGTCTGGGTGTAAATCCCAAGGGCACGTAATGAGACGCCCTAGGTATATGCCTTGGGTTATACTTGCAATTGTTCAAAGCACCAGTAGTTTATTCATTGGTATAGGTTCTGGCGCCAGATTCATAATTATTTCCAGTGTGTATATATATATATATATATATATATACATATATATATTTTTTTTAACAGTACAGGACTCACACACATACTGTTATTATTTAATACTTTATTACACATTCTTCTACAGCCCTGATTCCATGACCAAAATGCTATACTATAGTGTACCCAATCACAGTTTTGTCAGTCAATCATCGGGCAGTGATACAGAAAATGCATTGGAACACTGACGCATGTGCTGTGTAGTTTAGGAAAAGTGACACCTGGTGGAGAAAAAGTTGTGTTACATGATATGACTTTTTCCAGATCTATACTACATTCCATTAAGAAACATTCAGGCCCTCATTCAGAGGCGGTCAGAGGATGCAAGCGGTCGCTCAGAAACTGAACACCCACAGCTCTAACGACCGCTCGGGTGATGGCCGCAATGGTCAGAGACCAACGCGACCATCGGGGCTTACGACAAGACCCTAGTGTAGGGTCTCACTTGTCGTAAGCCCCGGAGAGCTTCTGGCTCTGTCAGAGCCGGAAGCTCTCCACTGACATCACTAGTGATGTCAGTGGGGCCTCCCCCAAACGGTAGGTGTGCCCATGGGAATGCCTCCATTTGGGCTGCCACCCCCCCCGGCCCGCCTTCCAAATGGGGCGAGCTGTCAATCAACATCGACAGCTCGCCCCCTTTGGAAAGAGACCCGCTACGACCGGCGCTGTCGGTCGTAGCGGGTCTCACACATGGGCACGAGGGAGCCGGCTCCCTCGTGCGCATGCGCACTGGCCAAACATCGAGGCAGCCGTGCGGTCGTAGACCGTACAGTCGCCTCTGAATAAGGTCTTCAGTGTGGCGCGACTCAAGGCTTCCTTGTGGCGCAAGATCATGGCGCACTACATGGCTGTATGGAGCAACAAACTAGCTGGGCACATCTGTATAAACTAGGAGATTCCCTTTTCTTCCCAAGAAAGTGCTCCAATAATAGTTTACAAAGTATCCCATTGTGAAGAGAATACATACTTTAGAATTTGGGTAATCGCCCCCTCTGTCAAATGCCCATATGGAATAGAGATCTTTAAACAATCACATAGTAAATCTCTTGCCCCTTTTAGTGTGTGCTAGCATCAAAGTGTAATTTGCACTACATACAGTATTCCCACCCTGTTTATCTGTATGGAGACAACCAAGGAGATTGCTGGATATTGCAAAGGAGACTTGGGAGGGGCAACCCAGTCCTTATATGATGGTTATTAAGGATGTTTCTCAGATGCAGGAAAGAGTAGATGCAATGGTGCCATTAATGAGAGAGCACTTGGAAATAGCCCAACAGACACAACAAAGGATGTACAATCTTAATGTCCAATTATGCAATTTTGCTCCTGGACGCAGAGTGCTTCTTTTGGTTCCACGGTAGAAAGTACATTTTTGGCCACTTGAAATCAATAAAAATGTGGGTGAGGTTAATTAGAAGGTGTAAAACCCTGGGGAAAGAAAGCCATAACAGATCTATCCTGTAAATCGTATAAAACCTTGGAAACATAGAGTAGCTCTGTCACAAACCAGGGAGCTAGCTGTGATGTCAGTGTTTCCTAAGGTGGATCATGTCAGCTGATTGCTAGCATCCAGTCCCTGTCTGTCTGCTGCACTCACATGACTGCACTCTCCTATCCCCTGCAAGTGCACCCTATTTACAACTGCACCTGTCACTAGCACACCGTCAAAACAATGTGGAACATGCCTTCTTCTGTGAGCTCACTCTCAGCTTACACAGGATTTAGGACCACTACAGTAAAATATACCACTAAGCCTATGACGGGGTAAACACACACTGACACAGACACAAACCTGTATCACTAAAAATGAGTGCAGCAGGCAAATCAATACAGCCAGCATGATTTATTAAAGCCCCCCCTCCCCCCAGTAGTGCCCCTTATACAGTGCCCCCAGTGGTGGTTCCCCTTATACAGTGCCCCCTTACATAGTGCCCCCTGTACAGCCGCATATACAGTGCCCCCTTATGTAGTGGTCCCCCTTTGCAGTGCCCCCAGTAGTGCTCCTTATACTGTGCCCTCAGTAGTGCCTTTTATACTGTGCCCCCAGTAGTAGTCCCCCTATGCAGTGCCCCCCCCAGGTGGGGCCCCTTATACAGTGCCCCCTTATACAGTGCCCTCAGTAGTGTCAGTGCCCCCAGTAGTACCCCATATACAGTGCCCCCCTATGTAGTGAGCACAGTAGTGCCACTTATATAGTGCCCTCAGTAGTGGTCCTCCCTATGCAGGGCCTCCAGTAGTGGTCCTCATACAGTGCCCTCAGTAGTGCCCTTTATACAGTGCCCCCAGTAGTGTCACTACCCCTTATACAGTACCCCCAGTAGGTACCCATATACAGTGCCCCCCTATGAAGTGGCCCCAGTAGTGGTCCCCCTAAGCAGTCCTCCTTATACAGTGCCCCTTATACAGTGCCCCCAGTAGTGGTCCCCCCTATGCATTGCCCTCAGTAGTGGTCCCCCTATGCAGTACCCCCAGTAGGTCCCCTTATAAAGAGCTCCAGTAGTAGACCCCCTATGCAGTCCCCCATACATATATAGGACAAAGAAAAAAAACTGTACCTGAATCCTCGCGCCTGCCGCTGTCTGCTCCTCCATCTTCTCTGCCCGCTCTGCATCCCTTCCATCACCCACTGTGGGAGCCGAAAGGTGGAGCTCATGAGTGAGCTCAAGGCTGGGTCCGGCAGTGGGCGCAGCAGCCAATGAGAGTCTGAATGATTGTCATTGGCTGCTAAAACAAACACACCGCCGCCGGGTACTACGAGTGTACTACCCATCGCTGGTGGCGGTGTACTTGTTACTGTGTAGTGCGGACCACACTCACTGCGGTCTGCACTACAATTACTGATTGGTGGCCAGGGGGCATTCTGGGTACTCAGAAACCCCCCAGCATACGTGTATGCCTTCTGACTCCAATCTGCTGCCTGAACCAGAATTCCTGCTACAGTACCTGTGACCAGGGCCGCCATCAGGGGGGACTGCCGGGTCTCGACTCCTGGGCCTGGAGAGAGCATAGACAGAGGGGGGGCCGGGAGGCTGCGGTGCTGCATCGGCAGCCATGGAGAATAGATATATAATGCCTGACAGTCCCTGCATTACATTTACAAATATGGTGCCGGCCATGAGCCAACCGAAGCTCACGGACCGGCAGCCAATCAGGAGCGCCCGCTCCTGATTGGCTGCCCGTCCACGAGCTTTGATTGGCTTGGGCCCGGCAGCCTATGTGAAATGCCGATGTGTGCAGCAGCAGTGGCAGTTCTTCCAGTCACAGTGGTGCCATTCTACATATATAATTCTGATATGCCATCAGCACGCTGCTGTTTCTGGCTGCCAACTGAAGAAGCGCAAACCAGGTACAGATATAGTGCCTGACCTTGTATAGTGCCTGACCTTGCCCTGTGCTCCCCCTCCTGTTCCAGCCAGCCCTCCCTACTGTGTCCCCCCCACTCTGCCATGAACCTCCCCAGCTAGTCTAGCCGGCCTTCCCTGTCCCTCTACTAGTCTAGAAAGCCTTCCCTTCCCTGCCCCACCCCCCAGTCCAGACAGCCCTGCCTGCCCTATGCGTCTCCCCCTAGTCCGGCCAGCCATCCCTGTCCGACCCCCTCCCCCCAGTTCAGCCAGCCCTCCCTACCCTGTGCATCTCCCCCCTTGTCCAGCCAGTCATCCCTGTCTGACCACCCCCCCAGTTCAGCCAGCCCTCCCTAACCTATCCCCCCCCCAATCCAGTCAGCTTTTTCTGAATTTTTAAGTGAGTCTAATTTTTTCAATGTATTTTATTATAATTCTATATATATATATATATATATCTCCCCTCCCCCCTGGGGGGGCCCCTGTGTACTTTGTCAGTACCGGGCCCCACCATTTCTGATAGCAGCCCTGCCTGTGACAGTGCAAGATGCTTCTACTCTGATACATGTGAGTCTGTTCCATCTACTCTACAGTGCTATCACTCCTGCCAGTATCCAGAAACCCTCCAGTCTGTGTTCAGTGCCACTGTCTCCTCCAATTCGAATCCGGTCCTGTCTCTGCTGGTTCCAGTCCAGTGCAAGTACTCCGGTTCCAGTCGCTGACCTCCCTGATAACCTTGGGTCATATCCCATGTCAGTGTCTATCCCTGATACAGCAGTTAGCATCTGATATGCTCACTTCTTTTACTATTCTCATCAGTCCAGTCCACAGGTCATGACTCGGATCTCACACTCATTCTCATGACGAGCTCTAGCCCTGATTCAGAGCCGGACGCTCTGACAGAGCGCTTGCTCTGAATCAGGGCTGTCCCTCTGAATTTAAGAGCGGCCTCCTGGCCACTCGCATAGCTGTGGGTGACCACCCACAGCTATAGTGAGCGGCCAAAATGATGGTCGCGATGGTCAAGACCATCGCGACCATCAGGCTTGCGACGAGACCCTTGCGGTAGGGTCTCGTTGCCGCAAGCCCTGGAGTGCTTTTGGCTCTATCAGAGCCAAAAGCACTCCCACTAACATCACTTGTGATGTCAGTGGGGCCGGCCCCAGACGGTAGGCGTTCCCATGGGAACGCCTCCGTCTGGGCAGCCACGCCCCCGGCACGTCCACCAAAGGGGGCGTGCTGTCACTCACCATCGACAGCATGCCCCCTTTGGTGGGAGACCCATAACGACGGCTTGGCCATCATTATTCGGGTCTCGCGCATGCGCACAACGGAGCCACCTCCGTCGTGCGCCATACGCACTTGGCCAACATTGACCCACTTGTGAGTGCTCAGCGCTCGCGAGCGGGTCTGAATTAGGCCCTCTGTCAGGCACTTCAGGCCCTTCAGGACACACAGAAGTAATAATAGCCACAATCATCTCAATTATTCAACAGTATATTTCTCGTAAGAAATGGAGACATAACTGGTAAAATAATTGTCATTAAACATGACATAATCACTGTTAAGGTTAAGTTAACGCCTTATAGAATACCAGAAGCCCAATGGGAATCAGTGTCAAATAAATGTTAGAATTAGATACAGTATAATTGAAGAGTCACATAGTGAGTGGTCAAGTCCCATTGTACCCATTAAATAACTTGATGAGAGCTTATGCTTCTGCAACGATTTAAGTTAATTGAATAGTGTGCCTAACGCTGTAAACACAAGTAAAGATTTTCTGTCCAACCATCCAACTGATTGATTGGTTGGAATGAAAATCTGGTAAGGTATGAAAGCAAATGACAATCAGCAATTTGCTCTCAAACACTGGAAAATGGACAAAAACTGTTGTTTGAACAAACTGTTTAGATCAAACATTTAACAAACTTGTCTGACGACCGTTTTCATCTGTTTTCTGGCATTTAGGAGCAAATTGCTGATCATCATTCACTTCCATACCTTACCAGATTTTTATTCCAACCAATCAACTAGTTGGATTGTTGGACAGAAAATCTTTACGTGTGTATGCAGCTTAAGTCTGATGCCTAACCAATGTCTCATGTGGGTGAACTTATTGAAAGGCTGGAAACAGTATTTTATTACTGTAGACTTAACCAAAGGGTACTGGCAAGAGCCTTTTTGACAGACGAGGCAAAAAAAAATACAGCTTTTCCTGCATTGGTGGGTCTGTTCAAATATAAGATGTTGCCTTTTTTGTTACATGGGGCACCTGTTACCTTTCAGAGGTTGATGGATAAACTTTTAAAGCCCCACAGACAGTTTGCTGCTGCTTATCTTGATGATGTAGTAATCTATAGTCCTGATTGGCATTCTCACTTTTCTAGGGCACAAGAGGTGTTGGACTCCATCCTGACGCAGGATTGACGACCAATCCAAAAAAGTGTTGCTTAGGAATGCAAGAGTGAAGTTTCTTGGATACAACTTAGGCAGGGGTTTACTAAAGCCTCAACTTATTAAAATTGAGGCAATACAAAATTGGCTATGACCCCTAAATAAGGAGCAGATGACAGCTTACCGGTATTCTGCCTCACAGGTCAAAATAGGAGACGGTGGGGGGGCAAGTGATAAAACACTGAAAAGGTTGCCAAGAGAGGGTAGACAGAAGCTGATAAGCAGCTTTGATTGTCAAACCACCTGTGAGAGGCTGATAAAGGGTGTGTCAGTCTTTATAATCAATCTCTCACTGCCTGGGTAATTAGTTAGAGGGCAGTTGAGTAACACTGTGATTTTTTTTTAAATTAAGTGCTGAGATAAAGAATTCTATTTTGTGAGTTGGCCATTAGACCCCTCCACTCTGAGAGAGGGAATTATTTTTTATAGTCAAACAGGTCATTATTTAGATTTATATTATGCTTATTTTTGTTCTGCTAATAAAACTAGCTGTTGCTACCTTTATCAATGCTTCTGGACTGGTGTACTACCACTTGGCTGCTGAATGACAAATGCAACCGTTTACCCCAGGAGACTGCGTCCTTACCCTGATCTTGTACAATATGTAATTATTATATGCTTGCTTAACAACATTGATTTGTATTAGACCCCAGGAGTGTAGACATGTTTCACTGCTCTTTATGTGATGGTATTTAGTAAAGGTTACATTTTCATTTATTAAATATAATAATTTTTTATAAGTAGTCAGGAATGCTGAGAGGGGTGGCAGGGCTGGTAGTGATTACCAGTGTCTGTGTCTCTGTAATGGCCCAGAAATGCAGGTAGGCATAGCCTAGGCCCAGAGTACAACACAACCCAAAAAATTGCTAAGAGATGAGGGGGTTTACCCTCTCCCCCTCCTGTGGCCACGCCCACCCCCAGCACTTCGGCCTGCCAGGAGTCTCAGAGGCTCTGCACATAGCAGTTTAGCAAACAATTGCTCCTTATTTCTCTTTTTAGGAGGAAGTTAGTCGATTCTACTGGAGCTGCTGTGTAACTTTACTGCATTTATGCATTGTACTGTACACTGAACCTTTGTTGTAATCTACCAGATACTTGTACTAGTTTCCCTCCTGTCTCGGATTCCTGTGCAGTGGAGCAGGAAATTTGGAATGAACAATGTCTGGCATGGATAGTCCTTGCTAGGTAAAGAGATAAGAAGATTTCCTTTAACTCAAGAGGAAAATAACACAAGTTAAATGTGTGTAGAGTGCACATTTTTAGAGGGCAACATTTACAATGTTGACATTCATAATGTCTTCATCACCTTGTAAACCTTTATAATGTTGACATTGAACATGCCAGCATGTGCAGAATGTCGACATGTTCACACTGTCAACTTCTGAAATGACGACTAACCGCAAGGGCCGGCAGGGGTGGGTCATGGTTAGGCTGCAGGAGGACTAAGGTTAGGATACAAGAGGGAAAGATGGTGTTAGTCACTAGGGGGATGGTTAAGGTTAGTCATATCATAAGCTGGAAGCTTTGCAGGATCCACCGGAAGTCATCCTGACACCACTGTCGAACCCAGAAGACACTGCTGGAGCCGCTAGACCAGCCATGCAGGGAAAGTTACCATTAGACCACCAGACATGTTTTGTCGACATCCTAATAATGTCAACATTTCACTGTTGATGTGGTCAATGTTGATGTGCCAAGTATGTCGACATTATGACCATGTCAACAATTCCCACATTGACATTTTTATGTCAACTTTATGATTGTTGACCTTATGAATATCAACTAAATATACTACACCCTTTAAGAGGAGTTTCTTGCTCTGCGGAAAAGGGAGCAGCCATTTCCACTCTAGTACTAGCTTAGTATTGGTAGAAACTGGGTTTTATTTCCACACTTAAAATGAGGCATGCAGCTCCTGACACACCCAGTGCCACAACTGAGCTGTATTATACTAATAGTTTAAACTCCCAAGCGGTTGACATTTCTTGCTAACCCCTTTTTCACATTGCAAACTTAACACAATATACTTATTTAACAATAAGACACATGACAAGAGGAGTTGGCAGTTCCAATTTGGTCAAATTTATTTGATCAATTATTGATTATGTTACTTAATATTAGTAATGGTGATGGACAACAAATCAAGGCAATCCATGAATTAAAAACACAACCATTAGAGTTCAACTCTCCCCAGTAAACAAAACATCACCCACCTGGACGAGCGGTGTCATCATTTGTGTTTTTGAGCAATTATAGTGGCCATACACATTTCTGCACACAAAGGAACACCCCTAAATCAGCAAACACCTGTTATTTTTACAATAGTATTCTGCAAAACAAAGATTTACATACACTTATCACCGATAGGATTTGCTTGCCCAATTGTATTTGTAATGGTTTACAAATTACCTTTATGAGGGATGTGTCAAAAACATAAAAATATTTGAATAAAGGGAAAGAAAAGCAAAAATTTTGATTTTCTAATTGGTATTGCTCACAAAGGACATTTGCTAATTCCATGACACAAATGTAGCTTGCATGTGAAACTGTTACTTAACTGAATTCTTAAAGTTCAGTTTAGGGAAATACATACAGTACAGCAACAATTTAATACCATTGTGAATAAATATAATACAGGGTTTAACCATATATTGATTTATATTATATACTTGTGCAGAGGGTCTTTTTTTGTCAAACATGATCTAATACAAGACATTCCCTGTCTTTCCCGTTATGAATGCCTTTATTGATTGTTACTGGGAGCATCCCCGAAACAGTGCACCATTGTATATAAAAGTAATACAGGGTTTAACCATAAATTGATTGATGATATATGCTACTTCAGAGTTTTCCTTTTTTTTCTGTAGCAACAATTTAAGCATTTCACCTATGCTATATTTTAGCTTCCGTTTAATATGCGTTATACTTCTTATATGTATGGGTGATTTTATAATTAAATTTTTCAGATAAAATAATATTTATTATGTCTAATAAATCATCAGTGGATCAGTGGTAATTTAGCTCTTTTGGGCTAACTCTGGATGAAGTTGCAAGACACATATTGGTTTACTTGAAGCAAAAACTAATGCGTCGGGCCAGCCCAACATATTAGGAACTTAAACAAAGGAATCATTCGATTATGTCGATACTGACATAATGTTGACATCGTCAGAATGCTGACAGCCAAAAAGTTGACACACAATTTTAGGGTTAGAAAAGGGTTGGGTTAGGCTGCAATTAGGGTTAGATAAGGGTTGGGTTAGGCTGCAATTAGGGCTAGGTCTAGATTAATGGTAGGGTTACATTTACATTCAAAGTGAAGGTAGAATTTGCATTATCAATATGCTGACTATAAAAATTATGTCAATGTCAACATTGCAAATGTTGACATGTCGACATACTGTGAATAGCAACATTCTGTATGTCAACAATCAGAATGAGTCAACATTCTGAAAGTCGACTTAATAGCAAATTTATTTTATTACTTGGTTTAGAATGGCCAAATCTTTCATGCTTCTTCGGAATACAGAAAAACAAACAAATTGGATTCAGGCGCATAAGAGTTAAGTAATAAAAAATTAAAAGAAAATTATGTAACTTAATTGTAATTATCAGCTGCTCCTACTGAGTAATTCTGTTATACAAAAAGTATGGTGGTCGCTCACATCAGCTTAATGACTTTGCACAGGTGCTTGTAGGGGGGGTTTACACTGAACTACAGAAAAAAAGGGATTTGCCCTCCAGCACACTGCAGCAATATCAACAAAAATACTTGAATCCTACATAATAATAGAAATTCAGAGTAATTAGTTACATACCTTTGCAAATATATAAATAAGTGCCAGGCCAGCATCAAGGCTCCTCTATACTGGCATCCCTAACATTAGGGGGTTCACGTCTGAGGCGCAGGGAACCCCAAAAGAATCTAGCCAAGGACCATCCCCAGGGCATCACACGAAAAGGGAAAAAAGGTGATAGTGAAGTGTAAAGTATAGATGTGTAAAGAATAAATCAATAAGTGTTAATATAATGAGAGAGAATTAAAATTACATAAATAATAGCCAAATATAAAAGTGAGGAAAAAATATCTATGTGAATTAAGTAGTGATGCCCTGAAAAAAGCCCAGCCAGAGCAACTCCGGGGGCCCCACGTCCAAACGCTCACTCCAAAATAATTATTGCTACCTAATAGTTGCACCCACTCTGGGTAATATAATTACAAATTAATGTACTGCATGATAACAGCACATGTATAAGCCAAGAGCTGACTCACCTAGGAGGTACCCCAGAAACTTCCAAATGGCACTATATGGACCAGCACATCCTCCCAATGCTGGCTCCCTTCATGCCTCACAGAACTGCAAACAAAAGTATGGTGGTCGCTCACATCAGCTTAATGACTTTGCACAGGTGCTTGTAAAGGGCAGGGTTTACACTGAACTACAGATGTCATAGGTGGCTGTTTGGAGACGTAGGGATATCCCATCTCCAAACAGCCGCCTATGACATCTGTTTTGCCGGAACAACAGGTCTTACGATCACCAGCTGGACTAATGCGGTAATCACCTTGCTCTTTCCTTTGTAATCCAGCTGCCTTCTTACCTTCAGCGTGCAGCTCTGGACTGCAATAGCAGAGCCCTCACTGCTTTCAACAACGGCAGTGGTAAGATCGGAACCAAGGAGACAGTAGCAGATAGTATTACGTGAATTATATGGAGAAATGCCACAATGAGCTACTTACCTGTGTCGAAGCCGGATGATTGGTTGAGACCAGATCTTAAATTAATATCGGGCGACGCCATCTTGTGTTGCCCCTGACTATGCCATCTTGCGTCATCAGCATGAAACCATTGTGTGCGATGCTATATGCTATTATTAGCATCGTGCGTCTGCATTGCTACTGTTTATTGTTAAAAGTCCTACCATACCCCATACGCACATTAAATAAAACACAAAATATACAAGATGCACAGTGCACAGTTGCGCAGTTTATCAAAGCATTCTACACATAAACGCACCACGCAAATTAGCGACTTTACACAATATTCTCACACTTACACATACCAAAACTTATAAAAAGGTTCCTCCACATTAAAAGCTAAATATTAGAGGTTTTATTAGCAAATACTTATGTTATGAAATGTAAGGCATACGATATTTAAGGTATATAAGCTAGTAGACATATCATGTTTGGTACCATTCTAAACCACTGTTTATTTGAAGATTTCTGGTTTGACCCACAAGGAAATCGCATCATGCGTTCTCTAGATATGAACTATTTGAAAATAGTGGTTAGAATGTGAAATTGTATGATGTGTTTTTTGCTAGTTTAAACCAGCTCTTCGGCGGGAAAACCACACAAAGCAACATCTGAGGAACTGGGACATACCCCTAGTGATGCTATATGAACTGTCCAATGACCTGCATTGTACCAGAATGTCCAGGATTCAGACCCAATGGAAACCCATTAACTAGTTTCTTTGTTCTGGGAGGGTATATAGCTTGCATACTGGTTCTAGTATACAGCCATTCTCTTTGCATGACCACAGGTTTCTGGACTGATGACTGCATTCTGGGACCAGTGCGCATGCGTATATATTGGGCTGTATCATATATTCTGTATTTTATTGTCTTTGCGCTAATTGTGCTAGATGAAAGCGTGTAATTTTCTTTTTCAATGCAATAAGAATTTTTGTGCTTTGGAACCACAAATTATTCTCTGGACAACGATTATTTCTCTCTAGCAATTTAAGGGTATTCATACCTGGAAGTGTAAAGAAAGTGTAGCTTTAAACTAAGTATAGCTGGTATTTCTCTGGAGAGAAGGATGAGACTTGTCTCTAAAGGCGATTTAACTTTACTTTGTCTTGAGGACATTATTGGGCTGTTTCCATTGTTGGGCATTACATTAGACAGAAGTTGACTTAAAGACCATTTTTCTCAGCACATCTTTTTACTACTGGATATTAACACATTTTTTATTGTGGACTTTTATTATGCAAAATTATGCAATTGTGTATGTAGATTTATTCTATATTAAAAATTGTTGTAAACGTGTAACCTCTATGCGCTCCTTGTTATTGTAAGTCAGTCAATACTATCTATATTCTTCGGAATACTGCTGAATTGTCTTCTGCACAAAACGTCACCAGTGTTATGCTCCAAAACACTTCTAATTAGCCTACTGTATGTTATTACTCTACTCTAGGGATTGGCATTGATTTAGTTATATATATGATTTAGTATTTAGCTACTGGTAGTTTATTTATGGTATCAAGATTTTATGGTTTAAACCATTTCATATTTGGCTTCCCACTAAGCTGCTGGACTCTTTACTTATCCCAAAAGACTTAAAATATTTTCCAGTTATTTAATGTTGTGCACATATTCCTTGTCCTGTCCAATCGCTCAGGTGGTAGATTGTATATGTTGTCGATTATATGAGATACTTAGGTGGTCATATTCACATGGATTGCCCAATTTTGTTTCTTTGTACAGCACCTGTGAACATTTATATCTTTTATAAGCAGAATCACATTGCATAGATTCAGAGGTAATTGGACAATTAGCAGCAACTTGGCCCTGGCCACCACATTGAAAACATCTGATCACATTTGTATATTACTTTTATAAGGTGAGAGCCTTCATGGCTGGTCAGTCTCAAGGTTCCAAACCTACAATTTTTGGATTTTTAAGTTAATTCTTCTTCCCAGCTCCCTTTTCCCCTGGAACAATCTTGACAGTTGTCACTGGAGATCGCTGTTGTGGGACTAGGGGCTGTTGAACACACTCAACAGTCCTCAGCCACCACATACCTCTCCACCATTTTCTCAAGCTGGTCTGCTGTTTTAGGGTTCCCTTGGATTTCCCACGGTTGCAGACAGGGAACATAGATAGCAGTCCATAACAACCCTTTTTATGATCTGTGGCTCTGTTATTGTCTCTGGCTGTAGCTGCTTCTTGGTAAGGTGGATGAGTGTAGCATTTGAGAGTGGGGAGGTTTATATACTTGGTAAGCACAGCAAATCATTTGTGCTTGAACAGACATTGTGACACACAAATTAGTTAAAATTTCAGTTTTCAGTTTGTCATAGTCCAGGGTATCAGTGAGGCTTAAGTAAAAATACACCTTTTGCAGTTCTCCTGACAATATCAAAAGGCCTGCACACTGATCTTTAGGCCAACTTTCTCTCTCAGCTTTCAAAAAATGTTAATAGGTATCAACATCAACACTGTTCTTCATTTATTGCAAAAAAATGACTAGACCGTATGCAGCTGAGGTTAATTGTGATGTCTGGAGAAACATTTGCAGATAGTGCTGCTAGACTCTGCCCCACCTCTTTTAAGGCTTCGTAGTCATGGTGCTGTTGCCTGCTGAAGGTATCAAGTTTATTTTAGAAAATAACTTTATCTGGTACAATGATAAATTTTACCAACAATGAAGGGGAACAGCCATGGGAACTCATTTTGCCCCCGCATATGTGAACCTATTTATGGGATTTTGGGAGGAGCATTTTATATTGACCAACAACAAGTTAATTCATAATATTTTAAAGTGGTATCATTTTATTGATGACATTTTATTTATACAGTATGTGAGGGGGATCAGGAAAGTCTTGGAGTGTTCTGTTCTGAATTGAATATAAATTCTTTTAACATTGAGCTGACTTTTAATTCAAGTATGAAAGAAAATGTTTTTTAGATTTTGTCCTGTATATACAAGATAGCACTTTACACACTAAAAATTATTGCATGCCTACCGATAGTAACTCCTACATCAGTACGGATAGTAACCACCATCCCTTATGGCTAAACAATTTCCAGAGAGGGCAGATCAGATGGATAAGACAGAATTGCACAGATGTCCAAGTTTTTAAATAACAGGCGGGAGATTTTAAAGATAAATTTTTAGCAAAAGGATATAAAACCACAGACGTCGATCCAGCAATTGAAGAAATGGCAAATATCAATAAGGATGAGTTATTGGTTACTAAGGAAAAGGCGAAAAAGGAAATCACTTTTCCATTTTATAACTTCCTTCAATGGACAACATAAAAAAGTTGAGAAAATCATAAGAAAGCATTGGCATCTCCTTGAGGAAGACCCAGTACTTAAGACTTTTGTCCCGAAAAATCCTAAATTTATTTACAGAAGAACTCATAATTTAAAGAATAGATTAGTGAAAGGAGAAGTACCTAGGAAAAGAGAAGGGAGAGTGAAAACGAAAGGATTCGGAGGTGTGGCGTGTGCATTATGTGTAGAAACCATCAGAATCAACCTAGTAAAGTAGAAAATTACACTACCAAGTCGAGAAATTTACAATATGATATTAGAGATTTCATCACATGTAAAAATAAGAATTGTGTATATTTAATAGAGTGCAGTTGCGGCCTTCAATATGTAGGCTGCACATCCAGACTCTTAAGAGTTAGATCGGCCGAGCACATTAGGAATATCAAAAAGGGATATGAAAATCTCTCCCTTTCTAAACATTTCAAAGAATTTCACCAATGTTCCATTACAGATCTGAAATTAGTGATAGGAATCCAACAAGTGGAAGGACATTGGAGAAAAAGAGATGTAGATACTGTACCTCTTTGGTACAATCAGAGATTAAATTTATTTGTGAACTTGGCACTTTAGTACCTAAGGATCTAAATGTTGATTTTGAACTGAAATGGTTTTAAACTTGCCCTATTTTTTACAAATAAGCTTTGTTATGGACACATTTTTTTGTGATTGTAATGTGGTTATATATATTTTATATTTTTTATTGTTTTTTTTCGATTTCAGGTTCAGTTGAACTTTTTATACATATTAATGTGTTGGGTTGTTTACACTGGAAGTGATGCATTCCACACCTCCTTACCAGAAGTCTTGGAGCACGCTTTCCAGTCCCCGCCACATGAGAGAGACATATCTCCATGTTGAAACCAGAAGTGTGCGAGCGCGACTTCCGGTTAGAGATATTTTAGAAGGAGACAATTTGATTTGGAGGAAACTCCAGCCGATTGTGGGCTCCAATAAGAGCCATAAGATATTAAATGTAATACCCCTATGTATGTAATTATCGGAGGTTCCTGTATAAGACTTCCAGGAATAAGGTAAACAGCAAGTGACATTTTTCCACTGAAATATGCATTCCAGGAGCGAAACGCTACTTTCAGCATTATTAATTTCCAGATTCATTGGAGTCATTAAGATTTGTTTATATTCATGGAGATTACTAATAGGATGTTTTTTATTGTAATAATGGATGAAACCATTATGCTCCTCCCTCTTGATCCACCTATCAGAGGGCTGTGAAGGGTATATAATGACTAAGAAACCACCAACTGTATACACCTTGAAAAATACTCTAAAGTAGTTTAAACACGTTGGTGACAGGAACACAGCACAAGGGGATCTTTTACATCTAGACGAGGAGTGCACATCCAGGAGCTGCCACTCCAGGTGACCTTTTCATCTCTAAAAACTTGCATCTCCTAGCCATTACTGAAACCTAGATTTCACCCTCTGACACCACTTCTCCTGCTGCTCTCTCCTCTGGGGGCTTCATCTTCTCTCATACCCCTCGGCCTGGGGGTCACCATGGTGGTGGGGTAGGGGTCCTTCTATCCCCCGGTTACTCCTACCAACTCCTACCCTCTGAACCATCTCTTACTTTCTCTACATTTGAGGTTCATGCTATACGCCTCTTCCAACCAGTTTACCTAAGAGTAGCTGTCATTTACCATCCCCCTGGCCCTCCTTCCAATTCATTGACAACTTTGCTTCCTGGCTCCCTCACTTTCTCTCCTCTGACCTTCCCTCTGTTATCCTAGGTGACTTCAATATTCCTATTGATAATCCCACAGAAGCCTCTGCCTCCAAACTCCTTACCCTCACGTCTTCATTTGGCTCTCCCAATGGACCTCCTCACCCTCCCATGTGAGTGGGCACTCGCTTGACCTGGTCTTCACTCACCATTGTGATATTTTTGATTACTCCAATTCCCCATTCCCCCATTTCTTTTTCTTCCCAGCTTGACTCACTTCTCTCCCCTATCCTGTCTCTCTCCTGCCCTGAACAAGCCATTTCCCTATACAATACTTCCCTTACTTCTGCTCTGGACTCTGTTGCTCCGGCGATCACTATTCACCCACGTAGATTTACACCTCAACCCTGGCGACAGTGGAGAAGATCACGCTCTAAGGCTGATTTTCTCCATCTCAAATTTATGCTCTCATCATACAGTATTGCCCTTTCCCTCTCTAAACAGTCATATTTCAAGAACCTCATTTCCTCTCAGTACTCAAATCCCTAACGCCTCTTCACCAATTCAACTCCCTCCTCCGCCCACCCCCTCCTCGCCTCCCCTCCTCGCCTCCCCTCCTCACTCTCTGCCCTTGACTTTGCTACATACTTTCCATCTAAAATTGACTCCATATGTCAGGACATCATATCCCACCAGTCGCCCTGCAATCCACCTCCACTTTACCAGATCACCCCTCTCCTTCCATTTTACCAACTCTAACTTTCTTCTCCCCTGTATCTGGAGAGGAAGTAATGTCCCTCATCCAGTCCTCCCCCCTTCCACCTCTCCCCTTGACCCTATCCCTCACATTCTCCTCTGCTACCTCTTTCCTTCTGCCTGCTCCCTTCTTGCCCACCTCCTTAATCTCTCCTTATCATCAGGCAATGTCCTGTCTGCATTCAAACATGCCCTTGTCTCCCCCATACTAAAAAAACCTACCCTTGATTCTAACACTCTCTCCAACTACCGTCCCTTCTCTCTCCTCCCTTTTGCCTCCAAGCTCCTTGAGCGTGTTGTTTAAAATTGCCTTACCACCTTTCTTTCCTCCCATTCCCTCCTTGACCCTTTTCAGTCTGGCTTCAGTTCTCTTCACTTCACTGAAACTGCCCTCACAAAAGTCAGCAATGACCTCCTTGCTGCTAAATCCAAGGGCCACTACTCTACTCATTCTCCTTGACCTCTCTGCTGCTTTTAATACTGTGGGCCACCTTCTCCTTCTGCAAATCCTTCACTCCCTTGGTCTACATGACACTGCCCTCTCCTGGCTCTCTGACCAATCCTTCTCTGTCTCCTCTCATGACTCCTCTTCTCCCCCACAGCCTCTTGCAGTAGGTGTTCCCCAAGGTTCTGTTCTTGGACCGCTCCTTTACTCACTCTATACATCCTCACTAGGTGAACTCATCAGCTCTTTTGACCTCCAATATCATCTCTATCATACTCAGATCTACCTTTCCTCTCCTGACCTCTCTCCCTCTCTCCTCACTTGTGTCTCCAACTGTCTTTCTGCCATCTCTTCCTGGATGTCCCAGCGATTTCTTAAACTTAATATGTCTAAGACTGAGATAATTATTTTCCCACCCACCTACATAACCACACTTCCCACCATTTTTTTATCAATTGATTGGCACAACTATCTCCTCTAACCCCAAAGTGCGCTGTCTTGGAGTTATCCTGGACTCCTCCCTCTCCTTCAAACCACATATCCAGAATCTCTCACAGTCCTGTCGTTTTCATCTTAAATATATTTCCAAGATTAGACCCTTTCTCACCCAGGATGCCACTAAAACCCTCATACACTCATTGGTCATATCCAGATTGGACTACTGTAACCTCCTCCTATATGGCCTCCCCAACACCCTTCTCTTCCCTCTCCAGTCTGTCCTCAATGCTGCTGCATGGCTCATCTTCCTCTCAAAATGCTCTGCATCTACCTCCCCTCTCCTACAAGCTCTCCACTTGCTCCCCTTCCCTTTTAGAACCCAATTTAAGGATCTCACACTCACTTACAAAGCCCTCAGCCATTCCTCTCCCATTCACATCTCATCACTCTCCTGTCCACCATCTTTGTTCAACAAATGCACGCCACGTCTCATGCCAATTGATTACTTCCTCCCACTCCCGCCTCCAAGATTTTGCCCGCGCTGCTCCCCACCTTTAGAACTCTCTCCCGCTTCCCATCAGACTCTCCACCTCTCTTCAATCCTTCAAACGGGCTCTCAAGACCCACTATTTCATCAAAGCCTTCCAGCTCTCATCTTAACTTGCTGCTACATTCTCCTTCCTTCCTGCCCACCCCATCTGTGTCACCCCTGTTTGTCTGTCCCTCCCCTTTAGAATATAAGCTCCTATGAGCAGGGCCCTCTAGACTCTTGTGCTTCTCCTTACTCTACCTTCATCTACTTCTTACTCTCTACCAGGGCACCTAACACTTTGTTGCTTTGCATTGTTGCTTATCTGGGTGTTATGGTCGTGAATGTAGCAATGTATATTATCCATGTCCTGTATTGTATTGTATTGTATTGCACTGTACTGTAAGTGAATGTAAATCAACCTATTTGTTTATGTGCTTTGTAAGGTGCTGCGGAACACTTGTGGTACCATATAAATAAATGATAATAATAATAATAATAATAAACATCTTTATTTTTATGAAATATAGGTTTATTGAAAATGCAAAGAATATAAACAGTGTACAAACACCATTAGTACATGGTACTACTGGCAGTTCATTGACAAAACAGAGATTACAGTCTGATAACAGAAAACCAATATGTAAAGACAAACAAAACCAACATTTCGATTTAGTGGACTAGGAAAAATACAGGGTATATGACAACAGGTCAAACATCAGAAAAAAAGGTAAAACAGAGATAGTAAATGGAGCACAGACTAGAAGAAATTAGAAAAATTAAGAATAAAGGAAGAGAGGAAAGAGGGTATGAACCTAGGAGAAAAATCCTGAGCCAGGGCTTCCATACAAAGAACTAAAATGAGGGACAACAAAGGGCAACCCTCCCTAGTGCCATTGGCAATAAGCACTACGAAACAGAGGGAACCATTAATGTCTATGTGTGCCGTAATGAAGGCATGAAGGGCCAAAATTATATGGAAGGAGGTAGGACCCAGACCCATGCGTTCCAGTATTCTTCTCATAAACAACCAATCAATTTTATCAAAGACCTTCTCTGCATCAGTTGATAAAAAAAGTCCAGTTATATGCACAATATCAATAACCTCAGTGGTGTTGTCTTGTGCCTCAGTGACCAAGACAAATCCTACCTGGTCAGAAATGGATTATCACAGGCAGGAGGATATTAGGCCTGCTCGCAATAAACTTGGCAAATAGTTTGATAACGATATTTAAGCGCAAAATTGACCTATAACTGGGACATAGAGCTGGGTCCTAGCATTTCTTGTATATTCATGTGATATGGGCCTTGGGAGACTGGGGGACAAGCCCACCTTGATATTGAGTTGAGCATTCAAGGAAGGACAGGCCAGAATATATTTTACTAAGAAATTGTGAATCCATCCGGGCCTAGACTCACCAGAATGCATGGCCCTCAAGGCATCTTACAATTCCTCCAAGGTAAATGGGGGATCCAGCCAGACCCTGCCCTCATCCAAAGTGGTAGGGAAGTCCATCTTCCGGAGGTAGTTAGAGACTCTCTCCCAGATGGCCATTTATAAAGGAATTTTGGGGTCAGAAAAGTTATAAAGTTTTGTATAGTTGGCATGTAATGCTGTGGCTATATCTGAGGTCAGCTTTGTCTATGCCATCCTCCCTTTTAATTTTCTCAATGTAGGTCAGCTTGTGAGGACCAGACCAGCAACTTACCAGGTTTGTTGGCCCACTGAAAATAGAGATTCATGTAGAGGTGAAAATCTTGTTTCACCCCATTATTTAAGTAATTTGTTAAGCTCTGCTTGTGCATTCATCAGTGCCACATGATCTGTTTCCAGCAGAGAAGCCTTATGGGTCAACTCTAAGGATCAAATCTGCTGTAAAAGTTGTGTTTTATGGTCCTCCCTTTGCCTTTTAAGATAGGAACCCAATGTATCAACTATACCTGGATCAAGCACTTGTGGGATTCACAGACCATAAGGAGACTCCAGGGGAATCGGACCAAAATAATCACTAAGGGCTTGGTCAAGCTGAGACCTGCAGTAGGGCTGGTCATGGATGGGAGCATATATATTCACATAGGTATAAAATTGCCTGTGTAGAGTGCCCTTGATGAAGAATGTCTGACCTTCTGCTATACTAAAATGTACTAAATCTATGAAGGGGAGGCAGCAGGAAAAGAGAATCGCCACCCACAGGGCTTGCCAACACAATTATTACTTAATAGGCATTGGAGAAGTTACAAATGTTCAAGGAGGGGGCATGCTAGCTTTAAAATGGGTCACTTGGATGAAGTCCACATCCAATTTAAATATAGCTCATGCAGTGCTCTTGAATGCTTTACCTGAATATTTATAAATCTAGCATTTATGGAGGGTCAGTCACCATCAAGTGTTTGGATTGTTCTTGGATGGAGGGCAGGGCAAGTAAAAAGAGAGAGGAGGGGAAATGAAGGCAAGGGAAGAAGAGAACATGACACATAAGTAGAAACCCTAAAATAAATGCAATAGAAAATCAGAAAAACCGCTTCCTGATGATGCCTATCTGAAAAGCACATCCAGACGTAAGGAAAAATGTGATTCAGGGGCACCGGGGGTCATTAACAATGGCCACCAAATTAGCAATAATCAAACCAATACATTTTATAATAATAATAGCAGGCACAATATAAGTAAATGAGAACAAAATATGATTTCCAACATATGAATAAACACCGAGGCATAAGTCAATAAATATAAAGAGGAGTCAACAGGAATCATAAAACAGGAATCAAGAAAGGGGTAAACCTGGACATACTGATATCATGGAAGCAAAGCAGAAGGGCAAATGGGAGGGGCAAGTGGGAGAAAGGGAAATGTATGAGGGTAGGAGAAAGGATGTGGAAGGCAAAAATGTAAATAAGAGGAGGGAAGGAAGGAGCAAGAAGATAGACTGATAACGCATACTCTACTATACTTTCTAATGCCGTATGCATGCTCATGAAAACCCATGGCAGACAGGAGTCCAAATAAAGGTTCCTATAACCTAGATAAGGAAAGTCAGAAAAATATAACAGGTAAGGAACATTTGAAAATCTACTTACGTGTCCTTGCAAACAGAGCATGCATTAAAAGTCAGTGCAGATTATATACAGGGGTGCGTTCAGGTAGCAGGAGTAGAGATGAATATAAAAACCAGAAGAAGGTGTGGTAACCTGGCCAGTGGATGGTTGCTGTCAGAGTTTGGGTCTTTTTGAGGGCTATTCAAATACTTGCCACTCTTCTTCTCTCAACTTCAATACAAGCGGGACAGGATCAGAATCTGAATCATGCCATTTGGGAAGCTGAGGAGGGGAGATAACAAGTGCAGCACAGTAAGCAGGTAAATATGAAGGCTCTTGCAGAATTAACTGCCTACTCTGGTGGGCATCTTGGAGGCCAAAAGGAAAGCCTCAGTAGTATCGGCAATCCAGTTTACAAAATTCAACGGTGAGGGGTAGAAAGGCTTTTCGGCTCTGGAGGGTAGACCAGAAAAGGTGTTTGTAGATCTGGATCTTCTGGCCATCAGTGTTGATAGAATATTGATGATGGACCTTGCGTAGGATCTCTTCTTTCTGTGCATAGTAGTGAAGGCGGCATATAATGACTCTGGGCTTTGTTGCATATCTATTTTGGAAGGTGTATCCAGAGGGGGACAGGTGTTCTTTTTGGGGCACCTTTCTTGTTTTTCCCCATCATGAAAAGTAGGCAAAATGTTGACATAAAAAGAAAAGCAGACCTCCAGCGGAAATTGAAAAATTAAATATGTGCACTGCAGGCATTAGGGCCACAGTCAACCACTTTCCCTCTTGAGAAAAGAGATTAGACAGTCATGGCCATTATTATGAGGCACTCATGCCATGAACTTGCATCAGGTATCTATGCACAGCCCCAGCAAAAGGTCGTTGAGGGTAGGCAACTAAGTAGGTGATGTGTCTGCTGAAGAAGTAGAAATTGCGAGGCACAGCAACACTAAGATGCAGCTGCCATCTTATGCTGCCAAGCCAAGCCTCCATAATCTTATTTTATACGTTTTTTTTTATTTTACTATTCTTATATTCTTTTTGTGTGTGGAATTTTTCACTAATAACTGGAAACTTATTGGAATACATTGGTCTACTGAATATTTATGTACTACAGGTTGTGGTATTGTCAATGCAGTTATTCCTTTTCTTCCTGTCTATATATACCAGATTACAGTATATAAGGGATCCCTTAACACACCAGCTAGCGTCTAAAACACATTGAGAACTGCATTAGGTCTAGTAAAGGTTTATCCCCATTGGGATGACTTAAGTGCTGGTCACTTTTTATTTTTTTACAGCTACTTTCTTAGTTTATAATATGCTGCACTTTAAATTATATTTTCACACAAGTAAACTTTAGATTTGTTAATTAAACCACTAACTTTGATAGGCAGAAGGGCGAATCTTGGTGTAATTTCTTTAGAAACAAACCAAGCACCCAAGTTCATCCATGTTCCTGTTCTCATGTTCCTGTTCTACCAGGTTACTGACCCTTTAATAGATTAACAACATCATTTGAGTGCACAGTCTGCAACCTGACATTAGAGGAATGGCTTTAGGACCTCATCCAAACCCGCTCGCTAAATACGATCGCTCGCATCCAGCGCGTGCAAATTTGACAAAGTGGCAGCATGGGAAGCGATCGCTCGCCAAGGCATGAGCACACCCACTTTGGCTGTGCGAGCGACCACTCTGTGAATGCAGACATCCATTAGTGTATGTTGGGACGCCCACTAGCGCACGTCATCTCCAGGAAGTGTTTTAAAACATTGGTACATCGAGCACCATCGGTAGCGATTGCAGCGCTTGTGGTTGCCTTACCCTGCCGCAAGCACTGCGGGGACTTCAGGGTAAAAAAACAGGCATGTGACGTGTATTATGACGCTGCCTGTTAATTATGCACGCCTTAAAAATGGCGTTGAAACACTGAGGCACGCCTGCGTTCGCACCTCCACTCCCCCGTTATTAGTGTCCTGCCCCTGTTACCACCCACAAACGGCCTCTCCTGCCACTCATTTCACTGGGCTGTCTTTGCTGGGCGAGCGAGCAGGCTGCAATAGCACAGAGTAGTGCACGCACGTGCAGAACGAAGCATGTGCGTTCGCAAACTAGCGCTAGCTAGCGGGTCTGAATGAGGTCCTTAGCTCTCAGGCAGTGGGACCCACCAGGGATTTCCCTGATATTATTGTGCTAACAAAACCACAATAATAATATTTGAATCAGGGTGTTGGTCAACACTGCAAAATTATCAAAACTGAAAACATAATTATAAAAATTATTTTTGTTGACTGTACATCAGACAAACTAAAATTACTTTTTTTTTAATTCCCATAATTGTACCTTTTAGCTTTTATTCAGGTGGATCATGCTCATGTGAAAAAAGTAAAGGTCTCCAGGTCTATAACTTAAAAGACTACCTTAATAAAGATGATGTTGATGCAATTAAAGTTCGAAGGGCGAAGGAACTTCAGCACTTCCAAAAAAGGTATGTAGGTTTTGATGCATGTGTGCCCATAGCTTCACATAGGTTTCATATAAATTATATTTAAACTAGCAGAGAATAAGCTACTTTTGCAACCAAAAATTGTAAATGCTCTAACTGTACAGTATAAAAATGAAAGGATACTGAAATGTCACTGGGTACCAAGGACATCCTTTCTGTCTCATATAAGATGTTATGTAATTCCAAGTGAATATTTTACATTATATTATCTGTAATCATTTGGCCACTGGCCCACAGCCACATTAGTGTCTGTTGATGATACTTAATTCTCCAATAAATAAAGTTAAATCAATTACTTTACAATTTCAGAGCCTGATTCTGGGCCTGATTCAGACCCGCTTGCGAGCGCTGAGCGCACGCAAGCGGGTCGATGTTGCCCTAGTGCGCTTGCGCAGGACGGAGGGAGCTCCGTCTGGCACATGCGCGAGACCCGAATAGCGACGGCCAAGCCGTCGCTATGGGTCTCGCACCAAAGGGGGCGTGCTGTCGATCGTGAGTGACAGCACGTCCCCTTTGGTAGGCATGCCGGGGGCGTTGCTGCCCAGATGGGTGATTACCGTCAGGGGCCGGCCCCACTGACATCACTAGTGATGTCAGTGGGAGTGCTTTTGGCTCTGATAGAGCCAAAAGCACTCCAGGCTTGCGGCAGACGAGACCCTACCGCAAGGGTCTCATCGCAAGCCCGATGGTCGCGATGGTCTTGACCATCACCACCATCTTTTTGGCCGCTCACATAAGCTGTGGGTGCTCACCTACAGCTATGCGAGCGGCCAGGAGGCCGCTCCAATAATAGGTAGGGCGGCCCAGATTCAGAGCGAGCGCTCTTGTAAGAGCGTCCGGCTCTGAATCAGGCCCTCAGAGCGCTCGCAAGTGGGTCGATGGTGCCCAAGTGCGCATGCGCGTGTCGGAGGGTGCTCCGTTATGCGCATGCGCGAGACCCAAATAACAACAGCCAAGCCGTCGTTAAGGGTCTCGCACCAAAGGGGGCGTGCTGTCGATGGTGATTGACAACACGCCCCCTTTGGTGGGCGTGCCGGGGGCGTGGCTGCCCAGAAGGAGGCGTTCCCATGGGAACGCCTACCGTCTGGGTCCGGCCCCACTGACATCACTAGTGATGTCAGTGGAGTGCTTTTGGCTCTGATAGAGCCAAAAGCACTCCTGGGCTTGCGGCAGCGAGACCCTACCGCAGGTTCTCGTCGCAAGCCCGATGGTCGCGACGGTCTGGACCATCACGCCCATCATTTTGGCCACTCGCTATAGCTGTGGGTGTCACCCCTCGGCGGGTGACACCCAGGTGCGGCCCGCACCCCCCTTGAGACGCCACTGGTCTATATATTACTAAGAGCTGTACCAGAGTGTGTGCCCTCTCACTCACTCTCATTACCTTTTCTTTGTGTTCTTTGTACCCTGTTCTTTGGTGCCCTATGCCAGGAAGAGCATTGCCCCCCCACCCCATTTTTTCAAAAAGGGATATAAGATAATGCACTCGAAAAAGAGCCATGGCCTCATGGGGCAGGGCCAGGGAAGAGATCAGGGCAGCCAGGAGATGCTGGGGATAAAATAAGAGGAAGCTGCAAGTAAGAATGATAATAAACAGAAAATTGACAGGCCCTGTGGCGCCCTGTGCCATGGCACAGGTCGCACCACCCTAGTTACGGCCCTGCTCTAACATGCTATTCAGTTGCTTCCCTTCTTTACAGTTGCCCCCTGCCCGGTCACATCTGGCAAGCTTCCCGCACCATTGTTTCTCAAAATTCCCCCCCCCCACCTCTATTGTCACTGGAGGATACTCCACAGTGGTAACCCATTATCTTAGATTACAGGTCAACATCTGTATGTTAGTAGCATGCTGCAAAGTTTGAAAATGGTAAAAAGGATGGTTTTTGTGAAAACGTTGCCAATAGGCCACAATGACTTATGCCATAGAAAGATAGAATAAGCTATCATGGCCAAGCTAAGTTTTTCAGAGCTTTGTAAATTGAAATACATCACTTCTACCAAAGAATTTAAAGCAGGCTATATCTATGATATTTCCTGTATTACAGATTTGGGGCTGATTCAGACAGATCTTTGCAAAGGTGCAAATAACAGGTTTTAGTATACAGTGCATGCAATGTGAATTTATGCTTATCTTCGGCCTATTCTGAGTTGGATGGATCTTTTATGGATCTGTCTTTCCATGAAATGAGTGTTTCAGGGCTGAAACTGGGTTATGACAATGCAAACGCATAGATCTGCTCTGTTTTGTGGGAGTGTCATGGTTGTGTAGCTTGAGTTCTGTGCGTATGGAGATCAGAAATGTAATGTAATGTCATTCATTATTATTATGCAGTGAAAAAGGGCTGCCCTGACAATATGGGTCTGGAAACCTATATATAAATAAAAACTAAGGGTGCTCAAAGAAACAGCTGATTGTTTGAAAATATAACAATGTTTAGTTTTCTAACAATAATATATAGATAAAAGATATCTAAAAACTCCAAATGTCACTCAGGACCAATAACTATATCAGTTGCGATAGAAAACATTGTTAGTATATAACGCTGTGGTCACAGACAATGTGCAAGTCTAATAGCAATTGAAGTAACATGCAGTAAGCATGATACAGTAGAGTTAGTGAGCAGCAAAGCCTTGAGACGGTTACTTGTAGCAAAAGATTTGAAGATGGTTAAATAGCAGCAATAATAGACTATTCAGTAAATTATGTTTAATTCATATAGTCACCATATCCTATTAGGAAGCTGGAAATGCCTTCTTATGAAGATGGATGGGTAGGCTGTGTACCTAGACATCCCTGCTCCTGGCACACCACTATGGAGATGAACTGATGCTAATAAGTGACTGACCATAAGCCCAAATGCCACACTGGTTCCTGGGCCAGATAGACTGTGTGGCAGAGCGTGTTTCCCATGTTTTTCAAAGGCTCGGCTACCACTTTGCGACTTCCAGGTTCCGGCTTCCGTCCTGCATTCCAGATGTGTGTCAGTCACAGGAAGTCAAATGACGTGTTTCTCTGGCTGTGACTACAACGGTTTCTTCAGAGGGATAACTGGGCTCTCTCTGTGTCCTTTTTATTCCAGGATGCATGTCTGATTACATAATTGGTATCCATATACTCTTATTACCATAGGATCGAATTTAGTCAATCTAAATCCTGTGAAGGATTACCTAAAAATTGCATTTATAATCCATAAAATATAATAACAAAATATATATACTACATATAATATTACTATCTATACAATTACAAGATAAATCCACACTGAGATGTTTGTAAACAATTGCACTTCACATATACCCACTATATAGACACACTATTATTTACACTTAAGGTGCAATGCAACATTGTATACCCATTATTTAGTTCCTATTTATTACCACTTTAAAGATAATGAGTCGCTGCAGTTATTGATTTTTAGTTGATATTAAAGAAATCCTTATATAAAGTGATCATTCACAAGTTTTTATCTTAAAGCAATATATAATATTCCTAATATACTTACCATCTCATATAAGAAGGGGAGATTAACCAAGAAACCTATACACTAAGTGATAGGGGACATATATGGACTTGAACAACCAATAAGGCTGGCCAGGTCCCACCAAATTGACAGAAAAGACAATAAAGAGGATAATAAATATCAATCAGATTGTCTGAAGACAAACTGACATATGCAGATATAGAGCTTTAATTGAACCGATTATTGTGACATAGGTCAAGATATTGCCCCTACATGGAGCTTACTAGGGGAATCTCAGTGGTAGTAAATGATCTAGAATACATATAGAGAGAAATGTATAAAAAGGTAGCACACATCAAAAAAGAGGAAAGCAAAGAACAAGGCATTACTGGGGAGGAGACCATATTTTATATTATTCAACTCAATAGTTTCATTTAGTCCTAATGGACTCAAACTTTTAAACCTAAAAATCCAATAGGCCTCTCTTTTACACAATAAAATGAAACAGTCTCCTCCCCTATCTGTAACCTTAATCTGTTCAATAGCGTTTGCCCTAATGCCACTCAAATTCCCTGCATCACATCTCGTGACATGTCTTCATAAATTGTGTGTAATATTTGAAGATATTTCTTCAGTGCTCAAGGAACCTTACAATCAAAGTGCATGTTGTCCATCCAATCACCGTTTTTGGCATCCACATTCTATCAAATATATAATATACTAGTTGATGTACCTGATTTTACCCGGGTAGAATTTAAATATTTTAATTTTGTTCATACCAACCTAACTTAACTTATATGCTTAGATTGTTTTATGCCTCTGGTGTAAAATAGCGTGCTAGTGTCAAAATTAAGTAAATGAAGGGGATTTTTTTTTAGTCCTTAGCAGCAGCGACTTCAGAGGTGGGGCTGCAGTGCAGTCCAATATTCAATTAGGGAAGCCACACCAACTGTTACCCCAAATGCTGCCAAACATCACTGGCAGTTGGTGTGTCTCCCCTAATTGAATATTGGATTGTGCTGCAGTCCCAACTCTGAAGCCATCACTCTACCCTTACAGTCCTATAGCGCTTGGGACATGTTGCTTTGTCACCCAGTCACCTCGACAGGAGCAAAAATAAACTTTACACTCCCTTAAGAGGTTGAATTTCAAAGAGCCCTGCTTAGTGGGTGCTTACATCATAGAAGGAATATACTCCCTGAATTTCCTGTTTCTAGGTCCAGGGGTTTGGACAGGGCATTGATGAGTCAGTCAGTCTTGACATTGCACAAGGGAGGAAACAATTTAGACCTTTTCACCCTCTTAGGAGTCGAATTTTGAAAAATCCCATCTTAGTGAGTGCCTACGTCATGGAAGGCATATACTCCCCGAATTTCATGTTTCTAGGTCCAGGGGTTTAAACTGGATGTTGAGGAGTCAGTGAATCAGTCAGGACATTTGTGTGTGTGTATATATATATATATATATATATATGTGTATATATATATATATATATATATATATATATATTAGGGGTGAGCGGGTTCGGATTTCTGAAATCCGAGCCCTCCCGATCCGAGATCGATCCGAGTCAGGCTCGACTTTTCCCTCCTGACTCGGATCTGAAATTGAGGCAAAACGTCATCATCCCGCCTTCCGGGTCTCGCAGGTTTTGGATTCTATATAAGGTACCCACGTCGGCGCCATTTTCTCACTCGGCTGTGGTCAGTGAAGAGGGAGGGTGGGAGTTAGGGCTGGCTGGGCTGTGTTTGTAATGCAGTGTAGTGTTGTGCTGTGCTGTGCTGCGCTGTGCTGCTGTTGTCCATAGGGGCTGTGTCCACTCCTCCAAAGTCCATAGGGGCTGACTGTGTTGTGCTGTGCTGTACAGCTGTTGTCCATAGGGGCTGTGTCCACGCCTCCAAAGACCATAGCGGCTGGCTGTGTTGTGCTGTGCTGCTGTTGTCCACAGGGGCTGTGTCCACTCCTCCAAAGTCCATAGGGGCTGGCTGGATTGTGTTATGCAGTCAGTTGTCCATAGGGGCTGTGTCCACTCCAAACTCCTGTGCAGTGTCCCAGTCCTAAAGTGGTGCTGTAGTGTTTTTCAGGGGGTGCTCTGTCCATCAGGGGTACTCCCCCCAAGTGCAAAAAAAATAAATATTTTTTCTGTGTTTGTGAATTGTGTGCGCAGTAGCCGCACGTGCATCAACAAAGTAGCGCCAAGCGTGCGCCTGTGTCATAGGTAAAGGGCCGGCTGGCTTGACCGTTAAAGGGTGCTGTAACCCACAAAGTGCACTCCAAAAAAAATATATTTTTTTGTGTTTGTGAATTGTGTGCACAGTAGCCGCACGTGCATCAACAAAGTAGCGCCAAGCGTGCGCCTGTGTCATAAGTAAAAGGCTGGCTGGCTTGACCATTAAAGGGTGCTGTAACCCACAAAGTGCACTTCAAAAAAAATATATTTTTTTGTGTTTGTGAATTGTGTGCACAGTAGCCACACGTGCATCAACAAAGTAGCACCAAGCGTGCGCCTGTGTCATAGGTAAAGGGCCGGCTTGACCGTTAAAGGGTGCTGTAACCCCCAAAGTGCACTCCAAACAAAATAAAAAAATATTTTCTGTTTGTGAATTGTGTGCACTGTGGTTGCACGTGCATCAACAAAGGAGCAGCGCCAAGCGTGCGTCTGTCTGTTAAAGGGTGATGTAACCCCCAAAGTGCACTCCAACAAAAATATGTGCATCCTCAAAGCAGCAGCACCAAGCCAAACATGCATCTGCCTGTTAAAGGGTGGTGTAACCCTCAAAGTGCGCTCCACAAAGAATAAAAAAATCTTTTTTTTTCTGTCTTTATGAATTGTGTGGGCTGTAGCTGCACGTGCATCAACAAAGGAGCAGCGCCAAGCGTGCGCCTGTGTCCCTTAAGTAAATAGCCGGCTGGCTCATTTCTTAAACGGTGGTGTAACCCACAAAGTGCACTAGTCTCCAACAAAAATAAAAAATTATTTGTGTTTGTGTGCGCCTTAGCCGCACGTATATATCAATATAACATAAATGGAGGACCAAACTTTCTCCGATAAAAATAAAATAGGGAAAGATCAAGAACCACTTCCTCCTAGTGCTGAAGCTGCTGCCACTAGTCATGATATAGATGATAACATGCCATCAACGTCGTCTGCCAAGGCCGATGCCCAATGTCATAGTAGAGGGCACATACAATCCCAAATGACAAAGTTCAGGAAAATGACCTTAAAAAAGACATTTAAATCATCTGAAGAGAAACGTAAACTTGCCAATATGCCATTTACGACATGGAGTGGCAAGGAACGGCTAAGGTCTTTCCCTATGTTCAAGACTAGTGGTTCAGCATCACATGACGATGGAAGCCCTCCTCCCGCTAAAAAAATCAAACGAGTTAAGCTGGCAAAAGCACAGCGAAGAAGATATCACAAATCCCCAAGAATCGTCCAAGTGTGGTGGCGGTTGCGATGCTTGACCTTCCCAACACTGGACGGGAAGAGGTGGCTCTTTCCACCATTTGCACGCCCCCTGCTAGTGCTGAAAGGAGCACCCACAGTCCACTTGCTGATATTCAAATTGAAGATGTCACTGTTGAAGTACAACAGGATGAGGATACTGATGTAGCTGGCGCTGAGGAGGAAGTTGGCGAGGAGGATTCTGATGGTGATGTGGTTTGTTTAAATCAGGCTCCGGGGGAGACAGTTGTTGTCCGTGGGATGAAAAAGCCCATCACGGTCATGCCTGGGCAGAAGACCAAACATTCCACCTCTTTGGTCTGGCAATATTTCTATCCAAATCTGGACAACAACTGTCTTGCCATATGTACCAAATGTAAAGGTGAAATAAGTAGGGTTAGGGACGTTAACCACCTAGGAACATCCTCCCTTATACGGCACCTGCAGCGCGCTCATAAAAAGTTACTGTCAAGTTCAGAAACTTTGCCTAAGACCGTAAGCAGTCCAGGGACACCTAAATCCCTTTTGTCCTGTTGTATCCAAGCGCCTGAAAACCACACCGTCAACTCCCTCCTCGTCAATTTCCTCCTTAGTCAGGATCGGAAGTAGTCCTGCAGGCCATGTCACTGGCATGACTGACTCTCCTATCCGGGATTCCTTCGGTGGATCCTGCATTACTACGCCTACTGCTGCCGCTGCTGCTGTTGCTGCTGCTGGGAGTCGTTCATCATCCCAGAGGGATGAACACCACTACTTTTACTAAACAATTGACCCTCCAACAGTCCTTAGCGAGGAGGATGAAGTACGACAGCAGTCATCCTGAAGCAAAATGTATAACTGAGGCCTTGACTGCTATGTTGGTGTTAGACATGCATCCGGTGTCCGCCATTAGTGCAGTGGGATTTAGACAATTGATGGAGGTAGTGTGTCCCCGGTTCCAAATCCCATCTAAATTCCACTTCACTAGGCAGGCGATACCAAGACTGTACAGAAATGTCAGAAAAAGTGTCCTCAGTGTCCTGAAAAATGCGGTTGTACCCAATGTCCACTTAACCACGGACATGTGGACAAGTGGAACAGTGCAGACTAAGGACTATATGACTGTGACAGCCCACTGGGTAGATGTATCACCTTACGCAGCAACAACAGCAGCGTCACCAGTAGCAGCATCTCAGAAACGCCAGCTCGTTCCAAGGCAGGCTATGCTGTGTATCACCGGTTTCAGTAAGAGGCACACCGCCGACAACCTCTTAGAGAAACTGAGGGAAATCATCACCCAGTAGCTTACCCCACTTAGACTCTCCTGGGGATTTGTGATATCTGACAACGGCACCAATATTGTGCGGGCATTACATCTGGGCAAATTCCAGCACGTCCCATGTTTTGCTCACACAATAAACTTGGTGGTACAGAATTTTCTGAAAAGCGACAGGGGCGTGCAGGAGACGCTTTGGGTGGGCCAAAAAATTTCTGCCCACTTTCGCCATTCAACGACTGTGTGCCGAAGACAGGAGCACCAGCAAACACTCTTGAACCTGCCCCGCCATCACCTGAAGCAAGAAGTTGTGACGCGGTGGAACTCAACCCTCTATATGCTTCAGAGGATGGAGGAGCAGCAAAAGGCCATTCAAGCCTATACATCCACCTATGACATAGGCAAAGGAGGGGGTATGCACCTGACTCAAGCGCAGTGGAGAATGATTTCCGTGTTGTGCAAGGTTCTACAGCCCTTCGAACTTGCCACACGTGAAGTCAGTTCAGACACAGCCAGCTTGAGTCAGGTCATTCCCCTCATCAGGCTTTTGCAGAAGCAGCTGGAGAAAGTGATGGAGGAGCTAAGATGGAGCTATTCTGCTCGGCATGTGGGACTTGTGGATGAAGCCCTTCATTCGCTTTGCCAGGATTCCAGGGTGGTCAATCTGTTGAAATCAGACCACTACATTTTGGCCACAGTGCTCGATCCTAGGTTTAAAGCCTATGTGGTGTCTCTCTTTCTGGCTGACACAAGCCTGCAGAGGTGCAAAGACCTGCTGGTGAAAACACTGTCAGCTGAAGCGGAACGTGACACGTCAACAGCTCCTTCTTCATTTTCTCCCGTAACTGGGGCTGCCAGGAAAAAACTTAGGTATCCTAAGCAACCCGCTGGTCCGGACTGAAGGACCTGGCAACAATTTCTGACATGTCTACTGTCACTGCATATGATACTGTCACCATTGACAGAATGGTGGAGGATTACATCGGTGACAGCATCCAAGTAGGCATGTCAGACAGTACGTACCTGTACTGGCAGGAAAAAGAGGCAATTTGGAGGCCCCTGTACAAACTGGCTCTATTTTACCTGAGTTGCCCCCCATCCAGTGTGTACTCCGAAAGAGTGTTTAGTGCAGCCAGGAACCTTGTCAGCGAAAGGCATAGGAGGTTGCTTCCACAAAATGTGGAGAAGATGATGTTCATAAAAATGAATTATCAACTCTTCCAGGGAGACCAGCCTCCAGAACGTACAGAGGGACCTGTGGCGGTGGATTCCAGCGGGGACGAGTTAATACTCTGTGAGGATGAGGATGTACACAACACTGAAGAGGGTGAGGAATCGGTGGATGAGGAGGATGAGGACGACATCTTGCCTCCGTAGAGCCAGTTTGTGCAGGGATAGATTAATTGCCAGCTTGTTTTGTGGGGGCCCAAACGAACCAATCATTTCAGCCACAGTCGTGTGGCAGGCCCTGGCGCAGAAATGATTAGTTTGTTAAAGTGTGCATGTCCTGTTTATACAACATAATGGTGGGTGGAAGGGCCCTAGGACAATTCCATCTTGCACCTCTTTTTTTTCTTTGCATTATGTACTGTTTTGGGGCCTAGTTTTTCAAACTGCCATCCTGTCTGCCACTGCAGTGTCACTCCTAGATGGGCCACGTGTTTGTGCCGCCCACTCGTATCTCTTAGCATAGTCATCCAGCTACCTCGGTGCAACCTTTTGGACATAAAAACACTATTGTGAGGTGTGAGGTGTTCAGAATAGACTGGAAATGAGTGGAAATTAAGGTTATTGAGGTTAATAATAGCATTGGAGCAGAAAAACCCACAAATTCTGTGATTTTAGCTTTTTTTATACTCTTTTAAAAAAAAATACAGATCCAAAACACAAAACCTAGAACCCAAAACACGGAAGGGTGGTTTTGGCAAAACCAATCCAGATCCAAAACACGAATCAAGATCCAGATCCAAAAGCAAAACACAAAACACGAAAAGTGGCCGGTGCACACCCCTAATATATATATATGTATAGTCCCAATATATAGGACAAGGGCACTCTCCAAAGTCACATTAGTAAAACATATTGTTTATTTTACAGCTTTAAAACAGCCATTCACAATACAATATTCGTTGGTGTATCAATGTTTCGGTCCCTACAGGACCTTCCTCAGGACAATAATTAACAGTGGCAAAATATGCATCGACCAGTGTGATGTACAACATGACCTGTGAAAGAAACACACAATACAGACTAAGTCTCTCAGGCTTCACACACCACAAAAATAATGCGCATGCTAATATTCTAAATCAAGTTGAACAAAATTAAATTGAAAAAAATGGACATAAAAATAAACCCAGTGGATGAAGTGTCTGCTCAGTTATATACTGAAACATAAATTGATGTTATGGCCTCCAAACCTGGTAGCTTTTCTTGCCTACATTTCTTTTGGTAGCCTACATTTCTTCATCCGCATACTGGCAGAATAATTAAAATCCGGTATCACCTACATTGTACACTAGATTTTTTGATTTACATTCTTATATGTCCCTGTGGATTATATTATGTAGGTTTGACATCTAGAAAATTACACTGATCGATGCATATTTTGCCGCTGTTGATTATTGTCCTGAGGAAGGTCCTGTAGGGACCGAAATGTTGACACACCAACGGATATTGTATTGTGAATAGCTGTTTTAAAGCCATAAAATAAATAAACAATATGTTTTACTAATGTGACTTTGGAGAGTACCCTTGTCCTATATATTGGGACTATACACATATATTCGGATCAATTGATCTTAGTGGCACCCCCCCGGTGACACACCTACTGGTGAGAGTGCAAGATTTATTGCTCACCACAGGGAGGTACACAGGATATGGCAGTTTCACAGGCAAGAGGTTATACAAAGTCTTCCAATACAGCAATATTTTTTCAGTGGACTCTCAGCTCCGGGAGCCCTAACACTAGTCACCCCAGGCCTATAAGTTGGACTACTATTTCACCATCCGGCTCAGTTTCCCCAGTGTTTCTGCAGTTCTCAAACCAGCTTCTCATAGTGTCTGTAACCAGCTACCTTTCCAGGCACTGATTGAGGCAACACCTGAACTGGACACTTACACAATCCTAATGCCTTTGCTCTGCCAAACCTGGGAGATCTCAATATTCCACATTTACTTCATGTGGAATTATGCTGACCCTGTCACAATTATATATATATATATATATATATATATATACTTTTTAAACAGTGAACTTGATAAACAGCGACAATAGTGCTAATAAAATAGAATAAAATTATGCTAGGTCTATAAAGTGTCAGTGTCAATAAATACTGTGTATAAAATGTTTATGCAAACTAATTATCTTGAAAATACCTCCTAAAAGAAGTGAATATACAGTTCAAGGTTCAAATATAGTTGATAGCACACCCAATAATGATCCTTAAAACATAATAGTGAAAAATGACTGTGCAATAATAAAGTGCTTACTAAATCTCCATTTATAAAATCTAAATTATTAGATAAGAAGCGAATATTCAGTATAAAAAGGGGGGGGGTACAAAATGTATTAAACTGAAAAACACACATTTTAACACAAGGGATAAGGGACAAGGTTACTAGTAAATTCATGCATATAATCTCCTAAAGATTCCTAGAGAATTTTTAAAAAAAACATTTTTAAAACAATAAATACGTTCTTTTTGCAAAGGGAAATTTGGAAAAAATAAGAATAAAGTGCCAAGTGCTTATCTTATTTAAAATTTCCCAGCAAGTTCATGTAGGGCAGGAGTGGAGCTATCCAACGCGTTTCGTACTTCACTTAGACTTCTTCAAGGGTAGTGTACACAGTGTATCCGGAAAGTATTCACAGCGCATCACTTTTTCCACATTTTGTTATGTTACAGCATTACTTCAAAATGGAATAAATTCATTTTTGTCCTCAAAATTATTCTACATACAATACCCCATAATGACGTGTAAAAAGTTTTTTTGAGATTTTTGCAAATTTAATAAAAAAAAACACTAAGATATCACATGTACATAAGTATTCACGGCCTTTGTCATGAAGCTCAAAATTGAGCTCAGGTGCATCCTCTTTCCACTGATCATCCATGAGATGTTCCTACAGCTTAATTGGAGTCCACCTGTGGTAAATTCAGTTGATTGGACATGATTTTGAAAGGCATATACCTGTGTATATAAGGTCCCACTTGACAGTGCATGTCAGAGAACAAAACAAGCATGAAGTCCAAGGAATTGTCTATAGACCTCCGAGACAGGATTGTCTCGAGGCACAAATCTGGTGAAGGGTACAGAAAAATATCTGCTGCTTAGAAGGTCACAATGAGCACAGTGGCCTCCATCATCTGCAAATGGACAAAGTTCAGAACCGCCAGGACTCTTCCTAGAGTTGGCCGTCCGTCTAAACTGAGTGATCGGGGGAGAAGGGCCCTAGTCAGGGAGGTGACCAAGAACCCGATGGTCACTCTGTCAAAGCTACAGAATTCCACTGTGGAGAGACAAGAACCTTCCAGAAGGACAACCATCTCTGCAGCAATCCACCAATCAGGCCTGTATGGTAGAGTGGCCAGATGGAGGCCATTCCTTAGTAAAAAGCACATGGCAGCCAGCCTGGAATTTGCCAAAATGCACCTGAAGGACTCTCAGACCATGAGAGACAAAGATTGAACTCTTTGGCGTAAATGCCAGGCATTTTATTTGGAGGAAACCAGGCAACGCTTATCACCAGGCCAATATCATCCCTATAGTGAATCATGGTTGTGGCAGCATCATGCTGTGGGGATGTTTTTCAGCGGCAGGAACTGGGAGACTAGTCAGGATAGAAGGAAAGATGAATGCAGCAATGTACAAAGACATCCTGGATGAAAACCTGCTCCAGAGCGCTCTTGACCTCAGACTGGGGCGACGGTTCATCTTTCAGCAGGACAATGACCCTAAGCACACAGCCAAGATATCAAAGGAGTGGCTTCAGGACAACTCTGTGAATGTCCTTGTGTGGCCCAGCCAGAGCCCAGACTTGAATCCGATTGAACATCTTTGGAGAGATCTGAAAATGGCTGTGCACCGACGCTTCACATCCAACCTGATGGAGCTTGAGAGGTGCTGCAAAGAGGAATGGGCGAAACTGCCCAAAGATAGGTGTGCCAAGCTTGTGGGATCATATTCAAAAATACTTGAGGCTGTAATTGCTGCCAAAGGTGCATCAACAAAGTATTGAGCAAAGGCTGTGAATACTTATGTACATGTGATTTCTTAGTTTGCTTTTTTTTATGAAATTTGCAAAAATCTCAAAAAAAACTTTTTACACATTGTCATTATGTGGTATTGTGTGTAGAATTTTGAGGAGAAAAATTAATTTTCCGGATGCACTGTATCTGACAGATAATTGTATAGTGTATAGTGTATGCCCAGCATAAGATTTACCACGATGAGAATCAATTAGATAAATCACAATTTTTTTTTCCTGCAAAATTATTTGTATTAGGTATCAGATTTTAGTAGAAAATTTTAGGAAAGATGTATGTGGACACATCCTGTATTGTCTGCTCTCAAAGCTTTTCTGTCCTTCCATGTCCAAATAATCTTTATATCTGCCATAGAGGACCAGGCTCGCATTACTGTAACTCACCACCCCAAATGAGCTGCTCCTTGAACATATCCATATAGAGGTTGGCATAGCTAAGGGCGAGCCTGGTCCCTATGGCAGTCCTCCATGTTTGTAAATAAAAATGTGTTTTTAGATATCTTTTATCTATATATTATTGTTAGAAAAATTAACATTGTTATATTTATTTTAAAACATGCAGCTGTTTCTGTGAGTGCCCTTTTATATAGATGAGAACTCATTTAGCATGTGGCTGGTGCAAGTGTCGATGTTTAATAATTAAAAGTATTAATTATTGGAGATATTAATATTTTTAAAGTGAATATATTTGTCAACTGACAGTAAAAGAGAAAAAATAAAGGCCTGTTATTTTTCATTTTGCTAAGGATGATTTACTTTTTCAAATTCCAATTACATTATAATTGATGTTTGCTATATAAGATATATTTATTTTATAAAACATATCATAAAGATAATGTAATATAATAGACTGCTAAAAGGGAAGTTTAACTGTCCAAATCTGTGACTTGAGATGTAAAGTTAACAAATACTAAATTATTTTCTAACTAAACAATTTTTCTAAACTAATGGATTAATTCATGTAGTATTGAAAAGCCATTCATCAGTGAATGCTCAGTTTTCCGTTTAACTTCTAAAAAAAGATTTGCCATCTCAGGATAGTGTATAGAGCCTCCTGACGGAAGAAGAACAGTGAAGACTGCTGTTTTCCTTCCATCACCCTGTTCTCCCCACCTCCTTCTCTGACACCTGATTAATTAGCAACGCCCAGGGAAAAAGTGGGAGAGAGAAAAATATCGGCGCCCCAGGCACACCCCATCATCCAGGCATGACCATTGCCTCACTCTCATTATGGTTTGTGGTAGAATATTCCATTTTCATGCAGAAGATAAACTTACTACCAATCAGTACACTCCCAGCAATTATTTCACAACCCACAATTACTATACAAAAGCATATTTATGTGAATGATCTGTAAATTGTCTAATCCTTCTGCAGTAAAATCCAAAACAGCAATGCTATAAAGTACGAGATCATATGTATAAAAAAAAATACTATACATTTAAGCAGTAACATACTTCATCCACCACAGTTAAGTAAGGTCAAAGTCTACAAATCTGAAAATAACTGTAACTTGTTCAATCAAATCCATATTAAAGTAATTTCCTTTTGTTATTTACCTTGGATTTGAAACACGTCATTGTGATTCTATGTTATCCTGTGGATTTGTCTTTAGTATTAAGTCAATTTTTTCCTTATGCTGATAATACATAAGTTCGTAATTGTGATTCTTTGCCACTGTGGCTGTAAAGTGATCATTGTGCAGTTAATATTACAATGAGTATGCCTGAAACCATGCTCTTTTATGTTTTAGAACCAGAACTAATAAGAAAGACCTAATTATTGCTCCTTCAAACTCCCCCTTGAGTTACCCTATCCAGGGGATGCAGGTCATGCCTTTGCACACCATCCAAATACAAGGTAAAGGGTTTGAATCTGTGAAGTAGCTTCGAAGTTTGTGACTGATTACCAAGTGCCATGATATTTATCACTGTAGATTTCCACTAGAGGCATCTACTGTACAGTACTAGTGCTCATATGCGGATAATATAAATAATCTATGGAGAAACGTGCTCTGTACATACTGCATTTGTACCAAGTGCTAACCGGAACAAAACTACAACAATTCGTACTTATAGTTGATTACATGAACTCACACAAATGGCCTTGCATGTAGTTTATGTCTTTCATTGATGCACTGCAAGCCATGCGTCTCATAACGTATAAATCTTTATGTAATGTCACTATCCCTTTTTTTTTTTTGTACAAACATTGTTTATGTGCTGAGTAATTAAATTCAAATGTTATGTTTGCACTGAGATGCTACATATATTATAATAGTCAGACAAATCTTGATAGTTTTTGTGCTAGATGAATAAGGTGTGATACTGACAGCTTATTTATTGAAAGGCGAGGATGTATTTAAACTAGTAAAGACATCCTAGCACAATCCCATAGCATATTTAACAAATGTCACCTTTTCCCATACTGTAGGTTTTAAAACAGGGTCCATCCTAATATGTGTTTTCAAGTTAGACAGGGAAAACCAAGCTTTGTATAACCTCTTAAAGTTTGGTTCAATAAAGATTGTATTAAGGAAAAATGTTGGCAATGGCAACATTTTAAATATTGGTCCATAGCCCATACTAACATTTTAGATTTTAGTCCATTTGCTTTGGCAGCCTCACTATGCCTTTCTGAGCACCCATGTAAGTTGAGCATAAAACTATCAGGGTTTATCATAAACTAAAAATTACATTGTGTCATTTTTTTTCTGTTTTAGGGCTGAGTGTTCAAGCAAAGTACAAACAGAATTACAAGGTATCATGCAGGACAATTATGTAGACGGTCTTCCAATTATTATCTTCCTCTGTATAAGCAACAGCATTTCTTACTATTATTAGCACATACATCTATCTGTGTGTGTGTATTGTGGTAGAATTAAGGTACTGTAAATTGTGTCAGTGAGCGAATTAATCTGTGCTGTGGTGGTGGTATCTGCCCAGGCAAATTTACAAAGGTGTGTGACCACATCTATCGGCTGCCTAGAGAATGCAGCCTTGATGGGGGCGTGTCAGCCAAGCATGTCAGTGGAGGCCACTGTAGGCCAAGAGGCCTGTGGAATCCTGGAGGCCTGTGGTCATACCTGCAACAAACAGCCAGTACTGAGACTTTGAGTCTTTGAGGTTGTGTGCAGACTAGCTGCCCTTGATAGTAAGGGCAGAAGAAGTGATGTAGTGCCCTGAATCTGGGCTAGGCTGTTTAATATTGTCAGCATACAGTAACAGAAAATAAAAAAGTATAATTTTGTTTGTTTTAACCCGGACAAGCTGTATGGTAACCCTTATTTGAGCACCCAAATACTGCACTACTGACCACTCTACTGAGAAAAATACCCTAGAACATCACATTATGGTGAATAATTGGCTTGAAATTGAGAGCTTTGCAAAAATTTGTGGATTGCAGTAGCAGCTTAAATATGGATGTTTTCTGCATGGCAGCATCTAGTGTACATGGCAGGACTCGCTAACATGAAGCCCAGGGTGGTGGTGAGTGACAAAAGCCTGTTATTAAGTGATGTTTAAACAGAAACTTCTCTGCGTACGTAAAGATGCAAAAAGTTTAGGCAAAATTTGCCAAAGAGCAAATGTATAAATCACAAGTGTGATGTTTTTTTTTTCTTTGGAGAGGAGAAAAAACTGCCTACAAAGTTGTAGCTGCAATTAAAAGCAAGTGTTTTTGAAGTGATGCAGCAGTGTGCAATCAAAAAATGCGCTACTACCTAAGATTATTTCTACTATAGAAAATAAGTTTTAATCTGCCTCATCAGAGTTGAGTATGGCGCAGAGTAACATACCTTTTGAAAAGACAATTAATGGGACAGTTACTGTGTTACATGAAGGTAGTTGTAGTGCCATGCTTGCAGTGTCAGGTGAAGTGGTTTGCTGTGTTGAGGATACTTTTGAATGCAAAGTGTGATACAGTAAAACAAGAAAAACTGTTCTTGTATATACTGGGTGTAGATAAATATGAGGAATAAAAAGAACCTTGCTACTAGAAAAGGTAGGTTGTATGCAGCGAGTGTTCAGTCTCCAGTTTGAGAGTTACAAATCCAGTACTGGAGCCTACAGTCTGGAAGTAAAGTAAATATGTTGCAAGGAGGTGATTTAAAGTTTTTCAACTCTGTAATATGATGGAGGACAATTATTTTCAAAATGCTGTGTTAAAAATAGATGTTCCAGAGAAAGAGGCATCTAAAATACAAAAGCAGAGTAAAACTAACATGGTCTGTGATCAGTGTATGGTTCCAGGTCTACCAGGAAAGTACTATGTTAGCATGGAAGTATTAATAAAAAGAAAACAGGTGACAAAATGGAAGAAAAAATAAGGTTTATAGGCACCTTCTGCACAGAATGAATGGACATACAGAATATTCTCCAGACACATTGGAACATCTAAACAACAGATAAAGATCTAAAAGAGGTATTGGGAAATTGTATCTATACAAGCTGGAGAAAATCACCCAATCCTAGGAACATCTTGGTGCATAGCCATTTCTCATTAAATGTTAACAAAAAAGAGAGACTTGTTGGATGCCACAAATGTGGACACTGCAATACATGGAAGTATATAACACCTATGCAACAATTTCTGGACCGATTTGGTAAGTACCATGTAATTAAAAATTACATTAATTGTAGATCCATTGGAGTAATATATTGTCTCTCATGCCCTTGTGGGAAATTGTACATAGGCATGACCAGCAGAGCCATGAGAATTAGGGTGATGGAACATTTGAGGAGCATTTAAAATGCCAAGCTGGACCGTGAAAGGTTCAAAACCGTGACTAGTGTGGCCAGGCACTTTTTGAAAGCACATAATGGTAATCCTGAAATATTGACAGTATTTGGAATGGAAAAAAAACATCTGGGAATCAGTGGAGGGAATCTGACACAAGAACTTCTCCAGATGGAGGCAAGATGGATCTTCCTGATGGACAGTATTGATTCATAGGTTATGAATGAAAATAACCAATTTGCTGCCTTTCTCTGATCCCTTATAATTAATGGATTATCTCCACATCAATACAAACCTGAGGACAGAATCTGTGATGAACTGATATCATATAACTGGAGAATATGGAGAATATACAAATCCCTAATAACTAGGGGTGAAACAATACATTAATAAGAAACATTATTAGATCTAAGATAGAAAACTATTAGGGGACTAGAGGACAAGAATGATATAGATAATACATCATCTGTCACACGTTGTACCTACCTGCAATTACAGTACCTCATATAATGGGTTAGTCTCAAGAAAAATTCACAATGTGGTCACTTACCTATATACTTATGAGATTATAAAAATAACAACTATATTCACACAATCACCTCACTTTTATAGGAGCACAGAGATTTATTAAATATTCACATTTATATAATTATTATATATCTCAGTACAGATGTATATTAAAACTGCACAAACACATTGAGTTAGCATTTCTTAAGAGAGTTATGGTGCGTACACATGGTCAGATATAACAGGACGATAAGAACGATAACGATATCGATCATATCATTATAGTTCATATCATCCTGTTTTTCGGCCCTTCCAACCCTCAAATGATGGTCGATGTGCGGGCATGGATGGTTGATATCGATATTGACCATTGCCCGTGCATGCAGGACAAACTGGTTGATATTGACCAGGTTAGCCTGGTAACTATAGGGACCCGCGATCGTTGATAGTCATTTGGGTGTTGATGCATGTGCTGGATGTTCGATATCGAACATGCAGGACGATCAGACAACAATATCTGATCATTGTCTGATCACTCCATGTGTACAGAGCTTAACACATTTGCAGTGCACGGTATTTAAAATAAATTATTACTATCACTTTTATCACTAGTAGGGTACATTTGGTAATTTGAGCACATTGTTTAATCCTTTCATATGAGCACTAAATAACTGAGGCTAAGATCCCCCCTGAATAAGAATACTTTTGAATTCTTGTTGGTAGATTACTTTTAGAACTATACTACCATTCAAACCGTTAAACATGGTTAAGATGATCACATCACCTGCAAAGGTAATAATACTGAAATGAAGTGATCTAAAATTCAATTTTAATATAAATCACTGTTACAAAATCCACTATGACAATTGGTAACATTAGATGGATGGAGATGGATTGTGATACACCTTATACATATCTAAGATCTGACATAAAGGATTCATTTATATGTATATAATGGATAAACTCAAAATCAAATTTTATATAGGATATCTGGCTGAGAAATAACAAATGTGTTTTAACATTATACTTGCAATAATTAAATCAATTGTTCATATTTATGTTTTAAGAGGTGCATGTTGGTGGATTACTATTAAGACTATACTATCATTCAAATGATGTTAAACACTATTGACTTGCTGACAACCAATCAGAACTAAGGGAAGGGGATTTAAAGGAAAGGAAATTATATGGCAGGTGATGCCCTCAGAAAGCCTGACTGGTGAAACGGCTGTAGGCTATTTGTAACTGATTGTTAATGTCATTCAGTGTTAATATGTTGCTAAATGGACATAAACCCCAGCCATTGATGTCTAAGTTAAAATGATATATGTGCTATACATAGCGCTGAGACTAATTGCAATTGCCTATGACTATAGAAAGCTATGATAAATATATAAGGCCTATGCTCCAGCTACTGATGTCCAAGTATAAAATATTACTTGTGCTATACGCAGCGCTGGGAATTATTGCAATTGCCTAAAGGTTCAGCTGTATTATTGTATACATGAATACCCAGAGCTGCAAAGGTTAACATTTTGACCTATAAAAACTTTTTTATGGCATGTGATTCACACACACTATATAATGGGAACTACTAATATAGATCACATGTAGTTGAGACCCATTAATACTAGGTGTGTTGACCAACTATATACTAAGACAATATACCTGCTGTGAGATTAAACCTTATACTAAGGACCTTGCAGATGGGGAGTTAAGAGACTCAGAACTACAACAGATATTTGTGTATACTGCATAGCTAAGAAATATTTACAATAAGCATTTGCATGGCAATACAAAAGGATAAGATATCTAAGCATAAGAAGAGAAGACACTGTATCAGCTTGTAATACTGACTGTACACATTACCAGTCACTGCATTGTTTGATACACTTTGCTACTTACTTTTAATGAGTTGATGAAGGCATTTAGCCTCGTGAAATAACTAATTGCAACATAAATAACAGAATAAACTATAATGAGAAACGAACCACACTGTGTTACTAAACACTGATCATTTTGAAAGAATGACAAATTAATAACTTTAGTTTTACATTTTATTATACACGTTAATTTTCTTCTCTTTTGCACAAATCTATCTTTTTATATTTCACCATCTTAACAAATTTAATACTATGAGATATTTTAATGCATATCTGTTAAAAATTATTTAATTTTAAATTATCAACATGGGTCTCAGTGCACCCGTTAAAACTATTTCCTTTTCTCCTTTGTAAATGGAAGTATTTGACCATATGAATTAAGTTTTGCATTGAAGACTTTTGTATTTTGTGGAGCAGATAAGTTACTTATTTAAAAGTCTACTGAAGATCTTTTGCATGATCAAATTGTTGACATGTTACATATTGAATTATACTCTTTAAAAATCTAATTTAAACAAGAGGATGAAAAAAGAGAGTTGGAAATTAAAGCTTTCAAAGAGACAGACCTCAAATTAGCAGTTATGTCTAAACTTTTTGAGGAGGCTGAAGTGTTTAAAAAATCTATGCTGAAACAAAAGAATGGAAATAATTTGCTTCTTGGAGAGAAAGATAAAAATACTGTATTGTTGAATTTCAACAAAAGTGTGTGGTACTTCAGCAGGAAGTGGAAGGGTTACAAAAAATGTTTCAATGGATATCAGAGTGGCACAGCACACACACAAAGAAAAGTGGTGTACTTAGCACTGGTTTTGAAAGAAAAAGACTCTTTAATTGTGTCCACACAAGCAAACGTGCAGAGTGTGAATTAAAGAGAGCACATTTAACTGTGAAGCTCTATGAATGCTGTAGGACAGGGGTTCCCAACCACGGTCCTCAAGGCACACTAACAGTCCAGGTTTTAAGGATAGCCATACTTGGGCACAAGTGACTTAATTAGTACCTCAGTTATTTTGATTTAACCATCTGTGCTCAATCGTGGATATCACTAAAACCAGGTCTGTTAGTGTGCCTTCAGGACCGAGGTTGGGAAACACTGCTCTAGGGCAAAAAAGGAATATCTCCATATGCTGCAGAATCACGCTCAAGAGACAGGAATGCAAAAGACATGGTAATTGTTTTTCTTCAAGCAAGTTTTGAGGAGCATATATGTGTTCCAGTCCAACTTGGCTACTTCCAGAGACATTTCACTGTGTCTTGTGGAAAGAAATCTATTTCTAGAGGAAGTTCTGTTTAAAACAGCAGGACAAACTTTTGGAGAAGGAACTTTACCATATATGTGCTGTGATTGAGGATTTGCAAGGAGAAAATATGAACCTTGAGAAATTGTCTATAAAGTGCACAGAAACAGTTACACAATCTCCAGGTGGAGTTGAGTGTAAAATAAAAGTTGCAGAATCTGAAATAGCTGAACAAAAATTGGGACTTGCTAATGTAAAGTTATGGAGAACAATTTTCTGCAGAGTCAGAACACGTTGGAAATTGCAATGGGGAAAAATACCCAACTGGAAGAACAGCTCTCTGCAACTGAGGAAAAGTGCCACTTGGAAGTGGGAAAAGCACAAAAGGAAAATAAGTTGCCTTACACTCTGGTATTTAATTCTGGCCATGTTGATGCGATTGATCGATTTACTATTAGTGAGGCAATGCTGAAAAACTCCTCAAAAGTATACGTTACAGAAATTGGAATGGCTTGCATTGACCTTCAGTTCCCAGTTATGTTTAAAGATGTGTAGTTCTCCCAGGGGGATACAGTTTCCAATGACAAAGCTGTACCTAAAGTTGGTGATATGGAGTTTAAATAAAAATAGCAGAGAGAGCCTTTGAAAAAGTCTGCTCCTGATGGCTGGGTCTTGGCAAGCAATGTGCAGCTGCAGAGCTGTTCAAAGCTCATTGGGTCTTTAGTCAAAGCAACTTGCCCTATTGATCAATGTGTTAGAGATAAGGAGAAATTGGAAAGACTCCACCTCCTAGGGACATTTGCAGTTTCTGATGTTGCTTCTTTAATTCCAGACATCTCACAAAGGGCCTGATTCAGAGCCAGACGCTCTGAAAGAGCGCTCGCTCTGAATCAGGGCGTTTTTTTTTTTTTTTTTGTGCGGCCTCCTGGCCACTCATATAGCTGTGGGTGACCACCCACAGCTATTGCGAGCGGCCAGACGATGGTCGTGATGGTCTTGACCATCGCGACCATCGGGGCTTACGACAAGACCCTTGTGGTAGGGTCTCCTTCCCACAAGCCCCAGTGAGCTTTCGGCTCTATTAGAGCCAGAAGCTCACCCACTGACATCACTCGTGATGTCAGTCGCACCGCTCCCAAATGGCAGGCATTCCTTCGGGAACGCCTCCGTTTGGCCAGCCACCCCCCTGGCCCGCCTCCAAAACGGGGCCAGCTGTCAATCAAAATCGACAGCTGCCCCCTTTTGGTGCAAAACCTGGAGTGACGGAGTGCCCGTCGCTAGCTGGGTCTCGCACATGCACATAGCACTTGCGAACGGGTCTGAATCAGGCCCAAAGTGTGCAGGATGAAGATTCTAACCCCTTGCCATCTGTTGTGAGAGAAATAATAGAAGTTCTTAAGTACAGCCACAGGATATGGTTGCAGCTATAGAGAATGTTTAGAATGTTGGGTTAGAGGTTCAATAAAGTTTTGAAAGGGAGGTAAAAACACAAAATGCTTTAATGGTGGAATCCGCCCAAGCAAATTTAAAAAGGGGTGGGATCACACCTATTGGCTGCCGAGAGGATACAGCCAAGATGGGGCTGTGGTAGCCAGGCATGCCAGTGGAGACCAGAAGGCCAGTGAAGACCAGGAGGCCTGAAGGCCTGTGGCCATACCAGCTAAAAGCAGACAGGACTGAGACTTAGTGTGAAGTTGTATGCAGACTAACTACCCTTTATAGTTAGGGCTGAAGAAGTTCCCTGTATGGGGGCTAGGTGGTTTCTTATTTTCTGTTACTGGATGCATGAAGTCTCACTGAGAAGATATGCTAATGTCTGTGATCGCTATGCCATTGCAGCACAACATAAGGACGCCCACCTTACTTTACACACATCCGTAATATTTTGCAAATCTGTGAAAACATTGGTAACATCAAATACAATAGCAGCTTTGCGCACACTTGAACAAGGTCTGACCTCAGAAATTGATAACCTCATCCCACACAGTGAAAGCCCAAGCTGTGTATGGCATCGCAATGGCTAATTTATACACGCCCCTGCAACGGCATTCAAACCCACTGGCATGCCTGCTTTTCACTGTCCCCCCCCACGTCACCACCCCCAAGCGGTACTTTATGTCAATCACTCTGCAATGGGTCTGCGCTGTCACTGCGATCGCAGTATCAATCACAGTGGAGAATAAATAGATACAGCGCTATGAGAACTGTTAGTTAGTAAACCAAATGAAGTGCAATCAAAAATTAATAAAATCAGTGATTTAATGATAGTTAAAAATATCGAACATGAATTGAGAGCCAATTGTACATGCTACCCCTGTAAAAATAGGTATATAAATGGATCAATATTAATGAATATAGTCTCTGGGACTCCTTGGGATGACAGAAATAGGATGTTAAATGTTCCTTGGTTTTCAATCACAGTGGAGTCTTCACGCACTGCAATGCATGCACAGAACACAGAACAATCGGCCCATTGCATACAGAATCTCTGTTGCGATCACTGCTGAATCAGGCCCAATATTAAAGCATTATTTTGTTTGTTAAACCTTGACAAGCTGTATGGTGACCTGTATTTGAGCACCCAAATACTGCACCACTGACAATCATGCCATACATACACACATATACTGTGTGTGTGTGTAATATATATATATATATATATATATATATATATTGTGATGACTTGGGGTATATAGCTCAGTAGATGGATGTCAGTGGTGCAGTGTTTAGTGCTCAAATGAGGACCCATGCAGCTTTTCCAGGTAAAATAAATGAAGTAGTGCTTTACTTCCAGTAGGGAAAAACAAGTACAGCACAAAGGAACAGAAAATAATAAACAAGCTAACCCCTGTTTAGGGCGTCTAACTCACTTCTTGAACCCTTACTACCAGAACACAGCTAATCTGTAAAAGCAAAGTCTTTCTCACATGAAATGACCAAATCTTAGTAGCTCCTCTCAGCCTCATGCAGATCTGGACTGGCCTTCTGGCCCACTCACAATTTCAGTCTCAGCCCTGCTTCCTGCAGGGTAACATAGGCTCTGGCCTGGCTTAACTGGCTGCCACAGCTCCACGAGGTTTGTGTCAGTGAATATAGAGATCTCCCTGCATCCTTCAGGTCTGACCCTGGCCATCCGGCCTTTTTCACTCTGACTGCAGCCCCCCTGGACTGTATGACTTCTCCAGCCCCACCTGGGCTCTGTGCAAAGGGCAGCCCTTAGGCATCTTCCCACAATGCTTTTCTAGTCTGTGTGGGCGGATATCCCCTGCCCCACACAGAATCTGCTGCTCACCAGTGCCACCTCTGGTGATACTGCCACATATCCCCCTCCCCAGCTTGAAACCCCTGGGTTCAGCAACATGGGACGAGGCATTCTCATAACGGTGTCCCTCTTCACTCTCCTCATGAGGGAATCAACTGTATCCACGGTCATACAAACTCTTATGACCTCTGGGGGTCTCATCCTCCAGATTCCAGAATTTATTTTCCCCCAAACTTTTTTCCTCACTTTATGGTAGCAATGGTACTTCTTGCTTTCTTTATGCAGTACTTGAGGGTCTCCCTGGGTACCACATCAGGCATCAAGAACTTGAAGTTACTTTTCCCAAAGCGACACACTTCATCTTTACTCTTGCCACTTAAACCTATTAAAGGCACATCTTTTTGCCAACTTCTACTTGTCACATCTTTAATCTTCAGCCTTAAAGCTCTGTATTGGCTACTGGCATACTTCACTGATGGCCCTTTGAAAGAAGAGGAGCTATCAGTATCTTGAGAGTCATCAGCATCACAAATTCTCGACCTTGGCTTTATGTCAACAGACAATGTACTGGCACAGTCAACCTCAGATTCTGGACTCCTGTGTAAACATAGGATACTTCAATATTTCCTCCATTGATCCACATAATTTATCTCATGGCTTTGATGGCTATCTGCCACTTCATTAAGGCTTAGATCTCTTGGACTTTCTTGTGCTTTCGATTTTTCAGCCTTGAAAATCTGATGAACAATTTCAACATGTTCCACCAGCACAGGTTGAAGCTCACTCTCCACAGAGGGATAGATAACAGAATTAACAGCGCTCCACAGGAAATGTATATCTATGCGGGAGCTGCTTGACAAGCGAGAAGTCCTATCTCGCGAGATAAAGTTATAGATAAAGAGCGTTATGTCAAGCGCTACACCATCATCAATTGATATGCCTTAAAATGTATTGGTATTAGTATTGATATATACCAGAGCAGTGGTTTAGAAATGTTTACCAACCGCTATTGATCGTTATCTTATGAAATCTGTTAATGAACATACATGTGGGACACAATCATTAAGGTATTAACCTCTACTATTGAAGTACATAAGATTAAAATAAATGTACAAAGAACACAAATCATATAACATTCAAAAACTTGATGCTTATAGCATTATGAGGTATTGGCAAAAGTGCTTGCAGTGAGATGTAATGATAACAAGAGTGGTTGCAAATGTGTACCAGGTAGAATAGTTCCTGTAAAGTCAATATCCTTTTGGCTGGTCTGTGTAGGGATCATGGCGTCCCATGACCTCTATGGGTATATGTTGCAATAAATGTAAGTTCCAATGAGAAAGGAGTTTATCTGTGTTGCTGTGGCCATTGTCCGGGATGTCTTCAGGCCGGAGGGGGGACGAGTGTCCATGTGATCAGTGTGTTGACCCGGACCTGCTGCTCACACCAGGGATCTGGAGCAGCGCTGTGCTTCTGTAGGAAGTCACACGGTGCTTTATCCCTGTTTATGAGTCCGCAATGGTCAGGAAAGGAAGCATCCACTGGCTTGGGTATGTGAACCTTGCGCCGGGTGCTTCCACCACACTCGCGGGGCAAAAACTTACCTGATCTGCCGCTGGGTACATCATCCTCCCGCCTCCTGGGTGCCCTTGTCCTGTGTGAAAGTCTTCAGTTTTCTTCCTCCGTGTGGCTATGGTGTCCGTGTGACCGCAATGTTCTCGAGAGACTTCTCTGATGACATGATCACATGATCTGGACTGTATGAGATGATATGAATGGTTTGCTTGCAAGTTGCCAGTAGTTGCCAATAGTAGTTTGTTAGCAGGTGTCTCCAACGCATTTCAGCCTGTAAACAGCTTTTGTTAAGGATGACACTGTGCACTATGGGTTGGTATTTATGCTGTCAATCTCCAATCAATTTGTGGTGGGTGTGGCTTTCGCCAGTGCTTTGGTTTGCATCTCATTAGCTGCGTTTGAGTAAGAATTTTGTAATGCATCAATTCTTCTTATATAAGTATCTGTTACGCCATCTATCACAGTACTTAAAGTTAGACATACTACATTTATCCAATCTGACGGCGATCAGATGGAGAAAGACAGATTGGTGTGGATGAGAGAACACAGACTACCATAGTTCGGAGACCACACAGCAGTAGGGATTGGGGAAGACAGATTGGTGTATATGGGGAGGAAGACAGAGTGGTGCAGGTGGTGGGGGGAGACAGAATTGCACGGTTGGGGGACCAGAGTAGTGCAGATGGAGGAAGAAAGAGTGCCACAGATGAGAGAAAGACAGCAATGTGTCTGTGGAGAAGGCACGGATGCAGGGCGGTGCGGCTGGGGAAAAACATTGGTGTGGAGGAGGGAACACAGACTATCACAGTTGGGAGACCACACAGCAGTAGGGATTGGGGAATATATAGCAGCATGGAGGCATATAGGGGAAGAAAGTGTACATGCATAGACAGAGTATGATAGTTTTAAAAATAAGGGAGCTGAACGTGTTTTCTAAATGAGATAATTATATGCAGTGAGAAGGATGTTGGAAGCCAGTGAGATTGTTTTGGTGATCAAATGGGAAGATTGTGGGCACTGAGTGGAATGTTGGAGCCACATAACTGATTTGACCTCAGTTGCATAGACTGCATGTGTGTATTCCAATGAGCACACAATTCTGTGGATTAGCAGCTCCACCATTTTGTGAGTGACAGCAATCTCATTCTGTGAGAGTGCTGAATCTACAGTTAACCACAGGGTGTGATGGCATACCATATCTGTATTGCGCAAGGAACACGACCATTAAGGCGTCCACCTTAATGATCATAATTTCATTGCTTTTTGAAGTTTGAGAGGCAGAAAATCAATAGATTTTGTGAATTTTTAGATCATGTCTAAGGAGCCTTAATGGGACATGTGAAACTGTAAGGTTTTTTGTCTATGGAATTTCATAGCTTTTTTAAAATGTATTAACTATCAGGGTTTGGACGAGCAAACCGGGCCACCTGCACGGGAGAAGGGCAACAAAATGGTACACTAACACAAGTGGAACAGAGGACAGCACACAGGATGTTGGTTTGGGAGGTGCAGAGTGCGAGACGGCTGTAGGTATGTGGGGTAGCGGCAGCAGCGGTGGTGCAGAGCAGTGGCAGCGGTGCAGTGCAAAGGGTAGTGCGTAGGTTCCAGCATGCCTCCCTGCATGCTGGTACTTGTAAAACCACAAGTACCAGCATGCTGGGCATTAGGGCCCACTGCCACCTGTAATCCACCTGTAGTCTTCACCTAGTGGGCAGCAGCCTATGTCAGCTCTTTTTCATGGCTGCCTCCCACTAGGACTTCCGGCGTCTTTACCTGGTGGGCGCCAACCCGCCAGGACTTTGGTGTCTTCACCTAGTGGGCGGCAGCCCGTGTTAGCTCTTTCTCATGGCTGCCTCCCACTAGGACTTCTGGTGTCTTCACCTGGTGGGCGCCAACCCGCCAGGGCTTCGGCATCTTTACCTGGCAGGCGCTGACCCATCAGGGCTTCAATGTCTTCACCTAGTGGTCGATAGCCTATGTCAGCTCTTATGGCGTCTTCGCCTAGCGGGCGCCAACCCACCAGGGCTTCTGGCGTCTTCACCTGGGGGGTGGCTGCCACCTCCCCAGGGCTTCTGAGGTCCTCTTCAGGTGATGCCACCTCCAATGATGTCACGAGTCAGATTGGCTTGCAACGGCCATCTTTGAAAATCAAAGATGGCTGGCACGAGTCAATTACGACTCGCGACATCATTGTTGGCAGCACTCGGAAGCTGCGGGACCGGCGCCTGTGCAGGTGTCGGCGGCGGGCCTGAATCTGAGAGGGTCCAGACCCCGCCAGCCATTCTGCAGAGGAAGGCAGCAGCGCCTATTTCAAAAACGCTGCCTCAGCGCCATTATTGAAATTCAAAGATGGCCGCTGCAAGCCGTGATTGGCTGACGGCAGTCATCTTTGAATTTAAAAGATGCGCTGAGGCACCATTTTTTAAATGGGCGCCGCTGCCGTATTCGGCAGAATGGCTGGCATGGACTGCATCCTCTCGAATCCAGGCCCGCCACCAACCCTCCACCGCCTGCAAAGATGACGACACCCACGCCCCCTGCAAAGACGATGACACCCGCGACCTGCCGCCTGCTGCCGACACCACCGCCGCTGATGTCCCCGCCACTGCTGATGTCCCCACCACCACATCCGCGTCCCCGCCGCTGCTACCATTGCCTGCTGTCCAGCGCCCACAATCGCCCGCAAACTATGCCCATCTTGCTGCACCCAAGTGAAGCCACTATGACTACACCTGCTGGAGGGTCCTACTGAGGCTGCGCAGCAAGTTAAAAAGTCCTATCTCTACAATTGCGCATTCTTGAGGTAATAGTTTAAAAACTGTAACTTTCTAATTTACCTGAACCCCAAAAGCACGTACCCTGGCACAATAGCTACCTATTAAAACAAACCCCAAGTCTAAATTCCACCCCTACCCTGAGTTTTGCCTTCCCAAAAAACAAAAAACAGCAGAAAAAAGTTCCTAATTGAGAATGTCAGAAAAATGTGACAGTTGGAGCTTTAGATTACTCCCAAATCCTCATTTTTTATGTTTTTGCCCTGAAATTTGGCATGCAGCACCCAGTGACAGTTCTACCTGGCCATACCAAATGTCAGATCCGTACCTCCTATAGCTTTTGAGGGGTAGCCCCTTAAACACTCTGCCTCCCCTTCGGAATTCTCTATGGAGAAATTAGTTTTTTTAGATGCAGCCTTAATATAAGGGCACGACTGTGAAAGCGCTACAAGGGGCAAATAGAGATAGTGAAAAGTGAAACTACTGTATATAGGAACTTAAAGAAAAAGCATAAAGGGGTCATTTGTTACAAACAGGAAGTGATGTAATAGGGTATAGGGATAAAAGGAAAAACCTTAGCAGTATAGATCAATGACAAGGGAACAAAGCACACATGCTGAGAATAGTCATCCTCACTGGATTGAATACCATACTAACTACAATTTGCAAATGTAAGTGATTAATACTTATTTATACCAAGGAAAATATTGTTACTAATAGGTGCATCTGAGGAACATCAATTCATTGGAAATTAAGAGTAAAGTTGGAGTTTGTAATCAACTAATATTGTTAACTAAAAATCCATAGAATATTTTGGTCCTGACCTGGCAAAGGACTTAACTTGGGGTAGCAGCCTATACTATAGTGTTGTATTGAATTTTTTGGAATATTTTTAGTACAATTTTACTACTATTTTTGGCGCATTGTAGGTATTGTGTTGTATGTATGTGTGTGTGTGTGTGTGTGTGTATATATGTGTAATATAAATATAGTTATATTAATAAATTATTATATTAATATGACAAAAGTGTTGTGTGCATATAAGTACCACCTCTATAGATGTATAAAAGTACACTAGTGCATACCACACAAAACACAACAGTGCATGATTGCTTAATTCACAGCAAAAAAAAGTGCGCAGTGCTTGTGCAATAAAGATCAACAAAAACCAAATGAGTACGTATATGTATATACACCCAAGGGAGCGCTGAATTAATTGATAATACATTTTATATATATATATATATATATATATATATATCATTGCATATGAATACATCAATAAAACTGAGTTAAAAGATACAATATAACCACTGATGACTGGCAAATATTAGTCATTTGAAAAAGGTCATTCAAAGGATCCTGTGGAAATCCACTAGTGGTATAGAAACTTGATTAGCAGAGCCAGTGTGTTAGTATGATTTACATCAATATAGTCTCACCACTCTCTGTTGTTATTTAGATATTTAAAAGATAAAATTATCCCGAGGGGATTAAGGATTTTCAAATCCTGCTCCTTTAAAGATGATGAGAATTTGACACAAAGGTGGAATGCTGAATTAGATAATTGCTCTCTTGCCTTAATTGAATTGTTGATTAATTATCGTGAAACTAAGATTGTGGCCCTCTCCAAAGAGATAGAGGTTGTACAGAATTTATTGAAGCCATTTGATGTAAAGCTAGAGTATAGGGAACTTGATTATAAACTAAATAAGAAAATAGAGTAGTACGAACAATCCCTGATTACACAAAAAAATTAAAAGCTATCTAGAGATATTAAAGATTACAATCAGGGGGAAGTGAGGACCTTTAATAGAAAATATAGAGAGGAATGAATATTTATGGCTATACCCAAGAGCCATAAGAAAGGTAATCCTTATAATCGGAGAGAAAGACTACCATCAGATGTGCCAACTAGACAATCAACAATGAATTTAAATAAGAGATAAATTCAATAGGACTCCACCCATGTTTAGAAATAATAGATTTGATGAGATAACCAGGAAGGAAGCTAGACCAAAGACACAGTGGACCCATAAAAATCAACATGCTAATTTTTTAGAGCAGGATGTATATCCACTATGGAAAAATACGAACAGATACAGCCTCCTACAACAAGATTCCCCCAAAAGAAAAGAATTAGATTCAGAGGAAATAGAGGCGGGAGAAGGAAATATCTCCAAAAATGCAAGAAGGTTCTGAGGAACAAGGGACTATTCAATCTTTCCTCTAGACATCTAACTGAGAGTGAAAAAGCATTGTTAGCAAAGGGCCTTAAATTTGTTCCATCACAAAAGCCTAACCTTTTTGAACTATTTGTTGAACTAAATAGGTTCACAAGGGATCTTTGTAGAAAGAAGTATTTCGCCAATAAAAATGTTAAAAATAATAGTGAAGATGTTACCCCTATCATTTTAGATGATTCAAATAAAGAGGCTCTCCAAACTCTAATAGAACTAGAAGATGATACTAATTCTGATTTAAATACACAACTGCTTAATGTAAATGACCCGTCTCTTCGTCTCTTAAGAGATTTAAAAAGAAATCTGAATTCTACCCAATATACTGTAGAAGTGGTCCAATAGAAACCTTCTATAATTTGACTCTAAATGAGTTTAAGGAGATCTGTTCTAAGTCAGACTATAAGCTAAAAAAGAGAGATAACTTGCATCCGAGAGAAAGGAAAGCCCTTAGAGATCTGACTAAAAGATGATTCGATTATAATAAGAGCTGCGGAGGGAGGGGGAACAGTTGTTCAAAATAAGATAGTTTATGTATCTGTGGCCTATCGGCAATTGAAAAACACTCATTTCTATGCACCATTATTATCTGATCCCACCAGTAATTACCTCATGCAATTGCAACTTAGCCTGGATAAAGCACTGGAGGGGGCAATATCCAAGAAGGAATACACTTTCTTGTTTGATACACATCCAATCATCCCCACTTATTATCATTTGCCCAAGATCCACAAGTCACTTGTTTCACCCCCTGGGCGACCTATTATTTCTGGTGTTGGGTCCCTTACTTCTAATTTGTCTGCTTTTGTTGATTCTTTTTTACAAACACGTGGTTAAGTTAAAATCTTATATTAGAGATTCTACCCACTTTTTGAAATTGGTATGGCAAGATAAATTGGTATGGCAAGATAATTATTTGTTTATTACTTGTGATGTAGAATCTCTATATTGTAATATTCCACACAAACAGGGTCTTTTGCTACTAGATATGTATCTTAAATTGGATAGCTCCTTGAGTGATAGGAGATGCCAATTTATTCTAGATTCAGTTGAATTCATATTAACAAACAATTATTTCACTTTTGATTATAAGTTTTTTTCTACAGGTGATGAGTACCGCCATGGGCACTAGGTTCGCGACAAGTTTTGCAAATTTATATATGGGCAGATTGGAGGAGTTGATGATTTGGAATGGTCCATTTGGCATGAACCTAGTGCTCTATGGTCGGTACATAGATGACATGTTTTTGGTTTTTGATGGTGATTCACAACTAGCTAGTTCATTTATACATTATCTTAACACCAACACTTTTGGTTTAAATTTCACTAGCACTATGCACAGGACATCTATTACTTTTTTGGATATTGCCCTCTCGATTAGGGGAAATACTGTGGTCACATCTACTTATCGCAAGGAAGTTGACAGTAACTTTCTCAACTATGGCAGTTGTCACTATCGGCCGTGGTTGAGAAATATTCCCAAGAGTCAGCTCTATAGACTGAGGCGTAACTGCTCAGATATAGATCAATTTAATATCCAGGCTAATGACTTGTTGAGGTCTCTCTATGTACAAGGATACCCTTTGGATATCCTGATTTCTGCTTTTGAATCAGCCATGAATAAAGATAGGGAATCTCTACTTAGTATGGTTGATAAGACCAATGGTCTACAAAGTGTAGACAGCTTTGATTTAAAATTTGTGACTAAATATAATTTCTTTTCACAGGATCTTAAAACAGTCATTAATAAGTATTATCCAATCCTGAAAACTGACAATATACTTTCTACTTGTTTGGAACAAAAATCTAAAATCATTTTTAAGAAGGCAATGAACCTTCAGAGGCATTTAGCACCAAGTAATTTTAGATCTAAAGCTATTTTGGATGGTAGGCCTAATAACTGGTTGAACAACTATCCCCATATAACAAGAATGGGGAATTTCAAATGTGGCAAGCTTGGTTGCATCACCTGCCAGTTTATCATAGACAAGAGCACTAGGTTTAAATCATATTCAAGGGGTCTATCATTTGACGTAGATAACAACATTAACTGTAGAACGACATATGTTATATATGTTATCACTTGCATCTGTGGTATTCAGTACGTGGGAAGAACGACCCACATGTTACACACACGTTTCTTGGAACATAGAAGGAATGTTCAAAAAGGAGTGATGACTCATAGTCTGTCACGAAATGTTAGATTACAGCATGGGGGTGATGTAATAGTTCTCCGTGTACAGGGAATTGAGCATATTAAAGAAACATCAAGAGGTGGAGATTGTTTTAATTTATTATGTAAAAGAGAGGCCTTTTGGATATTTTCATTGGGGACATTATTTCCAGGGGGTCTGAATGATTGCATTGAGCTTAATAATATTGGCACTTAAGGACTTTATGTTGTAGCTTATGAGTCTTTAATTATAGGCTTATCTCGAAACATTAAAATAATCTTTGTTCATATTTATTATGAGGGATTATCATATTCCCCCCCCCTCGCCACTTTTCCATAAAATATCAACTCTTTTGGGTAGTCCTTTTGAGGACTAGAACACTGATTCTGCTAGTTACAGATTTAGGCTATTAGTCTGTTGCGCCACAGAGTTTAGCTGTGGTGCAAGAAGTAATTATGCTGGGGTTATTTACTTATGCTTGATAACATTCACTGATGAATAATCAGATATACCAGTTTTCCATCCAGTATAATGTTTATAGCTATTAAGAAGATAATAACATATATCTATTTTTAAAAATTAAAATATAAACTTTTATATAAAATAAGTGACAGGTGGGATTCAAACACTGGCTGTCTGGTCTTTGGTCTATGCTGTTAGCCTGTTGAGCCACAGAGCTTATTTGCTCTATAAATTCAAAATATGCCATCTATCTAACATTTGCTGATTAATATTCAGATATATCAGTTCTCTATCTAGTATAATGTTATTGTTATTAAGACGATAATAACATCTAACTATTTTTGAAATATAAACTTCTATATAAAATAAGTGTTGATAAACCTCCGGTGGGATTTGAACACTGGTTGTCTGGTCGCTGGTCTATGCTATTAGCCTGTTGAGCCACAGAGCTATTTTGTTTTGTTAGTTTTAAATATGCCATCTATCTAGACACCTTCACTGATTGATAATCAGGTGCACATGTTCTGATCTAGTATGATGTTTACTACTAATTAACTCTAGAACTAGTGGATTTATCTTGAGCTCTCTCTGATGTCATTTTCTCTGATGCCATTGTATTTTATTAAAACATTTTATCGGAATATAAATGTTCTTTATGATGTATTTATTGTATTGTTAGCTGTGCTGGTGATTTGAACAATTGTAATCACCTGGGATTAATTGTTATGCAAAATGAGCCTACTGTGATTGGACACTGACTGTTTAAATAGCTGGTCTGACTGAGCCACAATTTTATATTCTGAGGAAACCGTTGTATGGTCTAATAACGGAGAAACATGTTAAGTTTGTGGACTTAATACTGGCTGCTTGACAAGTGGATCTGTCTGAACATTGTGGTGTTACGGATGCAAAACCTCCATTTTTTATGCAAGAGCTGTGACTTCTTCTCATATCTGGGCACTGATGTGTTGCTCCCACTGCTGCTGACGTCATCACATTGGCAAGCGGCAATTCTGATTATCAGACGGGGAACGTGATTCACAGAAGATTGCCCTACCACTGGTACTATCTGGGGACTTTGCCTTTGCTCAGGACTTCCCTAAGAGTGGTGAGACTATATTGATGCAAATCAAACTAACACACTGGCTCTGCTAATCAAGTTTCTATACTAATAGTGGATTTCCACAGGATCCTTTGAATGACCTTTTTCAAGCGACTAATATTTGCCAGTCATCAGTGGTTATATTGTATCATTTAACTCAATTTTATTGATGTATTCATATGCAATGTTATATATGTATTAAATTTATTATCAATTAATTCAGCGCTCCCTTGGGTGTATATACATATATGTACTCATTTGGTTTTTGTTGATCTTAATTGAGTAGTGTCTCCAACACTACTATTGGGAGCTGCTATATAGCTAACAATTGGTTATTGTACTTTATTGGTTACACCTAATTTTTATACATATATTTCTTGTGCAAAAAACACTACAAAAATATGTACCTTATATCCAATAAATAACCCTAACCATAATAAAGTGCATGTGCTCGTACCAATGGACTCTTGGCTTTTGTCCTAATGTCCACACTGTCACTCATGTAGGTTTTTATGAAAGAGGGAACATAGGTGTCAATAAGTAGTATAAAAAATTCACATTTAATAAAAAAGCAGCTAAAATGTACATCTAAGAACAGAATAATGAGCTTAGCTGAGTCAGGTTACCAAGCGCAGGGTATGGACCACTCCTCACACCAGAAACTCCTCAATGTGTTTCGTCAAACTGCCAAATCGCCAGATTTCTTCAGGAGGATATCTACATGTCACCCAAAGTCCCCTGATATACCTGTATTAATGAGGTGGATTGTTCCAATTAGAAAAAGATGGCTACCACAGTGCTCAACTGCACATGTGCTGTTCCTGAGACTCATGGGAAGAAGGTCAAAGACTTATGGAAAAAATGAATATATAAAACTAACATGCTCACGTTTGTTAGCAGAAATATAGGGACCTACTGTACATCTTCTGCTACAGCGCATCGCATGTATATATGCCACTAAAGGTTCTGGGGTCAGAAATACCCAGATAACCCTGTGCATCTAATGCACCTGCATCCTCAGCGCATTGCATGATGAGAAGAAGGTCAAATACCAACACCGCGGTTTTCAACCCAATCAAGGTCTGGTGTTTCATTACAAGAACATAGGACCAGAACCGCCCACCTCCGTTAATCCCAAAAAAGGCACACAGAAATGCCTCTCTACATGGAGCTAGAAATAAATAACAATAATTTCCACAACCGGTGGCCATTTTTTAGAAGTCCAAATAATATATGGTGGTGGCCAGTTTGTCTAAGACATTTCCATACAGCAATGATTCCCATAGACGGTGGCCAGTTTTTAAAAGCCCATAGAATATAGGGTGGTGGCCATTTTGTTTAGGATCTATTTCCATAAAAATGGAGTGGTTTAAACAATAGGCACTAGTTTTCTAATAACAATGCTGTTTTAACAAAAAACAAGTATAAATAAAGTATATAAGATGGACTATGGTGACACCTAGTTACAACAATAATAATAACAATACTGTGCCTGACAGCATTATGTAAATTAACAAAATTAAACATTGGAAGGATAATATACCTTTCTTTCAATTTTGTCGTATTAAGCGTAACTGCAATAAGGAGGTTGCATGTAAAAAACAAATGAATACCTACAGAAGAAGATTTACAGATAGAGGTTACCCTGAAGAATTGATTGAGAAAGGCATGATGAAAACTCAAAATATATATGCTGGAAATTTTAAAGCTGCCACTCAATACGAAATATATTTGTATGTGTGTGTGTACAGTATATCTATATATACACAAATCCAATGATTGTCACTCCTAGTACGAAATCATATGCTCAGGTGCTAGTGCAAGTCAGTAATAATAAATATGCAAATCAGGGTGGCACAATTTGGGTCTTTAATAACCCACTTTCAAGGAAAACGGGTTATTAGAGAGCCGAAACGTCTGTTTTACTAAAGGCTGTCTCTGTGTTTTTGTGAGGAGTGAAATGTCCTTGGAGTGTCGCCCTGATTTGCATATATATTTTATATATATGTCAGCAGTACCCGGGGTCCCTCTCTCATCTGTGGTCCTCTCAGTAAAGACCACATACAGCAGAAGGTGACTAGGACTTTTGGGTGTTGTACTTTGTCATTCTATCCTTACTGACTTATGAATGTGATTGTGAACAATCTGTCTAAGTGATGCAATTATTTGTAAATAACTGTATACTTCTTGGTTGAATTGGTCAATGATCATTTAGGAAGAACCATCTACTCAGGATTACCCTGTTATATATGTTTACAAACCACTAAACATTAGCAGTTTTTTGGCATTGCTTAATAATATGCTGTAAATAAAGCACCTGAAACGTTGATAACCTACCTGATGGTGTTGTAAGTCTTTTTGAAAGCCGCGGAGTGCCGCTCATATTATGACAGTAATATATATATATATATATATATATATAAGGATACTGCCTTTGAACCTCTATATACCCCTGCCTATACCTTCTAATATCCTGCCTATAAACCTCTAAGGATGACGCTAATTTGCGTATGCAGTCATACAGTAAATAAACACTCCAGACCTAGAACCTGTGGTTCCAAAGCACAAAGTATTATTCAAGTAAAAGTACAGCAGTTACACGCTATGATCCTCATAAAATCTTAGCGCAAAGAGATTATACAGACCCAAGTACAATTATACATACGCAGCACTCTCTGGTCCAGATGTTAGGCATCAGCAAGAAACCCCTCGTCAATTAGCATTCAGCACGAAGACTAGGAACCCAGGGTCAGAGCACACATATTTATACCCCCAGGAAATAAACAACACAATAGAGAAGTTTGTTGCTAATACCATTGGTCCTAAAGGAGAGGGTATATGTTACAAGGCATTTAACAGGTTGGTTCAAATAGACACGATCCAGCCTCTAACAACTGGTGGTCTCTGGTTTCCCGCCCCATGCAAATCCTAACAGTTGTTCATATGATGTACATTTTGTTGCTTGAAATCTCTGCGGTCCATAAGTTGAGAATGCATGTTGCGATCTCTCCATCGATATTACCGGAATACTGTAAAATGAGTCCGCATCAGTACAATACCAAACATGGCTTACTTATCACGTATAAAACTTTAGTTACGAAATAATCTTTATTTCATAGCAATTATAGTAAATGTGCATACTTGAATCTTATACCTTAAAGCTTATGGAACCTTGTATGTGAATATGTAATGTGTGAGTATGTGGGGTTTGATGTAAAGATGCTAGTTAACTTGGGGCAGATGCGTGTGCATGAAGTTCCATGACTTGCTCTTGCCCCAGCAGCCCCCACCATTTTCAGGCTCCAAAATACTGGTCTTTGTTCTCCCAGGGTCTGTGTGGATGTAAATTAGCACAGCTACAAGACCCAAACCTCAGATAACACTCTTGGCTTTGAAGGTATTTTATTGTAGGAAGCCTGCTAATGTAAGGTGCTACAAACGACCCTCTTGCTGTATTCGAGCAGGGCCACCTGGAGTGAGAGCAGACGTTATGTCCATGAAGCTTGTCTTCACAGGCTAGTTGTCACATGGCCATTTGCTCTGTTTAGCTAATGCAATCCAATTTTGACATACTGTACAGCCATTTCTGAAATATATCCTTTAGGGGAATTATAATACACACTTTATCCAGAGCACCCAAACTACGTAAAGTCATGAAATGGGCTTTTGATGAATCGCCGTAACTTATGGCGATGGTCACAGATGCAATCGCATGATGCTAATAGTAACATCACCACATGTACTAAAGTGTGAGTTTATCTAAAATGGCGCTTAGGCGGCCATTCGCAAAATGGCGTCTTGCGATCTCATTTCCAAGATGGCATCGCTGCGATCCAATTTTAAACTGATCTTGTCTCAGTCAATAATCCAGCTTCGACAATATATATATATACATATATATATATATATATATATATATATGCACACATATATATTATATATATATATATATATATATATGCAGTGTGTATGTGTGTATATATATATATATGTATATTTATATATGTGTATATATATATATATATATATATATATATATATATATATATATATATATATATATATATACAAAGAATGTATGACACTTACAAATCCTTTTTTTAAATTTACAGTTTCTTCTTATTAATATTTTATATCTACAAGTACAATTGTGTGTTTCTCTGCTATCTCCAACCATATCACCATATAGAAATGTATAGAGAGAATAGATTTTCTCTTCTCCATAACACTATAGCATAAGTGCTTATCCCTCAGTGAGACCTATGGTGGCTGCATCACTAAGAGAAGAGATAAGAAAACTCTTAAACTTGTCAGGTTTAGTTCAGTTTTCTGTTTCCTAAATAGAACCCTAAGCTAGCAGAGTGATTGCATGATAGCTCAACATTTCTACTTACACCAGGGGCAGAACTATGGGATACAATGGAGCCGCCGGGCTCCAGCTCTGAAGGGGCACTTCCTCCATTGTCCACAACATATTCACCCCACTTAGGGCTGTAACTATGTACTCAGAGTGTACCGTCACAGCCGACCAATACATGCCACCCCTTCCTGGCACCTGAGAAGCCACCATACACTAGTGGAGAGCTCCATGTCAGACCATCAGCTGCTACCTTCGTCTATCTATAGCCTGTCTGCATGCGAATTGCTAAATTACAGCATCAGCGGCTGTGACGGGGGGCACCAAATTATGACTTACCACCCGGCGTCTGGGATGAATTTACGCCACTGACTTACACAGTTTGTCCGGTTTTGCCAACTTTTATGCCACTATGCAAAGAAGATTAATTATATTATGTAGGAAGTAACAGCATCATAATTTGGGCAGAATAAAGTCCTGTACACACTGGAAGATGTGTGTACGGAGCGACCTAGTCAGCGACGGACTCTGCAGGGGTGCCGGTATTATCAAGTGCATACACGCTTGCCGATGCTGGCAACGACGAACGACCAAGCGGGAGGTATCTGGGCCAGGCTGCATTTGGCAGCATGGCATCATTAACGATATCGCCAGACTTAGCTGCATGAACAGACAACTGAGGATATCGTTAACGACCCGCGGGAGCATGGATCGTTCCTCATTAAGTTCATACACACTGGACGATTTGAACGATATATATCGTTCAACTATATCATTATCGTTCATATCATTCATAAATATCATCCAGTATGTATGGGCCTTTACTGTATATGTAAATAGCAGCATTGAGTTTTATTGCACTATGATTTAATTCAGTTTATTTTTTGGTTGTTTTCTTTTACCCAGGTTATACTCAATGCATCACTTGGGATTTTTAACACATTTGCTGATGTTTCAGAAGAAGTAAAAGGGAGAGGAACAAATGTCTTAACTATAGTAACACCATACATCGAAATGTTGAACCATATCCTACAGTATATAACTTATACCAGCACTAAATTTGACATAAACGCGGTGGATATTGGTGAGTCTGTATTCCATATTACATCCCATAAATGGGAAGAGGGAACTATATCTGTGCCCCATTGCCCTATCATGGTACCTGCACAGATGAGGATAACCACATTTGAAAGAGGATAGTCCTTTCTTTAAAATGATTTGCTCCTCTATTGTCTGGTGTTCACCTGAGATGAGGAAGGGCATTACATGCCCTATCTCCACTGTACGGGTCCAAACATGTGTGGACACCACCTGTTTGAAAAAGGAAGCCCTTTTTTTCAAATTGTTTTCCTCTTTAGTTATTGTCACCAGACAATTATTAAAACAGAAAGCAAAACAATTACATTTCCCACAGATGTTGCAGCACAGATGGTATAATGGTTAGCATTACTGCCTCACAGCACTGAGCCCGTGGGTTCAATACACACTACGGCCCTACCTGTGTGGAGTTTGTATATTCTCCCTGTGCTTGCGTGGGTTTCCTCCGGGTGCTCCGGTTTCCTCCCATACGCCAAAAAATATACTGGTAGGTAAATTGTCTCCCAACAAAATGACCCCTAGTGTGTATGTGTGTGTGCATGTGATAGGGAATATAGATTGTAAGCTCCACTGGGGCAGGGACGGATGTGAATGGCCAAATATTCTCTGTAAAGCGCTGTGGAATATGTGTGCGCTATATAAATAACTGGTAATAATTAAATAACTAATATCTAATACCCAGATCTACCCCATATTCTATCAAATAAAACAGTCCTCCCAATTAATGCAGTATTTTTTCTAGTTTAAATATGACAGGCCTTGTTGGGCTACCATATTATTCCAACACATTGCAATCACTTAAATCGAGATGGCAAAAATTAGCAAAATAATATAAATTAGGGGTGTGCACCGGCCACTTTTCGTGTTTTGTGTTTTGGTTTTGGATCTGGATCTTTCTTCGTGTTTTGGATCTGGATTGGTTTTGCCAAAACCACCCTTCCGTGTTTTGGGTTCTGGGTTTTGTGTTTTGGATCTGTATTTTTTTGAAAAAAAGCATAAAAACAGCTAAAATCACAGAATTTGTAGGTTTTTCTGCTCCTATGCTATTATTAACCTCAATAACCTTAATTTCCACTCATTTCCAGTCTATTCTGAACACCTCACACCTCACAATAGTGTTTTTATGTCCAAAAGGTTGCACCGAGGTAGCTGGATGACTATGCTAAGCGACACGAGTGGGCGGCACAAACACGTGACCCATCTAGGAGTGACACTGCAGTGGCAGGCAGGATGGCAGTTAGAAAAACTAGGCCCCAAACTGTACATAATGCAAAGAAAAAAAGAGGTGCAAGATGGAATTGTCCTTGGGCCCTCCCACCCACCCTTATGTTGTATAAACAGGACATGCACACTTTAACAAATCAATCATTTCAGCGCCAGGGTCTGCCACACAACTGTGGCTGAAATGATTGGTTCGTTTGGGCCCCCACAAAACAAGCTGGCAATTAATGTGTCCCTGCACAAACTGGCTCTACGGAGGCAAGATGTCATCCTCATCCTCCTCATCCACCGATTCCTCACCCTCTTCAGTGTGTACATCCTCATCCTCACAAAGTATTAACTCGTCCCCACTTGAATCCACCACCACAGGTCCCTCTGTACCTTCTGGAGGCTGGTCTCCCTGGAAGAGCTGATAATTCATTTTGATGAACATCATCTTCTCCACATTCTGTGGAAGCAACCTCCTACGCCTTTCGCTGACAAGGTTCCCGGCTGCACTAAACACTCTTTCGGAGTACACACTGGAGGGGGGGCAACTCAGGTAAAATAGAGCCAGTTTGTACAGGGGCCTCCAAATTGCCTCTTTTTCCTGCCAGTACAGGTATGGACTGTCTGACATGCCTACTTGGATGCTGTCACCGATGTAATCCTCCACCATTCTGTCAATGGTGACAGTATCATATGCAGTGACAGTAGACATGTCAGAAATTGTTGCCAGGTCCTTCAGTCCGGACCAGATGTCCAAACTTGGTCCTGCCTGCCCTGCATCACCGCCAGCGGGTTGCTTAGGATACCTAAGTTTTTTCCTGGCAGCCCCAGTTGCGGGAGAAAATGAAGAAGGAGCCGTTGACGTGTCACGTTCCGCTTCAGCTGACAGTGTGTTCACCAGCAGGTCTTTGCACCTCTGCAGGCTTGTGTCGGCCGGAAAGAGAGACACCACATAGGCTTTAAACCTAGGATCGAGCACGGTGGCCAAAATGTAGTGGTCTGATTTCAACAGATTGACCACCCTGGAATCCTGGCAAAGCGAATGAAGGGCTTCATCCACAAGTCCCACATGCCGAGCGGAATCGCTCCGTCTTAGCTCCTCCTTCACTTTCTCCAGCTGCTTCTGCAAAAGCCTGATGAGGGGAATGACCTGACTCAAGCTGGCAGTGTCTGAACTGACTTCACGTGTGGCAAGTTCGAAGGGCTGAAGAACCTTGCACAACACGGAAATCATTCTCCACTGCGCTTGAGTCAGGTGCATACCCCCTCCTTTGCCTATGTCATAGGTGGATGTATAGGCTTGTATGGCCTTTTGCTGCTCCTCCATCCTCTGAAGCATATAGAGGGTTGAGTTCCACCGCGTCACAACCTCTTGCTTCAGGTGATGGCGGGGCAGGTTCAAGAGTGTTTGCTGGCGCTCCAGTCTTCGGCACGCAGTCGCTGAATGGCGAAAGTGGCCAGAAATTTTTCGGGCCACCCAAAGCGTCTCCTGCACGCCCCTGTCGCTTTTCAGAAAATTCTGCACCACCAAGTTTATTGTGTGAGCAAAACATGGGACGTGCTGGAATTTGCCCAGATGTAATGCCCGCACAATATTGGTGGCGTTGTCAGATATCACAAATCCCCAGGAGAGTCTAAGTGGGGTAAGCCACTGGGCGATGATTTCCCTCAGTTTCTCTAAGAGGTTGTCGGCGGTGTGCCTCTTACTGAAACCGGTGATACACAGCGTAGCCTGCCTTGTAACGAGCTGGCGTTTCTGAGATGCTGCTACTGGTGACGCTGCTGCTGTTGCTGCGTAAGGTGATACATCTACCCAGTGGGCTGTCACAGTCATATAGTCCTTAGTCTGCCCTGTTCCACTTGTCCACATGTCCGTGGTTAAGTGGACATTGTGTACAACGGCATTTTTCAGGACACTGAGGACACTTTTTCTGACGTTTCTGTACAGTCTCGGTATCGCCTGCCTAGTGAAGTGGAATCTAGACGGGATTTGGAACCGGGGACACACTACCTCCATCAATTGTCTAAATCCCACTGCACTAATGGCGGATACCGGACGCACGTCTAACACCAACATAGCAGTCAAGGCCTCAGTTATACGTTTTGCTTCAGGATGACTGCTGTCGTACTTCATCCTCCTCGCTAAGGACTGTTGGAGGGTCAATTGTTTAGTAAAAGTAGTGGTGTTCCTACTTCCTCTCTGGGATGATGAACGACTCCCAGCAGCAGCAGCAACAGCAGCAGCGGCAGCAGTAGGCGTAGCAATGCAGGATCCTCCGGAGGAATCCCGGATAGGAGAGTCAGTCATGCCAGTGATATGGCCTGCAGGACTACTTCCGATCCTGACTAAGGAGGAAATTGACGAGGAGGGAGTTGACGGTGTGGTTTGCAGGCGCTTGGATACAACAGGACAACGGGATTTAGGTGTCCCTGGACTGCTTACGGTCTGAGCCAAAGTTTCTGAACTTGACAGTAACTTTTTATGAACGCGCTGCAGGTGCCGTATAAGGGAGGATGTTCCTAGGTGGTTGACGTCCCTACCCCTACTTATTTCACCTTTACATATGGTACATATGGCAAGACAGTTGTTGTCCGGATTTGGATAGAAATATTGCCAGACCAAAGAGGTGGAATGTTTGGTCTTCTGCCCAGGCATGACCGTGATGGGCTTTTTCATCCCACGGACAACAACTGTCTCCCCCGGAGCCTGATTTAAACAAACCACATCACCATCAGAATCCTCCTCGCCAACTTCCTCCTCAGCGCCAGCTACACCAGTATCCTCATCCTGTTGTACTTCAACAGTGACATCTTCAATTTGCATATCAGCAAGTGGACTGTGGGTGCTCCTTTCAGCACTTGCAGGGGGCGTGCAAATGGTGGAAAGAGCCACCTCTTCCCGTCCAGTGCTGGGAAGGTCAGGCATCGCAACCACCACCACACTTGGACTCTCTTTGGGGATTTGTGATATCTTCTTAGAAAGCACAGTTCTTCGCTGTGCTTTTGCCAGCTTAACTCTTTTGATTTTTTTAGTGGGAGGAGTGCTTCCATCGTCATGTGAAGCTGAACCACTAGTCATGAACATACTAGGGATCGACCTTAGCCGTTCCTTGCCACTCCGTGTCGTAAATGGCATATTGGCAAGTTTACGTTTCTCTTCAGCTGATTTAAATGTCTTTTTCAAGGTCATTTTCCTGAACTTTGCCATTTGGGATTGTATGTGCCCTCTACTATGACATTGGGCATCGGCCTTGGCAGACGACGTTGATGGCATGTTATCGTCTATGTCATGACTAGTGGCAGCAGCTTCAGCACTAGGAGGAAGTGGTTCTTGATCTTTCTCTATTTTATTTTTATCGGAGAAAGTTTGGTCCTCCATTTATGTTATATCGATTTGATATATACGTGCGGCTAAACACAGAAAATTAATTTTTTTTTGGTTCGGACTGGAGTGTACTTTGTGGGTTACAGCACCCTTTAACGGTCAAGCCAGCCGGCCCTTTACTTATGACACAGGCGCACTCTTGGCACTACTTTGTTGATGCACGTGCGGCTACTGCGCACACAATTCACAAACACAGAAATTAATTTTTTTTTGGTTTGGACTGGAGTGTACTTTGGGGGTTACAGCACCCTTTAACGGTCAAGCCAGCCGGCCCTTTACTTATGACACAGGCGCACGCTTGGCACTACTTTGTTGATGCACGTGCGGCTACTGCGCACACAATTCACAAACACAGAAAATAATTTTTTTTTGGTTTGGACTGGAGTGTACTTTCGGGGGTTACAGCACCCTTTAACGGTCAAGCCAGCCGGCCCTTTACTTATGACACAGGCGCACGCTTGGCACTACTTTGTTGATGCACGTGCGGCTACTGCGCACACAATTCACAAACACAGAAAATAATTTTTTTTTAGGTTTGGACTGGAGTGTACTTTCGGGGGTTACAGCACCCTTAACGGTCAAGCCAGCCGGCCCTTTACTTATGACACAGGCGCACGCTTGGCACTACTTTGTTGATGCACGTGCGGCTACTGCGCACACAATTCACAAACAGAAAATAATTTTTTTTTTGGTTTGGACTGGAGTGTACTTTCGGGGGTTACAGCACCCTTAACGGTCAAGCCAGCCGGCCCTTTACTTATGACACAGGCGCACGCTTGGCACTACTTTGTTGATGCACGTGCGGCTACTGCGCACACAATTCACAAACACAGAAAATAATTTTTTTTTTGGTTTGGACTGGAGTGTACTTTCGGGAGTTACAGCACCCTTAACGGTCAAGCCAGCCGGCCCTTTACTTATGACACAGGCGCACGCTTGGCACTACTTTGTTGATGCACGTGCGGCTACTGCGCACACAATTCACAAACACAGAAAATAATTTTTTTTTGGTTTGGACTGGAGTGTACTTTCAGGGGTTACAGCACCCTTTAACGGTCAAGCCAGCCGGCCCTTTACTTATGACACAGGCGCACGCTTGGCACTACTTTGTTGATGCACGTTCGGCTACTGCGCACACAATTCACAAACACAGAAAATAATTTTTTTTTGGTTTGGACTGGAGTGTACTTTCGGGGGTTACAGCACCCTTTAACGGTCAAGCCAGCCGGCCCTTTACTTATGACACAGGCGCACTCTTGGCACTACTTTGTTGATGCACGTGCGGCTACTGCGCACACAATTCACAAACACAGAAAAAAATATTTTTTTAGGTTTGGACTGGAGTGTACTTTCGGGGGTTACAGCACCCTTAACGGTCAAGCCAGCCGGCCCTTTACTTATGACACAGGCGCACGCTTGGCACTACTTTGTTGATGCACGTGCGGCTACTGCGCACACAATTCACAACCACAGAAAATAATTTTTTTTTGGTTTGGACTGGAGTGTACTTTCGGGGGTTACAGCACCCTTTAACGGTCAAGCCAGCCGGCCCTTTACTTATGACACAGGCGCACGCTTGGCACTACTTTGTTGATGCACGTGCGGCTACTGCGCACACAATTCACAAACACAGAAAATAATTTTTTTTTAGGTTTGGACTGGAGTGTACTTTCGGGGGTTACAGCACCCTTAACAGTCAAGCCAGCCGGCCCTTTACTTATGACACAGGCGCACGCTTGGCACTACTTTGTTGATGCACGTGCGGCTACTGCGCACACAATTCACAAACACAGAAAATAATTTTTTTTTTGGTTTGGACTGGAGTGTACTTTCGGGGGTTACAGCACCCTTAACGGTCAAGCCAGCCGGCCCTTTACTTATGACACAGGCGCACGCTTGGCACTACTTTGTTGATGCACGTGCGGCTACTGCGCACACAATTCACAAACACAGAAAATAATTTTTTTTTTGGTTTGGACTGGAGTGTACTTTCGGGGGTTACAGCACCCTTAACGGTCAAGCCAGCCGGCCCTTTACTTATGACACAGGCGAACGCTTGACACTACTTTGTTGATGCACGTGCGGCTACTGCGCACACAATTCACAAACACAGAAAATAATTTTTTTTTGGTTTGGACTGGAGTGTACTTTCAGGGGTTACAGCACCCTTTAACGGTCAAGCCAGCCGGCCCTTTACTTATGACACAGGCGCACGCTTGGCACTACTTTGTTGATGCACGTGCGGCTACTGCGCACACAATTCACAAACACAGAAAATAATTTTTTTTTGGTTTGGACTGGAGTGTACTTTCGGGGGTTACAGCACCCTTTAACGGTCAAGCCAGCCGGCCCTTTACTTATGACACAGGGGCACTCTTGGCACTACTTTGTTGATGCACGTGCGGCTACTGCGCACACAATTCACAAACACAGAAAATAATTTTTTTTTAGGTTTGGACTGGAGTGTACTTTCGGGGGTTACAGCACCCTTAACGGTCAAGCCAGCCGGCCCTTTACTTATGACACAGGCGCACGCTTGGCACTACTTTGTTGATGCACGTGCGGCTACTGCGCACACAATTCACAAACACAGAAAATAATTTTTTTTTGGTTTGGACTGGAGTGTACTTTCGGGGGTTACAGCACCCTTTAACGGTCAAGCCAGCCGGCCCTTTACTTATGACACAGGCGCACGCTTGGCACTACTTTGTTGATGCACGTGCGGCTACTGCGCACACAATTCACAAACACAGAAAATAATTTTTTTTTAGGTTTGGACTGGAGTGTACTTTCGGGGGTTACAGCACCCTTAACGGTCAAGCCAGCCGGCCCTTTACTTATGACACAGGCGCACGCTTGGCACTACTTTGTTGATGCACGTGCGGCTACTGCGCACACAATTCACAAACACAGAAAATAATTTTTTTTTTGGTTTGGACTGGAGTGTACTTTCGGGGGTTACAGCACCCTTAACGGTCAAGCCAGCCGGCCCTTTACTTATGACACAGGCGCACGCTTGGCACTACTTTGTTGATGCACGTGCGGCTACTGCGCACACAATTCACAAACACAGAAAATATATTATTTTTTTAGCACTTGGGGGGAGCACCCCTGATGGACAGAGCACCCCCTGGACAACACTACAGCACCCCTTTAGGACTGGGACACTGCACAGGACTTTGGAACTGACTGCACAACACAGTCCAGCCAGCCCCTATGGACTTTGAAGTAGTGGACACAGCCCCTATTAACAACAGCAGCACAGCACAACACAGCCAGCCCCTATGGACTTTGAAGTAGTTGACAACAGCAGCACTACACTACACTACACAGCACTAACTCCCACCCTCCCTCTTCACTGTCCACAGCCGAGTGAGAAAATGGCGCCGACGCGGGTACCTTATATAGGATCCAAAACCCGCGAGACTCGGAAGGCGGGATGATGACGTTTTGCCTCGATGTCAGATCCGAGTCAGGCGGGAAAAGTCGAGCCTGACTCGGATCGGACTCGGATCGGGGGGGCTCGGGGGGGTTCGGATTTCAGAAATCCGAACCCGCTCACCCCTAATATAAATGTATTACCATTTCAACTTAAGATTTTATTGTGAAAAGCCACATGTAGAATCCTGATTTTTTATTTTTTTATATTTTGGAAAGGTACTGTACATTCATGTCACAGCAAGTAATACAAAATATTGCATTGTGTTGTTTAAAAAAATACTTTTAGTTCACTTCATTAAAAAAAATTTTTTGCCATTTTGCTTATATTTTATTATGTAATTTAGAAGAGCAAAAAGACCAATGGTATTTTCCAAAGATGCAATATCTTCTAGAAAAACCTCAGCAGGAAAGGGGTTAACAGGAGCCCCGCATTACCATTCTGTGGTGTTGGGGATATTGTTACTTCCACTATTTAACTTTCATTGTTTGGATTCGCTCTTGCCTCCATTGTCTCTCTCATACAGTCTGTGGCTTAGGCTTACTCATATAATTGCATAAGTGGGATGGCTACTGCCCACCACAGTCCTTTGCAACTGCTGTAACTATTCCTAGCATTCTGTTCTGTCAACTAATAGACCGTGGAATCGGAAGATTAAGGGGTTTATTAATAAACAAAAATATGTCTTTTTTTCAGCATTTTAGATGCCATATTTTTGTTTTTCCTGTATTCAGTTAGTTACATAAAAGTGTCTTTTCATTTCTCCTTACACATTCCTGCAGCATGTGCAGCTGTGCAGGAACAGTATTTATATAGATGATAGAAGCAATGCTTCTCTCATCTTAAGAAACATCTCTGGATGGCATTGTGTGCCCTTTTACCTTTAGAAATGGAGAAAAGCAGGGAAGAGGTGTTCTCCTATTGCTTTACTCCGTTGCTACAGCCAGTTCCGTCACCTCTGCTCCCCCGGTTGCTCCCACTCCCCTAGCTGGCTCCCTCCCGTCTGCTCCCCGGCCACTTCTCTGATCAGCGTTGGGCTGCCGTCACCAACACTAATTGTCGCGTATGCAGAAATTGCAGACAATACAAATATTTTTGCAAATGCAAAATATGTTTAAATCTCCTCGATGGGATGGCCCTTTGCCATAAGAGTTGTCCTGCCACTTACATATGGAGATAATAACAAAGTAAAAAGCAGAGAGCTAAAACAATTGAATTCCGCCCTCTGACTGTCAGTCTAGAATACAAGTATAATTAACAACTGTTTAAAAATAGGTTATATTTGTATGATGTATGCTAAATCTGCTTTTTCCCTTGTTTGTTTTTTTAGTAACCTTTCAGATGGGAGAACATGTGGCCAAGTTCCCACTGAAGATAAGACAACCACAGATTCCACTTTTATATGATTCTGGACCAGGTGATTCTGATTGTGATTCTATGTAGTTTTTAGTAGTCACCAAAATAAAACATTTACACTATTACAAAAATAAATCAAAGCAAGTAATAAGCTTGTTCATCCATGATTGGCTCAGTGAATAAAAATATGATATGTCTGTTATGTGTGGCCGCTGTGGCTTGCTATCTGATTGGCTCTCAGATTGACGTTGGCCCGGCGCTTATCCATATATTTGCAAATGTATGTAACCAATACCTCTGAATTTCTATTGTTATGTAGGATTCAAGTATTTTTGTTGATATTGCTGCAGTTTGCTGGAGGGAAAATCCCTTTTTTTCTGTAGTTCAGTGTAAACCCCGCCCTTTACAAGTACCTGTGCAATGTCATTAAGCTGATGTGAGCGACCACCATACTTTTTGTATGTGGCTCTCAGCAGCTGCCTAGCAACTTAAGCGCTGCTATGGCTCTTTCCTGCCTGTATTCTGGCTGTTTCCTAGCAATTAGGTTGCTGACAGCTACGTGTATCAGCTCACCTGTTTGGAATACCTTGTTACCTGCCTCCAGCCGGATGACTCCTGTGATTGGTCTGTCTCCCTTTCATTATGGATTCTGGTCAGTTCTTGCCTGCCAGTGAGATTTCCTAGTTCTTGATTCTAGTGAGCTTGTCACGCGGTCGCTGTACCCTGTAAAGTTCCCAGTCTCCCCGTCTGTTTCTGTGTCCTGGTATCCTGCCCATGTATACCTGCATCTTTGAACCCTGCCTCAGTCTTCTATGTGGAGTCCCTGTCAGTCCTGCTCTTGTATCCTGCTGGATTGTGCCCAGTAGCATTGTCCTGTGTCTATCCCAGCTCCGTGTCTGTGCCTTGTCAAGACCCTCCAGCTTTACCTTTTGTGTCACCTCCGGTCTGTGTCCAGTCCCAGCGATTTATTGTGGATTCACCCTGCCAGTTCAATCATATCAAGTCCTGGCTTTGTTTAAATCCATTCTGTGTGTCTGTTGTTGTCTATTGCAGCAAAGTATATTCATCCCAGCTGAGCCTGTAGTTGCAAGTCTGCAGATAACTGTTTCCTGTGTACGTGGATCCAGTGGTGGCTCCAGAGGTGAGGGGCTGCAGCACAGTCCAAAATTCAAATAGGGGAGCCACACCAACTGCCTTCCCTTCAACATGACTCCTTCCATCAGGTACAAAATGCTCCGCTCCTGGACTTTCACCTAGGTAATTGATAAGACAGGTGTTTCACCACAGGTGACTGCAATCATCAATTAAGAAGGAAGTGCAGGAGCAGAGCATTTTGTACCTAATGGAATGGGTCATGTTGGAGGGTCTGCACCTGCCATTTCAAACGCTGCCAAACATAGATGGCTGGGACTCACTGGTAGTCTCCCCTATTTGAATTTTGGACTGCGCTGCAGCCCCACCACTGGAGCCACCACTGCCTGGATCTGTACTCAAGTTACAGATTTGCCACTTTGTTATATCTCCTGTTATTACTAGAGATGTGCGCCGACGCCCGTGTTTTGGTTTTGCTTTTGGATCTGGATTGGTTGCCAAAACCTCACCTCTGTGTTTTGTTTTTGTGTTTTGGTTTTGGATCTGGATTTTTTTCTTAAAAAAATCAAAAAACTGCTAAAATCACATAAAATTTGCCTTTTTTTGTTCCTACAATATTAATAACCTCAATAACATTTATTTCCACTCGTTTCCAGTCAATTTTGGTTACCTCACAGCTCACAATATTGATTTTTTTTTCCATCTAGTTAAAGGGCCAAAAGGTTGCATCCAGCTTGCTGACTCAAAACTGATTGATATAATTATTAATAGAGTTGAGGACTGTGCAAAGATGATGGTTGGGATACTCTTGAGGATTGAAGGCATGAGCCTTCATAGAGGACAAGGAAGTTGACGGCCTTGCATTATCATGAGGACTGTTGGCGGCAGCTACAACATGTGGTTCTTGGCCTTGCTCTCCTGTCATCTGACAGCCCTCGATATTTTCTGCGGTCTTGAAGCAGTGTCACAAGCACCAATAGTGTAGCCAAGGTGCAGTTACAAAATTCACACACGTGCAGTCGTGCGCACACAGAAAAAAAATATACAAAAGACACACTTTATTTTTTCGGGTCCAGAACTTGGGCCCAGAGCACAGATTGGTGACGACTGGAGTCAGGCAGCACTAGGTTGCGTTGCTGTATATTGTGTCGCTAAGCCTAACAAGCACACACACACAGAAAATAAATAGACAAAATACACTATATTTTGAGGGGGGTTGTGGGGTCAAGAACACAGATAGATGACGACTGGAGTCGGGCAGCACTAGGTTGCATTGCCGACTTGCTAGATCTTGTGCGGCTAAGCCTAATACGCACAGACACATAGACAATTATTAGAAAAAAAACCAATTGATTTCTATTTTTTTTTCAGCTCCAGAACTTGGGCCCAGAGCACAGATTGATCACAACTGTAATTGGGCAGCACTAGGTTGCAACTTGCGTTGCAGGCTGGATCTTGTGCAGTACTGCGGTTAAACCTAGCACGCACACACACACACAGACAAATATAAAAGACACTTTGATTTATTTTTTTTAGCAACTTGCGCTGCTAGCTGGATCTTGTGCGGTACTGTGGTTAAGCCTAACACACACACACACACACACACACACACTGCATGTCTCGATACTGGCTGTGTCTGCGGCAGCTTAGACTTACTCAGAAGGCTGATGGCGCCTGACCTGCGTTTGATGTATTCGGTTTTATGCATGAGCGGCGGATGTGAGATGCTTTCAGTGGGCATCTCTAAGTGCTGGATGGTGAGTGAGCCATTAGCATATTTTCACAATTGCAATCCGTGAGGGATAGCAGCTGTGATGGCAATTGCATGCAGATCTGAATCAGGTCAAGAGTCTTTAACTTCAAACTTCAAATGATTATGTTTATGTCCTTCATATATTATGATGTATACACTGTGCACATATTTACATTTTTCTTTATTAATCTGTTATTATTTTGTTTTCTAAATATGTGCAGATCAAAACCTAATTTCACTTGTCACCATTACAACAAAAACATTTTTCCGTTATGAAAAGCTGAGAGTCCTAATTAAGAGTATCCGCAGGTTTTATCCAGATATTAAAATAATTATTGCTGATGACAATGAGAACCCACAGAAGATTGAAGAACCAAATGTGGAGCAGTATTTCATGCCCTTTGCAAAGGTATATTTACAGTGCAGTAGTTATGGTTTTTCTATTTTTTTCTTTCATTTTGTTCCCTATGCTTGAAACTATTGAGTTACAATACTGTACCCCCTCTTGGCCATTTTTTAATAATTATTTTTTTTTAGCATGTAATATGTCTGTACCCCTTATAAAGTTATGTAGCATTACAGAAATTGTTGCCATTTTATCAATACTGATGGTTATGTTGATAATAACAAATTCCTTTCTGGCCTAATGAGTATTTATATCTGAGGTTTTCAGAAATCTCTCTTTAGGGATTTGTCATTTATACACTACGGGCCAAATGTGCAGTAATAGGGTGAGAGTTTAGAAAACATAAGAGTTTAGCAGTAAACTCTCACACTATTACTCTGGTCGAGTAATATTTACAAAACGGGAAAACATCTGCATGAGACCTTAAATCGTGAGAGTTTTTTGAGACTGAAAACATTGGAGTTTGTATGTTCTCAGACTCTATTACTTTGGCCGAGTTTAAAAAGTATGAGAGTTTACTCTCACATTTCCCAAACTCTCACCCTATTATAGTTGGCCCTATGGATCAGACTCTGAGTTAGATGCAGTGGTGACCGTGTGTGTTTCTTTTTCCGCAATTGCATCTGCGACTTAATGCTAAACAGGGGCGCCGAGAGGGGGGGGAGCGAGTACGGATTACCCGGGCCCGGGCTTCCTGAGGGGCCCTGTCGGGGCGCGGGTCTGGTGCCGCCCCTCCCTCCCTCACAGCAGCCCAGCACACAGCGTGTGCTGAGCTGCAGTGGAGACTGCTCGTGGCTGCTGAGCAGTAGCCACAGCAGTCTCCTATACCTGTGGGGGGGAGCGATCACACTGATCGCGCCACCCCTGGCTTTGAGCAGGGCTGAGGGGGCTCAGAGCACCCCCTCCCCAGCGTGCAGCGCCGCTTTGCAGCGCAGCAAAACTGGGTTTTTTTCCCGGGAAGGGGGCGTGACCACGCCTCCCGCGATTAGGCCACGCCCCCTATTACCCTAGCCAGCTGCTGCTCTCAGCGGGCCTGGTGCTAAATACTAGTATAAGCCTTTCCCTGGTGTACATTGTTGGATCTGAATGTCCAAGGAATGGCATGCGCACTTTGTGCATCTTTAGACTCAACAATCCTGCATCAGACACACCATTAAAATTCGCACCAGTTAAAAAACATCGACCATTTGTAGGAATATCTGCATTGCATCCAACTCCGAATCAACCCTCACGTTTAATAACCAAAGCTTTGTAAGGAAGTCAAACTTTAAATATCAAATTAATGTACTGTATATTTTTTGTAAAAATCACAAACGTTCTTTGACGATTTATTGTGAAATAGAACAAAATCTAAATTATTATCTACAAAGAGGAGATAAATTATATACTGTACCAATTGATTTGCTTGATCTTATAGATAAAAAATACAATTCATGTACAGAACTTTGCTTATCAATAGTTTGTTTCAGATAAACACACATAATATTATTTCTTTGAAAGTTTTAACTTATCGCTATCTCCCCTCGAGCCGCTGTGCCTACAGTGATCTTTCTTCTTCGGGGTCCATAGGGATATTATGGTTGGAAGACCAGGCACCAAACAGTTGAAAACTTTGGCTCCCGGAATGCCCTGGTTCCTCCTCCATATATACCCCGCCCCTAGCCATAGGACTTCAGCTTGTTCGTTTGGAGTGGCAGGATCAGACATACCTTTTGTACAGGAGACTGCTTGGCGGTATTAAGCTTCAATTTTATGATTTATTTTACTTTGGTTTTACTTGAGTGGGCAGTACTAAGCATCAGTATTAGGACGCACGGGCTGCGACTCCATCTACCTCTGCCAAGCCGCAACATCAGTAATTGTGCTGGTGAATTCACCGGGTCGTGGCTGAACTTGGCTAACAGCAATGCTGCATCAGGTAAGGCGATTCCTCGCTTGTGGGGAATCTCCAGTGCCAGATTAAGGTCTACATGGGCCTGGAGCTGAAATTTATGAAGGGCCTATCGTGTGCTGCTACAGGGTAATGTGATAACCTCTGTGGCAGTGTGAATAGTGATGTGGGGGCATGCCTAGTGGATGTGGTCAGCACAGGGGGTGTGGCTATCTCCATGGGGGCATAACTTGCGCCTACTTTTATAGAGCTATAACAAAAAAGGTTTTTTTTTTTTTGTAAAAGGGCAAACACAGCTGCCATCCGCGGCCTATGGCACCTCTGAAGGCTAAGATTGATCATCCCTCTTTGATGCAGCAGCTCCCTATATATATATATATATATATATATATATATATTACAGTATGTTCGTAGCTTGACAAAGGGACAGATGCGTCCTGAAACGTTAGTGGTGTTACAAATGTGTATGTGATACAGATTTACTATTTACACAAATCTCTAAGTGCTGCAGCTTGTTGGTGTCAGTCGTCTACATGGATTCTTCCTGAAGGCACCGGAGTTGATGAATACCTGACAGGAGAATGCCAATCCGAGTGGGAGTATATGTGTATATATATATATGTATATACACATACATGGAGAGGAGCGGTCAGTGAGATTCATTCAGAGCAATTGATAGACTATTGTTATCCAGATCTTTGGAGATTAACCATTTGAAAGCCCCCTCCATCTTTGTGAGTTTCACATTTGGAAAAACAATCTGGTGTGGTTTATGTTGACTATTTGGTGTCTGGAAAACTGAGTTGTCCAGACCTTTCATTATTGAAGACTGTTCACTTGAAAGTCTCGTGGTTTTTATGAATTTCATATTTGGAAAAATGTCCTGATCCACCCCTGAGGAAGTCCTTTTAAGGACGAAATGCGTCAGGTGTTATTTCTAGTCATTTCTAACCTTTTGGGAGAATACAAGGTGGGACAGTAATATTGACCCCCCATTTTTAGATTTTTATATTGTGTATTTTTAAATGATCATTGTGTTACAATAAATCATATATTTTTATGACACTAATAGCGGCCTTTGGCTCTCTTGGGTGATTCTTTCTTGGTGCGAGGGTTCTTCTTTTAGATCAACCATAAGGAAGATTCCACTATACTAAAGAGAAGTGCCAACTTCAAATTTTTTTCATCAATACCATAAAGATTCGATTTCGATCAACATCGTTAGAAGATCAGTTCACGTCAAGTGTATTCTCACGTCTGACTATTGGAGGATACTTTGTTTTAAAGACCTTTTGGAATTTGTTCTACAGTGTCAATTTGGAACCTTATTATTTTCACTTATGCAAATTAAATTCACCTAAAATTAATTATTAATTTGGTCTGTATCTTCTTGGACATTGGTGCAAGATTGATTTAGGTTTAATGATGTTATAAGGACTATATGTAGAAAATTGTTTACTAATTTTGAAGCACACCCTTTTACATTTTTTTGTTGGATTCGATTTGTAGACCCTTCTAACAGGGGGTCAAGGAAAAAGGGGTTGTGGCTATTTATTTATCATTCCATTGAAGTTCTTTACAGACTCATATTTTCAAATTTAGCGCAGTTTAAAGGCTTTCTTCTTGTGGATATATATACACTTTTGTAAGAACTGCACTCACAGAGAACAAAAAGTCAGCTTGTTGGGGTGCACAACTCAGGTCACCTAGCGGAATCCATCCATAGGCAGCCACACATAAATGCAAAGGAAGAGAGAGTACTCACCAATCTTCATACAGTGGGTAGACAACTTTAATAATTCACGATATCACATGAGACAATACGAAAAAAGTTGACGTTTCGGGTCACTCAGGGCCCTTTGTCAAGAACAGAATATCACATCCCCAATCGTCCAGGTAGCAAGTCCCACCACCAGAGCAAATGAGTCTATAAATACCCCAGAGGCCTCTTAGATAGACACACCCCCAATTAAATAAATTAAGTAATACCGCTAAAGTGAGATGTCCAAAAGTAACCTTCACAGGCAATCATGCAGCTGATACAAAAGCATTTACCTGGTAGCCAATGTCACACCACCATGGGCATAGTCCGATGAAACAAACTTCATGATGTACGGACTCCATGTGTCTAAACGGCTCTCTGGCGTGCGTGTCGCCAGCTGGAACGCAAACCGGAAGTGACCATATGCATGTATGGATCCCGAGATGGCCAAACTAACACTGTGGTGAACTCATTGGTCGCCAATCTTAAGACTATTGAAATAGCCCCGTCAGACAATGGAGGCCATTCAAACAAGACAACTTAATCTCTTTCTTACCAACAAACCTTGGACACTAATATGCATCTAAATCCATCCCTAGCTGCTGGCGCATCTGCCTAATGCAATCAGTGTACCACTAATCACTGTACTCATACTCGAGAGTCGCCCCCATGTTACATTAGTAACAAGACCGCCCACATCAACTTAACTCCTTCTAAGTTACCTCTGGACACCTCACAATCGCAGCTATTATACCCCTACGAACTCCCCAGAATAAAATATATAATATTCGAAACTCTTTAAATGAGTATCGGCAAGATCAGGTGCAAATGTACCTAAATCGCCGCACACATATAGAAAATACATACAAGCAACAATAAAAACATTGTAAACCAAAAAGAACACAGGGCACTGAACACACTTGCAAAAACTACACCTAGATCTAATTTGTCACTTCAATTGAGTGCCAATTATTATTATTATAGTTAACTCCAACAGTAGAAGTCCAAAAAAGAGACCGAGAAAACAATCTATACCCCATGGATCAAATGAAAATATTTAGAGGATTTATCTCGTTAAGTCCTTTAGGGGCCACAGTGTCCAACTGATGAATCCATCTTGCTTCTCATTTTAGAAGTTGTAAACCTCTATCCCCACCGCGAGTCAAAGGTGGAATCCAGTCTATAATCATGTATCTCAGAGTACTCAATTGATGATGTTCCTTTAAAAAATGTACCGCCACTGGCTTATCTGTGGTACCTGTGGCATAAGCCAAACGTATGGAAGAGCGATGTTGCGTCATTCGCTCCTAAAAAGTACTTATCGTTTTCCCCACATACATTAGCCCACAGGGGCAAATGAGGAAATACACAACATGATCCAAATTGCATGTCAATCGGTGCTTCAGATAAATTTTTTGTCCACTTTGAGGATGGCAAAGGAATCGTCCAGTTATAAGGGATCTGCACGTCATGCACCCCAAACATTCATGGACAACCAATTATCTCTACTGGATTTGCAAGGACGTAAATCTGGTCTAAGCAATATGTCCTTTAAGTTCCGGCCCCTGCTCACGCTGAGAAGCGGAGAGACTTGTTTCAAACTCTTAAATGCAGGGTCAGAGGTAATTAACGGCCAATTTTTCTTAATCGATTTTTTCGTGGCCTTCAAGTTAGTGTCACATCATAATCCAAGTATAATCTTTTCTGAATTTTCACCTGGCGGCCTTTGTTGCCCATTACCAACTATTGCTTTCGCTCTGGGGAGGCATCTCTCAATGTCATTCCTACAGTAACCACATTCAAAAAACCTGTTACTGCATTCTAATAATTGTTCATCAGCCACTTTCGGGTCTGAGTTGTTCCTAAGCACCCTTACAAATTGGGAAACTGGTAAATTTGATTTTAAAGAATCCGGATGATGGCTCGAGGCCCACAAGAGGGTGTTCCTAGCGGTCTCTTTTCTGTACAAAGTGTATCCTATTGCTGATTCATGTCTTAACACAGTCACATCAAGAAAATTAATTTGAAAATCATCGGCTGCTGCCGTAAAGTGAATTGGAGAGTCTAGATTGTTCAAAAACTCGACCATTTCAAAAAAAGAACCCTTGTCACCCCTCCAAATGACAAAAATGTCATCAATAAATCTCTTAGAAAAAACTAATCTATCTGCAAAGCGTTCAAAAATGTGTTTCTGCTCATATATATATATATATATATATATATAAATTGGTTGGATACGGGATGCCGGTGCTCAGGATCCTGGCAGTCAAAAATACCTGATGCCGGCATCCCGACAGGGTTAGGATAACAACACTTGTCGGTCAGTATCCTAACCCTCCCTCCACACTGCCTAATACTAACCCTCCCCCCTGCACCCCTAAACCTAAGCCTCCCTAGTGTCTAACCCTCCCCCTAATGCCTAACCCTAACTCCAGTACTTACAGTCGGGATGCCGGGACCAGGATTCTGACAGGTGTCAGGATTCCAGCGCTGGCATTGTAAGCGCCGAGATCCGTCTGTATGATGACCGCATCCAATACCAATAAAGGCGGCACTCTGACAGCGATTATGGATCACGCAGGATCCCCAAGATGCTTTTAACGATTCAGAATTCTATACTTAGGTTCTTTCATCATGAAAGAACCTAAAGCCAGGTACACACTAGGTCGACGTTGGCTGACCCACAACCTATCTGATGATTGGTAAGTGTATACATACTTGCCAGTCGTCTGCCCGATGACCCAGGCTTGACAGCTGCACAGCAAATGGGATATGTATGTGAACCATGTCGTTCACATACATATTCGCTGTACACACCCGGTGATGCACTATGGATATATCGCCAGTTCAGTGAAAGGAGCGATATATGTATCAGTGTGAACTCAGCTTAAGTAAAGAGTTCTGAAATGTTGAAAGCATCTGGATGTCCTGTGTGGTCCGTGATCACCGCCAGGGTTCCGACTTTATTGGCATATATGTTTGGATGCCAACCTATTGCAGAAGCTGGCAATTAAGGAGGACACCAGTGCAAGTTTTATTTATGTGCATGGGAGTGCCGGCTTCAACATCTGATTATACACATATACAGTGCTCGAAGTGGGGCGGTATACGGCGGTATGACATACCACCACTTCCTGCCACCACTTCGTTTTTGCCACAGGAAAAAAGGTACCAGCATTGGGATCGTATATGGGATCCTAATGCTGGAACAGCAGCAGCATTGCGTGGAGATGTGTCCCGCTGGGGACACATCTCGACGGCGGCGCTGGGATGGAGGCAGCCAGGAGCTACACTGACATCAGTTAGCACCAACCGCCAGTCAATCCTGGTTCACGGACAGGCTGACAATTAAAAGAAGGGGCGGTCACAAGCCAATCATGGCTCGCGGCCCGCCAGCCAATGAGAAGCTGCCAAGTGGCAGCTTCTCATTGGTTGCCAGCCAGTGCTGACTTTAAAATGCCGCCCCGTCAGCGGAAACATCTCTCTCCACTCGGCTGGGAACCACCGAGTGCTGCTCCTTAGCCGGCATCAGCGCGCAGCTCACATAGGTGAGCCTGATCTTAAATCCCCCAGCGTGACTTAGGTTGCAGGGACAGTACAAGGCAGGGTGAGTACATGCACTGCTTACCGCTCACTGCTGACACATGAAAGGGGGGATTGAAAGTTCCACACCCCCACCTCGAAATTCCCACTTCGAGCACTGCACATATATATATATATATATACACATTGCATATGTACACACATATATACATATATAAACACATTATATATATTTATACATGCAATACACACATTATTATATACATACATACATGCAATACACACATTATGTGTGTGTGTGTATATATATATATATATATATATATACACACACACATATGTACTTGCATACATACACACACATACATAGGTGGCAGACAGTACACTGACCTGTGGGAGGGAACACTGGTTATGCATGCTGATTTCTCCTCACGGCTGGTGAAAGCTCCCTCCTTCCTTTGCAAGGCAGCTCAGCCTCTGCACTCCACTCGATAGGTTGACCTTATACTGTAGTTTAATTTCTGTGCCCAGCTATTGATTATGATGCCCAGGGAGGGGGGGTAGTGGCCCTTTGGGTGAATGAGACTATGCTTCAGATGATCCGGGGGACCGGAGCATATGGTGACCCAAGGGACACAACTGCAGATGGGAACTTTAGTACGACCTGGGGGCGGAGCTTTGGCTGACAAGGGGGCGGGGCTTTGGGTGCCACAGGGGCGGAGCCTCCTACTGCAGGGAGAGGATATTCGGACAGTCAGTCAGTGACGTGTGAGTTCGGACAGCCGATGCGGGGAATGGTCCAGACTTCGGATCCTCCTTCATTGCAATGCAGTGTCGGATTCAAAGCAGTGCAGACAATGTTCACAGGGATTTTTTTTTCCTGTCTGCACTGTGTTGAATCCTGTGTGCGTATTTTTATAGTCGGTCTGGAGCTGTAGCTCCACCCGCCCCATTAGTAATCCGGCCCTGGGAATCCATCACAGCAGTCCTTGCTTCTGGTGTAGAGATGCACCAGAAGCTGCTGCTGTAAGTACCAGGGATTGTCCATGTCCTTACTACACCAGCCATGGCCTTATCGTCTGACGCTGAGGATTGTAAGCAGACGCATATCTGCTGCTATGAGACTGGCGTACCTGGTTGGCTAATGCAGCATTCGGGAGGTAGGCAGCTCCTCCCCCGACCCAGACACAGTCCTGATAAATAGGTTTTGCTTGTCTGGGTTGCTCCACCTGTCTTCAACGTGCATGAGACGCTCATGGTTCATGCTAAGAGCACCTGGTAGCTACAGTCTCAGGAGGGTCTGGCAGTTCCCCTGTATACCTCACCTTGGGTTAAGGTATACGGTGCTCTGTCTCCTACTATTACTTTGCATTGGCTGTAGTTGATTTCGAGCTCATTATAATATATTGCATATATATTTTTAGGTGACTGCTGCCACGAGACAGCATACCCGGCGGTACACACACTCCTGATTAATAGGTTCGCATTTCTGGGTTGCTCTGCCTCACCTCCACATGCTCAGGGTCCAGGGTGTGTACCTGGTAGTTGATTTCAGGAAGGGTCTGGGTCATTCTCCTTGTAAACCTCTCCCTTGGTTAATGTATAAAGTGCTCTATATCCTACAAATATTTGGTTGCTTTAGTCAATTTTGAGCACATGATTATTATATTACATACGCATTGTATGTGACTGTTTGCTAGCTGCTGACTGACTATGATTTTCTATCTGTCAATTATAACTGTCACTGTTATTTCTTTCTGAGTGCCTTACATTCATTTAAGATTTTGTGAAGCTGGTCACATTACTGTGCTATTGTTACCTTTACTTTAAACATGTCTAAAGATAAAGGGAAATAAGATGAGGAGCCACCTGTGTCATGTAAAGCATGTGCGGCATTTGTGTCCTCACAGGATGTAAAGGAGGGTTTGTGTGCTGTTTGTTTAAAGAGATACCTCACCAGTCCTGTTTACCTGTTGTTGGACAAGAGCCATTCTGGGTTGCCTCTTATTATGATGCAGGTGGTGGATTGTTTGGCTACTCCAATGATGCCTCCTTGTATGGGGTGTCCACATATGTTTTCATCTCTTGGGCATTCCTCTATAAAGGATATGGATGGCCACTCTTGTCAGAGTATGGCTTCAGCTCATGTGGATAGCAGACAGGTAGTGACTAAAGCATCTAAGCGTAAGTTGTCTTTAGCTCAATCTGTTCAACACATGGATTCAGACACATCATTGGAGGGGTCTGATGATGCGCAGGATTCATCTCCAGGGTCTACTTCTGGAGAGGAGGATCATCCATCTACTGTGGATGTTACTTCTTTGGTGAGGGTGGTTAAATCAGTCCTAGATATTCAAGATGATGAACCCACTCATAGTAAGAAGCCTTTTATGTTTAATCACCACCGAAAGGTGGTCAAAATGTTGTTTCCTGAGTCTGAGTCTGTTTTGTTGATAAGAGAACAAAATCATTATACCCATTCCCACCTTTGGTATGCGCTAAGTGGGAGGTACCTCCTACTGTGGATGCTCATGTATCGCATCTTATGAAGAAGGCTACATTGCCTATTCCATCAGCATCTTCTCTGAAAGATTCCAAAGACAAAAAGATTGAATCTTGTCTTAAAACGTTTTTTTCATCAACTGGAGCGGTTACCAGTCTTGCTATTGCTGGAGCCTGGGTAGGTAAAGCAGTTGAAGAGTGGATTGGAGCATTGGAAGATTCCCTACCAAATGCTACCAGAGAATAGATAGGGAATATCTCCCATATAAAGGAAGCTGCTTCCTATCTGGGAGGACCTGCAGTGGATGCTAGAATTTTAGCTTCTAAGCCATAAGCAGTGTCTGTAATGGCAGGGAGAGCCCTATGGTTAAGATCTTGAAAATTTGATACAGCATCTAAAAGGGCACTGGAAGTTTTACCTTTTCATGAAAAGGTACTCTTTGGAGCAGAGCTGGATAGCATAATTGGGTAGATGTATTATAGCGGCACTTACCGTGCCGCTATAACGCTTCCGCTTCGCCTCTTTACCGAGGCGAAGCAAGAAGCACTACCAATGAGATGTATGAACATCTCATCGGCCGGAGAGGGGGAGCGATAACTCTCCCCTCCGGCGCTACCCGTTAGAGACAGCAGCGCATCAGCCTATTGCTGATGCGCGCTGTGTCTCTGTCCCGGCCGGCTCCACTGAGCATTCACGGGATCTCGCAAGTATCGTGAGATCCCCTCATGGAGCCTGGAGCCGGCAGCCGCCGCAGCAGGGACAGCGCTGTACCTGCTGTAGGGATAGGTTAGCACCAGGCTGTAGCTGTCATGCGTTATGACCGTTTGTACATAGCCCTGCCGTCGGCGCTGCTATCTTGTAGATAGCAGCGCCGATAATGACAGGGGCGCATAGCACCCCTGTCACTTAGCACCCAGACCCCCGATTATACATCGGGGAGAAGCAGTACCAGCGCACATAACGTGCGCTGATACCGCTTCAGGGCTTAATACATCTCCCCCAATCTCTACTCTGGCGGCTTCAAAGACAGAAGGTCTGCTATCTACGCCATATAGTAGAACTAAGCAGGTTTCTTTTCAGTCTTTTTGTCCTCAGTGGAAAACCAAAAGACAGGCTTTCTCTAAACCGAATAGTTTTCACAGGTCAAAGCCAAACTAAGAGAAGTACTGTAATTCACTCTCTGCTGCAGACAGGGGTGATAATTCCAGTCCCAAATTCTCAACAGGGAAGGGGTTATTATTCCAATCTGTTTCTGGTCCAGAAACCAAATGGGGCATATCACCCTATATTGAATCTAAAAACCCTCAACAGGTTTATCCATTTTCCCAAATTCCGCATGGAAACTCTCCGGTCAATCGTTTTGGCTATGGAGCCGGGAGATTACATTGTTTCCCTGTATATTCAGGATGCACATCTGCATGTTCAAATTATCCCATCCCACCAGCAATTTCTAAGGTTTGCTGTCCTTCAACAACATTACCAGTTTCAGGCTCTACCTTTTGGCCTATCTTCGGCTACCCGGTATGAATTCCTAATGATCTGTACACCCTAAATGACACTATTTAGCATTATAAGTCGCATAAGAAATAATCACTTTCCAGACTTTGATTGTGGTTCCAAAGCACAAAAAGATATTATTCAACAAAAAGCATATAGTTACATGCTGTGATCTAAATACAATTAGCGCAAACAAATTATACAATCACTAGGTACAGTGGAATACAGCAGTTTCACTCCCACGACACCCACTTCACAATCACAGTTTATATAACTATGCGGTCCGATCGCATTGCCCAAAGAACCTAACCGATCAATGGACTTTGTGATTAATGGGTGTTCGGACCATGAAACCCTTTAGTTTCTTGATAACCTAAACCACAATGTACCTCTTTTGTACACTGGCCCAGTAGTTTGTACTGCTCCGTCAGGCACCTACCGAGTTTATACCAAGATTTAACAGACAGTAACCTCCACTTACACTTAGGCTTAACAGACAGTAGCCTCTACTCTGCAATCACATGTTTCAATTATACACTCCTTTTCTGCGCAGAAAATAAAAACCTTTTTATGGCAGTATAATTCAGAGGTTTTAACAAGCAATCACGCTATACATACAATGACCGTTGAACACGTGGCAGCAATACAGGAAATATGCATACACTATTGTGCGACTTCCCCTTTTAACACTAACCTGCATCAACGAAGGAAAACAAACTTTTTCCTTCCTTGTCCCTGGATTCTAATCACCGCTCCTTGAACTCATACAATAATGTATAGCGGTCTCTCAGCAACAAAGTGGTAGCAGGTATTCGAAGGTGTGAAATGGTAGCGTGATCTCACTCTACGAGCCCACAACTATGTATTCCTAATGATCTATATCACTATTTAGCATTATAAGTTGCACAAGAAATAATCACTTTCCAGACTTTGATTGTGGTTCCAAAGCACAAAAAGATATTATTCACCAGAAAGCATATAGTTACACGCTGTGATCTAAATACAATTAGCACAAACAAATTATACAATCACTAGGTACAGTCGAATATATATGCATGCGCTCTGGATCCAGATTTCCCGGCATCAACTATGAAACCTCCGTCAGCCGAAAAGAAAGATGACTAACTACCAGATCCAGGGTGCTTGCATTTAAACCCTTGCAGAGATAGGCAATACAATAGAACAAGTTGGCATAATCCCATTGGTTCTTCCTCCTGGTTCTTCTGTTACGATGCAGTTCGTAGGTCAGTTTGTATTGTAATAGTTCAGCCTTCAACAGTCCTTTTGTGAATGCTTTCCCGCCAAAGAACAAGTCTAAACTGGCTAATAACTTTACATTAACACAGTACATTTCAATGCCTATCTCTCTATGATCCATAATTCCCAGACGCATGTTGCAATTTCCTTGCCGATGGAACCGGAAATCTGCAAAAAACAGTGGTTCAGAATGGCACCAAACACGATCTGTTTAGCATGTACTAAACAATAGATATCAAAATACCTGCATTTCACAATATAATTAATAATGAATATAACCTTAATGCTAGGGAACCTTTTTATGTACGTATGCAATGAGTCAGTGCTGGATTTTAGGAAAAGACGCTAGTTAGCGTTGTGCGTCTACGTGTTTGTGAAGTACGTGTGGTATATGCTTTGCAGGATTATTCATATTATATGTAGTAATAAATGTACATATTAGTATAATGAGGACTTTTAACCTGGGGCAGTGGCGGATGCACGACGCTAATAATCATAACAGCGTCGTACACGGGGTATCGTACAGTCACTACTATGCGTGTTGTGTTCACAGCACAACTGTGCATCTTGTATATTATATGTATAATTTAATGTGCACATGGGGTATGGTGGGACTTTAAATAATATGCAGTAGCAATGTAATCAAACGATGCTAATATTAGCATCGCCGTATGTACTGATATTGTGAGATTCGCTAAAATGCTGGGCGGCCATTCACAAAATGGTGTCTTGTTGCCATTTGCAAAATGGCATCGTGCAGATTTTAATTTTAACAGATTCTGTCTCAGTAAATCATCCGGCATCAACAGTCCACCCTTTGATAGCCAACAACATGCTATCACACTCTGATTTTAAAAGTTAATTTAAGCTTACACTATGACATATTATTTAATGCTATATTATGGGTTGGCACAAGGTGGTTCTTAAACCATCAATAATGTGTCTCTGGGAGGGACATAAAACTACCCTTATACGCACACTGTGGATCTTGGGAGATCATGGGAGAGATGTGGGAATGCACCTAACCTATTAAGGAAGTCTTGTAGGGGATAGGGACTTACATTATTTAAGATATTTTAAAATAACATTTAATAACACATTTCATGCATGGCTAAATTTATACATCATCTGATGGTACATTCTAGTTCAGGGTTGTAATGCAGTTCTTCATTATTCATACTGTTACTACTGACCACCATCATAATTTCATTCCTTTGATTTACCTTATCCTTACATTTTCCACATTTCAACACAGCAGGAACACACCTGACACATAAGCTAATTACTAAGATGACAACCAATATGAGGATCAGGAGTTTACCTATACTAGCAACCATTTCACTGGGTTTAACCAAGAAACCCATTCTTCTACCTTTTCCTCTACTTCAGCCACTGAAGCATTATGGTTCTTCCGAGATTCCCATTTTAACTGCATAATTTCGACCATCTTCCGATCTATCACCTCCTTGGGGTCACTAGTATCGTTTGTGATGTAGGTGCAACACTTTACACCAAATTGGGTGGCCAAAGTTACACAATACCCTCCGTGACAGCTGTTAAATAATTTAACACTAGTCTATGTTGCACAAGTTCTTTCTTATAGGCTTGCAACTCCCTACCTGTATACCTAAACGTGTCATCATACATCTCGGTGATATTATCTATTAATTTAGCAAGATCTTGAATATATCTGAAATTTAGAGTACCCCGAGCGATCCTGGTGGGATCTAATGCTACCAAAACTTGAAAGCCAGTTGTTTCACTAATCAATTGTGTGGCTTTATGTACATCACCAGGTATCATATTTCTTTTGTCTCTGTGCTAATACTGTGTGTGAAGATATGGTGATGGTGTGTTTTTATGAATACCAAGCATTTCACCATGTGTAAGAGTCATAACCTCTGGAACTACTCTTCCCAGGTAACACAAACCTTCAGAACTCAGAGAGAGACACTTATACGCTTTTCTACCACATATGAAATATACATCATCGGGGAGAACATAAGGGATAGTAAACATCATTATTGTCACACACATTTCAGTCACAAGTGATCCTATTTCAGGTTCTCCCATTTGACTCATGCAAGTTTCTGGTTGCAATATCTTGGCACAATGGACCTTATTCAGAGTCGGTCGCGAGCGCTGAGCACTCGCAACCAACTCGATGTTGGTCCACAGGGCATGCACACGACGGAGATGGCTCCGTAATGTGCATGCGCGAGCCCCCGCTAACGACGGATCACCCGTTGTTAGCGGGCTCGAAGCAGACTGAGCGAGCTGTAGATGTTGATTGACAGCTCACTCCATTTGCTGGGCGGGCAGGGGGCATGCCCGGCCAAACCGAGGCGTTCCTTTCGGAACGCTTGCCGTTTTGTGGGCGTCCCCACTGACATCAGTGACGATGGTCGCGATGGTCTTGACCATCGTGACCAACTCCCTTAGCAGTCGTTAGAGCTGTGGGTGTTAACCCACAGGCTAACGACCGACATGGAGGCGGCCGTTCAGGATGCAAGCGGCCGCCCGGTTTCTGAGCGACCGCTTGCATCCTACGACCGCCTCTGAATGAGGCCCAATATCCTTCTGGTACCCTACCAACCATTTCCTTGGTGGAACTTAGTGTATATTTATACCAGAAGTGTCTTCCACCTAGTCTAATTGTGCATAGAAGTTCAAGATTTATAGGCTCATAATCAGCTCTTAGTGAGAAGGTTATCGTCTGGTTATTCCCCATCACTTCCCAACTTCCTAGTTTATTGAAGTTGGTGAGGTTCATACACAAAAGTGATCTATCTACTTGGTACTGTTGGAGTTTAAAATGAGGTGGTTTGGACTTAAGAAATTTTCCATCCAGTGCATACCCTCTTTGTAATTCTAAAACCTCAGACAAATTTAATGGAAATGGTACTAACCCTACATTATGCTGTCCTTGAGACACGTGAGAGCACACCCAACAGTCAGTTTGGTTTAAAACATTGCCCACCATGGTATGATAATCCTCTAAAGTATACCCACCCCAATACTGGTTATACCTAGGTTGGCACCGTTGGATGCAATTCTCATCAATTTGGGACCCACAAAACTCACACATACAATAAGCCTCAGATGATAGACCTTCACACTGTCTCCGAGTTTCCAAATTAACAGATCTCTTAACAATTACTGTACTGGGTTTGGTCAGATACCGCCCTTGTGACTGTATTGCTCCTTCTTCCAACTCCACTCCATTGATATCACCATCAGCTCCCCTCTCCATCCTCTGTCCTCCATCACAGAAACCAGAGATCCCAAAACAACCCAGGATAATGAGAACTCTGGGAGAAAACACAAAGATAACGACAGCAGACCACTCCATTCATTGCTGAAAACAATGATCTACAAATTTCTTTTAGCTCAGGTATCTCACTGTAACTTTTAACCCTCCCGGGAACAGACTCGCAATTGACAGGTCTCAATTATCTGCCTTGATTCCGCCTTGTCTCTCCACCAGTTGGTTGACCTTCTTCAAGTGAGTGGAATGGACCCAGGTATCTCTCTCTGCCACTTTCAAGGATGTTGTACTTGTCAGCAATGCCTGATATGGACCTTCCCACTGATCTGTCAAACAACCTGAATGCAAGAAATTTCTGATCATAACAAATTCTCCATGTTCAACATCATGACAGTTTGTTTCTGGCATATCACGTGACAACAATTTCAGTTTCTGCTGTTGCTGCTTTAACTGTTTACTCATTGTTACAAGATACCTTACAGTAACCTCGTTGTTACTTTTCAAATCTTCCTGCGGACTTATAATCAAATGAATTTGTCTACCAAACAGTATTTCAAAGGGGGACAGATTGAGAGGGGGACTAGGAGTTGTCCTGATACTGTGGAGGATAAGTGGTAGTGCTTCTGGCCACCCCAGTCCAGTTTCCGCCATGATCTTACTTAATTTATTTTTAATAGTACTGTCCATCCTCTCCACCTTGGCACTGGCTTGCGGTCGGTAGGGGTGTGAAGTCTGCTATTAATACCCATTAACTTACACATGTTCTGGAAGGCATCACCTGTGAAATGAGTACCCCTATCACTTTCAATAATTCTAGGGATACCGTATCTGCATACAAACTCTTGAACTATTTTCTTAGCAGTAAACGCAGCAGTATTAGTGGCAGCTGGGTATGCCTCAACCCAATTAGAAAACACACCAGTGCACATTAATACATAGTTGAGATTCCTGCAGGGTGGTAATTGGATTAAATCAATTTGTATTACCTGACAATCTCCATCGGTCGGGGGAATGTGGGATGGCTCGGTAGGGATTGTTTTCCCAATGTTTTTCCTCAAGCAGGTCAAACAGGACATTGCTCTCTTTTCCGCTTGGGAAGAAAAACCCAGTGCACACCAGTATGCTCTCACCAATTTGCACATGCCTTGTTTTCCCAAGTGAGTCATACCGTGCGCTGCCTCAGCCAGGCTTGGGTAGTATGCCTTGGGAGCCACTGGCTTACCTTTTCCAACTCTCCAGAGTACAGTGGACTCTTGCCCACATCCCTTGGATCTCCAGACTGCCTGAATGGAACACAAATTTTGCATCTCAATTAGTTTCTGCTTATCAATCATTTGAAACATCATCATTTGGTTAATCGGCATGTTACATTTTAAACCTGCTGCCCATTTGGCAGCTTCGTCTGCCCTGTTATTGCTCAGTGACACCAGATCATCTTCACATGTATGGGCTTTACACTTAATTACGGCCACTACGTTTGGCAGTTGGATCGCTGTCAGTAGTCCTTTTATATGTCTGGAATGTGCGACTGGTGTGCCTGCCGCTGTCATAAAATTTCTCATACACCATAGAGCACCAAAATCATGTACTACCCCGAAGGCATACCTAGAGTTAGTGTAGATATTAGCAGATTTGCCTTTTGCTAATTCACATACTCTTCTTAGTGCCACCAGCTCCGCCACTTGGGCTGAGTGAGGTGGACCAAGTGGTTCAGCTTCTATGATGTCTTCATAATTTACAACAGCATAACCTGTACATAACTCTCCAGTGTCAGTTTGTCTATGACAACTCCCATCCATGTAAAATGTCACATCTACATTTTCTAAAGGTGTATCACATATGTCAGGTCTTGTAGTAAAGGTCTGATTCAAATATTCCATACAATCATGTGCAATTCAATATACCTGCAAAACTCACCTTCCACCAGTGACTCACCTCTCTCCACCCTTTATGCATCCTGAGGCACATATGGTAAATCCTTTGCTGGGTTTAATGTACTGCGCCATTTGATGGTGATGTTTGCAGGTGCTATTATTTTGTGAACCTAGCTGAGGAGACATGTCTGGTTTGGGCAGAATTCAGCAAAGCAGATTCAGCATGAGGTGTATAAACAATCATATCATGGCCTAATACTACATCCTCACTCTTACTGACCAATAGAGCAGTTGCTGCTACACTTCTTAAACACATTGGGAGTGATCTTGCCACAGTGTCCAATTGTGCACTGTAGTATGCTACAGGCCTACTGGCATCGCCATGTTTTTGTGTGAGGACACCTGCTGCGCAACCGTCGGTTTCTGTACAATATAAATCAAAAGGTTTTTCATAATCAGGTATTCCCAATGCAGGTGCTCTTGTCAGACTATCCTTACAGTTAAGGAAAGCCTGCTCTGTTTCCTCTGTGTGTATGACACAATCGGGCTTTGAGGAAGAGACTAAGGGCCTGATTCAGACCCACTCGCGAGCGGCTGTCCGCTCGCAAGTGGGTCGATGGTGCGCATGCGCGAGACGCGACGAGCGAAGGACGTTCCTTCGCTCGTTGTGTCTGATCAAAGGGGGCGTGCTGTCGATGTTGATTGACAGCACACCCCCTTTGGTGGGCGTGCCGGGGGCGTGCCTCCCAGATGGGGGCATTCCCAAGGAAACGCCTACCGTCAGAAGCCGGTCCCACTGACATCACTAGTGATGTCAGTGGGAGTGATTTTGGCTCTGATAGAGCCAAAATCACTCCGGGCCTTGCGGTTGAGAAACTCAACCGCAGGCTTCGGCTCGCAGTGGCGATGGTCAAGACCATCGCGACCATCATCCTGCACGCTCGTATATGCTGTGGGTGGTGACCCACAGCTATATGAGCGTCCAGGAGGACGCTCCATAATTATGGAGGTGGGCCCTGATTCAGAGCGAGCGCTCTGGTCAGAGCGTCCGGCTCTGAATCAGGGCCCAAGTCCTGTAATGGCAAGGCCAAAATAGAAAAACTTGGGATCCACATTCTGCAGTATCCACACATTCCCAAAATGGTACAGATTTGCTGTTGTTTACGTGGCAGTGCCATGTTCTGTATGGCCAGGATTCTGTTGGTGGTCAGATGTCGTAACCCCTGGGTTAGACAATATCCCAAATATTTAACCCTGGACTGGCATGGCTGTAATTTGTCCTTAGCAACCTTGTGTCCTGTCTGTGAGAGATGAAGCAACAGTAGTTTAGTATCATTTAAACATGACATAAACGAATCAGTACACAATAATAAATCCTCTACATATTGTTTTAGTACAGAACCATTGGCAGGTTGAAAAGATTGTAAACAGTCGTGTAAGGTCTGGGAGAAGATACTGGGGCTGTCTATGAAGCCCTGGGACAATCGTGTCCATGTGTATTGTAACCCCTTGTATGTAAATGCAAATAGGTACTTACAGTTAGGGTGAAGAGGGACAGAGAAGAAGGCAGAACAGAGGTCAATGACAGTAAAGTGGGTTGCATTTGGTGGGATCTGCATTAGAATGACAGCTGGATTCGGCACTACAGGGAATTGCCTCTCTACTACCTTATTAACACCTCTAAGATCCTGCACCAGCCTACAACCCCTCCCACCACTCTTCTTTACAGGAAAGATGGGACTGTTGGCTACACTCGCTGTACGGACTAAAATTCACTGTTGTAATAACCGCTCAATTATGGGATAAACCCCTATCTCTAACTCCTGTTTTAATGGGTAATGGAGAATTTTTGGAGTTTGCCTACCGCTTTTTAGATTTACCATTACGGGAGCTACGTTTGCCATCAATCCAGTGTCCTGTCCATCTTTGGTCCAGAGGGACCCCGGTATCTGAGATAACATTTGCTCTACTTGAGATGGATTTTTATCTGAAACAGTACAGTGAAACATTAACCTTTGGGGAGTGTCCAACATATCCCTCACCTCGTGCGCAACTCTCTCTGGGATATCTAAAAATATACCATCAGGGGTACAATAAATGACACATCCCATTTTACATAACAAAACCCTTCCCAGTAGGTTAGTAGGGGCTGCTGCCAGGAGAAAGTAATGCCTGGTATGCAATGGACTGATAGTAACATCTGCAGATTTGGTTAAAGGATAATGTTGCACTTTACCCATTACACCCATTGCTGGTACTGTTTCGCTGGTCACCTGTAAATTAGATAGAGATTTTATCACTGATCTGGTCACCCCTTTGTCTATGGGAAAAGAATGTTTAGTACCAGCTACATCAATTAACATTACAGGTTCTTCTCAAACATCCCCAGTTAACCTGACTGACTGTAGACTACAGGTGTGACCTGACCCCTAGAGCTGACTATCTTCTTCCAGCAAAGTGTTCACTGCTGTGACATGAGCAGGTGATGGCTGGAATTGTCCCTTCTGTTGTGGGTGCTCCTTCTGTAGATATGTCGGTGTTCCCTGGTTTGGTGTGTCCCATTTCTTAGCCTTACAGAACTTACTTATATGGCCCTCCTGGTTACACCTATAACACCTTCGTAGTTGACGTGTTGTGAAAGGTTGTTGTTGTGTGGTTGGGAAATGAGGAAAGATTGTGGTTGTGTATAGGGATAAGGGTTTGGAGGTTGTATGGGATGTGTATATTGTGGCTTAGTGTGGTAAGAGTGCTGCGGTGTTATTTGCATTCCTTCCAGAGCTTAGATACTAACAGCCATTAGTTTCTCGCCCTGCATTTCTCTCTTCTTAAAGATGTTTTTACTATGTTCAATTGTAGATTCCCTGAGTATGTCTACTGTAACTCCCCTCCACCCAGGAAATGAGGTCTGAACCCTGGCTTTTAGAGTGTCCTTAAGACCATCCATAAGCACTGTGATTGTCATTTCCCTGTGATGGGTGTTGTCTTTTATGTCCTCTATACAGTACCTGTGTATTGGGTAATAGTCTGCAGCGCTCTGGTAAAATAATCTGCTGCAGACTCACTCTCTTTCTGTTTAATCGTGAAGATTTTTCTCCAGTTAACAATTAATGGGAAAAATACAGCCAATTGGGTGACAATGTGGGTTATATTTTCCTGATTACCTGTGTCAGTTATTGGACTATCTCCATCCAATACACAAGCCATGATAAACTTTGTCATGTCGGTATTATGTGGAAGACATGCCTGTAATACCACTCACCAATCTTTATTGGTTGGCTCATGAGCATTACCTAAATCCATTACAAATCTCTGGCACTTTGCTGGTTTTTTCCTAGGGTCGTGGAAATCTGTCATTATAGAACGTAGTTCTGCTCTCGTCCATGGACAATGCATTGCTACATTCCTTGTGGCTACTACACCATGTGCTTCCGGATTCCCATTGGGAACAGTTATTGTCCGGATGGAATGGATGCCTGCCATAATACTACCTTTGGCCTGGTTATCTAATTGAGGGTTCAGCCTACTGCTATCTCTGCTACTGTTGAAGCAGGTGTTAATACCTCCTGTACTGGTGGGGCTACCTCCCTTTCTGGTACTAGCGGGGCAGCTACCTGTGCTTGCTGTGGTGGTACATTTAACATTTGAGCAACATGGGAAAGAGCGGACATCACAACAGGTTCATCATCTGCATCATAAACATGTTCCTTATAGTTACTTAGAAGAGAGTACAAGTTACTTGTTACATTTTTATGAGCTTTTAGATTGACTGTACCTACACCCCCATCCGCATAGGGCGGTGGTGGTATGCGTGAACTATTGCCATTACCTTCCGCAATGCTACCTTGCTGTGTATGCGCGCTACTTTGCGGAACCCACACAGTGCTATTTGCATGCGCGCTCCCTAGCGTCATGCAAGAGACACTAGTTTGCATCGCGTGCACACCATTAAGCCACATATCCCCCTTGTGCCGCCACAACTTCAAGCAATTGTTTAACTTCACCCTTTTCTTCAGAGACTTCACTAAACATATACTGTCTCTGAGATTGTTCAGAACCTCCAAATCAAAGCTACCAATTTTAGGAAAAGGAGTTCTACTTTTCTTGGTCATTTTGACCCATATGTCGCAATACGCTGTAGCGTACGCACCATACTTTAAACATAACATACCTGGCCGATCCTAATGGCCCTTCATCTGCAGCGCATCATTGACCATTACTAGAGATTGCCCTGCACCCATCTGGGAAAACGCTTATCAATTTCTACAGAATTTCGATTGGTGAAGACTTTCAATGAGCTGCATTCACTCACTCCCTTCCGTTATACACAGCAAACCCACCTGGCATTACAGTCAGCTCGCACAATGAGGAGCAGACTAACCACCTATTGTAAATTATTCTACTTGCATCCGTATTAAACCAAGCTTCAGCCACTTGCTCCTTCCCGCTATACCTCACTTCACCGCTAAGTTATGATCCGCATGTATACACAAGGAGTAAAGTAACAGCCTAACAAATTATTTTACTTGTGGTAAGTTTATCTCCAAGCTTCACCACTAGCTTCCTACTTCGAGTTTACTCCCACAGGTAGCAGCTGGAAGTTCCAGTAACCCCTAACCTTGCCAGCAGTTTCACTCCCACGACACCCACTTCACAATCACAGTTTTTATAACTATGCGGTCCAATCGCATTGCCCAAAGAACCTAACCGATCAATGGACTTTGTGATTAATGGGTGTTCGGACCATGAAACCCTTTAGTTTCTCGATAACCTAAACCACAATGTACCTGTTTTGTACACTGGCCCAGTAGTTTGTACTGCCCCGTCAGGCACCTACCGAGTTTACACTGAGGTTTAACAGACAGTAACCTCCACTTACACTTAGGCTTAACAGACAGTAGCCTCTACTCTGCAATCACACGTTTCAATTATACACTCCTTTTCTGCACAGAAAATAAAAACCTTTTTATGGCAGTATAATTCAGAGGTTTTAACAAGCAATCACGCTATACATACAATGACCGTTGAACACGTGGCAGCAATACAGGAAATATGCATACGCTATTGTGCGACTTCCCCTTTTAACACTAACCTGCATCAACGAAGGAAAACAAACTTTTTCCTTCCTTGTCCCTGGATTCTAATCACCGCTCCTTGAACTCACACAGAACGTATAGCGGTGTCTCAGCAACAAAGTGGTAGCAGGTATTCGAAGGTGTGAAATGGTAGCGTGATCTCACTCTACGAGCCCCCAACTCTGAATTCCTAATGATCTATACACCCTAAATATCGCTATTTAGCATTATAAGTTGCACAAGAAATAATCACTTTCCAGACTTTGATTGTGGTTCCAAAGCACAAAAAGATATTATTCACCAAAAAGCATATAGTAACATGCTGTGATCTAAGTACAATTAGCACAAACAAATTATACAATCACTAGGTACAGTCGAATATATATGCATGCACTCTGGATCCAGATTTCCCGGCATCAACTATGAAACCTCCATCAGCAGAAAAGAAAGATGACTAACTACCAGATCCAGGGTGCTTGCATTTAAACCCTTGCAGAGATAGGCAATACAATAGAACAAGTTGGCATAATCCCATTGGTTCTTCCTCTTGGTTCTTCTGTTACAATGCAGTTCATAGGTCAGTTTGTATTGTAATAGTTCAGCCTCCAACAGTCCTATTGTGTCCGTTTTCCCACCAAAGAACAAGTCTAACTGGCTAATAACATTATATTAACAGTACAGTTCAATGCCTATCTCTCTATGATCCATAATTCCAAAATGCGTGTTGCAATTTCCTTGCCGATGGAACCGAAAATCTGCAAATAAACAGTGGTTTAGCATGGCACCAAACACGGTCTGTTTATTATGTACTAAACACTAGATCAAAAATACCTGCATTTCACAATATAATTAATAATGAATATAACCTTGAATATTAACCTTAATGCTTGGGAACCTTGTTATGTAAGTATGCAATGTGTCAGTGTGGGGATTTTAAGAAAAGACGCTAGTTAGTGTTGTGCATCTACGTGTTTGTGAAGTACACCATGGTACGTGCTTTGCAGGATTATTCATATTAAATGTAGTAATAAATGTACGTATTAGTATAATGAGGACTTTTAACCTGGGGCAGTTGTGGACGCGCGACGCTAATAATCATAACAGCGTCATACACGGGGTATCGTACAGTCGCTACTATGCGTGTTGTGTTCACAGCACAACTTTGCATCTTGTATATTATATGTATAATTTAATGTGTGCTTGTGCTATGGTGGGACTTTAAATAATACGTGGTCCCAATGTAATCGCACGATGCTAATAATAGCATCACCGTATGTACTGATATTGTGAGATTCGCTAAAATGGCGCTGGGCGGCCTTTCGCAAAATGGCCTCATGCAGATTTTAATTTTAACAGAGTCTGTCTCAGCCAATCATCTGGCTTCGACACCGGGTATTTACCAAAATTATGGTGGTCATGACTGCTTACCTCAGGCGTCAGGGAGTCAAAATATTGCCATATCTGGATGACCTTCTGATATTGACACAGACTCCGATGTTGTTACAACACCATCTTCAACTGACCATAACCTGCCTACAAAGGCATAGCAGGATCATCAATTTTGTAAGAAATCATCACTGTCTCCAACACAGCAGGTGATTCATCTGGGAGCGTTGCTAGACTCTCAGACACAAAGGGTGTTTCTGACAGAAGAGAAGATTGTGGCTTTATAAAAATGAATATACAAACTGATATGCATGAAGAGAGCGTCCATTCTGTTAGCAATGCAGTTACTTGGATCGATGGTATTGACCTTCGACATGGTGGGCTATGCTCAGTTTTATTCCAGGCCACTGCAAAGGTTGATTCTCTCCAGGTGGAATGAACAATATCATTCAGTACAGTCCCATATTATCTCTTTCACATCAAGGGTTTGTCACTCCTTCTTGTGGTGGCTAAAAAAGGAGCATCTAAACAGGGGTCCCCCTATCTGGGTTCCAAATTGGGTGCTCCTCACCACGGCGCCAGTCTTTGCAGATGGGGGCAGTGACAGGTCATCGCACTTTCATGGGGAGATGGACAGATCAAGAAAGTCATCTGCCAATTAAACATTCTGGAACTGCGAGCAGTATACAAAGCACTTGTCAAGGCACAGGACCAGTTTCAAGGAAGGCCTGTCCAGATCCAGTCCGACAATGCGACGACAGTAACCTACCTCAATCATCAGAGAGGCACAAGAAGTCATGCGGCAATGAGAGAAGTGACAAGGGTTCTCATTTGGCAGAACATCATCTTCGGGCCATCTTGGCAATATTCATTCCCGGAGTACTCAGTTGGGAAGCAGACTTCCTAAGTCACCAGGACATACACACCGGAGAGTGGTCTCTCCATCCGGGGGTGTTTCAGCTCCTGGTGAACAAATGGGGTCTACCAGAGATAGATCTCATGGCATCACACCACAACAACAAGGTCCCCAGGTATGGGGCCAGTTCCAGAGACCAATCCGCAGCCTTTGTGGATGCACTGGAAGTAAGATGGGACTTCAGGTTGGCATATCTCTTTCCTCCAGTTTCCCTGCTTCCAAGAGTTCTCAGGAAAATCAAGCAGGAAGGCGGAACAGTAAAACTAGTGTCTCATGCTTGGCCCAGACGTCATTGGTTCACCGACATACAGAATCTGTCAGTAGACAGTCTGTATTCTCTTTCTATGTGGCAGGATTTGCTAATGCAGGGTCACTGCCAACATCCGCACTTGTCCCATCTAGCTTTGATGGCTTGGCTCTTGAGACTTCCATCCTAAAAACAAAGGGGTTTTCCAGTTGGGTTTTTCAGACGATGCTGAGGGCAAGGAAGCCTGCTTCTGCCAGCATCTATTATAGAGTTTGGCATTCCTCTGGTCAATGGTGTTCTCACAAGAAATTTGATCTTATGGTATACAGAATTTCAAGGATTTGGGCTTTTCTGCAGCAGGATTAGACATTGGTCTCTGCCTGGCTACTTTAAGAGTTTCTGTGCTATTAGCCTGGTTCCAGAAGAAGATTGCTTCAATACCAGATGTTAGAATTTTTTTCGAAGGAATTCTGTGGTTCAGCCTCCTTTTGTTCCACAGGTAGCACCGTGGGATTTGTCTTTGGTTCTTAAGGGATTACATGTATCTCCATTTGAACCTTTAGACTCTGTAGATTTGAAGTGGTTGACAACAAAGACAATTTTTCTTCTTGCTATCTCATCTGCTTGCAGAGTCTCGAATTTGACAGCGCTCTCTTGTCACTCCCCATTTTTGATTTTTCACCAGAATAAAGCTGTTCTTCATACAAGGGAGAGTTACTCTCCTAAGGTAGTGTCCCATTTTCATGTAAATTAAGAAATTGTTGTTCCAGCTATTCAGGCTCCAAACCTTTCTGTAGGTGAAGCCTCCCTGGATGTAGTTTGTGCTCTCCGTATTTATGTTGAGTGTACGAATTCTGTTAGAAAATCCTATTCTGTTTTTGTAATATATAGTTTTCACAAACGAGGATGGCCAGCTAGTAAACAGACTCTGGCGAGATGGCTACACATGACTATCTCTCAGGTGTATACACAGGCTGATCTCCCTGTCCCAAGTACAGTGACAGCGCATTCTACTCGGTCTGTAGGGCCAACGTGGGTATTCAGTCATGGTGCTTCTGCTGAACAATTATTCAATGCTGCCATGTGGTCTTCTGTCCACACTTTTCTTAGGTTCTATGTCTTTGATACTTTTACCTCTCAGGATGCTTCCTTTGGGCGATGAGTTCTCCATTCTGCTCAGGGGCATCCTCCACCATAGGGAAACTGCTTTAGTACATCCCCATCTTATCCCTGTGGATCCCTATGGACCCTGAAGAAGAAATATAGAGTTATGGTAGACTTACCTAGATAATGCCTTTTCTTCGAGGTCCATAGGGTGTACAGTGCACCCACCCTGACGCACCTGGCTTCATTGGGTTATTTTCTTTCGGTCACAGATTCCCTCATCTTTTGTAAGAGTGTTTCTGGTATACAATTGTTCTTCCTTCTCCTCTTTCCTTCCCCTGCCTTTAGGCTTGCTAACTAAATGGAAGTCCTATGGCTAGGGGCTGGGGGTATATGGAGGAGGACCCCGGGCATTCAGGAAGCCAAAGTTTTTAACTGTTTGTGCCTGGCCTTCCAACCATAATAGCCCCATGGTATCCCTGTGGACCCTATGGACCCCAAAGAAAAGAAGTTATCTAGGTAAGTCTACCATAACTCTAATTTTTCACTTGTCATCTACTGTATGCAGTATTAATATTAATGAATGAAGAAAGTCAAGGTCTTCTCTCTTCCTCTCCCCATCAGTCTGTCTATTGACCTTGTCCCCTACCAATTCATCCCCTACCAATTCATCCACTCTCTACTAGTTTATTCCACTCCTCCTTCAGACATGCCCTTGTGTCCCCCATTATAAAAAAAAACCTGTCTTGACCCCACCTCTCTCTATAACTTTATCTTATCTCTCACCTTCCCTTCACCTTCAAAATGCTTGAGAGTCTTCACTTCACCTACCTCACCAAATTCCTCTCTTACAACTCCCTCCATCACTCTCGCCAATCTGGATTTTATCTTCTCCACTTCACAGAAACTGCCTCAACCAAAGCCACCAATTACCTCCTCTCCGCCAAAATTCAAGGGTCATTTCTCTATCCTAATTCTTACTGACCTCTGCAACATACAATCTTTGCTCTCTTCACTCTCTAAGGCTCTCCAGGTCCTCTCCTGGTTTTTCTCCTATCTCTCACACTTATCATTCACTGTCTCAACCAATACCTCCTCCTCCCTCCTCAATGTTTTGTCTTTTGTAATGTTCCCTTATCACTCTACACCACCTACCTTGGTGATATTATCAGCTCATTCAGACTACAGTACCATCTTTATGCTGGCAGCACCCAACTTTACCTGTCTTTCCCAAACTACCTCCCACATATTTAAACTGTTTCTATACTTCATGATACTTCAATGCTTTCTCAATCATAATATGTCCAAGGCTTAACTCATTGTTTAGTGTCAAAGCAGAAATGAACATTCCAAATCAGCACAAAAGAGAAAGCAGAGCAGTTTCAGGGGTGCACTGAGACCAGTAGTAGTTTAAAAGAATAAATTATTTATTGATATGCTTTAAAAATAAATCACCTTGAAATCATGAATACAGTGAAATATTAAAAACAAAAAGTGTGAGATAAAGGTAAGAAAATAATGTGTATTAAAATATATACTACAGTGAAAACGGAGCTATATGTATGACTGATGATAAAAACTGCATAACACAGAGCAAGTGTGACATCTAGTGGTGCTTTGAAACATTGAAGTAGCAAGGCAAGTAACAATTTTGAAACACTGTATCAACCTTATTGAATTAATGGAACTCTACTCTGTCTCCAATAGAACTACAAGGATTTGGCTTATAGAACTGTGAAGTGTCTCATTTAAAATAGAGAGGTATTTATTATAATATAAGGGATGGTTATAACTGATAACATAAAATTTACTGATAAAGCTAATGAGCTTAAATAAGTGAAAATTTATAATAGGAACAACATAAAAAAAGCGGCCACAACTGTTGTATGTATTTTAATACACATTATATTCTCACCTTTATCTCACACTTTTTTGTTTTTAATATTTCACCGCATTCAAGATATCAAGGAGATATCTTTTTAAAGCATATCAATAAAGAATTTATACTTTTAAACTACTAGTGGTCTCAGGGCCTGATTCAGACCCGCTCGCGAGCGCTATGCGAGCGGGTCTGAATCAGGCCCTGATTCAGACAGAGCGCTCTGTCAGAGCATCCGGCTCTGAAACAGGCCCTCAGTGCACCCCTGAAACTGCTCTTCTTTCTCTTTTGTGCTGATTTGGAATGTTCGTTCTGAGTTGGGGGTAGCACCTCTTGTAACATAACTTATTCTGTGTCTGGTATTGTGCTCTTTTTATTATATATATTTGTCTGTAATTCTCAAAGGATAATATAGTAATACACTTATACTGGTGCAGGATTATTTTTGTTTGTGTTTTCAAAGCAGAAATGTCTGGTGCTACATCATCTAAAGACCACAACTGAGGAGATTAATGGAAGCTTCCCTAATGGCTACCAAAAATGGATATACAATAAGAGATCATCTCCGTCGCTGGCTTTAGTGTATATAAATGTAACTGTATAAACACCTTAAATGTTGATAAAAAATACCCTGTATGAGCAGTACTTTGCCTATCAGTTGAACTACCTCCTTCTTTACTCACTTTATGTGAGCTAATAAGAAAAGGTAAATTGTTCACTACAAAAGTTTAGATGTGAAAGAAATTTGTTTTATTTTAAATTATACAGAATATAATATATAAATATGTCTTGAAACTCCATTCCCATAACAGACAATGACTCATTTAATAAATCAAAATAAAATACCTAGTCAGATAATAAATACAAACAAATTTAAAATAAGGAATCATAGAACAACTGTTTGGAATTTTGCAACATGTTTCACTGCTCCACCGCTTCCTAAGGCAGACTAAATTAGTGATGGTCTGTGATTACGAAGGGGTGTATGAGGTCCATCATTATCGGTGCTGCTATCTACAAAATAGCGCGCCAATGTGCCAGCCAATGTATGAACCGCCACTGGCACTGACCCCTTTGATAGCTGTATCTATCGATGCCCACCACAGCAGTGACAGCACTGTCCCTGTCTGCAGCAGCTGTTGGGCTCGGCTTGTGCACAGTAGATCTTGCAATGTGTCACGCTCTGACCAGACTAGTGCTAAGGTCCGCTCACACTGTGCATCACTCCCAGATAGCACAAAGGTCCACTCACACTGCACATTGCTCCTGGCTGGTGCTGAGGTTTGTCTGTGCTGCTTCTGCCCAGTCTGCTCAGTGTCATGTCACTGAGCAGGGAGATGGTTCCTCACAGCTCTGTGCTCACAGTGTGCCTCCTCAGCATAATGGTACACAAGCTGCACGCCAGAGTTCCCTCCAAAATCACAATTTACATCTAGAGTGGAGAGAGATAATCTGATATTTCCACCCAATAAAAAGAAAAAGGAGAATAAAGAAAATATGCGTTTTGTCGGCAATTTTAGCCGAGAATGGCGAGATATAAAAAACATTACTACTAAAAACTGGCCGATCCTTTTAATGGACCAAGATCTTAACCAAACTTTGCCGAATCAACCGATGATGAGCTGGAGGAGGTCTAGAAACATCAGAGACTCTATCGTTCATAGCCATTTCGAAAGGACTGCACATAAAGTTTGCAGAACAAAGGGGTCTTTTCCTTGCAGTAGTTGTAAAGCCTGCACATATATGAAGAACAAAGAGGAGATCAAAGACAGATATGGGAATATGCGAGAAATAAGAACATTCGTCAATTGTAATACAGCTGGTGTGATTTACTGCATAGAATGTATCTGCGGACTTAAATATGTGGGGATGACCTCTAGGAAGCTAAAACTTAGGATCTTGGAACATGTGGGTAATATTAAAAATGTACTCACAGATAAGATAAAGATGAGACAGATTACCACTCTTGCCAGACATGTCTCTATGAAACATAATGGACAACCCAATGTCATCAGTGCATATGGTCTTGAGAAGGTTGGTTTGGGAAGCCGAGGCGGTGATATGACTAGATCATTATTACGGAAGGAGAGTGAGTGGATTTTTTCACTGCAAACACTCACACCGGACGGCCTGAATGAAAATATAAATTACAGCACATTCCTTTGACGTACGTCTTAAGCCATTTTTGCTATATATATTTTTTTTTTCTTTTTTCCCCTCTATTTTCCGATTTCTCCGATTGTTCCTTCTTTTTCCTCTTATTTTTAGATCGGTAAAAATCGATCTTAATGTATTCATTGTAAAATACATTATAGCGTATTTCTTGATATATAGATATATTTTAAGCGACTTTTTCTTGATTTTTTTCCCTTTTCTCCTTTCCCCTTTTTGGAAGAATTATCCTGCTACCTTTTAATATTATATCTAGTCTATACCAATAATATACAAACACATTATGGTGATTTTAATTAATCATAGATATGTAATGTGTTGATCCATATACAACAAGGATGTGGATTCAGTGGAATATACACGTTGATATAGGTGGATATATGACATAATACTAATTTATTCAACTTACTGGAGATTTGATAAAGAACATTGTAGCAAGTGACTGCTTAATTTTAAGGAGTCCGATTCCTGCTGATAAGGTTGTTTTTTTCATAAAAACTTTCTCTTTATGGATTTTTGTTTGTCTGTATGTTTTAATTCATGTCACACACGACTTAATGTGGCTTTGGTATTTTGTCTGAATGTTACATCAAAAAACCCCTCTATTCTTACGTGTGTAACTATTTGGATAATAGTCTCATCAAAGGTCTGGGACGCGACTTAGTCCCGCCCACATTTTGATGGACAGAAGTAATCTCTTACAGCTGATCATGACACAGGGTCAGGTGATTTCTCACCACTCCTCCTCGCTAGTAGGGAGATTGGAGGAGCGCTCTGTCAGTCTGTTTGATCTATGTAATCAGGTATCTCCCTATAAAGGAAGTGGGGAGGAGGGTGTTACACACGGACCTTGGACGAAGCCTTTAGGGTGAAACGTGCGTTGGTCACACGTGTGGGGATGATTTCCTGGACTGTGCACACCAGGCTCTCTCACACTTGGCAGCAGACTTCCTGATTTCTTATATTGCTGTACATACGGAGGTACTCTTTATCTATCTTTCTAGGATACAAGGCTTTCAGATAGTGAGGATTATCCTCACCAAGGGAATCGTTCCCCCATATCTGAGTATAAACCTTGAATCTCTATGCCTCTTAGTAGGTCATCTGGCTCTGACTGCTTAGTATTCACTGCAATTAGCACATACTCTGTTCAGCTCTGCCAATTTTGAATAGAACGGAGGCTTTCTTTTTCTATCTTTAAAAATAGACTCTATGGGCCTGATTCAGACCCACTCGCGAGCGGCTGTCCGCTCGCAAGTGGGTCGATGTTATGCACTGAGCATGCGCACGACGGGGGGAGCTCCGTCGTGCGCATGCGCCAGACGCGACGAGCGAAGGAAAGTCCTTCGCTCGTTGTGTCCGATCAAAGGGGGCGTGCTGTCAATGTTGATTGACAGCATGCCCCCTTTGGTGGGTGTGCCGGGGGCGTGCCTCCCTGACGGGGGCGCTCCCACGGGAACGCCTCCCGTCAGAAGCCGGCCCACTGACATCACTAGTGATGTCAGTGGGAGTGATTTTGGCTCTGATAGAGCCAAAATCACTCCGGAGCTTGCGGTTGAAAACCTCAACCGCAGGCTCCGGCTCGCAAATTCGATGGTCGCGATGGTCTCGACCATCGCGGCCATCACAAAGCACGCTCGTATAGCCTGTGGGTGGTGACCCACAGCTATACGAGCGTCCAGGAGGACGCTCCATGAAAATGGAGCCCGGCCCTCATTCAGAGCGTGTGCTCTGCTCAGAGCGTACGGCTCTGAATGAGGGCCTATATCTCCATTTGTCTTCCTGTACAAAAAACACAGTTGAATGAGTATGGTTTCCAGCTGTGGTGAAGTCTATTTATTAGAGAATTGGATATATATCTTCAATTAATAATATGGAAATCTGACAATTATATAAAGTGTATCAGCACTGTTTTTAGGACTGCTTACTGATTAACAGCATGTCATAAATTCAAATATAAAACATATGTTCACCCGTCTTAGGATAATATAATGTTTTTTTGTTGTGATTATTAAACTATCTCACAATAAGGTTATTATATTCATATGAGGAAACCTATATTATTGCAATTTCTCTCTCCCTTCTGTTTTTTCCCCCACCTGTACTTTCTGTAATCTCATTAGCTCCATTTCTGGGAGCTGAAAGTAGATGCAGGGGAATCTTTGAACGTTTGTTGTTTGGGGTGTGTGACTCTCATTAACCATCTCTGCCGACGGGCAAATGGTTAAAAGCAGATCATTCCCTCAATTGGATACAGACGCTTTTAATTTGACTTTGTCTTTATCAGCATCAGTAACGAATACAGCAAGTGATTTGTTCACACATTATCAAGTATTTTTCTATTGAGGATAATAAGTTATTATATATGTTCTCATTTATTTTTCGGATGATTTTGAACAAATTCGCTACTCTTATTATGATATTGCCGCTGAGCAACTGTTATTGAATTTATCTCTTTATCATCATTGTGATAACTGTGCTGTTTGGTGACATATCACTGTTGTTATCTAAATATTGTTCTGTTTGTTCAAAGATTGTTTGTCTTTTGTATTCATGTGCATGTAGAGGGAGATTTATTGCATATTAGATACAGTCATTTATAGGATTTACCAGGGGTTATTTGATACCTGCTATTTATGACCAGGTGTTAATCAATACCGGTCATTCCAGTTTAATACATTTTTTAATTCTGATTGTCTTTTTGTGTATATGTGATACTGACTGTTGGTCTTATGGTGGTCCAGTCTATGTAGTTTTTGATTTATTATTTTTTGAGTGTGTGGATCTGATCTAATATAGATCTAATAAAAGTTAAGTTTTATATGACATAGTGTGCCCCCACAATAGAGTCTTCTTTTTCCTCTTTATTCTGTGTATCCAATTATATTGACTCCAGGGGAGCACCACCGGTACACATACAGAATTGTGTTTCGTCTCTTGAAAAAAATTTTATTACAGTAGACGTTTAATTTCCGGTTAACAATTTTTCTAAGTCTCACGGATCTATCATGCATAAACCTGTGCCCAGACCACCCCCAAAAAATATTCCCTCCAAAATCACAGTATGGGCACAGAGTGCTGCACCCAGACCAACTAATCACAGCATCCAGTCCCTGGGGAACAATCCCTATAAATTCCATTTCATGACTGGCTACTGTTGCCAGTACAATGCCACTTTTTCTGAAGTTACAGCTCTGAACTCCCAGGTACTTTGTATCTGAACGGTTCCAGACGGATTCCAGTTCCAAATCTGGTAATCAAGTCTCCAATTTCTTCTATACTCTGGTCTGGTATTACCAAAGAGACTTGCTTATTCCTACCACCATCGGTCCCATCCGATATCTCCAATCATCGGTTCCATATGATATCTCCAATAATTGGCCCCATCCTATATCTCCAATCATCGGTCCCATCCGATATCTCCAATCATCGTTCCCATCCAATATCTCCAATCATTGGTCCCATCCGATATCTCCAATCATCCATCCCATCTGATATTTCCAATCATCGGTCCCATCCAATATAGTCAAACATCGGTCTGAAATCGATTCAGTTTTCCAATCCATCAACACCAGTCTCAAACCGATCCAATACTTCAATTCATCAACATTAGTCTCAAACTGATCCAGTTCTTCATCATCGGTCTCATACTGGTTCTACTCAACAATCCAGCATCATCGGTCCCAATCCGATTCTGCTCATCTATCCAGTATCATCAACTCCAGTTATATTCTCTCCTGTTCATCATCAATTCCACATCATTGGTCCCAGTCCGATATGATTATCTCCAGTTCTCATTCCAACCTGCTGTCCTCAACTTCTGGGCAATCATCCTCTACAGTATGGATCCAGCTGAAAATCTGCCTTCGACTGGGCTTCACCCTTATGAGAAAGATCGGATCCCATCCTAACATCTCACAAAAGAATTTGTCATGGCATTCCACTGAATCTTCAACAAACCTGGGAGAGTGTCATCTGCATCTGCAGACCTTCTACATCTGTGCCAGGGTTCAAATTCTGTAAACCAGTATCTGGAGCAGTTTCAAATACTGGCATCAATACCGTCTTATCTGGATACTCCTCCTCCTCCGCCTTATCAAGAATTCACTAATGTTTTCAGTAAAGCTGGTGCTGATGTACTTTCTCCTCACTCTTAATGGGATTGTCCAATTGATTTAATCCCTGTGAAATCTCCTCCCAGAGGGTGAACTTATCCGCTACTGCTCCCTGAAACAATAGCCATGACTGACTATATCCAAGAGAATTTTGAAAAAGGGTTTATTCGTCTGATGGTCTTCTCTACCCCTGTGCATTTTTCTCCAAAAAATTCAATCTGACTAAGTGCAACTACTCTATTGGGGATCAAGAGGTTCTCGCTTTTAAGTTAGCCTTGGAGGAGTGACGCTATCTTTTGGAAGGAGTTGTACTTTTCCATTCTCACAGACCACAAAAACATTTTATACCTTAAGACAGCCCATTGTCTGAATGCAAGGCAAGCCAGATGAGCTCTCTTCTCACGCTTCAACTTCAAATTGGCTTTTCACCCAGGGGTCCAGAACCGAAATGCTGATGCTCTCTCTCACTCCATGGAGCAAGAAAATTAGACTATCTCTGCTGAGAAGCATGTTGGGAAAACTCTTGTCAAGCACAAATTACACAATAAACTGCTACTTTGGGCTCATGCTTCCTGTTTTGTAGGTCATGCAGACATGCAAAAGACCTTTAAATTCATTTCCAGGTCTTACTGTTGGGCCTCTCTCAGAAAAGACTTAATTGCCTCTTGTAACAAGTGTGCCCAGCATAAAGTGCCTCAACAATTCCCAGCTGGGCAATTGCTTCCTCTCTCTGTTCCACATCAGCCGTGTACACCTCAATTGATGGACTTTATTACCAATCTTCCAGTTTCAAATAAATTCAACACCATCTGGGTGGTAAATAAAAGAATCTGAAAACACATTGTACTAAAATGTAATATACACATAAAATAACATAGCACCCAAAAATAATAAGAATTTTAGCACCACGTGTTTTCATTCACGTACCCTTTTATTTATCTGTATGTTTAAGGTTAGGGGTGTCTAACATTAGGAAACCCAGGCTGCTGTTATTGTAGAAGCGCTTTTTTGTCACAAAAAAAAGTCATTATCATCTGGGTGGTAGTTGACTGGTTCACCAAAATGGCTCACTACATACCCCTCACCGGTCTTCCGTCAGCTCACAAGTTGGCTCAGGAAATCTTCAGACTTCATGGACTACTTCTGGAAATCAAGTCAAACTCAATTTCTCCACTGCCTACCATCCCCAGTCCAATGGCCAGACAGAAAGAGTCAACCAAGATCTGGAGTAATTTCTTAGTCCATACGTATCCTCCTCTCAGGACAACTGGGCTGAACTGCTTCCTTGGACGGAATTTTGTTACAACAATCAGTACCATTCTTCATCTGGTTCCATGTCCTTTTATGCCACTTATGGCCCTTATCGTCCAGTTCCTGAGTGAAGGCCTCACAGGTTCCACCTGCCTATAGCACCTTGCAGCACTTTCCAAGATATAGAAAGTGATCCGCTTCTCCCTCGTGAAAGCTCCTGATCGGTACAAGAAGTTTGCTGACAGGAAGAGAGCAGTTAACAGTATCAATCAAGGAGATAGAGTTTGGCTCTCTACACAAAATCTGTGGTTAAGAGTTCCATCCATAAAATTTGCACTCCACTACATTGGGCCATTTATCATTGAGCGTGTTATCAACCCAAACTCAAGCTACTTGCCTTCCTGAGGATGCCTTCCATATTTCTTTATTGAAACCACTTATACTCAACTGGTTTTATTCAGCACTTCCAAAAGCACCCAAAGTCCAGACTCATCATATAGTCGAATACGAAATGGCTAAGATTCTGGACTCTAGAATCCGTTATGGATGACTTCAATACTTGATCGATTGAAAGTGCTATGACCCAGAAGAATGTTCCTAGACTTTTGCCTCTGATGTCCACGCTTTTCAGTTGATCCGAGCATTCCATGCCAAGTTTCCACATAAGCTAAAAAGGTGTCCTGGGGCTACTTGTGAACTGGGGGTGCTGTCATGGTCTGGACCCAAAAAAATCTTTTTACCTCTTCAGTGTCTGTCCAGGCTAGCACTGAGGTCTGCTCACCCTATACATCAGTCCCGCATTGCACAGTGCACATCACTACCACTGCACATATCTCCCGGCTGGGGTAGAGCTTGTCTGTGCTGCTACTGCCCAGTCCACTCAGTGTCCTGTCATTGAGCATGGAGATGGCTCCCTGAAGCTCCTTGCTCATGACCTGTCTCCTCAGCATGATGGTACAGAAGCTGCACGCCAGAGTTCCCTCCAAAATCACAGTATAGGTGCAGCCATGTTGGACTCCACTCAGAGCGCTGCTCCCAGACGAGCTGATTGCAGCATCCAATCCCTGGGGATCCATCCTGATAAATTTAATTTCCTGATTAGCTCCTGTTGCCAGTACAATTTTGCTTTTGCTTAAGTTAAAGCACTGTTCTGAGCTCCCAGGTACTCTGTATCTGAATGGTTCTAGTCCGTAACATCCCAGTTCCATTCCTATCACCTTTGGTCCCAGTTGATATCTCTAATATTTGGTCCCATTTGATATATTCAAACATCTGTCTCAAACCGATCCAGTTCTTCAATTCACCAACATCGGTCTCAAACCGATCAAGCTCTTCATTACCTGTCTCATATAGTTTCTACTCAACAATCGAGCATCATCGGTCCCATTCCAATTCTGCTCATCTATCCAGTATCATCAACTCCAGTTATATTCAGCCTGCTCATCAATTCCACATCATCAGGTTCAGTTCTCATTCCAACCTGCTGTTTAATAAAGACATTAAATTTCTGTCCTCGGCTTAGGGCCCATCATCCTCTACAGTTCCTCTACCTCCTTACATTAACACATAAGGTAATCCTGGCTCAAGCCACCCAGTTTCACCCATGCCTCCCAAGTCTCCTCTTCAGCTTCCTTCACAGTATCAGACCAATCCCAACCCTAAGGAGTGACACGATGCTTGCGAGATATTATGCATGCCCACTGGAGCCGGCCAGGATGTGAGACAAAGCCCATCAGCACTAGGCTGATGCACTGTAGGGTTTGGCAAGGATTGCTGGAGAGGGGAGTTTTCACTCCTCCACACCGGCAGGTAAGATGTTAATACATCTCGTTGGTAATGCTTCCTGCCTCACCTCAGTAAAAAGCTATGATCCGTACTCTATAATACATCTCCCCCTGAGTTCCATAACATATTTATGTCTTTATATACTGTGTAATTTAAATTGAAATAAATTTATTTCACACATAAAAAATTGTAGTGTCCAATTCTGCTTTTCTTATGTGAAAAACTCACTTAATGTGATTAAAGAAGGAGGTTGTTCATTGGACAAAGTCCTGGCCATACAGGGTACTCTTTATCCACATTTAAGGTTTTTGCCAAAGTTGCATTTACAGTACTATAAACACTAAAGTCCGTGTTGGATATTATCACGTATTGTATATTGGTCTTTGGAAGCCATTTGGGAAGCTTTTGTTTATCTCTTCGGCCACAATCTTTAGATGAATATTGAACTCATTGTTTTACAACCTTCTTGAGTCTCTACCCCTCCCACTCCCTCTATCACTGTCAACCACCAAGTCTCTCTAGTCCGTTGAATGGACATCACCCTTGACTCCCCAATGTCATTCACTCAACATACCCACTCCCTTACCAACTCCTATTGGGTCCATCTCTCAACCATCACTAGAATTAGACCCTTAATTTTCTGTAGATATCACCATTAGTCCACTTCCTAATCATCTTCAGCTTCTTCTATGGCAACCTTCTTTTCTCCCTAATCCACCTCTCTCTTTTTTAATAATTCCTTAAACCACGCTGCCAGACTGATCTTTCATTCATTCTACTTTGCTTATCCCCTCCCACTTTGCTAATCCCTCCACTAGTCCTCTATCTACTTCAGAATTCAATTTAAACTCCTCTTCACCCTCAAACCACTCCCATCTACAGCTTCCACCTTATCTCCCTCCACTTACTCTCCCATCCTTTTCAGTCAGCTGGTGATTGATGCCTCTTTTCGTCTTTGCTTATCACCTTTCACTCCCACCTCCAAAAACTTTTACTATGCTGCCCCTAATATAGGGAACATTCTCCCTTTCTTCATCAGATGTTTCCCCAACTTCCACGCCTTCAAACAGTCTTCCAAGGCTCAGCTATTCTCTCAATATTACCAGACCATCCTGTGATCATTACATATCCCTTGTTGCCTTACCTACTTTGTGCCTTTCTAGTACGATTATACAAAATGTTTTCTCTTAGAATGTAAGTACTCAGCAGCTCCCTCTCTCCTCCTATATACACCATTATGTATATGCATTTAATTAAATTTTCACTTGTAATAATGCATAGGTATTCTGGTTACACTTGTTGTATCATCGCTCTGCACGGTGCTGCAGAACTTTTTGGTGCACTATAAATAGATAATGATTATTGATTGATAAATAAAAAGAATGAAAATAATGGAAAACATATTGTTCTTGAAATTTGCAATTTTCTGTGTAATATTCACTTACCTCCCTTACTTTCTCTGTAATGTTGAAGGGCTGGTTCGCTGGAAGGAACTTGGCAGTTTCTCAAGTCACCACCAAATATTTCCTGTGGGTTGATGATGATTTTGAATTTACTGAAAGTACAAAAATTGAAAAATTTGTACAGATACTTGAAGACACAGACCTGGATGTGGTAATTTTTTATTTGTTTCATATATGTAATAAACAACTTAAGAACACAATATTTATGTACCAATGAGCTTAGCAACTGCAGTTCTGACTATTAGGTGCTTTTGAACTCAAAAAGTATCAATAATTGGAAAAACCAATCATCAGTATAGTGATTCCTTCGTGGGGCACTCTTTTGTACATAAATGATTTGTTAGTATAATTAAAAATTAGCTTTTAATATATCTCCAATAAAAAAATAGGGATTTGTTGTGCTCATTTATAAAATATCTAATTGAGCTCCCTTAGCAATTACTCTCATGAATTTATAAAAATAGATCTTTTATAAGAATTAGCATAAAGTATGTGGTGACTATGCTTGTTTGAATTCATGTGCTCATATAGCTCCTGATGGGTACATAAAATATTATAATAGCAGGGTCAGGTACAGTTCGTATGACATATAAAAATTGGAAATAATAATTGGAAATAACTCATAAATTAGAACTGTATGTAATAATAACTACTCGGTCATTTGAGATAAATCTATACATTGAGTGTGATAATAGCATACCTGCTGAGTATCATCCCAAATTCATATACCATGTATGGCCAAACACAAACACATATGCAAATGATCCCCGTCTTGCAACAAATTATTTAATCCTATTGCCGGGTTGGATACTACCGCAATGTAACCAAAAATATATAAATATACACATGAAATGCTAGCAGAGTACTCTGAAAAAAGGGGAGAGCAAAGACCACCCTGTAGGCATAAATATCCCAGATGACCTGATACTGATTTATATCAGGATAGCAATCCCGGATGACATACTTAAATTTTATAAACTACTATAGGCAGATAATATCATGTTGTGTCACATAACCTCATAAAAATTATAATAGTAAGTACGGAGTACAAGTACCTGGTCCCCTCTGCTGTCCAGGGTCTTCTATGAGTGGACACCTGGATGAGAGAGGGATCAGGAATAACTCTGATAGAAAATAAGTGGGAGGTGGGGGACACTCTGCTAGCAATTCATGTGTATATTTATATATTTTTGGTTACATTGAGGTAGTATCCAACCCGGCAATAGGATTAAATAATTTTGTTGCAAGACGGGGATCATTTGCATATGTGTTTGTGTTTGGCCATACATGGTATATGAATTTGGGATGATACTCAGCAGGCACGCTATTATCACACTCAATGTATAGATTTATCTCAAATGACCGAGTAGTTATTATTACATACAGTTCTAATTTATGAGTTATTCCAATTATTATTTCCAATTTTTATATATCATACGAACTGTACCTGACCCTGCTATTATAATATATCATGTACCCATCAGGAGCTATATGAGCATATGAATTCAAACAAGCATAGTCACCACATACTTTATGCTAATTCTTATAATAGATCTATTTTTATAAATTCGTGAGAGTAATTGCTAAGGGAACTCAATTAGATATTTTATAAATGAGCACAACAAATCCCTATTTTTTATTGGAGATATATAAAAAGCTAATTTTTAATTATACTAACAAATCATTTATGTACAAAAGAGTGCCCCACGAAGGAATCACTATACTGATGATTGGTTTTTCCAATTATTGATACTTTTTGAGTTCTAGTTACTCGATTCCAGGGAGCACCTCCAGCATATAAAATGTATCTTATGATAAAATTATGATATAAGATATGATATATATGGTACCTATTGCTGGTTTTACTTATAGATGTGAAATATAACACTGGTTATTATTCCTGTGCGGGATATTCTGGTTTCTTTGGGATAAGTTATGTTTACTGAGTCTCTACACTCAGCTCTTATATCCTTCGCACGGACATAACCAATATATCTTGAATCTTTAGTCATTTTGATATATTCCCCCTTTATTATACAATTTTATTTATTTATTTTTTTCTACTGTCAAGCTGACGCTAAAAAATTTCGTATTTTAAGCTCTTGTCAGAATTATCCTCAAAATGTGTTGCCGAAATTTGGATAGTATTTTTCCTACTATTACAAATTTTGAAGAAACTGATCCAAATTGGGAGGAGGATTTTGTTAAATTAAAGAAATTATTGTACAAACAAGTAAGGACCAACTGGGATCTTATCAGTTTGGAGAACTATCTTAAACAGAAAATAGTACCAAGGGGTTTGCGCCCCAAAGTATTCCCAGCATTTAATTTGGCTTCTGACAATCTTAAAACTGAATGGGAACATACCCTCACCAAGTGCTCACTGGAATTAATTGGTATTCTGATCAAACACAATCATCTGATTTTAGATGAATGTAAAAGGGAGATCAATGGTTTGGGGAAAAAATTGGAAAAGTGGAACAAAACAATGCTTTCCAAAAAAACTTTGACAAAAACAAAAATGAACTAAGGGAATATGAGAACTCTATTATAGATCGGAAGAAGCACAAATTCTTTCAGGACAAGAGAGATTTTTCCACAGGAAACATCTATAAATGGAGAAAATTCCAAGTCAGAAATGAAGGCAACAAAGGAGATCTATATACTTCCTCTGAAATGGGCTCGGCAGGAAGTGAAGACACAAATGGACGAAAGACTAGAACTAGTCCATATCATAGGAGAGATTTAGACCAAGGGCACTCCTCCTCTACCCCTACTTTTTTAGAGGATTTCAGACTACCACGAGGGAAACCGCCAAGAGAAAAACGAGGCATGGGAAGAAGAGGAAGAGAACAACAAAGATGGGAATCAATGTCTCCAGCCCATTACCAAATGAGAACCCGTGTCAACAATTAAATGATGGATCTCCTGAATTAAAGATAATCAACTTGTCCAGACAGATCTTAACCGACTCAGAAACTAGTGTTCTATTCAAAGGTCTCTCATTTTCCCCTTCTAAAACTATTAATCATTTCCAATGGGAAAAGAATTTACAACTGTTCGGTAGAAAACTGTTACTTGCTAAATTTCACGCTAATAAAGAAAAAATGATAATTCTCATATCAGTATCTCACAATCAGAAACATGTCCCAATATCCCTTTATCAGGTGCAGAGCATAATCAACTCTGGTCAACTGAGGACTTGGCTATGTTGGATATTTTGTATGATATCTCAGATGAAAGCAAGAATATCGCTGCTTGCTCTGCTAGGAAAAGACCTATATGTAAAAAGAGATCTAAATTCTTTCCACCTGACAATATTAGCCCTGAAACCAGAGTATTCCTTAAACTAGTATCTGAGGAATTTGACCAGATACACAAGAAAAAGAAACTATATGGTATCCCTAACAACTTAACTTTATCAGAAAGAAGAGCCATTAAGGAAATCAGGGAATGGGATGATATCGTAATCAAACCCTCCAACAAGAGGGACAACACTGTATTATGGCCAAGGGACATATATTTAAAGGAGGCAGCAAAACAGTTGGATAATACAAAGTGTTATCACAAATTACTTCTGAATCCCACGGAGAATTATATGGAATTGTACACCAGGATTATGGACCAGGCCTTTCAGAATGGTACAATAATGAAGGAAGAACATTCATTTCTCCAAGTTTCAAACCCTAAGATTCCTACTTTTTACCTCCTGCCTAAAATCCATAAAAACATGCAAGAACCGCCGGGTAGACCTATTGTGTCCAGTATAGGGGGACTTTCTGAACAAGCGAGCATTTTTGTAGATGTACACTTAAGATCATTGTTACAGAGTTACCATCATATGTAAAAGACACTTCAGATGTACTAAAAAGACTAAATGATATTAAATTGGAGGACCATCAACTACTAGTGAGTATGGATGTTGAGGCATTATATACGTGTATATCACATGATTTGGGTCTCTCTGCAGTGGAATATTTTCTTAGGATGGAAGGCCTTGGAAACTTTCAATCATTTATTCTGAAACTCTTACATTTTATCTTGAACAGAAATTATTTTGTATTCAACGACCGCTACTACCTCCAGGTAAAAGGAACGGCTATGTGGGCAGCCTGTGCGCCCACCTATGCCAACCTCTGCCTGGGGTGGTGGGAGTGGGAGTTGGTGTTCAAAGATGGTAACGATCCCTTGACCTACCATGTAGTTACATGGCTCCACTATATAGATGACATCTTCATCATATGGGATGGAACAGAGGATCTCCTATTTGAATTTGTGTAGAAATTGAACACGAATGATATCAATTTGAGACTGACACAGCAAGAACAAATTGTCATTTTTGGACTTAAACATCTATCGTGACAAAAATAACATGCTGGCAACAGCATTATACAGGAAAAAGACAGCAACCAATAGTGTTCTCCTCTGCTCGAGTTCGCACTTCCCTCCAACCATCACAAACATTCCAAAGGGAGAATTCCTATAATTAAAACGGAATTGTTCAGATGAAGAACAATATCATACACAATGTATAGAACTAACAGCACAATTGAGGGAACGTGGCTATAGCCACAGGTTAATCAAAGATCTAAAAACTCATTGAGGGGAATAAACAGAGGTTTATTAATCTTTGGAGGTCACAAGGAACAGTTACAGAATGAAATTAGATTCATTGGCGATTTCTGCAATGAATGGAAAGAACTTAAGAAGGCCATACAAAAATACTGGCCGATTTTGCGATCAGACCCAGACCTGGCAGCAAGATTAGGTAATGAAGTATCCATGAGTTGGAGGAGATCGACCAATTTGCGAGACACCTTGGTGCAAAGTCACTACAGCAAGGAGAAAAAAATATCAGAACATGGTATCAGGGGAACTTTCCCTTGTGGGGCATGCAAGGCATGCCAATACATCATGTCCATGGAATCTATAGAAGATAGATTTGGCCACACTTATCATATACGGGATCATTTCAATTGCAAATCCACCAATGTGGTATACTGTTTGACATGCTCATGCAACAAAAAATATGTTGGTATTACAACTCGTATGCTAAAAAACAGGATTTTGGAGCATGCAGGCAATATCAGAAATGTGGATAGAGATAAGAGAAATATGAAACAAATCACCACTGTGGCCAAGCACTTCTACCATCAACGTCATGATCCTAATCACAAATTGAAAGTGTTCTGTTTAGAAAAAATTAAATTGGGTATAAGAGGAGGAGACTATATGAGCGAACTTGTGAGGAAAGAGAGTGAGTGGACCTTTAAATTAGGTTCCCTCTCACCTAATGGTCTCAATGAACACATAAACTACAGTGTGTTTTTATAATGCATATATGCCCTGTATCCTCATTATCTCTCCCCTTTTTTGGTACAACTCAGTATTATTTAATATTAATGTAAGACTTCTGTTATCAATTTTATTATTTATGTTGATCACGAGTGTGATCTGACCTATGATAGACCATCTTTTGCCCTTTGCCAATCCACCACAATTATACACTTTTTATATATTTATTATTTATCATTTACACATATTTGCACATATTACGGTTTTTATCTTGGATTTTGACGTGTCTTTCATAGCAACATTTATCATTATTATTATTAAAAAATGTTTCACTTTTTTTTTATTTTTTGCTTTTTCAGTATTATCCATTTACTTTTGTGGTGATATAGTTGTTGTTTTTTTTTTTAGTGTTTGGTTTCACGTCTTATTTTTCACCATTTATATCACTATTTACATAGTTTTCCACATTGTAACAACAACCTCTTCATAATTCGACACCTTACACTATTAAGACATATGGATTTATTTACCTATGTCTATAATCAACATACCCTTTAATAGGAGTTTCACACTATAGCACTTGGTATTTGTGATTTCACATTATATGTGTTATGCATGTTGGTATGTGTATACATAATATGCATTGTACTTGTACTAGGTTATATATATTTACATATAGTCACCCTTTCACAAAAAAATTTTTTAATATTATTATTTATTTAATTTTTTTTCACTATATATACAAATAATTTTTATTAATTTTTACATTGATAAATGTTGAATTCTTTTTATCATTAGAACTCAGCAATTTGAGATAAGTAGAATTAAACTCCATGCCAATTATACCTATCAATTTAATATAAAAGTTATATATTTTATTATATATATCTTTTATTATTTCTTATTATTATTCATATTCTTATATTTACATTTTTTCTAGTATATCGTTTAGTCATTTATATGATTAATACTTAATATATGGAACATTGTTTCATCTTACTAAACATATGGTATATCAAACATGTGAAATTTAAATTTATGTTGATATATCAATGATCTGACGTTCATGTATGATTCTGGTTTCAATGGGATTCAAACTGATTATCATTATTACTGTTATTCTTATTTATTTATTTTTATATTTATTTAAAATGTTTAATTTTATATTTATTTTTATTTATCAGCTACTGTATAATTGGTGTGTTTCTCCATTATAGGGTAGATTCTGCATGTACTTTGTTTAAATTTGGCAGTTAAATGATATTTGTTTCTTTCACAATATTAATTAATTTGTTTGTTTGTTTGTTTGTTTTTTCCCCTTGTGACCTATAACAGAAAGTAAGATTGCATTAGATGCAAATTATATAATATGTTCAAGAACAGGATATCATTGCAAAACCCTTTTCTCTCTCTCTACCTAACAAATTTGGATCCCATGATTATTTAAGTGATTATTTGATTGCCAATTTATGTTGTTTTTAAACGTTTGAGCAAGCTTACAAGATGAATGTTACATTTCTATACCCAGTATAATGTTAATCTTGATTCAAATTGTAAAGCGCAACGGAATTTGCTGCGCTATATAAGAAACTGTTAATAAATATAAGAAACTGTTAATAAATTTCTATTATACCATTCTAAACACAGCAAATAGTTTTCCACACTTGCTGTATATGATGATATAAGAACACTTTTGTTCTATTGTTTTCATTATAATTTATGTAAACTGCTGGTTAATTATCCAGACCATTCTCACATGCTGTGAATAATCCGACATTAGAAGCCTATTTAAGACAGACCTGGACAAGAAGAGTCAGGCTGTATGGTGAACAAGCCCGTTGTGGTGAAACATGTGTCCAGTCAGTCACTCCCCACTGCAGGAGGGAGCAGCAGGGTGTCAGGCACAATCCTTCAGTCATTTTAACTTCTTTGGGTGGGTCATGACCTGGTCCGGTGGCGCATTCAGATTTCTGCAATGCTTTCAGCAACAGACACTGCCTAACACCACATATGGATCGGTGTCCCCCACCTCTCCCTTATTTTCTATCAGAGTTATTCCTGATCCCTCTCTCATCCAGGTGTCTGCTCATAGAAGACCTTGGACAGCAGAGGGGACCAGGTACTTGTACTCCGTACTTACTATTATAATTTTTATGAGGTTATGTGACACAACATGATATTATCTGCCTATAGTAGTTTATAATATTTAAGTATGTCATCCGGGATTGCTATCCTGATATAAATCAGTATCAGGTCATCTGGGATATTTATGCCTACAGGGTGGTCTTTGCTCTCCCCTTTTTTCAGAGTACTCTGCTAGCATTTCATGTGTATATTTATATATTTTTGGTTACATTGCGGTAGTATCCAACCCGGCAATAGGATTAAATAATTTGTTGCAAGACGGGGATCATTTGCATATGTGTTTGTGTTTGGCCATACATGGTATATGATTTTGGGATGATACTCAGCAGACACGCTATTATCACACTCAATGTATAGATTTATCTCAAATGACCGAGTAGTTATTATTATATACAGTTCTAATTTATGAGTTATTTCCAATTATTATTTCCAATTTTTATATGTCATACGAACTGTACCTGACCCTGCTATTATAATATTTTATGTACCCATCAGGAGCTATATGAGCATATGAATTCAAACAAGCATAGTCACCACATACTTTATGCTAATTCTTATAAAAGATCTATTTTTATAAATTCATGAGAGTAATTGCTAAGGGAGCTCAATTAGATATTTTATAAATGAGCACAACAAATCCCTATTTTTTTATTGGAGATATATTAAAAGCTAACTTTTAATTATACTAACAAATCATTTATGTACAAAAGAGTGCCCCACGAAGGAATCACTATACTGATGATTGGTTTTTCCAATTATTGATACTTTTTGAGTTCTAGTTACTCGATTCCAGGGAGCACCTCCAGCATATAAAATTTATCTTATAAAATTATGATATAAGATATTATATATATGGTACCTATTGCTGGTTTTACTTATAGATGTGAAATATAACACTGGTTATTATTCCTGTGTGGGATATTCTGGTTTATTTGGGATATATTAGGTGCTTTTTTCAGCCCTCTGGATCATTTATACATACCGTAAGATTCCATATTCATGAGGTTCTTTTCTGTGTGCTAAACATAGTATTACTTTTCACTTACAGTAATATACTGTGTATATATAGAAAGGCAACACATTTTGTTTTACACAATTGCACCTATTGTGCACACAGGTGCCCATCTGTTCGCTAGAGTATTCCTCTAGGTGTTGCTTGGATAGGATATAAAATATATCCTGTGACTGGATGGTCACTCAGTCACATTTATTTTCGCATCAATGGTCTACATGATTGGAAGTTGACAGCACTATCAGTACCCAAAATTGACAAAAATAAAGTATATGTATACATTAGCATACACATATCTAAAGTGCAAATGTTAGTGAATTTAAACCAAATTGAAATAAGTACAAAACTACAGCCACACTGCCTCATATATATATATATATATATATATATATATATATATACACAAAACCAGTGACCGGCACTCAGACTATCGAATCAGCCTGCGTGGGTGCCAATCTAATAGAGAGACTCTATATGTATACTGTATGGAAGGAGATGGCACTCCACGACAATTGAAAAAGCTGCAGACAAAACGGTGTCTTAATAGTCAACGTTTCAGAGCTCTCAGGCTCTTTTATCAAGACAAATATCACAAAGTTTACAAAAAACAGACATATATATACACATACCTGAGATAAATCACCGCAGTGCACAACCACGCTGTCCCTCCGGAGTCCCGATGACATCATCGGCGTGAGACACGCTGGCGCTCGGTGACTCACTAGGGGGCGTGTAACTAACGTGAGCCATCACCATGGTAACCCCCTTATACACAATAGCACGGCAGCATGCTGTGAATGAAGAACAGATAATATTTCACTGGAAGAGTCTGGACACCAATCACAACTAAAACTAGTAATACCAAACGACCTGTGTCTCATTACAGAGCAACATATCAACAGGTCTAGCATACTGTCATGCATAGCAATAATAGAAGTAATGGAAGAACATCTGGCCTAAAGAAATATTATAATCATGACACTAGAATCACAAAAATTATAAAAAACAACTGAAGGACAACATTTAATTTAAACCTCCCGGATGAACAGTTTGCAAACTGTAAATCCAGAACGCTTCTTTCTGTAACAACGTTCTATCCCTGTCTCCTCCTCGAAGGTTCGGTGGAACCCAATCAATCATTTTAAACCTCATGGATGACAAGCTGTGATGGTGGTCCCTAAAATGCTTGGCCACTGGTTGATCAACAACCTTACCCTCAAGCGCAGCCCTGATGTGAGAGCGATGGAGAGCCATACGCTCTTTAATTTGTCTGGATGTTTTGCCGACATAATACATACCACATGGGCATCTAATGAAATATACCACAAATCGACTTGAACATGTTAGAGGATATTTGATCACAAACTTTTTGCCTGATCTAGGGTGAAAAAAAGTATCACCAGTTTCTAAAAAGCTACAAGTAATGCATCCCAGACATTTGAAATTGCCGGCCGACCGGCTCAAAAAATGCAGACTTTTAGGTTGCGTAAATAAACTAATGTCATTATGTACAACCGAATCTTTGATGTTGCGACCCCTCTTAAAGGAGGGTAAGATAGTAGAGTTTTGTAACGCAGGTAATTTAGGATCTTTGGACACTATCGGCCAGATGTCCCTTGCAGCTTTCATAATTTTATCACTTGCTGATGTATTCTCTTGAGTCCATACTATCCTATTGGATTGTGGTTTAGGTCCCAGAGGTTGCAACGCCTGTGTCCGGGACATAGCGAGTACACGATCTTTAGCCCGCTTTAGAGTACTATAATGATAGCCTCGTTGCAAAAATTTCTTGGACATGCTATCTATTTGCCTAACTGCATCATGATGATCAGAACATATTCTCAAAATTCTTAAAAATTGAGAATAGGGTAAACCATTCTTAAGGGACTGAGGGTGGTGACTCCCCGCTTGCAAAATCGTGTTTCGATCCGTCGGTTTAATATAGAGGGTGGTCATCAATTCATGACTATCATTCTGGCTGATAGTGACATCCAAAAAGTGGACCTCTTGAAAATTACAGTCATAAGTAAATTTGATAGGATGTACCCTATTATTCAAATCTGCCATCAATTTTTGGAATTTTTCTACTGAGCCTGACCACAACAAGAATATATCATCTATATAACGTGAGTACCCCACAATATATTGTGAAATACTAGGATCACTAAAAAAGAAATCCTCCTCAACGTGAAACATGTATATGTTCGCATAGCTCGGTGCCACACACGAGCCCATGGCACATCCTGAGCGCTGGATGTAAAAACCTTTATCAAATAGAAAATAATTTCTTGTTAAGGTACAATTCAGTAGAGATATAAAAAAATCTACATTGGGGCCTGTATAGTCGTCATGATTCGAGATAAAAGAACGAGTTGCCTGTATACCAGCCTCATGTGGAATACTTGTGTATAGACTGCAGACGTCGATAGTACACAATAAATGCTGTTTAGATAAAGGTGATAAATCCTGCAGTCTCAAAATAAACGAAGTGGTATCTTTAAGAAATGTTCTTTTAGTAGACAATAATGGCTGCAAATAGAAGTCCAAATATTGTGAGATACCGTAATATAAGGAATCACTGGCAGCGATAATGGGTCTACCTGGAGGGCATCTGGCATCTTTATGTAATTTAGGTATAGTGTAGAATACTGGAATCTTTGGTGTAAGTTGTTTTAATGCTTCACCAGTAGTTTTAGAAATCACGTTGTTATCCACCGCTACCGTCAATAGCTCAAATAGTTCACTTTTGAAGTCATTAGTGGGATCTGTTTCTAGACGTTCATAAATGGAAACATCGGAAAGTTGCCTATAAATTTCAGATTTATATGTAGATAAGTCCTGAATCACAATACCACCGCCTTTGTCGGCAGGACGAATGGTGATATTTTGGTCTTGACTCAGTTGTTTCAAAGCCATTCTTTCTTTGGTTGATAAATTTTTCACGATATGTTCCGAAGAGGAGGAATGGTGAGTAATAGAATTGTCCATATAGTTGGTAAAACTTTTAATACTCACATTAGTAGATAGAGGTGTAAAGGTGGACTTTTTACGAATCGGTAAACTAGGAGCTGGTGTATTATCCAGGCCAAAATGTTCTTTGAGCTTAAGTCTGCGGTCAAATTTGAAAAGATCAATTTTATTTTGAAAGGCATTGGGGGAGCAGGTCAGTACGAAGGACAGACCTTTATTCAGAACTTTAATTTCATCAGTAGATAAAGTCCTTGTAGATAAATTGAAGACTATGTCTTCTTTTGGAAGATCTTTCTTTGCCTTCCTCGCCCATTGCCCCCCGCGCCTGGTGCTGGTTCCTTTGTGAGGTCGAGTGTAGCCCTTGTTGCTACCCCTAAAGGGGGCCTTAGGCTTACACTGGTACTTGGCATTTGACTGGCACATTCTGCGTCACTGGAGGATGCTGCTCCACTGGAGAGGTCCGTTTCCAAAGGGAATCTTTTTTGTTGTTTGCGGAACCTGGGTCTTCTATCTCTTGGTTGACCTCTATTATAGGCCCAGCTGTATGCCCTCAGTTCCGCGTAATCTCTATCCACAGTTTGTAGTTTGGATTTTTTAAACTGGACTAAATCACTCTTGTATTTTTCAATCTGGATGGTTAATAAATTTAACCAATCCTGAGATGTGTCAGTTTTAATTTTAGTAAGATGTAATGATTCAAATGCCGTTATTTTTTCTTTAGCCAAAGTAAGTTCCCTCCGTGCTTCTTCAATGACTAGCAGGATTAAGTCAAACGAACATTTATTAAGAACGGCTGCCCACCTACGACAGAATTTGGGATTATACCTTCCAATAGTTGGAATATTCCTAATACGGAATCCACGGGGAATCTTCTTGTCTCTATAATAGTCCGAAAGTGACACTCCGTGTAGGTAATAATCCACCTCTCGTTTTTATAATCGGGATAACTGTGCTATAAGTTGTTCTACAGTCTCCTCACTGCAAGTATTGATTTATATTTTTATATCAGACTTTATACATGTGCACTGTTATCACAGTGACTATTGTTTTTAATATCTAGCACGGGCTACCTTTTTTTTGATTCTGTATGGTTGATTAAAGTGAAGTGATGTCCATCACGGAAGATCCATCTGGATTCAGTAATGTACTTCTCCCAAGAGGTGAAATATTACATTTGACAGATACTGAAGCAGAAAACATTTTGTTTGAATCCAAATTAAAAGATACTTGCAGTGAGGAGACTGTAGAACAACTTATAGCACAGTTATCCCGATTAAAAAAACGAGAGGTGGATTATTACCTACACGGAGTGTCACTTTCGGACTATTATAGAGACAAGAAGATTCCCCGTGGATTCCGTATTAGGAATATTCCAACTATTGGAAGGTATAATCCCAAATTCTGTCGTAGGTGGGCAGCCGTTCTTAATAAATGTTCGTTTGACTTAATCCTGCTAGTCATTGAAGAAGCACGGAGGGAACTTACTTTGGCTAAAGAAAAAATAACGGCATTTGAATCATTACATCTTACTAAAATTAAAACTGACACATCTCAGGATTGGTTAAATTTATTAACCATCCAGATTGAAAACTACAAGAGTGATTTAGTCCAGTTTAAAAAATCCAAACTACAAACTGTGGATAGAGATTACGCGGAACTGAGGGTATACAGCTGGGCCTATAATAGAGGTCAACCAAGACATAGAAGACCCAGGTTCCGCAAACAACAAAAAAGATTCCCTTTGGAAATGGACCTCTCCAGTGGAGCAGCATCCTCCAGTGACGCAGAATGTGCCAGTCAAATGCCAAGTACCAGTGCAAGCCTAAGGCCCCCTTTAGGGGTAGGAACAAGGGCTACACTCGACCTCACAAAGGAACCAGCACCAGGCGCGGGGGGCAATGGGCGAGGAAGGCAAAGAAAGATCTTCCAAAAGAAGACATAGTCTTCAATTTATCTACAAGGACTTTATCTACTGATGAAATTAAAGTTCTGAATAAAGGTCTGTCCTTCGTACCGACCTGCTCCCCCAATGCCTTTCAAAATAAAATTGATCTTTTCAAATTTGACCGCAGACTTAAGCTCAAAGAACATTTTGGCCTGGATAATACACCAGCTCCTAGTTTACCGATTCGTAAAAAGTCCACCTTTACACCTCTATCTACTAATGTGAGTATTAAAAGTTTTACCAACTATATGGACAATTCTATTACTCACCATTCCTCCTCTTCGGAACATATCGTGAAAAATTTATCAACCAAAGAAAGAATGGCTTTGAAACAACTGAGTCAAGACCAAAATATCACCATTCGTCCTGCCGACAAAGGCGGTGGTATTGTGATTCAGGACTTATCTACATATAAATCTGAAATTTATAGGCAACTTTCCGATGTTTCCATTTATGAACGTCTAGAAACAGATCCCACTAATGACTTCAAAGTGAACTATTTGAGCTATTGACGGTAGCGGTGGATAACAACGTGATTTCTAAAACTACTGGTGAAGCATTAAAACAACTTACACCAAAGATTCCAGTATTCTACACTATACCTTAATTACATAAAGATGCCAGATGCCCTCCAGGTAGACCCATTATCGCTGCCAGAGATTCCTTATATTACGGAATCTCACAATATTTGGACTTCTATTTGCAGCCATTATTGTCTACTAAAAGAACATTTCTTAAAGATACCACTTAGTTTATTTTGAGACTGCAGAATTTATCACCTTTATCTAAACAGCATTTATTGTGTACTATCGACGTCTGCAGTCTATACACAAGTATTCCACATGAGGCTGGTATACAGGCAACTCGTTCTTTTATCTCGAATCATGACGACTATACAGGCCCCAATGTAGATTTTTTTATATCTCTACTGAATTGTACCTTAACAAGAAATTATTTTCTATTTGATAAAGGTTTTTACATCCAGCGCTCAGGATGTGCCATGGGCTCGTGTGTGGCACCGAGCTATGCGAACATATACATGTTTCACGTTGAGGAGGATTTCTTTTTTAGTGATCCTAGTATTTCACAATATATTGTGGGGTACTCACGTTATATAGATGATATATTCTTGTTGTGGTCAGGCTCAGTAGAAAAATTCCAAAAATTTATGGCAGATTTGAATAATAGGGTACATCCTATCAAATTTACTTATGACTGTAATTTTCAAGAGGTCCACTTTTTGGATGTCACTATCAGCCAGAATGATAGTCATGAATTGATGACCACCCTCTATATTAAACCGACGGATCGAAACACGATTTTGCAAGCGGGGAGTCACCACCCTCAGTCCCTTAAGAATGGTTTACCCTATTCTCAATTTTTAAGAATTTTGAGAATATGTTCTGATCATCATGATGCAGTTAGGCAAATAGATAGCATGTCCAAGAAATTTTTGCAACGAGGCTATCATTATAGTACTCTAAAGCGGGCTAAAGATCGTGTACTCGCTATGTCCCGGACACAGGCGTTGCAACCTCTGGGACCTAAACCACAATCCAATAGGATAGTATGGACTCAAGAGTATACATCAGCAAGTGATAAAATTATGAAAGCTGGAAGGGACATCTGGCCGATAGTGTCCAAAGATCCTAAATTACCTGCGTTACAAAACTCTACTATCTTACCCTCCTTTAAGAGGGGTCGCAACATCAAAGATTCGGTTGTACATAATGACATTAGTTTATTTACGCAACCTAAAAGTCTGCATTTTTTGAGCCGGTCGGCCGGCAATTTCAAATGTCAGGGATGCATTACTTGTGGCTTTTTAGAAACTGGTGATACTTTTTTTCACACTAGATCAGGCAAAAAGTTTGTGATCAAATATCCTCTAACATGTTCAAGTCGATTTGTGGTATATTTCATTAGATGCCCATGTGGTATGTATTATGTCGGCAAAACATCCAGACAAATTAAAGAGCGTATGGCTCTCCATCGCTCTCACATCAGGGCTGCGCTTGAGGGTAAGGTTGTTGATCAACCAGTGGCCAAGCATTTTAGGGACCACCATCACAGCTTGTCATCCATGAGGTTTAAAATGATTGATTGGGTTCCACCGAACCTTCGAGGAGGAGACAGGGATAGAACGTTGTTACAGAAAGAAGCGTTCTGGATTTACAGTTTGCAAACTGTTCATCCGGGAGGTTTAAATGAAATGTTGTCCTTCAGTTGTTTTTTATAATTTTTGTGATTCTAGTGTCATGATTATAATATTTCTTTAGGCCAGATGTTCTTCCATTACTTCTATTATTGCTATGCATGACAGTATGCTAGACCTGTTGATATGTTGCTCTGTAATGAGACACAGGTCGTTTGGTATTACTAGTTTTAGTTGTGACTGGTATCCAGACTCTTCCAGTGAAATATTATCTGTTCTTCATTCACAGCATGCTGCCGTGCTATTGTGTATAAGGGGGTTACCATGGTGATGGCTCACGTTAGTTACACGCCCCCTAGTGAGTCACCGAGCGCCAGCATGTCTCACGCCGATGATGTCATCGGGACTCCGGAGGGACAGCGTGGTTGTGCACTGCGGTGATTTATCTCAGGTATGTGTATATATATGTCTGTTTTTTGTAAACTTTGTGATATTTGTCTTGATAAAAGAGCCTGAGAGCTCTGAAACGTTGACTATTAAGACACCATTTTGTCTGCAGTTTTTTCAATTGTCGTGGAGTGCCATCTCCTTCCATACAGTATATATATATATATATATATATATAATATATATATATATTGATATACCACTCGTGGGTGTGTGGTCGCGCTCTGATATACGCACACCTTGGTGTTCAACCACCCAAGGCATGCATATATGAAAGCGGAACCGCAGACACAAGAGTGATATATCTATCTTCTAAAATGGCCTCTGTCTTGACAAAATAGTTCTGTGTGGAGATGATGTAGGGTGACATAGATACAGAAGAGGAGGAAAAAAACAGTGCATAATAGGCAGTTTAAATAGAATTATTTTTAATGAATAAACATTAAATGGATAACAGCGTAAGTGAATAAAATAGTTGAATATTCAGAATAGGTTATTACTGTCACTTTAAGAGTGGTTCATTTTGAAAATAAAACATGTGTTGAACATTATACTGGCAGGAAGTGCTTAAGGCTTCCCTAGGGTCAAGCCTGACATGTCTACTCACTGTTTGCTGTGTTGGATTCTTAAATGATTGCTCAGGTAAGTCCTGTTAAAGCTCTTTGAGTAGATCATCAATTATACCAGTCAATCTTTGGTTATGGGCATTTCTTGAATTTTTTTTTCAGCAATGTGTATTTCTGTCAGTGAGGCAGTGATGTGTATTACGGTCAGTGAGGCAGTGATGTGTATTATGGTCAGTGAGGCAGTGATGTGCCGATTTTCTGTGAGCAGTATCTCTGTGAGATATGTTATTGTTTACATTTGTAAAGTGATACAGTTGTGGCTTTATGGTGAGGAGTAGGTTAGGTGGGTGGTTGTTTGGAAATTATGCACAGTCAGGTGTTCTTGTGTGTTCAATCATGTTGGTGGTGTTTTTCTCAATATAAAATAATAAAAAAATTAAATATATATACAGTATATATATGTGTATGTATAAGTATATATATATATATAAAATCCAGAACGGGTGGCACTCATATATAAAGTAGACAAATGTTAGGTGCCCTCCGGTGAAGCTCCTCAATGGGGGCTCCAATGTATATACGGTCCGGCGGCACTCAATGCAAATAAAACTCAGACAGCAGATGTATAGATCAACGTTTCGATGTTACACCATCGTAATCAGGATAAAAAGACATACAAACAATACACTTACTTATACCCCCACCTGTTAGCGTGCATGAAGACAGCTTCCGGGTCCGTCCCGGTGGCGCCCACCAATGACGTCACCCACGTGACCCGTTACCATAACTACAGTGCAAACATACAAACAAAATTACATTTACGGACAAGGAAAAAATGGTTACAAGGTAACACATAATAATAGCATTATAAAAATCGTCTTGCAGATACAACAAAACAGCGTACATAATCCACAAAAATGTTGCACTAAGGCTGTCATAAATAAATGTCATGTTGTACCTCTAATAACATCGTACCTACAACAAAAATGGACTGCACATATATGATTGAATGCTAGTGTAGACAGTATTAGCCTAAATCACTCACAAACATATAACAGAGACAAAACAGCATATACCATACACCTTAAATGATGCAGTAAAGAACGCCTATAAACCTATCGCAGTTCCTCTAGCAATGGCATGTAACTAACTCAGCAACCAGTTTGGATATTATACCCATAGCAGACAAGTCAAAGCCAACCAGTATTACCAGTAAGGAGAGTATGTCAAAATATTAAGGATGAAAATTGGCAAAAAGTCAGAGACTTCCAAATCAATGCCATTCCTTAAAGCTGTGATGAATACAGTATAGTACTACAAATATCCCTTCACAAAAAACAATGCAAACCAAGACTATCATTTAACCTTTTAGGGTATAAAGTACCTAGCCTAAAAATCCACTGGGATTCACACTGCAACAGCCTCGTAGACCGGTCTCCACCCCGAACATGTGGTGGAATATGGTCAATGAGAATATAGCGTAATACTGATAAGTTGTGTCCTGCTTGTAAAAAGTGTCTAGCGACCGGCTTGTCACTAGACCCAGTGTTAATCGCAGCCCGAATGGCAGATCGGTGAAGCGCCATACGTTCGCGTAAAGTCCTGTCAGTCTTGCCGACATATCCTAATCCACAGGGGCAAGTGATTAAATAGATCACATACTTAGTCGTACAACTCAGTCTATGTCTTATATTATATCGCTTGCCACTGTGGGGGTTTACAAAAGAATCGCCTGTGGTCAAATACCTACACGTTAGACAATTAAGGCATTTAAAGCATCCATTCTTTGGCCTCATGAAATTACGTTCCTCATTTTGCTTTTTATTTATATTTAGGCCACTGCTCACATCGGTCTTGACTACCCAATCCCGAATATTCTTGCCTCGTGTATAAAAGGACATAATCATGGTGTCAATGAGATTGAGGTCCGGATCATTTTGTACAATAGGCCAAAGCCGTTTCGATAGTGTGTTAATAATAGGGCTAAAGGAATTATAGTGGTTAACCAACGGCATGCGCTTACATTGATTAGAGGTTGTTCTAGAGCACAATAATTGATCTCGTGGAATATTCATGGCCCTATCCTTGGCCACCAACAAAGAATCCTTATGATATCCCCGAGACAAAAATCTGTTAGTCATTTCATCCATCTTAGCACTAGCTATCTCAGCATCATTGCAGATGCGCTTAGCACGTAAGAATTGTGAGTATGGTAAGCCGTATTTAAGGGGCTTGGGATGAAAGCTATCAACATGGAGCAGTGAATTTCTATCGGTGGGTTTACTGTAAAGGGAAGTACCCACAACACCATTCCGATTACACACCTCCACATCCAAAAAAGTGACGCAATCTGCTCTGAGGTTGTATGTGAACTTAATGGGGCTCGTACTATTATTGTGGCCTTCCATGAACTCTATGAATTCATTACGTGTACCCGTCCAAATTATAAATATGCCATCTATGTAACGAGCGTATAAATGTATATGCTCAGATACAAAAGATGAGGAAAAAAAGATATTACGTTCCTCCATGAACATATACGCATTGGCGTACGATGGGGCCACATTCGACCCCATCGCACAGATAAATGCGTTGCAAATACAACTTCCCCGCATACATAAAGTAGTTACATGTGAGTATCATGTTCAATAGTTGGACCACTAACTCCACATCCGGACCATTGTATAATGGATTACCTTCTATCAATCTACGTACTCCCTCGATACCGGACTCATTAGGTATAATCGTATACAAATTAGAGATGTCTACACTACATAATAGACTGTCTGGCGGAATATTACCAGTGGCCAAAAGCTTATTCAAAAAAGCGGTGGTATCCATCACAAAATCAGGATGGCAAGTTACACAGGGTTGCAACAAAGAATCCAGGTACACAGAGACACATTGAAACAATGATCCCCGTGCCGAAATAATCGGTCGACCGGGGGGATTGTCCAAGTTCTTGTGCACCTTGGGCAGCGTATAAATTATAGGAATGATAGGGAATTTAGGCACAAGGTAGTCACAGAGTTCCCGAGGAATGGTACCCAAACCCACAGCATGTTGCAAGCACGATAACAAATCAGCCTTATAACGTGTAGTAGGATCCAAGTCAAGTGGCAAATACACATTTGAATCGCTAAGTTGTCTCATAATTTCAGCATGATATTTAGAAACATCCTGTACCACTATCGACCCGCCCTTATCGGCAGGTCATATAACAATATCATCATACTTAGACAATGCCCTTAAAGCTTTGAACTCATTAGTACTTAAATTATAATGAACCCGGGCCTTAGAAGTAGATAGTGCCTTATTAACCTCTTTATCAATCATGTTGACAAAGGTTTTAATCGATGAGTTGTTAGAGAGGGGATCATATGTAGATTTTTTGGATAATTTCTTAACTGACAAAGGAATGTCCGACAGTTCCACATCAATAGCTTGTTTTTTGAGCCATTGTATTTCTCATGTAACCGCAACTTGCGGGATAATTTATACTTCTCCACCTCCCAGGCAAAGTGATCAAATTTGACTGTTGGCACAAAGGATAAACCCTTAGAAAGTACCTGGGTTTCTATCTCAGTCAAATGGTGGCTGGAAAGGTTAAATATTATCGTTTCTTCAGGAGTGGGGGTCTCCCTGGTCGTCTTCTTCCTCGTCCATTGTCTTCCACGGCGCGTAAAACGTCTGCAGGATCTCGCGGTTGCCTGCGGGTGCGTACCCCTAAAGGGAGATGAGAGGAGGTATTTGATGTAAACGGGCCAGTGTCAGAATCACTAGTGGTAATAGCATCCTGTGAGAAATCCGAATCAGGAAGAAAGCGTCTGGGACCTCGTCTTCTAGGTCTATCAAACTGGCGTTGTCCCCCACTAATCCAAAGATATACCCGGTTCTGTTCGTAGTCATTAATGACTTTAGCCTTTTTTAATTTTTTAAACTGTATCAGCTCCCTTTTATACGTAGCCATCTGAGTAGATAATTTATCGAACAAGTCAGTCCTGTCATCAGCTTCAAGTGTATTCTTATGAGCTGTCTAAAATGCAGATATTTTATCACGAATTAATTGTAACTCACGTGTTGCCTCTTCTATGACAAGCAATATTAAGTCATAGCTACACTTGTATAAGATAGCAATCCAACGTTTACAGAACGCTACGTGCTGGCGGCCGATGGTCGGGCAATTCTTAACGCGGAACCCCCGGAATGGACGAGGAAGAAGACGACCAGGGAGACCCCCACTCCTGAAGAAACGATAATATTTAACCTTTCCAGCCACCATTTGACTGAGATAGAAACCCGGGTACTTTCTAAGGGTTTATCCTTTGTGCCAACAGTCAAATTTGATCACTTTGCCTGGGAGGTGGAGAAGTATAAATTATCCCGCAAGTTGCGGTTACATGAGAAATACAATGGCTCCAAAAAACAAGCTATCGATGTGGAACTGTCGGACATTCCTTTGTCAGTTAAGAAATTATCCAAAAAATCCACATATGATCCCTTCTCTAACAACTCATCGATTAAAACCTTTGTCAACATGATTGATAAAGAGGTTAATAAGGCACTATCTACTTCTAAGGCCCGGGTTCATTATAATTTAAGTACTAATGAGTTCAAAGCTTTAAGGGCATTGTCTAAGTATGATGATATTGTTATACGACCTGCCGATAAGGGTGGGTCGATAGTGGTACAGGATGTTTCTAAATATCATGCTGAAATTATGAGACAACTTAGCGATTCAAATGTGTATTTGCCACTTGACTTGGATCCTACTACACGTTATAAGGCTGATTTGTTATCGTGCTTGCAACATGCTGTGGGTTTGGGTACCATTCCTCGGGAACTCTGTGACTACCTTGTGCCTAAATTCCCTATCATTCCTATAATTTATACGCTGCCCAAGGTGCACAAGAACTTGGACAATCCCCCCGGTCGACCGATTATTTCGGCACGGGGATCATTGTTTCAATGTGTCTCTGTGTACCTGGATTCTTTGTTGCAACCCTGTGTAACTTGCCATCCTGATTTTGTGATGGATACCACCGCTTTTTTGAATAAGCTTTTGGCCACTGGTAATATTCCGCCAGACAGTCTATTATGTAGTGTAGACATCTCTAATTTGTATACGATTATACCTAATGAGTCCGGTATCGAGGGAGTACGTAGATTGATAGAAGGTAATCCATTATACAATGGTCCGGATGTGGAGTTAGTGGTCCAACTATTGAACATGATACTCACATGTAACTACTTTATGTATGCGGGGAAGTTGTATTTGCAACGCATTGGCTGTGCGATGGGGTCGAATGTGGCCCCATCGTACGCCAATGCGTATATGTTCATGGAGGAACGTAATATCTTTTTTTCCTCATCTTTTGTATCTGAGCATATACATTTATACGCTCGTTACATAGATGGCATATTTATAATTTGGACGGGTACACGTAATGAATTCATAGAGTTCATGGAAGGCCACAATAATAGTACGAGCCCCATTAAGTTCACATACAACCTCAGAGCAGATTGCGTCACTTTTTTGGATGTGGAGGTGTGTAATCGGAATGGTGTTGTGGGTACTTCCCTTTACAGTAAACCCACCGATAGAAATTTACTGCTCCATGCTGATAGCTTTCATCCCAAGCCCCTTAAATACGGCTTACCATACTCACAATTCTTACGTGCTAAGCGCATCTGCAATGATGCTGAGATAGCTAGTGCTAAGATGGATGAAATGACTAACAGATTTTTGTCTCGGGGATATCATAAGGATTCTTTGTTGGTGGCCAAGGATAGGGCCATGAATATTCCACGAGATCAATTATTGTGCTCTAGAACAACCTCTAATCAATGTAAGCGCATGCCGTTGGTTAACCACTATAATTCCTTTAGCCCTATTATTAACACACTATCGAAACGGCTTTGGCCTATTGTACAAAATGATCCGGACCTCAATCACATTGACACCATGATTATGTCCTGTTATACACGAGGCAAGAATATTCGTGATTGGGTAGTCAAGACCGATGTGAGCAGTGGCCTAAATATAAATAAAAAGCAAAATGAGGAACGTAATTTCATGAGGCCAAAGAATGGATGCTTTAAATGCCTTAATTGTCTAACATGTAGGTATTTGACCACAGGCGATTCTTTTGTAAACCCCCACAGTGGCAAGCGATATAATATAAGACATAGACTGAGTTGTACGACTAAGTATGTGATCTATTTAATCACTTGCCCCTGTGGATTAGGATATGTCGGCAAGACTGACAGGACTTTACGCGAACGTATGGCGCTTCACCGATCTGCCATTCGGGCTGCGATTAACACTGGGTCTAGTGACAAGCCGGTCGCTAGACACTTTTTACAAGCAGGACACAACTTATCAGTATTACGCTATATTCTCATTGACCATATTCCACCACATGTTCGGGGTGGAGACCGGTCTACGAGGCTGTTGCAGTGTGAATCCCAGTGGATTTTTAGGCTAGGTACTTTATACCCTAAAGGGTTAAATGATAATCTTGGTTTGCATTGTTTTTTGTGAAGGGATATTTGTAGTACTATACTATATTCATCACAGCTTTAAGGAATGGCATTGATTTGGAAGTCTCTGACTTTTTGCCAATTTTCATCCTTAATATTTTGACATACTCTCCTTACTGGTAATACTGGTTGGCTTTGACTTGTCTGCTATGGGTATAATATCCAAACTGGTTGCTGAGTTAGTTACATGCCATTGCTAGAGGAACTGCGATAGGTTTATAGGCGTTCTTTACTGCATCATTTAAGGTGTATGGTATATGCTGTTTTGTCTCTGTTATATGTTTGTGAGTGATTTAGGCTAATACTGTCTACACTAGCATTCAATCATATATGTGCAGTCCATTTTTGTTGTAGGTACGATGTTATTAGAGGTACAACATGACATTTATTTATGACAGCCTTAGTGCAACATTTTTGTGGATTATGTACGCTGTTTTGTTGTATCTGCAAGACGATTTTTATAATGCTATTATTATGTGTTACCTTGTAACCATTTTTTCCTTGTCCGTAAATGTAATTTTGTTTGTATGTTTGCACTGTAGTTATGGTAACGGGTCACGTGGGTGACGTCATTGGTGGGCGCCACTAACAGGTGGGGGTATAAGTAAGTGTATTGTTTGTATGTCTTTTTATCCTGATGACGATGGTGTAACATCGAAACGTTGATCTATACATCTGCTGTCTGAGTTTTATTTGCATTGAGTGCCGCCGGACAGTATATATATATATATATATATATATATATATATATATATATATATAGTCCTGAGCTTATGCACACACTTTCTTTATCAATACAGGGGTGCACTTCAATTGGGGTACCAATATATAGTACTCTCTCAATATATCCAAATAGAATGAAAGCACTGCTCCTTAACTCCAAATGTCACTTGCAATGTTCCTTTTAATATTCACCACCCAGTAAAAAACACCATAGCTGTGCATATTTCAGCTATCAAGCTAAATAAAGACACTTCAGATATTCATCATAATACTCATGCTTGTCTGTCGACTTCAGTTGAAACAGGGCTGTTCAAGAGTTGAAACAACTTGTCACCAACACCACAGCATGACTCACAGATATGGTTCACCTTCCCCCCACCTGGAATGGACTTTTAAAGCTTACCTTTAATGGAATAGGAATTACACCTGTTCACCAGGCCCAGCGTGCATCTCAGGGCACTGCGTATGATTGCCTCAGCTAATTGTTTCAAGTAGTGAGAGCTACATTAAGGATACTCCAGATTTTCTGGCTAAATTAAATGTGATTGGTGATATCCCTGATGATCTATAGTTTGCCACCCTAGACGTTACATCATTATATACGGTAATACCGCATATATACGGGGAGTAGAGGCAGTGAGAAACATTTTGTTACATTCCAACTATGAAGGGCCTCCGATTGACTTAATTTGTGACATTATATGTATATATATATATATATATATATATATATATACTGTGATGAGATCCGCTATAAGGATACACAGTCTAGCTCTGAACCCTAGAATAAGGGTGGAAAAATCTTCTAACTTGAGAATTAAATATCTGCAACTAACTGTGTAATTTGTATTGAGAAAAGTGTGTTTCATACAAAAAAATTTTGGAAAAGGATATTTTAAATTGTAGTATTGGGTTTACAGCCTTATGGTTTTAACTACTGTACATTGGGTATAGCACCATTTGTATTTTCGTTGCTAGGGCAGGTTTTGTAATCTCTAGATGCTAGATGCTCCCTAGAACATTTTAATCCTCGTCAGTCAACAAAACATTTTCAGCTATAGTAAGAAACAGAGAATTCCATCTTTATTTTACTGTATATGTTCCCTCTAGAGTTTTTTTTTATATAGGCCCTCACTAACAGGGGTCTCACAGAGAGGAGCAGCTAACTTGTACCTACAGGTGCAGGATAAAGGTATATTTCATGGGTGTATTGTTTCTGTTAGATACCTGTAACTGCAGCCTTGCTAATATGCCATTATTTACAAACGGTACAAAAAGAACAAAAAATTACATTTTTGGGGATAGTTAACAGCCTTTAGAGGTTGATAATGAGGATGAGGATTATTTTAATCTTTTAAACAATATGGAAAAACTGACAACAAAAGAGTTAAGAGGATGGTATGATATTATCACTTTTGAAAAATATCTAGAGGTGGGTCGTATCCCAAGGGGCCTCAAAATAATTAAAAGTCAGATGAAATTTTAGATGAATGTTCTGCCAGATTGATCAGACTTATTTTATTAGAAAGGAAAAAAGAATTTGAAGATGATCTTAATCAATGTAAATCAGTCTTGTTGAAATTTGAAAATAGTGAAGAATTAAAAAAGGATGTTGATGACTTGCAGTATAAATTAGATTCTTTAGAAAATAATATTGTAGCAAGGAAACAAAAGAAATTTGCCAGAGATAAGATGTTTTATGTAAATGGTAAAATACGGACCTGGTCCAACGAGTTTAGACTAGACATATGGGCCCAGTTTTATCAACCTTGGAGAAAAAGTGATGTACATTATGAACAAGAGGTATCTTATATATAAAATTACCTGGTCTGTTTGTTTGTCTTTCTGGTTGTGCATTCAGACACCCTTGCACAGAATGAGATGAAACCAAAATTAAGTTGTTCCAGGCTAGGTATCAGGGGTGTTAGGGTCCTGGTTGGACCTCCCATTGGGGTATGCTGGGCAAAACTTTGACCCATGGAGCCTGTTCTGAGCCTTCCACTGGATGGATTTTAACGAAAACTTCAGAGTAGTAACATTGGATCCCAGAAAACATACTAGGGGGTTGAGATCCCGGTCAGGCCTTCCAATGGTGTATGCTGGGCAGAACTTTGACACGGGGATACTGGGCAGAAGTTTGAACTAGGGAGCCCATTCTGGTTCTTCTGCTGGATGAATTTGGATGACCCAGGGAGCCTGCTTTTGACCTTCTACTGGATGGATTTGGATGATATTACATAATAAAATGTAATAACTTGAAGATTTAAACCCGAGCAACGCCAGGTACTTCAGCTAATTCTCTAATAGACCTCCATATCAAAATAGCCGTCTCCTCATTATGGACGTACAAAGGTTTTGCAAAATCAATTGCCAATTCTAAGGATATGGGAAATGCCTTCACACCATATCTGATATGAGATATTAAGATCTCTATCTCCTACTAGGTCAAGGCATGTTTTATAAGAAAGGAAAAAAATCTGACTCCCTTTTTCAGAGGAGAAAGAAGAGTTATACACCAGAATAGATTCCTTCCCCTCAAGGGATAAAAAGAACTATATGCACAGGAGAAGAGGAAAGAGTGGCAGTGGCAAATTCCTCCAAAAAAAAAAAGCAGAGTTCCATCAAGAAACTATCCTCCCCACAGAGTTCATTATTAAAAAAGGGTTTAAAATTTGCACAAGATCAACATGTTAATAAGTTTAATCTCTTTGTAGATTTAAATAAATATATAAGGAATCTAACTCGAAAATTAAATTTTTAATAAAATCCTGTTACAAAGTTAGCTTATGATCCAAAATAGCGCCATTTAGTTTTCTTACCTTTAAATGTTATCCCGTCGAGTCTAGATACAGTCATATAGATATCTTTTTTGAATCTGCAAAAGATAACTTTAAGAAAATCACATTTTGTGATGATAAATACCACAGGAATCTGACTCCCATGAAAAAACAAACGGTTAAACAACTTAAAAATTATCAGGAAACAATGGATAAAGGAGGTGCAGTGGTCATCCAGGATAGGCCAGCATTTTTGTTAGAAGCCTATAAAATTCTGGCTGATGATCTCGCTTATAGGAGGTTAGATAAGGACACTGTAAATTCATATAAAGATGAATTGTTCCAACTGCTAGAAGAGGCCAATAAACAAGGCATCATCTGTAAAGTTGAATATCATTACTTGTTGGCAAAAAATTCCAGGAAACCTACTGTATATTCTATCATATTCCTAAAGTACATCAAAATAAAGATCATCCCCCAGGCAGGCCAATTATTTGGGGTATAGACTCGCTTACTGCAAACCTTGAAGCTGAACTGAGTAAAATTGTTAGCGCTAAAACCCATTTTAAAGACGTCGACGTGAATAGTTTCATCCCTTCAGACAGCTGCCATCTTCCAGCATGGAAGGATAACATTCCATTTGCACGGTTCTTGAGTTTAATGAAAAATTGTAGTGATATTAATACATATTGGCAGCAATCTGAAATACTGAGAAAAAGATGAATTGAAAGGGATTATAGTGACAAAATAATTGAGGAAGCAAGGTTGAAAGCTGAATGTCTCAAATAGAGAAGAAATGCTTAAAGATAAACCTAGTGATCAAAAAACAGGTTCTGAGATAGTCAGACCATTCATTACCCAATATAATAAAGAAAGTGGTTTAATCCACAAAGTTCTTGATTGCCATGGCATTTATTATTAAAGGACCCTTTTTTTGGGACACCATCTACTTAAGAAAATATGCGTAGTCCTCAAAAGGGCGAACAATTTCAAAAGTATTGTATCACAAGAGCGTAAAGACACATTTCTAACTAAAAGAACAGGTTGTGTTCCTTGCAATAAATGCATGTGTTACGTGTATATGAAAGAAAGAGCTTTTCCTGCAAATGCGATAACAAGAGATTGTACTGTATCAAAGAGACAGTATCATGTAATACAGAGTTTGTAATTTATAAAACCACATGTGGCTGTGGTTTAGCCTATATTGGTAAAACCAAAAGGAATGTTAAAATTTTAATACAGGAGCATATATGGAATATTAAAAACAAGGTTTAGAATCATAGCCTTCCGTGACATTTAATGGACGTCCATAACTCTGAAGTCAAATGTTTTTCTTTCACCATAATTATGCACATTAAACAAGATAAAAGAGGTGGGGATAGGGACATAGCTTTAGCCAAAAAAAGAGTCCTATTGAATATATATTCTCAATATCCTTGCCCCAGCAGATGTAAATGAGGGGATTGATATGGTCTGTTTTCTGTAAGTCTATGAGAAATCTGGTAAAGAGTAGTGTACTTGTATATGTATTGGCTTTGTATTTGTACTTTTGCAAGCGGTACAGTATCATTTAAGTGTAAAACTGGAGGTCATAATTATTTTTAATAGTCACTCACATTCTGAGTAAGTATCTGGGTTAGTTCTGTTGGATTGGATTCACAATATCAGAGTTACTTTATCCACATTTGTGTCTTTGACTATGATGCTAGACAAAATGGCAAAAAAGCACTGAAATGTTGCATTACAGCATTAGTGTGGAGTAATTACAGTTATTTAGAACAGAATGATGCCATCCGATTGCATATATATATATATATAAGTCCAAATTCAGCCCGGCACTCCCCTCCAATATCCGCTGACAGCTTGCTCCTGGTGCCCTCCACTGAGGTACGAATCCCCCACAATATCCCGCCACTTTGCCCTCAAGAGACATGGCATGGCAACCTTAAGGTATAGAATAGTGGATCATGTACCAGTATCCATTAGGGGTGGAGACCGTTCAAGGAGGCTGCTACAACTGGAATCCAGATGGATCCATAAGTCAGATACCCTGGTTCCACGGGGACTTAACGAAACATTGGGTCTTAATTGCTTCTTGTAAATGAGTTGTGCTTTTATAACCAATTGGGTTTTTTCAGTCGTTATGGCAAATGACTTCTTCATTGAATTTTATAGTAGTACAGATATAGGATCAAATTTTTGAATTACTCACTGAGCGTCGCATAGCCCATAATGAGATATATGTTTTTAGGACTATAGATTTTTGGATATGTTTTATACATTTACACATTAAGCACTTTAATTATATATTACACTCAAAGTCTTGTGTCATTCGGACATTACACATATTTTATATGTTTTTATCATATAAACTAATCGTCTGGAGGGATTTTTTCAGATGATCAACATAATATCATTGATTTTTTTTGTTTTATACATGTCATTTTCACTCTTGGTCACTAGATGGTGCCATTGCACAATTTATATCAACATTACCTTGGTTTTTTTAACGAACACATTTTTATATTCAATACACATGGTAATGGTAATTGATCACCTTTTGGTGACTCAACATAATCACAATATGAATGCCTAGGTGTTTTCTAACGTTTTTTAATGTTTTTTAATGGTTTGTCACTTTATGGTTTTTGCCAGGCTCTCCTCGGTCGCTGTCCTGGCAGGGTGACATCATTTCCGGTGGACAGAGCTCCTGAAACCGGAAGTGGGTTCCCTGGACTCTGGGCTGCGATGCAGAGTGAGCAGGGCATCTGAAAGGGTGAGTGTTATTATTTATACACTGTATTTGCACTGTTTTGTTATGTTGTGTATCCTGAAGAAGGGATTTTAAAGTCCCGAAACGTAGATTAAAAGCACAAAGTTTTGCACTATTTCTACAAAAGTCTCCTGAGTGCCGCCAGTTCTTTATTTCTATATATATATATATATATATATATATATATTTATAAGAAAAGCACAGAAAGTCCACACTCACGTCAGTAAGGTCCAATGCTGTGGTAGCTGACCCAAGCAAGGTAAATACCTTGCTAAAATTAAATCCAAAGGGTAGGGGTGCACTCACCAGACTTCATAAGTTTTTTCATGAAAATGTTAATTTTAATTTAAATCATCTTAGTAAAAGTACAGCCATCGATGTTTCGGTCCAGTCCATCTTGACAAAGGTCCTTGGACTGGACCGAAACGTAGATGGCTGTATTCTTATGATGATGATTTAAATTAAAATTAACATTTTCATGAAAGAACTTATGAAGTCTGGTGAGTGCACCCCTACCCTTTGGATTTATATATATATATATATATATATATATATATATATATATATATATATTGTGATAGGATCACTGGTAAAGTGGTCTGTGGCAGGTACATTTGTCCCAGATTCCTGTCTTATGTGTTTTAAACCCCAAGGAGAAAGTCTGCAGTGTAGCAGGCTTGAGTTTCGGCTTTTTGAAAAGCCGGTTTGGGACCTGGGGGTTGTGGGTGAGAGGAGAGGGAGGGCTCCACCCACGGCCACTCCAGGTTTTGGTTCTCGCAGCCTGGTAACAGGCTTGTTAGGGTTTCCACCTGAGAGTGGCCAATATAAGCCTAGTGTGTTTAGGGCTGAGTGTTTCACCTGGGAGAGCAGGCAGGGAGTTTGCTCAGAGACACTTGAAAACCTATTTGTAAGTGCTGTGCTGTGCCTTTGTTGCTGGAGAGGGCATTAGGCCCTGCCAGGTTCTTGTAGTGAGGGAAGTCACTTGTGAAGTTAGTGCCTCGACAGGGCTAGGATTTATGTTTGTTTTCTTTATGTTATTTCTGACATTGTACAATAAAGACTGGCGCCAACCAGCTTGTACTCGAATCCACTCTGGCGTACTGTTTCCCAGCTGCTGTGTGTGTGAAAGGAAGGAGTCCTCTACCCAGGAGAGGGACCCCCTAGCCTGACTGTGTCACAATATGGTGGAGAATGCAGGCATCCACACACAGTGAAGTTGCAGCGAGAGGAAAACTTTCCATTTAAAAAATTTAAGGGACAGACTCCCAATTTGTGGGTGTGGAAATAACACTGTGTCCTTGGAGTCCCATAGAGGAGGCGTCAGCCAATGCTCAGAGGGGCAAGGTTCAGCTTCCAACCTACTCCCCAGGACAAAATGGAGGACATTATTAAGGCCTTGCTCCAAGCTACAGCAGCTCAGCAGGAATCTACCAGAGCTCAGCAGGAGACGAACAAACTTCAGCAGGAATCTACCTGGGCTCAGCAGGAATCCACCAGGGTGCAACTGTTGGCCTTGGAGACAGCCCAGAGGCAACAACAGGTCGCCATCGAGGAAACCTGCCAGGCCATTCAAGAGGTGGTACAGCACCTGGTCACCCGTCCCAGAGATGTTACTACTGGTCCTCCCACCACCACTCACTCCATACGAGCCAGTCACTTCCTCCAAAAGATGAGTTCGGGCGATGATGTGGAGGCCTATCTCACCGCATTTGAAAGAACGGCCGAAAGGGAGAGTTGGCCCAAGGAGCAGTGGGAAAGTCTGGTGGCACCTTTTCTGTCTGGGGAGCCACAAAAGGCCTATTTCGACTTATGCCTGGCTGATGCCAAGGACTATAAAAAACTAAAACAGGAGATCCTAACTCGCTTGGGAGTCACCACCTTTGTTCGTGCCCAACGGGTCCACCGCTGGGAGTTCCATAGGGACAAGCCTCCACGTTCACAGATGCATGACCTCGTCCATCTGTCCTCAAAATGGCTACAGCCCGAGACGCTGACAGGACCACAGATCATGGAAAGGGTCGTGATGGACCGGTACCTGCGATCATTACCTGTGACTCTGCACAAGTGGGTGAGCCATGCAGACCCTAAGTCCGCAGACCATTTGGTCGAGCTGGTGGAGAGGTACATGGCGGCTGAGGAGCTGATGAGTATGCACCACCGAGCCCCGATGGCGCACCGGCGAACTCCCACAGTCACTGGTAAGACTGTTCCAGGGGAGAAGGGTGCTGGGCGGTGGAATGTACCTAAGACTGAGGGTGTAGAACCTGGAGACAGGCCTGCCAGGCCAGGAAGGTTCTTGCCCCATAAACGACTAGACATTAATATGACTCAGTGTTTCCGATATGGTGGCTTCGGCCATATTGCTGCTAATTGTTCACTTACAACTGAACCTATGCAATGTGATACTGCACATGTCTACCGCAGGGGGTCTTTCTTTGCACAGACAGCCTGTACGGCTGACCGGCAGGCTGAGACTGATAAGCACATGTGTGTACTCACTGTAGATGGCAACCGAGTGCACTGTTAGACTCTGGTAGCTTGGTGACACTTATAAAAGCTGAGCTGGTGAACCCCTTGAGTTGTAAGGGGAAAACTGGTGGTGTGACCTGCATACATGGGGGATACTCGATATTATGTTACTGCTGAGGTGAACATCGAGACACCATGTGGCTCTGCTATAGTTTCTGTGGGTTTGGTGCATGGTCTGGTGTACGATGCAATATTGGGGAGAGACTTTGCTCACTTCTGGAAGTTGTGGGAAAGCCGTTTTGTTCCAGAGGTGAAAAACCCCGATCCATTTGAGAAGGTTGTCGATGTAGTGGAGGAGGGAGTTTCTTCTGAGTCAGAGTTATTCCCTTTTTCTAATATGATTGGCGAACTAGAGAATGCGGAGCGTGACGGTGGCCCGCCAACTGATGTGCCTCCCATTGAGGTGGGAAGTGTTGTTGGGCCAGTTGATTGTCTGCCTGATTTAGAGGTCAGAAGAGAGGTCTTTGCCGTGGAGCAGTTGAATGACCCTACTTTGGTAAAAGCCAGGGAGAATGTAAAAGTAGTTGATGGTAAACCCGTAGACCCTGATAGTCCTTTGTCCTATCCCCACATGGCAATGTGTCAGGATTTGTTATATCAGGTGACTAAGAAGGGGGAAGATATTGTGGAACAACTAATAGTTCCCAAAGCCTACAGAAGAACAGTGTTGGATCTGGCCCATGGTCATATAATGGCAGGCCATCTAGGGGTAGAGAAAACCACTGAGCGAATAATGCAGAGGTTTTTCTGGCCCGGGCTTCATAAAGAGGTATCTGACTTTTGCGCATCCTGCCCTGAGTGTCAGTATCATGCTCCCAGGCCACATTTTAAGGGTCCACTAGTTCCATTGCCTATTATAGAGGTGCCGTTTGAAAGAATAGCGATGGATTTGGTTGGACCCTTATGAAGTCTGCCAGGGGACACCAGTATATTCAGGTCATAATGGATTACGCTACCAGGTACCCGGAAGTGATCCCGTTGCGCAATACGTCAACAAAGACCATTGCCAGAGAGCTAGTTCATGTCTTTAGCAGGCTGGGTATACCCAAGGACATACTAACTGACCAGGGTACACCGTTTATGTCAAAAGTCATGAAAGAGTTATGCCGCCTGTTCAAAATTGAACAGTTAAGAACTTTGGTTTATCACCCCCAAACCGATGGGCTGGTCGAGAGGTTTAACAAGACATAGGGATTGGGATTACTTATTACCGTATTTATTGTTGGCCATAAGAGAGGTTCCCCAGTCCTCCACCAAGTTTTCACCCTTCGACTTGTTGTATGGGAGACACCCAAGGGGGTTACTAGACATTGCCAAAGAGACATGGGAGGGGCAGTCTAGTCCTTACAAAACGGTGATTGAGTATGTTTCTCAAATGCAGGAGAGTATTGCTGCTGTCGTGCCGATAGTGAGAGAACACCTGGCACAGGCTCAACAGGCACAGCAGAGGGTATACAACCGCAATGCCCGGTTACGCAGCTTTGCTCCTGGGGACAGAGTGTTAGTGTTGGTTCCCACTGTGGAAAATAAACTTTTGGCTAAATGGCAAGGGCCCTTTGAAATCTTAGAAAGAGTGGGACAGGTCAATTACAAAGTTTACCAGCCGGGGAAAAGAAAGCCGGAACAGATATACCATATAAATCTGTTAAAGCCCTGGAAAGATAGAATGGTACTGTCGGCCATCCGAGCCCCTCCAGTAAATCCAGGGCCCTTAGTTCCCGAAGTGACAGTGGCAAAAACCCTGTCGGAGGTTCAACAACAAGAGGTCAAGGAGTTTCTGATCAGAAATAGGGTGCTGTTCTCCGACGTACCTGGGAAAACCTCGGTCATTAAACATGACATCATCACTGACCCAGGGGTTAAAGTTAATCTAAAGCCCTATAGGTTACCAGAAGCACAAAGAGAATCGGTGTAGAAAGAAATTAAAAATATGCTAGAGTTAGGGGTTATTGAAGAATCACATAGTGAATGGTCAAGTCCCATTGTGTTGATTCCAAAGCCCGACGGGAGTGTGCGTTTCTGCAATGACTTCCGAAAGTTGAACAGTGTTTCAAAATTCGATGCCTACTCGATGCCAAGAGTGGATGAACTGATTGAGAGACTAGGGACGGCAAGGTATTTAACCACTCTTGACCTAACCAAAGGGTATTGGCAAGTACCGTTAACCGAGAGCGCCAAACAAAAGACAGCTTTTTCAGCGCCAGAGGGCTTGTTTCAGTACAAGATGTTGCCCTTCGGGCTACATGGGGCACCTGCCACCTTCCAAAGAATGATGGACAGGATTCTAAGGCCCCATAGACGGTATGCGGCTGCTTATCTGGATGACGTGGTCATTCATAGTCCTGATTGGCAGTCTCACTTACCCAGGGTACAAGCAGTGTTGGGCTCCATCTATAAGGCAGGTTTGACAGCCAACCCAAAAAAGTGTTGTCTAGGCATGGAGGAAGTAAAATATCTGGGATACACCATTGGCAGAGGCCTGATAAAGCCTCAGCTCAATAAGGTTGATGCCATACAAAACTGGCCACGGCCTCTGAATAAGAAGCATGTGAGAGCCTTCTTGGGAATTACGGGGTACTACAGGAGGTTTATACCCAACTTTGCCACCATGGCAGTCCCACTGACTGACCTGACCAAAGGCAAACAAAAAGTCTTGGTAGAATGGAGTCCTGAGGCAGAGAAAGCTTTTCAGGAGTTGAAAGTAGCGTTGTGTTCCCAACCAGTCCTGATGACTCCTAATTTTGAAAGGGAATTCATAGTACAAACCGATGCTTCAGAAGTAGGTATAGGAGCGGTCCTGTCCCAGAACAAGGAGGGTGAGGAACACCCTATTTTCTATCTAAGTAGAAAGTTGAATGTACATGAGAGAAACTATGCCACAGTGGAGAAGGAGGCGTTGGCCATAAAGTGGGCATTAGAGGTTCTCAGGTACTACTTGGTTGGAAGAAAGTTCAAATTGATCACTGACCATGCCCCTTTGAAGTGGATGTCCAAAAATAAGGACAGTAATGCGAAAATTACGAGATGGTTCTTGGTGTTACAAACTTTTACATTTTCAGTGGAACACAGGCCAGGAAGCCAGCTGGCCAATGCTGACGCGTTGTCACGCGTTCATTGTTTGGGGGCTTCAGTTGTTCCGCCCCACAGGTCGAAACAAAGGGGGGGGATATGTGATAGGATCACTGGTAAAGTGGTCTGTGGCAGGTACATTTGTCCCAGATTCCTGTCTTATGTGTTTTAAACCCCCAGGAGAAAGTTTGCAGTGTATAAGGCTTGAGTTTCGGCTTTTTGAAAAGCCGGTTTGGGACCTGGGGGTTGTGGGTGAGAGGAGAGGGAGGGCTCCACCCATGGCCACTCCAGGTTCTGGTTCTCGCAGCCTGGTAACAGGCTTGTTAGGGTTTCCACCTGAGAGTGGCCAATATAAGCCTAGTGTGTTTAGGGCTGAGTGTCTCACCTGGGAGAGCAGGCAGGGAGTTTGCTCAGAGACACTTGAAAACCTATTTGTAAGTGCTGTGCTGTGCCTTTGTTGCTAGCGAGGGCATTAGGCCCTGCCAGGTTCTTGTAGTGAGGGAAGTCACTTGTGAAGTTAGTGCCCCGACAGGGCTAGGATTTATGTTTGTTTTCTTTATGTTATTTCTGACATTGTACAATAAAGACTGGCGCCGACCAGCTTGTACTCGAATCCACTCTGGCGTACTGTTTCCCAGCTGCTGTGTGTGTGAAAGGAAGGAGTCCTCTACCCAGGAGAGGGACCCCCTAGCCTGACTGTGTCACAATATGTTATATATATATATCCCCAATATGCCGGTACTCAAAAAAAACAATAGCAGCTTCCTCCGGTGCCCGTCCAACTTGTATCATACAGTCCAGCAAAAACAAGACGGCACTCGGAGTTTAGTATAAAGACAAAGATGCATGTAGTCAAAGGTACATGAGGGCAATGTTTTGAGGTGTAACCCTCTTTCTCAAGCCTCCAATGTTACAGCACAGACAAACTGCTGAACCACAAGTACCATGAGATCAAGGCTGCATTGGTTTAAAATCAAGCCCCATTGTCTACTGAACTCTTTATTATTCCCCCCCAATGTGGGTTGATTACAAATCCTAAAACCCCTTGGGATAAGCCCATCCTTGTGGTACTGAGATAGGGTTAACCCATGCAGCTCAAGTTCAATCAGCCTTTTGCGTAATTTCAATAAGTCGGCTTGTATTTCTGCCGGACTATCTGTGTCGAAGGCTAACTGAGTGGTATGAGCAAATAGAATTTTAGAGACCTCTTTGTCTAAAAAGCGTTTAGTGCCTATAATATCTTCACATTCAGATTCCATAGTAATGAAGCAAACCCACACACAGGTATGTGTAGGAAAAAGTCTTTCCAAGAAATGGTTTTAAATGACCAGTCACAATAATCAATAAACGTGGTGCAATCCTAGTTCCCACAATATTAGGATATGTATTTGTTCCAATGAATCGCACACATTACATTAATCCAATCGCTGCAAGTGCCAGGCCACAATAATATTAGTAGCTCTCCATCCACTTCTTGTTGTCACAAGGTAGAAATTTCAGCCAGCACACCATGTCCACAGTATACGGGTCTGCCGACTGAGTTTCTTTTATCATTGATGGATACCATCCAGCATAAAAATTATTTTAAGTTTAACAATGCATTTTATTTGCAGTTAAAGGGGACTACTATGGGGTCAAATATGGCCCGTCTTATGCAAACCTCTACAAGTATATTTATGAAAAGAAACACATCATGTCTGATCCAAAGTACTTAAAATTATACAGTTTTATGTGAGATTTATTGATTTATTGATGACTTATTTATACTGTGGACTGGAGGTACAGCAGCCATAAATTAATTTGTAAAGGGCCTCAATGAGGTACCTGGGTCTATTCGATTCATATGTACCTACAGTACTGAAAAAAGTGAGTTCTTTGATGTTTGTGTTAGAATTAGACAATGAGGGTTTTCTACTGAAATTTTTAGAAAACCAACAGACAGGAACCGCAACATGGGCTTCAAGGGACTGGGATTTTATCGCTTATCTTATCAGATATAGATTCAAATGTTGACAACATCTTTGTTAAAAGAATGGACTTAAACATTTTATAATATGAAACCATATATCCATCAGGGCTTCTTCCAATTCCTCCAACATAAGATTGAAATGCTGAGGCAATATCGGAGGTCAACCTACAATCTCTAGGAGTCATATCCTTGACCACCTCTATAAAAGATACCACTCTCTGAGCCTGCCAGGCCCATGCCAATAATTTACCTGGTTTATTTCCCCATTGAAAATAATGGTTCTTACACAAACAAAAATCTCTTTTCACCCCTTTGTTCAATATTTTATTGAGTTCAGCTTGGGCCAAAAATAAAGCTTTCTGGTCCACAGCTGACAAAGAAGCTTTGTGTGTCAATGCAAGCAATATAATATATACTGTATAAGATAAGAACCAATTTGGATCAATTTTCCCCTCAATACACATTTGTGTGCCTTCCAAACAGTTAGGCTTGAAACCTCATGAGAGTCAATTGGCTCAAAATAGTCAGTGAGAGTTTGGTCCAACTGAGGTTTATAATAGGTATCCGAAATAAGGCTTTCATTTAGGTGGCAAATGCAAGGTTTAGGAGAAACAAGACTGATAGAGAGTGTAAAGGTGGGTATCCACTTATAAATATACAAACAAGAGCATGATTACGACATTGCAATCGTGCTCTCATTTGTATATCTAGTGATGTGCCTAGACTGAATGTTCACTCGTTCATTCCAGGCACATCCCTCATCCCCGTACATGCTGAACCCGATGAGATCATCAGGTTGACCAACATGTACGGGCAATATCGGATGTCGGAGGTGGCCAGGAGCACGCGCATCGCTGGTCGCTTCTGACCAAAACATGCCCAATGCATGAGCAATTTGCAAGCGATTTCATGATAACGACGTTGTTATAGTGCAATCGCTTGATTAAATTGCTAAGTGGATATCCCCCTTTAGAGTGATCGTAGCATGATCAGACCAAGTGATTGGTTCGATAAATGTATATTGTAAGAGATGTAAGAACCTATGTGGCAATAAGAAATAGTCCAATCTAGAATAAGAGTTGTGGGAAGAAGAGAAAAATGTATAGTCTTGGTTGTTGTAAACGCCACGCATCAACCAGCTGGTGCTCGTGTAGTGTGTGTCTAACACTTTGGTATGGTTTAGATGGGCGACTACAGGAGGAAATGGAAGTATCCACATCAGGATGAAGTGTCCAATTCAAATCACCCCCTAGAATGAGGATCCCCTCTTTCAAGGCATCAATACTGTCTAATACTTTCTTTAGGAATGAGGGTTGGTTGGCATTAGGCACGTAAAGACATACAAAGGTGTAAATCTGTCCATGGAGAGTGCCCTTAACTAATAATGTCTGACCATCAACTATAAAAAAAAGTGCTCAAGGGCTGTAAAAGGGAGACAACAAGAAAATAAAATTGCTACTCCTAGGGTCTTACCTGCACTATTGTTACTATAAAATGTATTAGGAAAGTTGCATCATTTTAAAAACGGGGCCGCACCAGCTTTAAAGTGTGTTTCCTGGATAAAAGCCTTAAGGACAAATAATTCACGCAATGCCCTGGATTGGTTTTCGGGGATATTAAACCCTTTTGCATTTACTGAAACAACCCTAAGGGTTATATTTCTAGAACTGGTTCGCCGTCATATACCTATAATGATCTCGGGTCAGGCAGGGCTGCCAAGAGAAATCCTGGGCCCCGGTACAGCAAGTTCCCGGGGCCTCCCCAGCCATACACAGCACGTGACATTTTCGCCGTCTATTGGAGAGGGAGACAGAGCAAGATCTTATTAACCGTGGCACATAGCAGCCGGATTAGTGGTTAAGCTAGACCGCGGGTAGGACAGGTGCTGATGCAAGTAGTCTCTTAAAATCGGGTAGCCTACCAGGAACACTACTGGATACTATTGTCTTCTCTGCATCTCAGCTGTAATTGGTTGCAGAGCGCATCCCCCCATTACCCAATTGTTTTTTGACAGTGGGTCCTCCACTGTGATTCTGGGGTACAGGTTGCGCTAAAGAACGTAAGTTGGATCACTATGTGTATATATTAGGGGTGAGCAGGTTCGGATTTCTGAAATCCGAACCTCCCCGAGCCCCCCTGATCCGAGGCCGATCCGAGTCAGGCTCGACTTTTCCCGCCTGACTCGGATCTGAAATCGAGCCAAAACGTCATCATCCCGCCTTCCGGGTCTCGCGGGTTTTGGATCCTATATAAGGTACCTGCGTCTGCGCCATTTTCTCACTCGGCTGTGGACAGTGAAGAGGGAGGGTGAGAGTTAGGGCTGGCTGGGCTGTGTAGTGTAGTGTAGTGCAGTGTAGTGTTGTGCTGTGCTGTGCTGCGCTGTGCTGCTGTTGCCCATAGGGGCTGCGTCCACTCCTCCAAAGTCCATAGGGGCTGGCTGGACTGTGCTGTACAGTCAGTTGTCCATAGGGGCTGTGTCCACTCCAAAGTCCTGTGCAGTGTCCCAGTCCTAAAGGGGTGCTGTAGTGTTGTCCAGGGGGTGCTCTGTCCATCAGGGGTGCTCCCCCCAAGAGCAAAAAAAAACGTATATATCAATATAACATAAATGGAGGACCAAACTTTCTCCGATAAAAATAAAATAGGGAAAGATCAAGAACCACTTCCTCCTAGTGCTGTTGCTGCTGCTGGGAGTTGTTCATCATCCCAGAGAGGAAGTAGGAACACCACTACTTTTACTAAACAATTGACCCTTCAAAAGTCCTTAGCGAGGAGGATGAAGTACGACAGCAGTCATCCTCAAGCAAAACGTATAACTGAGGCCTTGACTGCTATGTTGGTGTTAGACGTGCGTCCGGTATCCGCCATTAGTGCAGTGGGATTTAGACAATTGATGGAGGTAGTGTGTCCCCAGTTCCAAATCCTGTCTAGATTCCACTTCACTAGGCAGGCGATACCGAGACTGTACAGAAACGTCAGAAAAAGTGTCTTCAGTGTCCTGAAAAATGCGGTTGTACCCAATGTCCACTTAACCACAGACATGTGGACAAGTGGAACAGGGCATACTAAGGACTATATGACTGTGACAGCCCACTGGGTAAATGTATCACCTTACGCAGCAACAACAGCAGCGTCATCAGTAGCAGCATCTCAGAAACGCCAGCTCGTTCCAAGGCAGGCTACGCTGTGTATCACCGGTTTCAGAAAGACTCACACCGCTGACAACCTCTTAGAGAAACTGAGGGAAATCATCGCCCAGTGGCTTACCCCACTTAGACTCTCCTGGGGATTTGTGATATCTGACAATGCCACCAATATTGTGCGGGCATTACATCTGGGCAAATTCCAGCACGTCCCATGTTTTGCTCACACAATAAACTTGGTGGTGCAGAATTTTCTGTAAAGCAACAGGGGTGTGCAGGAGTTGCTTTGGGTGGCCCAAAAAATTTCTGGACACTTTTGCCATTCAGCGACTGCGTGCGCTTGTGTCATAAGTAAAGGGCCGGCTGGCTTGTCCGTTAAAGGGTGCTGTAACCCCCAAAGAGCACTCCAAAAAAAATAAAAAAATCTTCTTTTTTTTCTTTCTTTGTGAAATGTATGCGCAGTAGCCGCACCTGCATCCTCAAAGCAGCAGCGACAAGCGTACATCTGTCTGTTAAAGGGTGGTGTAACCCTCAAAGTGCGCTCCACAAAAATAAAAAATTATTTTTTTTCTGTCTTTGTGAATTGTGTGCACTGTAGCTGCATGTGCATCAACAAAGGAGCAGCGCCAACCGTGCGCCTGTGTCCCAAAAGTCTGTTAAAGGGTGGTGTAACCCCCAAAGTGCTCCAAAAAATAAAAAACTATTTTTTTTCTCTGTTTGTGACTTGTGTGCGATGTAGCCGCACGTGCATTAACACAGTAGCAGCGCCAAGCATGCGCCTGTGTCATAAGTCAAGGGCCGGTTTGGACCGGACTGAAGGAAGTGCCAACAATTTCTGACAAGTCTACTGTCCCTGCATATGATACTGTCCTCAAAGCAGCAGCGACAATCGTGCGTCTGTCTGTTAAAGGGTGGTGTAACCCTCAAAGTGCGCTACACAAACAATAAAAAAATTCTTCTTTTTTTTTCTGTCTTTGTGAATTGTGTGGGCTGTAGCTGCACCTGCATCCTCAAAGCAGCAGCAACAAGCGTGCGACTGTCTGTTAAAGGGTGGTGTAACCCTCAAAGAGCGCTCCACAAACAATAAAAAAATTATTCTTTTTTTTCTGTCTTTGTGAATTGTGTGGCCTGTAGCCGCACCTGCATCCTCAAAGCAGCAGCGAGAAGCATGCGTCTGTCTGTTAAAGGATTACATCGGTGACAGCATCCAAGTAGGCATGTCAGACAGTCTGTACCTGTACTGGCAGGAAAAAGAGGCAATTTGGACGCCCCTGTACAAACTGGCTCTATTTTACCTGAGTTACCCCCCCTGCAGTGTGTACTCCGAAAGAGTGTTTAGTGCAGCTGGGAACCTTGTCAGCGAAAGGCGTAGGAGGTTGCTTCCACAAAATGTGGAGAAGATGATGTTCTTAAAAATGAATTATCAACTCTTCCAGGGAGACCAGCCTCCAGAACGTACAGAGGGACCTGTGGTTGTGGATTCCAGCGGGGACAAATTAATACTCTGTGAGGATGAGGATGTACACAATACTGAAGAGGGTGAGGAATCGGTGGATGAGGAGGATGAGGACAACATCTTGCCTCCGTAGAGCCAGTTTGTGCAGGGACAGATTAATTGCCAGCTTGTTTTGTGGGGGCCCAAACGAACCAATCATTTCAGCCACAGTCACGTGGCAGACCCTTGCGCTGAAATGATTGGTTTGTTAAAGTGTGCATGTCCTGTTTATACAACATAAGGATGGGTGGGAGGACCCAAGGACAATTCCATCTTGCGCCTATTTTTTTTTTTGCGTTATGTAGTGTTTGGGGCCTAGTTTTTCAAACTGCCATCCTGTCTGCCACTGCAGTGTCACTCCTAGATGGACCACGTGTTTGTGCCGCCCACTCGTGTCGCTTAGCATAGTCATCCAGCTACCTCGGTGCAACCTTTTGGACATAAAAACACTATTGTGAGGTGTGAGGTGTTCAGAATAGACTGGAAATGAGTGGAAATTAAGGTTATTGAGGTTAATAATAGCATAGGAGCAGAAAAACCCACAAATTCTGTGATTTTAGCTGTTTTTATGCTTTTTTTAAAAAAAAATACAGATCCAAAACACAAAACCCAGAACCCAAAACACGGAAGGGTGGTTTTGGCAAAACCAATCCAGATCCAAAACACGAAGAAAGATCCAGATCCAAAACCAAAACACAAAACACGAAAAGTGGCCGGTGCACACCCCTAGTATATATATATATATAATATATATATATATATATATATATGTGTGTGTATATAATGGTTATACAAACCACCCTTATCCTGCGCCTTCTGAATTCTCCAGTTAAAAGTTACATAGGCGCTCTCTCACAGACCTTTATATATATATATATATATATATATATAAGAAAAACTGGCACACGGAGATGACAATATCCGAAACAAAGGTGTAACGAGTCAAACGTTTTCGGGGTCACAGCCCCATCCTCAGGACAATTACATACAACCATAACATAGATGACACTTACCCCACTCTAATATGCCTCCCGTCTGACCGCCATCCATCCCTCTCTACTCCGGGCGCCAGCTCCTCCCACCGGAACCGGCCTCTGCTGAACTTCCGGAATACACTCCAGCCGTCACTATAGGAACCAACAGCGTGCGTTCCACCGGCTGACCTCCTGCATTCCAGTCTGCTCATCCTGTGCATGTAATCAGTGGGACCGCTGTCATGCACTCCAGGCAATAAAGAGACTGTGGATGCACGGAACCAAATTAACTATATACCAACATATAAAGACAAAAACAAATATCGTCATCATAAAAAATGAACATAAAAATACAAATCAACTAAACAACACCAACAAAAATCATATATACTAAATCAAAAATGTCATTAATATCAAAATACCCAGCATCAACATCTACAGTGGAGATACTAATCCTGCTCATACTGACACATTTATATGAGACTATTCCAGTTAATTTTATCATTTAATCCCCCAGGTTTCGTAGTGCCCAAACCTAGTGATCCATCTTGATTCTTTAAATAACAAAGATTTAGCTCGATCACCCCCTCTCAAAGAAGAAGGAATGTGATTGATAATAAAATATCTAAGAGAATCCAGTGAATGACCTGCCTCCCCAAAATGTCTGGCCACAGGTTGATCAACATCCCTGCCACTCAGTAACATACAAATGACAGAGCGATGTGTTGCCATCCGTTCCCTAAATTTTCATGTAGTCTGACCCACGTAATGCAGTCCACACGGACACACAATAATGTAGACTACATACGTGGTCAGACATGAAAGGACAAATATGATGTTATAATGTTTAAATGTGGATGTTTGAACGTCTTACACTGTAAAAAAAAAATTACAGGTCGTGCAGCCACTACACTTATAACATCCAGGTGGTTTAACATGTACATTGGGCGGCAATGTCTGACAGACATCAGTAATGTCTGACAGGACCAGTCTATCTGTAAGATTATGGCCTCTCTGGAAGGCTGCCAAGGGTCTTTTATTATGGAACATAGGCAAATCTTTATTGGTGCTAACAATGGGCCAAAGTGCTTTAGTGGCCCTCCTGATAATAGGGCTAGCCATTGTATATTCACTGGTCCATGGTATAACACTTGTTTCATCCCTTTTGACCGGACTAAATAACATGGCTTTTTGCATTTTAAGAGCCTCTCGTGTTTGTTCCTCAAAAGGTCAATATCATAACCCCTGGACACATACCTGTGAATTAGAGCATCTAGTTCCAATTCAATCTTACCGTAATGCAGTCCATGTGGACTGCATTACGTGGGTCAGAGTACACGAAAATTTAGGGAACGTATGGCAGCACATTGCTCTGCCATTCGTATGTTACTGAGTGGCAGGGATGTTGATCAACCTGTGGCCAGACATTTTGGGGAGGCAGGTCATTCACTGGATTCTTTTAGATATTTTATTATCGATCACATTCCTTCTTCTTTGAGAGGGGGAGATCGAGCTAAATCTTTGTTATTTAAAGAATCAAGATGGATCACTAGGTTGGACACTATGAAACCTGGGGGATTAAATAAAACTGGAATAGTCTCATAGAAATTTGTTAGTATGAGCAGTATTAGTATCTCCACTGTAGATGTTGATGCTGGGTATTTTGATATCAGTGACATTTTTGATTTAGTATATATCATTAAATTTACATTTAATAATTATCCTTTTTATGCATTCTTTTTTCTATATATGATTTTTGTTGGTGTTGTTTGTCTAGTTGATTTATTTTATATTCATTTTTTATGATGACAAAATTTGTTTATGTCTTTATATGTTGGTATATAGTTAATTTGGTTCCATGCATCCACAGTCTTTGTTGCCTAGAGTGCATGACAGTGGTCCCACTGATTTCAGGCACAGGATGAGCAGACTGGAATGCAGGAGGTCAGCCCGGCGCAGAGAGGGACGGATGGTGGTCAGACGGTAGGTACATTAGAGTGGGGTAAGTGTCATCTATGTTGTGGTTGTATGTAATTGTCCGGAGGATGGGGCTGTGACCCCGAAAACGTTTGACTCATACACCTTTTTTTTGGATATTGTCGTCTCAGTGTGCCAGTTTTCTTTTTCTACTGGTCTATTTATCTTTGCAGTGGAGCAAATTGCCTGGATTGATTGAGTGCCAGCGAATTGGAATAGGAATTTTATATATATATATATATATATATATATATATATCCAGTTAGGCGCCATTCCAAAAGATAAGACGCTGCACAGGTCTGTGAATAAATTACCGAAATTTCAGAGCCAAGCCAAGGTCCTTGATGGTGGGGCATTAAATGGCTCCGAAACATTGGTAATTTGTTCCAGTTATAGATCTTAACTGGATCTATATTTGGAGGCAATTGTTATTGTCTCTTATTGGAGGGCACCTGTCTTGCAATGCTGATTATTGGGAGTGCCACCCTTGGACACTTTATATATATATATATATATATATATATATGTATATATATAAAACAGAATTGGATCAGATTGCCTAAAAGTGCCTCAATGTAGAAATGTATACAAAGTGCAAGTGCTAGTTAAAATACACATACATATGTGTAAAATATATATATTGTGATAGGATCACTGGTAAAGTGGTCTGTGGCAGGTACATTTGTCCCTGATTCCTGTCATATGTGTTTTAAACCCCCAGGAGAAAGTCTGCAGTGTAGCAGGCTTGAGTCTCAGCTTTTTGAAAAGCCGGTTTGGGACCTGGGGGTTGTGGGTGAGAGGAGAGGGAGGGCTCCACCCACGGCCACTCCAGGTTTTGGGCCTTGCAGCCTGGTAACAGGCTTGTTAGGGTTTCCACCTGAGAGTGGCCAATATAAGCCTAGTGTGTTTAGGGCTGAGCGTCTCACCTGGGAGAGCAGGCAGGGAGTTTGCTCAGAGACACTTGAAAAACCTATCTGTGAGTGTTGTGCTGTGCCTTTGTTGCTGGTGAGGGCATTAGGCCCTGCCAGGTTCTGGTAGTGAGGGAACCACCTGTAAAGTTAGAGCCCAGCCAGGGCTAGGATTTATGTTTATGGTTTCTTTTTGTTGTTCCTGTTTTGCACAATAAAGACTGGCGCCGACCAGCTTGTACTCGAATCCAGTCTGGCGTACTGTTTCCCTGCTGCTGTGTGTGTAAGGAAGGAGTCCCCTACCCAGGAGAGGGAACCCCTAATCTTACTGTGTCACAATATATATATATGTAGAAAAAAAAATAAAAAAAATATATATATATATATATATATATATATATATGTGCCAGGTGACCTATTTAAAAAGAACTGGATGATGCAGGTGGATATGTAAACATAAAATAGTACAATTTATTAATAATACATTGAGGTAGGGTACAGACATAGATAGCATACAGACATTTAAAAGACATATAACAAAATCAGGCAATAAAATAATAAAAGCATTGATAAGAGCATAAGAGTAGTCACAATAAAGTGCTATAAAATCATGAATGTCTTATCTGATTTCTTGAGAGGCATATATCGATGTGGTACAGAAACAGTCCGGTGAGCAAGACACCCCACCTCCCCCACACCCACACTTCCCCCACCTGAGCTGCCGCCCGCCGCCACAAACGTTTAATATAGGATTTTTTATTTATTTTACTGACAAGTTAAGAAAAAAAAAAGCTAACCGCTACTGGTGCGTGCTGCGGCCCGGGACCCCTGGCATGGCCGGGCCAGAGTAATCAGTACCCACTCCCCCCCCCCCTCTCAGCGCCCCTGGGGTAGGGGAGAATGGAGTGGAAAGGGGGAAAAATAAACAAAGTAAAATACAAATCGATAACAACAATAATGGAGAACACTGAAAAAATGCTCCTTGTGACGTACACAACCTGGCATAAGGACAAGCATATGAGGTGTGCAGGGACACCAGGGGTCAGCGACAACAGCCACCAAAACAATAGAAACACATTAAACTAACAGTGCAAAGATCTGCCTAATCATTTACATTCTCAAAGTATTATAATATCTAAGGTAGATCTAAGACATAATACTTCCAAAAACACATCAATAGAACATCAAAACCTAAAAAATTAGAGTGTAGAAAATCTGTCAGAACATATAGACTGAGAGAACATGGGAAAAACATAACATATATGCAAGGCACAAAAGTGAGCCATGCTCATGAAACCTCTGGGTTAGCACGAGTCCAGGCAAAAAGTTTACAGTTGAAAGGGGAGATATAACATTCCCTAACCAGAAAGAAGGCAGATTGCAAACATTGTGGTAATTCCGGTAAATAGATTACTGATCAAAATAGTCTCTGTAATGTATAGGCCAGATAAACCCAAGTCCATGTGATTAACAGGGCAGAGCAGACTAAAAGAAGTTCATGTCACTCGGCTATCTGATGGTCGCCTACGACGCTTGGGATGCTTTGCCGTGTGTTCAACAACTTGCCATCTGTCATCGGTCATCTGAAGTGCAGGTGGAAAAGGTCCAGTTGTGTGATAATGCCAGTCTGGGAGCTGGGGAGGAGTAATCCCTAAAGTGGCACAGAAGGAAGGCAAATCCGAAGGATCTTTAAGGATGAGCTGTTTCCCCTGGTGCATTACTTGTAGGCTGAAAGGGAAGCTGCATCTGTAGCACAAATTGAGATTACGTAATTCTGCTGTAAGAGGTCTGAGTGCTCTGTTGTACTGGAGAGTAGACCATGACAGATCTTGAAAAATCTGGATCCTCTGGCCATCTATCTCGATGGAGTCTTGGTTACGGACCATGTGTACAATCTCCTTCTTCTGTGTAAAGTAATGTAGGTGACATATAATGTCTCTAGGCTGGTCTCCTGCAGCACTACCTTAGCACCTTGTGAGCCCTGTCACGGCTGCTGACACTTGAGACTCCTGGGAGGAGGCAGGCCTACTAGACACAATAAACTGGGGTGGTTTTAGGAATAACCCTTTCATGAAATCTCGATAGCACGGAATAAAAGTAAATAGAATTTATTCCCAGGAGAAATATAATAGCAACGTCTCACATAAAGTCTCAACAACACTGAGGTTCACATAAGCAATAATGAGTATAGGAGAAAACCCCCCATATATAGGGGTATTCAATATGGGTGCGATAACATCCTTTTTTGCGTTAATATCGCACTTTTTAACTTTTTTGCGTTAATATCACTGGTTTTAGTTTTACACCGTATTCAATTTCAAAGACTTATCGCAGTTTTGATAAAAAACGGGGATAACTTTTCACCATTGAATAGGTGTCGAAAAAAAGTGCAGAATTGGGGTTTAGGGGTGCAGGCTTAAAAAAATAGCCTGCACCCCTGAGATTGACATTTAAAAAAAAACTGTGTCAAAAAAAGTACAAAAAAAAATAGGGACACCCCAAAAAATTAATTTAAAAAATGGGAAAAAATTGTTAAACAATAGGCAAATAGGTTCAGGGCTATTCTGCAAGTCTGCGGCTGGTGTTTTGAAGAATAGAATTATAGCGGCAGGTGCACAAATGCAGAATTTTTAAAAACTTACTTTAGGGACATCAAAATATGCTAGTACCCATTTTCATGTACCCCAAATTTGATGGGACCACTTAAAAAAACGAAAAAAAATAACCTAAGTGCTCTTCTGCATCACTTCTTCAATGTCGGGAAAAAAACACCTGCTGCGGCTATTTAAATCCCCGACTTTCAATTAAAGGATAAAACGGGGGTACCCATAGTGTTCCCCCATGTTTTTACAACTTTAGGGGGGTCTTACAATTATTTTAGGGAAAAATTTGTAACTTTACGCAAATCCAACTTCGGAGTTTCCCGTTTTTGTTAATTTGATATTGAATACAGGGATAAGTGGGAGTGCGCACCAGACTTAACACAGAAAAAAACTCCGATATGAAACGTTAACTTCGGCAGTGAAGTTAACGTTTCATATTGAATACCCCTTTTAGTCTTTAACACAGAAAAGTTAATATGGTAGGGAACCCGAGTTCAGTATGAGGCTAACACCTCAGGATGGTATAGAGGAGCTTCACCTGGGTGGAACCCTGTAGTGGTGGAGATCCGGAGTCGAGTGAGCCCTGTAAAGCGGTGAAGAACAGAGCAGGGTTGAGGCCTGTGATGCAGTGAGATTGGAGCAGGGTTGAGCCCTGTGATGCGATGAGGTTGGAGCAGGATTGAGCCCTGTGATGCGGTGTGGTTCCCGAACAGGGTTGAGCCCTGCGGTGTAACTAGAATCCAGAACGGGGTTGAGCCCCGCGATGCAATGAAGGTTGAAGCAGGGTTGAGCCCTTTGAAGCGGTGTGGTTCCGGAACAGGGTTGAGCCCTGCAGTGTGACTAGAATCCTGAACAGGGTTGAGCCCCGCGATGTGGTGATGATAACTTTAAGGATGCAGTTGACAACTGTAATGAAGATGGGTTCGATGTCCAAAGGAGTGAGAGGCAACAGGCAAAGTAAATAGTGCAGCAAAAGGTGAAACCACAGCAATGGAGCAAAAGCAATACTTAAGCAATAGCTATGCTGAGCTCTGTAGTGCGGCTGGTAACTGGCATCAGAAGTTTAGCTGGAACATGAGCGGAGATATAGCAAAGTCCACAGCAACCCACAGACACAGCAGGGATCTGGCAGGAGTCCAAGAAAGACCTGACAGTAACGTTGCACAAACACTGAGACACAGTTAGTAACAGGCTTTATACTAGAGGTCTGTGATCCATACAAAGTTCAGAATATGTGACCCAAATGGAATCAGGTTTGAAATAATGAGCAATCTAGGAATCCCACAACCTGACAACAACTTGGAAACAGATGATCACTTTAACTCTCTATTCCCTGTATGTGAAGAACACCAGCAAGCAGGATAGCTCTTCCAATGACCACAAAGGAACTTTGGAAAAAGAAATCTATCTTTATGTACTGAAATAGTCGCAGTCCTGACAAACCCTATCAAAGGCAATTGAAGAATCTAGATCTCTACCCAGGACATCATTAAAGATTCTGGTAAAATAGTCAGTCAGACTATTTGCAGGGATATCCTCTGATATGCTCTGGATCCTAAGGTTGTTGTGCTTGCCTCTGTTGCCCAAATCCACCAACTGCTGAGACATGGCAGTGATATTAAGATGCCTGGTTGAGCACCACTTCACGTAGACCATTATAAGCATCCATGGAGGTGTCCTGAAAATCCTCACATTGAGAGACCCTCTCACCTAGGTGTGAAATGTCCACTTTAATCTCTGCTAGTTATGAACAGATAGTATCTCAAAGATTATGATCTAGAGAAATAAAGTCTTGACGGGTAGGCATAGAGTTCAAGAGTTGGAGTATTTTGCGTAAGATCGTTTCCATCAGAGGTCAAGAGTTGGAGTATTTGCGTAAGATTGTTTCCATCAGAGGTCTGGATGGACTGAGAGGAAGCAGCAGGAGAGTCAGATTCAGTCGAGGGTTTGTGAATTGGTGAATGCAGAGAGCAGGAGTGATCACTGAGCGGTGATGGGTCTGTTGGCTTTAGGTATTGTCGCAAGTCTGATCTAGAAGGAGGAAGACGGGCATCTTTTTTGGCAGTATGCTTTTTATTCTTCCCCATAGCTCACAGAAAATGAAATGTTAGGACAAGACAATACACTCTTCTTAAATTATGAGACGTGGGCTTAGAAAGCGGTTAGGCCACTGCTGGTCACATTCCTCAGTGAGAAGTGGCCTAGGCCGCCATGTATCTGGCCAGTGTTAGAGCACAAGAGCAAACCACATCTTGGAGTGAATTGGAGGGCCCTGATTATTTATGGACCCATAATAGTAATATGTACTAGGTTAAGATATAAACACAGGTGAATTGGTAGTTGAAACAAGATGTAAGCAAGAATCACTGCTGTTTCAAGTATTTGCCACAAGTGGGAGCTTCTGCACTGAGGAATTTATAATATTAATCCTCCACACAACAGTGGAAAGCACACAGTAATTAGATGAAAAATAGAATAGACAGTATAATATATATCTACTATATAAAAGTGAAAATTTGTCCTTCTGTCTTTCTATACAAATCCACAGTTTGCAAACGAAGATCGTGAAATTTTACATATGAGCATATTAAAACACGGCCGAGTCAACTAAAAAATGTTAAAATGAAATTAATTACTGTTAATTTTTAATTAATTAAAAAACACAATTTTTGCTGTATGCTCATTGTGGGGCCTCACGGCATATGGGTAGGGCCTTGATGCAAGTGTTTTGTGTTGTCATGTTATGTCATGATCTTAATGTTTATTATCGAAGAGAGCTTTAGCAGGCTTTGCCAGCATTCTCAGCTCTCTGACTATACCAAATTACGCAACAACATTGACTTCTTTCTTCAAACTGTGTCAAAATGATGACTTTGCAAGGACCCTGCTGTACTATGAGCTGCCAAATATTACACATGGAATGCTTCTCAAAAAGTTTTTATGCGCAGAAAACAGGGAGTCGCTGCAGATGGTCATACTGGTATCAGAGCAACAGAAGCTCTTGGCCGTGTTTACACTGTACATCCAAAAAATGTTGATTGCGCTATCTCTGAAGTTTGCTTTACACCGTTACAAGTCCTACTTCCTATGAAGACCTTAGGACTGTTGATGGGGAAGTTTGTCACCCTTTTCATGATGCCTGCCTAAGGAGAGGTTTGTTGGTCGATGATGTGTAAACAAACATTCCTAAAATCCTGGGCAACGCCGGGTACTCCAGCTAGTCACAAAAAACGGCACTCACCCTTAGTTGTAGGCTATAGCCCAGGTGCACAAACCTACAGTAAGTGGAGGATATGTAAAAAGCGCAGGGATAGTAGGCACTCCAGTACTTGTAAATGATGTAGACAACAATACTCAATGCTAAGCAATGTTTCAGTTTATTTCAAAGCCTGATGATGGTTTGAAATAAATCAAGACATTGCTTAGCATTGAGTATTGCTGTCTACATCATTTACATCAAGTCATGTAAGTGGAAGGGAGGGAAAAAACATTCCCAGTCTCCCATTGTGTGTTAGCAATCCCTTTGGGCCACGTTTCTAATTGAGGCCCAGGCTTCCAGGGGGTCAGTAGGGGTAACGCGCAAGGACTCGGGGAGAGTCCCCTGGCTCCGCAGTCACTACAGCCCAGTTCACACTGGCACCGAAAAAGTGGGGGAAGCAAGGAAGAGGCCACTCAGGTCCCAATAAGGGGGATTTAATATAGTTCAACTGGGAGCTCTAGGAGATCACATCTGGTCTGGTCGGCTGCCAGGCCACGCCCCTGAAAGTTACCTTTTTTGTGTGGAATTATTTTTTCTCAAATCTTGACATTGGTCAAGCCATCTGTACCATTTGAAAAGCTAAACTAAGTAAAGATATGGATGTTAAGTGTCTAGCCTTCTCCCTATTACATCCTTTGCAGCTGATTCATGTAAATTATTTTTGGAAATCTCAAAAATCATGTAAAATAATAACAAGCAGTCCAGCATTAGCTGGCAGCAGCATAAATAAATCCCAGCACTGCAATCTCTAGTGCCAGCACTTTCATCATCAATCTCCTAATTAATGATCGGAGATAGTCTTTGCAGATTGGATGCAGGATGACTATCTGACTCCTCCCTTATCCAGGATTCCCCAGAAGAATCCTTGCATGTTAGGGCTGCTACTGCTGCTGGGAGTGAATCTTTATCCAGGAAGGAGACCAAGAATACTAGTAGTTTCAAACAACAATTGACTGTATATTCTTTGCAAGATTAAGCAAAGTATGAAAGTTCCCATCCAATTGAACTGTGGATGATTGAAGCCATGATAGCTATGCTAGCATTAGATCTGTGTCCTATATCCGCCATCAGTGCATATGGTTTTAAACAGTTAATTGAGGTCCTTTGTCCACGCTACCAAATTTCATCTCAATTCCATTTTACCAGAATAGCAATTCCTCGCCTGTATTGGGATGTTTAAAAAATAGTTCTTGGCCTAGATGATCTCATTATACCCACAGTCTACTTAACCACAGATATGTGGGCATGTGGTACTGATCAAATAAAGATTACATGACTGTGACAGACCAATGGGTGGGTGTATCACTTTCTGCAGAAACATCTAACAAACAAAGCAGGCTACTCTCTGTATCACCGGCTTCACTAAGAGGCATACCATTAGAAAAACTCAGGGATGTCATAGCAAAATGGCTTACTCCACTTAGACTCTCCTCAGGATTTGTAATTTTTGATAATGCAAGTAAAATTGTGAAAGCATTAAAACCCAGTGAATTTGAACATGTCCCATGTTTTACCCACGCATTAAACTTTGTGGTTCAGAATTTGTTTTAAAAAAATTAAAGGGGCATGCAGGAGATGCGGTCAGTTGCCAGAAACATTTCTGAACATTGTTAGTATTCACTAACCACATGTAGAAGATTACAGTGGATGCAAGAATAGTTAAATGTGACATGCCACCAAATGAAGCAAGAGATAGTGACCATGTGGAATTTTACCTTTTATATGCTTCAGCAAATGGAGGAGCAGCAACAAGCCATCCAAACCTATACAACAAGACGAAAGGAGAGGAGGGGAATGTATCTTAGTCCAGTACACTGAAGAATACTCTCTGTTTTATGCTATCTACTGAAACCATTTGAAATAGTAAATAGTGAAATGAGGGCCTGATTCAGACCCGCTCGCGAGTCGATGGTGCCCTAGTGCACATGCGCACGACGGAGCTCCCTCCGTCATGCGCATGCGTGAGACCCGAATAGCGATGGCCAAGCCGTCGCTATGGGTCTCACACCAAAGGGGGCGTGCTGTCAATGGTGAGTGACAGCACGCCCCCTTTGGTGGGCATGCCGGGGGCGTTGCTGCCCAGATGGAGGCTTTCCCATGGGAACGCCTACCATCTGGGGCCGGCCCCACTGACATCACTAGTGATGTCAGTGGGAGTGCTTTTGGCTCTGATAGAGCCAAAAGCACTCCTGGGCTTACGGCAGCGAGACCCTACCACAGGGTTTCGTCGTAAGCCCGATGGTCGCGATGGTCTTGACCATGGGAACACCTACCATCTGGGGCTGGCCCCACTGACATCACTAGTGATGTCAGTGGGAGTGCTTTTGGCTCTGATAGAGCCAAAAGCACTCCTGGGCTTGCGGCAGCGAGACCCTACCACAGGGTCTCGTCGCAAGGCCGATGGTCGCGATGGTCTTGACCATCGCGACCATCTTTTTGGCCGCTCGCATAAGCTGTGGGTGGTCACCCGCAGCTATGCGAGTGGCCAGGAGGCCGCTCCAATAATAGGTAGGACGGCCCTGATTCAGAGCGAGCGCTCTTGTCAGAGCATCCGGCTCTGAATCAGGCCCTGAGTTCAGACACTGCCAGCTTGAGTATTGTGATTCCCTTAATAAAACTATTGGAAAAGCAACTAGAGAAACTCAAGGAGGAGTTGAAATAGACTGATTTTTCTAAGAATGTTGGATTTGTAGACCAATTTCTTTATTTGCTTCACCAGGACAAGTGTTGTCAAGATCTTGCAATTGGATCACTACTTTTTGGCATCCATGCTTGATCCTTGGTTTAAGTCATACATAATGTCTTTCTTTCCAACTGACAAAGATGTTAAGAGATGCAAAGAGCTCCTTGCCAGCAAAATGTAAGCTCAAGTTGCAAGGAGACTCCACTAGGGGGTGAAAGTGATGAGTCAACTCAGCACACCAAAGTAAAAAAACATTTTGACATTGGTCAGGTTTAAAAGTATTGCTCACAATTATTGACACTGCTACCATGATTCAATCTGATACACTAAGCATCGATCGAATGATGGAGGATTATTTTAATGTACTAATTAGCATGTCACACATTCCTTTTAAACACTGGGGGGAAAAAAATGCAATTTTAAGCCCCTTGTACAAAGTAGCTTTGGTGTACTTAAACTACCCACCTTCCAGTGTGCACTCATAAAGACTGTTCAGCAAAGTCAGGAACCTTGTGAGCAATCAGCTTACTTCCTGAAAATGTGGAAAAAAAACTCATGTTCATAAAAGTGAACTACAAAGTCTATGAGGAAGACCTTTGACACCAAATGCGACAAAGCAGAGATACTTCTCTATCGGTGGGTTCCAGTGAATGAGTTAATATTGTGTGACATTAACACTGATGAGGGTGAGAAGGATGAGCATTTTAATGACATCTTTCCAGTGTTGTTAGCTGCCTTAAGCCCATTGATAGCTTGTTTTATGGGGACCCAAACAAATCAAATACTTCAGCCACAAAAGTGGCAGTCCCTGCTTGGTTTATTAAACTGTGCATGTCCTTTTTAACATACAACATAAAAGTGGGTGAAAGGACCCAAGGACAATTCCATTGTGCACCACGTTTTATTATGGGCTTTGCCAAGATTATGTGTGATTGTTTTTTATAGTTATAATAACATTATTGAATCAATCAGTCAATGCTTTACCTGGTTTCTCATTAATAAAAACTCCACCTGCATTTGTGTTGGTATTGGGCCTCTGATCTAGTTCTTGATTAATGAAAACATTCTATAGCATTCATTCTGTGACCCTGTGACCCTGTCTGCCAATGAAGTGTCACTCTGTTTCCTAGATGTGCTATATTCTTTTTTAAACTACCATGTATTTGTGCCGGTATGTAGTCAGGAAGCCGGTGGTCAAAATACCGACCACCAGCTTCCCGACTGTCATATCCCGACAAGGGACTAATGATAGGCGTCGAAATCCTGATGCCTATCATTATCCCTACATTGGGATTCCGACGCCCGGCATACCAAATAAAGGTAAGTTGGGTGGCAGGTGCGGACAGGCATGGGGGGAGGTTAGTTTAGTGACTCCTGGGGGGACTTAGGGTTAGGCACCCCCTCGAGAGAGTTAGGTTCAGGCTAGGGGAAGGGGCGGTTAGGGTTAGGCACCCCTGAGGGGAGGTTAGGGTTAGGCACCCCCCCAGGAGAGTTAGATTTAGGGTGCAGGGATGGGAGGTTAGGTTTAGGCACTTACGGGGGGAGGTTAGGGTTAGGCATTAGGGGGGAGGTTAGGGTTAGGCACCCCTAAAGGAGGGTTAGGGGGGGAGAGTCAGTAACAGTACAAATACTTACCCTGTCGGGATCTTCTAGTGCTGGTCTTCCGGCATCGGAATTTGAACCGCCGGACTCATACTGATTCCATTTGTGCCACAGCTCTGTTGCTTAGTTTAGCCAGTCAGCTCACTGCAGCCTTTGGCCAATATGGGTGAAAACAATTTTGTGATGTGTGAGGTGGTTAAAATTGACTGGAAATAACTGGAAATTAATGTTATTGAGGTAAATAATACTGTAAGAACAAAAATAGGCCCAAATTACATGATTTTAGCTGTTTTTATAAAGAAAATTAAAAAAATCCAGATCCAAAACACTTGAGGATGGATTTGGCAAAACTAAAACCAAAACACAGGGATCCGCACACAACTCTAATACCTAGAATTTTTTAAGCAGAATTCTTCCTGCCAGCAGGAATAATAATTACAAATATTAAAGAGTTTCTTTCCTGATGTGTAAAAACTCATCACGTCTCGGGGAGCTCTAGTCCACTAGCATAGTGTTCAACACCAGTGACACCACATGCCTGTTTGCCTACCTTTTCTGTCTCCCCCCCGGGAGGTCACAGAAGTCCAGGACAATGTCCCAAAAGTCTCCCAGACAATCTAGGAGAGTTGACCATATATCAAATTAAATTGCATATGACATTTTGTGTGACAGCATCATAAAAAATGCAAAACAAGTTCTCCAGAGGACATGTGCAGATGCTAGTAAGTATGGTGCTGGAAAAATATGAGTTTCATTCCCAAACTCATTAACATGCTTTTATTAGCAAAGCATGTAGTTTGATTCTAGTAGATAAGAGACATTAGGGTGCTTCACAGTATTTTTGTATAGAATGCTGGAATATTTTTATAAAATCTTGCTGAATTTAAGTGTTTGCAAGGTAGTTTTGGAATGGGACCTGTAAGCTTATTTCAGTTTTTTTTTCCAGACAATTTTTTATTCTGTAATTTAGAGTATCATGTCTAATTCATACTACATTACATTTAAAAATAAATAACCTTATATTTTTATTTATAATTACTTAGCAGAACTCCTTATAGTGGCTATAGGGGCAAAATGTTTGATCATGTACAATATAACATTTTGAACAGAAAAAGGGTCAATCCTTTATTTATTTATTTTGTTCTGGTGTTTGGAACTCTGGATAACATGTTTCTGCATTAGAGATCTCCAACCTGTATGTATATTTACTTATTCACATAGTAACCTTCAAAATGTAGCTTTGGAAGGAGAACTCCGATTAACTGCTTCCAAACTATTCCTTGTAAAGAGTATGTATCAAGAGAAAATAATTTATTTAATTTACTATTCTTCAGGTAGGTGGTAGCTTGTCTGGTGAACCCTTCCAATTCAAGATCTTATACCAGGAAGGTGACGACGATGGTGGTTGTCTACATAGACGGTATGGATTCTACCATAAGTTGGAGGGATATCCAAATTGTGTGCTAAGCAGTGTGGTGGCCAACCTTTTCCTAGCACACACACGGAAAGTGCTAGGTGTTGGATTTGATCCCAAGCTTGACAGAGTTGCCCACTCAGGTATTTTAGGTTTTTAACAGAAAATATAGCACATGACCCAATCAGTTTTTATTAGTTGCATGCTGCTGTACATTGAAAATGTGTGTAGTTTTGAAAAGGATGATGATGAATAGAAAAGCGCAGTTCGGTTCTCCAGAAATGCAAATCCACTCGAATTTCATGAACCAGACATATCCGAGTCACTGGTCAGATTTTCCCGTGGTTCAAAATGTCTGAATTTTGGATTATGAATTTAAAAAATACCATGATTTTAGATGTTTTTAAAAACTTTTTATCAATTGTTTAAAAAAAAAAAAAAAAAACAGATCCAAAAGCAAAACACTTGAGGGTCGTTTGCAAACCAAAACACTAAGTTGAATTCAGATCCAAAACAAAACATCGAAGTCAGGGCCTGATTCAGAGCCGCTCATAAGCGGCCGCTCGTTCGCTCCGAGCAATGTTCGCACATCTGCGCATGCGTATGGGTTGTAATGCGCATGCGCCAACCAGTCAGTGCGGTCAGAAATCGTGTGCTCGCAAAATAGCGAATGCCTGCTAATTTGAGTGACAGGATGAGGCGTTTGTGGGTGGTAACAGGGGAAGGTGCTTGAAAACGGGGAGTGGAGATCCGAACGCAGGCGTGCCAAACGGTCAAAACGGGCGTTTTAAGGGTGTGCATAATTAACAAAGCAGCGTCATCGACCACGTCAGTTGGTTGTCTTTTAGCCTGAACTGCTCGCATGATTGCGGTAGGAAAATGCTACCACAAGACTTGCGAGCAGTTCATACGCCTTTCGATGTACTCGATTAATCTAATAAATAGCGGAGATGACGTATAATGCGAGTGGCCAAGGGGCGTCTTTACAAAATAGCGAGCGCATGTTTCGGACGCTCACTCAGACATAGAGGCGTCAACAGACAGCAAAGAGCGAGTGCTCAATTTAAATAGACAGCCCCTCTTTCTGAACGAGCGAGCGCAAATAGCGTCCGGCTCTGAATCAGGTCCTCAGTGCAGATCTGTAATGATGAGTTAGTGTATTGCGCCAAAGTTGGGTCAGTGCAATGTGCCTGACAATGGTTCATCTTAGCCTGGACTTCTTGCACCCATTAACAGCTACTGCACACAAACACACCACACCTACATCATCCACAGAGCCTCTGTGTTCACTGAAGCACCAGGGCAGCTGCTTTTGTAAATGTAGGAGCATTGCCATTTAGTTAATGAATGAGTCTAAATATATCACAAACAGATGTGTCCTGCTACATCTTTGCTGTGTACGCAGCAAATCGCACCATGTGTGGAGCAAAGCGTGTGCCCGTGAGCGGCTCGTATGCTACTGAGGGTAATCACATGGCGAGATGCGTGTGCATGTTTGTAGCATGATCGGCAAAGATGTAGCAGGACACATCTGTATGGTAAATATACAGTGACAAAGACAAATATTTTGTTTAAATTTAAAACCAGTTACTCATGACCACCTTTGTTTACTTTGGCCCCATTCTCCAAGGCTATGTGTGGCCTTTGCTGGTTTCCCAATGTATGATTAAACTAAAAGATCAGGTACCTGTACATAACCGTCAATCTTCCCCCTGTTCACTATTAAAAAAAAGACAAACCTAAGAAGAAGACGAATTGATGCTGTTTTGAAGGCAAAGGGTGGTCACACCAAATACTGAATTGATTTAGATTTCTCTTCTGTGCATTCACTTTGCATTTTTTAATTGATAAAAATAAACTATTAACACTTCTATTTTTAAAAGCATTCTTACTTTGCAGCATATTTTCCCGCCTAAAACTTTTGCCCAGTACTGTAAATAATAACAAAGTGGCAGGTATAATATTTCCCTCATTGAGCCAGCATTACCTCATACATGGTCACTAACTTCCAGACAGCTTCTCATCTACCAGACATGCATATTACCCTATATCATACTCACTGAACAGGTCCTTCTATTACCTGATATACAGACATAACCCATCTTACACACTGAACCAGCAGATCATCCTGCATGGCCACTCACTTCAAGACAGCTCCTGATCTACCACATGTATGTTGTCCAAAATAATCCCTTCTTCCATACAGTCGTGATTCCTGGACTGCTACTCACTGGGAAGCCACTTACCTGTATAATGCTAACAGACACAAGGGTAACACAATGACAAAGACATACCTGGAAATCTCGAAACAGTAGGATTGCAGCAATCCCGTGCAGCTGCCCCTGTATCTACCCATGTCACCTGGCTGAACCACAGGTATCCTCACCACGCAGTTTCTTGGAAATTGTAGTACTGAGCGGCCGGAGGAAATGTGATGTGAGTAATGCAATGGTGGCAATGCTGGGAGTTGCATTTTACCCACTCACTGTTTCCAGTTTCAGGTACTGGTGTGAGCACTACATCTCCCAGTATCCCCCATGTATGGTTTGTTACTGACTATGCTAAGCTCCTGAGTGGCCCCAGAATCTGTTCCCCTCTCATGACCGCCAGCGGGTGTAGCACTGTGCTGGGCCACATGTCAACAACAGTAAAGAAAATTGTCTAGACAGCCACACATGCACATTGGTCCACCAGGAATCTTCCCGGTGAACCCTATGACCAATGCGCCCCTGAGCACTGTGCTCTCACACAATGTAGAATTACACTGGATATTTCACTAGGTGGATTGCTGTAACTGCCTGATTTTTGGCTAAGCTGCCTTTTGATTTAAGGGTTTTGAAACATGTACATATCAGTGGTTTTTTTAAACCATCCAAAACCACTGGATAGTAAATTCTGGATGTGAAAACCATCAGCAATATGCGGATGTGTGAAAACTTCCAAATATAAAGAGAAACACCCAGAAGGTTGTCTAGATTAAATCATACTTTCCTACCCTCCCGATTTGGTCGGGAGCCTCCCGAAAATTGGGTGCCGCTCCCGACCTCCAGGGAAGGCAGGCAATCCTCCTGGCTTCCGCCCACCCTTAACCCCCCCGCACTTACCTTAGAAACTCCCGCAACCGGGTGAATCGCGTCATTTCGGCTCCGTCCCGTGCTTCACAATGCCTGTAATATCGGCATTGTGTAGCGGGGACGGGGCTAAAATTACACGATCACATGGCCCCGCCCTTGACCCGCGCACAAACACGCATCACCTGGCTGGCCCCGCCTCCTCACAATGGCCACGCCCCCTGTAATGCCGATCTGGCTGCTCCCTCCCGGAAGGGGCAGCCAGAAAGTCGGCAAGCCTGGATTAAATGGTAGGCCTTGTTGGGATACCATACTCCTCCTGCACATAGAAAGCATTTAAGCCAAAACAGGGAACATTTAAAAACAAAATGCAGTTTCAATTAAAGTGCAGATTTTTTTGTCAAAACCTATATACAGAATCCTGTCTTTTACTATTTTGAAAGGTGGATTATTGGTGCATCCAGAACAACAAAGTATTTCTTTGTGGTGCTTATAAGACAGGAAAATAAATTGTGGTTCCCTTTCTTGAAATTTCACTGAAAAGAAAACACTTTTTTGCCAATATGGGTTAAAAAAAAATGTATGCGTTAGAATTAGTAAAAAGTCTGATGGTATTTTCTGAAAATACGAAGTCTTCTGAAAAAATCAAGGTATAATTTGTATGGGTGCAACATAAAAAAATCAGTGGTATTAATGTTGGAATGTGACAAGCGTTAGCATCAGAAAATGGCCTCATCACAAGGGTGAGCACCCTTAGAAGTGAAGTGGTAAAGACAGCTATGATAATGAAGCAAGTATTTGAAGTTGAGATTTACTAAAATACGAACACACTCGAATTTAGGAGTTCCGAATAGCTGAGCTGACCCCCATGTTTTGGATTTAATCTGGATTTATCCTCGTATTTTGGTTTTGGATCTGGGTTTTGCTTTTTAAAAAATTATAAAACATTATTAAAGACCTCTAAAATCATGTAAAATTTGCATCCAAAACACGAAATTCGTATTTAAATTCCGAAGCCCGAACCTGGGGAAGATCAGAACCATGACTCTGATTTATCCGGATCTCCTCAGAAAATCAGAGCAGTGACTTGCATCTGTCTGGCAGAGCTGTGACTAGACATTTTAGTGCCCTGTGCCAGAAAGTGCGTTGTTGCCCCTCCCCCCCTTCCATATTATATACAGGGACAGTGTGCGTCATAGACGCACAGCAGGAAAAAAAGGGCATGGCCTCGTAGGGAAAGGGCTTCGCCTCACTATAGTACCCCCAATTCACATTACGAGACACAGTAGTGCCACTTATTCACATTGCACTACAAAATATTGTCCCCTATACACGTTATGCTACACAGTAGTAATGCCGCTTACACATTATGACTACGCAGTAGTAGTGCCCCTTACAAATTACACCACACAGTAGTAGTGCCAATTACACATTATGCCCACAGTAGTAATGCTCTTTACACATTATGCCCACAGTAGTAATGCCCATTACACATTACACCCGCAGTAGTAATGCCCATTACACATTACACCCGCAGTAGTAATGCCCATTACACATTATGACCACACAGTAGTAATGCCCCTTACAGATTACGCCACACAGTAGTAATGCCCACATTACACCCGCAGTAGTAACGCCACACATTATGCCCACAGTAGTAATGCCCATTACACATTACACCCGCAGTAGTAATGCCCCTTACACATTATGACCACACAGTAGTAATGCCCCTTACAGATTACGCCACACAGTACAGATATCACAATCATTCATATACAGATATATTGGCTGGATGAATCATTGAGCTGCACCTCTTGTTTCCAAGTAGACTGACAATCATTCCTGTTTGACTTATTAATAAAAAGAAAGACAAACAATTTGTGTAGTGTGTGTAACCCCCCCCCCCTTAAAAATCCTGCGTTTGCCCCTGGCCCGGCCCTCTGTAATGCACATTAGTAGCACCCGGCAGATATAAAGTGGGGCACACAGCTACTATTATACATTGTAGCGGACGGTAGAAGAGGTAATGGCCATGATCACGGGTGGAGGCGGCGGTTCCGCTCACAGGGAATGTGCGCTTTGTGCGAGCGCACCGTCCACACTACCCTAGTTCTGACCCTGCTGTTTGGGTTCAGGAAATTTGTGTGGATTAGGATTTCTGGAGGACCGAACCGCACATCTCTATTCTGTATATATAAATGAACTGCAGCAAATCCTTTTATTCGCAGAGGTTTTGTGTTACCACTTTCAGACCTTGCACATAAGGCAATCTGTAACCCAGAACAGTCATTGTCCTATTTGCTTTTAATTAATTGAATTTCTTTCGAATTAGTGCAAATTTTTTCATATGTACTTTTTTTTTATTACTCCACAGAGTTTTTCTTTGATGGATTTGGCAGTCTCAAAGTTGGTTCCTGTAGTGACATTAATGTTGGTCACCAGCAACAATCTGCAGCAAAAACAGAAAATGATAAAACGTATGAACAATTTAGACTTAATAAAAATGAACATGTGAAATTTAAGTTGGGCCTGCTCTATTTCAAGAACAACCTTAAGTGTTTTACTCAGTAATAAATTATGTTTTGGTGCTGTATTTACTGCTTGTTTTCATGGGGTCTTCAACAAATAATGATTTATTTTCTGTCCAGCAGTTTTTTTAATGGGATGGAAATAAAATGTTTTTGCAGCACAATCAACCTTTCACAAATTTACTTTATTGCAATTTGGATATTTAACAATGTTGTTAAATAGGTTACACACTGGGTATATAAGTGGTACATACAATTCACTAATGTTAACAGAATGTACTGTAGTATTATTATTATCATTACTATTATTAAAATATTTATATAGTTTCACAAAGATTACGTAGCATTTTGCATAGGGTAAGAACATACAGTAGATTAGGATTCCATAGTACAAAGTGAATAATTTATACATTTACTTACAGGTGTCACAGTGCGCCAGACACCGGCTATTACTTACCGGGTCTGGCAGCACTGGAATCCCAGCCGGCAATGGGCAGCGGACAGGGAGTCCCCGGTGCCCGCTGCTGAGGTGTCTGCTTTCGGATCTCCTCACTGTGCTTCTGCAGAGTGCAGGCGGCCGTGGATCCCATAGCCAACCTCCAGGAAAATTTCAACGTTCAGACACGCCAAACATGATGTCACGTTTGACGTGAGATTTGAACTCCCCCTTGTAAGAGGGGAGTCTCTGGCAACAGACAGGTGCCAGAGTATAGGCTTGATTACCTTACTCCAGCGTTCCTGTGTTTACTTGCTAACTGTTCCTGACCTTGGCTTTGTTCCTGACCCGGTTTTCGTCTGAACCCTGGTACTGCAATTGGTAATCTGGTTCTGACCTTTGGCTTTCCTCTGTGACCTGCATACCATCTTGTCCATTTGTTTCTGACCTGGCCTGTTGACTATGCTGAAATTCTTTTCCGCTCCATCCAGAGATCACCAGCTCCTGTATAGGAGAACCTATTCTGAGGGCTGCGACCTGTGTGTCGGATGCAGCCAAGTCCATACCTTCTTGCGAGGGTCCCTGGTGGACACTGCTGGCACATTAGACTCCGCTCCTCAGAAATAGGTCTCGCCAATCCCCAAAATATGGGTTGCATCCACTATCTATCTGAGAGTTGCGACAGAATACGCTGGACACAAAACACGGATGCAGCTGGTAATCTTTCACCATGTGACTTGTTTGAGAACCTCCTCGCCAGAGTTGACAAACAAGAACAAGACCAGGCTCAGATTATGCAGTGTTTGCAAATGCTGATTCAATGAGTCTGTGTTACTCAGCCACCTCCGGTACAACCAGCTCCACCTCCTACAGTAACTGTACAGACTGCAGGTGCTTCCGCGCCATTACGGATTCTGAATCCCTCAGAATATGATGGAGATCCTAAAGGCTGTCGAGGATTCCTGAACCAGTGCTCGATTCAGTTTGAGGTCCAGATGGCAAATTTCCCTTCCTATAGGATAAAAGTGGCCTATGTGATCTCGCTATTGTCCGGTCAGGCTTTGGCTTGGAATTCTCTGTTATGGGAAAGGAATGAACCCCTAGTCAACAACAGCACTGAGTTCCTGACAGCTTTCTGGAGGATCTGCAGTCTCAGCTATCCTGCAGTTGAAACAAGGCAGTCAATCTGCAGGACAGTATGCTGTGTAGTTTTGAACCCTTGCTTCAGAGTTGGGTGGAACAATGAAGCTTTGGTTGCAACATTTATGCAGGGACTGTCGGATCATATCAAAGATGTCATCTCATCCAAGGAAATGCCAACTTCCTTGGATGACTTGATCGCCTTGTGTATCCGGGTAGATCTTCGCCACAGAGAGAGAGCATGAGAAAAGGAACAGTCTTGTCTCTATGAAAAGAGAAACAAAGACTGCGCTATCAGTCCCGTGGAGAATGTGTCATAGAAGTGTGGATGAAAAAAGATGCGGCTAACAAAAATCAGAGGTCATCTGATCAGGTGAAACAAATAGACAAATATGGAAATGAGCACAATCTAAGAATCAACAATTTGGTAGGTATTATATCATACATTTTAAATGAGTACTGTAAAAAAGTAAATCAATGCAGTGGCAGATGAAATGAATAATAAAAAAGATTTTTAATATCTACACAAATATATCATATAAAAATCCCCTACACATGAATCTTTCAGGTATATAAATGGCAATATAGTTAGTTAAAGAAAATCCCAACTAATGAAGGTTCAATGGTAAAAAGTTCAAAAAAAACATATACTATATGGTATGCACATGCCTCGGAAGGCTATTATGTAGCAAATATGGAATGCTTAAAATAGTTATAACCTAACCTGCAGGTAGGTGAAAGCCGCAGATATGTCCAATTGATGGCTGTAATGCTTAGCACAGGTGGTATCCCTTGATGTCCTGGCAAATATAAGCAACTTCGTGCAATCCTGTTCAGGGGTTCCAATAAATCCTGTGGTCTTACAACTTAGTATGTTAGGACAGGTGGGCTGCTTGATGTTAGAAATGGAGCTCCAAAGTGTGCTGTAGCCAATCGATCCGGGTTCTATGTGCAGAGAGAGGTGTGTCTAACGCGTTTCCATGTGTCAAACAGCTTCGTCAGAGGCAAACAATCTAATCAGAATCCAATCTGGAGAAAAGTGGAAAACGGCCTTTAATACGTGTGATGGCCACTACGAGTACTTTGTCATGCCTTTTGAATTAAGCAATGCCCCAGCTGTTTTCCAAAAGTACATGAATCATATCTTTCGGTACCTTTCATATAAGCACGTAGTGGGATACCTGGACGGTGATGACTCTCTGAGGACATAGCGAGTCATCACCGACATGTATGTGACGTGTTGTCATGACTCCGGGCTAATCAGCTTTTCTGCAAGCTTGAGAAATGCTCCTTTGAGCAAAAAGAACTAACATTTCTGGGGTACATCATTTCGGAGTCTTGCCTTCGGATGGACCCAGAAAAGCTTACCGCAATTGTCAACTAGCCCCGTTCAGTCGGGATGAAAGCTATACAATGCTTCCTGGGTTTTGCAACTTTTACCACCAGTTCATCAGGAACTACTCGTCCATCACAGCTCCCATCACTGCTCTTACCAGAAAGGGTCATCCTTTTAAAGCAGGGTTTCCTTTCAGCACTGAGACAACCAAATTGTGACCAACCTTTTTTCTTGGAGATGGGCACGTCCACAATTGGATTTGGGGCAGTGCTGTCACAGAGGAATAATGTAAACAAGTGGTACTCCTGTGGGTTCTTCTCCCAGAGCTTCTTTGTGCCAGAAAGGAATTATGCTGTCGGGGATAAAGAACTTTTAACCATCAAGTTGTCTCTTCAGGAGTGGTGATACTTGTTAGAGGGAGCTAAATTGACGTACCTCAAGACAGCCCAAAGTTGAAATTGTCATCAATCTAGATGGTCATTATTTTTTGACTGGTTTAATCTAGTGATTACCTACCGTCCGGGTAATAAAAATATCAAGGCTGATGCCCTGTCCCAAGCATTTAGGACCTCATTCAGAGTCGGTCGAAGCGGCCGCACGGTCGTATGGGAAAATGGGCCGGATATGCAAATCATTCCCTCGCAAGTTGCATCCCTAAGTTCGGATCGTTAGCTGGCCGACCAAGGGGAGGATGCGGCCGGAAGACAAAAAAAACACCCCCTTCTCGTAAGCATTACACGTCATCTCCGGGCATATAAGGATTAATCGAGACCATCGGGAACCATCGGAACTGGTCGTAGAGCTTAAGGTTGACCATACCCTCTCTTAAGCTCTACGATCATGTCAGTGTAAAAACCTCCCATGTCACATGTGCCATGACGCTACTTTGTTAATTAAGCACTCCAATAAACCGTATGCACTCCCATAAAACGCTGTTCGCATAATTACCCACGCCTGCGTTCGGATCTCCACTCCCCTGTTTTCAAGCACCTTCCCCTGTTACCACCCACAAACGCCTCAATCTGTCACTCAAACTACCGACCAGGCTGTGTTCAAGGAGAGAGAAATTTCTGATCGTAGCGGCTAGTTTGCGCACGCACATTGCAAACTTTACGCATGCGCAGTATAGCGAACATCGGTGGCGTACGACCGTGCGGCCGCTTCGACTGACTCTGAATGAGGTCCTTAGTTCTGCTGAAGTGGAGGATGTAAAGGAGGACAAGCCCATTCTAAATCCTTCTTGCTTTGTAGCTGTCACCACCAAGGTCAAGATTCCGCCAGGGAAAACATTTATAGCACCTGAACTTCGGTCCAAATTACTTCGGTGGGTGCATTAATCACATTTCAGTGGGCATGATTTGCCCCCAGCTATGCAAATCTGTTTATGAGCAGATGGGAGGATGGAAAGATCTGGTCAGAGCATAGCTGGGCGGCAAATCTGGTCCTATGGAAACGATACACAGATTATGTAATTTTCATCTAGTGTGGTGATGAAACCTTGCTTATTGCATTCACTCAATATATCAATGACAATAAAAACAACTTGATATTTACAACCACATACAGTCAAACAGAGATCAATTTTCTTGATTTGAAATTGTATATAGAACAGGGAAAAATACAGACAAAGTTTATCAGAAAAAAGTAGACGTAAACCGTTACATCTTATCAGAAAGTGTACATCACCCAAACTGGCTGCGAAATATCCCGAGCAGCCAGTTCAAAAGATTAAGACGGAATTGTTCAGATACTAACAGAACAAGGCGAGGCACTAAAGAACCAATCAATGGAGAAGAAATATGACGCTAAATTAGTAGAAACAGCATTCATAGAGACAGCTAAAGTTGAAAGACATAGACTTCTAGAACACACAACCAGGAATGTTAAAAACCAGAGATGAGCTTTATCACTCAATATAACAGAGACAATATAACTTTGAAAAAAATCATGGAAAAACATTGGCACATACTATTACAGGATGAATTACTTTTAGACATACTACCAGAAAAATTGATGATTATATATAAAAAAGCTCCGGACATTAAGATTAAATTAATTTTGAGCCTCATAACACCTTCTGTCAGGATACAGAATACAATAGATGGTAAGACACCACCATTAGGCTTTTTCAAATGTGGGAAATGCAAAAGCTGCAAAGTACTAACATATTCTACAAAAGCCCAAGACTTTCATTTCACAACAGACTAAAGAGATGTTTAAAATCAAGGACTTTATAACATGCAATAATACTGGAGTGATTTATCTAGCTGAATGCCCCTGTGGCCGTATATGTCGGCAGGACTGTCCGGACACTAAAAACAAGAGTCGCAGAGCATATAAAAAACATCCGAAAGGGATTAGAGACACATAGGTTAGCAAATCATTTCAGATTAACACACAATTGCAACCCGGCACGACTGAAAATAATAGGGATTCAAGAAATTAAGAAAAATTGGAGAGGAGGTAACTTTATTAATAAAATCAATAGGGAAGAATTGAAGTGGATCTACACACTAAGAACAAATGTTGAGGGAAGATAAAAAATTAAAAATTATAAAATACTTGACTAGTGTTTAAAAATGACATCTGTGGACTTCATATAAGTACACATAGAGATTGAGGGCCACATTCAGAGGCGGTCGGAGGATGCAAGCGGTCGCTCAGAAACTGGGCGGCCACTTGCATCCTGACCGCCCACCTCTGTTGCAGTCGTTAGGCTGTGGGTTAACACCCACAGCTCTAACGACCGCTCGGGTGATGGTCTCTGACCATCGCGACCATCGGGGCTTACGACGAGACCCTAGGGTAGGGTCTCACTTGTCGTAAGCCCCGGAGAGCTTTTGGCTCTGTCTGAGCCGGAAGCTCTCCACTGACATCACTAGATGTCAGTGGGGCCTCCCCCAAACGGTAGGCGTTCCCATGGGAACGTTTCCGTTTGGGCTGCCATCCCCCCGGCCCGCCTTCCAAACAGGGCGAGCTGTCAATCAACATCGACAGCTCGCCCCCTTTGGATCGAGACCCGCACGACCGGCGCTGTCGGTCGTAGCGGGTCTCATGCATGCACACGACGGCGCCGGCGCCATCATGCGCATGCTCTGTGGGGGGCCATCGACCCGGTCCGAGCGCATCGGCGCTAACGACCGGGTCTGAATGACCCCCTGAGTGTATAAGGCTAACTAGGCTTTATGAATGAAGCCACCAGCAATCACAAGATATATTTAAAACTAGCAAAACACCATTATTTATAACTAGCAAATCACCAATATTAAAATTCACTATGTTGATGTTATTTCAGAATAAGAATCAGACTAACCTTTCAAAATCTATTGGTCAACAATTAATCTAACACCAGGAGCCAATAAGGCTTCTGTCATTTTTATATATCTATTAGTTACTTCTTATTCAAGCACTAGGAAACAGCAGAAACACTATGAGGTAATTTTTACATGCATAGAGATCGAGTGTATTATGAATGAAACCATCAGCAATCAAAAGATATATTTAAACTAGCAAAACTAGCACTATTTGTGATGCCCGAAGGCGATGTCTGGAAGGATGAAGTCTATTATAGAAGAATTTGGTAATTGCATAGGCAGAAGATCAACAATAGTTGAAATAACTTGATATAAATAAAAGTCCAATGTAATAGAACAAACTTGTTAAGAGTATATTAATGTCCTTAAATGAAGAATGATATTTGATTTATTGTTGATACGATGTTTGAAGAATCATAATTGATGTGATGAGGATCTGATATTTGAACAATGATAATTGACTTGAAGAGGATCCGATGTTTGAAGAATGATAATGGATTAGATGAGGATTCGATGTTTGATGAATTATAATGTATTTGAGGAGGATTCAATGTTTGAGGAATGAAAAAGGTATTAGATGAGGATCCGATGTTAGTTGATCGTAGGAACCGATGACGAGTTTATTAGAGATGATCGGCAGGATCCGATGATGACACTTGGTAGGAACCGATGGTGATACTTTATTAGGCATGATTGGTAGGAACCGTTGATTTGAGAGATAATTCCCAATGATAAATTTCATACTCCAGCAGATAATAACTGAGAGATAATTCCCAAAAACAAGGTCAGACTGCGGCAGATGATATGAGAGGAATTCCCAGTGGCAAGTCCGGACTGCAGCAAATGATGGAGTCTTGATAGAAAATGGAGACAATTGCATAGGATGGACTGCACCGTTCAGAAACCGCAATTGAGGGAGCTCAGCACTCGAGCTGTTATTTAGTAGGAAGTGATGTTGTATTGGCAACAGAGGCCAGTCAATGAAAGATCAGTGTAGTCAGCAGTTTAGCAGGCTGTGCACTGAGTGGAAGTTTAGTGTCATGTATCAAAGTCCAAGATGGCCACGTCCATGTCTCTGTTCTAGTTGGAGACTCGGAGTGTGGCCTATCTGTCAACAATCTGGATAAGCCTGCCTGTAGTAGAAGACCGCGGAGCACTAAGTGTATATCCTGATACCGGATGTGCGTGGTGCGCGACCCTGATCACCCTCTGTGCCAACCTGGATAGGCACCAGAGAGGTAAGAAGGTGACTTCAGTACCGCGGATCATGACTCATCTACTCTGTGGGGAATATTTTTTACCTAAATCATGACAAATATTTGTCAAGGCATCTGTTCCATTTGTAGTACCAGAAAAAGTAAAGGTAGGGACTTTAACCACCTCCTTCCTGTTAAGTTATTTACAGCAAGGTCATTCAAATTATTTATCAAAATCTGGTAAATCATATAAAATAATAATAAGCAGTCCAGCATCAGCTACCAGCAGCATGGATAAAATCCAGCACATGCAAACTTCACTGTCAACGCCTTCATCATCAACCTCCTGATTCCAATTTGCAAAGGCAAACTGACTCCTCCTCTATCCATGATTCCTAAGAAGAATCCTTGCGCACTAGTGCTGCTGGGGGTCAATCTTCATCACAGAAGAGGATTGACTGTTAAACAATCTTTTGTAAAGGGACCCAAGTATGACTGCCACCATCCTTTTGCACAGTGGATCACTGAAGCCATGATGGCTATGGCCCTCATTCAGAGCCGTACGCTCTGAGCAGAGCGCACGCTCTGAATGAGGGCCGGGCTCCATTTTCATGGAGCGTCCTCCTGGACGCTCGTATAGTTGTAGGTCACCACCCAAAGGCTATACGAGTGTGCATTGTGATGGTCGCGATGGTCGAGACCATCGCGACCATCGAATTTGCGAACCGGAGCCTGCGGTTGAGGTTTTCAACCGCAAGCTCCGGAGTGATTTTGGCTCTATCAGAGCCAAAATCACTCCCACTGACATCACTAGTGATGTCAGTGGGCCGGCTTCTGATGGGAGGCGTTCCCGTGGGAACGCCCCCGTCAGGGAGGCACGCCCCCGGCACGCCCACCGAAGGGGGCGTGCTGTCAATCAACATTGACAGCACGCCCCCTTTGATTGGACACAACGAGCGAAGGACTTTCCTTCGCTCGTCACGTCTGGCGCATGCGCACGACGGAGCTCCCTCCGTCGTGCGCATGCTCAGTCCATAACATCGACCCAGTTGCGAGCGGACAGCCGCTCGCGAGTGGGTCTGAATCAGGCCCTATGTTCGCATTAGATCTGCATCTAATATCCGTCATTAATGTATCTGATTTTAGCTGTTTAGTTGAGGTCATGTGTTCATGCTACCAAATTTCATCTCAATTCTATTTTACCAGAAAATAAATTCCTCACCTGCACCAGGACGTTAAACAAAAAGTTATTCTTTGCTTAGAAAATGCCATTGTACTGACTATCCACTTAACTATAGATATGTGTTAATGCCAGCTCATTCACATGCAGCCTACTCTCTGTATCACTGGTTTCATTTGGAAGCTTACCAGTGTAAATCTGTTTGAAAAACTGGGGGCTGTTATAGCAAACAAAAGTCATACCCCACGACGAATCTCCTCAGGATTTGTCATTTGGGATAATGCAAGAAACATTGTATGAACATTACAACTGGGTCAATTTGAATTCATACCATTTTCTGCGCACACAATAAACTTGGTGGATCAGTATTTCATAAAAAATTACAGGTCCGTGACAGACGTGCTTGCTTTGTCCTGTAAGATTTCTAGGCATTATCAGCATTCTGCAACTGCATGTAGAAGATTGCAGCAGCTGCAACATGCCACCCACTGAAGCAAGCGGCAGTAACCAGGTGGAATTCCACCTTTTATTTTCTTCAGTGACTGGGAAACAGCAAAAAGCCATCCAAATATACACATCAAGCCATGAGATAGAGAGAGGGGAATATGTAACCATCTTACTGTAGAACACTAGAATAGGTTATATGCAACTAAAACTATTTAAAATTGTATCCTGAATTCAGGTGATTTTTGACACTGCAAGCCTTAATCAAGTCATACCTTAATTAAACTACAGTACTAAGCAATTCCCCTTAGTATGTTGGACTTGAAGATCAAGTTCTTTTTTTGCTTCACCAACGCAGGAATGGTTCGCAACATCATGCAATTGGATTAGTTCATTTTGGCAACTGTGTTTGATCCTAGGTTTAGGTCCTATGTAATGTCTTTCTTTCCAACTGACACAGATCTTAAGAGATGCAAAGCAATCCTGGTGAGCAAATTGTCAATGCTATTGCACCCCACAAACAATGGACAAAAAGGAAATGATGTAAAGTGCTCAAAATTGACAGTTGATGAGTCCAATATCACTCTTTAATAATTAAGTAATTATTCAAGCATGATTAATACAAGCATAAAAACACATTAATTGATATAAAATACAAATCTAATTCAACAGCCTGAAGAATACACGCCTAAATCTAAAAAGCATACCATAATGTTAAACTTGTGGCTCAGATTTGTGATCTAATGTGACACAATGTAGCAAGAAAGTATAAAATAAACAATCTATGGGAAATTGAATTCTACAAATAGACCGCTGAAGTATATAAAAGTTCCTTAATGTTGTTGAATAGGAATTGTTATAGAGTCTCTTGCTGCTTATTATGCAGAAATAGCAATGAGTAGCATTGAGCCGAGTAGATAGTAAATTCAAAAGGGTGCTGGTTCCACTAATGCTATTGTTACCTGCCGGAGGGATAAATTCCTTGCAGCGAATGACAGGTGTGATTCCAAAGATAAGCACTCCGCAATGGTAAACTGGGTCCTCAGCTATAGATAATTCAGACTCCAAGTGTCTGTATGTAATGGTGCTGTGCTGGGAGATCTTGCACCGGCAGTTGTGCTCCCTTATACTCTATGGTGCCGGTAACTCCGAGTGAGCAGAAATGGTATGGGAGATCAAAGTAAATGCTGGGTACTCACTCCTCACTTGTCAGTGACAGGCAACGGCAAGCTACAGCTTCACTGGTTGGCAGTAGTGGTAAAAAGTATCAGCAGCTATAGATTATTAAAGTCCCAAAAGTGGTGCGAATCCTTGGTAGCGGCACATCCTGGTTCACTCGTCAGCAGCAAGTTGTATAGGAGCTATTCAGGATGGAATTCTAAATATGGAAAAAGCAGCATAGATGTTTGATGCATTTCTCCGGGCACTATAACCCCCAGTTTCATCAGAAGGCTAGGGGGTTATAAAACCAGGGGTTACAGTGCCCAGGGAAAATGCTTAAAGGATCTATGCTGCTTTTTTCCATATTTGGCTCCAGTGAGTACCCACCATATATCAATGAATGTGTTTTTATGCTTGTATTAATCAAGCTTCAATAATTACTTAGTTATTAAAGAGTGATATTGGACTTGTCTATTGGCGTGAGACCTGTGATTTGCTGTTTGTAGAAGTGTGTTGGTAATATTTTATATTTTCTACAAGGCTTTTCTATTACTTCTACCAGGTTTTTACCTTTAGGCTATTAGTTTTTGATTACTGAAAATATTCTATAGGGTCATATTTATTAAACCATCATGTCTGCCACTGTTGTGCTATTATAATTCATAGATGTTCAGTACTAAATTATTTTAAAGTGCCCTGTGTTTGTGCTACTACTCTATCCCTTAGTTTATCCAGCCACTTTGCTACATTTGGCAAATATCGGTAAAAAGAATATTTTGAGCTATGAGGTGGTCTGAATTCTATGAAAATGACGGGAAATTAATGCTATTGATTTTATTAATATTTTAGGAACAAAAGCCGGTCCAAATGACATGATTCTATCCTGTTACTAGACACTTTATATGTCTTATAATTTTCTGTCACAGTGTATCCAAGGTTTTAATGAAGGTTTACCGCTGTATGAGTCCATAAGGGAGGAGCAGATAGCTATAACATCCAGCACAGTAGTAGCCTCAATGGTTTCTGTCTTTATCTTTATGTATTTAGAAAGTGGTCTGTCATTTATCTGAACACAGCCTACCCTGCTTGGTTCCTATCCTGGTGGTACAGGCAGCTACAGTAGCAGGCTAAAGTAAGCTGTAATGGCTGAGGTAATGTGAGTGTTTTGTCTCACAGAACTGTCCTGCTCCTCCATATCCTTTTTGGGATATGCTCTCACAGGACCCTTTGATGGCAGCTCTAAGTCCACTATTTCACTTGGATTGGGGCTCGGTCAACCAGATCATCTCCCCTGTCAATGGTACTGCCCAGAGAGGTTGAGCTGTAGCCCTTCAGATTCTACTACTCAGCACTGTGGTGAACTTAGCTTAGTCAGTTAATTTAGTCTGCCCCACTGTCATCACTGCTCTCCCACTACAGTATCAATCCCTGCTCATCCTAACCACTTTCTAGGTGCAAGGTGTCAGGATTGCGACTATTTCAGTACATATAGATTACTTTTTCCAAAGTTCCTTTGTGATCGTTGGAGGAGCTATCCTGCTTGCTGGCATTCTTCACATACAGGGAATAGAGAGTTAAAGTGATCATCTGTTTCCAAGGTGTTGTCAGGTTGTGGGATTCCTAGATTGCTCATTATTTCAAACCTGATTCTATTTGGGTCACATGTTCTGAACTTTGCATGGATCACAGACCTCTAGTATAAAGCCTGTTACTAACTGTGTCTCAGTGTCTGTGCAACGTTACTTTCAGGTCTTTCTTGGACTCCTGCCAGATCCCTGCTGTGCCTGTGGGTTGCTGTGGAATTTACTATATCTCTGCTCATGTTCCAGCTAAACTTCTGATGCCAGTTACCAGCCGCACTACAGAGCTCAGCATAGCCATTGCCTGAGTATTGCTTTTGCTCCATTGCTGTGGTTTCACCTTTTGCTGCACTATTTACTTTGCCTGTTGCCTCTCACTCCTGTGGACATTTAACCCATCTTCATTACAGTTGTCAACTGCACCGTTACAGTTATCATCACCACATCGCGGGGCTCAACCCCGTTCTGGATTCTAGTCACACTGCAGGGCTCAACCCTGTTCCGGAACCACGCCACTTCACAGGGCTCAACAATGCTTCAACCTTCATTGCATCATGGGGCTCAACCCCGCTCTGGATTCTAGTTACACTGCAGGGCTCAACCCTGTTCCAGAACCACAATGCTTCACAGGGCTCAACCCTGCTTCAACCTCCGCATCACAGGGCTCAACCCTGCTCTGACCTCATTGCATCACAGGGCTCAATCCTGCTACAAACTCACAGCATCACAGGGCTCAACCCTACTCAGTCTTTCACCACATCAAAGGGCTCAACCCTGCTTCATCTTTCACCGCATCACAGGGCTCAACCCTCCTCCATCTTTCGCCGCATCACAGGGCTCAACCCTGCTCCATTTTTTGCTGCATCACAGGGCTCACTCTGCTCTGGATTTCCATCACTACAGGGTTCCACCCAGGTGAAGCTCCTCTATACCATCCTGAGGTGTTAGCCTCATACTGGACTCGGGGTTCCCTACCATATTAACTTTTCTGTGTTAAAGACTATATGGGGGGTTTTCTCCTATACTCATTATTGCTTATGTGAACCTCAGTGTTGTTGAGACTTTATGTGAGACGTTGCTTTTATATTTCTCCTGTGAATAAATTCTATTTACTTTTATTCCATGCTATCGAGATTTCATGAAAGGGTCATTCCTAAAACCACCCCAGTTTATTGTGCCTAGTAGGCCTTCCTCCTCCCAGGAGTCTCAAGTGTCAGCAGCCGTGACACAAGGGCTTCTAGACATTCTAGAAATCTCTCCTCCTGATGCCATTCATTTATTCCTGTGAAATCCTGTTGCATATAAATCCCTAAAACAACTACAACAAATGTTGAATATACTATATAACTCTCTCAGTCTCCTCTTTTTTGTACATGTCTTAACTAATAGAAACAAATGTGTCCTCATACACATAGCATTAATATGCCCGTCAGCGAGACACGTCTTTCATGAGTGAGCTGCAAGGTCCTGCGCAACTCGGTCTGAGTCTGTATACAAAGCACAATGGAACTTGGAGTGAAAAAAAGCCTTTGGAGGGCATGCTGTTTTTTTATAGTGCTAATTGGAAGTACCAGGGGTGACTCCCTGGTAAGCTGACTATCAATTTGGATGTACTTTTGTATGTGCCTTACAATAGACAATTACATGGCCCATAGTGAGTACTGTTATCATACAGTGTAGGGACCACCATTATCAGAGAAGCCATGAAGTTGGCCTGGTGGCTTACCATGTATTTGCAAATGCATGCAACAAATATCTCTGAATTTCTATTACCATATAATTTTCAAGTATTATTGCAGGTACAATTTAGTATGCTGGGGGACACCCCCCTTTCTGTTTTTTGTTTAGTATGACCCTCCATTTCATGCACCTGTATTGCCAAATTGATTTGAGCAGCTTCCACTTTATGTTTGCTGTTTTGAGAGGCATAGATGGAACCAACAATTTGAGGGCATGCTGGTTCTTATAGTGCTAATTGGAAGTCCCAGGGGTGACTCCTAGGTAAGCTGGCTCTCAATTTGGATGTATTTCTGTATGTGCCTTTACCAAGAGGCCTTACAATAGACAATTACATGGCCCAGAGTGGGTACTGTTGTCATGCAGTGTAGTGACCACCAGTATCAGAGAAGCTGTGAAGTTGTCCTGGTGGCCATGCATGTATTTGTAAATGCATGCAACAAATATCTCTGAATTTCTATTACCAAATAGTTATCAAGTATTGTTGCAGGTACAATTTAGTATGCTGTGGGAAATCTGGGGGACACTCCCCTTTCTGCTTTTTAGCGAAAAAAAGCAGCAGCTACTGCAGTCTCGTCAAGTATTTTGTTAAATGCGATTGCAACTAGACACATTTTCAGATGAAAAAGTTTCAAAAGACATCCAGCACAAGCTGAGTCACAGAGAACCTGGTGCACCAAGAAAGGCGTGTGAGGACACATCTGTATAAATGGATGTGTATTAAGGGTGTGCACCGGCCACATTTCGTGTTTTGAGTTTTGGTTTTGGATCTGGATCTTTCTTTGTGTTTTGGATCTGGATTGGTTTTGCCAAAACCACCCTTCCGTGTTTTGGGTTCTGGGTTTTGTCTTTTGGATCTGTATTTTTTTATTTTTTTTTTAAACAGATAAAATCACAGAATTTGTGGGTTTTTCTGTTCCTATGCTATTATTAACCTCAATAACATTAATTTCCACTCATTTCCAGTCTATTCTGAACACCTCACACCTCACAATATTGTTTTTAGGCCAAAAGGTTGCACCGAGGTAGCTGGATGACTATGCTAAGCGACAAAAGTGGGCAGCACAAACACGTGGCCCATCTAGGAGTGACACTGCAGTGGCAGACAGGATGGCAGTTTGAAAAACTAGACCCCAAACAGTACAAAATGCAAAGAAAAAAAGAGGTGCAAGATGGAATTGTCCTTGGGCCCTCCGACCCACCCTTATGTTGTATAAACAGGACATGCACACTTTAACAAACCAATCATTTCAGCGCCAGGGTCTGTCACGTGACTGTGGCTGAAATGATTGGTTTGTTTGGGCCCCCACAAAACAAGCTGGCAATTAATTTGTCCCTGCACAAACTGGCTCTACGGAGGCAAGATGTCGTCCTCATCCTCCTCATCCACCGATTCCTCACCCTCTTCAGTGTTGTGTGCATCCTCACAGAGTATTAATTCGTCCCCGCTGGAATCCACCGCCACATGTCCCTCTGTACTTTCTGGAGGCTGGTCTCCCTGAAAGAAGTGATAATTAATTTTGATGAACATCATCTTCTCCACATTTTGTGGAAGCAACCTCCTATGCCTTTCGCTGACAAGGTTCCCATCTGCACTAAAAACTCTTTCAGAGTACACACTGGAGGGGGGGCAACAGGTAAAATAGAGCAAGTTTATACAGGGGCCTCCAAATTGCCTCTCTTTCCTGCCAGTACAGTTACGGACTGTCTGACATGCCTACTTGGATGCTGTCACCGATGTAATCCTCTACCATTCTGTCAATGGTGACAGTATCATATGCACTGACAGTAGACATGTCAGAAATTGTTGCCAGGTCCTTCAGTCCAGACCAGATGTCCAAACTTGATCCTGTCTGCCCTGCATCACCGCCAGTGGGTTGCTTAGGATACCTAAGTCATTTCCTGGCAGCCCCAGTTGTGGGAGAAAATGAAGAAGGAGCTGTTGATGTGTCACGTTCCACTTCAGCTGACTGTGTTTTCACCAGCAGGTCTTTGCACCTCTGCAGGCTTGTGTCAGCCGGAAAGAGAGAGACCACGTAGGCTTTAATCCTAGGATCGAGCACGGTGTGGCAACGGAAATCATTCTCCCCTGAGCTTGAGTCAGGTGCATATCCCCTCCTTTGCCTATGTCATAGGTGGATGTATAGGCTTGAATGGCCTTTTGCTGCTCCTCCATCGTCTGAAGCATATAGCGGGTTGAGTTCCACCGCATCACAAACTCTTGCTTCAGGTGATGGCAGGGCAGGTTCAAGAGTGTTTGCTGGTGCTCCAGTCTTTAGCACGCAGTCGCTGAATGGTGAAAGTGGCCAGAAATATTTGGGCCACCCAAAGCATCTCCTGCACGCCCCTGTCACTTTTCAGAAAATTCTGCACCACCAAGTTTATTGTGTGAGCAAAACATGGGACGTGCTGGAATTTGCCCAGATGTAATGCCTGCACAATATTGGTGGCGTTGTCAAATATCACAAATCCCCAGGAGAGTCTAAGTGGGGCATTGATTTCCCTCAGTTTCCCTAAGAGGTTGTCAGCGGTCTGCCTCTTACTGAGACCAGTGGTACACAGCGTAGCCTGCCTTGGAATGAGCTGGCGTTTCTCAGATGCTGCTACTGGTGAAGCTGCTGTTGTTGCTGCGTAAGGCGATACATCTACCAGTGGGCTGTCACAGTCTTATAGTCCTTAGTCTGCCCTGTTCCTCTTGTCCACATGTCCGTGGTTAAGTGGACATTGGGTACAACCACATTTTTTAGGACACTGAGGACACTTTTTCTGAAAATTCTGTCTCTGTACATTCCGGTATCGCCTGCCTAGTGAAGTGGAATCTAGATGGGATTTGGTACTGGGGACACACTACCTCCATCAACTGTCTAAATCCCACTGCACTAATGGCGGATATCGGACGCATGTCTAACACCAACATAGCTGTCAAGGCCTCAGTTATCCACTTTGCTTGAGGATGACTGTGTGTCGTACTTCATCCTCCTCGCTAAGGACTGTTGGAGGGTCAGTTGCTTAGGAAAAGAAGTAGTGGTGTTCCTACTTCCTCTCTGGGATGATGAACGACTCCAAACAGCAACAGCAGCAGCAGCAGTAGGCATAGCAATGCAGGATCCTCCATAGGAATCCCGGATAGGAGAGTCAGTCATGCCAGTGACATGGTCTGCAGGACTACTTCTGATCCTGACAGAGGCGGAAATTGATGAGGAGGGAGTTGACGGTGTGGTTTGCAGGCGCTTGGACACTACAGGACAAAGGGATTTAGGTGTCCCTGGACTGCTTACGGTCTTGGCCACAGTTTCTGAACTAGACAGTAACTTTTTATGAATGCGCTGCAGGTGACATATAAGGGAGGATGTTCCCAGGTGGTTAACCACCTTTATATATGGTACATATGACAAGACAGTTGTTGTCCACATTTGGATAGAAATATTTCCAGACCAAGAGGTGGAATGTTTGGTCTTCTGCCCAGGCATGACCATATGGGATTTTTCATCCCCCGGTGCCTGATTTAAACAAACCACCTCACCATCAGAATCCTCCTTGTCAACTTCCTTAGCACTAGTTACACCAATATCCTCATCCTGTTGTACTTCAACAGTGACATCTTCAATTTGAATATCAGCAAATGGACTGTGGGTGCTCCTTCCAGCACTTGTAGAGGGCGTGCAAATGGTGGAAGGAGCCACCTCTTCCTATCCAGTGTTGGGAAGGTCAGGCATCGCAACCGTCGCCACACTTGGACTCTCCATGGAGATTTGTGATATCTTCTTAGAATTAGAAAGCACAGTTCTTTGCTGTGCTTTTGCCAGCTTAACTCATTTGATTTTTGAAGTGGGAGGAGGGCTTCCATCGTCATGTGAAGCTGAACCACTAGTTATGAACATAGGTGAGGACCTTAGCCGTTCCTTGCCATTCCGTGTCGTAAATGGCATATTGGCAAGTTTACGTTTCTCCTCAGACAATTTAAATTTATTATTTAATTTAATTTTCCTGAACTTAGCCATTTGGAATTTTATATGCCCTCTACTATGACATTGGGCATCGGCCTTGGCAGACAACATTGATGGCATTTCATTGTTTAAGTCATGACTAGTGGCAGCAGCTTCAGCACTAGAAGGTAGTGGTTCTTGCCCTTTCCCTATTTTATTTTTATCGGACAAATTGTTGTCCTCCATTTCTGTGATATTGATGCACATGCGGCTAAGGCACACACAAACAAGAAAAAGATTTATTTTATTTTTTTTGGAGCACACTTTGGGGATTATACCACCCTTCAACAGACGAGCATTCCGGCCCTTTACTTATGACACAGGTGCATGCTTGGCACTACTTTGTTGATGCACGTGCAGCTACAGCGCACACAAGCAGAAAAAAAAATGTTTGCACTTGGGTGGAGCACCCCTGATGGACAGAGCACCCCCTGGACAATATATGTCACAAAGTGATAGGCAGCGCTTGTAGCATTTGTCAATGAAAAATATTTTAATATAAATATGCAGATTTAAATACTCAACAGTGCAAATAGCTGAATAAGTATATATTCACAGTAAAAATAAGTAAGAGACAGCAAAAATGGCATAGGACTGCTTTGTGTGTGGAATCCTTGCTATAGTACCCTCCAGATTTGAATGTCTAACGCGTTTCCCTGTTGATCACAACTTCGTCAGGCATTCAAGTCTGGAGGGTACTTTTGCAAGGATTCGACTTATAAAGCTCAGGAACCTTTATCACCGCATTGCACATGAAGTGGTCTATCGAATCCTACCTATCTATACACTCTAAAATTGTCGCTGTTTAGTGTTATGAGTCACACAAGAAATAATTTCTTTCAGTCTTTGATTGTGGTTCCAAAGCACAAAAACTTATTATTCACCATAAAAACAGATAGTTACATGCTGTGATCTAAATACAATTAGCGCAAACGAATTATACAGACAAAATGTACAGTCATTGCATACTCACACGCTCTGGATCCAGATCCCGGCATCAAAGATGAAACCTCCATCAACAGCAAAGCAAGAAGACTAGCATCTAGTTTCAGTTTCAGAGAGCCTGCATATATACTCTTACAGGGATAGGCAATAGAAAAGAACAGTTTGGCATGATTCCATTGGTTCTTCTTCCTGGTTCTTGTGTTACAGTAGAGTTCACAGGTCAAATCGTATGGTCACATTCCAGCCTCCAAAAGACCTTTGTGTCCATTTTCCGGTGCATAACAAATTAGACTGGCTGCATTACAGGATACATTTTAATGCCTAACTCTCTATGATCCATAATTTGCAGACACATGTTGCGATTTCTTCACCGATGGAATCGGAAATCTCCAAAGACACAGTGGTTTAGAATGACACCAAACACGGTCTGCTTATCATGCACTAAAGCTTAGACATCAAATAACATGTATTTCACAACATTACTGATAATGACTAAAACCTTAAATATTAACCTTAATGCTAGGGAACCTTTTTATGTAAGTGTGCAGTGTGTAAGTACTGGGGTATTAAGAAAAGATGCTAGTTAGCGTTGTGCGACTACCTGTTTTGTGGAGTACACCATGGTACGTGTTTTGCAGGGTTGATCATATTATATGTTTTAGTAACTGTCTATATTTATATAATGAGGACTTTTAACATCTTTCTATTGCATGGGAATCGCACGACGCTAAATAATAGCATCGGCATATGTACTTATAATAATAATAATAATTTTATTTATTTAGTGCTTTTCTCCTAAAGGACTCAAAGTGCTTTACATTTACAGTACAAAATACAAATCAAGCTTAAACAAGGGACATTAGTGAAATGCTTGGGTGAATAGGTGAGTCTTGAGTCTATTTTTGAAGGATTCTAGAGTGGAGGCCTCTCGAACTGTGCAGGGAAGTGAGTTCCATAAGGTTGGAGCCACAAAACTGAAAGCTCGACCCCCAGACGAATTCCATGAGATTCTAGGTACTGTTAATAGCCCTTTGTCAACGGATCGCAGTAATCGAGTGGGACAGTAGGGAATCAGAAGCTGCTTCAGGTACCCTGGGCCATGGTCATGAAGGACTTTGTAAGTTATTAATCCAATCTTGAAAGCAATTCGCCATCTGACAGGCAGCCACTGAAGGGAGTAGAGAATGGGTGTTATGTGGCTGGAATGGGGCTGGTTGGTTAATAGCCTGGCAGCTGCATTTTGTACCATCTGCAAGCGGTGTAATTCTTTTGCTGGCAGACCGAGGTAGAGGGCGTTGCAGTAGTCTAGGCGTGATGATATAAATGCATGTATGACTTTAGGCAGATCTTCTGAGGAAATTAAGTGCTTGATTCTGGCTATGTTCCTCAGATGAAAGAATGAGGATTTGATTGTGGCTGATACCTGATGTTTAAGTGTCAAGCCACTATCCAGGACAACACCAAGATTCCGCACATGTTTAGTGTTTTGTAATTCTGAACCCCCAAGCGTAAGTCCTGTTAGTTGGCTATGCTGTAGCCCTGTCCTGTGACCTATCATAAGAACCTCTGTTTTATCAGGGTTCAGTCGCAGCCAACTGGCACTCATCCACTCCTGAAGCTCAGCTAGGCAGCCATTTAGGGTTGTTATTGGGTCATTTGTACCTGGAGCAAAGGACAGGTACAGTTGTGTATCATCTGCATAGCAGTGGGACACCAGGCATGACGTCTGATTATCTCACCCAGTGGCAGCATGTATACTGCAAAAAGCATGGGAGATAGTATAGAACCCTGTGGAACACCGCATGGAAGTGACACTGGTGATGAAGAGTTTACTCCAGAAGAAACTCTCTGTGACCTGCCAGTGAGAAATGATTTGAACCATCTAAGGACTGTGCCATCCAGTCCACAGAAATTTTTCAGGCGCTCAATTAGAATCCCATGGTCCACAGTATCAAATGCTGCTGAGAGATCCAGAAGGATTAAGATTGAACAATCACCTCTGTCTCTTGCCATCAGAAGATCATTAAGCACAATGGGTGAGATTTGCTAAAATGGCGCTAGGTGGTCAGTCGCAAAATGGCGTCTTGTTGCCATTCGCAAAATGGTGTCGTGCAGATTTAATTTTAAACAGATTCTGTCTCAGACAATTATCCGGCTTTGACAGTCTACCCTTTGATAGCAAACAACATGTTATCACACTCTGGTTTTAAAATTAATTTAGGCTTACACTATGACATATTATTTAATGTTACATTATGGGATGGCACAAGGTGGTTCTTAAACCATCAATAATGTGTCTCTGGGAGGGACATTAAACTACCCTTATACTCACACCGCAGATCTTGGGAGATCATGGGAAAGATGTGGGGATGCACCAATCCTATAAAGGAAGTCTTGAAGGGGAATAGGGACTTACATTATTTAAGATGTTTTAAAATAACATTTTAGTAACACATTTCATGCATGTCTAAATCTTATACATCATCTGATGGTACTGTACCTTCTAGTTCAGGGTTGTAATGCAGTCTTACATTTACCTTGGTATTCATATTGTTACTTCTAACCACCATCAAAATTTCATTCTTTCGGTTTACCTCATCTTTACATTTTCCACATTTCAACACAGTAGGAACACACCTGACACATAAGCCAATTACTATGATGACAATCAATAAAATTTAGTGTACCCCGAGCGATCCTGCTGGGATCCAATGTGAGCAAAACTTGAAAGCCAGTTGTTTCACTAATTAACTGTGTGGCTTTATGTACATCACCAGGTATCATATTTCTTTTGTCTCTATGTTCATACTGTGTGTGAAGATATGGTGATGTTGGTTTTTATGAATACCAAGCATTTCACCATGTGTAAGGGTCATAACCTCTGGGACTACACTTCCCAGATAACACAAACCTTCGGAACTCGGAGAGAGCCACTTATACGCTTCCCTTCCACATATAAAATATACATCATCGGGGAGAACATAAGGGATAGTAAACATCAGTAACCCACACATTTCCCTAGCAAGTGATCCTACTTCAGGTTCTCCCATTTGACTCATACAAGTTTCCCGTTGTAATATCTTGGCACAATACCCTTCTGGTACCCTACCAATCATTTCTTTGGTGCTACTTAGAGTATATTTATACCAGAAGTGTCTTCCACCCGACCTAATTGTGCGTAACAGTTCATAATTCATAGGCTCATGAGTAGCTCTTAGTGAAAAGGTCATCGTCTGGTTATTCCCCTTCACCTTGGTTGGTGATGTTCAAACATAAAAGTGATTTATCTACTTGGTACTGGTGGGGTTTGAAATGAGATGGTTTGGACTTAAGAAATTTTCCATCCAGTGCATGCCCTCTTTGCGATTCGAAAATTTCAGAGACATTCGATGGGAATGGCACTAACCCTACATTATGCTGTCCTTGAGGCATGTGAGAGCACACCCAACAGTCGGTTTGGTTTAAAACTTTTGCCCACCATGGTATGATAATTCTCTAAAGGATACCCACCCCAATACTGGTTAGGCACTGCTGGATGCAATTCTCATCAAGTAAGGACCCACAAAACTCACACATACAATAATCTTCAGATGATAGACCTTCACACTGTCTCTGAGTTTCCACAATAGCAGATCTCTTAACAATTACTGTACTGAGTTTGGTCAGATACTCCCCTGGTTGGTTTAGCACTCCTTCTCCCGACTCCACTCCATTGATATCACCATCAGCTCCCCTCTCCGTCCTCTGTCCTCCATCACAGAAACCAGAGATCCCGAAACACCCCAAGATAATGAGAACTCTGGGAGAAAACACAAAGATAACCACAGCAGACTAATCCATTGCTGAATACAAGGATCTACAAAATTTCTTTAGCTCAGGTATCTCACTGTAACTGTTAACCCTCCTGGAACAGGCTTTCAATTGACAGGTCTACGTTATCTGCCTCAATTCTGCCTTGTCTCCCCACCGGTTGATTGACCTTCTTACAGTGAGTGGAATGGACCCAGGTATCTCTCCACCACCTTCAAGGAAGTTGTACTCATCAGCAATACCTGATACGGACCTTCCCACTGATCTGTCAAACAACATGAATGCAAGAAATTTCTGATCATAACAAATTCTCTAGGTTCAACTTCATGACAGTTTGTTTCAGGCATATCATGTGACAACAATTAAAATTTCTGCTGTTGCTGTTTTAACTGTTTACTCATTGTTATAAGATACCTTACAATTACCTCATTGTTACTTTTCAAATCTTCCTGCGGACTTATAATCAAATGAGGTTGTCTACCAAACAGTATTTCAAAGGGGGACAGATTGAGAGGGGGTCTAAGAGTTGTCCTGATACTATGAAGGACAAGTGGAAGTGCTTCTGGCCAACCCAGTCCAGTTTCCACCATGATTTTACTTAATTTATTTTTAACAGTACCGTTCATCCTCTCCACCTTGGCACTGGCTTGCGGTCGGTAGGGGGTGTGAAGTCTACTATTAATACCCATCAACTTACACATGTTCTGGAAGACATCACCTGTGAAATGAGTACCCCTATCACTTTCAATAATTCTAGGGATACCGTATCTGCATACAAACTCTTGAACAATTTTCTTAGCAGTAAACGCAGCAGTATTAGTGGCAGCTGGGTATGCCTCAACCCAATTAGAAAACACATCAGTGCACACTAATATGTACTTGAGAGTCCTGCAGGGTGGTAATTGGATGAAATCAATTTGCATTACCTGAAAAGGTCCATCGGTCGGAGGAATGTGGGATGGTTCGGTAGGGATCGTTTTCCCAATGTTTTTCCTCAAGCAGGTCAAACAGGACATTGCTCTCTTTTCTGCTTGAGAAGAAAAACCTGGTGCACACCGGTATGCTCTCACCAATTTGCACATACCTGGCTTTCCTAAGTGAGTTATACCGTGCGCTGCCTCAGCCAGGCTTGGGTAGTACACCTTGGGAGCCACTGGCTTACCTTGTCCATCTCTCCAGAGTCCAGAGGATTCTTGCCCACATCCCTTGAACCTCCAGACTGCCTTTTCCTGGATGGAATTCAAATTTTGCATCTCAATTAATTCCAGCATGTCAATCGCTTGAAACATCATTTGGTTAATTGGCACATTTACTTTAAACCCTGCCGCCCATTTGGCAGCTTGATCTACCTTGTGACACCGGATCATCCTCACATTTATGGTCTTTACACTTAATTACCGCCACTGTCTTAGGCAGTTGGATCGCTGTCAGTAGTCATTTTATATGTCTGGAATGTGCGATTGGTGTGCCTGCTGCTGTCATAAAATTTCTCAGACGCCATAGAGCCCCCAAATCATGTACCACCCCAAAGGCCTACCCAGAGTCAGTGTAGATATTAGCAGATTTACCTCCTGCTAATTCACACGCTCTCCTTAATGCCACCAGCTCCGCCACTTGGGCTGAATGAGGTGGACCTAAAGGTTTGGCCTCTATGATATCTTCGTCATTTACCACAGCATAACCTGTACATAACTCTCCAGTGTCAGTTTCTCTATGACATATCCCATCCATGTAAAATGTCACATCTACATTTTCTAAAGGTGTATCCCGTATATCAGGTTTTGCAGTAAAGGTTTGATTCAGATATTCCATACAATCATGTGCATCAATATATCTGCAGAACTCACCTTTCACCAGCGACTCACCTCTCTCCACCCTTTGTGCATCATGTTGCGCATATGGTAAATACGTTGCTTGATTTAACGTACTGCACCTTTTGATGGTGATGTTTGCAGATGCTATTAGGGCTATTTCCCATTTTGTGAATCTAGCTAAGGATACAGGTCTGGTTTGTGCAGAGTTTAGCAAAGCAGATACAGCATGGGGAGTATAGACAATCATATCATGGCCTAAAACCATATCCTCACTCTTACTGACCAATAGAGTAGTTGCTGCTACACTTCTTGGGAGTGATCTTGCCACAGTATCCAATTGTGCACTATAGTATGCTATGGGCCTACTGGCATCACCATGTTTTTGTGTGAGGACACCTGCTGCACAACCATTAGCTTCTGTACAATACAAATCAAAAGGTTTTTGGTAATCAGGTATTCCTAATGCAGGTGCTCTTGTCAGACTATCCTTATGGTTAAGGAAAGCCTGCTCTGTTTCCTCTGTGTGTATGACACGATCAGGCTTTGAGGAAGAGACTAAGAGTCTGATTCAGACCCGGTTGCAAGCGCTGAGTGCTCGCAACCGGGTCGATGGTGGCCCATAGCGCATGCGCACGATGGGGCTGGCTCCGTCATGTGCATGCGCGAGACCCGGCTAGCGACGGGCACTCCGTCGCTCCAGGTCTTACAGCAAAGGGGGCGAGCTGTCGATGTTGAGTGACAGCTTTCCCCCTTTGGTGGGTGGGCCGGGGGGTGGCTGCCCAAACAGAGGCATTCCCATGAGAACACCTGTTGTTTGGGGGTGGCCCCACTGACATCACGAGTGATGTCAGTGGAGAGATTCCTGCTCTGATAGAGCCGAAATCTCTCTGGGGCTTGCGGCCACGGGACTCTACCACAAGGGTCTCATCGCAAGCCCGATGGTCGCAATGGTCTTGACCATCGCGACCATCATCATGGCCACTCGCTGTAGCTGTGGGTAGTCACCCACAGCTATGCGAGCGGCCAGGAGGCCATTCTAAAAAATAAAAAAAAGGCCCTGATACAGAGCAAGTGCTCTATCAGAGCGACCTGGTCTGAATCAGGCCCTAAGTCCTGTAATGGCAAGGCCAAAATTGAAAAACCTGGGATCCACTTTCTGCAGTATCCACACATTCCCAAGAAGGTACGGATTTGCTGTTGGTTCTGCGGCAGTGTCATGTTCTGTATGGCTTGGATTCTGTCATTTGTTACATGTCATAACCCCTGAGTTAGGCAATGTCCCAAGTACTTAACCCTGGTCTGGCATGGCTGTAGTTTGTCCTTAGCAACCTTGTGTCCTGTTTGCGAGAGATGAAGCAACAAAAGTTTAGTATCATTTAAACATAAACGAATCAGAACATAACAATAAATCATCCACATATTGTATTAGAACAGATCCATTGGCAGGTTGAAAAGATTGTAAACAGTTGTGTAAGGCCTGGGGCTGTCTATGAAGCCCTGGGGCAGCCATGTCCATGTGTATTGTACACCCCTGTATGTAAAAGCGAATAGGTACTGACAGTCAGGATGAAGAGGTACAGAGAAGAAAGCAGAACAGAGGTCAATGACAGTGAAATGGGTTGCATTTGGTGGGATCTGCATAAGAATGAGAGCTGGATTCGGCACTAAGGGAAATTGGCTCTCTACTAACTTATTAACCCCTCTAAGGTCTTGTACGAGCCTGTAACCCTTCCCACCACTTTTCTTCACAGGGAAGATGGGACTGTTAGCTACACTTGCTTTACAGACTAAAATTCCCTGCTGTATTATGGGATAAATGGGACTCAATTATGGGATAAACCCCTAACTCTACCTCCTGTTTTAATGGGTACTGGGGAATTTTTGGAGCTTGCCTACCACTTTTTAGATTTACCATTACAGGAGCTACATTTGCCGTTAATCCAGTGTCCTGTCCATCCTTGGTCCAAAGTGAATCTGGAATTTGGGATAACATTTGATCTACCTGGAATGGATTTTTTCCTGAACCAGTAGAGTGATACATTAACCTTTGGGGAGTGTCCAATATATCCCTCACCTCATCTAAGAATATACCATCAAGGGTACAATATATGACACATCCCATCTTACATAACAAATCCCTTCCCAGTAGGTTAGTAGGAGCTGCTGCTGCCAGGAGAAAAGAATGCCTGGTGTGCAATGGCCCGATAGTAACCTCTGTGGATTTGGTTAAAGGATAATGTTGCACTTTACCCGTTACACCCATTGCTGGTACTGTCTCGTTGGTCACCTGTAAATTAGCTGGAGATTTTATCACTGACCTGGTCACCCCCGTGTCTACAAAAAAAGGATGGTTAGTACCAGCTACATCAACCATCATCACCGGTTCTTCCCTAGTACTACCAGTTAACCTGACTATCTGTAGACTACAGGTATGACCTGACCCCTAGCATTGACTTTCACTCTCCAATACAGCATTTAAGGCCACAATTGGAGCTGGTGACTGTGGGAAATTTCCTTCACTCTATGTATATCCCTTATGTGGATATCCAGGTACTCCCTGGTTAGGGGGCCCTACCGTCTTCACCTTACAGTTCCTACTTACATGTCCCACTTGGTTGCAGTTAAAGCACCTTCATGAGTGACATGGGTGAAAAGGTTGCTGTGTGGGTTGTGTCACGGCCAGGGTATTTCAGCATGGCGCTAGGCGGGTGTTATCTGTGAGGTCGTTGTGGCGCGGGCTGTCTGGTGGCGGAGCTGGTGTCTGGCGTGGGGGCTTTGGCTGCACGTGTTGTTGTGCGGCCCTGTTGTCACTCTGCGTTGGTGAGGCCTGGTGGCATCTCCATTCCATTTGGCATGGGCGCCGCCATCTTGCCTTCTGGCCATGTGATGGGGCTGGCCAATCCTGGTGAGTCACATGTTCCCTCCGGCCAGTAACAGCACAGCATGGGGTATTTAGGAAGGGTCAGTGCCTTCCTTCTTTGCCAGTGCAACATGTATCTCAGCCTAGCTGAGAGGGAGTTCTCTGTGCTTTCCTGTTCCTGTGAATTCGCTGTCTGCCAGTCTGCCTGTCAGCTCCTAGTTCCCACTGGACTACCCTGCTTCCTCCATCACCCTTGCCCATACCTGAGTGCCTGAGCCTGCTGACATCCTGCGCTTCAGTTCACTACCTGCAAATCTGGCTTGATTATTTTCAGTTCACTACCTGCAAACCTGGCTTGATTATTTTCAGTTTCACTACCTGCACATCTGGACAGCTCTAATTGTTTCTACCTGGACATTAACTCTTTTGCTCCCACCACAGAACTCTTGTTCACATTTTTATTTTTCTGGACTTTTATTTACTGCCACATTATATGTCTACTCAAGCACTTATTAAAAATCCTAGTTTTATTTTCAAATCTGCTTCTGTGATCGCTCCTGCTACCACCCCGGGTCCACAAGCAACACAGAACATAACAGTTTGCACTGGCCCCATGGAGCCGGCCACGGATCAGGAGTCAGGAGTGGATTTGTTCCGATGCATTTCTGGTTGTTTAGAAAATCTGGAAAACATGCAGCATCAGATGGCTCAATTTCTGCAAGAGATGTCCAAGCGACAGGATAGTATGCAAACTTCCTTTTCTACCCCTGAAGTACCAGCATCTACATCCGCATCAGCATCTGGGAATACAGGAGGCAGATCATCTCCCCGCTTACGTCTTCCTTTACCAAATAAATTTAACGGCAATCCTAAACTCTGCCGAGGATTCCTAAATCAGTGTGACATACATTTTACCCTGCAGCCTGACAACTTTCTAACTGCAAGAACTAAAGTGGCTTATATAGTCTCTCTGTTATCCGGCCAGGCCTTGGAATGGGCTTCCCCACTCTGGGAGCGTTCAGATCCGCTGCTGCATAATTACGCAGGCTTTGTGTCATCCTTCAGGAGGATTTTCGATGAACCTGGGCGTACTGTATCAGCATCATCAAACATCATGACACTGAGACAAGGGGTCCGTCCTGTCAGTCAATATGCCGTGCAATTTCAAATTTTAGCATCAGAGCTCAAATGGAATGAGGAAGCCCTCACCTCGACCTTCTGGCATGGGTTGTCAGACCGACTAAAGGATGATCTAGTCACTCGAGAGTTTCCTACTAATCTGAACGACATGATTTCGTTGTGTATTAAAGTTGACCTACGCTTCAGGGAACGTCAGGCTGAAAAAAACAGAACTGACCGGCAAAGGTCATTTACCCCCTCCATTTCTACCCATTCCATTCCTTCCCCTACTGAAGAGGAGCCTATGCAGGTGAATCATACACACCTCTCTAAAGAAGAACATCAGAGAAGAATGCAAAAGAACCTCTGTCTGTACTGCGGAGAGTCTGGTCACCTGCTGATCTCCTGCCCCCGTAAACCGGGAAATGCCAAATCCTAACTGACCCTGGAGACATCAAGTTAGGAGTTATGAACCCGTCTCCAAAAATTAAAGATTTCACGATTACCCTAGCCTTGGATCTTAAACCCAAACCTGTCTTTGCTACTGCTCTACTCGACTCGGGAGCAGTCGGAAATTTCATAACGTCTAGTTTCATAGATAAATTTCAGATTCCTTGTTTGTCTCTCAACCATGCCATCTCTCTGACCTCTATAGACGGACACCCTCTAACTAACGGGATAGTCACCAAAGAGTCTCAACCAGTATTGGTCCGAATTGGGGTACTTCATTCTGAGTCCTTAAAATTCCTGGTGATATCAGAGGCCTCCCAAGAAATTGTTCTTGGTCTACCCTGGTTACGTCAACATAATCCCAGGATTGATTGGAGTTCTATGCAGATTCTGTCATGGGGTATGGACTGTCAGAAATCCTGTCTTCCAAAAATTCGACCTGTGAGAAAGACAGTTCCATTAGTTTCTTCTGCCATTCCCAAGGAATATCAGATGTTCGCCGACGTTTTCTCTAAACAACAAGCAAATATCTTACCCCCTTATAGGGAATGGGACTGTCCAATTGAATTGATACCTGATAAGATACCACCTCGTGGTCGTACCTATCTGCTGTCCTTGCCTGAGACTCAAGCCATGACCGAATACATCCGGGACAATCTGGCAAAGGGGTTCATTCGCCCCTCTACTTCACCTGCCGGAGCTGGGTTTTTCTTCGTTGGCAAGAAGGACGGTGGTCTAAGACCATGTATTGATTATCGAGGTCTTAATGACATTACTGTAAGGAATCGATACCCTCTTCTCCTGATTACTGAGTTGTTTGATAGGGTCAAGGGCTCTGTCATTTTTTCGAAATTAGATCTAAGAGGGGCTTACAACCTCATTCGTATCCGAGCTGGCGATGAATGGAAGACCGCTTTTAATACCAGAGATGGACATTTCGAGTATTTGGTAATGCCTTTTGGATTGTGTAACGCCCCTGCTGTCTTTCAAAGTTTTGTTAATGAGATTTTCCGGGATCTGTTATATGTTTTGGTTGTTGTCTATCTGGATGACATTCTGATTTTTTCACCCTCTGTGGCTAAACATCAAGAACATGTTAAAGAAGTTCTGACCCGTTTGAGAGAAAACCACCTTTACTGCAAACTGGAGAAGTGCATCTTTGGAGTGCCCAGTGTACCTTTTCTCGGCTATGTAATATCTGGCTCCAGTTTGGAAATGGACCCCAAGAAGGTACAGGCAATTCTGGATTGGACCCGACCTCAGACACTGAAGGCCATCCAGAGATTGTTGGGCTTCTCAAATTATTATAGACGCTTCATTAAGGGATTTTCTACACTGCTGGCTCCCATTACAGCCTTGACCCACAAAGGTGCTAATCCTGCCCAATGGTCACCTGAGGCAGATTCTGCCTTTCATCTTCTAAAACAGGCCTTTATCTCAGCACCAGTTCTTTGACAACCCGATCTGGACAGGCCTTTTTTGTTGGAAGTAGACGCATCATCTGAAGCTGTGGGAGCAGTCTTGACTCAACGTTATGAGGACAACCGAGTCCATCCGTGTGGGTTCTTTTCTAAAAAATTCTCTTGTGCCGAAAGGAACTACGCCATAGGTGAGCAAGAACTACTAGCTGTAAAGTTGGCATTGAAGGAATGGAGATATTTGCTAGAAGGTGCCAAGTTTCCATTTACTGTATTTACGGACCATAGAAATCTCCTATTTCTCAAAAACCTCCAATGTGTGAGTCCTTGTTTGGCCCGCTGGGCAATATTCTTTGCCAGGTTTCAGTTCACCCTGACCTTCCGGTCTGGAGCACTTAATCAGTAGGCTGATGCCCTATCGAGATCTCTCCTCTGTGATGATCAATCTGAAAATCAAAGCAATACCCCTGTTTTGGAATCAAGAGTTTTCGCCGCATTACAACTTCAGCCTCCTACGGGAAAATCATTTGTGGCCCCAGAATTAAGGAAGCAGCTTCTCACTTGGGCACATTCCTCTCACTTCGCAGGGCACTCAGAAGACCTTGGAGTTCCTGAAAAGACACTATTGGTGGCCTTCTATGAAGGCAGATATAATGGAGTTCATCTCTTCCTGCTCCTCCTGTGCCCAGCATAAATCATCACGACAAGCTCCAGCTGGGGAATTGCTTCCATTACCTACTCCATCACGTCCATGGACGCATCTCTCCATGGATTTCGTCACAGACCTGCCAGTCTCTCAAGGTTTCAACACAATCTGGGTTGTAATAGACCGATTTTCTAAGATGGTCCACTATATACCGTTGAAGAAGTTACCTTCTGCCCCTGACCTGGCACAGTTGTTTGTCCAACACATATTTCGTCTACATGGCCTTCCTGCTGAAATTGTCTCTGACCGTGGTGTGCATTTTACTGCAAAATTCTGGAGGTCTTTGTGTTCTGTTCTTCAAGTGAAGTTAAACTTTTCCACGGCCTACCATCCGCAAAGCAACGGCTCCACCGAGAGAGTTAATCAAGATCTAGAGACTTTCTTAAGAATTTTTATGTCATCTTCCCAGGACAATTGGGCTGCCTTGCTGCCGTGGGCTGAGTTTGCACATAATGCTTCCTACCACTCGTCAACTAACCAAACGCCATTTCAGGTTGTATATGGCCTTCATCCTCGTGTTCCCGAATTCCGAAGCCTGCCTGTTTTCGATGTTCCGGCCGTGGAGGACACGGTGCGGAATTTTGCTGCCATCTGGACTCAAGTACGGTCTGATTTGTTGAAGGCATCCTCTCGCTATAAGACCCAGGCCGATAAGAAGCATAGAATAGTTCCACGCATGCAAGTAGGAAACCAGGTCTGGTTGTCTACTCGGAACCTTCGTCTAAGAGTTCCGTCTATGAAATTCGCACCCCGCTTCATTGGTCCCTTCACCATAACAGAAGTCATTAATCCAGTGGCCTACCGTTTACAGTTTCCCCATACCTAAAAATTCCCAATTCCTTCCATGTTTCCTTATTAAAGCCCCTAGTCCTGAATAAGTTCCATAATGCTCTACCTGCTTCTCCTCGAGTCCAGACGGAGAGAGGAGTTGAGTTTGAAGTCGCCCAGATCTTGGACTCTCGTCTGCGCAAAGGTCATCTTCAGTATTTGTTGGACTGGAAAGGTTACGGTCCAGAGGAACGTTGCTGGACCGATGCTTGTGATGTCCACGCTCTCACGCTCATCAGGAGATTCCATTCTGCCCATCCGGAGAAGCCTGGTGAGTGTCCTGAGGCGGGTACTGTCACGGCCAGGGTATTTCAGCATGGTGCTAGGCGGGTGTTACCTGTGAGGTCGTTGTGGCGCGGGCTGTCTGGTGGCGGAGCTGGTGTCTGGCGGGGGGCTTTGGCTGCGCGCGTTGTTGTGCGGCCCTGTTGTCACTCTGCGTTGGTGAGGCCTGGCGGCGTCTCCATTCCGTTTGGCATGGGCGCCGCCATCTTGCCTTCTGGCCATGTGATGCGGCTGGCCAATCCTGGTGAGTCACATGTTCCCTCCGGCCAGTAACAGCACGGCATGGGGTATTTAGGAAGGGTCAGTGCCTTCCTTCTTTGCCAGTGCAACGTGTATCTCAGCCTAGCTGAGAGGGAGTTCTCTGTGCTTTCCTGTTCCTGTGAATTCGCTGTCTGCCAGTCTGCCTGTCAGCTCCTAGTTCCCACTGGACTACCCTGCTTCCTCCATCACCCTTGCCCATAACTGAGTGCCTGAGCCTGCTGACATCCTGCGCTTCAGTTCACTACCTGCAAACCTGGCTTGATTATTTTCAGTTCACTACCTGCAAACCTGGCTTGATTATTTTCAGTTTCACTACCTGCACACCTGGACAGCTCTAATTGTTTCTACCTGGACATTAACCCTTTTGCTCCCACCACAGAACTCTTGTGCACATTTTTATTTTCCTGGACTTTTATTTACTGCCACATTATATGTCTACTCAAGCACTTATTAAAAATCCTAGTTTTATTTTCAAATATGCTTCTGTGATCGCTCCTGCTACCACCCCGGGTCCACAAGCAACACAGAACATAACAGGTTGAGTGGTAGAGAAAGATTGTGGGTGTGGATTTGGATTTTGAGGGTAATATGGTGGCTGTGGATAATATGGGTTTTGTAGCTGTGTGTGATAAGTGGGGTAGGGCTGTCTTAGTGGTGGTGCATGATTGGTGAGGGCATGTAGCTGTGCAGGTGCATGTGTGTCTGGTGGCTGTGATGTTACATTCATTCCTTCTAGAGCTTGAATACTAACAGCCATTAGCTTCTGGGTCTCTCTCTTTTTGTGGATTCCCTCACCAATCCTGCACCGCCAAATAATAAGTAAGGTTTAAAAATAATATCTAAAACACCTCGTGATATCAATCATGGAGGCCCCAGCGAGATACACCTGTTAACGCCCGCTGTATCGGTGATTGAGAGAGAGTGCACGGCAGTGAGTTATTTTGCTCATCAGATAATTTTTATTTTTTATTTTTAAATGTGCAGTTTTGTTTTTTTCTCCCTCAGTCTCTGATATGATGGTTAAGTTAAATTGTGCTGTATTGAATGTTTTGGATTTGTTTTGTTTTGGTAGGATTTGTTTCTTAAAATAAGGTTTTTCTCAGTTGTATAGTTTGTATAAGAAAGTTTGGTATTTTGGAGAAATGGTGTTCGGAGGAGGGATTCTCCCCTCCTTTTCTTGTCTGGGCATTGTGCTGAGTAGATAGGGAAAATAAATGGTATTTGATCAGGTTTTTTCTTTCCCGTGCACTGAAATATAATAAGGATAAATAAAGATGATATTTAAATTTGAAAGTTAAGTGATTTTCTTGGCATTTTTGTTAGTTGATATATCGATTTCTGAAATTATTGTTAGATTGATGTGTTAAGAGGGTTTTATTGATATCTTCTATTTTCTGCTCACTCTGAGAAATTTTTATTTTTTTGCACAAACCAGTTTTTTGTTTTTTTTTCCTTCTTCAGTTTTCTTTCTGTATGAAAGAGTGACGTATGATTGGTTGAATGACGTATGTTTGGGTAATTGACTGACCTTCACGGCAGTTGGGTCTGGTAAGAAGCCCACCGAGTATCGCTTACGGCTTCCGCTTGGAGTTGGGGTTAGATTAGGGTCTTGTGTCAAAAAAAAAAACACCATAAAACCATAGACAGCAGTGTATGCAACTTGTGTGAGTGATCTATAACTCTTTGAAAAAAAAAAGAGGTTGTGCATACTGTCTTTTACCTTTCCTCATTCTTCTGTCTTTCTCTTTCATTGACAGCCCCATTGACAGGGACCCCTGATGTGTCTTAATTGTGCATATGTTGCTGTGATAGATTTAGTAAAGGATTTGATTACCATAGATGAGTTTTTCCTAATATTTTATAATATATGCACTGTTGATTTGCTTTTCTTGGAAATTGAGGAATTGAGGTTTGAGGATTTTGATCCAATAGTGCTGTTAGAGAGTGATCTGTCATTTGATTCAGTTTTTGGACTTGGGTTCTTACGGAAGCAGTTCATTAGAATTGTTGTTTGATTTCTGGAAATTAGGGGAGTATTGTTGAGTTTTTTTGGTAGTTGGTTTTGTGGTTACAAAGAGGAATTTTTTTGTGTGTGTCAGCAGGGGGTTAGGACGAGAGGCATTTGGTGACCTAGCATTTCCCATTTTCCCCTGTAGTATCCTTGTATGAGAAGTGGAGTAGAGAGACATGAATCTGGTTATGTGAATTGCGGGGTAATATTATAAACAAAGAAGAGAAGTCCACATGGCTAGATAGTGTAAAATCGATCTGCAGATATTTAAGAACAAGATAATTTTGAGTAAAAGTGCTAAATCTGATAACAAGGACAGGGAAGGCACCAGGTACCTGAGGTACAAATCTGTTAACGAGGTCAGATTGTACATGAGAGGTGTTGACCTGATAACGAAAGACCGGTAACACGAGGGTAGAGTTTTTTGGGTTTTCATTTTGACAGACGTGTCACAATTTTAAAGTGAAAGAAACAGTTAACCTCATTTGATTTTTAAAAGGCAACATTATCTCAGTACTTGTATGGGATTGTATGGGATTGTACTTGTTGTACTTGGGGTGGCTCTTGTAAGTGATAAGAGGGTAAGAGTAAGTGATTTGAGGGTGAAGAGGTTGATTGTAGCTTGATAAGCTACAGAGTATGGGGAGAATGGCGCGTGACACACCTGGATGGTAATGGTTGTTTGAATGAGGGTGAGAAGGAATTGGTTTGGTGAAATGGAAATCTAAAACCAGGGTAGTTTACCATGAAATTGTAAAGGTATCCCACTAACAAAACTTTTACTTAAGAAAGAATTAATGTTTCTCATTGCAAATGTAAAGCTTATTTGAGGAGCTGGAAGAGTGTTCCCGTTTGAAGGTCATAGAGATTAGCTATTTGAAAAAAAAATGCAGTTTTATTTTTGCAGCAGAGCGAGAGAAATACATGTTTTTAATATGGCATCAAGTGAGTTGCCAAGAGTTAAGAGGGTTGGGAATAAAATTAGCGTAATGTGGGATCTAGGAATAATAATAAAACAAAAGCATATGTGATTAGGAATGACAAGTATGTATGCAGTTATGAATGACAAGTACGGAGATGAGTGTGAGGTTTGTTGCAGGGTGGAATGAGATGACCGGATGGACCTCTGGTCATTTCCCCATGGCTGGCACATTTAACCAATCTGTTCTGGAGGCTTTGAAAGCAGCAATTATTTTGTCTAAGTTGGTGAAGAATAGGGTTAAGTATTTGCAATGTCTGGCAATATGGCAACAGGAGGCTAAGAGGTGGAACAAGGTGGCAGTCAGCCAACAGCACCCGCAGCACCCACGGCTCTCACAGCTGGCCCGACTGACCCCCATTTTGTTTTTTATATTGTTTTTTTTTTTTTTTTTTTTCAAGATTTGAACCCCAGAGACTCCTGTCTCTGGTGATGACAATGTTGATGTAACGCTTGAGCTTATTGCTTTCTCTATGATTGCTTATTTTAATCAATAATACTAAGATTTGTATCTCACAGACTATTGTCTCTGAAGCTAACTTAAATGTCTAAGCTTACTGCTATAGTTATGCCTGTTTATACTAATCAACAATTTTTATTACTATTCCCCAGAAGTGAACTGTTAGATCTGATTCAGCTGATTCAATTGATGATTATTACTGATATTCGTGTCCTTCCTGCAACTAATCTCACTGTCATTACCAGGTTCAATGTGTCCTGGATACCTTGTGTTTATCTGACCATTTATTGTTTGTGAGTACTTCACAGTTTCCGGATGTTGTCACAGAAATCCTACATCATGTGCAGCATTATTCACAGCAAAGAATTTGTGCTGTTATTTATGTTTCCAGATATAATATAGTATCCTATGATTTAACTATGGACTATGTTATACAATTCTCACAGCATCTGAAGAAAAGCAAGGAAACCATATGAAGAGACTCCCAGAAGAACCTTGTCATGGAGTCCAGTCTGGAGACTATGTAATGGTGAGAAATTTCTTATGTTCTGGTTGTCTCATAGATCGATGGCAAGGCCCATTCCAGGTTTTGTTAACAACCTCGATGTGGCTGAAAAGGACAATTGGATTCACAAAATCTCACTGCTAGAAGGTTGCCGACCTGGCGGTGAGGTCAGTTAAAGCCAAAGAAGACGCAGATAAAGACATTGACTGTGATTTAAATCTAATAAACTTATTTGATGATGGGCCTGATCAGAGTCACAGTTCAGACCAAGATAAGGTTCACAGAATCGGGGACATTATTAGTAGGGTTCTGCGGGTTGTGAACAAAGAAAATGAAAGATGGCTATTGGTAAAAAAGTCTCTGTGTATCCATTGATTGGGAAAGTTTTTTTTTTTCCATTTTTACATTTATTTTTTATAGTGAATAGGAGCTGACAAGGACTGGTGACTGATGAGGATGGGTGGAGAGTTATCCTAGGGGTACTGTCGGGGACATATTGGTAGACTCCACTCCTATTTTAAAACTCATGGTCATAAGGGATATGGTTTTAATCACATTAAGAGTCATAAAAGATGCACACACTCATATTACTACTGATACTCCCAGGTATAGGTACGCATCAGAGGATGGTCAAAAGACCAAGGTGGAAAATTCTTAATAACTCATATATAAAAATAATTAAAATGTTTGAAAAAGAAATACATTACAGGTAAATAAGGTCTCATACTGGTACTAGGTGCAAGATACATCTGATGAAGTATCGGAAAAAAAGAGCCATTACTGTAAGGCAAAGGTGTGAAGGGTTGTCTCACAATTCCAAGTATGCAGTATGTAAATACTGTGTTTTAAATTCAGAAAAGGGGTATAGAATGGTGCAAAGATAGCACCTCTATACAAACTGACACTTCTTCCCTGGACACTTATCATGAGCTTGTAGAAAGAACAATAAAGTTGATTGTTGGGTATGTAGTCACCATGTCATTCAGGGGATGTTGTGCTAATGTCTATCTCATTGCACTTAAATCAAACAATACTTCACTCACTACGTGGAACTCACACACTTGAACCTTATAATGTCACAGGTTCCCTACATTTAAAATTAACAAGGTATCCAAGGTATGATCAGGACAACATCATGTGTATTAACAAAATGGTACAGGAGCTGAAGGTATTTATTTGTGAACCAGTGTTTGTAACACAATCTTACAAGGAGGATCTTACTGAATTAAACTTGTTTGGGGATCTTTTATAAATTATTAAATACACAAAACTTAATAAAGAAGAATGCGTGAGTGCATTAATAAACTGTGTAATAACAGAAGGAATGTAGGGGTACAATAAAACACACAGTCATCGTATAGCAGAATGGAACAAGCGAGAAGAAAGCGTGGATGAAAAGGGTGCCCGTTGTAATGTTTCTTATAATGCTTTTTCTAACACATTGTCTAATAAACCATGATACTACCACAGGCGTTAAATTATATGTGTGGGCATAAGTCTTATAGATGGTTACCGGTGAATTCTTTTGAAATGGGTCTTATAAGAACATTGCTACTTGATGCAAAGGTAACACAACAGAGAAATCTAAAAGAAACATATGAAATAATTACTGTGTAAGAACGGTAAATAGAAATGGTATATGGAAAAGTACAAGCACCTTTTTACACTTTCCTAAAGTTCTAAGATTGGTTTAGGATTTGTTAACATAATAACATTTGGTACATAGGGAATTAATAAACAATATCGCAGACATTATGGTAAGAGAGTTTCAAGTAATAAAACACTGAATTAAAATGTAGCACACACTACCTTACAGCTGCAACTTTGGATATTGTGTCACATTACAAACAGTTTATGGGTTAAAGTGTTGTACATACATCACAAATTCTTCTGATGCAGAAGAAATAAAATAAAGGTTAAATGAAATTACTCAGGTTAAAAAATGAATTTGCTGCATAAAAAAACATGAATGTGTGATTCCCGACAGTTGGTTCACCTGTTTGAACCGCAGCACGTGGATTGCATGGGTTGGAAATTGGTTTGGTGGCATTATGCACGCAATGGGAAGACTAATATTTTTTGTCATGATAATGTTGTTGATTTTCTATATACTAGTGAAGTGCTTCAAGAAGATTTTCCAATGTATTAAGAAGAAATCTGATGATGCAATCTATGAGAGAGATGAACTTTCTTCAGAGATATGAACTTTTTTCGGAGTTATGACCCCTCAAATTTCATGAGGATGGAACTGATAACACAGGAATATGTGGCCGTACATATTCCTTCAGCAATTCACGAATATATGCATTCTTATGTCTTTCATTATTATTTTCATTGCAATTAAGAGTATATAGAAATGATTCAGAATATATATTAGTTGTAAGTTGCAGCGGACCGTCATGCGTCGAATGGCCTCAGGCCTAGAGATGAGTTTTACCCTCTCTCTAAAGTAGGCAGGTGTGTGTCTGAAGCAACAGTTATTATTGGTTAATATTGTATAATCTAAAGGTATAAGTGTTATTACAGGAATAGGTATAAATCAGAACTGTGGAAAACTATTTCTTCTCTAGCAAGACAGCATGATGGGTTAGTTGAGTATGAACAGACTAGGAGACAGTAGGTCCCAGATCCGTATAAACAAGAAGGGAGTTAATCAGGATAGCCTTGGCCTATAAGCGATCACCAGTATTTTGAGAACATGGAAAGGAGATTATAGGTTTTGTTATGATTCAAACATGTCAGTGAAATGTTTAGTGCGCATGAATATTGAATTAATTAATTAATATTCGCCATTTTATAACATGTTAGTAGCAGAGAGGAAAAAAGTATAAAAGATTGATCAGAAAGGGGAGGGGTCGGTCAGTTGGGTTGAGCAGGAGAGATCGTAGGTCGAGAGAGTCACGGGGTGCTGGGTTGTAAGTATAAACAGGGCTGGCTGTCTCCTTGGGAGTCTATGCTAGGCACTGCAAATAATCATTTTGTCACTGTTGCTGAACTAATTTTTTTTATGTTATAAGTCTGCTTTGTCAATAATACAGTGGTGCATGTAGAATTGATTTGCTTTTTAAGTAAAACATTGTCATTTATTTTAGAGTTGGTATTGGTGTGAATTATTTAATCTTTTCTTATAATAAGTAAGGTTTAAAAATAATATCCAAAACACCTCGCGATATTATTATTACCAGTTATTTATATAGCGCACACATATTCCGTAGCGCTTTACAGAGAATAGTTGGCCATTCACATCAGTCCCTGCCCCAGTGGAGCTTATACTCTATGTTCCCTATCACGCGCACGCGCACACACACACTAGGGTTAATTTTTGTTGGGAGCCAATTAACCTACCAGTATATTTTTGGAATGTGGGAGGAAACCGGAGTACCCGGAGGAAACCCACGCAAGCACAGGGAGAATATACAAACTCCACACAGTTAGGGCCGTGGTGGGAATTGAACCCATGACCTCAGTGCTGTGAGGCAGTAATGCTAGCATTACACCGTTTGTGCTGCCCATCACACTATTACCTTTGACCTTGTTACCTGGCTGAGGATTTAGCCTATTACTGCTACGTATAGGGTTAACAAATTCCTCTACGGGTGCAGTGGATGTTAACACTTCCTGTACTACCACTGATGGAGATGGGGTCACCACTCGTGCTTGTTGTGATGGAGCATCTAACATGTGTACAGCATGGGAAATGGCAGACATAACAACAGGTTCATCATCCACATCATAAACATTTTCCTTGTGATTACTCAAGTTACCTGTTACATTTTTATGAGTTTTTACATCGACTGTACCTCCACCCCCATCCGCATAGGGCGGTGGTGGTGCGCATGAACCACTGACATTACCTTCCACAACGCTACCTTGTGTTGCTTGCATGCTATTTCGTGGCGCACACGTACCGCAGTTTAGCGCTGTGTGTGCACTCCCCTGTATCGTGCACGCAACGCTTTTCCTCATTATTTTAAACCATACATCACAGTACCTAGTTGCATAAGCACCGTACCTAGTATGCATAATATGCCGAGCCGACCCAAGCGGCGCTTCCAACAGCAGCACATCATCTAACATCTCTACCGTTTGTTTGGTTCCCATCTTTGGGAAAATAATGCTAAACTTTTCAATAGAGTTTTAGACCAGTGAAAGAACATGAAGGCTACTTTCACTTAACTGTTGGCGATATTAACAGGATGCACCCACACACCTATGGAAGAATAACCAGGCTGCTTCCACGCACCTAATCCCTTTTTGACTACCTTTCACTGCTAGCATTTAGGTATTCCAATAGCACCTACCCTTTTCAGTGATTTCATCCACCCTCTGCTCAGTTCACAATCACAATTTGCCACAACTGTGTAGTTCAATTACAATGCTCAATAACCCTAACCGATCACTGAATGCTGCAATCACACTGAGAGCCGATACCTATAACAAAGACAACTACACCTGCTTATGTGTATAGTCTGCGGTATCTACTATCAAGCCACTAGGCCGACACCAGGCGCCTAGCACTTAAGGGTCTTACGATACCCTTAAATAGGGAACATGTTACCCCTACCAACACATGTTCACTGTTACGCACTCTTTTCCTGCGCAGAAAAATAAACGTTCTCCCAGATTTTGGCAACACTGACTAAGATATTTACAACAATGCTATCTATCAATATCACAGTGCAATCTCAACAGCTTTGTTTAAAACACGTGGCAGCAATACAGGAAATACGTATACGCTAATGTGCAACTAGTCGCATACACAATAATGCGACTGCTAGACAAAACATAATATTACCCTTACGCTATTGTGCGACCTCCCCTTTTAACATGAAATTCTATCAACGAAGGAAAACAAACTTTTTCCTCCCTTGGATTCTAATCAGCGCTCCTTAAACTCACACAATAATGGGTAGTGGGCTCCCAGGAACAAAGTGGTAGCAGGTTTTCGAAGGCACAATGCATTCTTTCCTGCTTATGGCGCCTCCACTCTTTTGCTGAGAGATCGCTACCGAGTGTTACCATGTGACTGGTAGCGTAATTTCACACTGCGAGCCCCCAACTATCGATTCCTACGTATCTATACACTCTAAAATTGTCGCTGTTTAGCATTATGAATCGCACAAGAAATAATTGCTTTCAGTCTTTGATTGTGGTTCCAAAGCACAAAAACTTATTATTCACCATAAAAACTGATAGTTACAAGCTGTGATCTAAATACAATTAGCGCAAACAAATTATACGGACACACGTTACAGTCGTTACATACACACGCGCTCTGGATCCAGATCCCGGCATCAAAGATGAAACCTCCATCAACAGCAAAGCAAGAAGACTAGCATCTAGTTTCAGAGAGCCTGCATATATACTCTTAGGCAATAAAACAGAACAGTTTGGCATGATTCCATTGGTTCTTCTTCCTGGTTCTTCTGTTACAGTACAGTTCATAGGTCAATTCGTATGGTCACATTCCAGCCTCCAACAGCTCTTTGTGTCCATTTTCATGGTGCATAACAAATTAGACTGGCTGCATTACAGGATACATTTTAATGCCTAACTCTCTATGATCCATAATTTGCAGACACATGTTGTGATTTCTTCACCGATGGAACTGGAAATCTGCAAAGACACAGTGGTTTAGAATGACACCAAACACGATCTGCTTATCATGCACTAAAGCATAGACATCAAATAACATGTATTTCACAACATTACTGATAATGAATAAAACCTTAAATATTAACCTTAATGCTAGGGAAACTTTTTATGTAAGTGTGCAGTGTGTAAATATTGGGGTATTAAGAAAAGATGCTAGTTAGCATTGTGTGACTACGTGTTTTGTGGAGTACACCGTGGTACATGTTTTGCAGGGTTGATCATATTATATGTTTTAGTAACTGTCTGTATTTATATAATGAGGACTTTTAACATCTTTCTATTGCGTGGAAATCGCATGACACTAAATATTAGCATCGTCGTATGTACTTATAATGGAGGAGCTTTGCTAAAATGGCGCTAGGCGGCCAGTCGCAAAATGGTGTCTTGTTGCCATTCACAAAATGGCGTTGTGCAGATTTAATTTTAAACAGATTCTATCTCAGCCAATTATCCGGCTTCGACATGTCCTCTGCCAGCTGGACAGCCGTCCCTACAGAGCCCTTGAAGTTTACAGATACAATATACAAGAGACCTGTGACCCACGTATTGGAGCAGCCGCACATCCATACCTTTACACCAGGGTAGGCAAATCCGCAGACTGCAGCTGCCGATCACCACCCCACACTTGTACCCCAGGAGTTACATCATTGCTGTAACCCATTGACTGCCAGCACTACCATCCTGCGTCCGGATTGACACAGAGCTACACTATACAGAGACCTATATTTTCATCTTCACAGCTCCCTTGGGTTTCTTCCCAATATACATCCGGTGATTGCACAAAGAAATGAAGGTACTGTAACCCAGATTATTGTGGATATATTTTTGGGACATCCAAGTCCAAAAAATCCAGGCTGTTGATACAGCTCATATACACGGCTATCCCATAGATACCTGACTTTTGAGTTTACCCCTTTTTTTCATCGGGATACAAAACCAAGTCAGCTGACTAAACACATTACACTGGCTCAAATGGAATACCAATTGTATAATTGTCTGGTGGAATGCACTTGATACAATACAACATACAGTATATTGGAATTGAATTTAGATCAAAGCTAGTATGTTTATGTCTGTTTTTGTTTTTAATTTATATACCCTCCAGCAATTTATATTTATGAAAATATTGTGCTTTTTCTAGGAATTTTACTATTTTATATTTTTGTTTTCTCTTATTTTTACTGTGAAAGCGATTTGCACTGTTGAGTATTTAAATCTGCATATTTATATTAAAATATTTTTCATTGACCAAATGCTACAAGCGCTGCCTATCCCTTTGTGACATATATTTCTATAGCAAACCAGGACACTACCTGGCTTTTTGTTGCAGCAGCTGTAGCATTTATAGATAAGGAATATTAGTTCCTGTATATACAAGAGGACTCTTAATAGCGCTACTTATTGTTGTCTTTCACCTCCTGGACAAAACTACAGCACCCCTTTAAGACTACAGCCTTTATGGGACACTGCACAACACAGCCCAGCCAGCCCCTATGTACTTTGAAGTGGACACAGCCCCTATGGACAACAGACTGCACAACACAGCCCAGCCAGCCCCTATGGACTTTGGAGTGGACACAGCCCCTATGGACGACAACAGCAGCACAACTCCTACTCTCCCTCTTCACTGTCCACAGCCGGAGTGAAAAATGGCGCTGACGTGGGGACCTTTTATTGAATCCAAAACCCGTGAGAATCCGACAGCTGGATGATGATGTTTTGCCTCGATTTTAGATCCGAGTCAGGAGGGAAAACTCGAACCCACTCATCCCTAATGTGTAATATATATATCATGGTCACCCACAGCTGACGAGTGGCCTTGAGGCTGGGCAAATAAAAAAAAAGGCAGAATATACTCCAGCGCTTACCTTAAGTGTTGTATGGGTAATAAATGTTACTAACATGTGGAAATTAATAGTATATATAAATTTATTCTAAATCAGTTGGTTGCAAATTAAATTTCTATAAACAATTACATTAAATAGTACCTAATACTGGTATACTGACAAGACACTACAAACAAACAAACAACACATAAAATTGTATTCCAATTGAAATCTATTATGCTGAATAGTGGCTTTAATCATGTATATAATTTCATATAGGTATAATTATTCCAAATGTCTTGATACACTGTGGTTATCCTTTCTATTCTTTCTGTTATTTAGATGTTCATTAATCCTTACATGTAATTTATGGATGGTTTTCCACAAATATTGGAGTCCACAGGGACGATATAGGGACAATATAGGACATAAACTACACCCTTTGAATGGCAGGTAATTCTCCCTCTTATCTTATATTCTTCACCTGTAGTCTTTGAAATTACTCTTTTAGTTGATTTAGTTGATTGTTCATCTTTTTACAGGCTCCACATGTGTTACAATTAAAGAAACCAGGTACCAACTTAAGAAACAACAGATAGATTTATTATGGAAAGTATTATTTTTATTCTGACCCATAATAATTTTTGGTTTGGAGGCAAATTCTATATCCAGCATCGGGGCACGGCGATGGGCACTAAATTTGCACCATCTTATGCAAACTTATATCTATCACAGTGGGAAAACAAATATATTTGGAAAAATTAGGTATACAAAGAGAAACTTGTTGTTTGGGTCATATACAGTATATAGATGATGTTTTTATAATATGGGATGGCACAACAGAGGAACTAGATAACTTAATTCTATACATTAATCAGAATAATGAAAATTTAGAATTCAAGAATGAGTTGCGCAATACCAGTGTAAATTTTTTAGATCTCACAATTTCTGTGCATGAGGGGATGATTGGTACCAAGACTTTAGTGAAATCTGTAGATTGCAACAGCTACTGTATCTAGATGCCCACAGTAATCACCATAAAAAATGGATTTCTAATATCCCCAGAGGGCAACTGAGAAGGATAATGAGAAATTGCACAAATTTGAAGGATTATGAGGAACAATCGAGTAATTTCGTGTCACAATGTAAAGAAAAAAACTATGATGTGGATTATGTGGAAAAAAATAGAACAGAATTGAAGAATCTGGAGAGAGATCCCCTGTTAGAATATAAAATAATACAAGAAGATGAATATAAGAACCACTAAGATATTCTTTTTGTCACCAATTATTCAGGACAAAGTAGACTTTTGGAGGCAAGCCTTAGAAAACATTGGCATATTTTGATGGCCGATGAAGAACTAAGGAATCTCTTGCCCCCTAAACCCAGATTAGTATATAAAAGAGCGCCGACGATCAGGAATCAACTGGTGAAAAGCCACTTAAGGGAGGAGAAAAAACTATGTGGCTGGATAATTCGGTACCTGGTTTCTTTAATTGTAACACATGTGGAGCCTGTAAAAGACGAACAATCTATCAACTAAATCGACTAAAAGTGTAATTTCAAAGACTACAGGCAAAGAATATAAGATGAAAGGGAGAATTACCTGCCATTCAAAGGGTGTAGTTTATGTCCTATATTGTCCCTGTGGACTCCAATATGTGGGGAAAACCATCCGTAAATTACATGTAAGGATTAATGAACATCTAAATAACATAAAGAATGGAAAGGATAACCACAGTGTATCAAGACATTTTATAGAAATGCATGGGAGTGATCTATATGGATTAAGTTTTATAGGTGTGAAACAAGTAAAGATCCCATGGAGAGGAGGGAATTTGAATGATCAGCTCTTGACAGAAGAAACTAAAGTTATTTTTGATTTAGGTACTTTAACACCTAAAGGCCTAAATATAGACTTTGACCTTATTCCTTTTTTGAAATGATTGCAAATGATTATGTTGAAATTTCCATAATCCAACTCCATTATTTATTTATTTATTAAATGATTTATATATACTTAAAAGGATTCCTCTTATTAAAAGTCTCCCTTTTTTTCCTGCTTTTTCTGTTTCTTGTTGTATTTCCTGTTTTTTTCCTGTGTTGCTTCCTTTCTTCCTTCTTTTTGGGTAGTAACCAATTCCTTTTATTTTTGTTTTTGCTAATGATATAATCTCTTCTGTGCTAATGATGTAGTTCTTTTATATAATGAATTTGATTTTTTAAAAAATTTTTAAAATTTACTAAATAAATTATTTATTTTAAATATAATTTAATTTATATATGCATTTTAGTAATTATTTTTAATTTGTTGTTATATGCTGTGAGTGTTTGGAATTATCACTGGAATTATACACTATAATGCAAATCATGCAGCATGGATATGATGAATGTAAGGGCGGAAGTGATGCCTGTAATTACTGACAACCATGACCAGCTGCCCTGAGGAGGATAAAACGGATGAGGATCAGTCTGTTCGGTATCCTGATGAAGCCTGTGGACAGGCGAAATGCGTCGATTACCGAGTGTATTGAGGGATGCCAGCCGGAGATTTTTCATCTCAGGACTGAGTCCCGGAGTCTGCCGGCAGACACTCTCCACCTACTCGGGCTGGACCACTTAGCGGCACAGAGGAGGTAACCCCCCCACACGTTTAGCACTTGCAGGAAGGTAAGCACCTCCATCAGTCTGAATCCCGTGAGGGATCACAGAGTGCACTGCGGAGAACTGCTATCTCCAACTAGTACCTCATGTTATGAACTTTAATAATTACAGCAAATACCTGCATCTGTGTATCAACTTGTTGCCTTTTTGGGCACTAACTTTTTCTAATCTGCTGCATGAAGTACCTATCTAGTACATTTTTCTGTTTAGATCTGATATAGATCCTCCATAACGTCCGCACCATATATTGATCTTTTGTGTTGACTTGAAAATTTGTGTTCTATACAAATCGGACCTGAACGGAGTTCATTTGGAGTATAAAGCCTATTTGGATTGATTATACCTATATGAAATTATCTACATGATTGAAGCCGCTATTCAGCGTAATAAATTTCAATTGGAATACAATTTTATATGTTGTTTGTTTGTTTGTAGTGTCTTGTCAGTATACCAGTATTAGGTACTATTTAATGTAATTGTTTAAAGAAATTTAAATTGCAACCAACTGATTTAGAATATATATATATATATATATATATACTATTAATTTACACGTGTTAGTAACATTTATTACCCATGCAACACTTAAGGTGAGCACTGGAATATATTCTGTGTTTTTCAACTGTATCCTCATATGAATAGGGTAGGTGGATCCCTATTCTATCTTTCCTAGCAGCTACCTTTAGATATACAGTGCAGCCTTACAAATAAAAAAAAAGGCCGCCCTGATTCAGAACGAGCGCTCACAAAGAGCGTCCAGCCCTGTGTCCATTGGGAAGAAAGACACGACATATGACTTTAACCTAGGATTGAGCATGGTCGCCAAAATGCATTAATCCAATTGTAAGGTCCTGACAACCCTTGGATCCTGGCGAAGTGAACAAAGGACTTGATCTACAAATCCAACATACATAGTGGAATCACTTCGTTTAAGCTCCTCATATAGTTTCTCAAGCTGCTTTTCCAACAGTCTCATTAGGGAATTTCCTGACTCAAGCTGGCAGTGTCTGAACTCATTTCACAGGTGACTACTACGAAGGGTTTCTGCAGTTTGCACAACATGGAAAATTTATATTCCACGGAGCTTGAGTAAGGTACATTCGCCGCCCTCTTCCTATGTCATAGTTCCTTGTGTAGCTTTAGATAGCATTTTCTTGTTCATCCATCCTCTGAAGCATATAAAGGGTGGAGTTCCACCTTGTAACTACCTCTTGCTTCAACTGGTGGCAGGGCAAATTCAACATTTCTTGCAGGTGCTGCAATCTTCTACATGCAACTGCTGAATGGCGAAAATGTCCAGAAATGATTTGGGCCACAGAGAGCATCTCCTGCACAGCCCTGTCATATTTAAAAAAAATTGCACCACCAAGTTGACTGTGTGAGCAAAACATGGGACGTGTTGGAAGTGAGTTTTTCTTAGAGGTTATCAGCGGTATGCCTCAGTAAAACTGGTGATACACAGAGTAGCCTGCCTCTGAATGAGCTGCTGTTTCTTAGATTATGTTGCTGCTTTTGGTACTGCTGAAGGTAATACACCCACCCAGTGGGCTGTTACAGTCATGTTGTGTTTGCCCTGTTCCGCTTGTCCATATATCAGTGGTTAAGTTGGCAGTCAGTACAGTGGCATTTTGGAGGACACCAATTAAGTTTTTCTTTAACGCCCCTGTAAAGGCTGGGAATTTCTTTTTTAGTGAAGTGGAATCTAGATGGGATTTGGTAGTGGGGAAATGGGACCTCATTTAACTGCATTAATGGTGGATATTGGACTCACATCTAAAACCAGTATAGATGTTATGGTGTCAGTCATCCGATGTGCAACTGGGTGACTACTGTCATACTTGCTCCCCCTTGCAAAGGATTGTTTAACAGTCAATTGTTTCTTTTAAACTACTTCTAGTAGTCTTCCTGGTCCCCTTATGGGATGAAGATCCACTCCCAGCAGCAGCAGCAGGCATAGCGCTCAAGGATTATTTCAGAGGAATCCAGGATAGTGGAGGACTGAGTTAGCCAAATCAAATTGGGTGCAGGGCTAGTTCCAATCATGATGATTGAGGATATTGTTGGTGAAGATGGCATGTGCTTGGATTTAGCAGAGAGAAGGGAGCTAGCTAACGCTGGACTGTTTGTTGTTACTCTTTCAGCCAAAGTTTCTGAATTTGGCAAAAACTTTGGATGGATGCGCTGCAGATGACATAACAGGGAGGAAGTTCCTAGATGGTTAAGATCCCTACCTTTACTTACTCTGGCTTTACAAAGGGTACAAATGGCTTGACAATTGGGTATGCATTTATGATGCCAGCAGTCGCTATGCCGACCGCCGGCATCTCCACTACAGAATCCCTGTGAGGGTTAATTAACCTATGCTGTTAGACCAGCGCCTGGCATCCCGATTGAAGGGATGCCGGGTGCCGAGCGCTGACACCTGCTGGGGGGGAGGGTTGGGTTTAGGGTTCCAGCTGGGGGACTTATGGTTAGGCACCCCCCCCAGAGGTTAGCTTTAGGCTAGGAGGAGGGAGAGTTAGAATTATGCACCCATGGGGGGAACTTAGGGTTAAGCAATGTAACATATGTATTCTGACAATTGTTGTCCGGATTTGGGTAAAAATTATTCCACACATAAGAAGTGGATTTATTTGTCTTATTCCAAGGCCTGAAAATGGGATTATCCTTATAATGGACAACAACTGTTTCCACCGGTGTCTGATTTACACAAACAACATCTTCCTCAACATCCTCATCATCAACATCCTTGTTTGCGTAAGCTACACAAATATCCTCCTCATACTGGTGCACTTCCACAGCAGCATCCTCGATTTCTATGTCAGCATGTTGACTTGTGCTACTCATCCCCACATTTGCAGAGGGTGCACAAATGGTGGAAGGAGGCTCCTCTTCTAGTACAGTTTTGGAAAGGTCAGGCTCACACATGGCACCCGCAGACACACTTAGACTCTCCTCAGGGATTTGTGACATTTCTGAGCACAGTTTGTTCCTGTGCCTTAACAATTTTAATTTTTTTAAACTTCTACAGGGAGAAGAGCTTACATCATCATAAGAGGCACAACCACCAGTCATAAATAAAGGCCAAGGCCTTAGCCATTCCTTGCCACTTTGTGTGTTGAAAGGCATATTGCCAATTTTATGTCTTTCTGCAGCAAACTTTCCCTTTATTTTTTTTCTTTACCACTGTAAAAGATTGGTTCATTGATTTTAGATGCTGTGACTTAAGCCCTGTATGCCCTTGGACATCAGCTTTAGTAGATGACGCTGACGAACTAGTACCATCACTTGTGACAGCAGCTCCAGCACTAGTATGTGGTTCCTGCTCTCCTCTCAACTAATTGTTCTCCATTTCAAAGAACAGAAACGAACTGGGGTACAGCACACATGTCAATTTGTACCAAAATGTTTTATATTTAACTTTATTTTAAGGTTTGTTCACAAATGACACTGCGCAGTCACATTGCTTATGTGAATGCACTTGGGTAGAACCTACAGCATCACAATATTTTTATGAATATTACACCATGGTATGAATGACCGCCATGTGACTCACAATACTTTTATGAATATTATACCGTGATATGAATGATCGGCAGCATCATAATACTTGTATGAATATTACACTGAATGACTGACATTATCACAATGCTTATATAAATATTACACTGTGGTATGAATGACCGACAGTGTCACAATACTTTTATGAATATTACACTGTGGTATGGCCAGCAGTGTCACAGTGCTTATATATGGATACACTAGGAAAGGGGTATGGCATACAGCGTCACAGTGCTTTTATGGATACACTGGGGTACATCACAAAAATTATATATTTTTTCACTTTTTTTAACTTTAAATTTTAGTTCTTTTTTTTACAGCCCATGGATGGACAGCACACCCCTGGATTGGACACACAGCTCCCCTCTGGGCAGAGCACAGCACACTTCTATTCTGTAACTAAAATTCTGCACTTACTGCATCACTTGTGCTTCCATTTTGTATCTCTCAATATTTATTTACCATCTAACTCTCCTCTTTTAATTTCAAAGTTAACCTCAATTGTCCTGATTCTGAGTTTGACGCAATGCCTACATTCCCGCAGATTGTCTGTGATCTTCAACTGCACATGCATCTAACAAACTAAAAAGTCGCACTGTACATGCGTCCTGCTGTGTGTGAACAGAGTCGCAGGACAGACTGAAAAACAGGGAATTTTAAATGTATTCAGAATATATGGGGCGTTCCTGGGCAGTGTATATACAGCCATACTGAGATGCACCATGTTATGGGCATGTTATGGGAGTGTGTTACAGAGGTGGTTACAAACTCAGAAGCTTAATCAAATACATTGGAGGCCATAAGCCTATTGTACAATTTGGGGGAGGGCTTAGATGACCCATATAAATAGCCTGGAGAGAGGAGCCATCTTTCTCTTTCCAGTTTATTTAACCAGGCTGGCTAAGTATCACAAACAGTATATTGTATTTGATCTGTCCGTCTTTCTCTGGTTTATTTACATTTCACACCTCATCATCTCTCCTTTTCTTATATGTTAATTCCTCTTTTACTGATTTCCTGGTTTATCTATTTTTCATTCCTGTCAATGCCTGTCCCCCTTTTTTCTCCTCCCTCCCCTGCTTGTGTTTTCATCTATTCCCCATCCTCTGCCAGTTTCCCACCCCACTTCCTGCCATTTCTAGTTATGCCCAGGCCCCGCTGTTCAGCTCCCCCCCACCCTGCTGTTTGATGGAAGCTTCCAGGCTGCTCACCTCCGCGTCTGCCCCCTCAGCCAGGCACCTGTCTGCAGTCCCACTTCTTGCCCTCAAGCACCCGGCACCCCCGCGAGTAGCACAGGTGGCCACCACAGCTCCCCGGACCCATCTCCTCAGAGCACGGCCAGCCTGCATCCTACATTGGCGGTTGTCCCCACTCACAGTGTTCCGGTGGCCATTTTAGATGCACAGCCACTGCAGGGAGCTCTGCTTAGCCCCCCCCCATCAGCCCCTGCTACTCCAGGAGCAGGGGAGCCCCCCTGCACAGCCATCACCGCTGTTATTCAGCCCCAGAGCTTCCCCCGTAAGTGTGGTATCTTCTGCGAGGTCCAGCATTACCGGGGCTCCAGAAGTACCACCCAGCAGTTTGCTCACTGTAATTTCCCCTGTGCCCATGGGAGGGGGTTACACCCCATTGCCTTTGGGGATGTTTGGCATGCAGCACATCAATCCTGCCCCGTTCAATTCTTTAATGCAAAAAAGGCTTTAGATCAGGCTAAGTCAGCTGGGGTAGTGGAGGAGGAAGCCCACCGTTCATTCCAGAATTGCGAGGCGGGTATGTTTGTTTTTGCAGCGTGCTACCTTGAGTCCTAGGCTGGGGGAGTACATGAATGACCTGAAGTATATGCATGTGGTGCACGGTATGCATTCGTCAGCTAAGGGTACAGCTTGGGGGCAATATGACAAGACATTTTGTAAAAAGCAGGAGGGCCAGGAGGTTTTTCAATTCAGCTTCAAGAATGTAGAGGTTTGTCTTGAAGTCAACCAGCTGCCTTGTGTGCCTGCAGAACCCCCCAGTTGGGCGTAAACAGCCCTTTCTGGCCCACCCTTGAAGTTTGAGCTTTGGCAGAGGAAAATGCTATGCATATAATAACGCTCAGTGTAATAAAGTGTCGGGCTGTCGGTATAGACACATCTGCATGCTCTGTGGGAGCAGTCACCCAGCTAAAGAATGTGGACGAGCTGGCGGTGCGGGGGCGAGTCAAGGAGATTAGCGCAGTGAACCGCACAGAGGTGTTAAGTAAAGCACCTTCGCCAGTCAACTTAAGGGTTTTGAGGAGTTGCTTGGGACGTTATCCTCTCAGGGAGGAAGCGGCCTTTTTGTTACATAGTTTTAGTAAAGGTTCTCATTTACTTGTGACACGGGAGGTCTCAGTGGTATCTAAAAGAAATCTTAAGTTGGACCGTAATCATCCAGAAGTAGTTTGAGCTAACATTGAGGTGGAAGTTAAGTTAGGGCGCATGTGTGGCCCTTTTTCTTCCCCACCTTTGGAGGGTTTATGCATATCACCTTTAGGGGTCATGCCAAAGAAGGAACCAGGTAAATTTAGGCCGATACAGCATCCCTCTTACCCAGAAGGAGGGTCGGTCAATGACGCGCTAGATCCATCGGATTGCCGGGTCGTTTACCAGTCTTTTGAACAGGCTCTAGAAATAGTACAGAGTTTTGGAAGGAGGGCTTTATTAGCTAAGGTGGAAATCGAATCCGCTTTTTGGCTGTTGCCCCTTCACCCCGTCTCATTTAAGTACATGGGTTTTAGAGTTGCGGGGCTCTATTATGTTGACAGATGTTTATCGATGGGCTGTTCCATCTCTTGTTCTTTCTTTGAGTGTTCTAGTTCTTTTTTGCAGTGGTGCGTACAGGTGGGTACAGTACATACTGGTGGTGTTCCACTACCTGGACGATTTCTCTGTTAGTAGGGCTAGCAGATACCCAGGTTTGTGAGGATTTATTCTTTTCCTTGCATGCCTTGTTCATCGTGTCCCAGTTGCTCGTGACAAGACAGAGGGTCCAGTTACATGCTTGTCTTATTTAGGTATAGAAATCGATACCTTTGCAGTATTTGGGGGAGTTGCCGGAAGAGTTTGTTTTAGCAAAGAAGGTCTCACTGAAGAAGCTGCAGTCATTGCTAGGCCTCCTTAACTTCACCTGTAGAGTCATACCTATGGGTCGGGTTTTCTGTAGGAGGTTGGAAAGAGCCATGGGCAGGAGTTAAGAGGCCTCACCTCCTCATATGCATATCACAAGATCTGAGAGAGGACTTGCATGTTTGGTTGCTGTTCCTGCGAGATTTCAATGGCATGCGGATACGGCTCCATGCCCCTGTAGTTAATTCCGAGCATCAACTATTTACGAATGCATCCGGTTCCTTTGGTTTTGGTGGCTTTTTGGAAGGCGAGTGGTGCGCGGAGCCTTGCCCGGAATCTTTTAGATTTCTAGGCTTCAAAAACACCAACAGAGGGGAGAAGAAAAAATTGTCTATTGTATGGCGCACAGTAAAGTTATTTAGAAATAAAAATCAATCTTTATTAGATATACATTAAAATGCCCCAGCATGGGACATGACCAGCGAAATAGAGGTTAAAAGTAGAAAAAAATATTATGTAAAGTGAAAAGAACTGAAATTGGTGAAATAAAATTCAAAAGTACCCTTACAGTGTGACCGTATTCTTATTTCTAGGTCGATATGTGGATGAAACTCTGGATTAATATGCCACTCTCTTAAATTAGAGAGATGGTAATAGTTAAATTAAATTACTTCTTGTGCCAAAAGACCACCTATACATTGATTATTATAGTTGCATGGTTATAGAATCTAACTGCAGTTCAATCCCTTCATGCACATGCATGTATAGAATCTAAGTAGACTTAATTAAATATGTGAATAATTTGTTTCACACTTGTCCTTATATATGGACAGTATAAGAGCCACAGTTTATATGTAATAGAGGGATTATTTCTCCCATACCGGTAGAACTGGGAAATGCATTACATTGTACTTATCTTGGTAAATTCATGTGACATTCACTCACAATCTGGATATCAGGTCTTATCCAATTAATACATATTACTCCGCATGTGTTCCTACTCCTCCTTTATAATTAATTACTGTGGCTCTTCTCACTATTGGTATGAAGATTTAATATCTGTTTATTCACAAAAAACCCCATAAAGACAATACTGCATGGGGTAGATAAGGTCTTGATGATATTAAATCAAAATCTTCCTGCTAGGTAATAACATTGTGTTTACCTTCCTATTAATAAGATATCACTCAATCCTAACATACACGGAATTCATTTCCATCAAAAGTATATCACTGTGGTCTCTATGTCTTTGAGCACCATACAGATCTATTAATCATGTATGTTAGGATAGAACGAGGAATCCTACTTGAAATAGATCAGGTTGGTAAACTTAAACTGTTGCAGCTGCACTACAAATATTCCCTCACATAGATACAATGTTACATAGTGTGGATTGCAATTGACACCAGAGTTTCTACATGTCCATATGACCTATTACAGAACGGAGTAACATGGCGTAAACTATTATTCCATCTCACATTGATATTATGACATTTAGGATTTACAATACATGTGGTACACACAACGGGCGTGCCAACGAGCGTTTCACTGTAAGTCAGCTTTATCAAGCTTTGCCCAAGCCAATCCACACTCTGTAACATTGTCAATCAGGCAAGTGCAGCCCGCAACTGGTTGCATGTGAGAATATAGCCTGGGATCTAGGCAATGCACAGGAGCCTGTATGTGATCAAGCCCAGCAGAGGGTGAAACGCGCGTCATACGTCACTTCCGGGTACTCGTGGCGCGCACACGAGTCCCAGCATCAGGCACTCATCAACACAGGAACCAAACCAGAGATCAGCCCACCGCAGCATTACATTTATGTGCAAGTACACAATCTTCTTTCAACACTCTCTCATCGGGTTGTGCACCTCCCTTACCTCCCTGTAATGTTTTTTAACAACAGGGTGGTGGTTGGTAGCGGGTCTTGACCGCAGAAGTGTCTCTATACTTTACCTCTGTCTTCCCTACCAGCTGCTCTCTCACCTCCCGTTCCCTGGACTAGTATTCACACGGGATAGCAGCAGAAGTAGTTAGGTCATAGGTGCCAGACATTCCTTCTCCATTTAAAGTGCTTACAAACACTTATTTATACCTAAATACTTGAAACTATTCAGAGGTCTATTATGTGTATAGAATTTGCATTTAAAGGCATATTGATTAATGATAACATCAAGACCAGAAAACCTGGCACTACTTAAAATTGCAAAAATCTGAGTCACAGCTTTTTACAACAGATAGATGCTTAAGAGACCATTAGGAGTTTTTGGTTAATATGTACAAAATCTGCACTTAAAGATACAGCGATTATTTATCAAGACCAGAAAACCTGGTACTGCTATAAACTGCAGACTTATTAAATCTGTGAGACAGTGTGCTACCATAGACAGATGCCTACATGACCATCAAGAGTGTTGTTAATATGTTTGGAATCTGCATTTAAAGGTATAGCGACCACTGAAATTGCTGAAACCAGAAAACCTGGCATTGCAAGCATATATGTTCTTTTTTGTTACCTGTGAGTACTGTGTTGTACTTTATACATTATAACTTTATTATTTGTGCCTAATTAATATTATATCTACACCTGCATTTGAGCAGTGTGGCTAATTAATATTTTTCGCCCAACTATTAAGGATTGCTTCTTTGGGATATCTTCTCATTATTACTATATAAGAAGCAATCGTATCTTATTGTGCCTTTAAAAGGACGAGAAGCTCTTTCTCATAAATAATTTTTTCTGTGTGTTTTTTTTCTGTGTATTTTTTTTCTGTGTTTTCTCTCTGTGTGTCTTTTATACCTGTATGTATAAATTTTTAATACATATCTATTAAATATAATTATCTTAACGTTATAAGAGTGCCCCCAAAACTTGCCCCCAGACTTGCAGGTGTTTGTCAATCATTGGCCCAATGTCAGCGTAGCATGGTCAGACATAGTCCCGCGTCGTTTTTGGCAGGGACCCCAGGGTGGCAAGGCAGTAGATGGATGTCCATCAGAAGGTCACTATAGCAAGTGCCTGTTTTGCTGCTCCTAACTATGGCCCTGATTCAGAGCCGGACGCTCTGACCAGAGCGCTCGCTCTGAATCAGGGCCCACCTCCATTAATATGGAGCGTCCTCCTGGATGCTCGTATAGCTGTGGGTCACCACCCACAGCATATACGAGCGTGCAGGATGATGGTCGCGATGGTCTTGCCCATTGCGACCATCGAAACTGCGAGCAACAGCCTGCGGTTGAGTTTTTCAACCGCAAGGCCAGGAGTGATTTTGGCTCTATCAGAGTGATGTCAGTGGGGCCGGCTTCAGACGGTAGGCGTTCCCTTGGGAACGCCTCCATCTGGCAGGCACGCCCCCGACATGCCCACCAAAGGGGGCATGCTGTCAGTCACCATCGACAGCATGCCTCCTTTGATGAGACACTCCGAGCGAAGGAAAGTCCTTCGCTCATCGGGTCTCGTGCGTGCGCACGACGGAGCTCCCTCCGTCGTGCGCATGTGCAGTGCGGACCATCGACCCACTTGCGAGCGGACAGCCACTCGCGAGTGGGTCTGAATGAGGGCCTATATCTCCTGTTTTGCTGCTCCTAACTATATCTTTCACACTGCAGTTGTCTTACTATGGCGCTGCCCTGGGGCGTCTTAGCTGGGCTAGTTTGGGGGTGTTCTGCACACTGGAATTGAATCATAGTATGTTAGCTGAATATGGTGGGTAGGCCCATAACCTTGGCTAAGATTATGCTAAAAACCTCTGATTACAAAATTTTATTGCATTTATATATTATTAATAATTTGGAGTTGTGCACCTGAGATTTGTCTGTTTTTGTGCCTGCAATTAGTCTCATCAGGTAACACCTCCCATTATTTATATATATATATATATATATATATATATATTAGGGGTGAGCGGGTTCGGATTTCTGAAATCCGAACCCCCCCGAGCCCCCCCCGATCCGAGTCCGATCCGAATCAGGCTCGACTTTTCCCGCCTGACTCGGATCTGAAATCGAGGCAAAACGTCATCATCCCGCCTTCCGAGTCTCGCGGGTTTTGGATCCTATATAAGGTACCCACGTCGGCGCCATTTTCTCACTCGGCTGTGGACAGTGAAGAGGGAGGGTGGGAGTTAGGGCTGTGTAGTGTAGTGTAGTGTAGTGCTGCTGTTGTCCACTACTTCAAAGTCTATAGGGGCTGGCTGTGTTGTGCTGTGCTGCTGTTGTTAATAGGGGCTGTGTCCACTACTTCAAAGTCCATAGGGGCTGGCTGGACTGTGTTGTGCAGTCAGTTCTCCATAGGGGCTGTGTCCACTCCAAAGTCTTGTGCAGTGTCCCAGTCCTAAAGAGGTGCTGTAGTGTTGTCCAGGGGGTGCTCTGTCCATCAGGGGTGCTCCCCCCAAGTGCTAAAAAAATAATATATTTTCTGTGTTTGTGAATTGTGTGCGCAGTAGCCGCACGTGCATCAACAAAGTAGTGCCAAGCGTGCGCCTGTGTCATAAGTAAAGGGCCGGCTGGCTTGACCGTTAAAGGGTGCTGTAACCCCCGAAAGTACACTCCAGTCCAAACCAAAAAAAAATTATTTTCTGTGTTTGTGAATTGTGTGCGCAGTAGCCGCACGTGCATCAACAAAGTAGTGCCAAGCGTGCGCCTGTGTCATAAGTAAAGGGCCGGCTGGCTTGACCGTTAAGGGTGCTGTAAACCCCGAAAGTACACTCCAGTCCAAACCAAAAAAAAAATTATTTTCTGTGTTTGTGAATTGTGTGCGCAGTAGCCGCACGTGCATCAACAAAGTAGTGCCAAGCGTGCGCCTGTGTCATAAGTAAAGGGCCAGCTGGCTTGACCGTTAAAGGGTGCTGTAACCCCCAAAGTACACTCCAGTCCAAACCAAAAAAAAATTTATTTTCTGTGTTTGTGAATTGTGTGCGCAGTAGCCGCACGTGCATCAACAAAGTAGTGCCAAGTGTGCGCCTGTGTCATAAGTAAAGGGCCGGCTGGCTTGACCGTTAAAGGGTGCTGTAACCCCCGAAAGTACACTCCAGTCCAAACCAAAAAAAAAATTATTTTCTGTGTTTGTGAATTGTGTGCGCAGTAGCCGCACGTGCATCAACAAAGTAGTGCCAAGCGTGCGCCTGTGTCATAAGTAAAGGGCCGGCTGGCTTGACCGTTAAAGGGTGCTGTAACCCCCAAAGTACACTCCAGTCCAAACCGAAAAAAAATTATTTTCTGTGTTTGTGAATTGTGTGCGCAGTAGCCGCACGTGCATCAACAAAGTAGTGCCAAGTGTGCGCCTGTGTCATAAGTAAAGGGCCGGCTGGCTTGACCGTTAAAGGGTGCTGTAACCCCCGAAAGTACACTCCAGTCCAAACCAAAAAAAAAATTATTTTCTGTGTTTGTGAATTGTGTGCGCAGTAGCCGCACGTGCATCAACAAAGTAGTGCCAAGCGTGCGCCTGTGTCATAAGTAAAGGGCCGGCTGGCTTGACCGTTAAAGGGTTCTGTAACCCCCAAAGTACACTCCAAACCAAAAAAATATATATTTTCTGTGTTTGTGACTTGTGTGCCCTGTGGCTGCACGTGCATCAACAAAGGAGCAGCGCCAAGCGTGCGCCTGTGTCCCATAAGTAAAGAGCCGGCTGGCTCATTTCTTAAAGGGTGGTGTAACCCACAAAGTGCACTACTCTCCAGCAAAAATAAAAATATATTTTCTGTGTTTGTGTGCGCTTTAGCCGCACGTATATATATCAATATAACATAAATGGAGGACCAAACTTTCTCTGATAAAAATAAAATAGGGAAAGATCAAGAACCACTTCCTACTAGTGCTGTTGCTGCTGCTGGGAGTTGTTCATCATCCCAGAGAGGAAGTAGGAACATCACTACTTTTACTAAACAATTGACCCTCCAACAGTCCCTAGCGATGAGGATGAAGTACGACAGCAGTCATCCTGAAGCAAAATGTATAACTGAGGCCTTGACTGCTATGTTGGTGTTAGACGTGCGTCCGGTATCCGACATTAGTGCAGTGGGATTTAGACAATTGATGGAGGTAGTGTGTCCTCGGTTCCAAATCCCGTCTAGATTCCACCTGCATCCTCAAAGCAGCAGCGACAAGCGTGCGTCTGTCTGTTAAAGGGTGGTGACACCCTCAAAGTGTGCTACACAAACAATAAAAATATTCTTCTTCTTTTATCTGTCTATGTGAATTGTGTGGGCTGTAGCCGCACCTGCATCCTTAAAGCAGCAGCGACAAGCGTGCGTCTGTCTGTTAAAGGGTGGTGACACCCTCAAAGTGTGCTACACAAACAATAAAAATATTCTTCTTCTTTTATCTGTCTATGTGAATTGTGTGGGCTGTAGCCGCACCTGCATCCTTAAAGCAGCAGCGACAAGCGTGCGTCTGTCTGTTAAAGGGTGGTGACACCCTCAAAGTGTTCTACACAAACAATTAAAATATTGTTCTTTTTTTTCGGTCTTTGTGAAATGTGTGGGCTGTAGCCGCACCTGCATCCTTAAAGCAGCAGTGACAAGCGTGCGTCTGTCTGATAAAGGGTGGTGTAACTCTCAAAGTGCTCCAAAAAATAAAAAACTATTTTTTTTATGTGTTTGTGACTTGTGTGCGATGTAGCCGCACTTGCATCCTCAAAGCAGCAGCGACAAGCGTGCGTCTGTCTGTTAAAGGGTGGTGACACCCTCAAAGTGTGCTACACAAACAATAAAAATATTCTTCTTTTTTCTGTCTTTGTGAATTGTGTGGGCTGTAGCCGCACCTGCATCCTTAAAGCAGCAGCGACAAGCGTGCGTCTGTCTGTTAAAGGGTGGTGACACCCTCAAAGTGTGCTACACAAACAATTAAAATATTGTTCTTTTTTTTCGGTCTTTGTGAAATGTGTGGGCTGTAGCCGCACCTGCATCCTTAAAGCAGCAGCGACAAGCGTGCGTCTGTCTGTTAAAGGGTGGTGACACCCTCAAAGTGTGCTACACAAAGAATAAAAATATTCTTCTTCTTTTTTCTGTCTTTGTGAATTGTGTGGGCTGTAGCCGCACTTGCATCCTCAAAGCAGCAGCGACAAGCGTGCATCTGTCTGTTAGAGGGTGGTGTAACCCTCAAAGTGTGCTCCACAAACAATAAAAATATTCTTTTTTTTTTTCTGTCTTTGTGAATTGTGTGGGCTGTAGCTGCACTTGAATCCTCAAAGCAGCAGCGACAAGCGTGCGTCTGTCTGTTAAAGGATTACATCGGTGACAGCATCCAAGTAGGCATGTCAGACAGTCCGTACCTGTACTGGCAGGAAAAAGAAGCAATTTGGAGGTCCCTGTACAAACTGGCTCTATTTTACCTGAGTTGCCCCCCCTCCAGTGTGTACTCCGAAAGAGTGTTTAGTGCAGCCGGGAACCTTGTTAGCGAAAGGCGTAGGAGGTTGCTTCCACAAAATGTGGAGAAGATGATGTTCATAAAATGAATGATCAACTCTTCCAGGGAGACCAGCCTCCAGAACGTACAGAGGGACCTGTGGTTCCAGCAGGGATGAATTAATACTCTGTGAGGATGAGGATGTACATAACACTGAAGAGGGTGAGGAATCTGTGGATGAGGAGGATGAGGACGACTTCTTGCCTCCGTAGAGCCAGTTTGTGCAGGGACAGATTAATTGCCAGCTTGTTTTGTGGGGGCCCAAACGAACCAATCATTTCAGCCACAGTTGTGTGGCAGACCCTGGCGCTGAAATGATTGGTTTGTTAAAGTGTGCATGTCCTGTTTATACAACATAAGGGTGGGTGGGAGGGCCCAAGGACAATTCCATCTTGCACCTCTTTTTTTTCTTTGCATTATGTACAGTTTGGGGCCTAGTTTTTCAATGCCATCCTGTCTGCCACTGCAGTTTCACGCCTAGATGGGTCACGTGTTTGTGCCGCCCACTCGTGTCGCTTAGCATAGTCATCCAGCTACCTCGGTGCAACCTTTTGGACATAAAAACACTATTGTGAGGTGTGAGGTATTCAGAATAGACTGGAAATGAGTGGAAATTAAGGTTATTGAGGTTAATAATAGCATAGGAGCAGAAAAACCTACAAATTCTGTGATTTTAGCTGTTTTTATGCTTTTTTTCAAAAAAATACAGATCCAAAACACAAAACCCAGAACCCAAAACACGGAAGGGTGGTTTTGGCAAAACCAATCCAGATCCAAAACACGAAGAAAGATCCAGATCCAAAACCAAAACACGAAAAGTGGCCGGTGCACACCCCTAATATATATATATATATATATATATATATATATATATATATTCAGGGTGTGCAGTCCAGAAATCTTTCCCATAGACTCTTCAGGGAGACAGGAAGATTACTGCTAATTCAGGCAGTCTCCCTGACAATGAGGGAGAGTTGGCAAATATGTGATACATACATCAAAGCAATTACATTTTGACATTTATCCATTACTCCAACTTATTATCAATCACCACAACATTAGAACGAAGGTACAACTTTACTTCTTTTCCCATTCCTTCTCCCTCCACATCGGTACCATCGTCGCACATCAGGCAGTCATGCAGCATGTAAGCAATGTCTGACCAACAGCAAACACTGCAGCTCTTCTGACAAGTAGAGAGGTCTCAAGCTGCACAAGAGTACGCAAAGACTAATTTATGCCAGGCTTGCCGACCTTTAGCTCCCTCCTTCCGGCCGAATCGAGAGGGTAGGCAAGTATGATATATGCACACCCACGAAATAGCATCTTAATGGTCATATACACCTGCATTTTTCTAATCAACCCCCTGTTACCACCCCAAAACGCTGACTACCTGTCACTCACTTTGCGTTCGTGACTGCAATGTAATCATTGCGCGTGCATTAGCAATAAATCACTCAATCTGCATAAAAGTCAGCATTCTGTCTTTGAATCAGGCCCAGAGTGGGGATCTTCAGACCACCAACATTACAGTCTAGCCCTTCACTAAAGAGGATGTGATTTTCTCTCTTATACAAGATGACAACGGAGTCTTGCTGGGGACTTAATATGCTAGGAGAGAAGCAGAGCCCACCTGCCTGTGGTCAAAGCTCATGTAACCATGCCAGACAAAAGATTAAACCAAAGTTAGTCAGCAGCACACCCGAGAGCCACATTATGTCAAAGGCAGGCAGTCTTCATGTGCAATTCCAATGAATAATGCAAATTAATAAATAATATCTCTGCGTAATATACAGGTAGAGGTACTGTACACTTTAAATAGACAATATTAAAGAAATAAAATAAACATACCATCTGTAAGGTTTCACTGCACTGTCAAATATTATTTTACTAAACTCCACTTGAGTCATTTGTCACATTCATTGTTCAATAACTTGAGACATGTACACAGTTTTAATTGGCGAAAATTAATCTACAGTAATCTATTATACAGTATCATCTTACCCAGAACATTGAATTTCTGTTATTTTACAATGGTATCTGTACTCCATCTAATGGTAACTCTAATATTTGCACAAATTATATTTTAAAAAACACCGTTTAATAACTATTTGGTTCATTATAATTTATGCATACTTGCCAACTTTCCCTGATTGTCAGGGAGACACCTTGAAATAGCAGCCATCTCCCTGACTCCCTGAAGAGTCCAGCAATCTCCCTGATTACACCTTACCCTCATTATGAAGCTGTTATATACTTGGGGGGAAAAAAAGAAATCAGAGATATATACACTCAAATGGGTTAATCAGTGTTATTTCCCTGCACTGGTTATAAGTACTGTTGTGCGCTGACCCCTGAGTTTTGGATCTGGATTAACTTCCGAGTTTTATTTTGCAAAACCACCCTCACGTGTTTTGGATGTTTTATTTAAATTGATAAAAACTTTTAAAATCACATAATCTGGGCTTTTTTTCTTCCTACAGTATTATTAACCTCAATAACATTAATTTCCACTCATTTCCAGACAATTTTGACCACCTCACAGCTCGCAATATTGTTTTCATCCAGTTTAGGCCAAAAGGTTGCACCGAGCTAGCTGACTGACTAAGCTAAGTGACAGCAGTGGGCGGCACTAACATGTAGCAGTTCAGCTTCCAACATGGTACATCTAGGAAAAAGAGTGGCACTGCAGTGGCAGACAGGATGGCAGTTTAATAAACTATACAACCCCATAGAGAAACCAAAAATGTTTTAATTGATCAAGAACTAGGTCAGCGGCTTGAGGTAGATGGAATATGTTTATGGAGTAGTTGAAGGCAGAAAAAGGAAAGAAGAATTGATTAGTTTGTAAATTAATTTTAATTCTTTGATTCTGAAAAAATTATGATGGAGGATCAATGTAGTTCCTGAAAGACATCTTTGATCTGGAGAAGGTTCACTATTTGAGCATGGAGAGTTTGTCAGAAGATATTATGCAATGTAGGCACCATTGCACAGAAATGCTTGGGGCTTATATGGGAGTAGGCTCACTGAAGTCCACTTGTGTCCAATCCTAGGTGAACCAGCCACCTAAAACCTGATCACCTGAGTGATATCTGCAGAGCACCTGTTGCTAACACACAGTGAGGGCAGCCATTTTGTTCCACATGCTGATGGAATATTGATTCAGCCTATATACGCTGTGTATTTTTTTATACATCTAATAAAAATGCGGTGGCCTTGCTTGTGGAGGTGCTAAATAGTACACACTGTAAACAGATGTTTATTTTGTGCTCAGGGAGGTTGTTGGGGATAATATGATCAAAACTTGCTGTTTACATCAGAGGAAAGATCCTCTTGGGGGCACTCTTATAACGTTAAAATAATTATATTTAATAGAGATGCATTCAAAATTTATACATACAGGTATAAAAGACACACATAGAGAAAACACAGAAAAAAAACACACAGAAAAAATTATTTATGAGAAAGAGCTTCTCGTCCTTTTAAAGGAATAATAAGATATGTTTGCTTCTTATATAGTAATAATGGGAAGCTATTCCAAATAAGCAATCCTTAATAGTTGGGCGAAAATATTAATTAGCCACACTGCTCAAATGCAGGTGTAGATATAATGTTAATTAGGCACAAATAATAAAGTTATAATGTATAAAGTACAACACAGTACTCACAGGTAACGAAAAAGAACATATATGCTTGCAATGCCAGGTTTTCTGATTTCAGCAATTTCAGTGGTCGATATACCTTTAAATGCAGATTCCAAACATATTAACAACACTCTTGATGGTCATGTAGGCATTTGTCTATGGTAGCACACTGTCTCACAGATTTAATAAGTCTGCAGTTTATAGCAGTACCAGGTTTTCTGGTCTTGATAAATAATCGCTGTATCTTTAAGTGCAGATTTTGTACATATTAACCAAAAACTCCTAATGGTCTCTTAAGCATCTATCTGTGGTAAAAAGCTGTGTCTCAGATTTTTGCAGTTTTAAGCAGTGCCAGGTTTTCTGGTCTTGATGTTATCATTAATCAATATGCCTTTAAATGCAAATTCTATACACATAATAGACCTCTGAATAGTTTCAAGTATTTAGGTATAAATAAGTGTTTGTAAGCACTTTAAATGGAGAAGGAATGTCTGGCACCTATGACCCAACTACTTCTGCTGCTATCCCGTGTGGATACTAGTCCAGGGAATGGGAGGTGAGAGAGCAGCTGGTAGGGCAGACACAGATAAAGTATAGAGACACTTCTGCTGTCAAGACCCGCTACCAACCACCACCCTGTTGTTGAAAAACATTGCAGGGAGGTAAGGGAAGTGCACAACCCGATGAGAGAGTGTTGAAAGAAGATTGTGTACCTGCACAGAAATGTAATGCTGTGGTGGGCTGATCTCTGGTCTGGTTCCTGTGTTGACGAGTGCCTGATGCTGGGACTCGTGTGCGCACCACAAGTACCCAGAAGTAACGTATGATGCGCGTTTCACCCTCTGCTGGGCTTGATCACATACAGGCTCCTGTGCATTGCCTAGATCCCAGGCTATATTCTCATGTGCAACCAATTGCGGGCTGCACTTGCCTGATTGACAGCTCATGATTCCAATCATATAGTCTAGCTGTCCTGAGCCTATCATATAATAGATCTCATGACTGACAGTTTCAATCTCCAATTAGGAAATATCATGGTTTTCTAATGGCAAAGATAAGATCCTGATTCATATATTTTGTTAGCATTCAACTTTTCCAAGCATGCTACTAGTTTTTAGGAGACATCTTATACAGGGCATATCTGTATGCATACCTATATATATGTTACACACATACACATCCACTCATATTTACACATGTGCCATGATTATAAACCGCAAATAAGTCAAATCATCTAGTTTATGTAAAATTAGTATATGGAAAAATAAAAATAAAAAGTAAATAGAAAATGGGTATGAGAATAAAATATTAATAATAAATATAGGACAATTGTGGCCATCTTAAGTTGCCAATATATATTGTTATATATCATGTGAGAGATATCTTGTATTATCAATGGTGAGCACATATGTCACATAGGTGATAAAAATAGTACTACTGTATAGATATGTGTATGTATTCATAAAAAGGGATATAACATATGTGGTGATATGTGAGAGACTTAAAAATAAAAAATATATATATACATATTTGAATTTTCTATGTGCATGTTTTGTGATTATGTGAGCTATAGAGAAGAAATTAAGAGTCTGGTGCAGATATAAATAAATATACAAATTATTAAGTGAAAATAAATAGTGAGTATGTGATGAAATTTTAAATTCTACAGTGTTAGTATAAATGGTAAAAAGATTAAGAAGAAATATGTGTCCTATAGGTGTGTATTGACAATGTAAGGTGCTCAGCTAGTAAGTGAAAAGAAAGAATGTACAAACACATAAATATGAACATATGTGTGTCTACATGTAATTACCGTGTACACGGACATATATGCACACATGTACATGGAAAAAACTTTAATAGATCCTAGCAAAATTATATCTGATAACGAAAAATGGATTTGGATAAGTAACAGTAGTTCTCAATTATGAAAAAGTTTTTTAGGTTGGATAGAATTAGTTTGGTAAAAAGACACTGTAGTTTATGTTCATTAAGTCCTCCTGGGGATAAAGCTCCTAATTTGAAAGTCCACATACTCTCTTTTTTCAGGAGTTCCTTCATTATATCCCCACCTCTTGTTCCCAGATGTATTCTTTCCAAGCCAAAGATATGTAGATCTTCATAGGTATCTTTGTGTTCGAAATGGAAGTGTCTAGCAAGTGTTGATAATTGCTTAAACTTTAAGAGATCCTTGGCTGCATTGCAAATTGAGCCAATATGTTCCAGAGCTCTTTGTTTCAACATTCTTGATGTCATGCCGATATATATGATATTACATGAACATGTTATGCAATATACTACATTAATTGCCTTGCAATTGATAAATTCTTTGATTTTAATTGAATTTCCATATTTATCCATGACCACTTTTGTCTTAATCATATGTTTGCAGGCATTACATTCTCCACAGGGATATGTCCCTGTTCTCAGTGGTTTCTTTGGTAATGTCCTAGTATAGTGGCTCTGTACTAATTCATCTCATAAATTGGGGGACCTTTTCCAGCTCATTGAGACTGTTTCTTTTGATTTTTCAAAGAGGTCCGGATCCGTTAATATTATGGGGTAGTGTCTTTTATTGATTGATCTAATCTGTCTCCACTCTGTGCAGAAATCTCCCACAAATCAAATTTTGTTTATTATATTCTTATTCTTTTCTTTATTTTTTTTTCTAAGTTTAAGGAGTCTCGCGGTTTTTTTCTACTTCTGATCTTGCTTTTTTGATTAGCCTGCCACTATATCCTCGATCTTTTAATCTCCTGAAGAATTCATCACCCATTTTACTGTAGGTGTCATCATTGGAGCAGTTTCTCCTAAGTCTGAGGTATTCCCCTTTCAGCATGTTTATCACTTTATGTGGAAAATGGGAGCTAGATCAGTGTAACAAACTGTTGGTGGCAGATTCTTTTCTAAATAGTTCTAGCATGTTTTTTTCATTTTTGTAGATCATCAGGTCCATAAATGAGATCTTTTCTTTACTGACCTCATATGTGAATCTTAAGTTGAGATTATTCCTATGAAGATCATCAATGAAGTGTTTAAGGGATTCCACATCTCCTTCCCATATCATAAAAACATCATCAATGTATCTGATCCACATTGCAATATTTTTAGTCTGGTTATCATTGCATTCATGAAAAACATGTTCCCACTCCCACCATCCTAAAAAGAGGTTGGCATATGTGGGGGCACATGCTGCCCCCATAGCCATTCCTCTAATTTGTATGTAGAATGCATCATCAAATGTAAAGAATAAACTCCAAGAGTTCTATAAGAAATTTGTGGAATTCATTGTATTCTTCCATCATAAGGAAGTATTTTATGGCTTTTAAGCCATCAGAATGTCTTATAGATGTATACAATGATTACCAAGAGTTGATTATCTTCCAATTTGACAGAATTTATTATTTTAAGCACATCCGTTGTATCCTGGGTATGTGATGGTAATCCCAGCTTGTGATGGCGTAGATGTATGTCAATGAAAGTGCTGGCTTTCTCTGAGAGTCCTCCTATGCCAGATATTATAAGTTGTCCTGGAGCTTCTCTCAAATTTTTGTGTGTTTTTGGAAGTAGATAAAAAGTTGGGACTTTAGGATTTGTAATCATCAGATATTGGTATTCCTGATTAGTAATAACACCATCTTTATGAGCTTTCTTGATGATCATAGAGTATATGATAACTTTGTTGTCATTTGGATTGAAAATGGATTTTTTATAACAGTCAGTATCATCTAGTTGACAGCGTGCTTCCTTCATATATAGATTTTTTGGCCATACCACGATGCTTCCACCTTTATCAGTCGGTTTAATAACCACATCATTCCATGATTTGATGTCATGGATGGCCTCACTTTCTTTCCTGGGAAGATTTTTATACTTGGGACTGAATATTTTATTTCTTTGTTGCATGGTATCCAAATCTCGGGAGACTAGATTCAGGAACACATAACATCAGGTAATCTTAAACACACACATTCCACAGAACATATACTAACCCACTGCTCCATGCTCCTTCCTTACTATCTACCCCATCTGTGTCGCCCCTGTCTGTCTGCCCCTCCCATTTAGAATGTACGCTCTCACAAGCAGGGCCCTCATCTCTCATGTGCTTCTCCTACCTGTACTCATTGTATCTTTTACTCCTAACTCCCCACTTGGCACCTAACATTTGGTTGCTAAGGCCCTGCTGCTTGTGTTATGCAGCTAAGCTATGTTTATAAACCATGTCCTTGTCCTGCAATATTTTGTAATACTATTAACTGTTTTTCTTGTGTGCTCATTCATGTACTGCATAAGGCACTGCAGAACATTTGTGGCGCCATATAAATAAAAGGATAAAAATAATAATAATAATAATAATAATAATACTCATCTCCATTCTCGCACTGCTATCCGTAGCATCCCCGGTCTTGGCAACAAAACAAACCGACTGACCCAAAGCCATATGGACAAGTATTGGTATGTGTTGTCATACATACCAATACTTCGCGAATGCCAGCTGATGGCCCTCTGCGGGAATCCCATGGCCCGCCAGAAATAAAGACGCCACTTTACATATAGTGACCGCTCATTGGCTGGTTACATTTGGGTCCCAGCAAATGTATTTGGGTCTGGTGCTGGTTTGAAATATAGGGGGACCCCTACACATTTTTACCCATATATTTAAAACCAGTACTGGCCCTGCAGCTAGGTTCTGGTTTTTACATTTCCCCATAATTTTAGGAACCAGGACTGGCTGACCAGTCCGTTGCTGGTTATATCTTTTGGGGGGGGGACCCCACATCATTTTTTTTAAATTAAACCTTAAAACACAGTTTCTATTATTAAACATACACAAACCACACTGATCTGTGTATGTTTGATGGAAACTCGCAGCTCAGGCAGTGGTGCATTTGCAACTTCTATTGACTACCCGATTTGGCTGCAAAAACGGCCGAATAGAGCAAAACGAATAATGGTATATTCCCGAATTAGGCTGAAGTGAATGAAAAGTATTTCCGATTTGAGCAGATGGTGTATTCATTTCTAGTTAAAAAAATGGCCGAATTTGCTGAATTAACACACCCCATTTCATCCCCAAAAGATGAAAAAATCACCCAAGTTTAATAATGGTAATTCTCGATAAGCAAAAACATTATATTTTCACCCAAGTTTGCAACACAAATCTTAGTAAATTTACCCCTTGGAATTGGTACACAGCTGTGCTGAGTAAGCATGCTGGAGATTCAAATGCAGGCACAGGCACAGGAGAATGACACTTGGAACCAGTACACAGCTGTTGTATTGAGTACACCCACTGGAGATCCAGATGCAGCCTGGTGTAGAAATCGTTTAACTGGTGTTTCAGCACAGAGCCAGGCACTGACATATACACAGGAGAATTAGATGCTGATTAGTGCTGAAATAGTTAAACTGGGGTTTCAACACTGGGACAGGTGCCGACATATTCTCAGGAGAACTAGACACTGATTAGTGCTGGTGATTCAGCACAGAGACAAGTATTGAGGAAATAACTGGAAAAGTTTGATCCTGGAAAACACTGGAAGGAGTTACTGGAAATAAACAATATAAAGCTAGGAGCTAATCCAGATGATTGGATATAACACTGGTAAGATAGAACGTGGAACTAGGAAAGTTGCAAAAGCTAGTAAACACAGTCACTGGAAAAGTAAAGTTGAACAGCAGCTTCCTGTTCCTGGAGTCACACTAAATACCCTTAGGTAGTTGGCCATTGGATCACAAGGTCAGCTGAGTGACCGCAGGGCTATCATTGTGGGAGACTAGTCAGGTGATATGGACCAGCATGGTTGCACCCATGCCCAACACCACGGGAACCAGGACTCATGCACAGAAGCCCTAGCAGATCCCGGGGAGAATACTTAGCCCCACCACTCACCTCCACTCCCAACAACTGAACACCTAAGCTGAAGGACGCCGGCACAGCGGTGAGCAACTGCCGATCCCAGGCTGCATCCTGACACTGAACTGTCTTCTGGCTCACTCAATGCATGTGGGGATAGATATCATGATGTCTCTCCCATACTGTCTAGAGCACAGAGAACCTGTTGGGCAGTGGACACAGCAGGGCAGCATCGGGTATAGCAGGCAGGACAAGCAGACTACGAGGACCAGCTGTCAGTGAGTAACACTGAAAAATTGGTTACTGGTTGTGTGCTGTTACTGTGACTCCTCTTATAGAAGGGGGCATTACAGTGGGATATAATGTGTAAGGGGCACTACTTTGTGGCATAATGTGTGAGTGGCACTACTGTGTGGTATAATGTGTCTTAAGGGGTACTATTGTGTAACGTAATGTGAATAAGGTGCATACTGTGTGGTATAACATGTATAAGGGGTACTACTGTGTGGTGTAATGTGAATAAAGGACACTACTGTGTGGCATAATATGAATAAGACACACTACTGTGCAGTATAATGTAAATAAGGTCTACTACTGTATGGTGTAATTTGAATTTGGGGTACTATTGTGTGGCCACACCCATTCCCATTAAGACCACACCATTTTTTGTTGCACACTGTCACTGTTTAAAATATGGTGGGGCACCAATGATTTTTTTGGCACAGGGCACTAAAATGCGTAATTATGGTTTCATGAGCAGGTCCAGGTTGGGACTTGCACTGCACATATCCAGAAAGAGGAGGTATGCATATTTGTGCATGAGGATATTTTTGCACCTTAGACTTGTATGCCCTAAGGAATGGAGAGACAAAGCAGTAGGTAAGGGATGGTGTAATGTATGCTGAGTACAGTACTTATTTTGTTTTTAAAGTTTTAACTAGCATAAAGCAATATTATAAATAAATGATGTCAACATTATTTATTAGTACGGTTTTGTATCATTTTTGTTTCTGCTTTTCTGACATGACAAAGACCACATGGGTATTCATCTTTCATGCTATATCTATTAGCAGGGTAAGAAGTGATAGTATATCCTTTATTTGATAGGACAGTCCCCAACGAAACTGGCTTCATAAGGCCGGGTCATTCCAAAGCCATGTAGCAGCCTTGGCAGGCTGTGGCCTGTGTGCTGTAGAACAAGATGCAGACTTTGGACCATGTAGCAGCCTTCTCAGGCTGTGGCCTGTGGGCTGTAGAACAAGATGCGGCCTTTGGGCGTGTAGCAGCCTTGCCTTGGCAGGCTGTGGCATGTGGGCCATAGAACAAGATGCGCCCTTTGGGCCAGGGGCCGATCTAGACTGTTCTATTAGGGGGGGTGAGTTAATTATTAACTCCGACGCCTCCTTTTTTGTGTACTGGCACCTCCCCTTTTTGGTCCCAGCTCCTCCCCTTCATATGTTTTTTGTTGTTGGCCACATTGATTTTTACAATCAATATATGTTTAAGTACCCCCGTCGCGGCAACCCCTGCGACCCGCCCTTGCGGCACCTGTGCGACCCCTCCCCCCTTTACTTTCACTTACCTCCGTTGCTCCGATGATGTTCTCCCTCCAGGCTCCGGTCAGCTGGCTGCTCTCCCATCCTGCACTGTGACCTGGTCAGCTGTTTAATGCAGCAGCTGACCAGGGTCACAGTGCAGGAGCAGGGAGACCACCTGACAGGAGGGAGGACATCACAGGACCCCCGATCTTTGGTCCCTGGACAGAGGTAAGTTGATTTGTTTTTTATTAGCAGTGATCAGCGTGTGGTCTGTTTAGAAAAATCCAGGCTGGGACCAGCAGAGGCAAAATCCGGGCTGGGACCGGCAGAGGCAAAATCCGGGCTGGAACCAGTAGAAACTGAATCCAGGCTGTAACTAGTAGAAACAGAATCCGGGCTGTGACCAGTAGAAACAGAATGTGTTGTTTCTCTGACTTTAGGAGGTTGAAATATTCTCCCTAAATTCTCTAGCCGAGGGTTGAAGCATCTTGTAACAAGGCCCCAATCATAAACTTGGACTTCCTTTTACTTGGTGAACATCACTTCCTTGTCAGAAACTGGAGAAACAGGAACCACTGATGGCTAATGGGAAAGACCAAAAGCACAGATGTTGGGGGTCTCACACTTGCCACCACTTCTCAGTGGGCGCAGAGCACAGTCTTTAAGAAAGTGATCATCATAACCACAATATAAGCACAGAAGCAGTTCCTGGTGCCACTAACAAAAATGTGATGCCTTACCTTAGTTTGCTTGGAAGAGATGTTAGTCAAGTCCAGAGTAGCACTAGAAAGCTTGGGAATTACTTGAAAAAATTTGGGGAGGAGACTTTGTAGTTTTTCAAGAAGCCAGTAGAAACTTTTGAAATGTTCAAGGTCACAAATATTAGATAACTGGGAGGCCAGTGGACACTTGAGAGGTTGACTAGTACACACAGAAAAAAATTCTTCAGTAGGAGTAGTGGGAATTTGAGAACAAAACTCTGGAGAAGAAGACACAGGAGAATTCCCTGACAGGACTTGTAATGTGACTGGAGTCAAAGCAGCAAAAACAGAATGAATAACCTTCAATTGACCAGAAAGTTCTTGCAGCTGCTGTCTCATGAGTTGCTGAGTTCTTTCCTGTGCAATCACACAAAAGAGTAGGTTTTGAAAAACCGCTTCACCCTGAAACCCGGTGGCTAGTAAGTTCTTGGCTGTTCAAACTGTTACGCACATGTACTAGGGATACCTCTGTAGAGGTCAAGAACTGGGGGGTCAGCAGCAGATGTTGGTGGTGACAGTGATAATGTCTTCCTATTGCGGCCAAACCCAGATTTGGCTAGATTTGCCCAGAGGCGCGAAGTCTAACCCACTTGGTGGTCTTCACCAGTAACCCCTCCTATTGGGATTTTGGTTTCCAAGAGAGCAGGTCGCAGCCCTCTGGACAGGTACCTGGGAATGGCAGAAGACAGAGATATAATACTAGAATTGGTATGGCACTAGGAAACACTGGGAAATGGAGTGGCACTGGAAATACTGGAAAAGATTCAGGCGCTGGTTTGCTCTGGGATACATGGGAATGTAAACCCAGAGGTGCACTGGGAAATATTGGAGATCTAGATGCAGGCACAGACCCAGGAGAATGACACTGGGAGTCAGTACACAGCTGCTGTAATGAGTATACATGCTGGTGATTCAAACACAGAAGCAGGCACAGGAGAATTACACTTGGGGTAAATTTGCTAAGATTAGTTTTTGTCCTGATTTGTCTCGTTTTTAAACACAGATCAAAAATAGCTAATTTTTTCCCTTAAAAAAAAAAAAAATGGGAATTTACCAAGCACCCGGTTTTGCCAGGAACAAGTTGTTTGATGGTGTATTTGATCGATCCTGTCTGTGTTGAAGCCCTGAGTTCCCTGCCTGACTTTCCATCCCAAACAAGCAGCCTGCACATAGCCGTGAAATATGTGCAGGCTGCTTGTTTTTTTTTTCTAGTCTTGTAAAGGGTTAATTTTTTGTAAAAAAATGATGAGGGGGGTCCCCCTCCAAAAGACATAACCAGCCCCAGAGTGGTCAGCCAGTCCTGATTCCTAAAATAATGGGGGGGGGATGTGTAGGGTTCCACCGTAATTTAGGATCCAGCATCTGGCTGCAGGGCCAGTCCTGATTTTATATATAGGGGAAAACAAATGCGTAGGGGTCCTCTATATTTAATACCAGCACTGAACCTAAACCGACCGTGGTGTTATGCCACAGTCAGGAGACCCTATCGCCGGGTCTCCATGGCCAAAGCATTATCACTCCAAGCCGGTCAGCCCAAGCCGGGATCTCAGGGGAGGTGGGGACCCCCCAAGAAGGGGTTCCCCTCTCCCGAAACCCCAGCCTTGGGCTGAAGCCCAGGGCTCTTCACCACACCCCTGGGCTGTGGGTACAGGGGGCAATAATGTGGTATATAGTTTCAAACTATTGTATTTTACAGTGGAACTACAGGTGCCAGCATGTCTGCCCATTGGCACTTGTAGAACTACAAGTGCTAGCAGGCGGCCTGTAAAATAAATAGTTAGAAAACAACAGTACACACTCACCATATACAGTACAACTTTATTACATTCACTTACCTCACTCACACATACTTACCTACTGCCAGCTTATCTGTCCCCTTGTCCATGTAGAATCCAATGGGAGTACCTGGAATAAAGATCTGATACTCACTGTCCCATAATAGCTGCATTTTTAGCAGGATGTATTTAGATGATAAAATGTAGCACATAAAAATTAAAGCGCTACAACTTTATTTTGTACATCTCTCAAGTAAATAACACATAAAAAAAATCTATTCTATGTCATAGGGATAGATGTATGAAGAATTTAAGTTTGACATAACATCAGGTCATCTTAAACACACACATTCCGCAGCACATATCCTAACCCACTGCTCCATGCTCCTTCCTCACTATCTAACCCATCTGTGTCGCCCCTGTCTGTCTGCCCCTCCCCTTTAGAATGTAAGCTCTCACGAGCAGGGCCCTCATCCCTCACGTGCTTCTCCTTCCTCTACTCATAGTATCTTTTACTCCTAACTCCCCACTTGGCACCTAACATTTGGTTGTTAAGGCCCTGCTGCTTGTGTTATGCAGCTATGTTTATAAACCATGTCCTTGTCCTGCAATGTTTTGTATTACTATTAACTGTTTTTCTTGTGTGCTCATTTATGTACTGTGTAAGGCGCTGCGGACTTGGCAACAAAACAAACCGACTGATCCGAAGCCATACGGACAAGTATTGGTATGTGTTGTCACACATACCAATACTTCGTGAATGCCAGCTGATGGGCCTCTTCGGGAATCCCATGGCCCGTCAGCCAATCAGACGCCACTTTACATATAGCGACCGCTCATTGGCTGGTTACATTTGGGTCCATCCAATGTATTTGGGTCTGGTGCTGGTTTGAAATATAGGGGGACCCCTACACATTTTTACCCCTATATTTAAAACCAGTACTGGCCCTGCATCCAGGTTCTGGTTTTTAAAATTCCCCATAATTTTAGGAACCAGGACTGGCTGACCAGTCCGTTGCAAGTTATATCATTTTTTTGGGGGGGCCCACGTCATTTTTTTTAAATTAACCCTTAAAACACAGTTTCTATTATTAAACATACACAAATCACACTGATCTGTGTATGTTTGATGGAAACTCGCAGCTCAGTCGGTGGTGCATTTGCAACTTCTATTGACTAAACGAATAATGGTAAATTCCCGAATTAGGCTGAAGTGAATGAAAAGTACATCCGATGTGAGCCGATGGTGTTATTAATTTCTAGTTAAAAAAATGACCGAATTTGCTGAATTAACACACCCGATTTCATCCGCCAAAAGATGAAAAAAATCACCCGAATTTAATAATGGTAAATTCCCGATAAGCAAAAAAAGTTATATTTTCACCCAAGATTGCAATCTTGGAATAACAAGAATCTTAGTAAATTTACTCCTTGGAATCGGTACACAAATGCTGTGCTAAGTAAGCACGCTGGAGATTCAAATGCAGGTACAGGAGAATGACACTTAGAATAAGTACACAGCTGTTGTGCTGAGTACATATGCTGGAGATTCAATCACAGGCATAGGTACAGGAGAATGACACTTGGAATCAGTACACAGCTGCTGTGCTGAGGGCCTGATTAAGACCTGCTGGCAAATTGCGGCCGCTCGCTGGTAAAAAGGGGCCGGATATATCTAAATTAAGCGCTCGCACTGCATCTCGTAAGGACGCCTTCTATGTCTTAGCGAACCCCGGCAAGAAGCATGCGCAAGTGTATAAAGACGCCCCCTTCCCACTTGCAACACGCATCATCTCCAATATTTGAAGGATTAATCGGTAACATCGAGAGCCATCGGAGCTGCTTGCAGCGCTTGAGGTAAACCTTACCCTCCCGCAAGGACTGCGAGCAGTTCAGGGTAAAAAACAGCCAAGTGACGTGTTCAATTACGTATCTTAGCTAATTATGCACATCCATTAAACTCCGTACTGATGGTCAGACACGCCTGCGTTCGCAGCACCACTCCCCCGTTCACAAGCACCTTCCCCTGCTACCACCCACAAACGGCGCTGTCACTCATTCCACTGCGCAGTCTTTTCAGGGCGAGCAAGCAAAATCTGATTGCTCATACTAGTTTGCAAATGTGCACTGCGACTTATACGCATGCGCAGACGGCTGACCATCGCTCAGAGCGAGCGAGCGCAACTTAGCGTCCGGGTCTGAATCAGGCCCTGAGTATGCCCGCTGGAGTTCCAGATGCAGAACTGGTGTAGAAATTATTAAACTGGAGTTTCAGCACAGAACCAGGCGCTGACATATACACAGGAGAAATAGATGCTGATTAGTGTTAAAATAGTTAAACTGGTGTTTCAACACAGAGACAGGTGCTTACATATTCTCAGGAGAACTAGACACTAGTGCTGGACTCAGCCCACCACTCACCTCCACTCCTGGCAACTGAACACCTAAGCTCAAGGATGCTGGCACAGCGGTGAGTAGCGGCCGATCCCAGGCCACATCCTGACACTGAACTGTCTTCTGGCTCACTCAATGGGTGTGGAGATAGACATCATGATGTCTCTTCCATACTGTCTAGAGCACAGAGAGTGGGCACAGCAGGGCAGCATCGGGTTTAGCAGGCCGGAAAGGCAGACAACCAGGACCAGCAGTCAGTGAGTAACAGTGAAAAATTGGTTGCTGGTTGTGTGCTGTCACTGTGACTCACCCTATAGAAGGGGGCATTACAGTGGGACATAATGTGTAAGGGGCACTACTGTGTGGTATAATGTGTTTAAGGGGTACTATTGTGTAACGTAATGTGAATAAGGTGCATACTGTGTGGTGTTACATGTATAAGGGGTACTACTATGTGGTGTAATATGAATAAAGGGACACTACTGTGTGCAGGGTCAGTGCAAGGTTTCAGGGCGCCCTAGGCAAAGGTTCACAATGCCACCCCTGTTTTTCCCGAAACCCTCCGCCCAGCTCACAGACACATACACAGCACCCTAATAATATTCACATTACCCGAATTAAAGGGTAGTAAGGGCCCCTGTAGTGCCCCCAGTTGTAATGCCCTTGTAGTGCCCCCAGTAGTAATGCTCCCTGCAGTGCCCCAGTAGTATCAATATGGACTATGTACAGCTCAAAATATAATCCTGGCAAAGTTTCCCATCATCAAAATGGCCGTCAGGTCACGAATAAGGAGTATACTAGAAGAATGGGCAGATATACCACACCTAAAATGGCCACCACTGCCTATAAATAGAGTCCCAGTTGGGCAGGAGATCATCTGCTATCCTGAGGAAGCCTGAAGGCGAAACGCGTAGATCGCAGATTCACTGATCCTGACACGAGCCGCACGAGCCGCACAGTGCTCACCGTGGCCATCTTGGAAAGTCTGCCGGCAGACGAACCTACTTCAGAGGACTCTGAGAAACCGTTTCCGATCATCAAGAAGAGGAAGGTAATCATATACCCGGCGATAAGGGAACAAGAGGCGGCCACAGCCCGCACTGGTCTGGGGTGACATCATTATCCCTCCTAGATACTAGAACGCAGGATTGACTTTAAGAAGTACAGTCATACTGTGCTGAGTGTAACCAGGACTAGCTCTACATTGCAGAGCAAGTAAAACGCTATTTAACGTATTGCTTAAGGCAAACACACTATACATGTTGTTTGTAACATCCTATGTTATTTGTTGTATACCGGTATTAGTTCCAATAATTGTGTAGCCACCATTACATATAACATGCTGCCCGTTTTTATACAGTTATTATCATATATATAGGCACACAAGGTGCCTCAATTTGTGACAATAGACAGTATTTATATAATTTTATTATTCATTCTATTAGTACTGTTTAAAATTTCAGTCTTCATTAACTTTCAATATTTTAAATAAAATAAATCTATTTTTATATATTTATCTTGTATGTATTTATTTCTCTGGGAAAATCCTTAATTATTTTTATGATATCTATTGATTATATTGCAGAAGACACCCTTTGTGGGGCTGCAATACATATGTATATTGACTGATTGAATAATTAACTAGCACCACTCATTTATCTATTATCTGATTAACTAGGGTGTTATATGCGCTAGGTGTTCTCTCTCCTTCGCTTCACCACATGTATGTTCACATATGAGTGAGGTTTTGTAGTGCCCTCACTTACACCAAGCTGCAATAACCATAATCAAATAATAGTGGATTAGCGCATCCCTTCCCCCCCTTTTCATATACCATATTGCCGATTGCATTACTATAGGGATAGCAGCTTTTCCTCCCCACCATTTTTTTATATATATTATATATTATCCATCCTATCTATTAACAGCAAGATCTAGTCTCAAAATCAATATCAACCTAAATTCTTAAAATGGCTTTAAATAGAGAAGAAAGATATAAACATCTGGAATCATTTATTCCATGCCCTAAACAGACTAATATAGACAGGGTATCGGAGGATAACTTCTGTGCCCTATACCTGAATTTAGAAAGACTAGAAACTACGGAAATCAAGCAATGGTGGGAAAGTACCACCCTTTGTAGATACCTAGAGCAAAATATGATTCCAAGAGGCATAAGAATAATAAAAAAAACACCTTTCATTCAAAAAGTGACAACTTTTTGTCAAGATGGAATGAGACCCTAGATATTTGCTCATACAATTTAATGAGATTAATTATAGAAGACAGGGAACAATCAATAAAGAATTTGGAAAAAGAAATTGAACAAATTAATAAAAGAATAGAACCCCTGAAGAATCTAGAGGATTTCAAAAAACTGGAATCTCTAACCAAGAATAAGTTAAGGAAAATAGAGGAAGAGGTCATAGAACAGAAAAAAAGGAAATTTGTATGGGATTTAGAAGATTATAAAATAGACTATATAAACTGGAAGATTGGTAAAGTTACAGTACTCCCTGAGGCACAGTATCGTCAACACAAGAGAGAACAAGATAGACAACCAATAAGAAGGTCAACGATCCCAATTAGAAATTCTACTCATAGACAACCCCCACACCAACAAGCAGAGTGGCACCTCCCGCATGCTAATAAAGGACGATACTATCCCAATATGGACTATTCAAGAGCGACCCATGCAAAGGAAAATGGACATCAACAGCAGGATAAAGCCCCCACCATGAAAGGATCACATAGAAGGGATACGGAAGATGTAAGTAAATATCCAAGCGAGCAACAGCTTATTAACAGTTTTTATCAAGGAAAGAAAAGTGTAGAGGAGGAACTAAGTCTTTTGGCACACACACTTATGAACCGTTTGAATGGAAGAAACGGCAACCTTTTGCCAAATAAAGAATATTCATCAAATGTTGAAGAAGATGAAGCTGAAGGCTATATGGATGCCTTTCTAGAACTGATCCAGAATAGCAATAAGGAGATGTATTCACAAGCAGAGGCTATTCCAAAAAACTCACAGAGCCAGAAGATAAAAGGGAAAAGGAAGAAAAGAATGAGTTCAAATACAAGCGAGGAAAGCGAGGAGGAACAAAGACTAAAAAGAAAGAATTACAACCGCAGAAAAGAATCAAAGAAGATCAAGCACCAAAAGGCATATTCAACTTGAGCCGACATCAGTTGAACAAGGCAGAAATCAAGATTCTACAGAAAGGTTTGAAGTTTGCACCTGCGAATAAATTGAATAAATTTAATACATATATAGACTTACATAAGTTTGTACGCAAGTTAACTCTTAAAAAATTCTTCATTCAGAAACCTCCAAAAAATAAGAACGGGGAAAGTACAGAGGAGAAAAAATGAATGAATTCCAACATACCAAACTACGACCTAAATCTACCTTCTACCCCAGCATTTAAAGGGACCGTTCATAAGAACATTTCAAAAACTGGTGGAAAAGGATATAGAAAAGATGACCGAAAAAATCAGCAAGAAAAAAAGAAATATCACTAAAAAAGAAAAGGAAGCAATGGACGCACTAAAAGAAGATAAGAATCTGGTTATTAAACCAGCTGACAAGGGTGGGGGTATTGTACTTATGGACCGGGAGTCATACAACGAAGAGGCCTTAAACCAACTTCAGGATAAATGTACCTATGAGCCATTGAAGAAAAATCCAACTATAGAATATAAAAAAGAACTAGGTATATTATTGAAGAAAGTTCTTGACGCAGGGATCTTGACTTCACAAGAATTTCAATATATTAAAAATGAAGATCCCATCATCCCAGTATACTACCACCTTCCGAAAGTACACAAAGACACTAAAAAACCACCTGGGAGACCAATAATAGCAGGAGTGGGGTCACTTACTTCCAATTTGTCCGGATATGTAGACAAATTCCTACAACCAGTGGTGAGATGCCAACCCGGATATATCAGAGATACAACGCATGTTCTCAACATATTAAAGGACATCACCTGGGAAGAAGATTTGATCCTAGCCACATGTGACATCAAGGCCCTATATACGTCTATTGAACACAAGATGGGCTGTGCCAATGTAAAGAAGAGGTTAGAGAAGGACTCGGGTTTACAACAACTACAAATCAATTTTATTATAGAAGCTATCGACTTTATATTGCATCACAACTTCTTCTGGTATGGTGATACGTTCTATGTCCAATGTAGAGGAACAGCAATGGGGACCAAATTTGCGCCATCGTATGCCAACTTGTTCCTGTCTCAGTGGGAGGAAGAGAATATATGGAACAATGAGTATTACGGAGCAGAATTGAAATTGTGGGCAAGATACATAGACGATGTTATCATTATATGGAAAGGACCAAGAGTAAAACTGGAACACTTTATACAAACCCTTAATGACAAAGCCAATCTGGAGTTTACCAGCACAATTAGTGCTCATACGGTGAATTATTTGGATCTTACCATATACATTGAAGAAGGACTTATTCACACTAAGACCTTTATCAAAGCTACAGATTGCAATAGCTATTTGGAAGCCACTAGTAACCACCTCAAAAAATGGTTATCTAATATCCCAGGGGGGCAATTGAGAAGATTACGACGCAATTGTTCGAAGGTAAAAGATTTCGTAACACAATCACAAGAAATGCTTACCAATTTTAGAGATAAAATGTACAATCCGCAACTCCTCAAGAAAGAAGAACAGAAGATTTATAATATAAATAGAGAAGATCTCTTGAAGTACAAAGAAATATCTGAAGACAAACCAGAAAAACTTTTATTTATTTCCAATTACTCTGCGCAGAGCAGGTTATTGGAAAATAGTATTAAGAAACACTGGCATATCCTTCAGGCGGACGAAGACCTTAGAGCATTCCTACCGGAACACCCGAGGATGGTATATAGAAGAGCCCCCACTATCAGAACCACACTGGTGAGTAGCCACCTGAAGGAAGAACAAAGTGAGAAAACATCAAAAACCACTGGCTTCTCCAGATGTGGGATATGTACAGCTTGCAGAAAAACTGAGGGGAATTGCACACAAATCGTTAAACAGGTTACTTCGTTCAGTAACAATAAAGAATTTACCATCAGAGACCGCATTAATTGTCAAACGATAGGGGTGATTTACATGCTTACATGCCCTTGCGGGCTACAGTATGTAGGAAAAACAAAGAGGAAATTACATGTCCGCATACAAGAACATCTCTGTAATATACAGAATAAGAAAGAAAATCACAGTATTCCAATTCATTTCACAGAAAAACACAACAGCAATACTAAAGATTTACAGTTTATTGGCCTTAAGAAGATAAAACCACCATGGAGAGGAGGAAATATCGACGATCTGCTGAGCAAGGAAGAGACTAAAATAATATATAGAATGGGAACCCTAAACCCTTAGGGTCTAAATATAGATATAGAGATTGCGCCATTTCTCTAATAACTGTCTCCGATAATTTTTACTAAAATAGTGTACTTGCCCATGTCTATGTACCAGTAATGCACCCATTTACCCCTAATATACCTATGATTATGAGGTATAGATAAAGGGTATCCTTTGAATAAAGTAATTTTCAATATAAGTAAATTTAGGTTTTTCTAGGGAAGTTTATATTCTATTTTAATTAAATATTATTACAATTTTTATACACATACTTATTAGTATGGTGCTATTTCCAATCCAGTTTTTTCCAATCCAGTTTTTATTATCATTTATTATTACTTTTTATTTATTATTTAATTAATTATTATATATATTTTTCCAAGAATATTACCCTAATTGGGACGATTATGTAATATTGTTATTTAATGTTGTATGTTTTTGTGTCTATGTGAGTATGTCTTATAATCAATATGGACTGTGTACAGCTCAAAATATAATCCTGGCAAAGTTTCCCATCATCAAAATGGCCGTCAGGTCACGAATAAGGAGTATACTAGAAGAATGGGCAGATATACCACACCTAAAATGGCCGCCACTGCCTATAAATAGAGTCCCAGTTGGGCAGGAGATCATCTGCTATCCTGAGGAAGCCTGAAGGTGAAATGCGTAGATCGCAGATTCACTGATCCTGAAAGGAGCCGCACGAGCCGCACAGTGCTCACCGCGGCCATCTTGGAAAGTCTGCCGGCAGACGAACCTACTTCAGAGGACTCTGAGAAACCGTTTCCGATCATCAAGAAGAGGAAGGTAATCATATACCCGGCGATAAGGGAACAAGAGGCGGCCACAGCCCGCACTGGTCTGGGGTGACATCATTATCCCTCCTAGATACTAGAACGCAGTATTGACTTTAAGAAGTACAGTCATACTGTGCTGAGTGTAACCAGGACTAGCTCTACATTGCAGAGCAAGTAAAACGCTATTTAGCGTATTGCTTAAGGCAAACACACTATACATGTTGTTTGTAACGTCCTATGTTATTTGTTGTATACCGGTATTAGTTCCAATAATTGTGTAGCCACCATTACATATGACATGCTGCCCGTTTTTATACAGTTATTATCATATATATAGGCACTCAAGGTGCCTCAATTTGTGACAATAGACAGTATTTATATAATTTTATTATTCATTCTATTAGTACTGTTTAAAATTTCAGTCTTCATTAACTTTCAATATCTTAAATAAAATAAATCTATTTTTATATATTTATCTTGTATGTATGTATTTCTTTGGGAATATCCTTAATTATTTTTATGATATCTATTGATTATATTGCAGAAGACACCCTTTGGGGGGCTGCAATACATATGTATATTGACTGATTGAATAATTAACTAGCACCACTCATTTATCTATTATCTGATTAACTAGGGTGTTATATGCGCTATGTTCTCTCACCTTCGCTTCATCCCAGTAGTAATGCTCTTGTAGTGCCCCCAGTAGTAATGCTCCCTGCAGTGCCCCCAGTAATAATGCCCTTGTAGTGCCCCTTGAAGTGCCCCCAGTAGAAAGGGCCCCTGTAGTGCCCCTAGTTGTAGTGCTCCCAATAGTGCCCCCATATGATGCCCCCAGTAGTAAGGTCCCTGTGGTGCCCCCAATAGTAAGGCCGCTGTAGTGCCCCCATATGATGCCCCCTGTAGTAAGCCACCGCGCACACACACACATTACAAAAAATACTTCCAGTGCCATGACATCACTCCCATAGTGCCCTGCGGGACCGAAAGCCAAAGCTAAGGAGTGAGCTCCATCCTCCGGCCGCTGCGGGTGCCGGGAGGAGAGGACCTGCTGGTAACACAATCTCAGTAGGTGCCCGGCAAATGGAGGGTGCAGGGGGTGCGATTGCGCCATAGCAATTGCACCCCCTCCATAGTTAGGATGGACTCAGAAGCGCCCTCCACTGGCCGGCGCCCCTAGGTCGCTGCCTAAGCTTGCCTAGCGGAAGCGTCGGCCCTGACTGTGTCATAATATGAATAATATAATGTAAATAAGGTCTACTACTGTATGGTGTAATTTGAATTCGGGGTACTATTGTGTGGCCACACCCATTCCCATTAAGACCACACCATTTTTTGCTGCCCATTGTCACTATTTAAAATATGGTGGGGCACCAATGCTTTTTCTGGCACAGGGCACTAAAATGCCTAATTATGGTTTCATGAGCAGGTCCAGGTTGGGACTTGTACTGCACATATTATTGATTCCTAATAGTCGCTAGTCGCTATTTTGCACTGCAAGTCGCTTAAGAAAGAATTGCTTTCCAGTCCAATCGTGTGGTTCCAAAGCACAAAAAGTTATTTATGTAAAGAAAAAGTAACACGATGAAAGATTTAACAATTAGAGTAAAAAGCAATCAATAATAGTACAAGCCACTACGTACGCATGCGCACTGGTCCCAGCATACAGTCATCAATCCAGAAGCCTGTGATCATCAAAGAGGATGTCTGTACACTGGAGTCAGGTCACAGCTTATATACCTTACAGAGTTCAACGTCAACAAAGGAACTAGTTGACAGGTTTCCATTGGTTCTTGCTTCTGGATAATCTGGTCATTGGTCGGTTCATACGGTGTCATCAGGGGTATGGCTTAGTCCTCAAATGGTCACATTGTGTAGTTTCCTGCCTAACAACTGGTTAATACTAGCTACAACACTGCATATTGATAATAACATTCTATGCAATAACTCCCTATCATCCATAACTAGCGGTCGCAAGATGCAACTCCTTTGCCGATAAGAACGGAAGTCTGCAAATAAACAGGGATTTAGTATGATACCAAACATGACATGTCCACTATGTTCTAAACCTTAGATCTCATTTAAATACATATTACATCATAATTATTAGTTAAAAATACCTTTAATAACTCTGGTTAGTAACTATTGTGAATGGGAACCATTTTATACATATGCGTTCGCATATGTGCATCTGTGCATTGGAATAGGAAGTGTTCTTATGTAAGTATGTGAATACGCATGTGAGCGTCTATGTGTACGCATGTGGATACACATACGAGCATCTATGTGTATTCATATAAGTTTATGTGTGTGCGTTATGTGCATCAGTGTATGTGTGTGGTGGATTCGCATTTCTGCGCATCGGATTGTACCGATGCAAAGTAGCGTCCGGTTTACTTGACATCAGACTATAGACGACCAGATTGCCAGATAATAATTGTAAGCGATCATATTCAATTTGATTCGACAGCCCACCCTTTGATAGCAATCATAAAACTATCACATTCTAATCTTAACCTTTCTAGTCATGCATAGTAATTTATTATTCAATGTTCTAAACGGTATTACACAAATTGGTAATTGAACCGTCAATAATGCATTTCATGAAAGGATAAAACAACCCTTAAATGCCATCTGCGGATCTACAGGGGATCATTGGTAGGATGTGGGATCTCATCGAACCTATAAAGGAAGTCTGGGGGGGAATTGAGACTACATTACCTAGGATGTTTAACGGAACATTTACAATAATTATTATTATACATGACTTAGTCTATTCACAAATTATTATCTGATGGCACATTCAATATCAGGATTGTAATGCAGTTCTTTATCAACCTTAGTACCTATTCCACCACCACTCACCACCATCATGTCATTTTCACGGTTTACCTTGGTGGTACATTTTCCACCCTTTACCACATTAAGAAAACATCTGAAACATAAACCAATTACTAAAATGACAATAAGTATAAGAATAAGGAGCTTACCTATACTAGCAACCATCTCCTGTACCCATTCTCCCAGACCGGCGAACCATTTTACAGGGTTTAACCAAGAGAACCATTTCTCTACCTTTACCTCTGTCTCATACAATGAAGTATTATGGTCCTTCTGAAACTCCCACTTCAGTTGTATGATTTCATCCATTCTCCGGTCTATCACCACTAGTATTATTGGTGATGTACGTGCAACACTTGACACCAAATTTGGTGGCCAAAGTCACACAATATCAACCAGTAACAGCTGTCAGGTAGCTTAACAGTAGCCTATGTTGTACCAATTCCTGTTTACAAGCCTGTAGCTCCTTACCAGTATACTTGAAAGTGTCATCATACATCTCGGTGATGTTGTCTATTAATTTAGCCAGGTCTTGGATATATCTAAAATTTAAAGTTCCCTGAGTGATCCTGGTGGGATCTAATGCTACCAAAATTTGGAAACCAGTTGTTTCACTAATCAACTGTGTGGTTATATGTTCTTCACCAGGTATCATATTTCTTTTGTCATGATGTTCATACTGCGTATGTATGTAGGGAGGTGGTGCGGTTTTATGGATACCAATAATTTCATCATGTGTAAGGGTCATAATTTCTGGTACCACCCTTCCAAGGTAACATAAACCTTCAGAACTCGGAGAGAGCCACTTCTACACTTTCCTCCCACATATAAGATACACATCATCTGGGAGAATGTAAGGAACAGAATGCATCATTTTCATTGAACACATTATTCTAACAAAGAATCTCGCCCCTATTTCTCTCATTTGACTGGTACACATTTCTGGTTGTATATCGTTTGCATAGTATCCTAATGCTACTATGCCAACCATTAATTTGTCGTAACTACACGTGTACTGATACCGGAAGTTTCTCCCACTTGCAAAAATACTGTGTACAAGTTCAGAATTGATAGGCTCATTATCAGCTCTGTGCGAAAAGGTCATTGTCTGATTGTTTCAGATCACCTCCCAATTGCCTGGTTTTCTGATATTTGTTATATTGAAGCATACCAGGGATCTATCTACATGGTACTGGTGGAGCTTAAGACTAGGGGGTCTAGATATATTAAAATTTCTTGTCCACCGGTCTTCCCCCATGTAATTCAAGTACCTCTGCTAACTTTAATGGGTATGGCACTAATCCCAACTTACTATGTCCTTGAGGTACTTGTGAGCACACCCAACAATCTGTCTGGTTTAACACCTTACATCAGCTTAATGACATAGCACAGGTGCTTGTAAAGGGCGGGGTTTACACTGAACCATAGAAAAAAAAAAGATTCCCTCCAGCACAGTGCAGAAAAGTCAACAAAAAATACTTAAATCCTACATGATGAAAGAGATTAGAATAGAGATAATAGAGGTGACAACATTTTCAATTTCTGTTGCTGCTGTTTCAGCTGTTTACTCATTTTTATAAGATATCTCACAGTAACCTCATTATTACTCTTCAAATCATTCTGTGGACTTATAATCAAATGAGGTTGTCTCCAAAACAGTATCTCAAAGGGGGACAGATTATGAGGAGATCTAGGAGTGGTTCTGATGCTATGGAGGATGAGCGGTAAGGCTTCTGGCCATCCTAATCCAGTTTCAGCCATGATTTTACTCAGTTTATTCTTAATAGTACCATTCACTCTCTCCACCTTCACACTGGCTTGCGGTCAGTAGGGGGTGTGAAGTCTACGATTGATACCCATTAGCTTACACATGTTCTGAAAAACATCACCAGTGAAATGAGTACCCTTGTCACTTTCTATGATTTTAGGGATATCATATCTGCATACAAATTCCTGTACAATCTTTTTAGCAGTAAACACAGCAGTATTAGTGGCAGCTGAATATGCCTCTACCCAATTAGAAAATACAACAGTACAAACTAATACATACTTGAGATTCCTGCAAGGTGGTCATTAAATTAAATCATTTTGTATTACCTGAAAAGGACTGTCTGTTGGAGGGATATGGGATGGCTCAGTGGGTATCATCTTCCCGACATTTTTCCTCAAGCAAGTCAAACAGGACATTGCTCTTTCCAGCTTGAGAAGAAAAGCCTTGTGCACACCAATATGCTCTGACCAACTTGCACATACCTTCATTTCCCAGGTGAGTCAGACCATGTGCTGTCTCAGCCAAGCTTGGGTAATATACCTTGGGAGCAACAGGCCTACCTTGTCCATCTCTCCAGAGTCCAGAGGACTCCTGAACACATCTCTTCGATCTCCAGACTGCCTTTTCCTGTAGGGAACACAAAGTTTGCATCTCAATTAATTTCTGCGTGTCTATTGTCTGGAAGACCATCACTTTATCAGTTGTTAAGTTAAGTTTATGCGTAACCCTGCTGCCCATTTGGCAGCTTCATCTGCCCTGTTATTGCCCATTGACACCATGTTTTCTTCGCATGTGTGGGCTTTACATTTGATGACAGCTACTGCCTTAGGTAGCTGGATCGCTGTCAGGAGTCATTTTATGTGGTGTGAGTGTGTGACTGGTGTGCCTGCTGCTGTCATAAAATTTCTAAGATGCCAAAGAGCCCCAAAATCATGCACTACCGCAAAGGCGTACCTAGAGTCAGTGTAGATATTAGCGGATTTACCTTCTGCCATTTCACATGCTCTCCTTAATGCCACCAGTTCAGCCACCTGTGCTGAATGAGGTGGACCAAGTGGTTCAGCTTCTACAACATCCTTATCATTTACTTTACAAGAGCATAACCTGTGAATAATTCTCTTGTGTCAGTTTGTCTATGACAACTCCCATCTGTGTAAAACGTCAAATCCACATTTTCTAATGGTGTATCACGTATGTATGGTCTTGCAGTAAAGGTCTGATTCAAATACTCCATACAATCATGTGTGTCAGTATACCTGCAAAACTCACCTTCAACCAGAGACTCACCTTCCTCCACCCTTTGTGCATCTCGAGGCACATATGGTAAGTACGTTGCTGGATTTAACGTATTGCACCGTTTAATGGTGATATTTGCAGGTGCCATTAGAGCTAGTTCCCATGTCGTGAATCTAGCTGAAGAGACATGCCTGGTTTGGGCAGAATTCAACAAAGCAGACAGTTGTATCATGCAGTATACAGACAGTCGTATCATGCCCTAATACTACATCCTCACTCTTATTTACCAGAAGAGCAGTTGCAGCTACACTTCTTAAACATGTTGGGAGTGATCTTGCTACAGTGTCCAGGTGTGCACTGTAGTAAGCTAAAGGTCTACTAGCATCACCATGTTTTTGTGTGAGGACACCTGCTGCACAGCCATCAGCTTCCGTACAATATAACTCAAAGGGTTTTTCATAATCTGGCATTCCCGTGTGTGTCACGGTTGGATTTTGAGGATGGCACAAATTCCTGCAATGGTAATGCCAAAATAGAAAAACCTGGGATCCACGTCCTGCAGTATCCACACATGTCCTTGAAGGTATGGATTTGCTGCTGGTTTTGCGGCAGTGTCATGGTCTGTATTCTGTCAGTTGTCAAGTGTCGTAGCCCCTGGGTTAGACAGTGTCCCAAGTATTTAACCTTAGTCTGGCATGGCTGTAATTTGTCCTTTGCAACCTTGTGCCCTGTTTGTGAGAGATGAAGTAACACCAGTTCAGTATCATTTAAACATGACATAAACGAATCAGAGCACAACAACAAATCATCTACATACTGGATGAGGACAGACCAATTGCTTGGTTGAAAAGATGAACAGTCGTGTAAGGCCTGAGAGAAAATACTGGGACTATCTATGAAACCCTAGGGCAATCTTGTCCATGTATATTGTACCCCTCTGTAGGAAAATGCAAATAGATATTGACAGTCAGGGTGAGGAGGGACAGAGCAAAATGCAGAACATAGATCAATGATAGTGAAGTGGGTTGCAGATGGTGGAATCTGCATGAGGATGACAGCTGTATTGGGCACTACGGGGAATTGGCTCTCAACAACTTTAACACCCCTAAGGTCCTGTACTAATCTATAGCCCCTCCCCCCAGCCTTCTTCACTGGATAAATGGGACTATTGGCTGGACTAGCTGTACGAATTAAAATACCCTGTTGCAGCAACCTTTCAATAATGGGATAAACCCCTAGCTCCACATCTGACTTTAATGGGTACTGAGGGATTTTTTGAGCCTGCCTACCACTCTTCAAATTTACCATTACACGAGATACATTTGCCATCAATCCAGTGTCCTGTCAATCTTTGGTCCAGAAGGAACCTGGTATTTGTAATAACATTTCTTTTACCTGAGATGGACTTTGTTCTAGCATGGCAGAGTGTAACATTAACCTTTGTGGACTATCCAAGATATCCTGTACCTCATGCGCAACCTTTTCCGGTATATCTAGGTATATACCATCAGGGGTACAGTATATAACACAACCCGTTTTACACAGCAAATCCCTTCCCAGCAGGTTAGTAGGAGCTGCAGCTGCCAAGAGAAAGGAATGCTTGGTTTGCAGCGGCCTCATAGTAACTTCTGCCAATCTGGTTAGAAGGTAATGATGTACCCTCCCTGTTACTCCCATTGCTGAAATGGTTTTGTTAGTAACCTGTAAATTAAATGGAGAATTTATCACTGATCTGGTCACTCCTGTATCTACAAGAAAAATGAGTTTAATACCAGATATATCAACTGTCACTGTAGGTTCTTCCCTAGTATTCTCAGTTAACCTGACTGGCTGTAGACTACAGGTATGACCTAACCCCTAGCATTGACTATCATTCTCCAGTAAAGCGTTTGCTGTAACTATGTGAGCAGGTAACTGTTGGAATCTTTCTGAATCTTGTGAGTGCCGTCTGCTGATATGTGTTGTAAGACTGTGGCTGTGGACCCTCTAGAGCCTGAATGCTCACTGCCATTAACTTCTCACTCAGTGCCTCTTTCTTCCTGCAAATGTTCTTGTCATGTTCTATGGCTGACTCTCTAAGTGCAACTACAGTAATCACTCTCCAGTTAGGTAGAGAGGTTTGCACTCTGACTTTTAGATTGTCTTTGAGACCATCCATTAGTACCGTTACAGCTACTTCCCTGTGGTGTCCATCATCCTTTATATCTGCTATCCCAGTGTACTGAGTTATTGCTAGCAGCGCTTGGGCAAAATAATCTGATGCCAATTCACTATCCTTTTGTTTAATAGTCAAAATTTTGCTCCAGTTCACTACCACTGGAAAGTATATGGCCACCTGTGTAATTATATGCTTTATATTCAACTGATTATCCTCATCAGTTAAGGGTTAATCCTCCTCCAATACACAATCCTTAACAAACTTTTGCACATCAGTATTGGAAGGAAGACAGGCCCTTAACACCACTCGCCAATCCTTATTGGTTGGTTCATGAGCATTACCCAAACATTTAATACATTTCTGGCATTTGGCTAACTCTTTCCTAGGGTCTGGGAAGTCTGACATGATGGAATGTAATTCTGCTCTAGTCCATGGACAATGCATTTCTACATTCCTGATAGGAACTACACATTCTTTGTCTGGTTTCCCATTGGCAACTGCAATTGTACAGACAGGATGCATACTTACCACCTCACTCTGTTCAGGAATTGCTGGACTTACTGTTTCAGTACTAAGAATGTTCCCTCTCCTACTACGCTCTACACTAGTCTCACCAATTTCAGCTGCTGCCCCTGCTGGTTGAATCACTGCCTTTCCTGGTCTCTGTTGAACATCTAGTAAATTAACAGCTTGGGAAATGGCTGAAATTACAATAGATTCATCATCTTCTACAATTACATTTTCCTTGAGATGACTTAAAACAGGGTATATGTTACTTATTACGATTTTTTAATTATTTTGAATACCGGCTGTACTTCTACCTGCGGCCGCATACAGCGCAGGCGGTTTGCATTCGCTATCTTCTTTATGCACAGTGACGCTACCTTGCAGTGTGGGTACGCTACCGGGTGGCATTTTGCTTTGCAGTATGAGTACGCTCTTTTGCGGCATGCTACTATGCCACGTGTGTGTGCTATTTTGCGGCATGAACACGCTGCCTAGCGGTGTGAGTACACTGCTTTGCGACGCACATACACCACCATGCCATGTGTTCCCCTCGTGCTGCTACAACTTTAAACAATCATTATACTTTACTCTTTTCTTTAGAGATTTGACTAAACATATGTTATCTCTAACTGTATTTAGTATCTCCAAATTGAAACTGGCAACCTTGGGAAAGGGTTTCACACATCCCTTGGTCATCTTGACCCATATGTCACAGTACACAGTTGCGTACGTGCCATACTTCTCATTCCTAAGCAGCATCTCATCGATCAACAATAGAGACTGCTTAGCACCCATTCCAGGACAATGCTTTGCTTCCTTCTAGAGATTTTGACCTGTGGACGAATTACAACAAGCTGCATCCACTCACTCCCACCCACTTCCTCCCACTGTGTACAACCAACCGCTAAGCATGTTCTGCCAGTTTTACACAATGAGGAAACAGAGGCCCTGATTCAGAGCCGGACGCTTTTTTTGTTGTGCACCCACAGCTATTGCGAGCGACCAGGATGATGTTCGCCATGGTCAATACCATCGCGACCATCGGGATTGCGACGAGACCCTTGTGGTAGGGTCTCATGGCCACAAGCCCCAGAGAGCTTCTGGCTCTAATAGAGCCGGAAGCTCTCCCACTGACATCATTTGTGATGTCAGTGGGGCCGCCCACTGACATCACAGGCATTCGCCTGGGAACGCCTCTGTTTGTGAAGCCACCCCCCAACCATGCCTACCAAATGGGGTGAGCTGTCAATCACCATCGACAGCTCATCCCCTTTGGTGTGAGACCCAGAGCGACGGAGCACCCATCGCTAGCTGGGCCTGACGCATGCACATGACGGAGCCGGCTCCGTCGTGCGCATGCCCAGTGGGCAAACATCGACACGATTGCAAGCGCTCAGCGCTTGTGACCGGGTCTGAATCAGGCCCAGAATCCAGCCTATGCTATACTCCTGCTTTCCAGATGAATTTATACCAAGCTTCCTACTTTGAGTTACTTTCCACTGGTATCAATTAAGTATTCCTTACCCTTACCAGTGATTTCCTCAACTAATTCCACAATCATGGTTTTTCCACAACCATGTGGTCCGATCGCATTGCCCAGAGATGCTAACCTATCAATGGACTTTGCAATTACAATTGGAAGTCGACCGAGAAACACCCTCTGGTTTCTCACCCAGCTATACCTTCTGTGTATAACTGCTCCAGCTTGCCCTATCCGCCTCTTGGACACCTTTTTTGCCGGCCCTGTCTAATTTCAACAGTTCTAAAAGTAAAAACCTTCTCTCAGTTTTTCTTTTTCCTTATCCTTATCACATCACAAGCATACGTTTCACATTCATATACCTTTGTTTTCTGCGCAGAAAAATGCTTTCCCTATTGGCAATACCTATTCAGAGGATTTTAACAGGTGATACAAGGCTATCTATTACGATTGTTTAAACATGTGGCATCAATACATGGAAGATGCATACGCTATTTGCGAATCGCCTATTGCAGCGCAAAAGTGACAATAAAAGAAACTGACTTTTCTCTCTTGTCCCTGGATTCTAATCAGCGCTCCTTAGATCACCCAAAAATGGATATTCTATTTCACAACACTGAGTACAAAACAGGCATTAAAACACATTGTGTTCTTACCCTTATATGACTAGTCCACCCTTTGTTGAGCAATCGAAATCCGGTCGTTTTGAGTCATTTCTGGTAGCATGACTTCAAGCACGAGCCCCCATCTATTGATTCCTAATAGTCGCTAGTTGCTATTTTGCACTGCAAGTCGCTTAAGAAAGAATTGCTTACCAGTCCAATCGTGTGGTTCCAAACTTTCCAAAAAAGTTATTTATGTAAAGAAAAAGTAACACAATGAAAGATTTAACAATTAGAGTAAAAAGCGATCATTAATAGTACAAGCCAATGCATATGCATGCACACTGGTCCCAGCATACAGTCATCAATCCAGAAGCCTGTGGTCATCAAAGAGGATGTCTGTACACTGGAGTCGGGTCACAGCTTATATACCTTACAGAGTTCAACGTTAACAAAGGAACTAGTTGACAGGTTTCGATTGGTTCTTGCTTCTGGATAATCTGGTCATTGGTTGGTTCATAGGGTGTCATCAGGGGTATGGCTTAGTCCTCATACGGTCACATTGTGTAGTTTCCCACCGAACAACTGGTTAATGCTAGCTACAACACTGCATATTGATAATAACATTCTATGCAATAACTCCCTATCATCCATAACTAGCGGACGCAAGATGCAACTCCTTTGCCGATAGGAACGGAAGTCTGCAAATAAACAGGGATTTAGTATGATACCAAACATGACATGTCCACTATGTTCTAAACCTTAGATCTCATTTAAGTACATATTACATCATAATTATTAGTTAAAAATACCTTTAATAACTCTGGTTAGTAACTATTGTGAATGGGAACCATTTTATACATATGCGTTCGCATATTTGCATCTGTGCATTGGAATAGGAAGTGTTTGTATGTAAGTATGTGAATATGCATGTGAGCGTCTATGTGTACACATATAAGTTTATGTGTGTGCGTTATGTGCATCAGTATGTGTGTGGTGGATTCACATTTGTGCGCATCGGATTGTGCCGACGCAAAGCAGCGTCTGGTGTACTTGACATCAGATTATAGATGACCAGATTGTCAGATAATAATTGTAAGTGATCATATTCAATTATTTGACTTCGACAATATCCAGAAAGAGGAGGTATGCATATTTGTGCATGAGGATGTTTTTGCACCTTAGACTTGTATGCCCTAAGGAATGGAGAGACAGAAAGCAGTAGGTAAGGGATGGTCTAATGTATGCTGAGTACAGTATTTATTTTGTTTTTTAAATTTTATCTAGCATAAAGCAATATTCTAAAAAAATTATGTCAACATTATTTATTAGTACGGTTTTGTATCTTTTTGTTTCTGCTTTTTTCTGACAAAGACCACATGGGTTTTCAACTTTCATGTTATATCTATTAGCAGGGTAAGAAGTGATAGTATACTGGGTGACAGTAACTATTAGGGATAATGTGTCACGAATGGTGTCTGTGAGATACCTGTCTCAGGTGATGAGCGGGATTCAATGGAGACCGGCATGACTGGAACCACAGATGAAGTGGATAGCTCTATTTGCAAGATTTGTGTAGCAGTGAAAACAGCCTTTTATGATAAATGACAGAAACTTGGAGGAACCGGACTGGGACCGGCAGGAGAACTTGTTGAGTTGAACTGATGAACTAGGAACTTGACTCTGGACTGGAATAACGTGGATAGAACTGATGAGCTTGGAACTTGACTCTGGACTAGAATAACATGACAATGGCTGAAGGGAAATCAGGTAAAGCTGAGATGAGGGTTAAACAGGGTGATCCAGAAATGCTGTGATAAGGTTGGAACTCAGGTACAGGCTGGATAGGGTAATAGGGAATAACAGGTTCAGGAAAGAATGGGTAGGTTTGGGATTTAGGTTCGGGGAGGTACTAGGTAGGTAAAAGGAGCAGGAGTTGATCCACAGCAGGAAGCAAAACAGGGTGACACGATGCAGATTTACAGGGTGCCAGGGACCAACCAGGAGTAAGGCTAGCAGCAGAACACAGGCCAGGTATTGCTGTAACAGGGCATCTGGATGCCAGGTATTGCTATAGCAGGTTTTCGGGATTTACCAGGGGTTGCTGTCAGCAGGTTTACTGGATTGCCAGGTATAGCTGTAACAGCTTTTCTGGATGCGCCAGGGGTTGCTGTCAGCAGGATTCAGGGATACATTTGTGTACAGAAACAGCAAGATCCATACACCACGGGAAGACGAGATGTTCAGGCTCAGAATGTTATCAGGAGAGGATATATATACCCTGGATCTGGCTGCAATTGGTGGATATGGACAGGTGGTCTGGTAGTAGCATTCTGAGTGGTGGAAGGCACAACATGCAGAGGGAGTATTCATCTCTGCAGCACTGAGTCAGAACTACACCTGTGATTCCAATCAGGGCTAGCAATGCTCACACACAGGGGTGGCTCAGGTGGGAAGGGAATGCACACAATCAGTTGGGAAGGGAATGCACACAGAAGTGTAGCAGCCAGCATGACCAGAGCAGATCCTCCAGGCAATCACACACACAGATCCATGGAGCCAGCTGGCAGTGGAAAGTCAACAGGCAAAAGGTAAAAACCAGACAGGGTCGTGACATAATGTGGCTATCAATATGAAATTTGTGCAGACGTGCTGGGAGCGGTAGTCCTCCAGACAGAAAGTTAAACTAGGTGTGGCAAGATCAATGTAAGAGCACCATCTCCAGGAGTAAATGGTTACAGTAGTCAAGCAATAGTATACCAGTCTAGGGCTTAGAATTTTAGCTACTATCTATTATCCTCTGATAGGTGGTTGGTGCCCCATATAAATCAAATTGCAACATCTTATATTGGAACAGACATCTTTTCTTTTGCATTGTCTGTCAATGCACTTGCCAGTACCCTTTGGTTAAGTCTAGAGTGGTTAAGTACCATGTTGTTCCCGGGCTTTCAAGTAGTTCATCCACACAAGGCATTGGATAGGCATCAAACTTAGACACACTATTCAATTTATGGAAATCATAGCAGAAGCGTAACCTCCCATATGAGTACAATTGGACTTGACCACTCACTATGTGACTATTTAATTATATCTATTGGCAACATAAGGCCCAAAAACACATCTTCCATAATGCATTGTTAGTATTTCAGTATCTATATAATTTTCTATCTATCTATCCATGTATTGACTAGGATATTTCATGATACCCAAACCTGATGGTTTATGTACATCACACAGGTGGTGTGAAATCTGCACGTGCACAGACGTTGCCTGCGCATGTGCAGATCTCATTCTGCGAGAACGCTTGCAGTACCCTGGACGCCACAGCCTGATTGACAGGCTGTAGCCTTTTGGAGGAAGAGCAGGGTTGGTGACAGTCAGCGTTGCAGAAAACAGGGGCATGTCACCCCCCTGTTTTCTGGTCATGCTAAAGCCAGTGGCTGTGTCCTTGGATTCGGCTTCACTGGCTTCAGCAGTGTGAATTCACTGGTCATCCTGAGTAACCTGAGGGTTACACAGATAACCAATGCTCACTCAGATGATATGATGCTGTGTCCTTGGACACATCAGTAGATCAAAGAACCGGCAGGTGTCTATTTACACAAGACAACGCCTGCGGCATTATCTTGTTATTGCTCAGCCAGTGTGTACAAAGATGCAGCTGCTGTGTGATATGCATACATCTCTAAGTCAGGCCCTACAGTATATTGTGATGCCTTCATCCCATTATATGAATGCCAACATCAGCTATTCGGGAAGCCGATGGACGTAATCCCGACCGCTGGCTTCCCGACTGTCTAATCCCGGCAAGGCACTAATGACAGGCATCGAAATCCCGACGCCTGTCATTAGACTTACACCGGGAGCCCGACACCTGGCTTACCGATCGAAAGTAAGCCGGTCGCCAGGCGCGGGCAGCTGTGGGGGGAAGGGTTAGGTTAAGGGCTCCCGGGGGGATTTAGGGTTAGGCACCCCCCCTGTGGGAGGTTAGGTTTAGGCTAGGGGAAGTGGGGGTTAGGGTTAGGCACTCCTGGGGGGAAGTTAGGGTTAGGCACTCCTGGGAGGAAGTTAGGGTTAGGCACTCCCCGGGGCACTTAGGTTTAGGCTGCGGGGAAGGGGGGGTTAGGTTTAGGCACCCCTAAGGGAGGGTTAGGGTTAGGGGGTAGAATTGGGTTAGTGAATACTTACCTTTTGACATGCGGCCGGCGGTAAATCATACTGAATCCAGCTATTCTTCTATCCGAGGTCTGAGACAGCAATTATCTTTGAGTGCAAGCTTATGTCACACTGTGGAACATAGCATAGCATATAGCTAGATAATTCTATTTTATTTATATTCTTTTTTATTGTTTATCCTTTTCATATATAAAAATATAGCTTTAAACACTACACCACAATCCTACCCTGGAAATAAGATGCCTACACACATCATCATATATGTTTATATTTTATCTGGTATGCAATATTGTATATAAATAATTGAATAAACCATCTGATGAAGATACTACAGTATTATTAATTTCTAGGTTCTGTATTCTTACAAATATCCCTGTTGGAGGATTTAGAGAACTACAACACTGGAGCACATAAATCGATATAAACATCAATGCAGAAATATGCGCACCACAGCGTGATGCTTCCAACTATAGGACATCATTATTCATTTGTATTTGTGTGACATGAAAAGCATTGCAGTGATACAAAGACATAGCATTTGACGGTGAAATGCAATTGTTTCACATCTGGCAGACTACTAAACTCATACTTTGACAGATTACAGATTATATATTGATTTTCTCCTTGTAGTACATTTTGCTGTTTGATCTGATAAAACAAAACATGTTTTGAATTTTCCCTCATGTATATAACATTATTATTATGATATAGTCATTTCTTCATTCAATAGTTTGTCTGCATGCATGGACTCTCTATTTGTTAGGAGAGTTACTATGCCAGCATATAAAATAATAGTTATGTGTTTATTCCTTCTATTCATTGCTTACATTATGGAGAAGCCAGAGCCACAATTTCTAGCTTTAGTCAATCTAGCATGAAAAAGTAAAAATCGAATAAATGCCTTAGTATGCTTAGATAATTCACTCGTCTGACTGACTACACTGGCATAGTTATGGATTAAATAATAGATATTTATCCAAGATTCTGTGAAAGGAATTGTACATATGTCACCCCAGAGTTAATAAATATCTGAGCATATAGCTTGATTGGATCTTTTCCCAGTTTGAAGAAAAGTAATATCATGACTTTGGATATACTGTATGGGCGGTTAATGTTTAAGATTCATAAACTACATTATAGATTAATGAGCCAAACTGGTCACCAATTTGCTGATTTGTATACATCACAAGATGCGCCTGGCTCTGTATCAGCAGAATATATCACTAGGGTGTTATAAATTGCTATGTTAACTATTGATTAATAAAAAGAGAATTTTAATATCACTGCAATAAATGAGTGCCCCACAAAGGAATACTTTTCTTCTCTCCCCCCTTTTTGATATTATGCACCAAGTAATAAGGAATAAGTAAAAAAAAAATGGGTACTTCCGTATCTTTGCAGCCCCTGGTTACGCTACTTGCGTATCTTCACTATTCAGTGAATATACGTAAGTAGCGTAAACTTCAGGAAATACTATTCGGACCCTTGCGGGTTCACTGCGCTCGCCACGCTGCAGGCACAGTGGCTCGCTTAGCTCGCCACATGGATTGATTCCCCCTCCATGCCCATTTGGATGGTATGGAAGCAGGGCCGCAGCTAGGGGGGGCTAAGGGTGCATGTGCACCGGGTGCCGGAGGGGGTGACAGGACGAAAGAGGGGAGTGGCGGAGTCTCTCCAGACCAGGAAGCAGTGCAGTGTGCGCAGGACACAGACAGAGCGGCATGACGGTCGCTGCTGTGATCGGGATGATAAGCGCTCTGAGGGCTGTTGGTGACTCTGGCTCAGTAGCATGAAGGTGGTGAGCGGGTGATGTGGGGCCTCGAACACCCCGGCGGCGTATCTAAAGTCCCTGCAGCCCCGCGGTGGCTTGGGGGCTGCACCGAATGAGGGCTCCTCCGGCCTCATTGAAGTGAGGGGAAAGCAGCACTAGTGACTGCGCTGCCGCCATCACTGACTGTCAGACGGACTGCGGGCACGTGGTATCTGGTCAATCACCAGCCGGGGGTGATACAGGGCTGCATAGCGGCTGCTTCATCTATTCAGCGAGAGCTTAGCTGCCCTGAGGTGAGGACTTTGTGTGGCCTGCGGGGACAGGTAGGCAGTGCTGGGCACAGTAAAAAGTCAGTGGGCTGCAGTGCTGGCTGCTGGGCACTCGCACATAGAAGGGAAAGAGAGGCGGCTGGTAGAGAAAGATACGGGGTGGTAGGGATAAGACAGTAGAAGGGGCAGCAAGATGGCAAGAGGGCAGAAGAGAGGAGGGTGGAAAAAGAAGCCTGACAATGCTGGTCACAAGCTAGTGCCCACCTCCCTGGCAAGTGAAAGGCCATCAAAACTAGTATTGTAATATTTGCTAAAGAAGGTGCTTATAGGGTAGAAAATAATATGCTATATATATAACAGACTGGTCGGTGTTCCCTATAGTTTTGTCCTACACAATATGATTAGCGTTCACCTTTCTAAATTGCAATAAGTCGTTCCATTATCAATTTCTCATGCAATCAGATGCATATCATACTTCTTTCAACTGCGGCTTCAACAAACTTTACATTTTTATGATGGTTTCTTTATATCTCTAGTTGATATCATATCATGTTTGAGTGTGCATTAAAACTTTCTCCTTAAGACATTTTACACATCATCACCTGAGAGGGACGGGGGGGGACTCCACATTAGTGTCTTGCCCCTGGTGACAAAAATCCTAGTTTCGGCCCTGATGGAAGGGAAGCAATCGGGAAGCCGACTGCCTAAATACTGGCAGCCGGCTTCCCGACTGTCATTTCCCGGCAAGGGAGAAATGCCGGGCGTCTAGATGTAGACGCCCACATTTCCCCGACACCTGGAGACCGGCGCCCGGCATCCCGATCGTAGTGATGACGGGCGCCGTGAGCGGACAGTCGCGGGGTGGAGGGTTAGGTTTAGGGCTCCCAGGGGGGACTTAGTGTTAGGCACCCCCCGGGAGGGTTAGGGCTAGGCTAGGGGGAGGGAGGGTTAGGCACCCCCGGGGGGAACTTAGGGTTAGGCACCCCCCGGGGGACTTAGGTTTAGGCAGCCTGGAATGGGGTGTTTAGGGTTAGGCACTTAGAGGAGGGATTAGGGTTAGGCACTTGGGGGGGAAGTTAGGGTTAGGCACCCCTAAGGAGGGTTAGGGTTAGGGGGGGTTAGGTTAGTAGATACTCACCTATCCACGATCGGGATTTCCAGCGCTGTCGGGCTTCTGCTGCTTCGAACTCTGCTCATGTCGGGCTGCCGCTGACGGGAATCGAACCACCGGCTATGCAGCCGGCGGAATTTCATACCCATTCCGTATGAATGACATTGGATGGTAGGGAATGACGTTGGATACTGGCTTATAAGCTTGTGTCAAACGTCATTCCCTACCATCCAAGTGAGCATGGAGGGGGAATAAATCCATGTGGCGAGCGAAGCGAGCCACAGTGCCTGCAGCATGGCGAGCGCAGCGAGCCCGCAAGGGTCCGAATAGTATTTCCTGAAGTTTACGCTACTTCCGTATCTTCAACACACATCCATCAGGGGGCCGCAAAGATACGGAAGTACCAAAAAATGTATATGTCTGTCGGTTATTACCCTGTTTTGTTCTATAAATGTTTCCAATTGTAAAGCACAACGGAACATGCTGCACTATATAAGAAACTGTTAATAAATAAATAAATATGTTGAACTCAAAAGATTTGTAGGCTCTGCATTAGTAACATATCATACAGTTCTTGCCAACATTTTATTTCTTACTTCCAGAAGAAGCCCATGGGGAAGCTGACCGCAGACAGGGCAGGGATGGACACTTTGCATCATTAGGCCATACACCCATAGATGTATTTACATTGTGTGCAGGGTGTGCGGTACATATTTGTCCCTGGGCCCAGGAGGACACTGCACTGCATACACTGCACTCAGAGTATACTTTCCATGGTCCGGCAAGCAGGTCCCTCCTCCTCCATAGCGCCATTCACAAAGTTAGATGTGGGGCTGGGGAGATACTGCTCAGAGGAGGAGGCCTGTGTGCAGCATTAATATGCCCCTGGCCCCACCAAAATGACAAGATTATCATAGAATTGTGTCACATTAGTCCCACCATCGCCTCATAGACTTGCAATTTACAGAATTGTGCTTCCCATCACGTCCATTCCAAAAGAAAGACGGAGGGATGCGGGAGGTCCATCTACTCTTTGGGAACTCACCACAAATTTTTGAATCTCCTGGATGTTCCAGGATAGTAGGTAAGGGGTATGGTATAAGAGATAGACAGTAATTAGTTAGACAATGTCTAGATAGACACCAGATGTTAGACAGTTAATAGTTAGACAAGGATATAAGTTTGGCACAGACAAAAGTCAGACACACTAAAGTTAGACATGTAAAATGTTCGACAGGTACAAAAAGTCGACTTTGTCAAAAGTTCACACAAAAATGGTCGACAATTTTTTTTATCCCTAATCTTCACCCTAACCCTCCCCTTGGTGCCTAACCCTAATCCTCCCTCCTGGTGCCTAACCCTAACCATCTGGATAAGTGCCTAACCCTAACTGTCTAGTAAGTGCCTAACCCTAACCCTAATCTTAAAAAAAGAAGAAAAAAAATGTGTCGACAATTTTTGTTTTTTAGCCCTAATCTTCACCCTAACCCTCCCCATGGTACCTAACCTTAACCCTCCCTCCTAGGTTGGTGTCATGATGTGGTGCTCTGAGGTTGAAGTTTGGGCACTGATAATTTAGGTATAGATGGTATCTTAAAGTAGAGATGGCAGCTCCAATGGATCTCCTGGCAATAACTTCACTGTCTAGTCCATCACAGACTACACCAGACAGGCTAGGCCCGTACACAGTAAAATGACTTAACATGACAACCTTGATAAGCAGAATAATCTGGCAAGGGCTCCAGGGCTAAGGTATGCAAAATATAACTATCAGCATACAAATGACATGGGACTTCACACAATAAAAAATGAACAGCAAATAAGTGGAAATTAATTATGACAATACATAGTACATACAATGCAGCACAAATGATATAATAAAAATAACTAGCTGTTGCCCACAGCAAAAATGAAATCGCTTCCCCATTTTGTTATTTGAGGTGTACTAGCTGTATTACTTTGCATAGTGGCTCACGTGACCAGCAGTGCTATACAGACTGGTGGCAGCAGCCCCTTTTCCCACCACTCACACCAATGTCTCTGTGTACCCTGTTCATAAACTGCTATGTGGCCTATCCTATTCAAGTGAATGTGGGCCCAAAGCACCTCTCCCCCCCCCCCCCCTCCCAGTGGTGTAACTCGGGTCTTTGGCACCCAGGGCAAAATTAAAAAAGGTGTGTGTCCCCAACTGTGGCCACATGCCACAAGGGGCATGGCCACTGAAAATTGGGGACATGTCAACATGACATGCAACCATTTCTCGTCACTCTGGGAACATTCCTATCCATTCTATATGCACCTTAATGTCCCCAGGAGTAGTGCTCCTTATGCAATGTCCCCATCAGTAGTGCCCCTTATACAATGCCGTTAGTAGTAGAGCCCCTTATGCAATGCCCACTGTAGTAGTGCCCCTTATGCAATTCCCCCTCTAGTAGTGATCTTATACAATGTCCTCAGTAGTAGTGCCCTTTATGCAGTGCCCCTTATGAAATGCCCCCTCTAGTAGTGCTCTTATACAATGTCCTCAGTAGTAGTGCCCTTTATGCAGTTCCCCTTATGCAATGCCCCCTCTAGTATTGCTCTTATACAATGTCCTCAATAGTAGTGCCCTTTATGGAGTGCCCCCAGTAGTAGTGCCCCTTATGCAATGCCCCTAGTAGTAGTACCCATTATGCAGTGCCCCCAGTAGTGCCCCTTATGCAGTGCACCCAGTAGTAGTGCCCATTATGCAGTGCCCCCAGTAGTGCCCCTTATACAGTGCCCCAGTAGTAATGCCCCTTACACATAAAAGACACAGACACACACACAACACTATACTTACCTAAATCCCTGCTCCTCCCATTCGACACTATGTCATGACATCTCTCCCTTCACCCACTGCGGGAGCCAAAAGGCAGAGCTCAGGGAAGGAGCTGCCTGGTGCCCACTGGTAACAAAATCTCAGTGAGTGCCCGGCAGCAACAGTGCCTTTCCAGCCCGGCGCGGACCCTGGTGCAGCAGCCAATAAGAATCTGCTTAACTCTTATTGGCTGCTGCTCTCTGCTCCCATATGTCCACCGTAATCAACCGGTCATGTGTCTGCGGTCGACCCGTCAATCACAATCAACGTTTTGTACACTACTCCGGACTGGGCTGCACTAACCTGGCCGATGGCCGGTGGTGCCCCTTCCCCCCTGCTGGGTCCATTATGTTATTGCTCAGCTTTACTTTGACAGATAGGAAAAGGGACAGATTTTCCACAAGGCAATATAACCGGCCACCTAGAGCCCGATGGGTCCCAAGGGACCCGTAGCTGGGCCCCACAAAACTAAATGGCATGTAGTAGAAATCCATTCCTGTCCCTCTGTAAAACCTTCCCAGAGGAGCACAGTGCATGGACCCGCCCCGAACTCCCACAATGTCTGCACTGTAGTGTAGTCTGCTCTGCGCAGTGCATTGGAGGGGAGGTGAATGGCCTCCAGGCTCCAGCCAGCCCCACTAAGGGGCCCTGCATCCGACTGTCACTGACATAATGCTGCTGGTGCAAGGAAAGAGATTAGGGGAGGAGGCTGCTGCCTATTAGGAGTGGAGAGCTGGGCCAGGTCCGTGGCCACGCTGCAGTGCTGAAACTACTTCCTCTGAAGATGCAGGTAAATGATTCCAGCAACCACCTGTTATAGTCTGGGAGGGGGAGAGGAGGCCGGGAGGAGGGGGGTTGGTTGATGTTTCCAGCACCCACTTGCTAATGCTGTAGACCACGGGCAGGGGAGGGGGGAGGGGAGTTTGTGTGTCTTCTTGTGCTGTGTGAATGCATAATAAATGAATAAGTCTGTGTCAGTAAGTGTGTTTGCCTGTAAGTGTGTCATGCTTGCCTACCCTCCCGATTTCTGCGGGAGCCTCCCGAATTAAGATGGGAGCTACCGCTACCCCGCAATGTATATGCAATCCCCCGCTTTCCCAACTGCCCTGCAGGAAATCCTACCTGCGCATGCGCGATGGGGCCCAGGCTTGTATACAGCAAGACACAGGGGCAGGGAGTCTGTTTGCTATGAAGCCCGGAGATGCCTCCCAGGTCCGCCCCCTGCACAGCTGACAGTCACATGGGCCACACACTGACTGCTGGGAGAGACTGATGCTCCCAGCATTCCCTGGCCAGCCCAGACTTCCCAGCCATAACGGAGGACAGACAGCTGGGGGAGGAGCCTAAGCTGAACTGACTGAGGAGCTGTGTGACTGATCAGAGCTCACTGTAGCTCCAGCAAGAACCATGAATGTCAGTGGTGCTGCAGGAGAGGACAGGTGAGGGGATGAGAGAGAGAGAGTGTGTGTGTGTGTGTCAGTGGGGGGACCATTAATGTGAGTCTGTGTGGGGGGGTCCTATTACTGTGTGTGTGTGTGTGTGTGTGGGGGGGGGGGGTCCTATTACTGTGTGTGTGGGGGGGGTGTCCTATTACTGTGTGTGTGTATGTGGGGGGAGGGTTCTATTATTGTGTGTGTGGGGGGGTCCTATTACTGTGTGTGTGTGTGTGTGGGGTCCTATTACTGTGTGTGTGTGTGTGTGTGTGTGGGGGGGGTCCTATTACTGTGTGTGTGTGTGTGTGTGGGGGGGGGTCCTATTACTGTGTGTGTGTGTGTGTGTGTGTGTGTGTGTGTGTGTGTGTGTGTGTGTGTGTGGGTCCTATTACTGTGTGTGTGGGGGGGTGTCCTATTACTGTGTGTGTGTATGTGGGGGGAGGGTTCTATTATTGTGTGTGTGGGGGGGTCCTATTACTGTGTGTGTGTGTGTGTGTGTGGGGTCCTATTACTGTGTGTGTGTGTGTGTGTGGGGGGGGGGGTCCTATCACTGTGTGTGTGTGTGTGTGTGGGGGGGGGTCCTATTACTGTGTGTGTGTGTGTGTGTGTGTGTGTGTGTGGGTCCTATTACTGTGTGTATGTGGACGCGTGGTAATAGATACACCAATATATGGATCTAGACATGCCTTTTGGGTGGTGCTGGCCACGCCCTCCATCACCGCACGTGTCATTTGCTACTTCCGTAAATGATCTCCCTCAAACTACTTTTTAAAAGTAGGCAAGTATGAAGTGTGTGTATGAGGTCAGTAAATGGTGTCTGTGTCAGTGAGTGGTATCTTTGTCTTAAGTGTATTTGTGTCAGTAAGTTGTGTGTATCCATAATGGGTATCTGTGTCAGTAAGGGGTGTCTGTGTCAGTAAGGGGTGTCTGTGAGTAAATATGTATAATAATGTGCCAATAACTGTGGGTAAGGGGAATCTTTCAGTATGTGGTATCTGTGATAGTAAGTGTTGTCTGTGTAGGTAAGTGTTGTCTGTGTAGGTATGTGTATCTGTTAGTAAGAGGTGTCTGTGTCAGTAAGTGTGTGTCAGTAGGTGCTTGTGTTATTCAGGTGTGTAAGTCAGGGCTCTATATCATTACATAATTATCACTTGTCGCTGCGAGTTTAAAAAATGTTTTGTAGACATTCATCATGTTTCCCTAACAGTAGTATCACTTCCGAGAAGCTGCTCTTTTTGCTGAGTCAGCTTTTCGGATAAGTGATACTTTTCCCCCCTACACCTGCCATGTCCCTATGAATTTTCCCACAGCCGACGCCCCCTCAGCCCCACTACTGTGTGTAACTCCCCCATCCCCAGTCTTAGGGCACCTTGCTGAGGGTAGCAGCTTGATGTGGTTATGCATTAAGTGGTTAAAATCAAGTGTGCTTTCTGAACAGTTAAATAACATTTATTCTGCATGAACCTCATGAGTCTCACTGAATATGGACTTATCATCTGTCTCTTTTCATCCCAGGTATGTGATTGTCCTTGCTGAGTACAACTGCCAGAGCCTGCATTAACCCCCATGCACCATCAGCTGTCTAGGCAATGTATATGATTGTCCTTGCTGAGTACAACTGCCAGAGCCTGCATTAACCCCCATGCACCATCAGCTGTCTAGGCAATGTATGTGATTGTCCTTGCTGAGTACAACTGCCAGAGCCTGCATTAACCCCCATGCACCATCAGCTGTCTAGGCAATGTATGTGATTGTCCTTGCTGAGTACAACTGCCAGAGCCTGCATTAACCCCCATGCACCATCAGCTGTCTAGGCAATGTATGTGATATTATTTGACATCCTGCAAACCACAACTCCTAATCTATAGTTGCATGAATGCAAAATTAGCTGTGTATTTAAAGTATGTGTTTAATTTTGTACAAGTTTGTAATTGGTATTGTTTAAATGTCTGTGAATCTTTTTTGACTTGCTAGCCATAGTCATGACCTGTGTTTAGATGGGGATCACTGAAGCATAGTTTATAGTGTCATACTGCCTGTTTACTTAAACTTAGTGCAATATATGTCCACTGATCAATCTGCATTTCAACCAGCTGACCAATTGGCTCACATGTAAGCTAGTGTCTTAATCAGGCATACTATTTTTTAACATTCAGTCTTAGGGCAGCTTGCTGAGGGTAGCAGCTTGATGTGGTTATGCATTAAGTGATTAAAATCAAGTGTGCTTTCTGAACAGTTAAATAACAGTTGAAAAACATTGAACAACATCGAAGACCAGGTAATTACAAACCCATTACTTAGATAATTTTATTTTTTCCAAATACAAAAAAGACAATGAGGGGTATTCAATATGAAACGTTAACGTTTCATATTGGAGTTTTTACCTGCGTTAAAGTATCGGGCGCGCTCCCACTTATCCCCGTATTCAATATAAAATGAACGAAAACGGGAAACTCCGAAGTTGGATTTGCGTAAAGTTACGAATTTTTCATTAAAATAATTGTAAGACCCCCCTAAAGTTGTAAAAATATGGGGGAACACTATGGGTACCCCCGTTTTAGCCTTTAATTGAAAGTCGGGGATTTAAATAGCCGCAGCAGGTGTTTTTTTCCTGACATTGAAGAAGTGTTGCAGAAGAGCACTTAGGTTATTTTTTTCATTTTTTTAAGTTGTCCCATCAAATTTGGGGTACATGAAAATGGGTACTAGCATATTTTGATGTCCCTAAAGTAAGTTTTTAAAAATTATGCATTTGTGCACCTGCCACTATAATTCTATTCTTCAAAACACCTGCCGCATACTTGCAGAATAGCCCTGAACCTATTTCCCTATTGTTAAACAATTTTTTCCCTTTTTTTTTTTTTTTTCACCCCAATTTTTAAATTAATTTTTTGGGGTGTCCCTATTTTTTTTTTTTTATACTTTTTTTGACACAGTTCTGTTTTAAATGTCAGTCCCAGGGGTGCAGGCTATTTTTTTTAAGCCTGCACCCCTAAACCCCAATTCTGCACTTTTTTTCGACATCTATTCAATGGTGAAAAGTTATCCCCGTTTTTTATCAAAGACTTTTCAAAACTGCGATAAGTCTTTGATATTGAATACAGTGATGTCATAGCTCCGATATTAACGCAAAAACGATGTTATCGCACCCATATTGAATACCCCTGTAAGTATCAAAAACTTCTTTTTATAATCTCACTTCATGGAATCATCTCTAAGGCTACTACATCCTTTACTCTTCCTGCAGCTCACCCTTCTGTACATATTGCTACCTCATTAATCTACTCACCACTTATGAACACACATGAGCTTTTAACTTATCTATACACACTGACAATAACATCCACAACCTGTCGCCATAAAAATCTTTTGGACAAATCCAACAATTATATTTATATCTCTCTTCTGCTGCTTCTATTAGCTGGTGACATATCACCAAATCCAGGCCCAACCCACATTCCACACCCACAACGAACTGTAAATCCAGCTAACCTCATAAACATTTCGTGCCTCCCTTCACCATAGAAGTCACTAAAATGTGCCTTATGGAATGCACGCTCTGTCTGCAATAAGCTAACATCCCTCCACGACCTCTTTATTTCAACCAACCTCAACCTTCTGGCAATAACAGAAACATGGCTTACACAATCAGACACTGTCTCCCCTGCTGCACTTTCACATGGTAACCTACACTTCTCACACACCTCCAGGCCTGGTAATAGTAAAGGAGGTGGGGTAGGAATATTACAATCCCAATCTTACACATACACAGTTCTCCCACAGGCACCATCACTCACATTTACATCATTTGAAGTACATTCAATCAGGACTTTCACCCCTTTCTCTCTGCGAGTTGCTGTTATCTATCGCCCACCTGGGCCACCTCAACAATTTCTGGAACACTTTTCTGCCTGGCTCCCTCACTTTCTATCATCAGACATCTCCACCATCATTATGGGTGATTTTAATATCCCCATTGACAGTCAACAATCTCCTCATGCCTCCAAACTACTCTCTTTAACATCCTCTCTTGGCCTCTCCCAATGGACTGACTCCTCTACTCATCAGGAGGGCCACTGTCTTGATCTTGTATTCACCAGACTATGCTCAGTTTCTGATTTCACTAATGCTCCTTTCCCTCTCTCAGATCACAACCTTATCACCTGCACTCTCCTCCATTACCTCAACATCATTGAAATCAACCAAACCTAAACCTAAAACCTGTAGAAATATTGATGCCATTAACCTTCAACTATCTACCTCTCTACAACAACAACTTTCACCAATTTCTACATTCACTTCTCCTGAGACTGCTGCATCACACCTAAACCAGAGTCTAGAAAAAGCCCTCAATGAAGTAGCTCCAGCTACCCATCACACACCACGTAGAGTTAGACGTCAACCGTGGCATTCTAGCTTAACAAGGCATCTACAAAAACTCTCGCGTAAAGTTGAACGTCCATGGCGAAAGTCTCATACTCCAAGTGACTTCCTCACATATAAGACTATATACAACTCTTATCGTACTGCTCTGGACACTGCCAAACAAACATATTTCCAATCTCTAATTTCTGCTCAAGCTTCTAAACCCAAGCGACTTTTTAATACATTTAAACTGCTTCTTACCTCTCCATCACCCAAACCACCTGCTACTATCTGTGCACAAGATCTTGCTTCCTATTTTAGGGACAAGATTGATAAGATCCGAAATTAAATGGTTGACTCTTCCTCAGCTAGTGACCTGCTCAATTCCCTACCTGAACCCTCTGGCACATTCTCTTCAATTGATCTCACAAACGAAGATGAAGTATCTACACTCTTCTCATCCTCCTACTCTATTACCTCTCCTCTATATCCTATACCCAAACAAATCAGTAAAGCTCTGTCTCCTGTGCTTATCCCAACCCTAACTAAAATCTGTAATCTCTCTCTCTCTACTGGCAACTTTCCATCACTGTTCAAGCACGCAGTGATTACTCCCATTCTGAAGAAATAAAATTCTGACTCTAATACTCTCTCAAATTACCATCCTATCGCAAAGCTCCCATGCCCCTCCAAGCTACTTGAGAGACTTGTCTACACCCGCCTCACACACTTTCTTAACTCGCACAACTTATTGGACCCACTTCAGTCCGGCTTTCATTCCCAACACTCCACAAAGACAGCACTAACTAAGGTAGTAAATGATCTTGTTACTGCCAAGGCTAAAGGCCATTACTCACTCCTAATTCTTCTAGATCTCTCTGCTGCTTTTGACACTGTTGACCACTCTCTTCTCATACAAACACTGCAATCCCTAGGTCTTAAGGACACAGCTCTTTCTTGGTTTTCTTCTTTATTGTTCATTTTTCTGATTCTGCCTCCTCTTCACTACCTCTATCAGTTGGAGTACCGCAAGGCTCTGTCTTAGGTCTTTTACTATGCTCAATCTATACCACCTCTCTTGGCAAACTAATCCGCTCTTTTGGATTTCAGTACCATCTGTATGCGGATGATACTCAAATCTACCTATCCTCTCCAGATTTATCTCCATCTGTATTGGTCCGTGTCACTGAATGTCTTTCTGCCATTTCATCTTGGATGTCATCTCGCCACCTGAAACTTAATATTTCTAAAACAGAATTAATTATATTTCCACCGGCCAATAATAGTTACCAACCTGATCTCTCTAGCACTGTTGATACCTCGACCATCCACCCCACCCCACCCCACAAGCTCGCTGCCTTGGTGTCATCCTTGACTCTGAACTGTCCTTTGTTCCCCATATTCAATCTGTCTCAAAATCATGTTACATACATTTAAAAAACATATTCAAAATTCGACCATATCTCACACAAGACACTGCAAAAACTCTAATCCATGCACTTATTATTTGCCGCATTGACTATTGCAATAGCCTCCTTACTGGTCTTCCCAAAAACAGGCTATCACCATTACAATCCATAATGAATGCAGCTGCAAGGCTTATCTTCCTTGCGAAACGTTCTTTTTCTGCTGCCCCGCTCTGTCAGTCCCTCCACTGGTTGCCGGTTTTCTACCGTATTCAATACAAAATACTTTCACTTACACATAAGGCTGTTAACCAAACCACACCAACATACATCTTTTCACTCATCTCAAAATATCTCCCAACCCGACCTCTCCGCTCAGCACAAGATCTACGTCTCTCATCCCCATGCATTACTTGCTCCCATTCACGGTTACAGGACTTTCTTCGCGCTGCACCCACTCTATGGAATAACCTACCTCGCACAATAAGATTTTCCTCTAGTCTCCAATCCTTCAAGTGTTCCCTGAAAACTCACCTCTTCAGGCAAGCTTATCAGATTCCAGAACCTCCCACATAACCTTCATAGCTTCCATATCTAATTACATCCCCTTTTACAGTCCACACACAATCTCACACATCGTCTTTCTCTCACATCCTCATGACATTTGGTCAACATTCCTGTGTGACTGGATCATGCAGCCAACCAAGAAACTGTGCATTCTGGCTGGACCAAAATGCAATATATAGCACCTATCCTTGTGTATCAATGGATATTTCCCTATAGATTGTAAGCTTGCGAGCAGGGCCTTCCTACCTATATATCTGTCTGTTATTATCCAGTTTTGTTCTATTAATGCTTACAATTGTAAACGCAACGGAATATGTTGTGCTATATAAGAAACCGTTAATAAATAATAATCCTTTCCCCAGTGTCCACTCTGTCTCCCCCATGTCCTCTCTCCTTTCCCTGCTGCTGTCTCCCATGCCCTGCATACTTTCCCCGATGCTTTGTTAGCTCTGTCCCCCTCCATGTCCTCTTTCCTCCCCCTACTGCCACATCTTCTCTCCCCTCTGCTCCCTCTCCTTTGTCTCCGGGAGCCTGGACGGGAGCATTCAACCCCATCCTTTCTCCCTTTCACCTATTGCCGCCGGGAGCATTCTCTTCCCCCTGCTCCCTCTCACTTGCTGCCTCCGGGAGCCGGGGCAGTGTGTGTCTGTGGCTATGGTAGCAATGTGTGTGTGTGTGTGTGTGTATGTATGTGTATAGCTATGGGGGCAGTGTGTGCAGTGTCAGACTGGGGTATGAAGGGCCCATAGGGGAAATCCAATGGTACGGGGCCCTTTGAAGTACAGAGTTGAATAGGTGTGGATAGGCACCAGGGAGGCAGAAGGAAAGAAGAATAACTGTCCAGATGAGGACACCTCATCTGAGTGATTCTTCTTTTCTTCTGGCACATTGAAAAGGACCTGGTTATAATTTTAGTGTAATGCTGCTCTCTGTGTGTACTAGTAGGATGTAACTATTAAAAAGAGAAAGAGAGATGTGGTTGATAGAGAGGAAATGAGAATAAGGAGATGAGGGAGGGGGGTGGGGAAGAGAGAGAGATATTAAAAGAAAAGATGGGGAAGCAAGAGAGATGAGAGAGAGAGTTGGGGAAGAGATGAGGAAGATAAAGAGAAATAGATGGGGTAAAGTGAGTATATGGGGGGAAATATTGAAAGAGATGGGGAGAAAGAGAGGTATATAGGGAGCGACATGGGGAAGAAGGAGATGTATTTCGGGAGATAAATATATGAGGAAGAGAGTGTGAGAGAGATATGGGTCAGAGATAGAGGTATATGGGTAGGGAGTGCGAGAAAGATATGGCAGAGAGAGAGGGGGTATATGGGAAGGGAGAGAGGTATTTGGAGGGAGTGTGAGAATATGGGGGAGAGAGATATGGGGAAGAGAGTGACAGAGATGGGGTAGAGAGATGTATATGGGGGAGAGAGCGAGATAGGGAAGAGAGGCATATGGGGAGAAAGAAAGATATAGGAGAGAGATGGGAAAGAGAGAGATGTGGTTGGAATAAGGAGATGAGCGAGAGAGAGAGGGGGAGGGGGTGGGGAAGAGAGAGAAAGAGGTGGGGAAGATAGAAAGAAATGAAAAGAAAAGATGGGGAGAAAAATGGGGAAGAAAGAGAGACGAGCGAGAGAGATGGGGAAGATACAGAGAAGATGGGGTAAAGAGAGTATATGGGGAGAAAGATTGAAAGAGATGGGGAGAAAGAGAGGTATATAGGGAGCGAGATGGGGAAGAAGATGTACTTGGGGAGATAAATATATGGGGAAGAGAGTGTGAGAGAGATATGGATGAGAGATAGAGGTATAAGGTTAGGGAGTGCGAGAAAGATATGTCAGAGAGAGAGGGGGGTATATGTGAGGGAAGAGAGAGATATGGGAGAGAGAGCAGGGGTTTATGGGAAAGGAGAGAGATATGGGGAAGATAATGGTCAATGGTGGGAACCGCAGGGTAAACTTTAATAACCTTGCGGCTCCCACCATTGACTACAATGGAGGGAGCCGTTCATTGGCTGAGAGACGGGAGATGACCTCTCTCAGCCAATGAACGCTTAGCAGCGGGGTTTCCATGGTGATACCCCGCCGCTAAGCTCTCATTCGGGAAGTACCGTTCTATAGAACGGTACTAAGTTCGTGGATCGCGTTTTCGTTTTTTTTTTTTGCCAAGTCCGGGGATGCCTACTTTGAAACGAAGAGGACAGAGCCTCGCATAGGAGATGGTGAGTATGTTTTTTTTCACAGGTCCCCTATGGATACTTTACCGGACAAGTGGACGATGTTACATAGGTGAGTATATGTACATGTGTGTGTGTGTGTATGTATGTTTAATAAACTTATACTGTCACGGTGTGTGTGTCCTGTGTTTTTTTAAACATTTTTTTTTACAGGTGAACTACAGGTACTAGTGGGCCCTTAATGCCCTGCATGCTGGTACTTGTGGTTCTCCAAGTACCAGCATGCGGGGCAGGCTAGCTGGGACTTGCAGTTCTACTTGTAAAGACAATGTGTGATATTCTTTATTTACACCACACCACACAATCAACCCGCCACCCACCGCCAACAGGGGTGGCGGGGATAGCCCCGGGCTATCAGCCTGGGCCTGGGGTGCCCAGGAGAGGGTGACCCCTTTATTGGGGGGGTCCCCAGCTCTCCAGGGATCCCCGGCCTGGGCTGACTAGCGGTCAGGGCTGTTGCTGCGGCTGGGGGGCCCGTTGAAAGGGCTCCCCTGGCTGTGGCATCAGCCCCCCGCTAGAAAAAGTCCAGTGCTGGTTCTGGAACATACAGGGGAACCCTACTAATTTTTTTCCCCTGTATTTCCAGAACCAGGACCGGATCAGAGCCCAGAGCTGGTTGCGCAGAATACGGGGGACCCCTACGTCGTTTGTCCCCCGTATTTTGGCAACCAGCGCTGGTTCTGACTAGCCCGGTGCTGGTTGTGCTTAAGTACAGGGGACCCCTACGTCGTTTGCCCCCTGTATTTAAGCACACCCAGCACTGGGTTACTAATGCCCGGGGCTGGTTGCTCTTTTTTGGGGGGGGTGCACGCCATTTTTTTCTTTTTTTACACAGGTTTTTTTTTTTACCACAGCAGCACAGACGGGTCTCACGGACCTGTCATTGCTCTGTGCCAATCACACAGATGCATGTAGCACGGATCTCCCGGGTTCGTGCTACATGCAAATGGGCACCATAACGCTGATTGGCTTCCTGTCTGCCACTGCAGTGCCACTCCTAGATGGGCCACGTGTTTGTGCCGCCCACTTGTGTCGCTTAGCATAGTCATCCAGCTACCTCGGAGCAACCTTTTGGCCTAAAAACAATATTGTGAGGTGTTCAGAATAGAGTGGAAATTAATGTTATTGGGGTTATTAATAGCGTAGGAACAAAAAAAGGCCCATTTTATGTGATTTTAGCGTTTTTTTTTATTTTTTAAGAAAAAATCCAGATCCAAAACACAAAACCCAGAACCCAAAACACGGAAGGGTGGTTTTGGCAAAACCAATCCAGATCCAAAACACAAAGAAAGATCCAGATCCAAAACACAAAACACGAAAAGTGGCCGGTGCACACCCCTAATATATATATATATATATGAATGTGTAGAATGGCGCTCTCGTTCAAGTCACAGGTGATTTTGCACTGCAGTGCAAAAATGTATATAAAGTCCGGTTGGTGCTAACAGGTGTAACACTTTAATCCCTCTGGTGAAGGTGGCAGCAGTCTTCCCGTGTTCCCAAGTGGCAATCAGGGTAAATGTGATCTGGAAATGAGGTTTGGAAAGAACATGCGCCTGATAGTGTAGTAATTCAAAATGGTTTTAGCAAGTGCTCAAATATAAATGTGCATACCAGACAATAAAACTTTATCGCTTATCTGTGGTTCTTTTGCTGGGACCTCATATGGTGGGGTACACTCAAAACTTCAGGGTAACCAGGAACCTTAAATTGGCTCACACCGAACCAAAATATACATATATAGTGTAGTATTTTATGTCCAATTAGATTGGTATAATATGAAAACAAGAATGCGTACCAGAATGTCACTTGAATCACTGCATAAAGTACTAAGGGCCTGATTCAGAGCCGGACGCTCTGACAAGAGCGCTCGCTCTGAATCAGTGCCCTCCTCCCTAAAAATGGAGCGGCCTCTTGGACGCTCGCATAGCTGTGGGTTACCACCCACAGCTTATGCGAGCGTCCATGATGATGGTCGCGATGGTCAAGACCATCGCGACCATCGGGCTTGCGACGAGACCCTGCTGTAGGGTCTCGGTGACCGCAAGCCCTGGAGTGATTTTGGCTCTATCAGAGCCAAAATCACTCCCACTGACATCACTAGTGATGTCAGTGGGGCCGTATCCAGACGGTAGGCGTTCCCATGGGAACGCCTCCATCTGGCAGCCACGCCCCCGGCACGCCCACCAAAGGGGGCGTGCTGTCAATCACCATCGACAGCACGCCCCCTTTGGTGCGAGACCCCGAGCGACGTATTTGTCGTCACTCGCCGGGTCTCGCGCATGCGCACGACGGAGGAAGCTCCGTCGTGCGCATGCGCATTCGCCCAACATCGACCCGCTTGCGAGCGACCGCTCGTGAGCGGGTCTGAATGACCCCCTTAGTGTCTTGGGGACCACTTCAGCATCCCATAATAGCCCCAATGTTTCGTATATAGATGGAGTAGGTCAGCTTTAAAAAAGCAGAAAATGACCCTTACTAAGGGAAGCTTCATCAACAAGGGGTTTTTAATGACACTGAGGGCCTGATTCAGAGCCGAACGCTCTGACCAGAGCGCTCGCTCTGAATCAGAGCCCTCCTCCCTAAAAATGGAGCGGCCTCTTGGACGCTCGCATAGCTGTGGGTTACCACCCACAGCTTATGCGAGCGTCCATGATGATGGTCGCGATGGTCAAGACCATCGCGACCATCGGGCTTGCGACGAGACCCTGTGGTAGGGTCTCGCTGCCGCAAGCCCAGGAGTGATTTTGGTTCTATCAGAGCCAAAATCACTCCCACTGACATCACTAGTGATGTCAGTGGGGCCGGACTCAGACGGTAGGCGTTCCCATGGGAACGCCTCCATCTGGCAGCCACGCCCCCGGCACGCCCACCAAAGGGGGCGTGCTGTCAATCACCATCAACAGCACGCCCCCTTTGGTGCGAGACCCCGAGCGACGTATTTCTCGTCGCTCGCCAAGTCTCACGCATGCACACGACGGAGCTCCCTCCGTCGTGCGCATGCGAATTCGGCCAACATCGACCCGCTTGCGAGCTTGTCTGAATCTGGCCCAGAGTACATAGGGATACAGGGTACACAAAAGGTTAAAAAACATATATAAGATAATGGAGTAATTATCTGTGAATAGTCAGCAGTATGGAGAGGGGCTGGAACAGGGGTCCCAACGCGCTTCGTCTGGATAGACTTCCTCAGGGGTACTGGTAAACTACTTGGGGGGCCCTTTATATAATGTACTTAATAAGGTGCTAAATAGCGACAAAAAGCCTGCTGCCATCTTGTGTGACATCATGTGTAGTGTACTTCAATTCCCAAGATGCTGCGTGGCATATGTCGCGCATGCGCAGATCGCAGCGGCCAATAGATAGTGCCTGCCGCGATCGCGCTAGCACACTGAGGTGATACAGATGTATTTTATGCAGGGAAGGAACTCTGCATAGCGGGGCATATGACAATCACTACCGCCGTCGATGCACACACAGACGGCAGCGGCTAATTCGTGAATAGAATTATCGGCGGCCATTTTGTTGGTGGCAAATAGCCCCATAATGAGACATAAGGTGGCCATTTTGTTGGTTTCTCACTCTGTATCTGAGAGCCAACATGTGCAGCATCCGCTGTGTTATGAAATACAAGAAAAATAAAAGACCATAAAACATACATGATATACAATATTATAAATAAAACATTTGCTCCTTAAAGTTGATAAAAACAACAGGGACTACAAATATTAATGAGAAAAAAGGAAATAAAATGTGCTTCCATGCTAAGAGGATTATTAAGAAGTGTGAGGCTGGACGGTACTTAAAACTCTATAAAACCCATAAAATCCACAGTGTACGCTTAAAAGAAACCATAAAATGCAGCATAATATAAAATTTCACAGAATGATAAAAACAATAAAGAAACATAAAAAGGGTGCAATTTCATAGCTATCATTAAGACCTTGAGGTAATAGGGTATTCAGCTCAAAGATCCAAAACATCTCTCTTTGTGATAGCCTATTGCCTAGATAGCCACCTCTTGGACCCAGTTTAACATGTTCAATACCTGTAAACAGTACATTTTCAGGATTAGCATTATGATGTAACTTGAAGTGTCTGGACACAGAATGGCTTTTGATTTTGTTCTTTATATTTCTGACATGCTCCTGTATTCTGAATTTAAGGTTTCTTTTAGTTTTGCCCACATATTTGAGGCCACACGGGCACTCAAGCAAATAAATTACAGAGCAAGTATTACACAAAGAAGAAATACAGGTGCACAACTCCAAATTAACTGATTATATATAAATAAATACATTTTGCAGTAAATACAATAGAGGTTTTTGGCATAATCTTGCCCATGGTTATGGGCCTGCCCACCATATCCGGGTAACCTCTTGTCGGGCAGGTCCCTAACATACTAAGGCTCAAATCCAGAGCGCAGGACACCCCCAAACTAGCCCAGCCGAACCACCCCAAGGCACCGCTCTAATAAGAAAAGTGAATTGTTAAGAGCAGCCGTGGCCGCATATAAAGCATAAAAATAAAAAAGTGAAATACATATATATAAAAGAAACAGACAGTGAGGTATTGAAGCAGATCAGCAAAGCAATCTAGGGGGACCCAAACCCCCAAAATGAACCAAAGCTGCACTACACAGTCTAAATATTAGCAGGACTTACCTATTAGCAAGTATTACACAATTAATAAAATGTTTCATATTGTATATCTTGGAGTTGTCAGAATTGGAGAACTGCCTTCTGTTAGGGTGTAGATACCTGCACATAGCACAGTGTCCACACTTATATGCACCCAGACATTTGTTGAGGTCCTGTCTATTGGGTTTTGGTGGTTGAAGCATACTAGGGGCTAGAATATCCTTGAGGTTTCTTGTTTTCTTGAAGATAACAGTAGGTTTATTGGGTAGAATTTCTGATAAAATAGGGTCCATCTTCAAGATTCCCCAGTGTTTATTAAGGGGCAATTGTTTTATTTATAATATTGTATATCATGTATGTTTTATGGTCTTTTATTTTTCTTGTATTTCATAACACAGCTGATGCTGCACATGTTGGTTCTCAGATGCAGAATGAGAAACCAACAAAATGGCCGCCTTATGTCTCATTATGGGGCTATTTGCCACCAACAAAATGGCCGCCGATCATTCTATTCACATGAATTAGCCGCCGCCGTCTGTGTGTGCATCGACGGCGGTAGTGATAGTCATATGTCCCGCTATGCAGAGTTCCTTCCCTGCATAAAATACATCTGTATCACCTCAGTGTGCTAGCGCGATCGTGGCAGGCACTATCTATTGGCCGCCGCGATCTGCGCATGCGCGAGATTTGCCAGGCGGCATCTTGGGAATTGTAGTAGACTACACATGACGTCACACAAGATGGCCGCGGGCAACTGCGCATGCGCAGAAAGGTGCTAGACGCCGTTTTGGGCGCTATTTAGCACCTTATTAAGTACATTATATAAAGGGCACCCCAAGTGGTCTACCAGTACCCCTGAGGAAGTCTATCCAGACGAAACGCGTTGGGACCCCTGTTCCAGCCCCTCTCCATACTGCTGACTATTCACAGATAAGCACTCCATTATCTTATATATGTTTTTTAACCTTTTGTGTACCCTGTATCCCTATGTACTCAGTGTCATTAAAAACCCCTTGTTGATGAAGCTTCTCTGAGTAAGGGTCATTTTCTGCTTTTTTCCTACTTCATCTATATACGAACCATTGGGACTATTATGGGATGCTGAAGTGGTCCCCAAGACACTTAGTACTTTATACAGTGATTCAAGTGACATTCTGGTACGCATTCTTGTTTTCATATTATACCAATCTATTTGGACGTAAAATACTACACTATATATGTTTATTTTGGTTCGGTGTGAGCCAATCTTATTTAAGGTTCCTGGTTACCCTGAAGTTTTGAGTGTACCCCACCATATGAGGTCCCAGCAAAAGAACCACAGATAAGCGATAAAGTTGTATTTTCTGGTACGCACATTTATATTTGAACATGTGCTAAAACCACTTTTTTATTTACTACACTATCAGGCGCATGTTCTTTCCAAACCTCATTTCCATATATATATATATATATATATATATATATATATATATATATATATATAAAATGTGTGTGTGTATATCTATATACAGTATATATATACACAAACACACACATACCATATATACATACAGTATATATAGGTGGGTTTGTATGTGTACATATAAACACAGTTTATATATTATATATATATATATATATATGTGTGTGTGTGTGTGTGTGTGTGTGTGTGTGTGTGTGTGTGTGAACCTGATATTCCAGCAATTTGACATTTGAGGGCAAAAGTAATAAACACACACATATATGTTTGTATATATAGGAATATGTATTATATAGCTATATATACTGTGTGTGTGTGTGTGTGTATGTGTATATATATTAGGGGTGTGCACCAGCCACTTTTCGTGTTTTGGTTTTGGATCTGGATCTTTCTTCGTGTTTTGGATCTGGATTGGTTTTGCCAAAACCGCCCTTCCGTGTTTTGGGTTCTGGGTTTTGTGTTTTGGATCTGTATTTTTTTTAAAAAAAGCATAAAAACAGCTAAAATCACAGAATTTGTGGGTTTTTCTGCTCCTATGCTATTATTAACCTTAATAACCTTAATTTCCACTCATTTCCAGTCTATTCTGAACACCTCACACCTCGCAATAGTGTTTTTATGTCCAAAAGGTTGCACCGAGGTAGCTGGATGACTATGCTGAGAGATACGAGTGGGCGGCACAAGCACGTGGTCCATCTAGGAGTGGCACTGCAGTGGCAGACAGGATGGCAGTTTGAAAAACTAGGCCCCAAACTATACATAATGCAAAGAAAAAAAAGAGGTGCAAGATGGAATTGTCCTTGGGCCCTCCCACCCACCCTTATGTTGTATAAACAGGACATGCACACTTTAACAAACCAAACATTTCAGCGCCAGGGTCTGCCACACGACTGTGGCTGAAATGATTGGTTCGTTTGGGCCCCCACAAAACAAGCTGGCAATTAATCTGTCCCTGCACAAACTGGCTCTACGGAGGCAAGATGTCGTCCTCATCCTCCTCATCCACCGATTCCTCACCCTCTTCAGTGTTGTGTACATCCACATCCTCACAGAGTATTAATTCGTCCCCGCTGGAATCCACAACCACAGGTCCCTCTGTACGTTCTGGAGGCTGGTCTCCCTGGAAGAGTTGATAATTCATTTTATGAACATCATCTCCACATTTTGTGGAAGCAACCTCCTACACCTTTCGCTGACAAGGTTCCCGGCTGCACTAAACACTCTTTCGGAGTACACACTGGAGGGGGGCCAACTCAGGTAAAATAGAGCCAGTTTGTACAAGGACCTCCAAATTGCTTCTTTCTCCTGCCAGTACAGGTACGGACTGTCTGACATGCCTACTTGGATGCTGTCACCGATGTAATCCTTTAACAGACAGACGCACGCTTGTCGCTGCTGCTTTGAGGATGCAAGTGCGGCTACAGCCCACACAATTCACAAAGACAGAAAAAAAAGAACAATATTTTTATTGTTTGTGTAGCACACTTTGAGGGTGTCACCACCCTTTAACAGACAGACGCACGCTTGTCGCTGCTGCTTTGAGGATGCAAGTGCGGCTACAGCCCACACAATTCACAAAGACAGAAAAAAAAGAACAATATTTTTATTGTTTGTGTAGCACACTTTGAGGGTGTCACCACCCTTTAACAGAAAGACGCACGCTTGTCGCTGCTGCTTTGAGGATGCAAGTGCGGCTACAGCCCACACAATTCACAAAGACTGAAAAAAAAGAACAATATTTTTATTGTTTGTGTAGCACACTTTGAGGGTGTCACCATCCTTTAACAGACAGACGCACGCTTGTCGCTGCTGCTGTAAGGATGCAGGTGCGGCTACAGCCCACACATTTCACAAAGACAGAAAAAAAAAGAACAATATTTTTATTGTTTGTGTAGCACACTTTGAGGGTGTCACCACCCTTTAACAGACAGACGCACGCTTGTCGCTGCTGCTTTAAGGATGCAGGTGCGGCTACAGCCCACACATTTCACAAAGACAGAAAAAAAAGAACAATATTTTTATTGCTTGTGTAGCACACTTTGAGGGTGTCACCACCCTTTAACAGACAGACGCACACTTGGCGCTGCTGCTTTAAGGATGCAGGTGCGGCTACAGCCCACACATTTCACAAAGACAGAAAAAAAAAGAACAATATTTTTATTGTTTGTGTAGCACACTTTGAGGGTGTCACCATCCTTTAACAGACAGACGCACGCTTGTCGCTGCTGCTTTGAGGATGCAGGTGGAATCTAGACGGGATTTGGAACCGGGGACACACTACCTCCATCAATTGTCTAAATCCCACTGCACTAATGGCGGATACCGGACGCACGTCTAACACCAAGATAGCAGTCAAGGCCTCAGTTATACGTTTTGCTTCAGGATGACTGCTGTCGTACTTCATCCTCATCGCTAGGGACTGTTGGAGGGTCAATTGTTTAGTAAAAGTAGTGATGTTCCTACTTCCTCTCTGGGATGATGAACAACTCCCAGCAGCAGCAACAGCACTAGGAGGAAGTGGTTCTTGATCTTTCCCTATTTTATTTTTATCGGAGAAAGTTTGGTACCCCATTTATGTTATATTGATATATACGTGCGGCTAAAGCGTACACAAACACAGAAAATATTTTTTTATTTTTGCTGGAGAGTAGTGCACTTTGTGGGTTACACCACCCTTTAAGAAATGAGCCAGCCGGCTCTTTACTTATGGGACACAGGCGTACGCTTGGCGCTGCTCCTTTGTTGATGCACGTGCAGCCACAGTGCACACAATTCACAAACACAGAAAATAATTTTTTTTTTGGTTTGGACTGGAGTGTACTTTGGGGGTTACAGCACCCTTTAACGGTCAAGCCAGCCGGCCCTTTACTTATGACACAGGCGCACGCTTGGCACTACTTTGTTGATGCACGTGCGGCTACTGCGCACACAATTCACAAACACAGAAAATATATATTTTTTTGGTTTGGAGTGTACTTTGGGGGTTACAGCACCCTTTAATGGTCAAGCCAGCCAGCCCTTTACTTATGACACAGGCGCACGCTTGGCACTACTTTGTTGATGCACGTGCGGCTACTGCGCACACAATTCACAAACACAGAAAATAATTTTTTTTGGGTTTGGAGTGTACTTTGGGGGTTACAGCACCCTTTAACGGTCAAGCCAGCCGGCCCTTTACTTATGACACAGGCGCACGCTTGGCACTACTTTGTTGATGCACGTGCGGCTACTGCGCACACAATTCACAAACACAGAAAATAATTTTTTTTTTGGTTTGGAGTGTACTTTGGGGGTTACAGCACCCTTTAACAGTCAAGACAGCCGGCCCTTTACTTATGACACAGGCGCACGCTTGGCACTACTTTGTTGATGCACGTGCGGCTACTGCGCACACAATTCACAAACACAGAAAATATATTTTTTTTGGTTTGGAGTGTACTTTGGGGGTTACAGCACCCTTTAACAGTCAAGCCAGCCGGCCCTTTACTTGTGACACAGGCGCACGCTTGGCACTACTTTGTTGATGCACGTGCGGCTACTGCGCACACAATTCACAAACACAGAAAATATTTTTTTTTTGGTTTGGAGTGTACTTTGGGGGTTACAGCACCCTTTAACGGTCAAGCCAGCCGGCCCTTTACTTATGACACAGGCGCACGCTTGGCACTACTTTGTTGATGCACGTGCGGCTACTGCGCACACAATTCACAAACACAGAAAATATATATTTTTTTGGTTTGGAGTGTACTTTGGGGGTTACAGCACCCTTTAACGGTCAAGCCAGCCGGCCCTTTACTTATGACACAGGCGCACGCTTGGCACTACTTTGTTGATGCACGTGCGGCTACTGCGCACACAATTCACAAACACAGAAAATATATATTTTTTTGGACTGGAGTGTACTTTGGGAGTTACAGCACCCTTTAACGGTCAAGCCAGCCGGCCCTTTACTTATGACACAGGCGCACGCTTGGCACTACTTTGTTGATGCACGTGCGGCTACTGCGCACACAATTCACAAACACAGAAAATAATTTTTTTTTGGTTTGGAGTGTACTTTGGGGGTTACAGCACCCTTTAACGGTCAAGCCAGCCGGCCCTTTACTTATGACACAGGCGCACGCTTGGCACTACTTTGTTGATGCACGTGTGGCTACTGCACACACAATTCACAAACACACAAAAAATATTATTTTTTTAGCACTTGGGGGGAGCACCCCTGATGGACAGAGCACCCCCTGGACAACACTACAGCACCCCTTTAGGACTGGGACACTGCACTGGACTTTGGAGTGGACACAGCCCCTATGGAGAACTAACTGCACAACACAGTCCAGCCAGCCCCTATGGACTTTGAAGTAGTGGACACAGCCCCTATTAACAACAGCAGCACAGCACAACACAGCCAGCCCCTATGGACTTTGAAGTAGTGGACAACAGCAGCACAGCGCAGCACAGCACAACACTACTCTGCACTACACAGCCCAGCCAGCCCTAACTCCCACCCTCGCTCTTCACTGTCCACAGCCGAGTGAGAAAATGTCGCCGACGCGGGTACCTTATATAGGTTCCAAAACCCGCGAGACTCGGAAGGCGGGATGATGACGTTTTGCCTCGATTTCAGATCCGAGTCAGGCGGGAAAAGTCGATCCTGACTCGGATCGGCCTCGGATCGGGGGGGTTCGGATTTCAGAAATCCGAACCCGCTCACCCCTAATATATATATATATATATATATATATATATTACTGTATAATGTATGTATGTTGGTTACCTGCCTGTCAGCTCTGCATTGCTGAGCTGCATTGCGGGGGGAAGGCTGAGGACGTAAGAGCCACTGAGAATCTTCCCTATGCTGCAGTCTCGGCTTCTGACAGTCAAACTCTCGCGAGACTTGACATCATCATCTCGTGAGACTTTGACTGTGAGAGCCAAGCTGCCGAGGCTTCAACATAGAGAGAAGATTTTCAGTGGCTCTGACTAGTGAAGCTCCTCGGCGGCCGCGGACAGCTAAGCCGCTGAAGAGGACCAGAGTGGAGACAGCTAAATGCTGTTCTCCATGTTTGTAGCAGTGGCATGTCTGGGAACAGTGTGGGGGCCCCCTATCTATGGGGGCCCCAGGACGACCGCCCCTAACGCCCCGCCTATAATCCGGCCCTGCCTGTTATGTTAAGGGTTCCTCCTGTGGACAATGGAAGCACGATAGGCCCCGCCCCTACACAGCAGAGGGAGTGGCTTAGAGTCAGTGGGGCCCATCGGGGAATACCCCGGCTGCCCGGCAAGCCAGTCCGAGTCTGAGTGTGTTTGTACAACTATAGGGGCAAATGTGTGTGAGTGCGGCTATGGGGGCAGTGTGTGTGTGTAAAATTGCATGCAGTTGATGGAGCGGGGCCCCAAAATGATATCTTACTTAGGGCCCCATGAGGTCTAAATCCGCCTCTGGATAGGAATGAAACAAATTGCAGGTTATTTCTAGGTGATGCAGTTTTTACAAAATCAGTTCAGTAGTTTTTGTGCCAACTTGCAACAAACAGACAGACACAACATTCTTATTATATAAGTATAGATTATAATAATAATAATATAATAATAATAATAATAATATGCATTCATTTCCTATCAATACTATCATGAATAAACACTAAACTGCTTTCTCTTGGCAATTAAATACACAGATTAACTTCAGCTGCTGCAGCACCTCAGTTGTTAAGTAGATAATGCAATTCCTCAACTACTTCAACACTTTATACTCTATGGCCCTCATTCAGAGCCGCTCTGAATGAGGGCGGATGCTTTTTTTTTAAAAGCCAGCCTCCTGGCCGCTTGCTAAGCTGTGGGTGACCACCCACAGCTTTTGCGAGCGGCCAGGTGATGGTCGCGACCATCGGGCTTGCGGCGAGACCCTTTTGGTAGGGTCTCGCTGCCGCAAGCCCCAGTGAGCTTCCTGATCTAATAGAGCAGGAAGCTCACTACTGACATCACGAATGATGTCAGTCGGGCCGCCCACAAATGGCAGGTGTTCCTTCAGGAACGCCTCCGTTTGTCCAGCCACCCCCCTTCCCCGCCTACAAAATGGGGCGAGCTGTCTATCAACAGTCAGCCGCCCAGTTAGTAGCGAGCCCCGGAGCAAGTGAATTTCTCACTCGCTACGGGGCTTGTGCACAGCATGCACGGCGCGTGTGCAGTGCCCCACCATCGACCCGTTTGCAAGCTCGTAGCGCTTGCAACAGGGCCACCATCAGGGGGGGACCGGGCCTGCCTCGGACACTGCAGAACTGGAGGGGGCCCGTGGCCGCTCCTACCACCGCTGCACAGCCTAGCCCTGCACTACCCACTCCCGCAACAACCATGTACCGATTTCCCTGTCTCACACTACGATCGCGATGGGGGCGGAGCTAACATGGCAAGCCCCGCCCACATACACATGCAATTTTCGTCATTGCGGAGGGGGCCTAATAATGCAGGTGCCCGCCACCCATTAGCAACCTGCATCAGAAGTGTAAGTAGTATGTATGTATTTTAGCATATGTATGTGTTAGTGTGTATGTGTGTATATATTGGTGTGGATATATGTGTATGTATGTGTTAGTGTGGATATATGTGTATGTATTTGTTAGCGTGTATATATGTGTTAGTGTGTGTATACTGTATATGTGCCAGTGTTGTGTTTGTATGTGATAATGTGAATATATGTGTCATATACAATATATGCATGATACATGATACTGTGTGTGTGCATATATATATATATATATATATATATATTACACATATACATGTGTATATACTTATATACTGTGTGTATGTGTATGTATGTATATATATATATATATATATATATATACTGGAAAAAAGATCAGCGGCACTCCTGGATTTTGATCATAGTAGAAAATAGTTTTAATGCATGCCTTACAGCCAACGTTTCAGGGCCATACCAGACCCTTTTCTCAAGGCAGGCGTTGCAATAATAAATTACATTATAAACAGCAAGCATAAACATGTTCATTCCTAACTTTAAGTAGCAGCGTCCTTCCTGTGTGCTGGTGCGGACCGGGGCAGGCAGGGGGAGGGGATGGCGCACACACGGCGGCCGCTGTCCTCCAAAGATGATGTCACTCCCATGTTTGTGGCTTGTCAAGGTAACAAGCCACAGTACGGGTGTCCTGTCTCCCCGGCCCGCGGCAGCTACAAAGAGAGGGATAATAGATTATAATAATTACTGCAGCTATGGCAATATTAAAGCTTACTATGAATAATAAGTCACCAAGTGCTATTACAAAAAACACAATGACAAACTAACATACTACACAATACACGGAACGACAGTGCAAATATCTGGATCATGAAAACTGCAACTGCTAGAACCATAGCTCTCCGTAAACATTTCTAATATGGCTAATTGCTCTATATGCCAAGCTACAACTATTAATTCTTTATAAAAATGTATTCAAGGACAATTTTTCATTAAGTCCTGAAGGGTGAATGGTATTAAGCCGATGTATCCAGGTTGCTTCAAGACGTAATAGTTTATTCCCACTATTTCCTCCACATAATGAAGTCGGAACGTGATCTATTAAGATGTGTTTTAAAGCGGACAAAGGATGGCCAGCCTGTAAGAAGTGTCTTGCGACCGGTTGTTCCGCTATTCTCTTCGTGAGGGCTGATTTAATAGCAGACCGGTGTAAGGCCTTTCGTTCCCTTACGGTCCTGATCGTTTTGCTGACATAATAATAGCCACAAGGGCACATTATCAGGTAGACTACAAATGATGAAGTGCAAGTAAGGACATGGTTTATATGGTAAGTATACTCTCGAAGCGGATGTTTAAAAGTTGATCCTGTTAACATATGTTGACAGGTAGTGCATTTTGTGCATTTGTAACATCCGGGTGCTTTAACTCGTAAAAATTGTCCCTCCTGTTTTGATTGAAAAAATTGGTAATGTCCGTATGGACCACCATGACCCTAATATTTCTGCCCCTTGTAAAGCAGGCCATAGGTCATTTGCCTTTAAAACAAGGTAAGTCCTTTTCTGATGTAACAAATGGCCATAATGCCCGTGTGGCTCGCTGGATCACAGGGCTGCTGGTCTGATGTTCAAGTTTCCAAGGTATTATGTTACTGTTGTCTTTTGTTTTGGACTGTAGCAAAATGTCCCGTTGTAATGCCAACACTTCATCTCTTTGTTTCCTTAGTTGTGAAAGCGAATATCCTCTTGTTACAAATTTATCTATTACTTTATCCAACTCTAATAGAGTGTTAGAGGGATCACTTGTAATTCGTGCAATCCTGAGCATTTGTGATTTGGGGAGACCCTTCACCAGTGATTTAGGATGGTGACTATTGGCTGCAAGCAAAGTGTTGCGGTCAGTAGGTTTGGAGTATACACTAGTTTTAATATGACCATCTTCAATAGTTATTAATATGTCCAGATAATTCAATCTAGATGAACTGATTTGATACGTGAGTTTGATGGATGAATCATGAGCATTTATTTGTTGAATAAGCATCTGGAATGCATTCATACCACCGGTCCATAGCATGAACTGGTCGTCAATATATCTCATATAAATGAGTATATGTTTACTGATCTCCTCATTTGTAAAAAACATATCCTGTTCTTCCCTGAACATGTAGACATTGGTATAGCTAGGAGCTATGTTACTGCCCATGGCACAGCCAGACATTTGTTGAAAAAATTTTCCATTGTACATAAAATAGTTACGCGATAGAGTTAATTCGAGTAATTGTAGAAAAAGGGTCCTATCGAAAATAGACATCTGTTGTTGTTCTATGAATATTTTCATGGTCTCTAATCCCTTATTGTGGGGGATAGACGTATACATACTCGAAACGTCCATGACACAGATGAGGCTGTCACGTTGGACCGTTGTAACTGTTTGTAGTGCCAGTAGAAAAGCTGTAGTGTCTTTAATATATGATGGCTGAGCCACGATCAGTGGCTGAAGGATTGTGTCCAGGAACATGGAGATAGGCTGATATAGAGAGTTCCTCGCCGATATTATTGGCCGTCGCGGAGGTGTTTGTAAATTCTTATGAATTTTTGGTACCGTATATATTATAGGCACTACGGGAAACTCCTGGGTCAAGGCTTGTCTCACCTTTTCACTGATGATACCATCAGATTCCGCTTGTACAAGAATCTGGTCAAGCTCCTTTTTATAATCACTGGTGGGATCCCTTGCTAAACACTGGTATGTGTTAGTGTCAGCTAGTTGTCTTTCAATTTCACTCATGATACAGGACTTGAAGGATTACATGAGTGAAATTGAAAGACAACTAGCTGACACTAACACATACCAGTGTTTAGCAAGGGATCCCACCAGTGATTATAAAAAGGAGCTTGACCAGATTCTTGTACAAGCGGAATCTGATGGTATCATCAGTGAAAAGGTGAGACAGGCCTTGACCCAGGAGTTTCCCATAGTGCCTATAATATATACGGTACCAAAAATTCATAAGAATTTACAAACACCTCCGGGACGGCCAATAATATCGGCGAGGAACTCTATATCAGCCTATCTCCATGTTCCTGGACACAATCCTTCAGCCACTGGTCGTGGCTCAGCCATCATATATTAAAGACACTACAGCTTTTTCTACTGGCACTACAAACAGTTACAACAGTCCAACGTGACACCCTCATCTGTGTCATGGACGTTTCGAGTTTGTATACGTCTATCCCCCACAATAAGGGATTAGAGACCATGAAAATATTCATAGAACAACAATAGATGTCTATTTTCGATAGGACCCTTTTTCTACAATTACTCGAATTAACTCTATTGTGTAACTATTTTATGTATGATGGAAAAATTTTTCAACAAATGTCTGGCTGTGCCATGGGCATTAACATAGCTCCTAGCTATGCCAATGTCTACATGTTCAGGGAAGAACAGGATATGTTTTTTACAAATGAGGAGATCAGTAAACATATACTCATTTATATGAGATATATTGACGACCTGTTCATGCTATGGACCGGTGGTATGAATGCGTTCCAGGTGTTTATTCAACAAATAAATGCTCATGATTCATCCATCAAACTCACGTATCAAATCAGTTCTCTAGATTGAATTATCTGGAAGTATTAATAACTATTGAAGATGGTCATATTAAAACTAGTGTATACTCCAAACCTACTGACCGCAACACTTTGCTTGCAGCCAATAGTCACCATCCTAAATCACTGGTGAAGGGTCTCCCCAAATCACAAATGCTCAGGATTGCACGAATTACAAGTGTTCCCTCTAACACTCTATTAGAGTTGGATAAAGTAATAGATAAATTTGTAACAAGAGGATATTCGCTTTCACAACTAAGGAAACAAAGAGATGAAGTGTTGGCATTACAATGGGACATTTTGCTACAGTCCAAAACAAAAGACAACAGTAACATAATACCTTGGAAACTTGAACATCAGACCAGCAGCCCTGTGATCCAGCGAGCCACACGGGCATTATGGCCATTTGTTACATCAGATAAGGACTTACCTTGTTTTAAAGGCAAACGACCTATGGCCTGCTTTACAAGGGGCAGAAATATTAGGGACATGGTGGTCCATACGGACATTACTGGATTTTTTCAATCAAAACAGGAGGGACAATTTTTACGAGTTAAAGCACCCGGATGTTACAAATGCACAAAATGCACTACCTGTCAACATATGTTAACAGGATCAACTTTTAAACATCCGCTTCGAGAGTATACTTACCATATAAACCATGTCCTTACTTGCACTTCATCATTTGTAGTCTACCTGATAATGTGCCCTTGTGGCTATTATTATGTCAGCAAAACGATCAGGACCGTAAGGGAACGAATGGCCTTACACCGGTCTGCTATTAAATCAGTCCTCACAAAGAAAAAAGCCGAACAACCGGTCGCAAGACACTTCTTACAGGCTGGCCATCCTTTGTCCGCTTTAAAACACATCTTAATAGATCACGTTCCGACTTCATTATGTGGAGGAAATAGAGGGAATAAACTATTACGTCTTGAAGCAACCTGGATACATCGGCTTAATACCATTCACCCTTCAGGACTTAATGAAAAATTGTCCTTGAATACATTTTTATAAAGAATTAATAGTTGTAGCTTGGCATATAGAGCAATTAGCCATATTAGAAATGTTTACGGAGAGCTATGGTTCTAGCAGTTGCAGTTTTCATGATCCAGATATTTGCATTGTCCTTCCGTGTATTGTGTAGTATGTTAGTTTGTCATTGTGTTTTTTGTAATAGCACTTGGTGACTTATTATTCATAGTAAGCTTTAATATTGCCATAGCTGCAGTAATTATTATAATCTATTATCCCTCTCTTTGTAGCTGCTGCGGGCCGGGGAGACAGGACACCCGTACTGTGGCTTGTTACCTTGCCAACCCACAAACATGGGAGTGATGTCATCTTTGGAGGACAGCGGCCGCCGTGTGTGCGCCATCCTCTCCCCCTGCCTGCCCCTGTCCGCACCAGCACACAGGAAGGACACTGCTACTTAAAGGTAGGAATGAACATGTTTATGCTTGCTGTTTATAATGTAATTTATTATTGCAACGCCTGCCTTGAGAAAAGGGTCTGGTATGGCCCTGAAACGTTGGCTGTAAGGCATGCATTAAAACTATTTTCTACTATGATCAAAATCCAGGAGTGCCGCTGATCTTTTTTCCAGGATATCCAATTTCTATAGAAGGCACCCTGGTTTACACTTCCACGTTTGTGAGTGCCGGTTCACACTTGGAGCATATATATATATATATATATATATATATATATATATGTCCCGAATAAATCAAGTCCAGACACGGCACTACTGGTATAATGTTCTGTATTGGTACTCGTTAGTACATATAGTAAACCCACAGCATAGTTAGTAAGTAATGCATCCTCAGCATGATTAGCAATGTTTCAGGATCCTAAAGACCCCGTCCTCATGCTGCTGTGGTGGTGTACAATTAGCAAATAACTAAGAAGAAGTACTGAAAAGCCCTTACCTTTATCCCTCGCATGGCTATATGTGTGCCAATCTACATATATATATATATATATGTACACACATATATATATATATATATACACGCACATGTGTGTATGTATGTGTATATATATATATATATACACACATATATATTTATATATAATATATATATATGCACACACATATATATATATAAATATATATTTACACACATACATACATATATAGATATATATATAATATATATACACATATATGCCCCCTGTCAGTGCCTACCCCTGATGCAACTAATGCTATTACCTTGATGCAGCTAATGCTGCTGTTCAAAATGCAGCCTGTCCGGTCTCCTTTGCTGGGTGACGGGCGTTGGTCCCGGGCAGCTATTATGTGTTATATGGGCAGAGACGCGAGTTGTCACTCACGTCTCTGGTCCGCAAAGGCCCATGGGAGGAGTGGCCGCGGCTGGGCATGCGCGGCATGACCTAACGCAGCCATCTTGCTTTCTACTCCTGTAGCCTAGCCAGAATGAGCTTCTGTGCAGAAGCTCGTTCTGACCTGGCTCATGCTGCACTGCCCAATCGGAGCTGAGCTCCGATCGCGGCAGCGGCAGGTAAGGGACAGCTGCCATCTGTGGGGAGGATAAAAAGCATCACGTCACGTGATAGGGGGGCAGTGGCAGGCGGGGGGACTGGTTAGTTGCAGAGCCCTGAATGATGCCCCCTAGGCATTCAAGTCGCCCCTAGGTATTTGCTTATTATGCCTATGCCTAGGGCTGGCTCTGGAAAACAGTAATATCGTTTGGCTGCAAACATAGAAAATGTTGTTGTAAATAGCACAAATGTTGATCCACTACTTTTTTTTTTTTAGGGGGGGGTAATGTAATTAGATTTACATTTTTCGCCTCATTGATTCCCTTCCACCACGGGACAGTTGTGTGCCTCCTCGAGTATGGGCTGTCCACCTGGCTGATGACAACAATGGTGTAGGCACAAGTGTTGTTGGTGGTGATGCTGGCATTCCTGTCAGGTAACCATCCCAATATTTGAACGCCAACATTTTGTAAAACTCTCATGACTATGGGTGTGGGTGGCATGGTTGGTGTTGGTGAAATGATGTTTAATGTTATGATGTTGTCTTCATCCACTGCAGGGTTGTCGTCATCTGAAAAAGCTGCCTTTGGGCTTTTCGAAACATCTTCTGATGCTAGATGAGAGAGAAGAAGGTAAGTATTGCTTCATCATTACAATGTTCAATGGACAATGTTTTCTTAGCCTAAACTTAATTTAAGAATAATGATAAGTTTTTCTAACTCTGACATATGATAAAAATACACAAATATCTTATGTATGCTAGTTAAATAGCTGAAGCACAATGATAAACATTTTGTTAATTTACATTATGTTGGACCTAACGGGTTGTATTACATTTTTAAGCTTCACAAAATGACAACTTACCATGCCTCCTGGGGCCATCTGTGTCACGGACATTGGTCCGCTGTACAACTTCTGATGGAATCAAGACTTTTACGGCTTTCTCATACTGGAGGTATGTCTCCTAACATGGGGATCCTTCTTCTGTGCGCCATGCAGCTTTCACCTCATTGGCCATATTTTTTCTACATTACTCTTCAAATCAGAGAAGCTCTTCTTGCAGTTGTCTGCAGTACGCTTCAAAGGGCCCTCAGCAGGGGCGTCTCTATAATGGCTGCAGGGTGTGCGGGCTACACTGGCCCTTGGGTCCAGGGGGGTCCACACTGCACACCATGCACCCATACTTCCTAATACCTACCTCTCCGAAGTTCCACATCGTTTGGAGAGGCGCTACACAGAACGCTTGGAAAATGGCTGCAGCGGCCACTTTCCCAGAGTTCTATGCATTACCAGTAGGGACAAGTGACCAGAGTCTACTGAACCTGTCAGTACGCCGCAGCCGCCGGAAAGAGGGTAGGGGTCCCCCGGATGGTGAGTGAACACGGGCACCCACCTCTATTAATACATCCCTGGCCCTCAGTGTTAATGGCCTTAACAACTGCAGCCCAAATGGCATTTTTGCACCTGGCAGAGGTGCTGGCAGCATTATGCACAAATAAAAGATGGTGGTGTCTCATTACCTCCCTGATAATGACCACATTCCCATTCAATGTGAACTTTACATTCCTCCCAGACTTTGTTTTTCCTCTCTGGAGGGTCACATCCTCACTTTCAGCAGAGCTAACATTGCCCTGAGCACCAGCCACCTCCTGTCCGTGCCTCTCCTCACCATCAGACATCCTCCACTCCTTACACAAAACACTTAACACTGAAAAATAAAGAGAAACACCTCCACTCCCAGACTACTTACACACACTTCAAACAATAATCGCTATATTATTCTCCCAAAATTGCCTAGCTCTCCAAACGCCTCTCTGAAACCCTCGTAGTTTGGCTGTTGCTCTGCAAATTTATAGTTATTTTAAACACATCAACAAGTGTGATATGTTCATCCTAGCAAAACTTATCTCTAATGATTCTTATGTACTCGGACAAGTTCACCTTCATTTCCAGTGAGGGCGGAAGATTTTGCTCTCGGGCTTCAAAAAATCTCTCGGGTGGATCAATTCCCCCGGTTAAGGAGAAAACTCTCTTGAATAGAGCAAACTCACCAGAAAAAACTCAATTTAATTCACCATCGGAAGACTCGGTTCACTCCAAACTCAGGGCCTGATTCAGACCCGTTCGCTAGCAAGTTATCGCTCGGAGCGAGCGATGTTTTGCAAAGTGCGTATGCATCGCAGTGCGCGTGCACGAACTAGTCCGAGCAATCGGGAAGCAATCGCTCGCCCAGCATAGACAGCCCAGCAGAGTGACAGGTCAAGCTGTTTGTGGGTGGTAACAGGAGCAGGCCACTGGAAACGGGGGGAGTGTAGGTGCAAACGCAGGCGTGTCTTAGCATCTTAACGCTGTTTCAGAGGCATGCATAATTAACAGGCAGTGTCATAGTACACGTCACCTGGTTGAATTGTACACTGAAGTGCTTGCAGTGCTTACGGTAGGGTACAGTCAACCGCTAGCACTGCGTCAGTTCCAATGGAACCCTATACTTCCTCGAGATGATGTTCGCTAGTGGGCAGCTAAAGACAGGCTGGTGGGCATCTGCATACACAAAGTAATCGCATGCCAAGACATAGTGGGCATGCTTATGCCTTGTCGTGCGATCGTTTGCCTTGACGTCACTTGGCTAAATTTGCATATGCTGGGAGCGAGCATCCGCATCTAGTGACCGGGTCTAAATCAGGCCCTCAATTGTTTGTAAATTTGCAAATTTCAATTTTCTAATCTCTGTCGAGTCCCGGCAAAGCTCATAGTGTTTGTTCTCGAGGAAACTCGGGACAAACTCGATTGTTAGTAAATTTACCCCTAAGAGATAAATGTATGAAGTAGTGTATAAAGAGCTATTACTGCTTCTACAAAATGCATTGAAAAGCAGACACCACTGTTAATGATAACAATACCACAGCTGGCTAGCATGATGGGCACTTACTAAGCGATGTCAAGCTGAGCCCACCAACATATAGCCCCATCTGAGGATGGAAAACTGGTTACTTATCAGTCCCATCACCACAGGATGTCATTGCACATACAATGTCTGCTCACAATGAGATCTCCTGGTTCATTAAGATCTCATGAATGTGCAATGTGGGCACATAGGATCAATTCTATATCACATCAGCACTAGGCTGATGCGATACAGACGGGACAAAGATTGCCAGATGTGAGTTACCATAACAATTCACCAGTGACTCTCTTTTTAATACTTTCAGCACTAATCCTGCATTGCTGCAATAAGAGATGAGGGACAGAATAATCCATGCTCCCCTTTAATTGGCACAATTGAGAGGTTTGTTTAGATTTAAAAAAAGAAACAAGTGAAGTGATCCCATACCAACATGTTTACTGGGTTTGGACCAGAAGTCCTGAAATTGATCCCTTGCTCCCCCACAGACAGCTACAGATTGACAATGTTACATCTGGCAGTGTGATATGAGAATCATTGCTGCTTTGCAATCATGTAAAATTAGAACATTAGCAAAATTTTATCTATTTTGTTTTTTCCACAGCAGTCATTTAGGTGTTTGCATAAGGATAATGTAGGTCATCACAGCAGAGAGTTGCTGCCCTCTCCAAACCAACAATAACATTTAAGCTGCAGTGAACAGACAATGATGAAGATGATGCTTGTTAGATTAGTTTTGTTGACGGGAGTCAAGAATTGCTAACTGATGTGACAAACACAGAAATAAGATGTTGTACACAGTGACTTATTACATCAAACATAATACATAGAGTGCTGATATGCCCTCATAGGGCCTGGTCCTGAGTTGGAGGCAGTCGCGACTTTACTTGCGTCTTTTGCTGCAGTTACATCTGACTAATGGCGCTACAAAACTGGCATATCAGGGGCAAACAAGCCTGTTAGTAGAGAGCGCCGTGGCTCCATTTTCAAACCAGCAACCAGCTTCTGATATCCTCTGGATGCACTTTCTACAAACAGACTTGTTTACCCCTAATATGCAAGTTTTTAACTTTTGTGATGTATGCGATTTAGCCTAAGTAGCCCATTGTGCTTTTAACATACTACACTATGGGGTACATTACTAAGATTCGATTTGGTCCTGATTTGTCCCGTTTTTTCAACTCAGATAGGATCGATCAAAAACGGCCATTTCTTTCACTTAAAAAATCGTGAATTTACCAAGCTCCCGGTTTTGACAGGATCGTTTTGATTGATGGTGTATTTGGTCGATCCTGTCTGATTTAAACAGCCGAATTTGTCTCCCGAACAAGCAGCCTGCACATAACAGTGAATATGTGCAGACTGTTAATTTTTTTTTTTTAGGGTTCAATTTTTTTTTTTTTAAATGACATGAGGTTCCCCCCCAAAGCATAACCAGCCCTGGACCTGCCAGGGTACCTAAACTTATTGGGAACAAAACATGTAGGGTTCCACCATAAATTAGGTACCAGCACAAGGCTGTAGGGCCACTCCTGGTTTTAATTATAGGGGGGAAAAACTTGCGTAGGGGTCCCCATATAATTAAAACCAGCACCGGACCCTTTATAGCATTGGGCTGATGCCACAGCCAGGGGAGCCCTTTCACCAGGCCCCCCAGCCGCAGCATCAGTCCTGACTGCTAGTCAGCCCAGGCCAGGGATCCCTGGGGAGTTGGGGACCCCTCCCCAGGGCACCCCTGGCCTAGATTGATAGCCCAGGTGGCGGGTTGATAGTGTATGTTCAGGGTACAAGTACTTCCGAATTAAGCCGATGGTGATATAATTTCTATTGTTCAAAATGGCCGAATTTGCAGCATTAAACCACCCGATTTCAACCTGAAAAAATGAATAAATCACCCAACTTTAATGATAGTAAATTCCAGATTTGCAAAAAAGTGATTTTATCACCCAGAAATGCAATTCGGGACCAACACGAATGTTGATATTCTTATCCCTATGTGTGTGTGTGTGTGTGTGTGTGTGTGTGTGTGTGTGTGTGTGTGTGTGTGTGTGTGTGTATATATATAGTGTATATATACATATGTTACATATTATATATCTATGTAATAATTAAAATAGATATTATATTTACTGATTGTGTCACTATTAACTGTGTGATACAGTCAGAACAGCACCTCTTATCTCCTGTGTTGCTGCTGATGCCGTGAGGTGTGACTCTTGCAGCCACTCCCCCTTGGCCATTTCACTCATACTATACTATAGATTCCTGCCCCTTGTCCTTGGCAGGTATAGGAAGAGTTGCCAAATCATTCCCTTAATAAGAGACATAAGAGAATAAATGACAGATTCTCTAGCTGATTAAAATCAGGCAAAATGGAGACCTGAAGTCAGTCGGCCACAAAATCTGTGTAATTCATATGTTTCCCTTGTTAAAGGGATGAGTTGACAGGTCAGTTGGTTTGAGAGTCTTCCTTACCTATATGGTGGTTTCTATGTAATGGGAACCTCTGAAGAATTTGTTCCTCTCTGGGCAGAGGGTGACTTCACTATTCACGAAGGAGATCACTTGGTCCAGAGAATGTCTGTTTGTGTAGGCATATAACCAATGTCAGCATCATATAGCAGAGATTCAACCAGCGATTACATAGTAATGATGCAGGGCAAAATGTGATCTTCCCTGATCAAATAAGTTTATATAGTTAAACTGTATTTGCAAATTTGGTATACCATTTGTATCAGTAATGCAGTTTTTTTAAATTTGGTGCCTTATGAAAAGATTACTCTTTCCTTTTAATCCTGCCAGTCATGGATAATCACCAGCCACTTCCCCCATGTCTCTTCAGCCTCATCCCCCCCATGTGTGTCTATAGCTCTCCAATGACTCTCCAGGCCCCTCAGTGTCTCTCCAGCCTGATTGTGTCTCACCAGACCCCCGATGTCTCTCCAGCTCCAGTCCCCTTCTGTCTCTCCAGCCCATAGTTTCTCTCCAGTCTTTTGTGTATCTCCAGTCTTCTTGTGTCTTTCCAGCCCCAGCCTCCTTGTGTCTCTCCAGCTCCAGCCCCCTTCTGTCTCTCCAGGTCCCTTCTGTCTCATCAACCCTTTGGTGTCTCACCAGTCTTCTTGTGTCTACCCAGTCCCTCAGTGTCTCTAATGCTCCAACTTCCTTGTGTCTTTCCAGATGTCCAGTGTCTCTCCAGACCATTTCTGTTTTTCCAGCTGCTCAGTGTCTCTACAGTCCCTTGCTGTCTTTCCTGCTGCCCAGTGTCTCTCTAGCCCCCTTCTAACTTTCCAGTTATCCAGTATCTCTTCAGCCCCATTCTGTTTTTTTGACCCCCATTGTTTCTCCAGCCCCGTACAACCCTCCGGGTCACTGACCTTACTCTGTGTATTCTGGCTGCCCCTCTTCGAGCCACATCTCCTCTTCCCAGCATATTAGGTGCGATGTGACCCGTAATACTCCAAGTGATTTTCCTACACAGCGTCCTATATGTGGTTGCAACCACTTTGAGAGATCCTCCCCACAGACACCAGTATATTAGTGAATCATGATGATGTAAACTAGATATTATATTATATATTTTGATAAAACCCCTGTGAGAGGGGAGAGACGCGTCAAGTGAACCTAATAGTCTCTGCAGTGCTTCTGGGATCTACTAAGGCAATTTACTGGACTTTTCCATTCAGCCATTGTATTACACTCACCACCAGCTCACCCACCACTCTGCATCCAGTCAACTAGTGGCATCATTGTCTGGAACCCCTGTCGGTCATTGCACCGAGCGGCAACAGAGATCGTGGAGACAGCAGTGTGGAGTCACAAACGGGTTGTTTATAGCCAGAGGCTGACCGTGCTCTGTTGGTGTTCATTCTGCCAGCACAGCACGTGGAATCATCAGCAGGCTCTCAATTGCCAGAGGCTCACCATGCCGCTACGCTATCCACTCCATTACTACAGGAGCTGCATCGCACCCTATTACAAACCAAGGGTTTATTGCAAGCCAGGATTCTGAGATATCTGTGTTATTCCACTATAGGGGAGCAGTGAGTGACATTGCAAACCAGTTCCATTTGTTGGATATTATCCCCTGGATTTAAGGGAAGGCTAATAATACACCATTACACACATGGTGTGTGTTTTTTACTGAGAGAGTTCATACACTCTTATATTCTGAATTACAGAACATTTTATTATTGTTCACAAGTCACTTTTTAAGGTATTTTTACCGAATGGGACTATTTTTGGATACTTATTTCAATATACCATTCAGTGCACTGATTGTTACATGTTGTTATTATTAATCTAAAATTGTATCCAATATCCTAGGAACTGCAGTTCTATTTTGTTTATGTTATTTAATATATTATGTTGCTAATAAATTGTGATTAACAGCTCTGAAGTATTATTTTTAGTGGTTATAAGCACAGACATATATTTTTTGTTAATTTGTTCTTTCAAGGGGTATTGGCAGTATCCCTTTTGTGTCAGCTGCTAACAATCCACTTATGATCCTTGGTTAAAAGGCGCACCACTGTTTTCACTTCTCTTGATGTAAAATAGACTCTGGATGTTGTGCACAGTAATGTGCATTCAGCAATGCATTGATCACAAAAACAACAGCAGAAAACTATTCCCAGGTCACCTGATGCACCAGCACAGGATATGGGTCTCCACATCAGGGACACCACAACACCAGCATTGATAGTCTCCCAGAATCTGATCTATGCCTCATTATCTCCAGTGCCATATTAAGGTCCACATGGGCCTGGAGCTGAAATTTATCAAGGGCCTATTGTATGCTACCGCAGGGGTGTGACTATTTATGTGGGGGGGCATGACCAGTGCTGTGGGGAGTGGTCTGTACAGGAGGAGTGGCTAGCACCATGATGGGCATAGCTAGCGCCTACCTTCAACCATCTCTCCCCTGTTCGCATATATATTTGTTACCACCCTCCCACACACACATATTTTGGTAGGCCGATAGTGGTCACCTCTGTGAAAGCACAGGTGTAAGTATTGCTGCCTGTACTACACTTACCTTACCTGTCACCCATCAATTAATGCTGTATACAGAACTTCTTACCACTACCACTCAGATACCATTCCTCAAAAACTGAAATCCCCGTCATTCACTATCACTCACCGATCCCATATTTCACCATCTGTAATTACTGTCACCACTACTCCCTGACCCTGTAACTGACACACAGATATAAAGTACCCCTCACTCACCATCATGTCCCAACCACATAACAGACACACATCTGTATGTTCTGTATTGTAATATTCCCTCATCTGCATGTTCTGTGTTGTGATACTCCCTCATTTGTATGTTCTGTGTTGTGATACCCCCTCATTTGTATGTTCTGTGTTGTGATACCCCCTTATTTGTATGTTCTGTGTTGTGATACCCCCTCACCTGCATGTTCTGTGTTGTGCTCCTGACTTCATCTGTATGTTCTATATTGTGCTACCTCCTTATCTGTATGCACTGTTGTGTCCCCCTTTCCCCTTCTCTGTGTCCATTATTTTGTTCTTTCCAGTGGCGGATTCAGGGGGGGGCACCCAGGCACGTGCCCCCCCTGTCATTTTCGGGCAATTTTTTTTTTTATTGCAGTAGTGCAATTGCTGCGCTGGGACTGCAACGTGTTGGGACTGGGAGGAATGGTGACATGTCCGGCACCCAAGGAGCCCGCCCGGCACCCGTCCATAACATCTGATTGGTCGCGAGTAAGAGGCCCCGGCCCACGTGACCTGGAAGGAAAACGAACCTCGCTGCCGCAACTCTGATGGTGCCGACTCCGAGAGCTAGGCTTAATCAGTGCCGGGGGTACTGTGATTGTCGTGACACACCTCTACAAGATGCAGACGGCGCTCTCAACTGTCAGCCCGCCTTCCCCTTCTCTTCTTGTTTCGGGAACCAACAAGAAGCTGAAGGGATGAGGAGCCATACGGAGCACAGAAGAGAGATGGTAAGGAAAGGGGTGGCGCTGGTGGGAGACATAGCACGAGGGCAGAATGGAGGCGCTGGAGGGAGAGGGCATGAGGCAGGATGGTGGCGCTGGACGTAGAGGGCATGAGGCAGGATGGTGGTGCTAGACGTAGAGGGCATGAGACAGGATGGGGTTACTGGACGGAGAGGGCATGAGGCATAATGGTAGCGCTAGACATAGAGGGCATGAGACAGGATAGGGTTACTGGACGGACACTGCATGAGGCAGTATGGTAGTGCTGGACGGGAGGGTATGAGGCAGGATGGTGGCGCTGGACAGCGAGAGCATGAGACAGGATGGTGGCGCTGGACAGTGAGAGCATGAGACAGGATGGTGGCCCTGGACAGAGATGGCATGAGGCAGGATGGTGGCGCTGGATGAAGAGGGCATGAGGCAGGATGGTGGTGCTGGATGGACACTGCATGAGGCAGTATGGTGGTGCTGGACGGAGAGGGCATGAGGCAGGATGGTGGCGCTGGATAGCAAGAGCATGAGACAGGATGGCGGCCCTGGATGGAGATGGCATGAGGCAGGATGGCAGCCTTGGACGGAGACGGCATGAGGCAGGATGGTGGCGCTGGATGGAGAGGGCATGAGACAGGATGGTGGCCCTGGATGGACAGGGCATGAGGGCAGGATGGTTGCGCTGGACAAAGACAGGGCAGGATGGTGATGCTGGATGGTGGTGCTGGAGGGAGACAGAGCATGAGCGCAGGATGGTGGTGCTGGAGGGAGACAGGGCATGAGGGCAGGATGGTGGCACTGGATGAAGACAGAGCAGGATGGTGGTGCTGGATGGAGACAGGACATAAGGGCAGGATGGTGGCGCTGGAGAAGACAGGGTGGGATGGTGGCGCTGGTGGTAGACAGGGCAGGATGGTGGTGCTGGAGAAGAAAGGGCAGGATGGTGTCATTGGTGGGAGACAGGGCATTAGGGCAGGATGGTGGCACTGGACAGAGTCAGCGTATGAAGGCAGGATGCTGATGCAGGAGGGAGACAGGGCATGAGGACAAGATGGTGGTGCTCGAGGTAGATAGGGCAGGATGGTGTCGCTGGATGGAGACAGCAGGTTGGTGATGCTGGACAGAGGAATACATACGAATTACCGCTGGACACAAGTCCGGCAGTTCAAATCCCGGCAGCGGCAGGCCGACATGGCTGAAAATCCCGATCGTCCGCAGGTAAGTATGTTCTAACCTAACCTAACCCCCCTAACCCTCCTTAGGGGTGTCTAACCCTAACCTTCCCCCCAGTGCCTAACCCTAATCCCCCCTTCCCCGCCACCTAAACCCTGGGGGGGTGCCTAACCCTAAGTCCCCCCCCATGGGTGCCTAACCCTAACCCTCCCTTCCCCTAGCCTAACCCTAATCTCCTGGGGGGGTTGCCTAACCCTAAGTCCCCCCCGGGAGCCCTAAACCTAACCCTTCCCCCCCCCCGTGGCTGTCCGCAGCGGCACCCGGCATCACTTCGATCGGGATGCCGGGCGCCGGTCTCCTGGCATTTAACCCTCGCTGGTATAATGCAGTTGGGAAGCAGGCTGTCGGGCTTATGTGCGCCGGCTTCCCGAATGCATACCTGGACAGAGACAGGGCATGAGAGCAGGATGGTGGTGCTGGAGGGAAACAGGGCATGAGGGCAGGATGGTGATGCTGGAGAAGACAGGGCAGGATGGTGGCACTGGTGGGAGATAGGGCAGGATGGTGCTACTAGAGAGAGATGGCATGAAGGTGGTAATGGAGTGACGTTGGGGGGTGAGACTGGAAAGACACAGATGTGAGATGTTTGAGATTCACGGGGGATGGCATTGGAGAGATGCAGGGGATGGCGCTGGCGAGATGCAGAGAGGGATGAGGCTGGAGAGACATAGGGAGCAGGAGGTGACACAGGTAGCATGAGTCTGGTTGAACCTCTGTTGTACGATGGTGACACTGGATATATTTCTACACAAATATAGGCATCTTCCAGACCATGTGACCTCCTACATTGATGTCAAATACCGGCTGAAGACACTGTCTACCCAGGGAGGATCAATTTCAGCAGAGGTTCCCTGTTGCAGAGAAACTACCATATAGGTAAGGTGTATTTTTATTTAGTACATACAAAAATACTGTATATTTTTTTTAAGGTGGACGCCAATGGGAATTTTCTCCCTGAGCTCTATTTGGTCTAGAATTGGCCCTGCTAGTTGTAACACACGTGTATGACAAGCAGCCCACTGGTGCCTTGTCATAGCAAGCAGAGCAGCCTGCGGGGATCTCTTAGCATCGAGAGATGAGGGCATCCTTGTCAGGGCCGGCTCACGACACGTTCTGTTAGTGCATCCACACTAGGGCGCCAGAACCACAACCTGGCCAGCTCCGGAAGAACCCGCCCTCCACCCACTGGCATTATTGGTATTGGGGGAGGAAACGGGGGAGAGAAGGGTTGACATTTCAACACAGAATGTCGCTGAGTGCTGAGAAACCTAGCGCCAGCCCTGTTCCTTGTCTTGTGAGACAGAGCTCCCCCCTTGGTGCGGGATTGGGAGGCCCCCAAGCTGTGAATAGATGCCATGCACATGCACTTTGGGTCTATTCACTGGAGAGAGGTATAATTGTTATGCCGACACAGACCTTGCGCTAATGGTCTGTCTTAGCGTAGATATGACTGATATTCAAAGGACATGACCTGTATATGCATTGTTCAGTTTATGTACATTTGATTTTCTTGTTGTATGATTGTTCTCCTTTTTTTAAAAATTGCTTTATGGCAGTGTTTCTCAGGCTCAAGCGTGATATACTCCTAACAGGTCATGTTTTGAGGATGTCTGTCTGTGGAAGCAGTTGGGATAATTACTGACCCAGCAAAATAGATTAATTTACCTGTTTATGATTAAAGACATCAACAAAACATGACCAGTTGGTGGTACTTGGGTTTTGGAATTGAGAACGCATGGTTTTTGGTGAAATGCAGTATTTGGAAATCCTCCTCATTATTTTATATCGGTCATTGGGATGTACTCTGTGTTGATATGTTTTGAATGGTATAATCTACTATGTGCTCTGTAGTATATTGCAGAACCTAAAATGTTCTCTGCATTTTATGGAGGTCACTACAATGTATATTAAGTAATTGCCTAGTATAATTGTATATATTAAAATTCAGTATGTTCTTAAATATGAACCATTACAGGAGTGACATTCTTAATTTATTAAACTATTACATCTTATTCTACAATGGAAATTGTATATCTAAGCTCAGGTGGCTCTGCAATATTTACCTTCCACTTCTTTTGTCTATTTGGTCAGAGTTTCCTATTTACTCTGCAGGAGGGAGAATAACTTGTCCTGATGTACAGTATTAGCCACAAACATGTAAAATCCTCAGCACAGTTGTTTAAAAAGTTTGCAGTATAATGACATATAGAGTCCTGGGTAAGATCAGCACACTTTGGGCCTGATTCAGCAAGGATCGCAGTTGCAAAGCTGCGCACAGGCTATAGATATGATGTATGCACGCAGACTATAGATATGATGTATGCACGCAGGCTATAGATATGATGTATGCATGCATGCTATAGATATGATGTATGCACGCAGGCTATAGATATGATGTATGCACACAGGCTATAGATATATGATGTATGCACGCAGGCTATAGATATGATGTATGCACGCAGGCTATAGATATGATGTATGCACGCAGGCTATAGATATGATGTATGCACGCAGGCTATAGATATGATATATGCACGCAGGCTATAGATATATGATGTATGCACGCAGGCTATAGATATGATGTATGCACACAGGCTATAGATATGATGTATGCACGCAGACTATAGATATGATGTATGCACGCAGGCTATAGATATGATGTATGCACGCAGGCTATAGATATGATGTATGCACACAGGCTATAGATATATGATGTATGCATGCAGGCTATAGATATGATGTATGCACGCAGGCTATAGATATGATGTATGCACGCTGGCTATAGATATGATGTATGCACTCAGGCTATAGATATATGATGTATGCACGCAGGCTACAGATATGATGTATGCACGCAGGCTATAGATAGGATGTATGCATGTAGGCTATAGATATATGATGTATGCACACAGGCTATAGATATGAGGTATGCATGCAGGCTATAGATATGATGTATGCACGCTGGCTATAGATATGATGTATGCACTCAGGCTATAGATATATGATGTATGCACGCAGGCTACAGATATGATGTATGCACGCAGGCTATAGATAGGATGTATGCATGTAGGCTATAGATATATGATGTACGCACGCAGGCAGCTTTGCAATTGTGATCCTTGCAGATATGGTAATGCAGCAGGAGGCATCACGCCTCCTGTGCATTACTTATCCGAGTTGTGTTGTCCAACGCAGCATCATATTTAGTTTAGAGGAAGAGGCCAGGAAATCTCTGTCAGCCTGCTCTCTTCCCTCTCCCCCAATGGTGGCGACACGACTCCGTTTCGGGTATCGGAGGCTGTCATCGCCCCATCCCCGTCCCCAAATGGCAGCAGACTGTTAATCACTGTCAGTCTGCTGCCAGTTTACATGTGGCCTCGCAGACCCGTTCTGCACATGCGCAGAACAGGTCACGTGCCTGCGCAGATTCCTGAACATCGGAATCTGCTGAATCAGGCCCTTTGTCCATTGAAGAGTGTGACAGACTTATAAAAGTAGGTAGCTATACTTCTTTTTAGTGGCCAAACATTTGAGTTTCAGTTGGTGGTAGAAGTGCAGAAAATGCATCTAAACTTAATTTCACACCATCAAAATCCATAAAGCGTCTGGGGGCCTGGGCGGCACCCAGCCCCCCGGCCAACTATTTTAAGTTTACATACTAGCATTTCTACTTACTAACGTCAATCACTGAGCTGCTCAAAATATAAGTGGGATGTTAATTTCCTATACCATTTGGCACAAGAACTTTAGGTGGACACTATGTATTCAGAGCAGACGTGTGCCACATCCCCACTCTGTATCCCCCACTTGGCCAAACCCCCGCAATCATGGTCCCCCAATAACAGTGCCCCCCCTGTCATATTTTTCTGGATCCACCCCTGGTTCTTTCGCCTCTGTGTCCATTATCGTGTGTGTGTCCCTGTGACCATTATTATGTCCAACCTCTGGGTCCATTAGTATGCTCCCCTCTGTGTCTATTATTTCATCCCCCCTTTCTGTCCATTATTATGTCTCCCCATGTCCATTATTATATTCCACCCTGTGTCCATTATTATGTGTGTCCCCCTCTGTGTTCATTATTATGTTCCACTCTGTAACCATTATTATGTGCCTCCCGTGTCGATTATGTCCCCCGTGTCCATTATGCCCCGTGTCCATTATTATGTTCCCCCCTCATTGTCCATTATTATGCCCCCCCAGTGTCCAATATTATGCCCCCCCAGTGTCCATTATTATGTGCCTCCCCCAGTGTCCATTATTATGTGCCTCCCCCAGTGTCCATTATTATGCCCCACCAGTGTCCATTATTATGTGCCTCCCCCAGGGTCCGTTATTATGTGCCTGCCCCAGTGTCCATTATTATGCCCCCCCAGTGTCCATTATTATGTGCCTCCCCCAGTGTCCATTATTATGTCCCCCCATGTCCATTATTATGTGCCCCGTTTCCATTATTATGTGCCTCCCCCAGTGTCCATTATTATGTCCCCCCAGTGTCCATTATTATGTGCCTCCCCCAGTGTCCATTATTATGTGCCTCCCCCAGTGTCCATTATTATTTTCCCCATGTCCATTATTATGTGCCCCCTGTTTCCATTATTATGTCCCCCCGTTTCCATTATTATGACCCCTCCTGTGTCCATCATTGTGTGCCCCCTATGTCCATTATTATGTGCCCCTCATCTGTGTCCATTATTATATTCCCCCCTCTGTGTCAATTATTGTTGTTAGCCCTGTGTCCATTATTACTGTATGTCCACCCCGTGTCCATTATTATGTGCCTCTCATCTGTGTCCATTATTATATTCCTCCCCTGTGTCCATTATTGTTGTTGCCCCCGTGTCCATTATTATATTCCCCCCTCTGTGTTCATTATTGTGTGTCCCCATCTGTGTCAATTATCATGTTCCCCCCCTCTGTGTCCATAATTATGACCCCTTTTGCATCCATTATAGTGCTCCTCACCTCCCTCCTTTCTCAGTGTTCTGCTCCTTCCATCATGATAGTTCTCTTACCTTCTTCTCTCTTCTCTGTTCCTCAGCATCGGCTCCTTCTGCAGGCTTACACCTTCCATGAGTTGCTCCACACTGACAGGAAGGTCTCCTTACTGACATGTGCTGCCGGCAGTACAGCTACAGACAGCGCTCCTGAAGTCAGTATAATTCAGTCAGCACTGCCTTCTCAGTACACCATGGACCCCCATCTGTGTCAGCAGTGGCAGCAATGGCACCCACCCACATAGAGCCCTGCGCGGCAGCCGCACCTATGTGACGTCACACGACGTGCCATCACATAGCAGAGGTTCCCTGTTGCAGAAAAACTACCATATAGGTAAGGTGTATTTTTATTTAGTACATACAAAAATACTGTATATTTTTTTTAAGGTGGACGCCAATGGGAATTTTCTCCCTGAGCTCTATTTGGTCTAGAATTGGCCCTGCTAGTTGTAACACATGTGTATGACAAGCAGCCCACTGGTGCCTTGTCATAGCAAGCAGAGCAGCCTGCGGGGGATCTCTTAGCATCGATTATTATGTGTGTGTCCCTCTGTGTTCATTATTATGTTCCACTCTGTAACCATTATTATGTGCCTCCCGTGTCGATTATGTCCCCCGTGTCCATTATGCCCCGTGTCCATTATTATGTCCCCCCTCATTGTCCATTATTATGCCCCCCCAGTGTCCATTATTATGCCCCCCCAGTGTCCATTATTATGTGCCTCCCCCAGTGTCCATTATTATGTGCCTCCCCCAGTGTCCATTATTATGTGCCTCCCCCAGTGTCCATTATTATGCCCCACCAGTGTCCATTATTATGTGCCTCCCCCAGGGTCCGTTATTATGTGCCTCCCCCAGGGTCCGTTATTATGTGCCTGCCCCAGTGTCCATTATTATGCCCCCCCAGTGTCCATTATTATGTGCCTCCTCCAGTGTCCATTATTATGTGCCTCCCCCAGTGTCCATTATTATGTGCCCCCTGTTTCCATTATTATGTGCCTCCCCCAGTGTCCATTATTATGTCCCCCCAGTGTCCATTATTATGTGCCTCCCCAGTATCCATTATTATGTGCCTCCCCCAGTGTCCATTATTATTTCCCCCCATGTCCATTATTATGTGCCCCCTGTTTCCATTATTATGTCCCCCCGTTTCCATTATTATGACCCCTCCTGTGTCCATCATTGTGTGCCCCCTGTGTCCATTATTATGTGCCCCTCATCTGTGTCCATTATTATAATCCCCCCTCTGTGTCAATTATTGTTGTTAGCCCTGTGTCCATTATTACTGTATGTCCACCCCCGTGTCCATTATTATGTGCCTCTCATCTGTGTCCATTATTATATTCCTCCCCTGTGTCCATTATTGTTGTTGCCCCCGTGTCCATTATTATATTCCCCCCTTTGTGTTCATTATTGTGTGTCCCCATCTGTGTCAATTATCTTGTTCCCCCCCTCTGTGTCCATAATTATGACCCCTTTTGTGTCCATTATAGTGCTCCTCACCTCCCTCCTTTCTCAGTGTTCTGCTCCTTCCATCATGATAGTTCTCTTACCTTCTTCTCTCTTCTCTGTTCCTCGGCATCGGCTCCTTCTGCAGGCTTACACCTTCCATGGGTTGCTCCACACTGACAGGAAGGTCTCCTTACTGACATGTGCTGCCGGCAGTACAGCTACAGACAGCGCTCCTGAAGTCAGTATAATTCAGTCAGCACTGACTTCTCAGTACACCATGGACCCCCATCTGTGTCAGCAGTGGCAGCAATGGCACCCACCCACATAGAGCCCTGCGCGGCAGCCGCACCTATGTGACGTCACACGACGTGCCATCACATAGCATAGAAAAGGAGTTGAGGCACACTACCCGAAGCAGGGAGGGCTTGTGAAGCAAAGCCTTCCACTGCACTGCTGTTTGAATGACTGGCGGCCAGGTCTCAGAGGACTTGGGGAATCACCCGTGTGGGCGGGGGTAGAGAGTTGGGGCTATGGGTTGAATGGACAGGATCTCGGACGGCTGTTGTTGGTGACAGGAAAATGTTTTTTTTCCTGTCTCCAGTGTATCTTTCTTGGCGGTGTAGGCCTATTTTCATGGGAGGGCCTGGAGCTGCAGCTCCACCCGCCCCATTGTTAATCTGGCCCTGATTATCTCCCAGCTGGCTGTATGTTCCTGATTACAATCTTGGTGGCGTGTATTATACAGCCTCACTCTTTCCTATAAGTAAGCAGCTGGACACCCCCCGCAGGGCGTAGCTCTGTACTGGAGAGAGGTCCCCGCTCCTTCCCTCTCTGTACCAGACTGGGTGGACTATGGTAGTCTAGTATTACATGCAACCTGTGCCCCCCGAGGTCCAGCCTCCCCTGCACTGTGTTACCCCAGTCCAGCATTCACTGCCATGTGCCCTGCTAGTCCAGTATTCCCTGCCCTGTGCCCCCTCCTTCCCTTCCATATTATATTCATAGTCCTGTGCCCTCCCCAAGTCTCATCTTTCCCTGCCATGTGCCCCTCAATCCAGCCTTCCCTGCCATGCCCCCCCCAGGTCCAGCATCCCCTGCACTGTGCTCCCCCAGTCCAGCATTCCCTGCCATGTGCCCCGCTAGTCGAAAACTCCCTGTCCTGTACCCCCCAGTCCAGTATTCCCTTCGATGTGCCCCCCAGTACTGTATTCCCTGCCCTGTGCCCTTTTGCATTCAGCCTTGACTGCCCTGTTCCCCCCATTAAGATACAGCAATCTCTGCCCTGTGCCACTGTGCCCACCATGTCTAGGCATCCCTGTACCCCAATAGGTCTAGCCCACCCTGTCCAGCATTCCCTGCACTGTGCCCCCCAATCCAGCCTTCCCTGCCATGTGCCCCCCAGTCCAGCATTTCCTGCCATGTGCCTTCCCAGGTCCATCTTCCCCTGCCCTGTGTCTCCCCAGTCCAGCGTTCCATGCCATGTGCCCCCCTAGTCCAACATTCCCTGCCCTGTGCCCCCCTAGTCCAGCATTACCTGCACTGTGTCCCCCAATCCAGCATTCCCTGTCATGTGCCCCTCCAGGTCCAGTATCCCCTGCACTGTGCTCCCCCAGTCCAGCATTCCCTGCCATGTGCCCCACTAGTCCAGCATTTCCTAGCCTGTGCCCCTCAGGTTCAGCCTCCCCTGCCCAGTATCTTCCCTATCCAGCATTCCCTGCCATGTGCCGCCCAATCCAGCATTCCCTGCCACGTGCCCCCCCCAGTCCAGCATTTCCTGCCATGTGCCTTCCCAGGTCCATCCTCCCCTGCCCTGTGTCCCCCCAGTCCAGGGTTCCCTGCCATGTGCCCCCCTAGTCCAACATTCCCTGCCCTGTGCCCCTCAGTCCAACATTCCCTACCATGTCTCCCCCCCAGTCCAGCATTCCCTGCCCTATGCCCCCCCAGTCCCCTAGTACTGTATTCTCTGCCCTGTGCCCTTGCACATCCAGCCTTGACTGCCCTGTTCTCCCATTAAGATACTGCAATCCCTGCCCTGTGCCACTTCCCCCACCATGTCTAGGCATCCCTGTGTCCCAATAGGTCCAGCCAACCCTGTCTTGCATACCTCCTTGGTCCAGCACTTGCTGCCCTGCATCCCCCAGGTCCAGTCTTCCCTGTCCTGTGACCCTCCAGTTGCAGCGCTCCCATATCCAGACATCACTGCTCCCATATATTTCCCCACGACCCACCTTTCCCTTGTGCACCTACAACCCACATTTCACCTGAGCCCTTCACAAACCACTTTACCTTTTCCTGCCACCCCCTTTCATTTTCCACTTTGCCCCTCCTCATCCCTTACCATCCTCCTCCTCTTTTGCTGAAGGATGGAGTCCTGCTGGCCAACGATCAGACGTGACATAGAGCCACCTAAGCATTGCCGGTGAGCACAATCTGCTGATTTTTTTTTTCCTTATAACACTGCTATTGCTGGTGAAAACCCTGACGGCAGAAATATTTGCCAGTTTTCGCCATTGAAGCTTCCCATTATGAACTGCACAAGTGTAATGGTGGTACTTGTATTGCCATAATACCTATTTTATTATGTGGCACTGCTCTGTCAGTGACTGAGACAGTGTACAGCGACAGTGTCTGACATTGTCTACTCACTCCCCAGCCCCCACAGTCGCAGCTTCTGCCGGGATTGGACAGGCTGCTGACGGGTCTTCTCAAGGTGAGGGAAATAGAGGTGGGCGGAGTTCACTGGTGTCGGTGGCGTTCCATGCAGTAAGTGTCCTCTTCGTTAGCACAGCAGTCTCCCGCGGCACAAAGTCACAGTTGCTAGTGCGCAGGGGTTCCAACAGTTAGGTCATGACAGTGTAGCTTCTCCATAGGCACAGCACCACTCCCTCGGGTCCAGTCCCAGTCACAGCAGCTGACCCCTCCTCTTCAGCGGATCCTTCTCTATATATAAAAGTGGGGTACCCCATTTGCCTAAATATGGGGGTACCACATATACATACACTATTCTGTAATATTATATATAATATACTAACAAGCAATGTATGATGTGTGTATGTGTGACACTAAGTGTAATGGCATTATAGACAGTATATAATATACAGCACCATTACCCTTACTGACACAACACACATTGGGGGGGGAGCAATAGGCTGAAGTTCTGCCTAGGGCACCGGGAAACTTTGCACCGGCCCTGATTAGGACCAGATTCTCATTTCATCTGTATATAATAACATTTTCCTTTTCATGGGGTACAACATTCTTACCATTGTTTCCTAATCTTGTAAACTAAAATTCACTATCTACCAGAAAACTACAGCTGTTCAAGAAACTTTTCAAGGAAGATATTTAATGCTTTATATCTTGAAAGTGTGTTTGAACAGTGTGCCGTATATAGTTGTTTAAACAAACACAATAACATTTGTACTAGATGAAGTAATTATTTCCCTCTCAGCATACCTCTGACCAGAAAAACTTACATTTTCCTCCCTTCTCATTCAGGAAATGTTTTGAAAGAAAGGATGTAGAGGAATAAATTATAATCACCAGAGGACACACAGCTGTATGAGGTGACAGTGAATGCAGTGGAAACAGCCGCTCTCACCTGCTGCTGAGCTGGAGGAAACAGTTTCCGCCACCACATGTGAGTGAGGAGGAGCCAAGTAAGGAAGTGGGAACCATGCACTGTATTTTTTTACATTTACTTGTTGTGAAATCCAAATAATCAATGCTTGTGTTTGAGGTGGGCCTTGGGAGAGCAGAGGGGCTAAACCCCTCACCCTTAATGTGACTCTGGAGCTGGGTGCAGGGGAGGCAGGACTCTAAAGTCTTTGGCTCCCATAGCAATAGCATCTCATGTACCCACTATAGTTACCCATATAGTTGACCCTCCAGCAGGACCCGTTCCACCCGGTACAAAATACTCTGCTCCTGGACTTCCCTCTTATTTATGATTGCAGACACCTGTGGTGAAACACCTGTCTCATCAATTACCTAGTTCAACACAGGTGTCTGCAATCATACATTAGGTGGGAAGTCCAGCAGCAGAGCAGTTTGTACCGGGAGGGTAGGTCATAGCCATTTATATACTAAAGAACTATTTTAATATCTATATGTATTGTGACTGTCTGTTTGTCCTTGTTTTTTGCAGGGGTATTCAATATGGAGCGAAAATTTCGGAATCAGCGATAAATTATCACCGATTACGTCATTTTTGCCAATTTCACTTATCCCCGTATTCAATTTCAAAGACTTTTCGCAGGTTCGAAAAGTCTTTGAAAAAAAACGGGGATAACTTTTCACCACTGAATGGGTAGCGAAAAAAAGTGCAGATTTGGGGTTTAGGGGTGCAGGCTTAAATAAAATAGCCTGCACTCCCTGGGAATGACATTTAAAAAAATAACTGTGTTAAAAAACAAAAAATAGGGACACCCAAAAAAATTAATTTAAAACTTTGGGGAGAAAAAAAAAGGAAAAAAAGTGTTTAAAATAGGGAAATAGGTTCAGGGGTATTCTGCAAGTATGCGGCAGGTGTTTTCTAGAATAGGCTATTAGCGGCAGGTGCATTTTTGCATAATTTAAAAAAAAAAACACTTTAGGGACTTAAAAATATGCTAATACCCATTTTCATGTACCCCAAATTTGATGGTACCACTTAAAAATATGAAAAAAATAACCTAAGTGCTCTTCTGCATCACTTCTTCAATCTCTGGAAAAAAACACCTGCCGCGGCTATTTAAAACCCCAACTTTCATTTGCAGGCTAAAATGGGGGTACCCATAGTGATCCCCCATGTTTTGACAGCTTTAGAGGGGTCCTACAATTTATTCCAGGTAAATCCCGTTTTTTTCGCCGATCTTATTTCCCGTTTTCATAGCTTTTTAATTAAATACGGGGATAAAACGGGTGCGCGCCCGACACTTTATCCCAGGAAAAGCTCTGATGTGGAGCAAAAAGTCCAGCACGGAGTTTTCGCTCCCATATTGAATATCTCTCTAAGGGCCTGATTCAGACCCACTCACGAGCGGCTGTCCGCTCGCAAGTGGGTCGATGTTCTGCACTTAGCATGCGCACGACGGAGGGAGCTCCGTCGTGCGCATGCGCCAGACGCGACGAGCGAAGGACTTTCCTTCGCTCGTTGTGTCTGATCAAAGGGGTCGTGCTGTCGATGTTGATTGACAGCACGCCCCCTTTGGTGGGCGTGCCGGGGGCGTGCCTCCCTGACGGGGGCGTTCCTAAGGGAACGCCTACCGTCAGAAGCTGGCCCACTGACATCACTAGTGATGTCAGTGGGAGTGATTTTGGCTCTGATAGAGCCAAAATCACTCCGGGCCTTGCGGTTGAAAACCTCAACCGCAGGCTCCGGCTCGCAGTTTCGATGGTCGCGATGGTCAAGACCATCGCGGCCATCAAACTGCACGCTCGTATAGGCTGTGGGTGGTGACCCACAGCTATACGAGCGTCCAGGAGGACGCTCCATAGTTATGGAGGACGGCCCTCATTCAGAGCGTGCGCTCTGCTCAGAGCGTACGGCTCTGAATCAGGGCCTAAGTCTCCAATATTTGCAGTAAATTTATAGCCAATTTTAAATGCGTTCAGATAATCTTATAGTTAAATTTGTATGCTTTTATATGAAAAATGTATAATAAATTAATTTTCTATAAAAGCTAACTTGTCCTTTTTATACCAACTACAGTACTTACAAGTTATTGTATATTGTATTTCCCTTGCTTATTCGTCTTTCATTCATATTAAGACTGTATACAGTATATGGGGAAGATTGCAGGAAGTTGCAATAAACTAATATTCTAACTACAGTATTACTTTTTCATCCTCAGCTATATACTATAGTTCTACCATAGCGAATATAGACGTCAGCGCTGGTATTAACACACATTAATCCCAAAAGCTGTTTTAATCATAACAATTTATTAAGATCATACACCCTATAAAATAAACTGAACTGCAGTTCATTAATAGCACATTATGTATAATATATACTAAATGTTTAATAAAAACACTGTTACCATTAATATAGAGACTATTGTGGACACAAAAAAGATGTCATTAGATTCCAAATAGAAGCCGCAGCTAACTGGTAAAATTGGGGATACTTAATAGGCTTGGGTGATGGTATAATCTGGGGTGATGTATACATCATCCTCTTCACACACTATTAATATGTCCCAGCTGGAATCCACCATTACAGGTGCCTCTGTAATATTTGCACGTAATTGACGGTAAAGGTTTTTCTAGTATAATTTGTAGTTCATTTTGATGGGCGTCATCTTTTCCACATTTTGGGGAAGTAGTCTCATGCCGATCACTGACAAGGTTCCCAGCTGTGCTGAAAACTCTTTCTGAGTACACACTGGAAGGTGGGCAGCTCAAGTAAAGCAAAGGCAGTTTTGTGTAAGGGCCTCCAAATTGCCTCTTTTTCCTGTCAGTAGTTATTTACATCTCTTCAGATCTGTGTCTGTTGGGAAGAAATAACAATGTCTTCATCCCTTCTGTGATGAAAATCCACTACCAGCAGCAGGCACGGCGCTCAAGACACAATGTAAGACTTAAACCTTAAGTCTTAAATGTTGCATTTGCTACTCTGTTCTGCTTGTCCACAATATCTGCTCCGGTTAAGTGGGCACAATGGCAGTTTGAACTGAAGGCCACTAACTAACATTGTTTTTTGAATGTTCCTGTACAGGTTGGGAAATGCTTTTTTGGAAGGTTTGCAAAGGATTATTTAACAGTCAATTATTTTTGGAAAGCACTCTTCCTGGTCCCCTTCTGGGATGAAAATCCACTACTAGCTGCAATAGCAGGCACAGGATTCTCAAGAAAGACACAACGTAAGGCCTTAAATCAGGGGTAGCCAACCTCTGTCCTCGAGAGCTACTAACAGTTCAGTTCAGAGCTACTAACAGTTCAGTTCACGCCTTAAATCATAGATCTTACGCTTCTCCACATATCTGTGCTGGTTAAGTGGCACTTTGAGGACACTAACTAACTATGTTTTTTAATGTCCCTGTACAGGTTGGGAAATGTTCAATGTGGAAGCTTTGCAAAGGATTATTTTACAGTCAATTGTTTTGGAAAGCAGTCTTCCTGGTCCCCTTCTGGGATGAAAATCCACTCCTAGCAGTAGAAGTTGGTGCAGGATTCTCAAGAAAGACACAATGTAAGACCTTAAGGGGTAAATTTAAATATTAAAGTGAGAGTTTTTAGAAGTGAGTTTTAGAAGTGATGTTGCTTGCACATAGAAAATAATCAGATTCTAGCTATTATCTTCTAGAAAGTGACCAGTTAATTAAAATCTGATTAGTTGCTATGGGCAACATCACTTCTAAAATGCACTTCTAAAAACTCTCACTTTAGTAAATTAAATTTACCCCTTAATATATTTGTGCTGGTTAAGTGGCAGTTTGAAGGCCACTAACTAACTATGTTTTTTTAATGTCCCTGTACAGATTGGGAAATGCTTTTTCATGTGGAAAGCACTACTAGAAGTCTTCCTGGTCCCCTTCTAGGATGATAAAATCCACTCCCAACAGCAGCAGCAGCAGCAGGCATGGCCTTCAAGGATTCTTCTGGGGCAAGGACTGATGTGAATTTGTCTCTCTCATAAATTTTCTTCGGAGTCAAAAAAATGAAATAAAATTGACTACCAATCAACCCTTCCTGTCCCTTCCCTGCCTTCAACTACATACAATAAATGTTATTGAGGTTAATAATACTGTAGGAACAAAAACAGTCCAGACCCAAAACAAGAGGAGATACAGATCCAAAACCAAAACATGGGGGTCAGTGCACATCTCTACTGATTGGATGCTGTATTATGATTAAATCCAATCCAAATCCAAAACGAGGGGAGATCCAGACCCAAAACTAAAACCAAAACACGAGGGTCGGCGCACATCTCTACTACAAAAGAAAACATACTTATAGATCCTTCAATACAGGCAGCTGTAGTGGTTTATAAGTGCTGTTCTGATATAGTGCTAAGCAGCTGCTTGCACTAGAGATGTGCAGCGACCCACGTGTTTTGGTTTTGAATCTGTATTAACTTCCTGTTTTGGTTTTGACAAAACCGCCCTCATGGGTTTTGGTTTTGGATCTGTATTTTTTTTTTTAAATGAAAACAACTGCCAAAATCAAAATAGTTAGGGCCTGTTTTTATTCATACAGTATTATTAACCTCAATAACATTCATTTCCAGTCAATTTTCACCACCTTACAGCTCACAATATTGTTTTCAAATTTTCACCAATATTGGCCAAAGTCTGCAGCAAGCTGACTGACTAAACTAAGCTACAAAGCAGCGGCACAAACACACAGCAGTTTAAAAGAATATAGGACTTCTATGAAACATTGCAGCACAGCAGTGGCAGACAGGGTGGCAGTTTAATAAAGGTAAACATGGGAGTAATATCACAATTTGAATTGCAAAACACATCTGAATCTGCAAATAGAAATCAATACACCATCAAACCAATGCTGTCAATGCTGTCATTGCCCAAGCAGTGTGTAGCGAGGCAGTGATAGTGCCTCGTCTACCGTGATGCCAATATACACAGTGCCGTATGTCGGATGTCCATCTGCATAGATCTGCTCCATCTACATCCACCTATATAGTGCCAGTCACCTATCTACACAGTGTCAACCTGCTCCATCTTCAGTGCCAACGTATACATAACAGTGCCAGTCACCTCTGTCTAAACTGCCCATATATACAGTATAGTGCAAATCACTTTTCTCTCACCCACCTGGTGGCCCCTGCTGCCAGCCCCCACCATCATCTGTACTCACCTGGTGCCCCCTGCTCTAAGCACCCACCATCAACTGGGCCCACCTGGTGTCCCCTGCTGCATGCCTTTCCCTTTGCCTCCTCCCTGGTGCCCCCCACCACCACCACCTTGGGCAGCACTCGCAGCTGGTTGGAGTCCAGAAGCAGCTCCTCCTGGCTGTGGCTGTAACAGTACACCTCCTCATTGGTACATCTCCTAGGGTATTGTCTGCCGGTTACAGCACCAAAGGGGGATGCACTTCAGCATGACAGCCCTGGCCCTGTCCTGGCTTCCACAAGGCCCACATCTCACACCCAGGGAGCTCAACATCAGAAGCCAGTTTTTTTGACAGGTCCCCCAACTTCAATACCACCAGGATCCAATGTATCGGCAGCTGGAGGATACCAGTCACCAGACGCTGGTTCTCTACATTTTCACTACCTTTTAATAGGCCACTGGCTGGCTGAGAGACAGCCATTCTCAGCCAACCAGCAGACTGTTACCATGTTTTGGCTTGTTTTTGGACCCAAGCCCGGCAGGAAGATCCGAGCTGGGACTTGCATCCACTCGGAACCCCTAAGTTTGGATGGGATCGGTTTCCAGGAACCGAACCCGCTCATCTCTAATATCTACATATAAAGAACTCATGCTGCTTAGTCCAATTTGAGTAAAAATACCAGACTCTGCTGTTTGGATCCGATGATCCAGTGTGTAGCTCCTGATGGTGCCAAAATGATTGCTGACAACCTCCAGCACTGATGATTTAATCGTAGTACAGTGTCCAATCAGTAGAGATGTGTGCCGACCCCTGTGTTTTGGTTTTGGATTTGAATCTCCTCTTGTTTTGGGTCTGGATTGGTTTTGCCAAAATCGCCCTTGCGTGTTTTGTTTTTGTTTTTTGGATTTGTATTTTTTTCAAAAAAAAAATCATAACAGCTAAAATCACATAATTTGGGCCTGTTTTTGTTCCTACAGTATTATTAACCTCAATAACATTTATTTCCACTCGTTTCCAGTCAATTTTGACCACCTCACAGCTCACAATATTGTTTTCATCCAGATTAGGCCCAAATTAAACCAAACTAGCTGGCTGACTAAGCTAAGCAGCAGCAGTGGCCGACACAAACACGTGGCATTTCAACTTCAAACATGACACATCAGAAAACAAATGTTTTTATTATTCAAGAGGGCTGAGGGAGTTGGAGTATGTATGTAGTTGAAGGCAGGGACAGGAGGGGTTGATTGGTGAGAATTTAATTTAATTTTTTGATTCCAAAGTAAATTTATGAGGGAGGGGAGGAGGGAAGGCATTTACAAAAAATATTTTACTCATTCACATCTTGCCCCAGAAGAATCATTGAGTGCCATGCCTGCTGCTGCTACTGCTGCTGCTGAGAGTGGATTTTCATCCCAGAAGGGGACCAGGAAGACTTTTACTGTAGTGTTGCTTTCCAAAACAATTGAGTGTTAAACAATCCTTTGCAAAGATTCCACTTGAAAAGCATTTCCCAACCTGTACAGGGACATTAAAAAGAAAATAGTTAGTTAATCGCCTCCAAACTGCCGTTGTACCCACTGTCCACTTAACCAGCAGAGATGGACAAGCGGAACAGAGAAAGTGCAAGATTTCAGATTTAAGGTCTTACGTTGTGTCTTTCTTGAGAATTATGCGCCTGCTTCTGGTGTCGAAGCCGGATGATTGGCTGAGACCAGATCTCAAGTTAATATCGGGTGATGCCATTTTATGTTGCCCCTGACGGCGCCATCTTGCGTCGTCAGCATGAAACCATTGTGTGCGATGCTAATATGCTATTATTAGCATCGTGCGACTGCATTGCTACCGTATATATTGTGAAAAGTCCTACCACACCCCATACGCACATTAAATCATACATATAATATATAAGATGCACAGCGCACAGTTGTGCTGTTTATTAAAATACTCTGCACATAAAACGCACCACACATATTAGCAACTACGCACAATATCCTTACACTTACACATACCAAAACTTATAAAAATGTTCCCTAAGCATTAAGGTTAATATCAGAGGTTTTATACGTTATCAAGTCTATTGTGAAATACATATATTTGGCATCTAAGGTTTAGTACATCATAAGCAGACCATGTTTGGTGCCATTCTAAACCACTGTTTATTTGCAGACTTACGGTTCCATCGGCAAGGAAATCGCAACATGCGTTTGCAAGTTATGGATCATAGAGAGATAAGTATTGAAATGTACTCTGTAACTATTAGTCAGTTTAGACTTGTTCTTTGGCGGGAAAACGCACACAAAGAGCTGTTGGGGGGCTGAACTATTACAATACAAACTGACCTATGAACTGTATCGTAACAGAAGAACCAGGAGGAAGAACCAATGGGATTATGCCAACTCGTTCTATTGTATTGCCTATCTCTGCAAGGGTACATATGTAAGCACTCTAGATCTGGTAGTTAGTCATCTTTCTTTCTGTTGGCGGAGGTTTCATAGTTGATGCCAGGAAATCTGGATCCAGAGCGCATGCGTATGTATCGACTGTACCTTGTATTTTGTATAACCTTTGCGCTAATTGTGTTATAGATCAAGGCATGTAACTATATGCTTTTTGGTGAATAATATCTTTTTGTGCTTTGGAACCACAATCAAAGTCTGGAAAGCAATTATTTATTGTGCGTACGCAATGCTAAATAGCAACATTAGGGTATAAAGATTAATAGGAATTCATAGTGGGGACCAGGAAGAGTGCTTTCCAAACCAATTGACTGTTAAATAATCATTTGCAAAGACTTGAAACTTTTTCTCAACCTGTAAAAATACATAGTTAGTTAGTGGCCTTCAAACTGCCATTGTGCCCACTGTACACTTAACCAGCACAGATGGACAAGCGGAACAGAGCAAATTTTTAAGGTTTTTCAGATTTAAGGTTTAAGTCTTCCGTTGTGTCTTTCTTGAGAATCCTTGAGTGCCATGCCTGCTGCTGGGAGTAGATTTTTATCCCAGAAGGGGACCAGGAAGACTTTTACTGTAGTAGTGCTTTCCATAACAATTGACTCTTAAATAATCATTTTCAAAGATTCCACTTGAAAAGCATTTTCCAACCTGTACAGGGACATTTAAAAAAAACATAGTTAATGGCCTCCAATCTGCCATTGTACCCACTGTCCACTTAACCAGCACAGATGGACAAGCGGAACAGAGCAAATGCAAGATTTGAGATTTAAGGTCTTATGTTGTGTCTTTCTTGAGAATCCTGCATCTGCTTCTGCTGCTAGGAGAGGATTTTCATCCCAGAAGGGGACCAGGAAGCATGCTTTCCAAACCAATTGACTGTTAAATAATACTTTGCAAATATTCCACTTGAAAATTTTCCCAACCTGTACATGGACATTAAAATAACATAGTTAATGGCCTTCAAACTGCCATTGTACCCACTGTCCACTTAACCAGCACAGATGGACAAGCGGAACAGAGCAAATGCAAGATTTCAGATTTAAGGTTTAAGTCTTACGTTGTGTCTTTCTTGAGAATCCTTAAGCATCAGGCCTGCTTCTGGGAGTGGATTTTCATCCTAGAAGGGATGAAGACATTGGGCCTGATTCAGACCCACTCGCGAGCGGCTGTACGCTCGCAAGTGGGTCGATGGTCTGCACTGAGCATGCGCACGACGGAGGGAGCTCCGTCGTGCGCATGCGCCAGACACGACGAGCGAAGGACTTTCCTTCGCTCGTTGTGTCCGATCAAAGGGGGCGTGCTGTCAATGTTGATTGACAGCACGCCCCCTTTGGTGGGCGTGCCGGGGGCGTGCCTCCCTGACGGGGGCGTTCCCACGGGAACGCCTCCCGTCAGAAGCCGGCCCACTGACATCACTAGTGATGTCAGTGGGAGTGATTTTGGCTCTGATAGAGCCAAAATCACTCCGGAGCTTGCGGTTGAAAACCTCAACCGCAGGCTCCGGCTCGCAAATTCGATGGTCGCGATGGTCACGACCATCGCGGCCATCAAAATGCACGCTCGTATAGCCTGTGGGTGGTGACCCACAGCTATACGAGCGTCCAGGAGGACGCTCCATGAAAAAGGAGCCCGGCCCTCATGCAGAGCGTGCGCTCTGCTCAGAGCATACGGCTCTGAATGAGGGCCATTGTTTCTTCTTTCCAATGGATACAGATCTGAAGAGATGTAAAGAGCTGTTCATAAGCAAATTGTCAGCTCAAGTGGCACGTGATGCAGCGATGGCTTCTCCTTCAGTGTTTCAGCAAGTGCATCTGCTGAGAAGAAATTAAACTTTCAAAACACCCACAGGTGATGCAGTCAAGTCAACACAATCAAGTTTTGACATCTGGTCGGGTCAGAATTGCCAACAATTAATGACACCTCTACCGTGACTCCATCTGATATGTTCACCATTCAAAGAATGGTTGAGGACTATTTAAAAAATGTTAATGATAGCATCCAAATAGGCATGTCAGACAGTTCATTTGACTACTGGCAGGAAAAAAAGGTAATTTGGAGGCCCTTGCACAAACTGGCTTTGCTTTACTTGAGCTTCCCACCTTCCAGTGTGTACTCAGAAAGAGTTTTCAGCACAGCTGGGAACATTGTCAGTGATCGGCCTATGAAACTACTACCCAGAAATGTGGAAAAGATGATGTCCATCTAAATGAACTACAAATTCTACGAGAAAGACCTTTACCGTCAAGTACATGCAAAAATGACAATTACAGAGGCACATGTAATGGTGGAATCCAGCTGGGACAAATTAATATTGTGTGAAGAAGATGATGTATACATCACCCTAGATTCTACCAGCACCCAAGCCTATATCGTCATCCCATCCTGTGTTGTGTATAAATTACAGCTGTGTTCCCTGTTAGATTGGGGATTCATTGTCCACTTTAGTGGATGTGAGCTCCATTTTAGTCCATATCACCACACCCCCTACACATCTTCAAACTTGGGCTACAGGAGGAGCAGCTGCCCTCTGGAATGTGGTTGCATGGAGTTGCCCCTCTGACTCGCTGAAATTCAGGTAGAGGGGCCATAGGTAGGGAGTAGGGATGCTATAATCAGAGAATGCAGTTTTAGCTGCTTTATTCCATTTTTAAACCATACCCTCTATTTTCACCTTTTGAAAATATGTTTATGTGAATCTCAGCTTGTGATGTCATTATGTTTGTGATGTCATTATGTTTAATATATTATGCATTTTATTTAGCACTTTGTAGTGGTCTTGTAGTTGGAGTGTAGACTAATCATTTATTCATGATTAAGGAAAGAAGTGAAAAGTTAAATTTTTTTATTGCTAACTTTGTGTTATTAAATTGTAAAATTGTGAAGATTCCACTTACAGTGTCACAAGATTTTTTTTATGAATAAGAAAAGAATAACACACTGCGCTACCACAGTGTCATAATATTTTTTACAAATACACTGCGTTTTCCACTTACAGTGTGACAATATTTTTTACGAATACACTGCGTTTCCACTTAGTGGAAAACGCAGTTTATTAGTAAAAAATATTGTGACACTAAGTGGAAATGCAGTGTATTCGTAAAAACTATTGTCACGCTGTAAGTGGAAACTGCAGTGTATTCATAAAAAATATTGTGACACTGTTAGTGGAAAACGCAGTGTATTCATAAAAAATATTGTGACACTGTTAGTGGAAAACGCATTGTATTCATAAAAAATATTGTGACTCTAACAGTTTTTACGAGTACACAGCGTTTTCCACTTACAGTGTGACAATATTTTTTACGAATACACTGCATTTTCCACTAACAGTGTCACAATATTTTTTACGAATACACTGTGTTTCCACTTAGTGTCACAATATTTTTTATAAATACACTGTGTTTCCACTTAGTGTCACAATATTTTTTATAAATACACTGTGTTTTCCACTTAGTGTCACAATATTTTTTATAAATACACTGTGTTTTCCACTTAGTGTGACAATATTTTTATGAATACACTGCATTTCCACTAACAGTGTGACAATATTTTTTATGAATACATTGTGTTTTCCACACAGTGTGGCAATATTTGTTATATACTGCGCTACCACTTACAGTGTCACAAACAATACGTGTAGGAATATTACACTGTGGTCTGACAGGCAGCGTCACAGTAAAAAAAAATAACAACAAATATAGGGCCTGATTCAGACCCGGTCGCAAGCGCTGAGCACTTGCAACCAGCTCAATGGTGGCCCAGAGTGCATGCGCGAGACCCTGATAGCGACGGGCACTCCATCGCTCCAGGTCTCGCACCAAAGGGGGCGAGCTGTCGATGTTGAGTGATAGCTTGCCTCCTTTGGTGGGCGGGCCGGAGGAGTGGCTGCCCAAACGGAGGCGTTCCCCATGAGAACGCTTGCCAGTTGGGGGCGGCCCCACTGACATCACGAGTGATGTCAGTGGAGAGATTCCGGCTCTGTTAGAGCCGAAATCTCTTTGGGGCTTGCGGCCACGAGACCCTACCACAAGGGTCTCGTCGCAAGCCCGATGGTCTTGACCATCGCGGCCATCAACCTGGCTGCTCGCTATAGCTGTGGGTGGTCACCCACAGCTATGCGAGCGGACAGGAGGCTGCACAAAAAAAAAAACGCCCTGATTCAGAGCGTCCGGCTCTGAATCAGGGCCAAAGTACACTGGGGTACAGTGCAAAAAAATATATAATACATAATTTTTTTATTGATTATATTATTTTACTTTGTATACACTGGGCACCCTTGGATGGACAGAGAACCCTTGGTTGGACACAGCAGCCCCTGCACCTGGATGGAAACAAAAACCCCCGGATGGACACAGCAAACCCTGTATAGACACAGCAGCCCTTGGATGAGCAAGCAGCCCCTCTTGGATGAAGCACAGCCCTGACAGCCCGGGACTTAGCAAGCAAGTGGCGCTGATCACTGCAGGGGAGGGACTTTTACACAAGCTAAAACCAGCGAGAATCTGACATAGCGGGATGATGACATTTTGCCTCGCTTTGAGATCCGAGTCAGGCGGGTAAACCTGAGCCAGACTCGGATCTCACCTCGGATCTGCAAGTTCGGGTGGATTCGGTTCTCAGGGAACCAGACCCGTTCATCTCTACTAATCAGTGGCTCCTATGTATGCAGTCATCTGACAGTGACTGCTAGTGACCTGTCTTTACGGTTAGCACTGCATGTTGGGTTTTGAGTTTATTATTACCTGAAGACCTATGGATGCCTACATGGACATAAGAGGAGGCCACCTAAGGGTTTGGTAAGTATGAAAGTGTTGGGTTTTTTTATAAAAGAAAAAAACATTCGGTGTTCAAGTGCTGTGGTTCTTTTTATATTTGCTTTACAGGCAGACTAAAACTGCCAGTGGGCCATTAATGTCCAGGCATTCTGGCACTTGTTCTAACAAGTGTCGGCATGCTAGGGCAGACTTGCTGGCACTTGTAGTCTGCCTGTAAAGAACAATTTTATCTATTCTATTACGATTAAACCCACATCCACCACCACTAGGGGTGCAGGGAATAGTCCTGGGCTTTCAGCCTGGGGCTGGAAGTTCTTTATGGGTGGGGGATTTCATTTATGTGTGTCTCCCTGCTATAGCATTATCCCCAAGGCAGGATCAGCCTGGTGCTGGTCATTGGAAAATACGGGCAACCCCATGCCATTTTTTCTCTCTATTTTCCCAAATCAGCCAAGGCTGTGAGGTCCAAGGCTGGTTATGGATTTGGTAGACAACCCATGTATGTGTGTGTGTGTGTATATATATATATATATATATATATATATATATTATAATATAATATATACAGTATATAAAGTTTTAGGCAGGTGTGGAAAAAATGCTGCAAAGTAAGAATGCTTTCAAAAATGTAAGTGTTAATAGTTTATTTTTATCAATTAACAAAATGTAAAGTGAATGAACATCAAATCAATATTTAGCTTCAAAACAGCATCAATTCTTCTAGGTACACTTGCACACAGTTTTTGAAGGAACTTGGCAGGGAGGGTGTTCCAAACATCTTGGAGAACTAACCACAAATCCTCTGTGGATGTAGGCTTGCTCAAATCCTTCTGTCTCTTCATGTAATCCCAGACAGACTCAATGATGTTGAGATCAGGGCTCTGTGGGGGCCATATCATCACTTCCTGGACTGCTTGTTCTTCTTTACTCTGACATTACTTAATGACATTGGCTGTATGTTTGGGGACGTTGTTCTGCTGCAGAATAAATTTGGAGCCAATCAGACACCTCCCTGATGGTACTGCATGATGGATAAGTACCTGCCTGTATTTCTCGGCATTGAGGACACCATTAATCCTGACCACGTTGCTAAAATACAGCCCCAAACTTGCAAGGAACCTTAACCATGCTTCACTGTTGCCTGCAGACATTCATTATTGTACCGAGTGACATGCAGGGGGGAGGCTAACAGCTGCTTTCACTTCCGTGTAAAGCTGTGCACCTTGTATCACACTGCTATTAATAGAAGCGTGCGCCCGGGAGAGAGATTGCTGTGGACAGCCCATTCTGCCCTCAGGGCTGTTGCATTCAGTGCGGTGGCACCGGCCACACCACCCTAGTTACAGCCCTGGGTAAACATATCTTACCTTCACTTAAAAAAGGACCTCCATTGTGACATTAAGCAGGGCCCTAGGTTCAGGGCAAGTTCTACTGCATGAAGATAACAAACCTTTAGACATTTAAGAGCACATTATTGAGTGTTTTTTCTGTTTTTAATTTTTTAAATTAAACAAGTATTTGGTGGTCCAATAACATTGGATGATTTTACTGACACGCTAGAGAAAAGTGACAGTTACTTCTTTAATTCAACACAGTTAAATCTGTGTTGCTATGAAATTTTAACAGATAATGAATGGGCTTCTTAGCACTTGAGGCATCTTCCAGGTAAAAATGTTTTTGTTTCCATAACTTTAAATGTGTTCTGGAGGACTGACTGGACTGTGCTTGGGAGTAGCTGCTGTTATTGTTTCCACTCTATTCTCTTGTGTTCAATGCTGTACTCAATGTTGGTCCAATTGCAAGTTGTGTTGTAAAACTTGAATGGAAGCTAATGTGGAGGCTGCGGACTATCTTCAGTTTGTGAGATCTCCAAATGCTGAACCAGGCATGAATGTGTGTGTTCAGGAAGAGAAATAATTTTACACCCCGACAGATGTTTCATTTGGATCACAAAACCGCTAATGTCACAAATTTCGCTGTAGCACCAAAATTTGCTCTTTAGAATGACGGTCCTGGTTGTGGTTGAGAGCAGTACTGTCCCTCAAGTAGAGCTTGGCTTTGTGCTGCTGCAGATAAGAAGACAGTCTGTGTGCTAGAGATAAGTGTAAAAAGCTACATTTTAAGTGAATTTTTGTGAACGGTAAAAAATGTTAGAACTAAAGAAGCAAAAGAGTGCATGATTAATGGGAAGACCAAAATGGGTGAGCCACAGCCAGCTCTGGCAGGAGTCTGTGCTGTGATGAGAAGTAAGTATGGTGACAATTGTGTAAAGCATGTGAGTAAATGGTGTGAAATGAAAAGACTGTCTGCAAGCTTTCCCGCAGGATGGTACTTTCAGTCCATTTGTATTATTATATTCTGAAGTAAAGATTATCTCACTGCAGACTGCTAAAAATAGATTAAAACAGCTGCATTGTTTGCATTTGTGGAAGCAAGAAATTTCCTGTTGGAAATTGTATAATAACTAGGGGTGTGCACCGGACACTTTTCGTGTTTTGGTTTTGGATCTGGATCTTTCTTCGTGTTTTGGATCTGGATTGGTTTTGCCAAAACCACCCTTCCTTGTTTTGGGTTCTGGGTTTTGTGTTTTGGATCTGTATTTTTTTGAAAAAAAGCATAAAAACAGCTAAAATCACAGAAGTTTTAGGTTTTTCTGCTCCTATGCTATTATTAACCTCAATAACCTTAATTTCCACTCATTTCCAGTCTATTCTGAACACCTCACACCTCACAATAGTGTTTTTATGTCCAAAAGGTTGCACCGAGGTAGCTGGATGACTATGCTAAGCGACACGAGTGGGCGGCACAAACACGTGACCCATCTAGGCGTGATACTGCAGTGGCAGACAGGATGGCAGTTTGAAAAACTAGGCCCCAAACTGTACATAATGCAAAGAAAAAAAAGAGGTGCAAGATGGAATTGTCCTTGGGCCCTCCCACCCACCCTTATGTTGTATAAACAGGACATGCACACTTTAACAAACCAATCATTTCAGCGCCAGGGTCTGCCACACAACTGTGGCTGAAATGATTGGTTCGTTTGGGCCCCCACAAAACAAGCTGGCAATTAATCTGTCCCTGCACAAACTGGCTCTATGGAGGCAAGATGTCATCCTCATCCTCCTCATCCACCGATTCCTCACCCTCTTCAGTGTGTACATCCTCATCCTCACAAAGTATTAACTCGTCCCCACTTGAATCCACCACCACAGGTCCCTCTGTACGTTCTGGAGGCTGGTTTCCCTGGAAGAGCTGATAATTCATTTTGATGAACATCATCTTCTCCACATTCTGTGGAAGCAACCTCCTACGCCTTTCGCTGACAAGGTTCCCGGCTGCACTAAACACTCTTTCGGAGTACACACTGGAGGGGGGGCAACTCAGGTAAAATAGAGCCAGTTTGTACAGGGGCCTCCAAATTGCCTCTTTTTCCTGCCAGTACAGGTATGGACTGTCTGACATGCCTACTTGGATGCTGTCACCGATGTAATCCTCCACCATTCTGTCAATGGTGACAGTATCAAATGCAGTGACAGTAGACATGTCAGAAATTGTTGCCAGGTCCTTCAGTCCGGACCAGATGTCCAAACTTGGTCCTGCCTGCCCTGCATCACCGCCAGCGGGTTGCTTAGGATACCTAAGTTTTTTCCTGGCAGCCCCAGTTGCGGGAGAAAATGAAGAAGGAGCTGTTGACGTGTCACGTTCCGCTTCAGCTGACAGTGTGTTCACCAGCAGGTCTTTGCACCTCTGCAGGCTTGTGTCGGCCGGAAAGAGAGACACCACATAGGCTTTAAACCTAGGATCAAGCACGGTGGCCAAAATGTAGTGGTCTGATTTCAACAGATTGACCACCCTGGAATCCTGGCAAAGTGAATGAAGGGCTTCATCCACAAGTCCCACATGCCGAGCGGAATCGCTCCGTCTTAGCTCCTCCTTCACTTTCTCCAGCTGCTTCTGCAAAAGCCTGATGAGGGGAATGACCTGACTCAAGCTGGCAGTGTCTGAACTGACTTCACGTGTGGCAAGTTCGAAGGGCTGGAGAACCTTGCACAACACGGAAATCATTCTCCACTGCGCTTGAGTCAGGTGCATACCCCCTCCTTTGCCTATGTCATAGGTGGATGTATAGGCTTGAATGGCCTTTTGCTGCTCCTCCATCCTCTGAAGCATATAGAGGGTTGAGTTCCACCATGTCACAACCTCTTGCTTCAGGTGATGGCGGGGCAGGTTCAAGAGTGTTTGCTGGCGCTCCAGTCTTCGGCACGCAGTCGCTGAATGGCGAAAGTGGGCAGAAATTTTTAGGGCCACCCAAAGCGTCTCCTGCATGCCCCTGTCGCTTTTCAGAAAATTCTGCACCACCAAGTTTATTGTGTGAGCAAAACATGTGACGTGCTGGAATTTGCCCAGATGTAATGCCCGCACAATATTGGTGGCGTTGTCAGATATCACAAATCCCCAGGAAAGTCTAAGTGGGGTAAGCCACTGGGTGATGATTTCCCTCAGTTTCTCTAAGAGGTTGTCGGCGGTGTGCCTCTTACTGAAACCGGTGATACACAGCGTAGCCTGCCTTGGAACGAGCTGGCGTTTCTGAGATGCTGCTACTGGTGACGCTGCTGCTGTTGCTGCGTAAGGTGATACATCTACCCAGTGGGCTGTCACAGTCATATAGTCCTTAGTCTGCCCTGTTCCACTTGTCCACATGTCCGTGGTTAAGTGGACATTGTGTACAACGGCATTTTTCAGGACACTGAGGACACTTTCTGACGTTTCTGTACAGTCTCGGTATCGCCTGCCTAGTGAAGTGGAATCTAGACGGGATTTGGAACCGGGGACACACTACCTCCATCAATTGTCTAAATCCCACTGCACTAATGGCGGATACCGGACGCACGTCTAACACCAACATAGCAGTCAAGGCCTCAGTTATACGTTTTGCTTCAGGATGACTGCTGTCGTACTTCATCCTCCTCGCTAAGGACTGTTGGAGGATCAATTGTTTAGTAAAAGTAGTGGTGTTCCTACTTCCTCTCTGGGATGATGAACGACTCCCAGCAGCAGCAACAGCAGCAGCGGCAGCAGTAGGCGTAGCAATGCAGGATCCTCCGGAGGAATCCCGGATAGGAGAGTCAGTCATGCCAGTGACATGGCCTGCAGGACTACTTCCGATCCTGACTAAGGAGGAAATTGACGAGGAGGGAGTTGATGGTGTGGTTTGCAGGCGCTTGGTTACAACAGGACAACGGGATTTAGGTGTCCCTGGACTGCTTACGGTCTTAGCCAAAGTTTCTGAACTTGACAGTAACTTTTTATGAACGCGCTGCAGGTGCCGTATAAGGGAGGATGTTCCTAGGTGGTTGACGTCCCTACCCCTACTTATTTCACCTTTACATATGGCAAGACAGTTGTTGTCCGGATTTGGATAGAAATATTGCCAGACCAAAGAGGTGGAATGTTTGGTCTTCTGCCCAGGCATGACCGTGATGGGCTTTTTCATCCCACGGACAACAACTGTCTCCCCCAGAGCCTAATTTAAACAAACCACATCACCATCAGAATCCTCCTCGCCAACTTCCTCCTCAGTGCCAGCTACACCAGTATCCTCATCCTGTTGTACTTCAACAGTGACATCTTCAATTTGCATATCAGCAAGTGGACTGTGGGTGCTCCTTTCAGCACTTGCAGGGGGCGTGCAAATGGTGGAAAGAGCCACCTCTTCCCATCCAGTGCTGGGAAGGTCAGGCATCGCAACCACCACCACACTTGGACTCTCCTTGGGGATTTGTGATATCTTCTTAGAAAGCACAGTTCTTCGCTGTACTTTTGCCAGCTTAACTCTTTTGATTTTTTTAGTGGGAGGAGGGCTTCCATCGTCATGTGAAGCTGAACCACTAGTCATGAACATACTAGGGATCGACCTTAGCCGTTCCTTGCCACTCCGTGTCGTAAATGGCATATTGGCAAGTTTACGTTTCTCTTCAGCTGATTTAAATGTTTTTTTCAAGGTCATTTTCCTGAACTTTGTCATTTGGGATTGTATGTGCCCTCTATTATGACATTGGGCATCGGCCTTGGCAGACGACGTTGATGGCATGTTATCGTCTATGTCATGAATAGTGGCAGCAGCTTCAGCACTAGGAGGAAGTGGTTCTTGATCTTTCTCTATTTTATTTTTATCGGAGAAAGTTTGGTCCTCCATTTATGTTATAAACACAGAAAATATTTTTTTATTTTTGCTGGAGAGTAGTGCACTTTGTGGGTTACACCAGCCTTTAAGAAATGAGCCAGACGGCTCTTTACTTATGGGACACAGGCGCACGCTTGGCGCTGCTCCTTTGTTGATGCACGTGCGGCTACTGCGCACACAATTCACAAACACAGAAAATATTTTTTTTTTTGGCTTGGAGTGTACTTTGGGGGTTACAGCACCCTTTAATGGTCAAGCCAGCCGGCCCTTTACTTATGACACAGGCGCACGCTTGGCACTACTTTGTTGATGCACGTGCGGCTACTGCGTACACAATTCACAAACACAGAAAAAATATTTTGTTATTTGGTTTGGAGTGTACTTTGGGGGTTACAGCACCCTTTAACGGTCAAGCCAGCCGGCCCTTTACTTATGACACAGGCGCACGCTTGGCACTACTTTGTTGATGCACGTGCGGCTACTGCGCACACAATTCACAAACACAGAAAAAAATTTTTTTTTTGGTTTGGACTGGAGTGTACTTTGGGGGTTACAGCACCCTTTAACGGTCAAGCCAGCTGGTCCTTTACTTATGACACAGGTGCACGCTTGGCACTACTTTGTTGATGCACGTGCGGCTACTGCGCACACAATTCACAAATACAGAAAATCATTTTTTTTTTGGTTTGGACTGGAGTGTACTTTGGGGGTTACAGCACCCTTTAACGGTCAAGCCAGCTGGCCCTTTACTTATGACACAGACGCACGCTTGGCACTACTTTGTTGATGCACGTGCGGCTACTGCGCACACAATTCACAAACACAGAAAATAATTTTATTTTTGGTTTGGACTGGAGTGTACTTTGGGGGTTACAGCACCCTTTAACGGTCAAGCCAGCCGGCCCTTTACTTATGACACAGGCGCACGCTTGGCACTAATTTGTTGATGCACGTGCGGCTACTGCGCACACAATTCACAAACACAGAAAATATATATTTTTTTGGTTTGGAGTGTACTTTGGGGGTTACAGCACCCTTTAACGGTCAAGCCAGCCGGCCCTTTACTTATGACACAGGCACACGCTTGGCACTACTTTGTTGATGCACGTGCGGCTACAGCGCACACAAATCACAAACACAGAAAAAATATTTTGTTATTTGGTTTGGAGTGTACTTTGGGGGTTACAGCACCCTTTTAACGGTCAAGCCAGCTGGCCCTTTACTTATGACACAGGCGCACGCTTGGCACTACTTTGTTGATGCACGTCCGGCTACTGCGCACACAATTCACAAACACAGAAAATAATTTTTTTTTTGGTTTGGACTGGAGTGTACTTTGGGGGTTACAGCACCCTTTAACGGTCAAGCCAGCCGGCCCTTTACTTATGACACAGGCGAACGCTTGGCACTACTTTGTTGATGCACGTGCGGCTACTGCGCACACAATTCACAAACACAGAAAATTAATTTTTTTTTGGTTTGGACTGGAGTGTACTTTGGGAGTTACAGCATCCTTTAACGGTAAAGCCAGCCGGCCCTTTACTTATGACACAGGCGCACGCTTGGCACTACTTTGTTGATGCACGTGCGGGTACTGCGCACACAATTCACAAACACAGAAAATATATATTTTTTTGGTTTGGAGTGGAGTGTACTTTGGGGGTTACAGCACCCTTTAACGGTCAAGCCAGCCGGCCCTTTACTTAAGACACAGGCGCACGCTTATCACTACTTTGTTGATGCACGTGTGGCTACTGCGTACACAATTCACAAACAATATAATTTTTTTAGCACTTGTGTGGAGCACCCCTGATGGACAGAGCACCCCCTGGACAACACTACAGCACCCCTTTAGGACTGGGACACTGCACAGGACTTTGGAGTGGACACAGCCCCTATGGAGAACTGACTGCACAACACAGTCCAGCCAGCCCCTATGGACTTTGAAGTAGTGGACACAGCCCCTATTAACAACAGCAGCACAGCACAACACAGCCAGCCCCTATGGACTTTGAAGTAGTGGACAACAGCAGCACAGCGCAGCACAACACTACTCTGCACTACACTACACAGCCCAGCCAGCCCTAACTCCCACCCTCCCTCTTCACTGTCCACAGCCGAGTGAGAAAATGGCGCCGACGCGGGTACCTTATATAGGATCCAAAACCCGCGAGACCCGGAAGGCGGGATGATGACGTTTTGCCTCGATTTCAGATCCGAGTCAGGCGGGAAAAGTCGAGCCTGACTCGGATCTGACTAGGATCGGGGGGGCTCGGGGGGGTTCGGATTTCAGAAATCCGAACCCGCTCACCCCTAATAATAACACTATATCAGCAGTCACTCCAAGCATGCTGCCTCCCTATAACTTCTGCTGTATCAGTGCCAGTGAGTATTTATCCCCTGTGATTCGAGCATACTACTAATGATGAAGAGGCTGACAACTCCACAGGAACAACAACAGCACATGCCATACTTGCAAGAGCAACAGATAGCCAATTGCAGCAATCCCTTCCTCAGACTCACTGTCAGATGAGATGGATGATGCAACTGCAGCGTAAGCTCCTGCTGCACCAGCTCCAGTGCCTGTAGTCTCCCCACCATCTACCCCAATGCCCCTATATATCAAAGCAAAGCATAGACGTAAGAATAAAATGAGAGACAACCACTGACCACCAGGAACCTGGTACCCCACTTACACAGGTAGTGAAGAAACACACTACAGCTGCTACTGTCATAGGGTCTCGGGTTATCTCACCCGCAGGTACCACTGACCCTCATTTAATGCCTCTTATAAAAATGCTTCTACCAGGAGAACAAGACCCACTACTTCATTAAAGCCTTCCAGTTGTCATGCTAACTTTCTGCTACATGCTCCTTCCTCCCCGTCTACCCATCTGTGTCACACCTTTTTGTTTGTCTCTCCCTTTTAGAATGTAAGCTGTTACGAGCAGGGTCCTCTACCCGCTTGTACTTCTCCTTACTTTACTTTCATCTACTTCTTACTCCCCACTAGGGCACCTAACACTTGGTTGCTTAATCTCTGCTGCTTATGTGGGTGTTATGGTCACTAATGTAGCAATGTATATTATCCATGTCCTGTATTGTATTGTATTGTATTGCACTATAAGTCACTGGTCACCTAATTGTTTATGTACTGTGTAAGGTACTGCGGAACACTTGTGGCGCCATATAAATAAATGACAATAATAATAACAACAAAATCCATGGATGTTCCTTGAACACACACTGAATTGCACTTGCTGCTTGTAGATGTTCCTAAACTAAGGAAAGACCTAGCAGTCTGTTTTACGTTTATCAAAACTATAGGGTATACCCATTAACCCACTAACAAAGATTGTAGATCTATCCTTGGTGCGCCTTTACCAGAGGAAATTGGCAGAGCAACCACCTCCACTACAATGGTTATCCACACAGATGTACCAGTGGGGTGGGTATGAAATCCCAGCTGTCAGGATGCCACTGTTCAAAATACCGGCAGTGGCATCCAGACAGCCAGAATCCCGACACCCATAGGAAGTAACTAAAGGTAAGTATTTTCCCTACCCCTAACCCTCCCTCCCCGGTGCCTAAACCTAACCCCCCCTTCCTAGTGCCTAAACCTAACCTACCCCTGCCCGTACCCTAAACCTAAGACCCCCTTCCTGGTGCCTAAACCTAACCTCCCCCCTAGTGCCTAAACCTAATCTCCCCCTCCATGCACTCTAATACTAACTCTCCCTCCCCTGTGCCTAACCCTCCCCCTAATGCCTAACCCCTCTAGCTAACGCTAACCTCCCCCTAACACCCCAATACTTACTTTTGGGATGCCGATGGTCGGGATACTGGTGCCGGGATCCCAACCTGTCAGGATTTCGGTGCCGGTATTTGGACCATCGGGATCCCAACGCCGGGATGCTGACTACATCCCGTACCAGTTGATGCCCAGAGCAACCAGACAAATCTGACTAATTGCTCAACTGGATATTCTTTTTCCACAGAAAGTTAACTGGCAGAAATGATTTACAATTTACCAAGCTTCGCAAGAACCAGTGAGAGATTATTGTCACAAGGCAATATCAGAAATGAAGCACCATGCAGGACTTGCTAATATTGATACACAAGGAACACTATAGAGCGCTAGTCACAAACATCTTAGCTGAGGGATTGCTAGCCCCCATAAAGACAAGACTTCAGATAGAATACCCTAGCTGGAAAGCAGGACCACCACAGAACATTATAGAAAGAGCTGCAGAGCATGATGCAAACATCGCCAGGCAGAGAGATACTCAAATTTAAGTTACTTAACTTAAGGTGAATATTGACAGCTCCAGTGTAATGAGCTGGGGAAGGGGAGTGACAGTAGGAGTGCCTGACCTGCAGCCACTTAGAGGGGACTGATAGACAACAGAGTAAGAGAATTCTTCAAATGCAGTGCACTCAACACTAGCTGCCGTAAGACACATTGCAGTATAGTACTTGCTCTCTTTATGGGCTCTATTTATTATCATTATTTTTACTAAAAGAAAGTGAAAAAGGGTGTTTTCACACCCTTTTCCCATTATTTTAGTATCACCTATAGTTATTACAGGGCAATTGGAGTAGAATTCATAAAATTTTACTCCAACCCCTTAGTATCACTTATTTTTAGTAATCAGATCGCATTTCCCATCATTGTAATGGGAAATGCGATCTGCCTGGTAGTTACTAAAAATACTTAGTGAAAAAAAATACCGGGGGAAGCCCTGTGATAATAACGCCACCTGGAGGTGGCGTTATCCAGGGTCTCCCCCCCAGTTACTGGACTCCTGCTCTGCTCTAACGGGCAGAGCAGAGCCCAAAGCCGGCCACAGTGAAACATACCTGAGTCCAGGGGCCGGAGATCGGTGCTCCGGTGATGTCCTCCCTCCGGTCAGCTGGTCTCCCATCCTGCACTGTGACTTGGTCAACAGGTGACCGGGTCCCAGTGCAGGATGGGATCCATGGAGGACATCACCAGTGCCCCGATCACTGTAGGTAAGTATAATTAAGGGAGGGGTGGTCGTGGGGGGGGTCATGATCGTGGGGGCGGGCTTAGCGGTGGGGGCAGGGCTTAACGGTGCCCAATCGGCGCGGGCACTTGTCACGGTACTTTTTGCGAAAATACCGTGATAAGTGTGCTGGGGGGATTCACAGGGACAGAGCTTTATCGCAAGCTCTGTCCCTGCAAGGGATTTTTTGTAAATCCCTGTGATATTGCCTGAATTTGCAATGCGAATTCAGTTGGTAATATCACACTACAACCTGCATTCAAAATGAGGATTGTAGTAAATAGTGCCCTATGTGTACAAACTACTGGTCAGTTATTAAAATTACCAAAGGCTTCGTCCGGAGACGAATCTTCAGTATATCTCTGGCTGCTAAACTCTATAAGACATGCAATACCCCCATCTAGAGGCCAGTTGGAGAAATTGCTACCTTTTAACACATCCCAGTCAGAACCCTCAGGAACTATATTTAATATATAGCTATATATTGATTGGAGATACATGATTTGTGAACTTTCAACTCCTCTAGAGACTAGAACACCATTTTGAAGTTAGCGAAACTATATATGCATATAAAAATATAGTCGTAGTAGTTATATGTTTTTTGGTACCAGTGCTACGAATTCTATAAATTGTAATATGTTCTTATTTGATATAATATGGTTACAAGCGTAAGTAATAGTGTAAAACGGAGAATAGTCACCATATTAGTATAAGTATATCTTAAATGGCTGTAATTCTCAGGTATTAGTATGGATATATTGGAAACTATGGGCCTGATTCAGACCCACTCGCAAGCGGCTGTCCGCTCGCAAGTGGGTCGATGGTGTGCACTGAGCATGCGCACGACGGAGGGATCTCCATCGTGCGCATGCGCCAGACGCGACGAGCGAAGGAAAGTCCTTCGCTCGTTGTGTCTGATCAAAGGGGGCGTGCTGTCGATGTTGATTGACAGCACGCCCCCTTTGGTAGGCGTGCCGGGGGCGTGCCTCCCTGACGGGGGCGTTCCCACGGGAACGCCTCCCATCAGAAGCCGGCCCACTGACTTCACTAGTGATGTCAGTGGGAGTGATTTTGGCTCTGATAGAGCCAAAATCACTCCGGAGCTTGCGGTTGAAAACCTCAACCGCAGGCTCCGGCTCGCAGTTTCGATGGTCGCGATGGTCACGACCATCGCGGCCATCAAACTGCACGCTCGTATAGCCTGTGGGTGGTCACCCACAGCTATACGAGCGTCCAGGAGGACGCTCCATTTTCAGGGAGGCCGGCCCTCATTCAGAGCGTGCGCTCTGCTCAGAGCGTACGGCTCTGAATGAGGGCCTATATACTAACAATAAATGTTAAATCATTATGACAAAATCAGTTGCCACGTAAGTTATTTGTCGTGGAATTTGACGATCTACAACAATAAACTTCAAGCTTTAGCATCCGAGAAGCAGTCCCCGGATTATAGAGTAAGTGGTGTCAAAGATGTTTAAACATATATACCTATATGTTGGGTCTGTTCCCTCATACCTACATTTCATTGTGGTAGGGCTTTCCCAAGCAGGCCCACACTACATACTAATACTTGGGTGGAGGCACTGTTAACATTATATGTACCAATTGGTGGATAGACGTGGGAGCACATTAGACCACCTTGTGAAATGGGAGCTATTAACCTGGTGTCCTCTTAGTGGAAAAAGGGAGGGGGAACACATTGTCAAGTGCACTATGCTAAATCCACAACCTAGGACAGACACAGAGGGTGGAGGATGAAGGCACTACTCTTGAGTCTCGACCATGGTACATTTTGCAACAAAATTTCACAATTATGCCAGACATTTTTAATACACCACTTTTGGATTCTGACATTAACCTGTACACTGATGGAAGCTGTCACTGACAAACTGATGCAGGAGAACTTTGTACAGGCTATGGAGTAGTCTCAGACACAGAAGTCAAGGCACGCCAACTGGGCCCACCTTACTCTACACAAGCAGTGGAGCTAATCACAATTACTAGTGCCTGTCATATTGCTCAGGGCCAAAGAGCAAACATATACATAGACTCTAGATACATTTTTGGTGTAGTGCACGATTTTGCAGCTACAGATGTGTCCTCATACCTCTAGGAGTATATTTACAAAAGTGAGGGTTTTTATGAAGTGGGGATGTTGCCCGTAGCAACCAATCAGATTCTACTTATCATTTATCTAGCACCTCCTAGAAGATAATAGCTAGAATCTGAATGGTTGCTATGGGCAACATCTCCATTTCCATAAACCCGCACTTGCCTGGAGTGAGTCAGCCTCTAGGTCCCATGCAACTCTGAAAGCATCAGACATCTTTTCTTGACAAAAGTGCTTCTAAATCGCAGTGTGATGTGACTAGGACACACCAGGAGACTGTGCTGATTAATTTGATATGCGACACTTGTATATCTGTATGCACCCGAGTCTGTAAATGAAGCACAACGGAACTTGGAATATATACAGATTCAGTGACTCAGTCGCACACAGATACAGTTATACAAGTCCCACATGTCAAATTAATCAACACGGTCTGCTGGTGCATCATAGTCGCATTGCAGATACCTGGCACTAGCAGAGTCTAATGGAACCTGGCGCACAGAGAGGGGCTTTTTGCCATGACTGCAGCAAAGATGTCTGAAGACAAATCTGTATATGGGAGCAACGTGGATACCATCAGGATCATCCATATTGCATGCACAGCAAGTTCAAGCACTAATTAAAGCCATACAGTTACCAGAACAAGTTGTAATTAAATGTCAAGTTCACACATCTCAAAAGAAGATCTGGTTTCTCTAGGCAACAGGAGAGCTGATTTGGCTGCCACAAAAATAGTAGCAACACACAAACCTGATTATGGCACTGAACTTGCAACCAATTTGCATGCTTTTACTATCATTGATGAAACAATGTTGGTTGATATGCAAATATTTTGAACCTCAGGAAAAGGCCAGCTGGAGGGCGAAGGTACAGTATGTGTACAAGAGACTGATGGAGTCTGGAGAGATGAAAGAGGCAAGCTATCATTACTGCCAGCACTAGCTGAAGCAGCACATGGCATGACCCATGTGGGAAAATGAATGGAAACTACTGGTTTGCAGCAAGATTTTCATCCCATGCTGAAATACAAGACACAATCCTGTGTTACCTGCATGAGAATGAATCCAGAAAATGTGCCAACGGTGCCATTACATGTCTCTCCCGCAACTTGGCCTTTCCAGAGACAGCAAATCAACTTCATACAAATGCCAAAGGTAAGAAATGTACAGTATGTATGGTAGTAGACATGTTTTCAAATTGGCCAGTGGACTATCCAGCTGCCTCATGTACAGCAGCATTTGTAGCAAATAAATTAGCTCAGAACAGTGGCGTAACCAGGACAGGGCGAGCGGGGCACTTGCCCTGGGCGCCGTGGGACCAGCGGCGTGGGGGGGGCCGCACCTCTACTGGGGCAGTAATTGGGGGGACTACTACTGTGGGCAGTAATTGGGGGCACCACTGGGGCAACCTCTACTGGGGGAACTAATCAGGGGGACTACTACTGGGGGCAGTAATTGGGGCACCACTGGGGGGAACCTCTAATGGGGCACTAATTGGGGGGACTACTACTGGGGGCACTAATTGGGACTACTACTGGGGGCAGAAATTGGGGGCACCACTGGGGGGAACCTCTACTGGGGGCACTAATTGGGGGACTACTACTGGAGGCGTCTAGATTTAGACGCCTGTCATTTAACCCTCGCCGGGATAAAACAATCGGAAAGCCGGCTTTCGGGATTAAGACAGACGGTTTCCCGATTGCATCCCGCCTAATGTGATTGCAAGCCCTGCAGCAGATTCTTCTTTGATGTAGAAATTAACAATGGACTATGCTATAAAGTTCTCTCAACATTTAAAGGAGTTACAAAAAGAACAAGGAAAACTGATAATAGATCTTCCAGGAGGATGCCATATGGTCCAACCTGGGGACTTTGTAATGAAAACTTTGGCTCAAAGGTTGATGGTCACAGAGAAAAGCAACTGGATACACACCTCACACTGCAAGAAGGTTGCCATCCCAGAGCAAAATTCACCTTCAGAAGTGGAGAGATGTGGAAGACTGAAGCTTAGGTAGTCTCTTTACAGATGGCCTGGAACAAAGTCCAAATATTTTTTGGCCATTGTGAACATCTATTATCGGCTTTACTTGTTTTAACTATTTTTATTTTTGAAAAGAGATGGGAGGAAGGTGACATGATAAATTAAGAAAAGGGTAAAGAAATGATAACTCCCCCTAACTATGTTTCCACCTTATCTTCAGAGACAGATTTAGAATAGAAATAAATATTGGAGGTAGGCTCAGAATGGAAAGCACAGACTAAGCTTCAGCAACATACATGTCAGATCCAACTGAAATAACAACTTCCACATCAATCGCATCAACAACACAAAATCCAATGACACAGAGCCCACAAGTGAAAGTGGGAGGGGCCACACATTTAGCAATCCTACCTTATACTCTGCCTCTTTGTGTTAGGATTACTAGAAGTTACCTTGGAAAACGGTATGAGGGGTGTGAAAAGAAATCTGAGAGACACTAGCAATATGGAAGCCAGTTAGAAATAAACAAGGGAAACATGTCTCGCAATTCAACAGAAGGCATAGATCCATATTACAGTACATAAGCATAATGTTAATGCAATGGTTTGCCACCTGTTGCAAAATGTATTTGCAGGTATTGTGGACCACACACAAAAGAGGTGTGCAGACTGGTGTAGAGATCCTTTGTCTGATACAACACTTTTAGATTATCATGGATTAATTTGGTAATGTTTAAATGTGTCTGAATCAGGGTGTATCTATAATGGGTGCACCCATAGAATTACTTACCTCTCCGGTGTCCCACGTCGGCGCTTGTGTCCGGCGCTGTAAAAACGACTGGAAAATGGCCACCGCTGCCATTATCCCGTCATTTATGTATGCGCAGTACAGGGAAAATGGCCGTCGCGGCCATATTCCCAGTGACCAGCGCATCCTCTAAAGAGTCTGGGCGCACTCTAGTGTCCAGAGTCTATAACTCCGGCACTGGCCGCGCACAGCTCAGTGCGCTGCCGGCCATCGGACAGAGAGGAGGGGGCCCGTGTCAGAGACTGAGCACGGGCCCCCTCCTCTCTAGAAATGCCCCTGGTCTGAATGTTGGTTATGCAGTCAAGTACCATTAGAAAGAGTTAGTATAAAATTGGTACCTACTGTATACCCATGAACCGTGGTTGAACAGTATTAAATAGTTTGTGTGGGAGTCACACAGCCAAACCATTTAATGAGACTCTGGTAAGTGATAAAATGGAGAGTGATAAGTTACCAGCCAATCAGCTCCTAACTGTCATTTTTCTAACACAGCCTGTGACATGAGAGTTAGGAGCTGAGTGGCTGCCAGTTTATCACTCTCCACTTTATAACTTTTTAGAGCTTAGTACATCTAGGTCTCCTGATATAAAATTAATAAGGTATTATTTGGGAGATAATCACGTTATATATGTGTGACTAAGACCATATGTAATGATTATTCACCCTGAGTGCCGAAATCAGAATATTAGCTACATCTGGGATTTAGTAAAAACTGTAATTAGGTATTACAGGGTGATGCCGTTACATGGCAGTTCTAATAGCAACAATGAAAAATAATGGTACTTATATGAAGGATATTGAAGAATGTAAAAATGTCATAAATGATAGGAGCTTTGAAAATGTTTTCTATCAGGCCTCCATTTATGCCCCATTTGATCAACCCTATACATTACCACAGGAATTGAACATTGACCATCTACTGTATATAAGTTGCAGGCTAAAAATACTAAAGTATGAGCCATCTGTCACCAGTGATCACGGGTTCTAACATTATAGAAAGTAGCCAGGATAAGTTGGCACAGTGCTGGACTTGATGCCAACCCCTTTGATGAAGTATGGACTGTTCTTGGAATTTAAGAGACTTTTGTCCTATTGCCCTTAAGGAACGTCTTTCGACATTTACATATGACCAATAGAAATTAGGTAAAGTAAAAACTTTAAAGTTAAAACTTTAAAATATTGAATGTTTAGATAAATATAAATATGTTAAAAGTTGGCCTAGTTTCTCTACTGCATAATGTAATGAGTAAACAGATGTAAGCACCTGTTTGTGGTTAGAGAGTTAGAATTTGTGGATTAAAGTTTAGGCAGCCAGCTACTTGCTGCACTGTGTCCTGGCTTGCTGATGTTTATGCTGATTGTAACCCCCTGTTGGAATAGTATTACATTTGGATGACTAGTTATTTTATCCATAATACAGGCATTCTAGTTTAACTTTAACTTCATCTGGCTATTTCCCATATTCTATGCACTCAGGGCCTGATCCAGAGATGGACACAATGCCGATATTTTCACATAAGAAGCCATTATTTATTATTGTTCATACGCAAATTCCACACTGTGCACATGCAGTTATTGCATTGCGAGTACTCTTGTACAGGTTGGGTATGAAATGCTGATGGACGGAAAGCCGTCTGACTAAATCCCGATGCCGCAAGCCTGAACGCTGAAAATCCCAACTGGTGCTGGTAAGTACCCTAACCCTCCCCTCTCCCACCTAACCCTCCCTTAGTGGTGCCTAACCTTAACCTCTCCCGAGTGGTGCCTAAACCTAACCCCCCTCCCCGCACTCTAAACCTAACCCTCTCGGGTGGTGCCTAACCCTAAGTCCCCCCAGTGGTCCCTAAACCTAACCCTCCCCCCCGCAGCTAAGCGCTAACACCACCCGGTTTACCTTCATTCGGGAAGCCGTCTGTCTAGATTCCGGCGTCGGGATATAGACCAGTGTCAGGATTTTGGCGCCTGTCTTTAGTCCCGCTTCAGTATTTAGACGCCGGGATTTAGACGCCGGGATTTAGTCAGACGGCTTCCCGACCATCTGTATTTTGACTGTATCCCCTCTCGTACATAGGAATCACTCACACAGTGAGTGGCAAGTAGTCAGCATTTGGGGGTGGTTAGAACAATGCAGACCACTACATGGGCGTGCATAAATTAGCCATTGTAATCGCCTTTGCAGCATGAGAGTTCTCTGCATGTCAGAGGAGCTGCAGTGTTTGAGGCTGGTCAGACGTGACTCACATGCTGCGCCCAAAGTGTGTTGATGGTACCGATGTTTATGTTATTGCATGTCATCAGGAAGACATTAGCATATTTTAGCAACTGTGATCCTTAATAGATTGCAGTTGTGAATGTATTAGCATAAACCTCTGAATCAGGCCGTCAGTGCATATCTGGTTTAATTCAGGTGTGGTCCACAGGACATGGATTGACCATTATTCTCTAAGGGAGCTTGTAAAAATGTTTGCTGCTGTGCTTCTCTACTTTGTGTACTACCAGTTGTAGTGATGTTGTCTGGGTGTATCTTTGTATAATTTGTTCCCATGTGCTGTGGTCCTCTGTGCATATCATATCTCCTAGATATTCCTGTGCATGTAATTTCCAGCATTTGCCTCTGTTTACAGTTTGGCTGTGTGACTAGGCCCAGCTCATTATCGGCACAGCCATCTAGACTCCCATCAGGTGATCTCTTCTGTACCTATCTGGATCATGCATTACTTCACATGATCACTGCAGCCTATCCGCTCCCAGGACAGCCTATTTACCGTTCCAGTTCACCTGCACATCAACAGATCAACAAGTTACATTCATGCCTTCCTGGTTCCTGTGTTCCTTGTTACCTATACTGCTGGATTCTCTCTGCAAGTTACAGATATTCCTTGGTTCTCCTGTGTTCCTACTTTGCTATGATTCCACGGATCTACTCTGGTGTCTTCATCATAGAGCTTCAGTGATTCATTACTAATTATGCTGTCCACCTGATGAGCTAGCTAATCAATCAGTCTGCTGCCTTCTAAATCTGCAAGAGACTCCCTTCCTGGTTACTCCTGCTTCCAGCATTTATCAGCACTACTGCATCCAGAAAATACCAGTCCCAGTCTGGTTATTCCTGCTTCCAGCATTTATAAGGGCAGCACAGATGGGGTAATGGTTAGCGTTACTGCCTCACAGCAAAGGTTTGATTCCCACCATGGCCCTAACTGTGTGGAGTTTGTATATTCTCCCTATGCTTGCGTGGGTTTCCTCTGGGTACTCCGGTTTCCTCCCACACTCCAAAAATATACTGATAGGTTAATTAGCTCCAAAACATAAAAAGTTAACCCTAGTGTGTATGTGTGTGATAGGGAACATAGATTGTAAACTCCACTGGGGCAGGGACTGATGTGAATGGCCAACTATTCTCTATAAAGTGCTGTGGCATATGTGCCATATATGTCTAGTAGTGCTAGTTGGAGTTCCCAGGGGTGACTCCCAGGTAAGCTGGCTCTCAATGTGGATGCATTTATGTATGTGCCTTTATCAGGAGGCCTTACATTTGACAAGATTTATATGTGCCTTTATCATGAGGCCTTATAATTGGTATATTTTACATTTGGGGTGAGCGTTTGGGCGTAAGGCCCCGGGGGCTGGTCTGGCTGGGCCCCCTCATGGCATCACCACTTAATACACAGAGTTGCTTTTTACATCACATATTATGTTTGTATTTTTTTCATGTAATAATTCACATATATTTTAACCCCTTTTTCCAACATCTCATTAATTAGTCTTACACACATACTTTACACTGCACTGTCACTCTTTTTCCATTTTTCGTGTGATGCCCTGGGGGGGTCCTGGGCTGGACGTTTTTCGGGGTGCACTGCGCCCCGGATGTGAACCCCTTAGTGTTAGGGACTGCTAGTGACAGAGAAGTCGTGATGTGGCCTAGCATCTTCCCATGTATTTGCAAATGCATGCAACTAATATCTCTGATTTCTATGACCATATAGTCTTCATATATTGTTGCAGGTACTATTCAGTGTGCTGATGAACAATAGGGGGTTAAACACCCCTCCTTTTTCTACTTAGTATGACCCATCCCTTTCATGCACCTGATTAGTGCTGCTAGATTGATTGAGCAGGTGCCATTTTTTGTTTGCCAAGTCTGGTTACTCCTCCTTCCAGCATTTAACAGCTTTGCTGCACTACTACTTCCAGCAATACGAGCCCCAGTTTGGTTCTCCTGCTCCCAGCAATCTGGTTTCATTCCAGTGTTTCATCGATCTGGTTCAATTCTGGTGTTCCACCAATCTGGTCTCATTCTGGTGTACCACCAACCTGGTCCCATTCCAGTGTTTCAGCTATCTGGTCCCATTCCAGTGTTCCAGCTATCCAGTCCAACTCCAGTGTTTAAGTGATCTGCTCCCATTCCGGTCATCCAGCAATAAAGTCCCATTTTGGTGTTTCAGCAATCTGTTCCTATCCCGGTTATTTAGTAATCAGATCCCATTCTGATTTTCCAGCATTCTGGTTCCATTCTGATTCAAGTGTACATTAGTCAGTCCCAGCACAGCATCCGAGCCTAGCCGGTTCCAGCCTAGCGTCCAGTATACTGGTACCAGTCTCAACACTTTCCAGTTCCAGTTCAGTCATACTAATAAAGATTTTCACTACTGTTTACAGTTATGCACCACTGCACATGTCATATCAGTCTCATCCATACAGCCCAGTGGTCCCAGTTCCTGTGCCTAAAAATAAAACCCTGATTCCTGACAAGTATATGTTGAGCCATAACTGTGGGTTAGAGTATTGTATGTTTCTTCATCATCATCTTTATTCTTGTCAAACAATGAGTTATGAGATATGTGATGTAATGGTAAAATCACATTTTCATATTTCTAAATTGTATCATAATATTGTATTTAAGGATTAAATAGTAATTCTCTTACAACTACTCTGTCTTCCATAGGTGATAATGCCATTATTGCTAAAACAATAGCTTCAAATGAATCCAGATTTTCTGGAACTATAATTGCTTGTGGTCACATTTGATCCAAGTATCCCGACTGTAGGTCATCCTTCCATCTTCATGTGTCAATGGTGGGTTGATCTCGGAAGGAACCTCCATAAAAATGTTATGGATGAAATTTGGTACACAATGGAGTATTCTCAAGATTTATTATGTACATCCGTACAGACTAAGCAAACTCATATATACAAGCAAATTGTAATAAAGTTCATCATCCTTATATACCAGTTTTCTTTAAACCATATGTCAATTAAAGTTTTACTATACATCTATCATGACAGTCTGTTAATCTTATTTTATTACTGTACTACAATATTAAAAATAAAAGAAAAATATGCCAATAAGTGCAACTTCCTTATTTCTTCTGAAAAGTCCCTTTTACACGCAAACTATCATATGCCTTATGATTCATTAACTGCTCATGTCTGTTCCCAAATATATCTATACATGATAATAAAAAGCATATATTTGTATAAGGCGTCCATTAATTTATTGCAATTAACACTTGGATACCACCATTAAGCTAACTTAACATTAGAAATAACGACAATGACACCACTGCATTGGTTTAAAGATCAATGTTATTTGTTTATTAATTGTAATTAATTTTAATTCAATAAGGGTGGCAAAGAAGGATGCTACCAAGACCCAGCTCTAGCCAAATGACTCTCTTAAAAAATTGGGGGATGACTAAAATTCCCCTCCCACACCTATAACAGTATAACCTGCACTCACCACCCTTTACTCTAGCACAGTATGGACGCTCCGTGAGGAAATGCCCGCTGTCCTTTCGCAGGGGAAGAACACACCCGCCATCTTTCAAAAGGGCAAGTGCCCCACAATGACCACTTATACCACCTGTGGCCGCTCAGTGGCAAACACAGGATTTCTAGAGGTGGGTTTACAAATGCGTGATTTTAGAGTGAGTGTGCCCAGTCCATGAAGAGGGCATAATTACCACTTAACCAGCTATAATATGCGTCATACAAATTGTATTGTGTGTCATAATTCCAGCACAGTATGCAATTAAATGTGGCAGTAGGGCCATCCTGCCTGAGCTGAATGTCCTTATTTTAGATGTGAGCACCATTCCAGGGTATGGGAGCAAGTCCGGGAGTCTGGGGGAGCAGCAGAAGAACCTAGCACTGTCCTGGACATATATGTAAATATTGGGCTCTATAGCAGCGCATCCCTAACAGTGCATGTTTTCCAAATCCCCTAATTGGTGCACAGGTTATTTATTACTGGCTGATACATGTTAAAAGATTCGCAGGTGGTGCTATTTATTTCATTTATGATACTGAGAAGAACATGCAGCGCTAGTAAAATTCCATTATATTACTATTTCTATTGTGGTCATGGTGTGGGCTGGGAAGGGGGGGTTTCCGGGCAGATGGAAACCCCCCCTGCGTTTGCCTATGGCGCTTTCTAGTAGCGCCTTCCCGCCTTCTGACTCCATTTAACTTTTCTTTAAGGTTAGTAAGACAAACAAACAGATAACATTTAAAGCTTTGGGCAGGTGGGTGGGACTTCCAAACTGAAGAGGCTGTACCATATTCAAATCTCTCCTTAATTGCTCCTTCAAAAGGTATACACCCCAAGCCCCACTCATAGGCCAACTCTTTTAACCAATCGATACAAACGAACCAAAGAATCTACCTAGCAACAGGTTCCTAACCTCTAACCAATTACAAAACATTAGGCCACTTAAATAGCATTGTGCTTATATAGCCCTCAGCTCATTTAATCCAAGATTTCAGTGTTAGAGAAACATATACCATTATACCATATTTTTAAACGTTCACCTATATTTTTTATCATTATATTCAGATATATATATTAAGTGCTGCTGGTATTATAATCATTATCTCATATATTTAGACCATGCCTCCAATACCCAGAAAACCAGGAATGTGTCCAAGTCTCTTCAGTTCACATCTCAAAGGACTGCCACAATCTTACTGTACTCAGTAATGGACCTTGTCCCATTTCTCCAGGTGTAAGGAACCAAATATATATATATATATATATTAATATATATATATATATATATATATATAGTGTGCAGTATATTTACACCACAAAATTGGAGATACTCTAACTGAAAATGAAGCCCATGCCCTCTAATTCAATATTAAAATCTGCATTTCTAATTAGCCTATCACACATTCTTTATCTCAACCTCTCCCTCTTACCAGTGGACCTAGCTTGTCATCAGACTTTCTTACTAAGTCCTATTTGACCTGTTAACATCCAGCTAGAATCCTATGAAATGGCACAAGGCCTCATTTAAACTTAGCAAATTCAGCTAAAAGATGCACCTAAACCAGGGGTTCCCAAATGGTCAGCCACAGCACATTTACTGGTGAGCCACAGAGACTAACAGAGAGATGGGAGAGAAAGAAGACTCTTTTCTCAAGGCACTCTTATACTCAATGTGAAAATTATTTTAAAACTTAGATTTTAATAATATGCAGATAAAAGGGGATCGGTATGATTTAAGGCCGGCCGCATGGCCGGCAGTTCAAATCCCAACTGCGGAAGCCCGACAGAGGTGAAGATCCCGACAGCAGCTAAGGAAAGTACAAAATAACCTACTCCCCCCCCAACCCTTCCTTAGGGGTGCCTAACCCCCCCCAAAGTGCGTAACCCTAACCCCCCTCTAATTATTATTATTATCATTTATTTATATGGCGCCACAAGTGTTCCGCAGCGCCTTACAAAGTACATAGACAAAAAAGTAACCATTGACTTACAATACAATACAATACAGGACATGGATAAACATTGCTATATTAGTGACATTAACGCCCGCATAAGCAGCCACGTGTTAGTTGCCCTAGTGGCTAGTAAGAGATAAATTAAATTACAGTAGGGAGAAGCACAAGAGGGTAGAGGGCCCTGCTCGAAAGAGCTTACATTCTTTAAGGGAGGGGAAGACAAAACAGGAGTGACACAGAATGGGGTGGGCCGGGAGAAAGGAAGATGTAGCAGCAAGTTAGGATGAGAGCTGGAAGGCTTTAATGAAGTAGTGGGTCTTAAGAGCTCGTTTGAAAGATGGTAGAGAGGTGCAGAGTCTGATAGGGAGAGGGAGGGAGTTCCAAAGGTGAGGAGCAGCATGGGCAAAGTCTTGGAGGCGGGAGTGGGAGGAAGTAATCAATTGGCATGAAAGGCGGCGTGTATTAAGTGAACGAAGAGGGCGGACAGAAGAGTGAAGGGAGATGAGATCAGAGATGTAAACGGGAGAGGAATGGGTGAGGGCTTTGTAAGTGAGTGTAAGAGCCTTGAATTGGGTTCTGAAAGGGAATGGGAGCCAGTGGAGGGCTTGCAAAAGAGGGGAGGCAGATGTAGAGCGTTTGGAGAGGAAGATGAGCCGAGCAGCAGCATTGAGCACAGACTGGAGAGGAGAGAGATGGGATTTGGGGAGGCCAGCTAGGAGAAGGTTATAGTAGTCCAGTCTGGACATGACCAGTGAATGTACAAGGGTTTTGGTAGCATCCTGGGTGAGAAAGGGTCTGATCTTGGAAATATTCTTGAGATGGAAACGACAGGACTGTGAGAGGTTCTGAATGTGTGGTTTAAAGGAGAGGGAAGAGTCCAGGATGACTCCAAGACAACGCACTTTGGGGCTAGATGAGATAGTAATGCCATCTATTAATAAAGAAATAGTGGGACATGATGTTATGTGGGAGGGTGGGAAGACTATCAGCTCAGTCTTAGACATATTAAGTTTGAGAAATCGCTGGGACATCCAGGAAGAGATAGCAGAGAGACAGTTGGATGTCACAAACGTGGAATTTAGGAGCTGTGTTCCCGGACTGGGCCTTGGATCTGTATTACTTGGCGCAGACGCTCGCTGGAGGAGACTTGGCTTAATGAAGTTTCTCCGCATGAGAGGGTGCAGCGAACTGACAGGAGTTTGAGGAATGCTGCAGTAACGAGGTAGCTAGGAAGCTACGTGGAGCGGCTGGATAGCCGAGGGTAGACGTTGGTAGCTGAGTGGCTACGTGGAGCGGCTGGATAGCCGTGGGTAGACGTTGGTAGCTGAGTGGCTACGTGGAGCGGCTGGATAGCCGTGGGTAGACGTTGGTAGCTGAGTGGCTACGTGGAGCGGCTGGATAGACGTTGGTAGCTGAGTGGCTACGTGGAGCGGCTGGATAGCCGTGGGTAGATGTTGGTAGCTGAGCGGCTACGTGGAGCGGCTGGTTAGCCGCGGGTAGACGTTGGTAGCTGAGCGGCTACGTGGAGCGGCTGGTTAGCCGTGGGTAGACGTTGGTAGCTGAGTGGCTACGTGGAGCGGCTGGATAGCTGTGGGTAGACGTTGGTAGCTGAGTGGCTACGTGGAGCGGCTGGATAGCCGTGGGTAGATGTTGGTAGCTGAGCGGCTACGTGGAGCGGCTGGTTAGCCGTGGGTAGATGTTGGTAGCTGAGCGGCTACGTGGAGCGGCTGGTTAGCCGTGGGTAGACGTTGGTAGCTGAGCGGCTACGTGGAGCGGCTGGTTAGCCGTGGGTAGACATTGGTAGCTGAGCGGCTACGTGGAGCGGCTGGTTAGCCGTGGGTAGACGTTGGTAGCTGAGTGGCTACGTGGAGCGGCTGGATAGCCGTGGGTAGACGTTGGTAGCTGAGCGGCTACGTAGAGCGGCTGGAGCGCAGTGGGAAGGCTTGCTTAGCTAAACTAAGAAACTAGTTGCACTGGCAACTTGTGTGAGCATTGGGGATCCTTTTATAGTGGACACTGGGAGCTGACAGGCTGAGAGAGAAGGAGAAGGCTCCTCATTGGTGGTAGTGGGGTCACATGGGCAATCCAAGATGGCCGCGCCCATGGACCGGAGGACAGCGCTTCCTGGAGGTAGTCAGCGGGGACCAGCGGTCAGCAGGAGCCGGTGTGGGAGCAGCACAGCAGCGGGACCCTCCAGAGGACAACAGCGGAGACTGCCTTGGGAGAAGAGGAAGGAGCGTACAGCGCGGGAGCCGGAAGACAGCGCGGGTCAGCGCCCGCACAGGTAAGCGACGGGGTCTGATTCTGGGGTCTCCAGGCCGGCGTGTGACATTGGAGATACGAGTCAGTAGAGAGGGGGAAAGATCAGGTGAGGAAAGGTAGATCTGAGTATCATCAGCATAGAGATGATAATGGAGGTCAAAAGAGCTGATGAGTTTACCTAGAGAAGATGTATAGAGAGAGAATAGGAGAGGTTCAAGAACAGAACCTTGGGGAACACCTACTGTAAGAGGCTGTGGGGGGGAGGAGTCGCCATGAGAGGAAACAGAGAAGGAATGGTCAGAGAGGTAGGAGGACAGCCAGGAGAGAGCAGTGTCACGTAGACCAAGGGAGTGAAGTATATGCAGCAGTAGAGGGTGGTCCACAGTGTCAAAAGCAGCAGAGAGATCAAGGAGAATGAGCAGTGAGTAGTGGCCCTTGGATTTGGCAGCAAGGAGGTCGTTGCTGACTTTTGTGAGGGCAGTTTCAGTGGAGTGGAGAGAACGGAAGCCAGACTGAAAAGGGTCAAGGAGGGAGTGGGAGGAAAGAAATGTGGTGAGGCGGTTGTAAACAATACGCTCAAGGAGTTTGGATGCAAAAGGGAGGAGAGAGATTGGACGGTAGTTAGAGAGAATGTTAGGATCAAGGTTAGGTTTTTTAAGAATGGGGGAAACACAGGCATGCTTGAATGCAGAAGGAACAGTGTCAGATGAGAGGGAGAGATTAAGGAGGTGGGCAAGATGGGAGCAGGCAGAAGGAGAGAGGTAGCGGAGGAGGTGGGAGGGGATAGGGGAGAGGTGGAAGGGGGGAGGACTGGATAAGGGCCTTAACTTCCTCTCCAGTCACAGGGAAGAAGGATGTCAGAGTCTGTAAAATGGATGGGGAGGGGTGATCCGGGAAAGGAGGAAGTGGAGAGCTGGGGGACTGGTTGGATATGATGTCCTGATGTATGGAATCAATTTTAGATGTGAAATAGGTAGCAAAGTCAGTGGCAGAGAGCAAGGAGGGGAGATGAGGAGGGGGTGGGCAGAGGAGGGAGTTGAAGGTGGAAAAGAGACGCTGGGGAGTTGAGGACAGGGAGGAGATGAGATTCTTGAAATATGACTGTTAAGAGAGGGAAAGGGCAGCACTGTAGGATGACAGCATGAATTTGAAATGGAGAAAATCTGCCTGAGAGCGTGATCTTCTCCACTGTCGCTCGGCGGTTCGTGAACATTTTTGCAGGTATCTGGTGCATTTGGAATGCCAGGGTTGAGGTGTGAATTTGCGAGGGTGAGTAGTGATCGCCGGAGCAACAGAGTCAAGAGCAGAAGTAAGGGAGGCATTGTATAGGGAAGCAGCTTGTTCAGCGCAGGAGAAAGAGAGGATAGGGGAGAGAAGTGAGTCAAGTAGGGAAGAAAAGAAAGCAGTGTCGATGGCTTCAATGTTACGCTTAGTGATGGTGGCTGTTGGAGGTAGTGGAGGGGAAGGAGAGAGGGGGAATGGGGAATTGGAGTAAGCAGAAATATCACAACGGTGAGTGAATACCAGATCAAGCAAATGCCCACTCGCATGGGAGGGTGAGGAGGTCCATTGGGAGAGTCCAAATGAGGAAGTGAGGGTGAGTAGTTTGGAGGCAGCAGATTCTGTGGGGATATCAATAGGAATATTGAAGTCACCGAGGATAATAGAGGGAAGGTCTGAGGAGAGAAAGTGAGTGAGCCAGGGAGCAAAGTTGTCAAGGAACTTGGAGGGAGGACCAGGGGGACAGTATGTGACAGCTACTCTGAGGTGTACTGGTTGGAAGAGGCGTATAGCATGAACTTCAAATGTGGAGAATGTAAGGGATGGTTCTGATGGTATATGTTGGTATGAGTAACCAGGAGATAGAAGGACCCCAACACCACCACCATGGAGACCCCCAGGCCTGGGGGTGTGGGAGAAGGTGAGGCCCCCATAAGAGAGAGCTGCAGAAGAAGTGGTGTCAGAGGGTAAAATCCAGGTTTCAGTAATGGCCAGGAGATTCAGGGAGTTGGAGATGAAAAGGTCTAAGTGCCTAAACCTAACTCCCCCTTCCCCGCTGCCTAAACCTAAATCTCCTGGGGAGGTGCATAACCCTAAAATCCCCCCAGGGGTGCCTAACTCTAACCCTCCCCCCCGTGGCTGTCCGCGCCCGGCTTACCTTCGATTGGGATGTCGGGCATCAGGCTCCCGGCGTAGGTAAAATGACAGGCGTCGGGATTTCGACGCCTGTCATTAGACCCTTGCCGGGATTAGACAGTCGGGAAGCTGACAGTCATAATTTAGACCGTCGGCATCCCGACTGCATACCAATAAAAGAGAATGTCAAAAAATAAAACAGGAGGAAAATAAGCCTCAAAACATTTATGTCTCACAATTTATTGCCATACATGAAAGCATTAAAATATTTTTGCCAGACTGCATAATATTATTCATTATTACATAGGCAGTTACCGATTTGAATAGGAAGTTACCCTATTGAAGCTGTTTGACGACCTGTTGAAAATGGGATCACAGCTGGAATTATATTGCTTTCATGTATGGCAATAAATTGTGAGACATACCAGTGATATCCCTCCCCATGGTGACACCTGGTGTGGGTAGGGTGGCAGTGCGCGCTGGCAAAAACAGGATGTGGGCTCATGGACAGGGGATGTGGTCTCATGGACAGGGGGCATAGCCTCATTATCCGAACCCCCATTTTAGACACTTTGGAGGTCTCGGAGATGCAGACTGCCCCTGGGGACCAGTCTGCGTGTAGTGCCGGCTCCCTCACTGTGTCAGGAGCTGAATGCTGCACATAATGCTACAGTACAGCACCCAGCTCCTGTCACTAAGGAGGAGTTGGCATCTTGGTGTCATACCTCGACAGGTGACACCAGGGTGCGGCCAGCACCCCCCTTGTGACGCCACTGAGACATACTGTACATGTCTTCTTTTATTTATTGACACAATATTATTTCTTTTTTGTTTGCATATTGTTAAAAGCTAAGTTTTAAAATAAGTGCCTCGAGAGAAAAATATTCTCTCTCCCCCTTCTTTCTGCTGGATCTATAACCTGTCTTTATTCTGTATCCACTGTGTATAAATGAATACATTGGTTAAAAAAAATGTAACTGCTGTCTTTTGGCAATCCAGGGTATAGGAGAAGTATCCTGTGCAAAATCCATCCCCTGCCTTTGGGCCACAGAGACTACCCAATTCTTGTCCCCTCCACCTCTTTGCTCCACCCACCCCCTCCACCTCACTGCTACACCAACCCCGCTCCTCTCTTCTGCGCCAAGCCCCACCACCCCTCTGCTCCACCTTCCCACCTCCTCTCTGCTTCCCCAGGTTTCTGGCTGCCTCTACCCTTTGAATCAATCTTTTTCCGGACTGCAGTGACAGAGTTCTCCAATGACTCTGCATTTTCGCTGACAGCTGTGATTGTCTTGGCCATATGGTAAGTAAGCCAAGGGTGCGGGGGATGGGCCGAATATGACCTCACAGTGCAGCATATAGTGGTATAAGATATGACATAGCAACATGTGTTTGGTAACTGCTGCACAGATGGAAAGCAACTGCTTTCTAATAGTATATGCTGCTGTCCAAGGAGAACATGTTTTCCAATACCTCCTCCGGTGCAATCACATGCTTACACACTTAACTGATAGACTTCCACTATCAGTAAGCCTGCAGGATGTGAGCTACAATGGTTGCTGTAGTTCTATGATCGTGAGGCTTCAAGGAGGTGTACAGCTGGGGCTGTTATTGACATTGCTTTGGTTTCAAAAAATTGCTCAGCTGTGATCCCCACTAGGGCATGACATGATAGGCCAATAGCAAGATGAGCCACATGGCGAAAAAAGGTTGGGAAGCCCTATCCTCTTTTCCATGTATCACACAAATATTGGGCAGAAATATTTTAACACTGTGATTTAGAGACAAATACCACTTATTGTAATTGTAAATTATACAGCACTCATTCATTCAGTAGCCTCTGGTTTTCCACATTGCCTTAGGGCTGTTGTTGCTGAAATTGTTGTATATAATCAGAACCTCTTGTCCTGGACTCACTACTGTAGATTGAGGGTTTGGGAAAATACTTGTACAGTACTACAGGAGGTATTTTTTAATCCAATATTTTTTACTTGTTTTTTTCACAGTACTGTACATCAACAGCACCACTGCCCTCACCCCACAGGCAGGAGGAGGCATCAGAGGAGGAGCAGGAGCAGTAATTAGATGCTGCATAATGTCAATGCCGTAAGACGCTGCCTCTGCGTCATTGCATAGAAATAAAGGGTGGGGGGAGGGCAAAGTACCCTAACAATAGTCAACATATATTCACCTCATTTTATTGAAAGCTGTGAGTGCGTCCTCACACCACCGCAGTTACAGTATCTGTACTGATTTGTGTCATGTTGAGCAAGCTACTGTACTAGAGTTACTAGCGGCATGTTGGTGGCAATGTCTGTAGTGGTTAGCAGCAAAACCATATCTGTGTCATTGCAGATATACAGTATGAAGGCTAGGGGATACTGCAGAGCTATAGTATTTAAAAAAAAAAGAAATATACTGTAGATAAAATATTGTTTATTATAAAAATACATTGCTTAATGCCACTGGCCTTAATGAGAATCGAACCTCAGATGACAGCTGTGTTAAGCAAACACATTCACCACTAACCCACAGAGACTACTGACAAGATGCTTAACACCACAGCAGTGATGTGCACCGATTAGCGTCATGTTGTGCAGGCTGCTGGTGGCATTCTCTGTAGCAGTTAGCGGCAATGCCATCTTACCACTGCATTTTACACCACTGCAGTGATGTGCCCCGATTAGCATCATGTTGATATAAATACAGGATGGCCACCAAGCCCTGGTATCTGTTTTTATTAGGGATGTGCAGGCTCGGATAGGTTCGAGTTTGCACGCCGAGTTCGGATTTTTCCCTCAAAAAAAACGGAACTCAGAAAGAGGCAAAACGTCATCTTGCATGGACAAGCATCATCATTCCTGGACCCAGGAATGATGATGTTTGTCCATGCAAGATGACGTTTTGCCTCTTTCTGAGTTCCGTTTTTTTGGAGGGAAAAATCCGAACCCAGCGTGCAAACTCGAACCTATCCGAGCCTGCACATCCCTAGTTTTTATGCACAAAAAAATTAAGAAAACTTAGCAAATGGATCATATATAGTCCTTTGAACATCAAGGTGTTTTCACCGGCATAATGACTCATCTAATATAAGTGACTAATGTTCACTAAAAGGTATAATTAATCTTTCTCACACCTCCAACCGAGGATTTGTGACCTCCTAGTACAAATAGTGTGGTTCCCCAGAGGATATCCTAAACATTCACTCGGATGGAGCCGGCACCTTCACCAACCATAAGTATAAACCTCCAAATATATAAGCATAGAGGGAATGCTCCTCATAATGGTTAAAAGTATACAAAATTTTATTACAGGGTATTATAAAACAACAGCAGGGTTACTTCATACCATTAGGAGCCTTCCGAGAAAGGCACACATATGATTGAGTTGTGATGGCAATAGCACTCGGGTACACCACCTCCCTTTCACCATGTGGACTCACAGGATCTCCTACGGTCACCAACAGGGCAGACATCTCCTCCACTGATGCATTTCAGAAGCAACTCCTTTGTCAAGGCATTATGTTGAGCAGGCTGCTAGTAGCAATATCTGTAGCTGAAAGTGGCAAAGCCATCTCTGTTGGCATGGTATAGGAATGAAGGTTGGGGGGATGGCGTAAAGGTACAGTGTGCAGTGACTTAAGCACAGTACCCTGACAATGGTCACTATGAATTCATCTGGTTTCATTGAAAGCTGAAAGTGCATCTCTCTGTGGAATTGAATGGTATATTTGTGTCTTGGTTCCAAATGTTCCACATGTAAAAATAACATTAAAAAAATATATACTGCATTGCATATAAAATAATATTGATTACAAAATCACATTACTCAATGCCCCAAGCCTTAACAGGACTCAAACCCAAGGTGACGGCTATGTGAAACATTCACCATCAGCACACTACAAATGCCATGCAGTGCAGTGTACAACTAAAATAAAAAATATTTTATTTATTACTAGTTATTTATATAGTGCACACATTTTCCGCAGAGCTTTACAGAGAATATTTGGTCATTCACATCAGTCCCTGCCCCAGTGGAGCTTACACTCTATATTCTCTATCACATGCACACACATTAGGGTTAATTTGTGTTGGGAGCCAATTAACCTACCAGTATATTTTTTAGAGTTTATATATGTACTGTAGTAAAGATGAAATAATATTGATTAGAAAATCACATTTCACAATGCCCATGGCTGCATTGGGTTGATAGTGTAAAATGAGGGGTCATATTATCCATTTATCCATTTCCATGAGATAACAGGTCCCAGCCAGCCTGTCCCGGCATCTTGCATGTCTGGACAGTAATTGGCAGCTGACACATGTATTACCAGTATAAAGTAAATATTTTTAAAAATACAGGACTCGCACACCAAAAGATTTCATTCTTTATTACACACTTAATTACAGCTCTCGATCCATGATGAACACGCTGTTCTATAGCTTATCGAATTACAGGTTCAGTCGCTACAGAAAGTGCATTGGCTTTTTTATGCATGTGCATTGCAGTTCAGGAAAAGCAACATCCGGTGGACAGAAAGTTGTATTGCACTGTCCAGCTTTTCCAGCATCTCAATATGTTACAATGCTACTCAACATGCCATGAGGCTACTTAAAACAGCAAGCTGCTGCACAGCAGAGTGTGAGTAGCAGGGCATGCTACATGGCGTATGGACGCTAGATGTAAGAGGACACATCTATATAGAAGAAGATTGCAGTAGTCAAGGCCAAGGGCATGGTGGGTATAAAGTACCCAGGCTTGGGACTTTCTGGGGACCCAGGCTGACAAGGGAGGCATAACCACGCCTCAGAAATTACACGTCCTAGCTCCCCTTAGCACACACATTATAGGCGTTTTCTTTTTCTAATCTTAGGGGAAAATGCATCAAGCCTTATAAAGAGTGGAGAAGTGGAAAGGTGGAGAATTTGGCCATTGCAACCAATCTGCTTGTACCTAACATTTTATAGAATGTACTTGATAAATGCTAGTGTGGTACTCCGCTGTGGTCTTACCCCCTGGCTAGCTATTGAAGTCACTGATTCTGAGTTGGTTCATTGTTCATTCATTCTTGGACAGAGAGGCAAAGACTCCCAGAAATTCCCCAAACACAGTAACTGGCAACCACAGTACATAATACGTCAGGTGGAGAAACTGACTTAAGTCTCCACCTGACTTATTATTTACTATGAAAACTGTAATCATTAAACACTATTGTTCCCTAAATATTTTATTGTCATATCTTTTGGAGCATTTGGTAACATATTACTAATTTTTAAGCTGAGGTAGCCGGTAGTTCACAGTTAACACTTTATAGCTTAGTGAAAGTTGGGATCCGTGAACGACTGCATGCTAATGGATCCGCTGGGTGAGTGAAACAGGTATCTGTACTCATCTCTTTGTAAATTAAATAATATGCCTGGCAATAAGATTCAATCTTTAGTCTGTAATCTGAGTCACTACTGCCTTTCTGCCTGCCAGCCTTTAGTTTATGGCAATTGTGATAGAGATGATATGCATATATAGTTCCTCTCATCTATCTAGCCCTTTATACTACTGTGTTGACTACAGGGCTGTCAGTATTAAGTTATCTTGCTTACTCAGTGGCACTATTGATCCCCTCCATTGATATGCAGGGATAGGGGGAGTTTACCTTAGGATCACTGTTACCTTAGGGAGTTACCTTACCTTAGAACCAGAGCATATTGCTTCCCCCAAGTGACTCAGTGCTGATGTCGAACAGAGGGCTGAGTTCCTTGTCAATCGCCAATTGGTCCATATACCACAGGACAGTAACCTTTCATCTCCAGTCACTCTCTCCGCTACCTCTGTTTTCAATCATTGCTATTTTGCAAAGCTTCGGGGCCCCACTCCTCCAACTAAAGTCGGTGCTTCCTTAGCAGTTCTCCATGCTGCTGCACCTGCAGCCTTTTATACTCTTGTGGCTTGCACCATTTGGCTTCTCGTCTTGGGTGCGAGGCTTTTTCAGTTAGCACAGGTGAACGCGGTGTGTGGGGCACCTTGCTCTTTGTAGTCGGGGCTGATGAATTGGCTTCAAAGGTGTAGCCAGCAATGGGGCTACAAAATACTACTCTATTAACAACATAGAGATCATACAAATACATATAAAATATTAAACTTTACACAAATTTTAAGTGCAGAAGCACCCTAGGTGAGGAAACATCATTCTGTCACAATTAAACAATTATAGTACTGAACAGAGAATTATACAGTCAGTACCTTCAGGGTATTACACTAGCTAGGAGCTGTGGGCAACTTCTCTACTTGTCCACTTCATTTTTTTTAGGGGTGTGCACCGGCCACTTTTCGTGTTTTGTGTTTTGGTTTTGGATCTGGATCTTTCTTCGTGTTTTGGATCTGGATTGGTTTTGCCAAAACCACCCTTCCGTGTTTTGGGTTCTGGGTTTTGTGTTTTGGATCTGTATTTTTTTGAAAAAAAGCATAAAAACAGCTAAAATCACAGAATTTGTAGGTTTTTCTGCTCCTATGCTATTATTAACCTCAATAACCTTAATTTCCACTCATTTCCAGTCTATTCTGAACACCTCACACCTCACAATAGTGTTTTTATGTCCAAAAGGTTGCACCGAGGTAGCTGGATGACTATGCTAAGCGACACGAGTGGGCGGCACAAACACGTGACCCATCTAGGCGTGATACTGCAGTGGCAGACAGGATGGCAGTTTGAAAAACTAGGCCCCAAACTGTACATAATGCAAAGAAAAAAAAGAGGTGCACCCTTATGTTGTATAAACAGGACATGCACACTTTAACAAACCAATCATTTCAGCGCCAGGGTCTGCCACACAACTGTGGCTGAAATTATTGGTTCGTTTGGGCCCCCACAAAACAAGCTGGCAATTAATCTGTCCCTGCACAAACTGGCTCTACAGAGGCAAGATGTCATCCTCATCCTCCTCATCCACCGATTCCTCACCCTCTTCAGTGTGTACATCCTCATCCTCACAAAGTATTAACTCGTCCCCACTTGAATCCACCACCACAGGTCCCTCTGTACGTTCTGGAGGCTGGTCTCCCTGGAAGAGCTGATAATTCATTTTGATGAACATCATCTTCTCCACATTCTGTGGAAGCAACCTCCTACGCCTTTCGCTGACAAGGTTCCCGGCTGCACTAAACACTCTTTCGGAGTACACACTGGAGGGGGGGCAACTCAGGTAAAATAGAGCCAGTTTGTACAGGGGCCTCCAAATTGCCTCTTTTTCCTGCCAGTACAGGTCTGGACTGTCTGACATGCCTACTTGGATGCTGTCACCGATGTAATCCTCCACCATTCTGTCAATGGTGACAGTATCATATGCAGTGACAGTAGACATGTCAGAAATTGTTGCCAGGTCCTTCAGTCCGGACCAGATGTCCAAACTTGGTCCTGCCTGCCCTGCATCACCACCAGCGGGTTGCTTAGGATACCTAAGTTTTTTCCTGGCAGCCCCAGTTGCGGGAGAAAATGAAGAAGGAGCTGTTGACGTGTCACGTTCCGCTTCAGCTGACAGTGTGTTCACCAGCAGGTCTTTGCACCTCTGCAGGCTTGTGTCAGCCAGAAAGAGAGACACCACATAGGCTTTAAACCTAGGATCGAGCACGGTGGCCAAAATGTAGTGGTCTGATTTCAACAGATTGACCACCCTGGAATCCTGGCAAAGCGAATGAAGGGCTTCATCCACAAGTCCCACATGCAGAGCGGAATCGCTCCATCTTAGCTCCTCCTTCACTTTCTCCAGCTGCTTCTGCAAAAGCCTGATGAGGGGAATGACCTGACTCAAGCTGGCAGTGTCTGAACTGACTTCACGTGTGGCAAGTTCGAAGGGCTGGAGAACCTTGCACAACACGGAAATCATTCTCCACTACGCTTGAGTCAGGTGCATACCCCCTCCTTTGCCTATGTCATAGGTGGATGTATTGGCTTGTATGGCCTTTTGCTGCTCCTCCATCCTCTGAAGCATATAGAGGGTTGAGTTCCACCGCGTCACAACCTCTTGCTTCAGGTGATGGCGGGGCAGGTTCAAGAGTGTTTGCTGGCGCTCCAGTCTTCGGCACGCAGTCGCTGAATGGCGAAAGTGGGCAGAAATTTTTCGGGCCACCCAATGCGTCTCCTGCACGCCCCTGTCGCTTTTCAGAAAATTCTGCACCACCAAGTTTATTGTGTGAGCAAAACATGGGACATGCTGGAATTTGCCCAGATGTAATGCCCGCACAATATTGGTGGCGTTGTCAGATATCACAAATCCCCAGGAGAGTCTAAGTGGGGTAAGCCACTGGGCGATGATTTCCCTCAGTTTCTCTAAGAGGTTGTCGGCGGTGTGCCTCTTACTGAAACCGGTGATACACAGCGTAGCCTGCCTTGGAACGAGCTGGCGTTTCTGAGATGCTGCTACTGGTGACGCTGCTGCTGTTGCTGCGTAAGGTGATACATCTACCCAGTGGGCTGTCACAGTCATATAGTCCTTAGTCTGCCCTGTTCCACTTGTCCACATGTCCGTGGTTAAGTGGACATTGGGTACAATGGCATTTTTCAGGACACTGAGGACACTTTTTCTGATGTTTCTGTACAGTCTCGGTATCGCCTGCCTAGTGAAGTGGAATCTAGATGGGATTTGGAACTGGGGACACACTACCTCCAGCAATTGTCTAAATCCCACTGCACTAATGGTGGATACCGGACGCACGTCTAACACCAACATAGCAGTCAAGGCCTCAGTTATACGTTTTGCTTCAGGATGACTGCTGTCATACTTCATCCTCCTCGCTAAGGACTGTTGGAGGGTCAATTGTTTAGTAAAAGTAGTGGTGTTCCTACTTCCTCTCTGGGATGATGAACGACTCCCAGCAGCAGCGGCAGCAGGAGGCGCAGCAATGCAGGATCCTCCGGAGGAATCCCCGATAGGAGAGTCAGTCATGCCAGTGACATGGCCTGCAGGACTACTTCCGATCCTGACTAAGGAGGAAATTGACGAGGAGGGAGTTGACGGTGTGGTTTGCAGGCGCTTGGATACAACAGGACAACGGGATTTAGGTGTCCCTGGACTGCTTACGGTCTTAGCCAAAGTTTCTGAACTTGACAGTAACTTATTATGAACGCGCTGCAGGTGCCGTATAAGGGAGGATGTTCCTAGGTGGTTAACGTCCCTACCCCTTCTTATTCCACCTTTACATAAGGTACATATGGCAAGACAGTTGTTGTCCGGATTTGGATAGAAATATTGCCAGACCAAAGAGGTGGAATGTTTGGTCTTCTGCCCAGGCATGACCGTGATGGGCTTTTTCATCCCACGGACAACAACTGTCTCCCCCGGAGCCTGATTTAAACAAACCACATCACCATCAGAATCCTCCTCGCCAACTTCCTCCTCAGTGCCAGCTACACCAGTATCCTCATCCTGTTGTACTTCAACAGTGACATCTTCAATTTGCATATCAGCAAGTGGACTGTGGGTGCTCCTTTCAGCACTTGCAGGGGGCGTGCAAATGGTGGAAAGAGCCACCTCTTCCCGTCCAGTGCTGGGAAGGTCAGGCATCGCAACCACCACCACACTTGGACTCTCCTTGGGGATTTGTGATATCTTCTTAGAAAGCACAGTTCTTCGCTGTGCTTTTGCCAGCTTAACTCTTTTGATTTTTTTAGTGGGAGGAGGGCTTCCATCGTCATGTGAAGCTGAACCACTAGTCATGAACATACTAGGGATCGACCTTAGCCGTTCCTTGCCACTCCGTGTCGTAAATGGCATATTGGCAAGTTTAAGTTTCTCTTCAGCTGATTTAAATGTTTTTTTCAAGGTCATTTTCCTGAACTTTGTCATTTGGGATTGTATGTGCCCTCTATTATGACATTGGGCATCGGCCTTGGCAGACGACGTTGATGGCATGTTATCGTCTATGTCATGACTAGTGGCAGCAGCTTCAGCACTAGGAGGAAGTGGTTCTTGATCTTTCTCTATTTTATTTTTATCGGAGAAAGTTTGGTCCTCCATTTATGTTATATCGATTTGATATATACGTGTGGCTAAACACAGAAAATATTTTTTTATTTTTGCTGGAGAGTAGTGCACTTTGTGGGTTACACCAGCCTTTAAGAATTGAGCCAGCCGGATCTTTACTTATGGGACACAGGCGCACGCTTGGCGTTGCTCCTTTGTTGATGCACGTGCGGCTACTGCGCACACAATTCACAAACACAGAAAATAATTTTTTTTTTGTTTGGACTGGAGTGTACTTTGGGGGTTACAGCACCCTTTAATGGTCAAGCCAGCCGGCCCTTTACTTATGACACAGGCGCACGCTTGGCACTACTTTGTTGATGCACGTGCGGCTACTGCGGACACAATTCACAAACACAGAAAATATTTTTTTTTTGGTTTGGAGTGTACTTTGGGGGTTACAGCACCCTTTAACGGTCAAGCTAGCCGGCCCTTTACTTATGACACAGGCGCACGCTTGGCACTACTTTGTTGATGCACGTGCGGCTACTGCGCACACAATTCACAAACACAGAAAATATTTTTTTTTTTGTTTGTAGTGTACTTTGGGGGTTACAGCACCCTTTAACGGTCAAGCCAGCCGGCCATTTACTTATGACACAGGCGCACGCTTGGCACTACTTTGTTGATGCACGTGCGGCTACTGCGCACACAATTCACAAACACAGAAAATATTTTTTTTTTGGTTTGGAGTGTACTTTGGGGGTTACAGCACCCTTTAACGGTCAAGCCAGCCGGCCCTTTACTTATGACACAGGCGCACGCTTGGCACTACTTTGTTGATGCACGTGCGGCTACTGCGCACACAATTCACAAACACAGAAAATATATATTTTTTGGTTTGGAGTGTACTTTGGGGGTTACAGCACCCTTTAACGGTCAAGCCAGCCGGCCCTTTACTTATGACACAGGCGCACGCTTGGCACTACTTTGTTGATGCACGTGCGGCTACTGCGCACACAATTCACAAACACAGAAAATATTTTTTTTTTGGTTTGTACTGGAGTGTACTTTGGGGATTACAGCACCCTTTAACGGTCAAGCCAGCCGGCCCTTTACTTATGACACAGGCGCACGCTTGGCACTACTTTGTTGATGCACGTGCGGCTACTGCGCACACAATTCACAAACACAGAAAATAATTTTTTTTTTGGTTTGGACTGGAGTGTACTTTGGGGGTTACAGCACCCTTTAACGGTCAAGCCAGACGGCCCTTTACTTATGACACAGGCGCACGCTTGCCACTACTTTGTTGATGCACGTGCGGCTACTGCGCACACAATTCACAAACACAGAAAATATTTTTTTTTTGGTTTGGAGTGTACTTTGGGGGTTACAGCACCCTTTAACGGTCAAGCCAGCCGGCCCTTTACTTATGACACAGGCGCACGCTTGGCACTACTTTGTTGATGCATGTGCGGCTACTGCGCACACAATTCACAAACACAGAAAATATTTTTTTTTTTGGTTTGGACTGGAGTGTACTTTGGGGGTTACAGCACCCTTTAACGGTCAAGCCAGCCGGCCCTTTACTTATGACACAGGCGCACGCTTGGCACTACTTTGTTGATGCACGTGCGGCTACTGCGTACACAATTCACAAACACACAAAAAATATTATTTTTTTAGCACTTGGGGGGAGCACCCCTGATGGACATAGCACCCCCTGGACAACACTACAGCACCCCTTTAGGACTGGGACACTGCACAGGAATTTGGAGTGGACACAGCCCCTATGGAGAACTGACTGCACAACACAGTCCAGCCAGCCCCTATGGACTTTGAAGTAGTGGACACAGCCCCTATTAACAACAGCAGCACAGCACAACACAGCCAGCCCCTATGGACTTTGAAGTAGTTGACAACAGCAGCACAGCGCAGCACAGCACAGCACAACACTACTCTGCACTACACTACACTACACTACACTACACAGCCCAGCCAGCCCTAACTCCCACCCTCCCTCTTCACTGTCCACAGCCGAGTGAGAAAATGGCGCCAAAGCGGGTACCTTATATAGGATCCAAAACCCGCGAGACTCGGAAGGCGGGATGATGACGTTTTGCCTCGATTTCAGATCCGAGTCAGGCGGGAAAAGTCGAGCCTGACTCGGATCTGCCTCAGATCGGGGGGGCTCGGGGGGGTTCGGATTTCAGAAATCCGAACCTGCTCACCCCTAATTTTTTTATATAGTTTGATGTATCTCCCTCTTAATCATCAGGTGCTCATTCATTGATGTACATTAGCAGTCTGTCTTTAACTGTGGAAATTAGAGTTTGATTTTAGTGCTCTATATACTGATCTGTGAAGGTTACTTGTTTACAGTTAAAGCGTTTAGACTTGTCCATTACAGCTTTGCTCTAGCCAGGCTTCTAGTTGACGCGCAGCTTATTTTTGACTGTTTTGTCTGTTGTCTGTTAGTGTCCTGACCTCAGATTGTTTATGATTACACTACCTTGCTGCCATCATTGGACCTTGATAATTTACCATTTTGCTCCTTAGCTGCTTGCTAACCACGTTTTGTTATCTATGTCCTGTTATTTAATTTCTCATGCTGTAAATATGTACTGTCTTAGGGACAGAGGGCCTCATTCAGAGGCGGTCGGAGGATGCAAGCGGTCGCTCAGAAACTGGGCGGCCGCTTGCATCCTGACCGCCCGTCTCTGTTTCGGTCGTTAGGCTGTGGGTTTACACCCACAGCTCTAACGACCGCTAGGGTAGGGTCTCACTTGTCGTAAGCCCCGGAGAGCTTCTGGCTCTATCAGAGCCGGAAGCTCTCCACTGACATCACTAGTGATGTCAGTGGGGCCTCCCCCAAACGGTAGGCGTTCCCATGGGAACGCCTCCATTTGGGCTGCCACCCCCCCCGGCCCGCCTTCCAAACGGGGCGAGCTGTCAATCAACATCAACAGCTCGCCCCCTTTGGAAAGAGACCCACTATGACCGCCGCTGTCGGTGATAGACCGTACGGTCGTGCGGTCGTAGACCGTACGGCCGCCTCTGAATGAAGGCCAGAGTACTAGAAATAAATCTCACTCCAGAACATAGGGGGAACAAACTAACCATTTGAAGTAACTTAGGAACAACAGCAGATGGACTACAGCCAAAGATTGTAACAAATAATAAAAAATTGCATCTGTACATGTAGCTGCTTCTGTTTTTGGATTCGGATATCCCTATTGATATCTCAATAGGTATAAATTTAACTTCTGGACAGTGAAGACTGAAATATTTCTTATAACTCACGAGAAACAATCAATCATGCTGAACACACTACAACCAGCTTGGCTGATTATGGGATCTGGCCACACAAATATTTTATGGTATCTTGAAATTCTGTTCTTTTTTTTCTTTTCCCATGTATTGGCTTGTTGTCATTTTTATCTAATCCATCTTACTCATGTATTACAGTAATATTGCTGAAGATTTTGTGAAGATTTTGTGCTGATTCGGTGATTTTAACAATAGGAAAGAAGAAAGGGACAAATTTGCGGTTGGTCTCCTGAGTAATAATATTAGAGATGTGCAGTTTAATTTTCCTGAAAAATTAACAACATATCCAAACTTTGGGGTTCCATGTCGGACCCACCTCGGATCACTTTTTTTGGGGTTCCGAGTACTGGCTCGGGTCTGTTGTAAATTCAAAACTCGGATTTGAAAAACGGATCTCGGTTTTTGAATTGCAAACAGGTCCAAATGACATGATTTGAGCTGTTTTTATCAGTTTTAAAGAAATCCAAACCAAAACACTTGAGGATGGTTTTGCCAAAACCCAAACCATAACATTTAAGGGTAGTTTTGCCAATATCAAAACACAGGGGTCCACGCACATCTCCTATTAATATTATCAATCATTTTGAGCCAAAAATGCTCAAGAGATGAAAGTGAGGAATTAGGCTTCTATAGCCAGACTTTGAGGAGTTAAAGAGCTTTCTGTAAGGGTCATTGGACCTCATTCAGAGGCGGTCGGAGGATGCAAGTGGTCGCTCAGAAACTGGGCGGCCGCTTGCATCCTGACCGCCCGACCATCACTTGTGATGTCAGTGGGGCCTCCCCCAAACGGTAGGTGTTCCCATGGGAATGCCTCCATTTGGGCTGCCACCCCCCCGGCCCGCCTTCCAAACGGGGCGAGCTATCAATCAACATCGACAGCTCGCCCCCTTTGGAAAGAGACCCGCTATGACCAGCGCTGTCAGTCGTAGCGGGTCTCACGCATGCACACGAGGGAGCCGGCTCCCTCATGCGCATGCGCACTGGCCAAACATAGAGGCGCCCGTGCAGTCGTAGACCGTACGGCCGCCTCTGAATAAGGTCCATAGTACTTGTGTTTGTAAGAAATTAATTGTAGTTCTAGAGAGGAATACGTTTAATCACACATATTATCTTATATAGACTTTTTATATCGATGATGGTCTTGTTGACTTCAACTCCTGACATGTATGTTACAGGAAAAATAATGGATCTCATGTTGACAATTTTCCCATTGAGTAAAGATTGAGTAAAGATATAGATATGTCTGATAACATTAAGGATGGGAGAGTGTCCTGTAACGTACCTAGGCCCTGATTCAGAGATGAATTCAATGCTGACGTTTTTGTAAATGGACAATGTGCTTTCAACTGCACATGCGTCGAGTTACATGTGCCGAGAGGATTTATTTTCAAAGTGATTGAGAGTCAGGGACTGTTTGTGAGCGGTAACTGGGGTGGCAACTTAAACACAGGCGTGCCGCACCAATTTCATGGGCATGTCAAAGCAAGTGTCTGCGATCCTGTATGCAGCTACTAAGGGTCCAGCGTTTTATTTCTGATAGAGTTAAACTGTTAATATTGGTTTGTTCAAATTTATGATGACATGGAGATACAGGAGCTTTTACATATTAGTAGTTATTTGCTTATTAATACAATGCTGCCCCCTGCTGTTAATACAAATAGAATTTGCAGTAAATACATGACTTTAATCCAATTGTTAAGTAACGATTACTCATGCTTAGAAATTATAATATAACCAATGAAGAAGCTATATAAATGCCTGTCACGTCTAATAAAGTTAGAGTATTGTCTGACACAATTGCTGTGTGTGTCTAATTACTCTCTGGCCTAATAATAACACTTTCCTTTACAGATATCCTGGTTACCTGACAACTTGCTTTTATCAATTGGAGGTTTCCACCGAGATTTCCAGTTCTTGACCAGAGATGGACACTACGCCTGGTGGGCGCAGGACAGAATTGCAAAATCACTCGTTGAGTAGAATTACAGGTGTGTACTCATACACCTTTCCTCTTTTGCTTCAATTGACACGAGATGCCAGCATGGCCAATGCTGGGCATACACTATACAATTATCTGTCAGATATCTGTCCAATCTGGCTGGTTGGAATGAAAATATGGTAATGTATGGAAGCAAATGACAATGGACCATTTGCTCATAAACTCTGGAAAACAGCCAAAAATGGTCGTTCAGACAAATTGGTTAAAACACACAAATTTTACCAAATTGAACAATTGTTTTTTGCCCGTTTTCCAGTGTTTAAGACCATATGATCGACTGTCATTTGCTCCCATACATTACCAGGTTTTCATTTCAACCAGCCAGATTGGACAGATACAGTGCATCTGGAAAGTATTCACAGCGCTTCACTTTTTCCACATTTTTTGTTACAGCCTTATTCCAAAATGGAATAAATTAATTTTTGTCCTCAAAATTCTACACACAATACCCCATAATGACAATGTGTAAAATGTTTTTTTAGATTTCTGCAAATTTAATAAAAAAAAAACGAAGTAATCACATGTACATAAGTATTCACAGCCTTTGCCATGAAGCTCAAAATTGAGCTCAGGTGTATCCTGTTTCCACTTATCATCCTTGAGATGTTCCTGCACCTTAATTGGAGTCTACCTGTGGTAAATTCAGTTGTTTGGACATGATTTTGAAAGGCATACACCTGTCTATATAAGGTCCCACATTTGACAGTGCATGTCAGAGCACAAACCAAGCATGAAGTCCAAGGAATTGTCTGTAGACCTCCAAGACAGGATTGTCTTGAGGCACAAATCTGGAGAAGGGTACAGAAAAATATCTGCTGCTTTGAAGGTCCCAATGAGCATAGTGGCCTCCATCATCCGTAAATGGAAGAAGTTCGGAACCACCAGGACTCTTCCTAGAGTTGGCCGGCCATCTAAACTGAGCGATCGTGGTTGAAGGGCCCTAGTCATGGAGGTGACCAAGAACCAGATGGTTACTATGTCAGAGCTACAGCATTCCTCTTTGGAGAGAGGAGAACCTTCCAGAAGGACAATCATCTCTGCAGCAATCCACCAATCAGGCCTGTATGGTAGAGTAGCCAGACGGAAGCTACTCCTTAGTAAAAAGCAAATGGCAGCCCACCAGGAGTTTGCCAAAATGCACCTGAAGGACTCTCAGACCATGGGAAACACAATTCTCTGGTCTGATGAGACGAAGATTGAACCCTTTGGTGTCAATGCCAGGCGTTATGTTTGGAGGAAACCAGGCACCGTTCATCACCAGGCCAATATCATCCCTATAGTGAATCATGATTGTGGCAGCATCATGCTGTGGGGATGTTTTCAGTGGCAGGAACTGGGAGACTAGTCAGGATAGAAGGAAAGATGAATGCAGCAATGTACAGAGACATCCTGGATGAAAACCTGCTCCAGAGCGCTCTTGACCTCAGACTGGGGCGACGGTTCATCTTTCAGCAGCACAACGACCCTAAGCACACAGCCAAGATATCAAAGGAGTGGCTTCAGGACAACTCTGTGAATGTCCTTGTGTGGCCCAGCCAGAGCCCAGACTTGAATCCCATTGAAAATCTTTTGGAGAGATCTGAAAATGGCTGTGTACCGACGCTTCCCATCCAACCTGATGGAGCGTGAGAGGTGCTGCAAAGAGGAATGGGCGAAACTGCCCAAAGATAGGTGTGCCAAGCTTGTGGGATCATATTCAAAAATACTTGAGGCTGTAATTGCTGCCAAAGATGCATCAACAAAGTATTGAGCAAAGGCTGTGAATACTTATGTACATGTGATTTCTTGGTTTTTGTGTTTTATTAAATTTGCAAAAATCTCAAAAACTTTTTATACGTTGTCATTATGGGGTATTGTGTGTAGAATTTTGAGGAGAAAAATTAATTTTCCGGATGCACTGTATCTGACAGATAATTGTATAGTGTATAGTGTATGCCCAGCATAAGATTTACCACGATGAGGATCAATTATATAGATCACAATTTTTTTTTTCCTGCAAAAATTATTTGTATTAGGTATCAGATTTTAGTAGCAAATTTTAAGAAAAATCAGAAGGCGTGGCTAATTCGCAGATTTAAAGGCATGGCACATTTGGCCATATGGCTAGATTTTAGGAAAGATGTATGTGGACACATCTGTATTGTCTGCTCTCAAAGCTTTTCTGTCCTTCCATGTCCAAATAGTCAGTCTGCTGCTTGGTAAAACTCAGAGATTATAAATATCAAATTATAAATCTTAGTAACCAGGCTTTTATATGTGCTTATATGTGGTTCTGTGTTATTAGACGTATGACTGCGTGATTGACTTATGTTGAATACGGGAATGTGTGTCTGTCCCTTTTGAAACCTTGGGGTAAAGACTAACCAAGGTACCATGGCTGGCTTACCTGGCAGCTTTCACTTGGGTGCCCCCGACTCCTTGGTGGAATAGGTTGATAGACATTGCCTGTGTCAATTGAATCAAGCTACATTGTATAAAGCTGCCCATTGACTCTGAAAAGGTTTCCTGCAGTTTCCTGTTGGTACCCATATGAGACACCTGAGGTCAATAAATATGTGTTAAATGTTTGTTTAAGTATTAGATTATATAAATTGGCAGATCATATGGGAGGGGGGTGTTAGTGATTATAGATATTTGGATTTACACATTATTATGTGGGGGTGAACCGCACACAGGTTATGCAGTAACCACAGAAACTGATATTCTCATACAGGAGGCTCTATTGCCTTCCAGCTCAGCGCAAGAAGCCATGCTGCGGGCTCTAGGAGCAGTCTGTATATATGCAGAAGGGCAAACAGTAAATATTTATACTGATTCAAGGTATGCCTATGGGATCCCTCATGGTTATAGGCTATTATGGTAGAGTATACATTTTATGAGTCATCTGGTAAGCCTATTAAACATGCAGATTGCATTATATCCTTGTTTGCTGCTCTGCAGTTGCTTAGGCAAGTGGCCATTATAAAGGTAAAAGCACACACCCAAAACAATGCTATGGAAGTAAGAGGGAATGCATTAGCAAACAGGGCAGCAAAGGAGGCAGCCGTGAAACCACCCCCAGTTAACGTGTTAACAGTATCATTAGAACTATTGGACCCTAGCCTACTTCAGAAAATGCAAGCAGAAGCCCCACAGAAGGAAATAGCAGCCTGGAAAATACTAGGAGCAGAGGTAAAAAAAGGAAGGTGGATGGTAGACCCGTGCCATTGTCTGACCTGCATGCTCTACCCAGTCACGGCTTAGACACTTTATGGGAAAGTGCATTATTCTATAGACATTATGGTCAATACTTTAAACAAACATTGGATAGCTCCTGAGTTCAGGCAGCACAGATCTATACCATGGGCTGTACAGTTTCTGTGCCTCTTAAGACTAGCCCTAAGACATATTTCCCATTTCAGAGATTACAGATTAACTTTATACAGTTACCCAAAGTAACAGACTATGAGAATGTTTTGCTGTGTAACTCTTCTCTCGGTGGCCGGAAGCCTACCCTTGCAGGTCAGCAAACACAAGGACAGTAGCAAAAAATTGATTGCAGAAGTGATTTGTAGATATGGAGTATCTGAGGTAATAGAGAGTGACAGAGGTACACATTTTACTTTGGAGATTTTAAAACACATCTTGGCAGACCCGAGAATCACACAGGCCCCATATACTCCAAATAGGCCCCAAAGCAGTGGCAGGATGGAAAGACTAAATTACAGTATACACTCAAATTGAAATTGCAGAAACTAATGGCTTAAACCCAAAGAAACTGGTTAGAATGTTTACCCTTGGCACTATTTTCAGACAGACATAGGCCCAGTGGGAAGCATAAACTTACCCCCTTTGTGATACTGTTTGGGTCTTCAGCTAGAACAGGATGTTAATTCCCTCAGTAATTGCAGCATGAGCATGCAGATTTGACAAAGTATGTCATTCACTTACAACAATAATTAACCAAAATACACCACCAAGTGTCTGCCTCTATTCCAGATTCCAATTTCTCAGGAGAAACCCATGACCTTGAGCCTGGTGACTTAGTGGTCATAAAGAAACACGTGAGGAATGGATTGTACCCACGATTTGAAGGTCCCTATCAAGTTCTTCTCACTACCCCAACCTCAGTCAAGGTGACGGGAAGAGACACTTGGATCCATGCATTGCATTGCAAGAAGATTAAAAAGTGGAGTATTGCTTCACAACACAATATTTCATAGATACCAACTTATTGGTCCCAAGCCAGACAAAGGTCTATGGACCTGAATACTAGGATGTGGAATTTTTTGTCCTGGTTTGATTTTGATAATATGGGCATTACTAATTGAACCCCAGCCCTTAGTAAGTTCACAATTTAATTCTACCATTAATCTTACCAACCTTAAGTGAGGATTGCATGAACACTTGTCTGAAGGCTGGAACAATAAATGTATACAAATGCATTACCTTCTGGCTAAGGGTACCAATAGTATTGATTATTGGATTTGCACACATTCTCCAATCTCTGCAAGAACTATGCTCTATATTGCCTTGGCTGTGTCTTGGGCGGAGATACAGACTTTGAGTGAACAATATTTCAGTTCCACTTCTAACTCAATCTTATTGCCTAAGGGACAGTTATAACCAGAGTGTTTTAAGTTATATCATTGTGAGTTGGCAGTGTCCACCATGGCGGAAAACAGAGAAACAACAGCCAATAGATTTTGTGAGATTAGTATGGGTTAACAATACTGAGGTGAATGCAACAGTGTATCATTTGTCCCTTGGTATCATTGGTACTGTGTGGTAAAATACTAATATTACCTTTAGATATGGTAAAAGATAGTTAACTGATAGTTCTATCATTGCTTCATACCCTACCCCACTATGGAGTGCAACTAAGCCCTGGCTAAGTTGCTTGACAATGTCACTGATCAAGTACTGGATGTACTAGAGATTATCTCAAAAACTTTGAAGTATCATGTTAAAATACTCTAACACCTGTTCATTTAGAAGCACAAGGAAGTATGTGTCAAATAGTAGGACCTGCCTTCTTTTCCTATATAGCAGACAATTTTAGTGATCTATAGCAGCACATATACAAAAGGTACCTAAACTGAAAAGTTTCCTAAACTGAAGGATCAGTTTAGGAAAGAATATAATGAGCCTGAATGGGACTTGTCTGGATGGGATTTAAGCTGGCTCAACCCTGCAAACTTGTTTAAGGGGATAGGTGGATGGTTGTCGGTTATACCACACATGGCTTGACGCTCATACTAATTGCTTATGTAGTTATAAGATTAGCAATATGGGCTGTTAAAAAGTTTCTAACAATTAAATGTTTTTTTTCTAAGGACAGAAGAGCTGACATTATGTTGGTCTGAACATCTTGCTATACTTCAATCTGTCCTTGCTGTATCCATTGACCTCCAACAATCTGATGGACTATGCAAATGCCTCATATGTGGTTCAAGCTTATCTGACTCCTTGAAATGTAAGACTTTACACCCATGATCTATTGATTTTATGCAATGTTTCCTCCCATTGCATATTTAAGATAGGGATTGATCCCATTCCTGTCAATAAGTAACTGTGCTTGCTGAATGCATTACATATACTCTTACCACTCATGAATAGTTCCCATAACAGATGGTTTCTTTTTAGATGAATAACAGTAGATAGTATGTAGTTAGGATTGGTAACTGGGATAGTGACACTAATGGAACCTTGATCCCACTGCTTGGAATTAATTAGGATTCCTAAGCCATGATATATCGGTCACTATATGGGGCCAATTGATGTTGGGAAAGGCAGGATATTTAGAATATAGTAATTTGAACAAAAAGAGTGGACTGAGACTTAAACTCTGAATATTGGTTTGTTCAAATGTATGCTGACATGGAGATACAGTAGCTTTCACATATTCTCACCAATGATTTCTGTGTGCTTTATGTTTGTAATGGCAAAGATATATATACAATGTTGCAATGGAATTCCACAGTCTGTACCTTTCTCATGAACAATGAAGAAAGGCTCAGTAGAAAAATCAGAAATTAGTAGTTATTTGCTTATTAATACAATGCTGACCCTGCATTTAATACAAAGAGAATTTGCAGTGTATACATGACTTTAATCAAATTGTTAAGTAACAATTAGGCATGCTCAGAAATAATAAGATAATCAATGAGGCTATATAATTGTCTGTCACGTCTAATAAAGTTAGGGTATTGTCTGACACCATTGCTGTGTGTGTCTCCAGTTACTCTCTGGCTTAATAATAACCCATTTCTTTTCCAGATATCCTGGTCACCTGACAACTTGCCTTTATCTTTTCTGTTGGCCATTCTGCGTGGGCTATAGGGTTACTCAGAAGTCTGATGATCAACCGATGTGCATTCAATGGTTGCACCCCTGTATAAAAGCGGCGGGTTTGTGAAGCCTCTGGTGGGTATCTTAATACAAATCCCTCTGGCTGTGACATTTGCATATTTTTATACAGACGCCGCATACAAAGACGCAGTCACGATGACAATTGCATCCATCTCTGAATCAGGCCCATAGTAAATCTATACTAATCTGACTGCTCTCCCAGGTACATACCTGATTTCCCTGCCCATTTTCACTTCACAGCTTTCAGATCTTGATTTCTTCCACATGGTCACTTATGGATTTTAAAGTAGAGACGTCTGATATAGACATCTGCAGAGACAGATTATGATACCAAAATAAATTTGTGGACGGAGTTCTTTTCTGAGGTCATTGCTTGCTGTGCGGGTGGGCAGATCATCATTTTCAATTTCCAAAAAGATATACCTTTTGCATTACTGGGAGACGATGTTCTCATCCTATGATAGGACCCACTTTGCACCTAAAAATGGCATTCTAGCTGAGGTACGCTGAGAGTAATACAAAAAAACGCTTATACACAAAATTGCTGCATCTAATAAAGACAATCCAGATGTTCCCTCATTCTCATAATTAGGCCAATAATTCAGGTAAATCTGAAAAGCACAAATTGATTTAATGGAAAAGGTTGGTACTAAAGTGGTAAGAAGTTGGACTTTGATGGGATGTTTACACTTCTCCACAGGCGGTGGAGACTGGCTTACTGGATAGAGGAATGTCTCCTGAGTGCAGAGGGCAAGCAAGCAACTTGAAGCATAGTGAGCAAAGTATCCAGTAGTGCTACTACAAAGGCAAGGCACTTGCATGGTGCAGTGGCTACACCTGGGGCCACCATACTTTTCTTTCTATATGCATTCTATTCTAAGGTTAAGAACCCTATACAAGTAGTAGTAGGTACATAAGTGCAGCACTGTGGTTCACTCTATTTTGCATAGCACTGCATTATGGTGCAACATATTGTGGTTCAGTGCAACTCTAGACCTACTGTACATACAATGTTGCCACGTGAATACATAAGCCCTAATTCCAACAATTACAGTACAGTAGTTACAGAATATTTAAGTTTGTGGACCACAGGATCCAGTAAATCTATTGCTTTAAAATTTCTCCCTGATTATATACATTTACATGATGACCTAATAGCAGATGCGGCATGTGCCCCTCAAACCTAATGCGCACTGTGCGTACCTCAGTTCCTGCTGTGCATGCCATACACTTTAGGTGTGAAATGCGTGCCACAGAGATGGGAGAGAAGAGGAACAGAAGGGGGTAAGTGTAATGGGTTGTGAGGAGGAGGCAGAGAAGAGAGGGGCAAGCACAAGGGGAGTTGCTGATGGGGTATATGAAGTGACCCAGCAGCTATCGGGTCCAGTTATTTACTAGTAACTAATAAATGTTCAGTTTCTCCAATAGGCAAATATTAGAAACCATTCATGTTCACGTTGTCCCTGAGGACATGAGCCACACAACAAAGAAGGACATCTACAATAGCCATACCAACCGTGGAAGCGTTTATCTTTTTGCTTTGGTTTGGTCTGTAATGTGACATTATTATTACTTGATGCTTGTTTTAAAGAAACCATAATTTACATTGTGCAGGTTAAAGTTGAACTAAGAAATACCAAGAAATTGGATACAGGCGCTGTAATGAGTGTTTTTTTCCTAGCTGCCACTAGAAAAGGGCTAGTCAGGCCCAATACAATAAATAAACAGTATACTAAAATAAAGTGGCGCTTTTGATGAATTTATCACAAACACTGTTCACAAATAATGTTGATAAAATTATATAGACCACAAGTAATAAAATCAGGTATTATATCTCAAATATAAGACGATCTATATATTATAAATTACATTTTTATACATAGTTAGGGTCACGATTTCATCCAGTGTCCTTGTTTTTGGATTTTATACATCTCCAACCATCTAAATGACATTATCGTGCATCTTCTCTCCCCTATATTCGGCAATTCTATAATAACAGGAAGTGTGTTGATGTGGTCTATACCTAATGTATACATTGGCTTGTTAACCATATGGTTTTTATTGATCTCAGTGCTAAACATTTTTTATTAAAGTGACCCATGTGGTCTATATAATTTTATCAACATTATTTGTGAACAGTGTTTGTGATAAATTCATCAAAAGCGCCACTTTATTTTTGTATAAAGTTGAACTAAGTTTTCTGCTTAATGACAGAATATTTATTGCTATATTAATTTTTATCTTGTATAATGGGTGTCAGAAGCATACCATCTCTACACAAAATATACATCCCTAGTGATTCTATAGTAAAAATAATATATATTTGATTGGTGTTGCTTTTTTCTTCTTTGCCTCCCATCTGCTCTTGTTAGTTTACTGATCATTTATATCAGGCAGAATATTAGTGTGGTAAAAAAATATACTGTTACTAGAGTTTTTAAATATGTTTAAAATAAAATATAATAAGGCTTACTAGTAGAATATATATGGATCAATATATGATGTATTCTTATATTCTTGTATTCTTATATTGGGAGACACCGCCTCTTTAGAAGTTTGATTAGTTTGGGTTTTATACCCTGCAGGTGTCAAATATCCTACACCTGTGGTTCCCAAACTTTTTTGAATGATGGTGCCCTAGAGTATCAGCATTGTTTTCACGGCACCCCTAAGTTTAACTCTGTTATGGAGAAATTCAGAAAAAATTCTAGTAAAATAGAAAAGTGTAGTAAATTGTGCTGACCTGTCATCCTTAGGTTCAGTTATGTGGTGGTGGACCGATTTGCGCTTGTTTGTCCACATATTTAGATTACATGGACCATAAATAATTTGATTTGGTGCTGGACCACCAACCTGAGGCACCCCTGCAAGTGTCCAAAGGCACCCCAGGGTGCCACGGCGCACAGTTTGGGAACCACTGGCCTACACCAACAGTCCAAGTACATTCAGTATTTCTAGTGGTAATGTGACAAAAGTGGATTATATATATGGATTGTATATTTCATTAAGCTTATTGCTGGGGTAAATAAGATATATATTTTTTGGTATTTGTGCTGCTGAGTTTGGTCATAAAAGTATATACTGTGTCTGGACAAATAATACCATTGAGATAGCTGTAAACGCTGCTAATATAAAACTTAGATGAAATGCTGCTGTCTTCTATTGTTATATATAATGTAACATATTTTTTATTTAGTTAATGCTGTAATGCTGCCATCTACTATGTTTGATGTCTATTTCAGTACATCTTTTTGATGGCATCTAGTAAAAATCTACAAAAATGTATCAGGTTTGATAGCTTTGAATAAAGAGATATCCTGGGAAAGGTGTCTTGAAATTTAAGGTTGTCTAATTGGTTGCCTGGAATTTCCTGTAAGTCCAGACCCATTTAACTATATGCTAACCTCATAAGTCGAAGATAAGTACACTTACTTTCTCACAATATAACCTTTGTGTATGTTGTCACTCCTTTCTGTACCAGTATTTCATGTTTGTGAAGCAATAACTTGATGCAAGGAGGTTTCCAAATATTTGATTTTGGAAACAAGGTGCTACTGGGCAAGTGAGTCTGATTTGCAGTACATTTTCCAATCTTGTTTTTTTTTTTTTTACTTAACCAGGGGATGGCACATTGTATCATGAACCCATGAACAGCAACTGTCTTTGCTGTTGGAACACATTTCCAGCTTTAAAGCTACAATTGTCCACAGCATATGTATTCACTTTTACAGATAAAAAGACCTCAAAGAAAACTTAGTGCCGTATTCAATTAGCAGCGAAAAGTCCCGTTCCCCCAAAGTCTATTTTGCTAGTTTTTAAGTTTGTACCCCAATTTTGAACTTTTTCACCCCCTTTTTTAAAGTAATTTTTTTTTTGGAGTTTTTTTATGCAGTTTACCTTTGGGGATCTATCCTAAGGGTGCAGGGTGGTTTCTCCACCTTTGCACCCCAAAACCGCAATTCTGCACTTTTTTCCAACAGCTATTCATAGGCAAAACTTTTCTGCCAGGTACACTGCATTGCGTTTTCGCATCGGCAAAAAGTCACCACAATTGAATACCAGGATAAGTTTCCGCTGGTGAAATTACATCATCGGAAAAACTTTCTCACTGCTAATTGAATATGTCCCTTAGATGGAAAAACTTCATATATATGTAGGTTTTATAGTGTGTGACAGAACTAACATATTGAAATTATTTCACATCAGTACAGTAGCATGACATTGGTAGATTTGTTTTATTTTAAGTGAGTTGTTTAATGTATTTTAGCCAATGTTTATGCTAAACTAAAACAACTGTGTCACAAGACATAACAGAGACTTGTAGCCTGGCACATTTTCATGCAAAACTATGAATTATTTGATGCTGAGTATGAGATCAACATTATTAATCTCATTTCATCTTGCAGAGCAATGACACATCACAAGGGTGATTCTACAAGATGTCTTTTCTGCATCTCCTGCTAGTGTCGAATTTCAGATACAGATTGTAATCTGCCATTGCTACAAATAGTATGTGATTTAAAAGGATGAGTTCATTTTACAGCTTTAGTAACAATAAGCAATATAGGTGACAAGCTTATCCCTCTGTATACACAGTGCTGATACCTGTTACCTTTTCGTATTTTTTATGGCTAAATAGTGCCAGCCAGGGCTAGTCATTGACGTAGAGAATCCACTACATTCTCATGTCTGGCAGTTGTTGTAGCCTGGGTAGTAGATGCAGACAGGGAGTTCTAGTCCAGCAGCTAAACAGCCATTTATTCAGAAACACCCAAAGCTACACACCAGCCTCCTCCAACAGAGTCACCACCTTCTTCCTACACAATTACAGCAGCTGACTTTACACCCCCACACCCTACTTTCCTGCATCAGACTACTACTATATACTGTACCATGCTAATTCAGTTATACAATGCATACAATCCTCGTATGCACAGTATACAGTTGAGTAATGTATCCATTGTTATCCATCATATGTGCATATCCCCTTCATATACTATTTAAATCTCTATCTATAATCCAGAGCCTACAAATTATGTTCAGTACTCCCCCCTCCATGACCTGATCCCTAAATCAGACTTGAGAGACCTGCTCCCTAACAGCCAAATGGGGAGAAGCTGGGTGGTCCACACAGGCTGCATTGAGCTGATCTGCATTTCCATGGAGGAAACATGACTGGAGCAAAGGAAGGGGGGTTGGCTTACAGTAACTGTAAACCAACATACACACTTACCCAAGTATAGCAATATATAATATGTGAAGTATACAGTATTTTAGAGTTGAAAGGGGGATATACTGTAGCAATAAATGCAAGCTGTATGTTTTATTTTACCTTTTATAACATTTTTTTCTCTGATATTATTTTGCAACTTGAGGAGATCCTGGTTTTGACATGTTCAAAATGATTGTGAATGTAAATACATGAAATCAGGGTTAGGGTTAGGCTGCAATTAGAGTTAGTGCTACAGTAGTTGTAAGCTAAAATAGTACTGTTCTGAAAATGTCTACTTTATATATGTGGTCATTATGGATTTTAACATAATCTGCCGACATTTTAATCATGTAGACATGCATAATGTTGATATTTTGAACATGTCGACATATCATACCCAACTCGTGGGACTACCGTCTGCTAGCGAAAATTCTTGCAACAATTGTGTTTTGCCTGTATAAACTATACAGATATAAGTTGCCAATTTATATGGCATATTGCTGGACACAGATTGCATATTTCTTTTACAAATCAAACACGCAAGTTTTTTCTGTAGGTTGCAACTGTACAAACATGAAAATAACAATTGGGCCAGAATTATTTCATGTTTGACTCCCGATTTTATTTACAAACACTGGGTGCTGCCATGGGAACCAGGTTTGCCCCAAGTTTCACCAACCTATACATGGGGAGGTTTGAGGAAGAACATGTGTGGAGTCGGGAACTCGGGGCCAACCTAGTTCTCTATGGCAGATATATAGATGATTTATTTTTTATTTGGGATGGGGATGTGTTTTCACTAAAACTTTTTTTAGATGGTTTTAATCACAATTCATATGGTTTAAAGTTCACAAGTATGATTAGTTCTGATCACATACATTTTTTGGATATCACATTGAAGATAGGGGCGAACAATCATATCATTACTCAGATGTATATTAAAGAGGTTGACCAGAGTAGATATCTTAATTATAAGAGCAATCATCTAAAAACTTGGAAAGGGAATATTCCGAAGGGACAATTCCTTCGGATCAAAAGGAATTGTTCCAGACTGGAAGATTGTGAGAGTCAAATTATTACTCTGTACCAGTCTTTTCTGGAACAGGGATATCCGGCAGAGTTATTAGATAGAGCATATAAAGAAGTCACTAACATGGATAGGGATAGCATCATGCAAGGAAACCAAAGCAAAAAAGAAGAAGCCACAGATAGAAGCTTAGCATTCATCACTACCTGTAATTCATATAGTGGTGACATTACAAGAATAGTTAAAAAAAACATTCCCTTACTCAAATTAGATATTCATATAGGTTCCTCTGTTATACCTGAAAAATCGGTTATTTTCAGAAAATCGGATAACTTAAAATCAAAATTGGCTCCTAGTCTATTTAAACGGCCCGATCAAAAACCAACAGATAGTCTAAATTGGCTTCCTCCTAAACCACAAGGTTTTCACAGGTGTGGAAAAAATAATTGTACTACCTGTAAAGATATGGAAAGGAGGAATAATTGTGTTAGGTCCTTTGTATCAAATGAGAACTTCATTATCAAAGATTTTATTAATTGTAGAACATAATTTGTTATCTACGTAATAGAATGTGAATGTGGCTTTCAATACGTGGGCCGCACAACAAGACCTCTTCATGTCAGGTTCATGGAGCACAGGAGAAATATCCTGAAAAAACTTAAAACACACTCGCTTTCCAGACATGTAGCTAGCTGTTTGGGTGAATCAATTGATTCCCTTACAGTTAAAGCTATAGAACATATTAAACCCACTGAAAGAGGTGGTGGCAGGTTCAATACCTTATGTAAACGTGAGGCGTATTGGATTTATTGTTTGAAAACTCTCATGCCACAAGGGCTCAATGATACGATAGAGCTTAATAATATTCGATGAATATTTATCATATAAAAAATCTTTTTTTGGGTATCTGTTTATACTCATGGGTTAATGACATCATCTGTTTTCGGTAGAATCAATTATTAATAAGAATATGTGTGTATGTTTAGAATTCATCTGCGATTACTTAGGTTTTTGTTTTATTTTAATATTGGCAGACTGTGTATTTATTCTGCAGATGTGTGTCTTTCCTATTTAAATATACAATTATCGATGTTACAGAGTGCTCGATTGGCACTTGTTGTACACCTTCTGCAGATAGATGATTGTTATTTTAGTTTATTGCTAATATTGAATGTTGGGCATCATAGCATTCTACGTCAAAATAGTTTTTATATTTTTATTGATTTTCATTTGTTTATTTTTTATTTTTATAAGATAGTATTGATAGATGTACATTATAAATTATACATTTATATACTTTTTACAATTACATAGTAGCATATTTACAATTAAATATTATAAATGGTTACAAATTGATACTGCAATGTTTTTTGGCTATTACTTATAATATAATATAATAAGATACATCGGTAGCCAATTTGACTTGGGTGACAGAGTAACGGAATACTCTGTATAGAAATGAGTGGCACCTAAGTATACAGAACAATGATATAGAAACTCATTTATGGGACAAGGATATAGAGACTGTGTTGCAACCCAGATTTCACTAAGGCTTAAATTAAGTATAAGATGATCCTGCTAACGGAAAGGAAACATTGAGTTAATGGATGTCTGAGTGACATGCGGGAATTGTGCAATACGCATGCGCAATAGGAGGTCTCTGAGGGCGAGACTCGGGAGAGAGCAGCAGAAAATAATAATAGAAAACAGCTGATGGTAATTACCGGCATCTAAGTATTTTTAGAGCCAGGTCTAAACCGGAAGGCACACTTCTTGAGAAAGCCGCCAATGGGTCTGAGAGGCAAAGAAACGCGTTGACCAGAATACCCATGTGTGGATAAGCTCAGGTGATACAGGAGTCCATGCACCATTACAGGATTTCTCCTGTTTAATAGCGCTATTCCCAGCTTACACTGGTTTTGAATGTACAGCACACCAACACGCCAGTACATGTGCATGGAAGGCAGAAGCCGAATGGACTGGTAATGTTGACAAATAATATTTAAACACCAGTAACAAGAGGAAACTATTGTATAGCAATATATATATATACAAAACTAAATACTTTTTGTTTTGTTGTGTGCACACTACACTGGAAAGATCTTATTTTCTTCACCTGTGCCGAGCGATCCACAATACCGATCATCGCTAATAGGACTGTGTAACAACAAATTGGTTACATTACTTTTCCTTTGGAAACAAGTTACAGCGCTGAAAATAACAAACCTGTTCTATAATATTCATCATTGATTACAGGACTATTATAATGATACAAAGCTAGCTATATATATTTGTTCTTGTGAAAGCAAGTTACAGCACTGCAAATTATAAGCTTGAATCACTAAGTTTTTTTTGCTCATGAATATTGCACTACGGAGGAGCAGCCATTAGGCTAATTTTTACCAATTGGAACACTCAGAGATTAGGTTCTGGGTTCATCGTTTTTTTCCTAAGATTGGGATTAGGATAACAGTCATTCAGACCATTTTTTAATATTGCACATATTGTGTTTATTTATATTGTATTATCATTGTTATGTTTTATTTTATTTTTATGTGTCCAATATTTTTTTATTAGTGTTGTCCGCAGATTTTTATGTAATAAAAGTGACCAGCGCTTCTCACTATTTCTGTGTATACATTTTTCAGAATTCCATCTGTTTATCACACTAATTAGTGAAATTAGGTTTGCACGCAATGTGGAGAAGATTACCAAAAACCATCATGTATTTCCAGTACCTGAAATGTACAGTAGTTCCTCTTGTTGTTATGAGTGAATATTTTGGTTAGATAATAGACATGCAGTTAAAATGAAGACTTTCCAACCATCCTATTCTTCACTGCAAATACACAGTGAGACCTCTCTGATCATGTCGTCCCAATTAAACACTTCAAACAGACCAACGATGTAAACAGGAGACAAAGCATTAAGCATAGACAAAATAAGCAAGTTTTTTTTTAATTCAGTCATTTGCATTATTTAATAATATTTATCTTTACGTTTTCAAAAACAAAATATTTTTTAAATATTTAATTAAAATTTTTTGAAAATATTTTTTAAGAACTGGTCAGCCATCTAAGAGAGAGTTCATCTTATCTGTTCTCATTTTTTGACATAGAGAAATATAAACAAAGAGTGTGAATGTCAGGTAAAGTATGTAAGCATTCTCAGCCATCACCTTGTCAGTACTTTACCCTGTAAACTGGCCATTCTAATAGCTCTGGTATCGCAATTCTGGTTTCCATGTAACTGTCACATGAGTATAAATCGGGATTAAAAAACAAGGCTGTCCACCATAATATTACCTACCATATTAGTGTTTTCTTCTATTTCTTCATATTCTTGTGTTGTACTTGTTTTGTTCCAAAATTGACAGTGACAGGGGACTATTAGCTGAGGTAACATATTACACATATCAATATTTTAAGTTATACACTCAGACACGGTAATTAATATCCTTGACTCAAAATTAGAAACCAATTTATATAAATATGAAAAGATTTCCAATTTTGTCCATAAAGACTTTGGGGTAAATTTACTAAAGTGCGAGTTTTTAGAAGTGGAGATGTTGCCCATAGCAACCAATCAGATTCCCGCTATTATCTTCTAGAAGGTGATATTTCAATGTTAAGTAGAATCTGATTGTTTGCTATGGGCATTATCCCCATTTCTAAAATCTCTCACTTTAATAAATATACCCCTTTGAGTGAGATGGATCAACCATTCTGAAAAGGAAAAGTAAGAGAGTTTACCAAAGCAACTAATAAGCTTCTACCTATCATTTATAAAGTACATTTTATAAAATGAAAGCTAGAAACTGACTGGTTGCTAGGGGAAAAGTCTCCACTTTTTATCTATAGATGCCTTGATACCACATAGCAATAAATTGGTCAGGTAAATGGCAGATGATGTCTAATTTAAATAATTGTAAAGTTATGCATGAAGACCATGATGATGCTACTTACACTTATCTAATATGACATTAATATGTATCAAACTTTAAATGTATATTTTACTGTAGCTAATAATGATTTCAGTTGAATAACTATGCCAGCATACCTACATAGCAACCAAAATGTCTCTAAGTCATGATGGGCACACCATGATGAAGCATCAGTATGCTGCTAGAGAGAGGATGATAAGAGATAAATACATTAAGCCAGTGGTTTCCAAACTGGGTGCAGTGGCACCCTGGAGTGCCACAAGGGAATTGCAGGGGTGCCACTGGTTGGTTGTCTAGGACCAAATCAGATTATATTTGGTCAATGTGATAATGTAGGCAAAACCAGTACTAGTGGCTGCCAATCATAAACTATGTGTACAAAGAGAAGTGCAACCCTGCCTGCCCTCCACCACCTAATTTGGCCTAGGGGTGCCTTGACAAAAATGCTGCTACTCAAGGGTGCCATGATTCATGAAAGCTTGGGAACCACTGCCTTAAGCTGTAAAATATACATTATGGCTGGAGATTGAGGCCATTTATAGAATACTAGTTGGCAGAAAGCTGAGTATTAGTACTCAGCCAGAAGGGCTATGATTGAAAACCTTAGGCTGCTGGGTCTTGCTATTGGAGTAGTCTACAATCTAAAGTACTACATGGCTTAAATGGTCGCTCAGGCAGTGCAAATTCTGTGAAACTGGGAAGTGGATGTGATGTGATGATTTGAGAAGTGGGAGGGGAAAAGGTGAGTGCCTGGCATGGTTGGGCAAATAGTGTGCGCACTCATTACTATCTCCTTCCAGAAAATAATAATGTTATCTTGTTCAACCCACCCTGTTTAAGGTAGTTAAGGGGAGCGAGCTGGGCTGCTGCTAGGAATTTTCATACTGTATGTATATTGTAATGTTCTATGTTATATCTGTGTTAGTGGTATGCTCCTTATTAAAAAGGAGGTTTCAAATAAAATGTTGTTAATATATGTACAGTACTCATTTCCAATGTCAATATAAAGATTTGTCTAAACAAAATTTTATATCCACAGACAAGGGGTCAACGAGACTCTAAGGATGGGAACTTAATTCTCGGCGATGTCCACAAAGTGCCATTGCCATGTCATAGTCAGAACACCAACACACTGTGGTCATAAACATTACTAATTTTTCCTTGCACCCCATAGAAGTGAGTTGGAATTCTCAGCGATATGCACAGCCCAACATTATGACCAAATATTGCAGAGAATAAACTCCCCTCTATAAATGAGTTTTGTTTTCTAGCAGGATGGTAGTGGTTCTAAACTAGTGTGGTCAGGTTGTAAAAGTCCTTGCCATGGAAGGTAGTGATAGAAAATGTATTCACTGAATTTAAAAATGGATTCGATACCATTCTTACTAGAATTAGTTTATTTGCTAAAATTACAGGAGGGAATTATAGAGGAGATTGATGAAAATGAATATGATTGGCAGTATATTTTATTCTTAGCAGAATTACATTTTTATCTGCTCACTGGGAGTTTTGTTTCAAATTGCTTTAGACTAAATAGAATTTATAAAAGTTAATGGACCTTTGTCTTTGAACCTTACTATATAGTTCTAAAAGCCAATAATAAGTCATTTTGTAAACTTGTAAGTCTTCAGTTGTGGTTTTAGACCTCATCGGCAGTAGATACACTGTTGTAGCTAGGGCTAAGCATATCCAAACGGTATTTTCATTACTATGTGAGACATAGATCATCATCACATTCATACAATGTATATTTCAACAATAGATCGTGATCATGAAATGCTCATCATACACCTGTTGCATTGCTCACAATCCAGAAAAGTCACTTCCAGATCTTATCTATGAATAATAAAAAAATAAATTGTGTATAATGTACACTGTAAAATAAGGCGTGGTTAATGTATTTAAAATGTACTTAAAACTCTGAAAAATATTTTATATTATGTAAAGATAGATGACCTTTCTTCATGTAGACAATTTATTTTTCCCCTGCTAGCAGCAATATGTGTAAAAGGTTTGCTTTTACCCTATACACCTTATCAACAGTCATATAATTTCTGTATAAACTATATAGCATGATTACACAAACTTTGAGATAAGCTAATATGGCAGCCCCCAGTCTATAAAAGCTGATCTGATATATATCTGTATAAAATACCCATGAATTCTTCCATATGTATTAATGGATTTCTCTTACAGTACACAGAGATTTGTGTGTGTGTGTGTGTGTGTGTATATTAGTTTATATATATTTACTATTTAAGCAGAGAAGATCTATTTTGAAATACAATGGAGCTGATGTAGCATTACACACAAGTCGGCTGTGATTGCTTCCACATTGTGTACATGAAATAAATGCATATTTTCACCTGTATTCTGAGTTATACACCTCTATGGATCCAGACCACCGCCATTATCATCATTAGTGTGCACTGGCACCAGCCCTATCCCTGGTGAAAAAGATCCATCTGAAATCAGGCAAACATGTACATACAGCTCTGCATACTCCATTCTCTCTGTACTTTGCCTCATAACAGCCCCGTTCCGTCTAGTGGAGATGTGACTGAAGTGTGTACAACCCTGCATTGCCCATAGATGCATGCGCTAGGTTCCATCAAATGCATACAGCGAAAACAAGATACACTCCGCAAATAGACCTGCGTTCAACTCTGCATAGCCCCAATGTGTATTACTTACAAATCTATGTTACAAATAATACAATTATTACACCTATACTGGAGTGTTGTAATAATTCAGATAATCAAGCAGTGTTATCCTTTGTAAATATTATGTTGTAAGGTTCTTTTCTATAGCTATTAGACATAGCCTCTATTTTATGACACCATGTTTCCTCATTGGTTCTAGCCAGTAAATATATACTGTAGTTATATACTACAATAATTAGCCTAATTAATTAGAATGTTCAACAGTGCTAGTCTGATTAACTAAACAGTTTTTAACCAACCATCATAAACATCAGTGTCACTCCTTAAATATAGGAAAGGAGAAGTTATACATATTTAATTGATTGAAGAATTGATGTCCACTACACATCTAATAACAAACTAGACACAAGTGTTTAAGGCATATCTGAGATGTCCTGGATTGTTGGCACTTTATCTGTACCCGGGGTCATATAATTTTCATTTTGATATTTTTACCATGTGTATTCCTCTTATTAATCGTCATCTTATTATTAAAATGTTCTTGTGGAAAGAAACAGTGATTTTATACTCAATAAACAGCAACTTAAATGATATCCCAATTTGCATATAGACAAAAATAAGAAACTGAAATATATGAATAATTCTCTCCATTAACAATGTCAACACTCTTATACAAGGCCGTAACATTTGCTTTATTGATATTCTGATACTCTCTTTGCCCAGGTATCCCAAACCCCTTATTTGTAGTCCATTTTATTTCAAGGGGTATTAGGAGAACGCCTAGGGTGGTAAAATGGGTGATGATTTCTTGAGGGGTGTGGGGCAGTAGATTCAGTCCACGAAGTAGTCAAACGCACGGCTCAGCGTTCAAAAAACCAAGACAACACCACACAAACCAGAATAGAAATAACCTTGATCTTTAGGAGGGCATAGAGGAAATTGAGGGGCAATGAGGTTAAGGGAGGGGAGAGCATAACCAAGGCCAGTCCTGTTAGCCCTCTTTCCAACATAATTTACCAAGTCCTTGTCTCTCAACACACTACCATCCTCTCCCCTCAATGGCTCCACGTTGTTAAAGGATTATAGTTGACTGATCGTTACTGACCATCTCTCCTAATTTCAGCATGTTTGTCCGTGGAAGGAGATCTCCACACTATATCCCTTACCTGGTACTACCACCCTTAGGCAGGAACCAAGTTCTAGGGTTTTTTTTTTTTAGAATTGTTTATCTGTAATAATTGTAAAGAGTTTCCATCACACAAGAGGTCAGTGGAAATATTGGCATTTACTCCTCAAGAAGACATGAGAAGAAAAGAAATAGGAGGAGATGTATTTCCTTTTTTATGCTTAAAGAGAAAAGTTTAGGTGGGAAACATTAAGTACAATATTGTTAAAAAGTAGAGGCATCTCTTGTTCTAAGCAGTTTCTTCAGATGATCATATTACCATCAATTAGTAGAAGATTTGTGTTCATCCACTGTTCGGTGATTTGATGAGCAGTGGTTATGTCTGTGTATGTTTCCTTAGTTAGTTGCTGTAGGTTTGCTATTTTTTGACATTCAAATGGCTGACCAAAGGTTAATGTCTGGATGACCCTTAGTTGGGTTTTTTAACAGTTGGCAGTTGTTTAAGCAGTGGATTGGTTGATTAAGGTGACAGCCAACTGTTGACCTGGGGCTTAGTCACTGTTGCTTAGTCAATAATTGGTCACAGCATGGGGGTCAGTCTTGTATCTCCATTGAATGGTTGGTTGGATTTTGCCAACCATACTCCCACATTTGGGAGAGTCCATTCTAAGCTCTCACACATAATACTCCTTGTCCTTATTTTTCTTACTCTTACCAACTGTTTTGGTGGCAGGTGCAGTCTTTTCTTTAACCACAGCACCATTACTCTGAGCTGAGTTGCTGATGTAGTTCCGGCTTTGGTCCACCTGGTAGGACCCTTCATCCCTGTTTCTGTACTTGTACATTGCGTAGAGGAGAATGAGGATGCAGAGAGCAGCAGCTGCCACAATTCCTACAACCATTCCTGTAGTGCTGCTGGACTCCCTGATAACTTCCACTGCTCCAGGAGATCCTTTCTCCCCTGAGCCCGTAGGATTTGCTGTAGGAAAATTGTGAAAATTAGGGGAAGAAGTTATAGGTGGGAACCTCTGCTTGTTCAGCTTGTCCAGCTGGAAAGAGGTAGGGATATGAGGGTATTGGTCTAAATTGGGTTTTGGGGGTTCCCTGTTATTCATTTTGCCGGCAGGGATGTTCCGGACAAGGTCTGGGGATGTGGTGGAGGTGAGAAGGTCATAAGGGGAGGAGGTTGAACCTCCTGCCTTTGTATTTGGTCGAGAGCCAGGAGGTCTCCTTGCTGCATCTCTGGACAGCAAGGTTCTATCTGTTACCAATGGAAAACTGGTATAGAAGTCCTCATCATCAGTAGGAGGGAAACTTGATTCAAATACCTCCCCTGAGGCATAACCAGAAACCTCTATTCCTTCCTCGCAATCACTATCCTCTTGCTCAGAAGGGCATGGTGGCCTCAAATTAGAAGGAACACTCAAGGAATCTTTGGTGGTGTCCAGAGTGAGGACAGTTCGGTAAGTTGGGGGAGGAGGTACAAAGGGGGAGCGGGTAGCAATGGGAGGGGTATCTAAGGAATCTTCAGTTATCGTGGGTAATATTAATTCCCCTCCTGTGAATAAACAAGAGAAAAACAGACAGAGAAAACAGCAAAGAAAATTGTGTGAGTAAAAACCTCAGAATCTTCACATATGGTCAACACACTACTATCTTCTAACTCCCTTTGTAGATCTAAGGCTACCAGCTTAGCAGTCATTACTAAACCCAATATGCTCTATCATACAATGATAACTATCTAATAAACTCTCTGTGACATTACTATATTATGCTAAATACCTTAACTACACAACTGAATAGTGACTAATTAGGCGTTATTCTTATTTATTTTACATATTGATTAATACCCTTCTCTTACTATTTCTTGACAATACTTTCCCTGTCAACAGACTACAGCTACTTTTGGCTACTGTTCACCTGACCACTTCTGCTATATAGCCCATGCTTATTCCATAACTATTACTCATATTATATATATATATATATATATATATATATTTATATATATATATTTTAGACCATCTACTGACCATCTATATCACACACACATGTCTGTGCTACTGATCTATACTAGCACTAAAATATATACAATTCAGCATAGTGTATTTCTTATGTCAAAGGTTTTTACCTTTAGTCTCTCTCTATAACTTCTCTGTAACTACATTGCTTGCTCTATTTTTTTTTACCACCCTCTGTTCTTAAGTACAGTAGCCCCTACTCCGCATCTGAACAATTTATATTATTATATTAAAGTGCCCCTTTTTACCTATTCAAATAAAACAATATGGCTGCCTGCTTCCTCTTTAATTAACTTTTTTATTTTATTTCTTTGTCATTATTTTCTGTCTGTTCTGGCAGTTTGATAAAATTATAACTACTTCCTGTATTCTTTTCCGCCCTCATTCATGTTTTCCTAAACTATTTTTATAAAACTATTCCCCTTAAACTTGCCGACAAGCCATCCTGAGTCTACATTAACAACTTTACCTCAAACATACTGGTCTTCCCACCCCATCAATCTGACATTTCTCCCCCACCTCTCTACAGTAAACTCTGTTTATTTCAGCTGTCCTGTTCTCATCAAATAAAATTGATTCAGAATATTTAGACAACTTACATCAAACAATTGGCCACATGTGATTTTAGCATGAAGACAAAAAAAAAAATTACAAAAGAAACTGTGAAACCTCTGGGTAAAAAAAAACACTTTTTGCTTTATTTACTTTTACTGTTTCACGGTCACTTTATAGTTTAAAAATGTCATTTATTTTACCCATACATCATATATAAAATATATTTTATTAGCACTATTTAATTATATATTGTATTTCAGGCCCGGTATAGCTTAATGAGTGTTCCTCCATAAGCTATACTGTCCTTAAAAAACGTAAAAAAACGTAATGACCATGAACATTTAAATTATATAGAGATTATGTTATAAAAATAAAAGCAAAGCAAAAAAGGAAACTATTAAATAGGGGTAAGGGAGACAGAAACACCCCAATATATAAATCTGGCCTTTAATAACAAAATACCTTGCCGATAAAAACACAATACTTGCCAACTTTTCTCAATTTTATAACAATTCATTAAAGTTTAAAGAATGGATTGCCTAAATTGTATACTATCAAATTGCACTGTTATTTCCAAAAAGTAATGTGGCACTGATCACACAATGTAATGCTCCAAAGCATTGTATTTACATACATTTTAGTCTATATAATTAATTTATTGCAAAATGTATATATCCTACTTTTCTAACAGTTAAAACACTTTGATTTTTTTTCACTAAATTCACTAAATATACTGTCCTCAGTTCCACATGTGAGGCTAAATTACCTAGCACATGACTATTCCTGGATCACATTTTACACTTAGCCTTAATGCCTCACAGTGCTGGGGTCATAAGTTAAATTCTCAACCACAGTTTATGAGTTCTTATGTTCTCCCCCTGTTTGGTGGGTTTCCTATAAGTGCTCTGGTTCTTTCCCCTATTCCAAAAATATAATGCTATAGGATTCTGCCAAAATTACCTGCATGTGCGCTTACGTGTGTGTTAGGGTATTATACTGTAAGCTCCCATGTGGCAGGGACTGATGTGAATGACTGCTGTGAATGGCAAATATTTTCTCTGCAGAGCTGTGAAATATGGTGGCACTATATTACTAAGCAGTGCCAGTATGTGCCAATACAAAATTAAGTATTTTCTACCCGCTCAGTAAAAATGTTGTTCGGTGACAGTGCACCATTATGGCGCCTTTGTTTTTACGTGTGGTGAGTTTCTCTGATGAGAACTCAGCACAAGCTCTGCTCTCTGACCTCTATGTTGTGCAGTCAGGAGAAGCTGGCACCTCTCCACACTCGCAACAAGCAACATACCTCAATAGTGACCTACTGTTTGAGGTGAATCACTGGAACACAGCCTAGTTATTTCAGATGTAACATGGTGCGATATAGCAGCCGCTCTGACGGATTTGTACGATATCACTGCTATATCATACCATGTGTGGGCATGATATTGGACAGTGTGCACTCCCGTGGGGTCGTACATCGCACCTCCAGATTGTACTGCATGTTCACTTGATCTGGGGATGCGATGTATGATGCGTTATGCAGGTTGGGGAGGGGGGTACCGGCATATTGGGCGGTCGGGCAATGGATCGCTCTGTGTGTGGGGACTGTCTGGTACATTGGCCGTCGGATCGGCCGTTGCAGCGCAAGGTGCCAATCACACCGTGTATGGGCACCTTAAACATCAGTCTCTGGATGCACTCTGAGTGCAGTGGGAAACATATTTGGTTTGTTTACTGTTTGCAGTCACTACTGTGATTAGTGTTTTGTCATCATAGTGATCAATAGATCACTTTTCTGCAAAATATATTTAAACAATCTGCGAATCTGTATCCTACAACTCAGATTTTATATCTTTTGAAGATCACAGATGGGTATAATGGTGCAATATGATGATATACAGACATTGTCGGCTGGGGAATAAAGGCCCCACTGGGGGGAATGCAGTAGTAGGGAGCAATGCGTAAGGAGTGTGGTCATCCACCAGAAGGCATGTGGCCAGCCACGACAGTTGCTTGGCTAACCATTAGTAAAATATTGGTGTCGTTTCTATAGAAGAAAACTAAGAACCAATGTTTTTCAGTGGTCCTGCTCCACAAGGTAACTGACCTCCAATAGAGTAACAGTGTACAATTCAGTGCACAGTCTGGAACATGACCCCTAGAGTAGGGTGTGGGGCCCACTGGGATTTCCCCTGTACCCCTCTAGGCCAGTCCGACCCTGTATACAGATGTGCACTAGTATAGTTGTACTTCAAGTATAGAATGTTGTTTTCTCCAATTATTGACTCATTTTACATTAACTCTTTTTATATTGTTTTAAGCTTTTAAGCAGATTTGGTTGGTATGTTAATGAGTGCCGGCACCTTTTTTCTTAAAAAAAAAAAAAGAACTGTACATAAGTAATAATGATAAAAAATACTACTTGACCACTGTAAGCTACATGACCAGAGCCAAGAAGATTGTGATTGCTGGGCCTGTATTTGTGGAAAGTCCCACAGTCCTAGGGCTGGGCCTAAGGCAGCCAGGCGCCACTGTTTTTATACTTTGCACATTAAAATTGTATTATTATTATTGACATATTATAATGATGTATCTATGATTTTACAGGCATAAGTATTATTTATGCATGGACTAAATTAGGACTGCATATATTTTCATTTGTTTAATCTACATCAGTACAGTAGGACTTTGCAGTAGTTGGGGAAATAGACTGTTGCAGCATTCGGAGCAGTGTCTATGGAAGCACAAAATGTTAATATGGCCCTGGTAACTGTACCTTATCCAGTATACTTTGTCCATTAAAGAATGTGAATGTTAACTTGTTAAACACTTAAGAGCTGAATCAATAACTGTAAACCAATTGAGATGCTGTCTCAGAAAGAAAATCACAATTCTGCCCAACTACCATTCAGTAGAATTCGCCATAGGTCATGGTACTGAGAGGGGCTGTGACCAATCTAGGGAAGTCCCTCATAAAAAATATGAAACAATAGTATATGCGGCACCGCTGCAGTACCCACAGGGATTACAAAGTCTCATAGATGGCTTCTATGGGGAGAGACTTACTCCTGAGTGTCCCCCTGCCCTCATGTCCCCTCATCCTTGTTGGTGTGCAGGGGGTGTCAGCAGCCACACAAGGGGCCCCCTTAGCAGCTGACAGAGCGCGGGCCCGGGCAATTAGTATCCACTACCCCCCCCCCACTCTCGGTGCCATTGCTGATGTTGGATCAGAGAATGAGAGGTAAAAACTATTATACAAAGTAGGAAATTAAATAGGGCTCGATTTTGGCAACTCGCAGTTGAAACTCGCAGTGAATTCACAGCAATATTGATCTCTATGAAGAAGTGATGAAGAATAGCGCTTACATTTTTTTTTTTTGAAATTAGTTATTCCTATCAAATTTGGGGTACATGAAAATGGGGGTAAGCATATTTTGAAGTCCCTAAAGTTAATTGAAAAAATTCTGCAAAAATGCACCTGCCGCTACTCTGCGCATTTAAGAAAACACCTGCCGCATACTTGGGGACCCCACCAGCATTAATTTCATTAGTTTAGCATTTTTTTCCCCTATTTTTTTTTTTTCACCCCCAAATTTAAAGTCAATTTTTTGGGGTATCCCGTTATTTTTTCCAACTTATTTTGACACAGTTTTTTTTAAATTATACTCCTAGGGGTGCAGGCTAATTTTTTTAAGCCTGCACCCCTAAACCCCAATTCTGCACTTTTTTCGCCATGTTAAACATGGTGAAAAGTTATCCCTGTTCTTTTCCATAGACTTTTCGCACCAGCGAAAAGTCTTTGAAATTGAATACGGGGATAATTCAAATAGGCGAAAATTACGTCATTGGCGATAAATTATTGCCGATTCTGACATTTCACCTCAAATTGAATACGGACCTAAGTCGCTGATATAATACCCAGCGAATTGGACAGTTCTTATGCAATTCACTATCGATGTACGGTGGGTGGTGAATCCCTTAAATTGACAACTTTATAGCCCAATCAAAGTGGTACTGGCACTATCCTTGTACTGTACCACTCCTCTGTTGATACCAGAGGAAAAAAAATGTGTTATCCGGCCTTAATCAATAAAATTAATTTCTATACCATGAAAAAGTGTGCTCTGTCGTCTATATAAATAAGTAAATATGGTATGCAGTAATAATGTCGACAGGCACAATTTCGACATACCATTTTAGAGTCAGGGTTAGGCTGCTGTTAGGGTAAGGCTGCGGTTAGCTTTAGAGTTAGGGCTCAAATCAACTGAAAACACTGTGTCAACATGCCGAACGTCGAAAGTCAATGTTGAAATTGTGAATGTTGACATTTCACATATTGACACATAACATCCATGTCGACATTCCGACCATGTTGACATTCTGGTCTTGACATTCTGAAAGTCAACATTTTGTACCACACTCAGTAAATATATGTGACCTCACTGTAAATAAAATTTGATAAATGTGCCCCCTTTCTTTGGGGACTTTTATTTATTAGAATTGTAATATGAGCTTCTTTTTTATAATAATAATAATAATAATAATAATAATAATAATATGGGCCCTAAGTGTGTGATAAATAATTAATTTAGTGCCTTATTTATGTAGTCCAAGGGAATAGGGAAAGAAAAACCCCTCAGTAGCGACCGGACTGTTTCATAAAGCTGGCCTACTTTACAGGAGGCAGCTAATTCAGAGTTATCATTATCCACAATGCAAAACAGCTCCTGACTGGCTGCACATCTATTAAATGTTTTAATAAATAAATGTAACAATATTACTATTTATTATTGAACTTAATAAAGAGGGCCCAAATATTAATTTTATGTCTAATGGGGGCACAGATAATAGATAGATAGATAGATAGATAGATAGATAGATAGATAGGGGGCCCATTTTTTTTAAAGTAGAAACAGAAATGAATTGATTAGGGGAAACATATTTTTTCCCAGGTACCCACCGACCAAGGGGTATGAGGATGGGTCAATGCTACTCCTAGAGGTCTGGGGCCAATACTAAAAAGCATGGCCTTGATAGATATGTAATGGGCAGGGCCGGATTAATGGGAGGGCGACAGGGGTGGCCGTCCCTAGGCCCCCACACCAATCGGGGTTAAAATGGAGACAGAACCAGTCCCGCCTCCTAACCCCGATGCCGCAGGGAGGCTCCATTTGCCAAGTGCCCGCTGAGATTGTAACCAGCTGGCGCCCGGCTCCCTCCCCGCAGCGGTAGCCGGAGACTGGAGCTCACTCGTGAGCTCTGGCTTCCGTCTCATGCAGTGCACTATGGGAGAGACGTAATGACATCTCTCCCATGGTGCAGAGGAGCGGACTGGACGTGGATGGCAGCGGACGCGGGAGCGGAGCTTAAGGTAAGTATTAGCTTTTTTTCTTTTTTTTTGTGCAAGCGGCTTTTCTATTGGGGGTATTACTCGGGTGGGGGCATTACTTGGGTGGTGGGCATTACTACTGGGGGCATTACTCGGGGTGGCATTACTACAGAGCGAGCATTACTATTGGGGGCACAAATACAGGAGCTTTAGTACTAGGAGCATTTATACAGAGGGTATTACTACAGGGGGCATTACTACTGGGGCCAATACCACAGAGGGCATGACTACTGGGGGCACAACTACAGGGGTATTACTACTGGAAGTATTTATACAGGGGGCATTACTACTAGGGCATTACTATTGGGCACACAAACAAGGGGTATGACTACTGGGGGCAAAACTACTGGGGGGCATTACTATTGGAGGCATTTACTGTATACAGGTGGCATTACTATTGGGGACACTACCACAAGGGGCATTACTACTGGGGGCATAACTACAGGAGGCACCACTCCTGGGGGCACTACTACTGGGTGCACTGCATAAAGGGCACTACCATTGTGGGCTCTGCATACGGGGCACTACCACTGTGGGCACTGACACTACTGGGGGCTCTGCATAAGGTCCCCATTGTGCATACATTCATCACATTTAATAGGGGTACCCACATGTTTGTTGCCCTGGGGCCCCCACAGACCTTATGGTGATGGGTCATATTTTGATAACTACGAAGGCCCTTATAGCCCACCACTGGCACTCGGACATGATACCACTTCTAAAAACAATAAAAAATAAGGTGCAGGCCCTTGAAATTGTGATCCATGCCCTTGTGATTTTGAGACAGCGGGAGTTCCATACTCCTCTTCTGCTAACAGCCCACTGATGCAGTGGTTTAGGTGGCTGGCGAGACACCAGCCACACAGGACTACTTCCTATGTGGCTGGTGTCATCCTGGTCTCCCTTTCTCCGACGCTTTGATTTTGGTTTCAATTTATTCTGCTTCACTGTATATACAGTCAGGTCCATAAATATTGGGACATTGACAGAATTTTCAGATTTTGGCCTCTATTCACCACCACAATGGTTTTGAAATGAAACAAACAAGATGTGCTTTAACTGCAGACTTTCAGATTTAATTTGAGGGTAATTACATCCAAATCGGGTGAACGGTGTAGGAATTACAACGGTTTCAATATGTGCCTCTCATTTTTTAAGGGGCCAAAAGTAATGGGACTATCAACTCAGAAGCTATTTCATGGACAGGTGTGGGCTATTCCCTCATTATTGCATTATCAATTAAGCAGGTAAAAGGTCTGGAGTTGATTCTAGGTGTGACATTTGCATTTGGAATCAGTTGATGTCGACTCTCAATATGAGATCCAAAGAACTGTCACTATCAGTAAAGCAAGCCATCATTAGGCTGAAAAATCAAAACAAACAGATCAGAGAGATAGCAAAAACATTAGGTGTGGCCAAATCAACTGTTTGGAACATTCTTATAAAGAAAGAACACACTGGAGAGTTCAGCAACACCAAAAGACCCGGAAGACCACGGAAAACAACTGTGGTGGATGACAGAAGAATTATTTTCCTGGTGAAGAAAAACCTCTTCACAACAGTTGGCCAAATCAAGAACACTCTCCAGGAGGTAGATGTATATGTGTCAAAGTCAACAATCAAGAGAAGACTTCACAAGAGTGAATATAGAGGGTTTACCACAAGATGCAAACCATTGGTGAGCTACAAAAACAGGAAGACCAGATTAGAGTTTGCCAAACAACATCTAAAAAAGCCATTACAGTTCTGAAACAACATCCTATGGACAGATGAGACATAGATCAACTTGTACCAGAGTGATGGGAAGAGAAGTGTACGGAGAAGGAAAGGAACTGCTCATGATCCAAAACATACCACCTCATCAGTGAAGCATGGTGGTGGTAGTGTCATGGCGTGAGCATGTATGGCTGCCAATGGAACTGGTTCCCTTGTATTTATTGATGATGTGACTGCTGACAAAAGCAGCAGAATGAATTCTGAAGTGTTTCGGGCAATATTATATGCTCATATTCAGTCAAATGCTTCAGAACTCATTGGACGGCGCTTCACAGTGCAGATGGACAATGACCCGAAGCATACTGCAAAAGCAACTAAAGAGTTTTTTAAGGCTAAAAAGTGGAATGTTATGCAATGGCCAAGTCAATCCCCTGACCTGAATTCGATTGAGCATGCATTTCACTTGATGAAGACAAAACTGAAGGGAAAATGCCCCAAGAACAAGCAGGAACTGAAGACATTTGCAGTAGAGGCCTGGCAGAGCATCACCAGGGATGAAACCCAGCGTCTGGTGATGTCTATGCGTTCCAGACTTCAGGCTGTAATTGCCTGCAAAGGATTTGCAACAAAGTATTAAAAAGTGAAGGTTAGATTTAGGATTGTTTAGTTTGTCCCATTACTTTTGGCCCCTTAAAAAGTGGGAGGCACATATAGAAACCGTTGTAATTCCTACACCGTTCACCTGATTTGGATATAATTACCCTCAAATTAAATCTGAAAGTCTGCAGTTAAATCACATCTTGTTTGTTTCATTTCAAAGCCATTGTGGTGGTGAATAGAGGACAAAATATGAAAATTCTGTCAATGTCCCAATATTTATGGACCTGACTGTATATTGGTGTTCTTATGTGATGTTCTATTATTATTATTATTATTGTTATTATTATTTCATATTGTTAGAATGTGTGGTTTTTGTAAGTAAATTATTTGATTTCTTTTTGAATGCATGTTTTGAACTTTTCTCCTTTTTCCCTCCCTTTCCCTTTTAAGTTTTTGTTTTCTTCTTCTCATAATGCATGTTGCTATATTATTTTCTCTTATACCAATAAAAATTTAATTTGAAAATAAAGCATGGCCTTGTCAGGAAGGGTGTTTATATTTGTGTGTATTACAGTGTGACAGACAAGCTGCATTTCCATCTTTATTCTCTGTCACAAACAATTCTATTTTTTGGCAATTCTTTCTGATGTGTTTGGTGACATTGGCTAGTACAAGTTACTCCCTATAATTCAGGAGGCCATATCTGAAATCAGGTAACTTCATATGATATTACCTATATATTATTTTTTTAATGGTCATTTTACTAAATTGGCATCAGGTTGTCAACTGTGCATAGCCCTTCCTCTTGAAACTATTCTGGATTGTTCTTCCTAGTTGCAATGCAGCTTCACCATAACACTATTCATAACCCTTAATGTTAATCATACAGATATTACATAGCCGGCAAAGTCAAGCCAGCTCTGAGAGGCAGGAGAGGATCTGGTGCTTGGCAAGGTGAGGTGTGGCGCTGACTCCTCTGGGAAAGGGCTATTGCAGAGAATAGCCCTCTGTGCAACATAAGGTGTGGACACCCTGGAGTCATTACCACCCTAGACTGCTGGTCTAGGGTGGTGATGAGTCAAGGGTGTCTCACTGGGACCTTACCCGCTCTTGTGATCTTATGTTGCACATGGCATACAGTCAGGCGGTAGGCCTGCGGGCATTATTGGGAGGACAGCCTTAAAATCTTGCCTAGGGCACCGAATTGGTCAGGGCTGGCCCTGGTGCAGCATTTATAAATGCTATTTTTGCATGCTAATTTTCAGGGGCTGCTCTCTTGTGCAGGCTTCTTTTGTAAATCCATTTAATAAATTTCCCCATATGTGTTTTGCTATTATTTTGTCCTCTGTTCTCTTATTTTGCTCTATTACATCTTGTATACTACAGTATGACACTTAATGATCTAATGGCCAAACTCGCAAAAACCGCAGAACAATAACCACATTCTCCTGTACAGTATAACATTCAATGCATCGCTATGCTATCTTTTATTACAATACAATTATATTCTTCCTAAGACATCTTATTATAAGTGTCTCACAGTGCCTTATTAGAGAAGTAACTTAATAATATCTTAATATTCACAAACATCATATTTCCTTCCTCTTTTTTAGAAACTGTGTAAATATACATAGTACCTTGCTGTATCTTAATATACCTGCCCCATAGTGCCTCACCCCTATGTGATATAAATATGTAAGTACATATCTCCTCTCTAATTACTCTTTGCCATATAGTTCCTATACAAGAAAATTCGCTTGATATCTACCCTCTCTTATGCACGTCATCTCAATTTTCTTCTTGTAAATGGTTTTCTGTCTAGTTTTCTCTAGGAAATTTTCTATTGGCTAAAACTGTTTCTGAAATGTTATAGTTTAAGTCTTACCAGTACTGGGCTCACATTCTTCCAAATCTTCATCATCACTAGGACACTCAGCTGATGCTACAAGGAGATCGTCAGAATTCTGAAAATAAATGAAGGAAATACGTGTTACTGCAAAAAGCAGGTGACTGAGGTAATGCTGCATGCTTACACTAGAGCAAATACAGTGTCAGGACATCATATGGTGTAAAAAATGTCAGAATCAAAGTTCTCGCCCTAGTTGTGCAGTGTCAGCAGAGTGTACCCAGAGGGGTGTAGCCATGTCCTCAAGCCATGTCATGCCCTTACTAGTAACGGGGAATGACCTCCCTTCTGGCAGCACTAAAAATTGGCATGAAGGGATGCATAGCCATTTTCCATCTGCAAAAAGACATGGTCTTTGGGGAATCAACCTATAATCTTAATTAAATGCATTTTGTACCTCCAGTTTGTACCTTGGCAGAGAAGCACATTTCTAGCCATACTCCAAGCATTCTAGTAAAACACTTTACAGACACTGGGGGTGAATCAAAGGTGGATGCAAGTAAACTATCGGGTGCAAGTGGCCAATGGTTTCCCTCTGTACGTCTTGATGTTCATTCTGACATTCTGTGTCTGCCATAGGGCCAGTGCAAGATCCAATGGTGCGCCGATAGTGCGTCTTTGTACCCACATCGCCAACAGATGCAACCCACATCGCCAACAGACCTTTGAATCACCCCACTGTGTCAAGTGATAAAACTGATCCTGATAAAACTGATCCTGATAAAACTGAAAAGTTGAACTCACTATAAGGTGGGATAGTGAAGTTATAGGAGGTCCGGCTTTCATGTGACAGACTGTTGCACTATGCAGCTCTTCAGATTCTTCCACCTCTCTGCCCAATTAGGCACGCCTCTAGGTTTCAGAGAGCAGAGTAAGCGTGCTCCTTGATGGGCAATGGCCCAAACATCTACAGTAGGTACACTGGTACACATCCAGTACACTCTGCTAATGAAACCTACTATAACTTGTCCTTTCTCTAATTATTTATTAGCATTTTTTTATTCTTCTATATGACATCGATTGTATTTTGCTGTAGATTCTCCTTAACAGAAATATCACTAAGTAATGACAATGAATATGTACACATAGTGGTACTGACTAGTACATATTGAACGGAAAAAAAAATACAGTCTGCTACAAAAGCAAATAATTGTGCGCTGATAATTATTACTATGTTAGATTATACAAAGATAATTATCTATGCCGGGCATTTCTAAACAGAAAATGAGCACAAATGTATTCACTGCTTGTAATTATAATGAATGTTTCTATTTCAGCTCCAGGACAATTATAATGTGACTGTGCAATGTAACTATTGAATTAAGGGAATTTAACAAACAAGCATTCATTGTTAGTAATACATTATGTAGTGAAAAAAGTTACTAGCGCATATGCGACTGGGTTTGGCTGTGTTAATGGTACATTCTCTTCAATAATACAATGTTACAAAATGCATACTATATGACTATTATTGATGTACAGCAGTGATCTGTACATTAGTACTATATGTAACAATTTGCTCTATAATTATGGTCCTCATATTTAATTTAAAAAAATAAATGAAACAGTCAATTTATAATCAAGCCCATGTTCAAGTTCGGCTTACTGTTTTTTTACTTTTATTTATATTTAATTAAACAAAGTACAATTTATATTGTTCTTCTGGGCATATATACAGTAAGGGGTAGACTAAATGGGCCAAGTGGTTCTTATCTGCCGTCAAATGTTATGTTCTGTATGATGCTTCATTTGTAAAAATGTTATTTCTTTTCAAGATTCCGCTTTTTTGTAAATTTTAAACATGTAGTGCAGGCCTGACCAACCTGTGGCTCTCCAGCTGTTGCGAAACTACAAGTCCCAGCATGCCCTGCAACAGTTTTGGCATTCCCTAATAGCAAAACTGTAGCAGGGCATGCTGGGACTTGTAGTTTCACAACAGCTGGAGAGCCACAGGTTGGCCAGGCCTGATGTTTTGCAAAGCTGTTAATTGTCCAGAGTATAATCATAGCAAATATGTACAATTTATTGTAAATATGAAGGAATGCTATCCATAGTGTATTAATTGATTTTCTACTGTATATTGGTCTTAAAAGTCTTCAACATTCTTTTTTTCAATTGTGGAAACCCTGGTTTGTTCCTGGCCTGTATTGGAACTGCCGCATTTTGGTTGTAAGGGGAGCACTCCTGCAAAAATTACTTTAGTACTGCAGTGACAACTCAGATTTCCTCCTCAAAAATCAGATGTAGCACATATAGTGAGTGCTGGCAAAAAGTGTGTTCAATAAAACATTTTGAACCTATGAATTTTAGCAGGGCAAAGCTTATTCAGGCCAGAGAAGCATAGAAACATGTAGGGCATAATTTTACTTAGCAGCGCTCTCCAAAGTCACCACATCTGCAGCAGTTTCAGCTCCTAGTTTAAAGGGGCAATTATAGTAAGTACGAAGCCAATTGTGCCAAAACCGCCGGTAGACATGGCATCTTTGAAAAGAACCACTGCAGGGGCGTATCTATAATGGGTGCAGGGTGTGCGGGGAACACGGGCCCCTGGGTCCAGGGGGGCCCCGCACCGCACACCCTGCACCCATAATATTACTTACCTCTCCGAAGTCCCACGTCGGCGCGGGGGACCGGCTCTGTAAAACGATGGGAAAATGGCTGTGGAGGCCATTTTTCCCGTCGTTTGCGCATGCGCAGTACAGGAAAAATGGCTGCCACGGCCATTTTCCCGGTGACCTGTGCATTTATTATAGACTCTGGGCACACTCTAGTGCCCAGAGTCTATAACTCCGGCCCTGGCCTCGCACAGCTCAGTGCGCTACCGGCCGCCGGGCAGAGAGGTGGGGTACCGTGTCGGAGACTGCACACGGGCCCCCTCCTCTCTAGAAACGCCCCTGCACCAATTATTTCATTTACCCCATACTCTTCCATAAAAGCACAGACATAAAATGTAATTTCAGTATTATAAATAAATGCTGTTACTGTATATGTACATATATGGACAATCAACATCTTTACTGATATTTGGTTGAATTAATGACCTTATGCAACAATCTCTGTATTATAATTTATTTTTTTTTGATTCGTCTTGGTGCCATATGTAATTTGATAATATGTTTGCTATATGTTGCTGTAACATTCATTGCTTCAAAAATAAAGATTTAAAAAAAAAAACATCTTTTATAGGACTAAAAGACAACCAATCTGGTAGCTAAAGAAAGTAAGGATGGTAGTAAGGGCATAAAGATAGTATTTAAACAGTTAAAGTTGGAAAGTACTGAAAATTCATTATTAAAAAATACATGGAACGTAGGAAACTATGTGCACCATTAAATATTACTTGTCTAACACAAAGGGTGGTGCAGTTACGTATAAACAACATTAAGATAAACCCTTGTGCCAGATGGAATCCATCCACATATGTATGTTAGAGGAACTAAATTTCACCCCTATTTCTTATTCATTACCAGTCTATATATAGCGCACACATATTCCGCAGCGCTTTACAGAGAATATTTGGCCATTCACATCAGTCCCTGCCTCAGTGGAGTTTACAAGCAATATTCCTTAACACAGGCAAATTGACCAACCAGTATATATTTGGATTGTTATACTAAACTGGAGTACCCGGAAGAAACCCATGCAAGCACGGGGAGAATGTAAAAACTCCACACAGCGCTGTGTTGGGAATTGAGCTCAAGACCTCTGCTGCCAAATGTGATAGGGTGAGAGTTTACAAAATGTGAGAGAAAACGGCAAAAATGTTTAACTCAGCCAATGTAATAAAGTCACAGAACAGGAAAACTTACATGTTTTTCAGCCTCAAAAAACTCTCAAGATTTAAACTCTCATTCAGGTGTTTCCTGTTTTGAAAATACAACTCAATCAATGTATTAGTGTGAGAGTTTTACTGCTAAACTGTCACATTTTCTATACTCTCACTCTATTACATTTGGCCCCTGTACTGTGAGGCAGTAATACTAACCATTACACCAACCATCCTGCTCATATTTATATTTATGGATTAATTCATTACCATAACATATCAGTAGGGTTGGGTACGGGATGCCGGCGCTAGTGATCCCAGCGCTCAGAATCCCGACGCCTGCTTCCCAACAGGGTAAGAATACCGACACCTGCCGGTAGGTATCCTAACTCTCCCTCTCTTCCTATCCTAACTCTCCCTCCCCAGTGCTTGAACCTAACTTCCACCCCCTAGTGTGCACGCTACACCTAACCCTCCCCCTCCCCGTAACCTAAGCCTAACCCTACCCCTTAGTGCCTAACCTAACCCCTAACCCTAATGCTAACCCTCCCCTTAACCCTGATAATTACCTTCAGGATTCCAGCAGTTGGGATGCCAACACTGGGATTCTGACAGGTGTCGGGATTCCGGCACCGGCATTCTGGGTGCTGGAATCCCAGTGGTCGGGATTATGACCGCATCCCAGTTTAGAAGGACTGGTAAAATGAGATATGGTAAAAAATAAAGATATCAGTGTTTCTGAATTATACTGCAGAAAATAATTGGAATAACACAGTGCCATAACGGATTCATGAGGAATATGTCAAATTGGATCGTGGAAGTGTAATTGATGCAATATATTTAGAGTTTTGGAAAAGTGTTGGTTACTCAGTCAGATTATATCAGCTCTAGGGAAAAGTATGCACATGAGTAGATGACTGGTTGAATGATAGAAACCTAGGGGTAATTTATAGATGGAATATATTTAATATTAGCTAATGTTATTAGTGGTGTAGTCACATTGATTAATATTGGGCCCTATCCTTTTCATTAATGATCTTGTAGGAGACTTAGAACGTGGGCTGCTCATCACTCTCCATATCTGCCGATGGGACTGATTTACAGTTATTAACATGGGGGAGAAAGAAATTATCAACCTGCTACAGAAAGATCTAGAAATAATGTAAAACTGGGCTGTGTAATGGCAGTTTAAATGTGAAGTAAATAAATGTATGCCACTGGCACATTAACTGGTATACAACTGGGCAAAACTGAGGTGGCAAAGAATATAAGCAAACTAGCTGATTGACTGGGAAGAAGGCAAATCGAATTCTGAGATGCATAAAAAGGGGATGAATATGTATGCATGGATTAACGTGGCATAAGTAATTTAGACTACATCTCAAATATGAAGTATTATTTTGGGCACCTCTATCTAGGAAGGCTGTACAGTAGGAGAAATTTTCATTTATTTATCTTGGAAAAAAGGCACCTTAGAGGTGACCTAAATAATACGTACAAATAATCTGAACCCTGTATAATGAACTTTTTGTACCAAGAACAATGCAGATGTCATCAATGTGAATGGAAGAAAGAAGGCTTCACCATCAGTACAGGAACATCTTTATTGTAAGGGTCGTTACACTGTGATTCTTTGCCACATTCAGGGTGGGACTGCACCAGCAATTAGTCTAAATCCAAATCTGCTAGTTACTGTAAGCACGGTTATCAACTACTGTATCTGTGTCCCACCATACTATGTAATAACATAAGCTGCCTTTAGCACTTCTTTCGAAGCATTGCTAAAACACCAGTGATTTACAGCTCTTTATTATTTACATACATAAACCTTTTTCACCATTGTTTCCAACCTTACAACTGTTAACGATCATTCACAATCAGCAATTCACCACATAAACTCTCCTTTTCCGGCCCCCTCCCATTAATCCCATTTAATTAAAGTACCTAGCATACAGTATAATTTTGACTCTAATTCTCCCTTTTTGTTACCCACAAATGTCTATTGTAACACTAGTTTTCCAACTTCATTCTGCACATTACTCCCCCCCCCCCCCAAAAAAAATAGTTAGTACTGTAGATACGGTAATTTATACGTGCCCCCCACTCCTTTATTCCATGAACTGTTGATTGATATCTCTACCTGATTTTCAAGCTTGCTTCCATACAGTAATACAGCTTTTATTGATTACTGTACTTTTTTCTCATTTCACAGCTTTTACACTTCACTTTATTCATTATATATTTATGTATTTGTTAATCTAAATGTTATGTCTCCCGCTATTCACATAACCTTAACCAATTATTTTACCCATGCTGAAAGTTAGTAGGTAAATATTAATTGCTGTTGATTATTATGTGATTCCTGATTATTATGTGATCCCTGATTATTATGTGATCCCTAAACTGACTTTTGTTGCCTACTACTACTGTAAATATATTAAACAAAACAAAAGTCATCCTCACACTTATCTCCCATTGTGTATTCCCACTGCAAATATCAAATATTTATGTCTCCTTTCATTCTTAATTTATCTATATATTTTTATGTCTCAAACAATGTATACATATTTGAAGAAATAAGAAACAAGGGTGCCTACTAGTGCAATAGGGTAACAATATATACCAAAGTGTAATATCAACAACAAAATGTAAAACATGTAAGACTTATCTGATAACGCACAGTAACTCCATGGACTGCTCTCCATATTCATGTTCTTTAGTAATAGAGCTCAAAGATAACACATAGAAAGGACCTAGTATAATCCCATTTACATATAGAAAACAATCAATAAAAACAGAAATCACACTTCCAATAATAAAAAATAATTTAGTCTCGCAGTATCTCAATATTCAGAGGACTAATGGTTTGATTGTTTCATGTCTTTGTATGTCATTTGCTTGTACTAAGGGCCTGATTCATAGATGTACGCTAAAGGCACCACCATTGTGTCTTTGTATGCAGCGGCTGGGCTAAAATATGCAGCCACAGAAGGTGTCTTGTGTTAAAATACGCCCACTGTTGGCTTCTGTGATCCGCTGACTGCGTCCAAAGCCAGAGCATTGTATCCTCTATGTGAACATCGGGTGGCCATCAGACATCTCAGGTTACTCAGGCTGTCTGGCAAATCCAGGCCCTGAAAAAAATTGGTGTCACAGGACCAGATTTGCACACGCGCATGAGCGGATCCTGTGCAAGCGCAGAACATCAAAGCTCCATAAATCTTTGAATCGGGCCCTAAGATCCCCTCATACTACAATGCTGCATAGCATGTTAGTTCTTTTAAAAATTAAGGTAACAATAATAATCTTCTCTATTATTTTTATTGGATAGACATATTTAATATCTATTATGATGCTGGTATAAAGAGCCAAAGAAATATGGGATATGTTGATATTCAGAGAGTTATGATTGAATACAACACTACTGCTAATGTTCAATGCAGAGTTTATTTGAGTGTCCAAATCATAATTCAGAGAGTCTTCTATTGGCACATATACATTACAGAAGGCAATTTAGTGATAACATGCAGTACAGAGAACTGAGAGAGGGGGGCACGTACTATTTTCCCGGGCCCAGGCATGTTGGAGGGGCCCGGTGGGGGGCTGAGTCCTGCAGCCTGCCCCCCACCTCCACCGCTACTTTAGTTCGGGCTGGGAGAGAGAAGACTAACTACAGCTGCTGCAGCAGCCTCTCTCCCCAGCCCAGCAAAGAAGCTGCTGCTACAGCGATCAGTTCTCTCTCTCTATATGAGTGGGGAACAGCGATTGCGCACCGACACGAGGCACCCCTTGTGCGGTGCACATGGCCACTTTAAGGCCGCATTCTTAAGGGTTTTTAGTGTAAGGAAGGGGCCTGGTCACACCTACCTGGGTTGGCAACGCTCTCTCCCTGTACTGTACCTGGGCCCGGCAAAGCTTTCGGCAGCCCTGCAGAGAATTTTCTACAAATTATTATGCAATACGTAGAGCATTCTGGTGAACACTATGCAATACAGAGAACATCTGTAATATACAGTTGCCTGTCATCTGGAGGTCCAGGTAAAATGCCAATGGTGAAGCAAGCCAGGGCCAGTAATGAATAGGGGACCCTGAGTAACAAGACCCCTTATGCGATAGTACTAACACCCCTGTGGAAACAACTATATAAAACAAAATACAAAAACACAAAATGTGAAGATGTAAAGATGCTAATGTAATGTCTGAAGATATGTCTCCAAGCAGGACAATAGTGACATTATTTACATTTGAATGCATGAACCAATTGATTCCTAATTAATGAACTGAACAAAAAAAGGTATACATGTTATGAGGCACCTAAACCCTCATTATTTGTGATTAAAAAAAATACTTTTAATGTTTTTCTAGTTAAAATCATTAAATGTGATGGTCCATATATATAACAAAGTATTTAATAAAGGTACGGCAATATATTTAATTAAAACCGATACAAAAATATCCACATGAGTGAAAGTGAATAATAGAAACAAAAAGTGAGAATAATGTAGTTAGTTAGGAGAACCTGACGGTGAATCCTGTAATACCACTATGGGGAAAGTGACATACTGTACAAGTTTCTATTTCAGTGACAAACTCTGAATAGGTTGTTAGGATTCAGCTTTCTCTAATGCAGAGTTTGCCTGCTGCTGAGATAATTCTGGATATTATGTATCCAAAAAGCTGCAATATTTACAAATAATTTGTAGTTCTTTCTAATATCAAACTATGGGCCAAATTCAATAAGTTTTGCATCCACGAATAAGTTCCGCCTACCCGACTTTTCACCTACATCGCGTGTTTTGGACGCGAAACTTATCGTGCTCCTCCCTGCTTTTTGCTGTATTCAATTCCTAAACAGGCGAAAGCGACAAGCGGTGAATGCAGAACAGGCGGAAAGTACTGTCAGAATTGGGGAAATCATCCTGAACCCCCCAAAAAGATGCACTAACATTTGGGATCAATGTAGAAGTGTTCCAATAGTCCTAATAAAACTATTTGGGGTACTATAGTTGTTCAAAATCCTTGTTATTAGCGTCCTTGCAAAAGTGGTGAGGAATGGCATTAAGCAGTATTTTGTGGTGAAAATAAGTAGTCCTATCAAATTTGGGGTACTTGAAAATGGGTACTAGCATATTTTTATGTCTCTAAAGTGAAGTTTAAGAAAAAGTGAAATTCCTCCGTCATACAAGCACCTGCAATCCCAAAAACACTTAGCACCTTCTTAGAGCACCCCCAGGGAAGCTTATTCCTGTTATCTTTTGGAGTTGTCCACCCACTTTTTTAATTTTCGCCCCATATTTCTAAGGTGTTTTTTAGAGTGTTCCTGGAATTTAATTTTTTTTGGGGGGGGGTGAATTGTTCTTTGGGGGGAGGGGGGGTGTACCAAGGGTTCTGAAAGGTTTCCCAACATCTGCACACCAAAATATAGATTTGACACTTTTTTTCTCCTGCTATTCTGTGGAGAAAAAGTTTCACCTATATCAGTGTCCTGACTTTCCACATAGGCGAAAATGGACGAACTGAATACGGAGATACATTTTCAAGCAAAATTTTTGCATAAAAAGGGCGAAAACAGCTTTTTGCAGCTAATTGAATACGGCCCATAGGTATAGGTTCTTGTGAGCTGGAGAGTAAAAACTCTTATTAGCAGACAGTGTACAGGTCTCTCTATCAGACACTGTCTATCTATAGTACTTTACTGTGACATTACTGTGATAATTTATGCCACTCTATTAGTACCAGTATTTTGCGTATAATGGTCTGGTTTGTGATCTTGGCACCCACAAATATATATAGGGCCTGATTCAGAGTTGTGCGCAATGCAGAAGTTCACACAGTTGAGCGATTATCGGTTAAGTATACATGTGTAACAGCTGCAATGCGCATACGAGGTGATTGAATTGTGGGATAAGCTAGCACAGGTGATTTATTAGCAAGTGATTGCCAGACAGGGGACATTTTATGAGAGGTAACGGGGAGTGGGGAAAAAATGTTTTGGGTGTGTCAGGACCATTTTTAGGGCGTGTACCAGCCACCGACTGCGATCCTGTATGCAGGAAACATGGCTCCGGTATCTCAGTTACAGCAGACATTCATGACCATAGGCTCACTCAGGATGTCGATGTTTGTATGATCTGTGCCCGAGGCTGCATATGTGTTTGCAGTTGTGGACAGCTGTGATGGCTCAGGTGTACGTCTCACTTTACACCTTCACAGCTGCTGTAACATTAGCGTTCAACTCTGAATTAGGCCCATAGTTGGCTGGTTACAGTGTGGTGTTTCTGATATGAGAAGTTTTCCTGTTATTAATGTACTAGGTCTGACTCTGAGGGGACAGGCAGGACAGTCTACTTAAACATATTGAACCTTGATGCATTTTTTTAAATGATTTGATAGATAACCTTGATATACAGAAACATTCTTGCAGGAACAAAAGAGAGAGGTAGGACCCATACCAGTATCTTGCCTAGGGCCCCATGGAGTCTTAGCCTGTCCTTACTACTACCCCTACCCCGTCCCTCCTACCAATACCACCATCACTCCCACCACCTCCCCCAGCTGCCATGTGTTGCTACTACCCCTACCCAGTCTCTCCTACCACTACCGTCTTCACCCCCACCCCCTCCCCCAGCTACCATGTGTCGCTACTACTACCCCTACCTATCAGATACTTAAAGAAAATTTTTGGATTTACCCTCGGTGCCGTTTACCCTAGTTATGCCTCTTGCCCGGGGCTTTGCTATGACTTCTGCAGTGGAGACAAATTTATTTGTGGCAACTTATCACTTAAGGTGCATACACATGTAACAATTTTGTAACCAACGATTTTCTGTCAGATTTTCCCTTGAAAAAGTGAACAATTTTTTGAAGTGTAATGTACGATTTTTTGAACGATGAACGCATAATGTTCCTTCCCTTAATGAAAATCATCATGTTGGATAGTCTGAAATGGACGATGAACGATAACTACAAACAGGAGTGCGCATTTGTGATTATCGTTCATCGTAATAACTCATAAACTGAACGATTTTTTTGAACGATTTAATGATAACCACGTCGTTATCGAAAAATCGTTAAAAAAATCGTTATGTGTGTATGCACCTTTAGTGGTTAGATAGACAAGCAGTGGCCACTGAGTATACCTAAATGAATGGTTCTGCTATTTCAATGTTTATGGAAACAAGAGACTTTGATAATGTCCTCATAAGTCTTTCAGAAATCAACATTTGTATATGTCGGGCAGCCCAGATGCACATTGGCTAGTATTGCTACATTTCAGCTCTGAGGTAAAGGTTTGATTCAGTGTTTGCGCTTTGGGTTAACTGACTTTCTATAATATGGTAACTACTAATGTGTGTGGTAGGGAATGTAGACTGAGCTACAGAGGGTATGGACTGATTGGAATGATATTCTTTGTACAGCACTGAGTAATTTGATCAATAAGCTAAATAAATACCATAAAATATAGTAGACTTGTCTATCATTCTGTTAGCCTAACTTACGTGTAATTTTCCATTAATAATATATACTAAAGGTTATGGTTAAACTCCAAAGGCTGGTTGATATGTTTTATGTTTAGTAGGAGAAAAGGGAGGGTAGGCAAACTCTTATATAGAATTAAATCTCATGTCGATAAAAAGACTTTCCATTTTCTAGCACACACCTGGAAATAAATAGCACCTATTACAGATTGTAATGAATCAGGAACCCTTGATTATAACCATAGGTGGCAATGCAAATTAGCTGCTATTGAAAAGCCTTGTATAAAGTGGAATTAGACATGCAGTGATGCAATACAAAAATAGATATTGACAAACCTTCAAAACTATCACTATAGTTCATCAGTCAGGCCAAAATCTCACTCTCACATTACTATAACATTTATCTCCCACTTCAAACACAGGGGAGATTTATCAAAGCTTGGAGAGAGATTAAAGGGTCTATTTACTAAGCAGTGTTAGGAGACAGAGTGAAAAGTGATAAGGTGCCAGCCAATCAGCTCCCAACTGCCATCTCACAGGCTGGGTTTTAAAAATGACAGTTGGGAGCTGATTGGCTGGCACCTTATCACTATCTTATCACTTTTCACTCTGTCTCCTAACACTACTTAGTAAATAGACCCCTAAGTACCAACCAATCAGCTCCTACAGTAACGTTAATTTTTCAAATACAGCCTGTAAAAATGACACTTAGAAGCTGATTGGTTTGTACTGTAACTCTTTTCACTTATTCCTCTCCAAGCTTTGATAAATCTCCCCCATAATTTTGTTTTAGCTTCTCTCCAGCTATCAACTATATGGAAGCAGGATTCAACCACTAGCTGCTCCTGTAGTGTAGTGAAAGCAACTAATGGTCCTGCTTCCATAAAGTTGGCAATTGCAGAAAAGGTAACAGAAAATTAAGTTTCATAGCAGTGTATATAACCTCAAATAAACTACAATACTCAAAAGAAGATTAAATAATGTGATATATTCTAAACTAAAGTTCAATGCTACCATGTTTTATTGCAAATATGTATATCTGGAAAGAGATAGTTTAAGAAAATTATTTTAAAAAAGGGAAATATATGTGGACACATTCATCAATATGCCCCTAAGACCCACCTGATACTTTGTTATTTGACTTGCTGTGAATTGCAATACCATATTACAAGAGCAATTCAATATTGCTTCACTGCCGGGATGGCTGGTCTAAACAGCAGCCATCCCCATGATACCTACCACCACAGGTGGAGGAACATTACACTGTCAGGCCTGACCCAACAATGTTAGAGCGAATGTGTGAACTAAGTTCACGCATGTGCACTGCCAGAGAGGACGCAGGGCGGAGGGCTTCCAGTTTTCAGAGTTTGATTAATGATGTTCCCCATACCAATGTATAGGAACTTTGGACAGTATCAGGACTGCAAGGTAAGCAAGAGAGAATAGCCCTAATACTTAATTCCTACAAAAGAAGGTGAAAATCAATTTTTTCACCTACTTTAAGGAATGATGAATGGGCCTCTTAAGAGAAGGTTCTTTATTGGCTTCTTATATCTTTTATATGCAGTGACATAGAATTACTGTATGTGTTATGGAAAAAAAAGACTCTCCTGTAAACTCATTCAAATGTGAGAATAGAGAATGCTGGCTAATATTTCCACTGAAATCAAGTTGGCTGCATGTAATTCTGGTTGTTATTCCTGTTCCAAGAACTAATAAATATTACAGATACAGTGGCTATAAAAAAAATCCCCATACCCTGTAAAAATCCTTACCTTTTGTAACATTACACTCTGGAAAATAAAGGTTTATTTACACATTACTGTATAACCCTCAACATGAAAGTGAAATAACTTTTACACAAAATATTAGCAAATAATATAATTTAATCCCTAAAATACCTGACTTGCCTAAATAATCATACCCTTAGAGTTATCATTATAAATTTGCTCAGGTACAAACAATGACCTTCCAGATCACACAACAGACTAATTTACCACCACCTGACCTCAATTGATTACATCCATATAAATGAGGCTGTTCCTTGAGAATTCCACTACCTGCAGAGCATGGTAATGTAAAGAATTCACCATGGTTGGATAGGTGCTTTCAAAAAGGGCTTTGGGATAAAATTGTGGAAAGGCACAAGTTAGGTGAAGGATACAAAACATTTCAAAGCCTGTAACTTTCCAAGTACAGTTCAAAGCATTGTTAAGATATGGAAATTGTATGGCGCCACTGACACCTTGCCTAAAACAGGCCGTTCCTGAAAACTGGCACAAAACCAGGAGTATATTGAATAAGGAAGCTATCAAGACACCAACAGCTACTTTGAAGAACTTACAAGTCTTTATAGCTGAGATTGGTCCAACTGTACATGTGACAACTATCTTATAAGCTTTTCACAAAGCTGGGTATGGCAGGGTTACAAGCAAAAAAGACTCTTTTCAAAAAGCCACACTTAAGGTGGGTACACAATAGGCGATTAGGAAAGATAGTACGATTACGGCATCGTAATTGTACAGTCGTTAATGATCCCCTGTAGTAACTACACTGAACGATATGTCGTTCAGTGTAGGCACCCTCCATCATTCGTGAACATGGCCAATCTGTCGTTATCTGCAGATTGGCCTGCATGCTCAGGTGATGATAGATATCGGAAACGACCAGCAGGAGAGCTCATCGCTGGTCGTTTCCGACATCATAGTGCACGATTACTGAACGATTGCATGATTACGATGTCGTAATTGTGCAATCACTCAGTAATATCGCCAAGTGTGTACGCACCTTAAGTCTTGAGTGCGCTTTGCAAAAGACACTTGGAAGAGTTTGATGCTATGTGGCAAAAGGTTGTATGGTCAGATCAGGAGCGTCTTAAGAGAAGAGACGGCCTGTGTGCATTCCCCATCCGAGGCTACCTCCTCTTTCCCTGGCGGCTGGCAGCATCAATGGACTGTGGGCACTAGAGTGTGCCCAGAGTCTACTTACATGTGCAGATCACTGGGGAAATGGCGCGGTGGCCATTTTCCCTATTTTGAGCAGCGCTGAGACACCCGACACAGGATTTTGGAGAGGTAAGTTTTAGATAATATGGGTGTTTGGTGTGCGGTGCGGGCTCCCCCTGGACCCGGGGGCCCATGTGCACCACACACACTGCACCTATTATAAATACGCCCCTGGGTCAGATGGGCCCAAGATAGTATCTTTTGAACTGAACTCCAGTTTTTAGAAGAGGAGTTGTTGCCCATAGCAACCAATCATATTCTAATATTATCTTCTAGAAGGTGTTAGATAAATGATAATGACAATCTGACAACAACTCTACTTCTAAAAACTCACACTTTAGTAAATATACACCTGAGTGTCATTTGGGATGTAATAATAACCTGCAATAAAACATCCAAATGTTGTTCTAGAGTCTAGACCTTGCTCTATCTGTTAGGCAATGATGTAGCAATGCCACTAAACAGGGCCATAATTAGGGTAGTGCGACTGCACCGCAGAGCAGGGGGCTCTGTTTGGGCCTGTCAATTTTTTTATTTATTATCATTCTTACTTGTAGCTTCCTTTTTTTTTATCCCCAGCATCTTCTGGCTGCCCCAGGAGTACCTCCAGGGTTGGACTGGCCCACATGGGTACAGGGGAAATCCCTGGTGGGTTCCACTGCCTGAGGGCTCCACCTTCTCTTTTAAAGGCAGGTTTCAAACAGTGCACTTGAATTATACATTGTTACTCTATTACAGAGTCACTTGATAGAGCCGGAACACGGATGAACAGACCATGCACTGTAGTATCCATGTTGTCTGTAGGCTATGTCCTCTATAATGGTTAGCCAAGCCTCTGTGGTGGCTGTCCACACCCCTCTGGAGGTTGGCCACACCCTTTAAGCATGGGCCCCTACCATTGCCTTCCTCTGTTGGTCCCTTCATGCCTCAGTCCAGCACTGAGTACCCCTATCTCATCCCTGGCCCTTCCCCACCCTTCAGGTGCACTATCTTATGTCCCTATTTAAAAAATGAAGGGGGGGGGGCAATGCTCTCTCTGGCACAGGGCACCAAAAAGTCTAATTACGGCTATGCGCTAAACATCTGTCACATTAGCTACACAAGGGCCATGAGCAGTGAAGCCCGGCCTGTGCAGTGACTGAGATCGCAGTAGTCAATGTACTTTTAGCAATAGAAGAAGTTCTGCTAATGTTATAGTGAATTGCCCATGGATCATAGTTACTTGATATGTAATCACTGTGCCCACTGTGATATGTAATCGCAGGAACCACAGTAAATTTGTGTTTATAAATGTGACATATTTTCTCACTGCAATCCCTCAAAATTATCTCAGGAAAGTCTGGGAGAACCCAAGATTAGGGTGAGGCCTCCGAGACTCAAAGTAGAGCAAACAATTCTTCAGGAATATATAAAAAAAGTCAAACCCTCGGTAACTGGCGCAAAAGAAGCAGCCCATAGAATGATTCAACATAAGAAATTTTCACCCAATTTCAAAATGCAACTTCAATAAAAAATTAACATGTGACTCAAAAGAATAGGCACTAAAATAATATTGCATTCCTTTATGGAAGATGCTGGTGACCATCAAGGAAAATCTGAAGTGCTGAAGTGTCTCTCTCATCAAGGTCCTCCAATGTATACGTGATGTCATAAAACAGAAAAAATATGCATATGTGTAATAAAGTTTTATCACTCCAATATAGGCAACAAAGATGTAAAAGAATTCTTGAAGGTGTAGTATGGTCAAGTGAAGCAAACGTACCCCAACTCACACTGAATAGTGTAATTTCTCACGTATCAAGGTTTCTTTTTTTTTCCCCTCCTCCACCACTCTCTTTAAAGAGACAAGTGCCCCATATTCAAAATTTCACAAAAGGGAATAGGCTAGCGTACCCTACTCACTAGAAATATAGTTGTTTTAAGCACATCAAGGTTTCTTTAAAGGAGCTGTAAGGATAAAATGGGCGTACCCCACTCACGGTAAATGTGGCTGATTTCAAGCATGTAGCGGTTTCTTTTGTGTGTATCCAAAAAAGATTGATAAATTGGTAAAATTCAAATCCACATCTGGTTTATTGGTACAGGGAAAAAAAACATACAATGGGAATACAAAAAAATTCAAAAGACCAAATCCAATAAATTTGGATTTACTTGGTTTGTCAAAACCAAGTGTGTGAACAGCAATCCTTTGAAAAACCAACCAGGTTTGCCAGTTTTTTTATTCGTTGGATTTAATCTTATTTTGGACTCCAAAAAGTTTTGTACAAACAACTATATACACAAACTGTTTATTCTTTTTCTTTTTTGATTTATCTTTTGTTTTCATTTTTAAAGTCGTCTTTTTACATTTTTATTAGATTTGGTCTTTTGAATTTTTTTGTATTCCCATTGTATGGATTTTTTTCGCTGTACCAATAAACCAGATGTGGATTTGAATTTTACCAATTTATCAATCTTTTTTGGATACACACAAAAGAAACCGCTACATGCTTGAAATCATCCACATTTATCGTGAGTGGGGTCCGCCCATTTTATCCTTACAGCTCCTTTAAAGAAACCTTGATGTGTTTAAAACAACTTTATTTCTAGTGAGTTGAGTACGCTAGCCTATTCCCTTTTGTGAAATTTTCAATATGGGACACTTGTCTCTTTAAAGAGAGTGGTGGAGGAGGGAAAAAAAAAGAACCTTGATACGTGAGAAATTACACTATTCAGTGTGAGTTGGGGTATGCTTGCTTCACTTGAACCTACTACACCTTCAAAAATTATTTTACATCTTTGTTGCCTACATTGGAGTGATAAAACTTTATTACACATATCTATATTTTTCTGTTTTATGACATCACGTATACATTGGAGGACCTCGATGAGTGAGACACTTCAGCACTTCAGATTTTCCTTGATGGTCATCAGCATCATCCATAAAGGAACATAATATAATTTTAGCGCCTATTCTTTTGAGTCACATTTTCATTTTTTATTGAAATTTTTCGGCACTAGCTATTACCTTCATGAAAGCCTGCACCACCTCAATGATCGGATGGACAATTAGTGGTGCAATTAGCATCTTCACACTTTTGATGCATTCAAATAGCACCATCAAGTCAAGCTCTTTTTTTCATACCTTGCTGTTGAGGTACAGTTTGTAAAGGGAGGTATGTCTTAAGTAAGGCTTTTCTAAGTGATTACCAAGAGTTTGCTTATAAAAAAAATTACTGTATCCTTTAAAATGAGAACAGCTTAGATTCATTTGCCTGTGTCTTACATGCATGTAATAATTAATACATTTATGTTTGTTTTTTGACTAATTAGTTAACATTTGGGTTAGCTATTAGTTTTATCTACCTATGTTTGATTTACTATATTGATAAAAATGGAAGGCTCGAGATGCAGGGTCTGATTCAGAGTTGCAGGCACATGTGTGCTGGGACATAATGCTTGAAAAGAAATGAGGATGTTTGTCTGTAATCAGAGTTGCCAGTATATTTGTGGTCTCATAGCCCCCATTAATTTGTTTGTAGATGTAGCCATTATCGCTGTCAGTGTGGACTTGCACCAGCTCATGCTTGGTGCAAGAGATGTGTCTGAATCAAATGTATTTCTGCATATGGTCATCTCTAATTAGTCCGTAACTCTGCTTATACGCCCCCAATATACTGTCAGAATATGTAACCTAAGTGCAAATGCCCATTGCCATCCAGTTTGGCCAATTCAAAAGCAAGTGAGATTAAACTGAGACACACACAACTCTGATCACTCATAGATGTGTGCACTTGGCTCCAATGCATGCGCAGTTTGTACAAATTGTGAAATCTGTCTGCAAAGCATGCAACTCGGTATCAACCCCACAGTATGGAGCCAGCATTGTGTAATAATTACTGACAGTGAGCCAAAATCAGCTTCTGAATCAGAACAGTTTCTACCCAATATCGCTTAAGATGGTTCATCGAGGGCAGTAAGGCCCAGAACCAGTAAGTTGGTGGATGAAGTAAGTGTAAGCATTGAGGAAGAAAAGCACAGGGCATGGTGCTCTAACCCAAAACAATTTAGTCTCACCAGTTATTGGTCATTTTGGGAGGCCTCCTATGACCTCTATCAAACCAATAGTAATGGATATCACTGCCAATACCTGAATAACTCCAGATATAACAAACAATCACAATTGTTTAATCATTTTTATTAAAGACAACATTTTGGGTCATACTAGGCCACTGTTACGATCAACAAGGAACCACCATGTAAGACCCCTAGAGTCATGACAGTGAGGTCTTCTGCCAATAACAGTCACCCACTGTTCCCTTAGAGCTGGATACGCTCACCAGTACTTAGGTGCCCACCTGGTCTTAGACTCAGGACAGTAGGGGCTTACACGACAATCCTGATGATCAATGGATGAGTAGCGGCTGATGGTGGTACAGGCTGATAAGGTCACAATGGTAGTCGTCTGTAATGAGACCAGAATGTGAAGTAGTGACCTTGAGGGTCTAGGTGTGACTTGTGAGGCAAGGTGCGCCTTGATCGCTGAGGTGTGACTGGTGTGGCAAGGTGCGGGCTTGAGGGCTGAAGTGCGGCCTCGAGGGCCAAAGTGCAACAAGTGTACCAAAGTGCGGCCTTGGACACCAAGAAGTGAGTACTACAGGGAACATTTGGCTGTGGGTGCAGTGTTGTAATCGGGTGAGCGGAGGAGTGGTTTAATTAAAGGCAGGGAAAACAGCTAATTGCCAGCACCCACACCCGGCAGTACACAAACTCCACTCTGCTATTCTAATCCCAGCCTCCTTATACACTCCTCTCATGCAAAACTTGGAGCTGGATACCTAGAATAGGTTGTATACTATATATCTACACTGCATCGCTATATATCATTTTAAAAAGATGCAGAATTTTATAGAGATTTTAAATTGCATTGATCTGTTAAATAATACCAACATATGCTCTTATGAACCAAGGGCCAAATTCAATAATTCAATTAGATGCAAAAAGGTGGAAACTTTTCACCTGGTGCACTTTCTGCCGCATTTGCCTTTTTGAGATGCAATTTTGTGGCATACGCGTCGCCGCGATTCATCGTATTCAATTGCAGAACAGACGAAAAGACAAATAGGTGAATGCATACGGAAAGTACTGATTATATTGGGGGAATCAGTCTGAACCCCAGAAAAAGACGCACTAACATAAGAAATCACTACAGATGTGTACTATTAGCCCTAATAAAATACCTATTTCGCTACTTTAAATCCTTTCCCAACATACTTTTTACATTTGCACCCCAAAAATGACATGTCTTTTTTGGGGTGTTTTAAGGTTTTTTTGGGCTACTTTATCATTAAGGTGGGTGTCCAAAGGGTTCTGAATCAATTCCCCATATTTGTACCCCAAAATAGAGATTTTGCACAACTTTTCGCCTGCCATTTAGTTGAGAAACTTTTCCGCCTGTTTGTGCCTATTGATTTTCCACTTAGGTGAGCTGGTCCTGGAATTGAATACAGCGAAAAGACACAAACAGGTTAAAAGCGGCAATAGGCTAAACTTTTTCGTCTATTTCGCCTTTTCGCCTCTAATTGAATTCAGCCCTAAGTGAGAGAAAAGTGCTTTTAATTTTAGAAGCCCTTTGAAATGTTGCTCTGTCTATTAGATTGTTTCCAGTTAGATTAATATATGTTACATTCTTTTCTACTGAGCCACAATTTCATAAATTGTTACATCTACCGTACTTTTGAACAGAGATTTTATATGTGATAGAATATATAGTATATGCTTTTTAATGTTTATTAAATGAATTAACCATGAGTTGGATTTTATATATTTTTTGAATATTGGAAATATAGGCGCTCCAACTTAAATCTATTACATTTTATTCATACAGTGTCATTTTGGGAAGAACCATGAGGGAGAAATTATGACTGCTATTTCCATTTTTATATCCCTAGCTGAATTAATTTTACCATGGCTGACTAAATATTTTAACTGGAAGAATTAACCCTAAAATAAATTCATATGTCTTAGTAAAAATATCAAAATGCCATCATATAGATTGGCATTCCTTTAAATGCCCACATATACTGTGTATATATATATATATATATATATATATATATATATATAGCTGTGTATTTATTTAGACACATTCTGAGAACTGGATTGTACTTTGTGACTTTATGCCTATTATTTGTTTGCTGGTGCCTTGGGTACACCTTTCCTCTTTGTGATGGGAATAATCTGAATATATTTTTCTTCTTATATGAATAGAAAAATAATATTGAGAGAATCTCTATGGTATTTTCAAGAATAAACTAAGCATAGCAACAAGCATCTATTTTAGCTGATTCTGGGGAATAAGTTAAGCTGGGCATCCACTATACAATTTTCTGTCAGATATCTGTCCAATCTGGCCGGTTGGAATGAAAACCTGGTAATGCATGGGAGCAAATGACAATTGTCCATTTGCTCACAAACACTGGAAAATAGCCAAAGATGGTTGATCAATCAAATTGGTTAAAACTTAAAACACAAATTTAACCAATTTGAACAATTTTTTTGTCCTTTTTTTCAGTGTTTAATACCATATGATCGACTGTTATTTGCTCCCATACATTACCAGGTTTTCATTCCAACCAGCCAGATTGGACAGATATCTGACAGAAAATTGTACAGTGGATGCCCACCTTTACAGTGCCTGATTTTTCCATATCAACAGATTTGCTGAATTTCTGCTTTTTTTTAAACAAAAATGTTTAAACATTGATACTTTATTATTTCGGAAGAGTCATCAGTTAAATTCACAGCATTGTTCTAGTACTGTTGAGAGTTCTGTTCTGTTCAGAGTACAGTGAATACACAGATGTGTTACTGTACTTCCATACACAGGAGAAGTAGCCAAGAGTACATTATAATGTGTTTCCCCATTTCCATAAATTGCTTGAATAAATAGTGTTTCTGAAGTGAAGAACTAGTAAAAAAATATATTTTTTTAAGCCACTATCCACTGAAGTTAATAAAAAAAAAACTGAACTTTATAATTTTCATTAGACCTTTAAATGAAAAGCCTGAATTAATTAATTTTAATTTTTTTACAACATTTAACCAGGTTTATTCCTGAATTATTTCATTGCCTACATATTGTAGTACTCTATAGCTTTGCTTTATACTGGCAGTTCTGTGGTGTATTCCATTTGTAGTTACCTCATGTGAATATAGTGGTGTCAGTTTGAGAATCTCTTTCCCCAGTGGGATTTTGTGAGAGTACGTCATATGTTTTGATTTTAATTATTAAGACAATTTTTTCTGCCTGTGGACATGGTTTTGATAGTCACTTTCTTTTTACTTGGAAAGACCGACAAGAATTCTCTAGTAACTCAATTTTAGACAGAAGCAGATAAATCTTCAAACAGGCGACCTCAGAAAACAACACAACCAACTGTGATGGGAAACAATATGAGTATATGTCATGTTCATTTACACAACAATATACAACATTCCATTTTCTGGACACATAGGTTGGAATGGAAAAACACAGCAGGAATAAAATAAATAGGATGAACTATATAAGACCATTTCCTCATCTAAATTCACTATACAAACTTACAGGGAAAGTAAAAACATACAGCCTATCGGAGGTTGCGTATTACTGAGCATATAAACCACCAAAAACAAATTGGAGATTTTAGTGAACTAAATATGACCCTTATGACCACTTCCAATCCTCTGCAGCAGGTAGCTATGTTCCAGGGGGTGCTTCTCCTGATAGTGACTGATAGCTTTTCAGAAATTGATTGGATTTATTTATTCATACACAAGGGCAGATGTCAGGGCAAGACAAAAGTATTCAGAATCAGCATTTTCACATAATCCTAAATATGTGGGAGAGACTTCTCCTGCTGTAATTGACTATGGACCATACTTGCCTATTCTCCCAAAACTCTGTGCACAATGGCTTTGTTATGCAGAAGCGATGCATTATCATTCTCCCACAAGAAAGGCACTCAGTTTATGATTTAAGATGTCTTAGGCATCATCACAGAATATCCCATAAATGCACTATTGGTTCCAGATCTGGTAACTGATAGGCTATGACATATGTATAACATCAGTGACATGCTCGTCAACTCATTGTATGACCACATGTGATCTGTAGATACTGTAGGGGATTTGTCCCGTGATGATTACTCAGTATTATTAAATTCCGATTAGCACTGACCTTGCCTTCTACTGGAATGGATGCACCCCAGCCATGCCATAAAATACATCCCACAACATGACAAATCCACCAGAAGCCCTCTCTGTGGTAGAAACCATTTGTGTATTTGTCCGTTGTCAAGAACATTGTGAAGGATGACTCATTTCATTACTTCAGTGCTTCTCAAACTCAGTCCTCAGGACCCCAAACAGTTCACTTTTTCCAGGTCACCCAGCAGGTGCACAGGTGTATTCATTACTCACTGACACATTTTACTAGATTCACAGATGGAGCTAATTATTTCACTTGTGATTCTGTGAGGAGATCTGGAAAACACGCACTGTGTGGGGTCCTGAGGACCGAGTTTGAGAACCTGTGCACTGCTTCATCTTCTTACACTGCTTTTTAGTCCATTGCTTTTGCATTTGGCATCACGGCACAAGTATACATTGGCAGGTGTGATGAGTGGTTTAGGCTCTGCAACCCAACAACAATATCCTGGGCTGTGTAGTTCTTGTCAAGCCATTTGTGATGCTATTGGAACCATAATTTAAATATTGTATGCATGGCTATAATTATCCAGGACTTTGTGTATACACCAATCTTTGCCCTGTGCTGATATCTGTAAGGCATACAGTACATGGCCATTCACATCACTTTAGCAATTAAGCTGTTTCGGCCATTGAAGCTCCTGCCAAATGCACCTCAACAATCACTCTTTTTTTTAATCACTGAAATCTCTTCTTACAGCCATATTTATATAGACAGAAGCAGTCCAGCAATTTTATACACAATGCTGACCATGCTGAGACATTATATGTATAAATAATGCAGGAGCCACACCTGTGCTACCGACCTTGCTTTCAATATGCTTAGTGTCTATCATTTGTGAAGGCGATTCCTTTCCTTGTCCACAACCTGTATTTTACTCTAAGGGTTTCATTTTAATTTTGGGGTTTAGTGTACATTAAATGAATAAGCTTGTAATACTGAAATCAGTTAAGGACACTAGAAGACGCACCTGGAATTTACAGGAAACCAGAGTGGAACTTAGCATCAGAAAATATAGGGTAAAAAAAATATACATTTATATTGGCTAATTTTGTAAACTGAGACAGTTCAACATAGATTAGTATATAGGGAAGGCTGCAGCCTCAACATTGCTAAAAGTTCTAATAAAAAAAACAACAACATATTATTTGCTTAACTAAAATAATTGTAATATCAGGTGGAGAGCCATTACTATTGGAGTTGTAGGAATTATATAGATATCTACTGCCAATGAGGAGAATTTGTAGGTCTTTGGAATTGCTGCAGTACTAATATTTGTCATATTATTTATATAGTTTTCAGATTTCCAGATCCAGTTCCATAAATCTATACATTAATAAATAAAAGTAAAGCAAAATTGTGTAATTGTATATGAAATGTAATAGCTCCGAACTTCCGATGCTGCTTGGATTTATGTGAGTATCCCTGGATTTTTAAAGTGACAATCTTTTTAAAGGCTAAACCAAAAAGAATGTCATTTATAAAAATATAGGGAGATTCGTATAAATCCGCACAGCGTTGGAAGTTCGGAAGCTATTACATTTAGCCCTACATCTTTTTGCAAAATGGGCAACCTGTAACTGACATTATGCATATAATGCCTTTCTCTGTCACCGCCATAGACCTCTCTCTGTCACCTCCACAGGAAAGGAAGAGGCTTGTGGAGGTGACAGAGAGAGGCCTGTGGAGGTGACAGAGACAGGCCTGTGGAGGTGACAGAGAGAGGCCTGTGGAGGTGAGAGAGAGAGAGTCCTGTGGAGGTGACAGAAAGAGGCCTGTGGAGGTGACAGAGAGAGGCCTGTGGAGATGACAGAGAGAGGCCTATGGAGGTGACAGAGAGAGGCCTGTGGAGGTGATAGAGAGAGGCCTGTGGAGGTGACAAAGAGAGGCCTGTGGAGGTGACAGAGAGAGGCCTGTGGAGGTGACAGAGAGAGGCCTGTGGAGGTGATAGAGAGAGGCCTGTGGAGGTGACAAAGAGAGGCCTGTGGAGGTGACAGAGAGAGGCCTGTGGAGGTGACAGAGAGAGGCCTGTGGAGGTGACAGAGACAGTCCTATGGAGGTGACAGAGAGAGGCCTGTGGAGGTGACAGAGAGAGGCCTGTGGAGATGACAGAGAGAGGCCTGAGTAGGTGATAGAGAGAGGCCTGTGGAGGTGACAAAGAGAGGCCTGTGGAGGTGACAGAGAGAGGCCTGTGGAGGTGACAGAGAGAGGCCTGTACAGGTGACAGAGAGAGGCCTGTGGAGGTGACAGAGAGAGGCCTGTGGAGGTGGCAGAGAGAGGGTTGTGGTGGGAGCAGAGAGAGGGTTGTGGTGGGAGCAGAGAGAGGTCTATGGAGGGGCAGAGAGATATCTGTGGTAGTGGGCAGAGAGAAGCCTGTGGAGGGGGCAGCGAGAAGTCTGTGGAGGGGATAGTGCGAGCTATGTGGAGGGCACTGATAAAAGGTTAAATATCCCATAATAAATATATGGTATATACAAAATATAACCAGAAAGAGACAGAACTGGTCTCTATGGTCTAGTGCTCTGATTGAGCGCTCAGAAAACTGCTGCCACTGGGCATGTGCAGCAGCTTTGTTCCATCCCTGCATGTTATGGCCACTGCACTAGTAAAATCAGATTATAAAATTTTGTTGTTATGGTAATTTGAGCCACTGGCCAACACAGTGTCACAAGCCGCAGCACTGCAAACAAGCAAACACCGGGCGAGGGTTCACTGAAACTCCTCCTACATCCTGTCCATCATTCTGGGGTCGATCCGGATTGGCTCCTGCATCTATGTCTTTCTGCTGTGAATGCTGCTCCAATGCCAGTGATAGCGTTTCATGTGTGTCCGGTTCTGGCATTGTCTCCTGTAATCCAGTTGAGTAATTAAGTCCTCCTTTCTGTCTTGTATTCATGCCGTTTGTGTCATCTGGGTGGCACAGTTCGCATACCATCTACCTGCCGTTTGTGTCATCCAGGCGGCACGGTCCACACTCCAGCGTCCTCAGTACGCAAGCCAGCCTACTCGCACTTGTATCAACCCAGTGGCACAGGCCGCACTCCAGCGTCAGCTGCTTGTGTCAACCCAGTGGCACAGGCCGTATTCCAGCGTCCTCAGTACGCAAGCCAGTGTACTCATGTTTGTGTCGCCCAAGCAGCACAGGCCGCACTCCAGCGTCCTCAGTACGCAAGCCAGCATACTCACACTTGTGTCGACCGAGCAGCACAGGCCACACTCCAGTGTCCTCAGTATACAAACCACATACTTCCAGCAGTCTTCAGTTACAGCAACCAGCCAAGGCACTTCCAGCCCTCAAGGCTGCTACATGGCCCAAAGGCCGCATCGCATCTTACAGCCCCACAGGCCACAGCCAGCCAAGGCACTTCCAGCCCTCAAGGCTGCTGCACAGCCCAAAGGCCACATCTCATTTTAAGGCCCACAGGCCACAGCCAGCCAAAGCACTTCCAGCCCTCAAGGCTGCTGCATGGCCCAACGGCCGCACCACAACTTACTGGCCACAGGCCACAGAGAGCCAAGTCATCTCAGCCCTCAAAGCTGCTCCACGGCCGCATCTAGCCAAGACCATACCAGCCCTTAAGGCTTTTGCTGGACTAATACCGTATAGAGTCATATATTAGGCTTAACACCCAGGAAGTGTGGAGGTTTGGATGTTCTGGGTAACTGGAAACTTCCTTGTGATTGTCTATGCTCTTAGTGAATATGTTATAGTAATTCCAAAATTAATTATTTTTTAATGCACATAGTGGGAACACTATATGCAGTATGACCTGACCTGCAAATAGCAAATGTTTTCTTGATTCACTTTTCTTTAAAAGTTCTCAGAATTCCCCTTTTTACATGTTGGTCATACCATCTACACCCTCAACACAAAAACTTAATATACTTAAAGGAAAAAAAGAAACACCCCACATTGTCAAATGTTTGTAATGGTGTATTACTTGTGCAGGTAACAAATGTTGGTATGTACTGTAGACTAAATCACCATGTTTCTGCTTAGCACTTTGAAGGCTCTGCCAATCTTCACTCTGAACCAGCATCCCACCATTTTATTCATCAGTGTTTTAATTAGGACAACTTTCAGCTAGGTCATACCATCCTTATCTATTACCTGTAAGCAGCTACTGAACAACATAGAGAAGTACGTGTTATATTATAAAAAATAATTATCAGTGTGGGTGCCCATCTGCATTAGGTCACTTTGTGGCAGTAGATGGGCATTAGAATTTGATCAAACTGTTTTCAGAGTTGTACGTAATGCCGATGTTTTCGCAGTTGAGCGATTATCGGCTGTCTGTGCATGCGTCCAGGTTGCACATGAATCAAGGTACATTACCATAGTCGCTTGCAGCGAGTATTTATTTGCAGTGTGATTGACAGCCTGAAAGCATGTGGGGGTGGTAACGGGGAATGCCACCTAAAAAACACAGGCATGTCGTGACCGTTTCAAGAGTGTGAAACATCCTGCGTCCGCAATCCTGTAGGCAAGAAATATGGCTCCGGCATCTCAGTTCTCACGGCCATTCTACACAACCATAGAGTTACTCAGGACTGCTAACATTGAATGATCTGTGACCGAGCTGCGTCATTGTACGCAGATGCTTGGATTTTGCAGAGACACTAGTGGGCATTTCAATAGATATGCCAACGACTGCGACATCTGCAAATTTTCACACAGTAGCTGCATATGGGATCGCAGCTGCTGTGGCAATAGTGTACAACTCTGAATCAGGCCCTAAGACAAAACTAAGAGGGATACATACCGTTAAGTATGTTGTTTTGAATAAATTAGCTGAGTGCTTGGGAATGAGAGAAACAGCACCCGCTGAACAGTCTACTTCTGAACACTTGTAAGCAGTGCTATTTTAAATTACATTTGAGTACAAGAGACAAACATAGGACCTGATTCAGACCTGCTCGCTAAGATGCGGTCGCTCGCACTGACCGATAGTCGCCTGTCTGTGCATACGTACAATTCGCAGTGCGCGTGCGCAAGCCTGTCTCAGCGATGGGGAGTCGTGCGCTCGTAGTACACAGACTCAATGCTACTTTGAGTGACAGAATGTGCCGTTTGTGGGTGGTAACAGGGGAAGGTGCTTGTGAACGGGGCAGTGTATGTGTGAACGCAGGCGTGTCTGGCCGTCAGAACAGAGTTTAATGGGTGTGCATAATTAGCAAAGTAACGTCATTGAACACGTCACTTGGTTGTTTTTTAGCCTGAACTGCTCGCAGTGCTTGCGGGAGGGTAGAGTCAACCACATGCGCTGCGTTCGCTTCCGATGGTCTTCGATGTACCAATGTTTTGAGACACTTCCTGGAGATGACGTGCACTAGTGGGCGTGTAAAGACACGCTAATGGGCATCTACATTGACAAAGTGATCGCTCGCCAAGACATAGTGGGAGTGCTTATGCCTTGCCGAGCGAGCAGCTGCCTTGATGTCACTTTGCTAAATTTAAATATGCTGGGAGCGAGCGGCTGCAATTAGCAAGCGGGTCTGAATGAGCTCCATATTACCAAGAACACACTCCAAATGTCTACGATTGCGGTACTACCAAGCAATTCACATATATAACAAATGGGATGCGGTCAGAATCCAGACCACCAGGATCCCGAAGGTAAGTACTGGGGTTAGGGGAAGGATTAGGGGTTAGGCACTAGGGGGAGGGTTAGGTTTAGGCTGCCGGGGGGGTAAGTTAGGTTTAGGCTGCAGGGAGGGAGGGTTAGGGGTAGGTTAGGGGTTAGGTTAGGAGTAGTTACCATTAGGCGTCAGCATTGTGACCTGGTCAGGATGCCGGCATCGAGATTCTGACCGCCAAGATCCCAAGCGCCGGCATCCCATACCCATCCCATAACTGAAAAAAACACAAAAACAGTTAGCAAAATGTAATAGGGTCCGAGTTTTCCTACTGAGACAAACTCGGACCTTCTTGCACATTTAAAGGTTCGAGTTTGTACCACAACTCGCCAAATGTAATAGCCTGCAAACTTGTGAATTTGAGGCTATTACATTATGCATGTCTGTAAGAGATTTCCCCTATGTAAACTCGGACCTTATAATGTGACTTGGCGTCCCCTGTATTCTCTGCAATAATCATCCGGACTCTTTCTAGTGGGGGTGTAATGCCACAGCCGGACTACCCTTTCACCGGGTGCCCTAGCCAAAGCATTATACCTGACTGGTAGTCAGCCCAGGCTGTGGACCACGGGGGTAGGTGGGGACCCCCCAATAAAGGGGTTCCCCCTCTCCAGGGCACCCCAGGCCTTGGCTGATAGCCGGAGTTATCCCTGGCACCCCTGGGTGGTGGATGTTAGGTTGATTGTTTAAATGTGTGCAAAAAATAGAACAAATAATATTGTATTTTACTGGAGCATTGCTGGGGAGGCTTGCTGGAACCTCTAGATCTCCAGTAAAAGACAATATTATTCATTCTATTTTTTTACACACATTTACACAATCAACCCGGCACTCACCAGCCAGAGGTGACAGGCATAGCCCCGAGCTATCAGCCCAGGCCTGGGGTGCCCTGGAGAGGGGGAACCCTTTATTGGGGGTTCTCCACCTCCCCAGGGATCCCCGACCTGGGCTGACTAGCAGTCAGGTATAATGCTTTGGCTAGGGGACCCGGTGAAAGGCTACCCCGACTGTGGCCTTACACCCCTGCTAGAAAGAGCCCAGATTATGATTGCGGAGAATAGAGGGGACTCCTACTCCTACTCATTTTGTCCCCCGTATTTCCACAAACAGGACCGGTTCAACAGAGCCTGGTGCTGGTGCTTAAAATACAGTGAAACCCTATGCATTTTTCCCCTGTATTTTAAGAACCAGGACAGGCTCCACAGAGCCCAGAGTTGGTTATGCTTGTGGGGGAGGGAGGGCGCACATAATTTTTTCTTAAGTCTTTTTTTTTTTACACACGGAAACATGCACAGATCTCTTCCAGCTAGACTCTCTAGACTGATGCAGGTCTGTTTTTTTCTTAAGTTTTCAAACAGTAATAGTGTGCAAGTTAAACACTCACACTCTATTACATTGCCCGATCTGGATGCATGATTTGCCATTGTGAGTTGCGGGGGGGTGGGAAACATGCAAGTTTGCATATTCTCACATCCTATTACACAGGAAGACTTGTAAAAATGTCCACAGAAAGACATTTCTTCTTTGAAGAAATCCCTTTTATTTTGATTTGCTCTCATACCATATTTGCTTTATCTTGTGAGTATAGTTTTACAATTGTTTAAATGAACGTAAACATCTTTACCTGTAATAATAATATAATCTGCAATAATAATATAATTACCAGTGGCGTAACTAGGGCAGGGCGAGCGGGGCACGTGCCCTGGGCGCCGTGGGACCTGCGGCGTGGGGGGGGGTGGGGGAGAGGGGGGCGCCGGCCACGGTATCGGCCCACCCAAGTTAGCCAGTGTAGCACCGAACGCAGTGAGTGCGGTCAGCGCTACACATTTACACAGGACAGGCACTAGGCTTCCCAGTGCTGGTCCTGTGCTGCACAGCTGAGCCCCTTCCCTCCCCCTGAGCGCTTGCCCAATAGCGCCAGGAGGAGGTTGGATGGCAGGCGGGCTCATGCTGTGCTAACACACACATCGCCGCCAGCGCTGGCGGCGATGTGTGTGTTAACCAGCAGCCAATGAGAGTCAGACGACTCTCATTGGCTGCTGCTGCTGCTGCTGCACACACATCACCGCCAGCGCTGGCGGCGATTTATGTGTTAAACAGCAGCCAATGAGAGTCAGATAGACTCTCACTGACTGCTGCAGCCGCAGCGCCCACTGCAAGAGCAGGCTCCCTTCCGGCTCCTGCAGTGGGTAATGGGAGAGACGTCATGACGTCTCTCCCATAATGCAGAGCGCGCCCTCCGCGCCAGACGGCGGCGGCGGGAGCGTGGATTCAGGTAAGAATTTTTCTGTTATTTATTGTTTACTTTCTGTGTGTATTTATCGGAAGGGGGGGGAACTACTACTGGGGGAACTGCATTGGGGGGGACCACTACTGGAAACTACTACTGGGGGGATACTACTGGGGGCACTGCATTGGGGGGGACCACTACTGGGGACAACTACTGGGGGGGATAGTACTGGGGGCACTGCATTGGGGGGGCTACTACTGGGGACGATACTACTGGGGGCACTGCATTGGGGGGACCACTACTGGGGACTACAACTGGGGGGGATATTACTGGGGGCACTGCATTGGGGGGGACCACTACTGGGGACTACTACTGGGGGGGTACTACTGTGGGCACTGCATTGGGGGGGACCACTACTGGGGACTACTACTGGGATGGATACTACTGGGGGCACTGCATTGGGGGCGGGACCACTACTGGGGACTACTACAGGGGGCACTGCATCAAGGGGGACTCCTACTGGGGCCACTATATAAAGGGCACTGTATAGGGGGGGACTACTACTGGGGGCATTGCATCAAGGGGGACTCCTACTGGGGCACTATATAATGGGCTTACTACTGGGAGCACTGCACAGGGGGGACTCCTACTGGGGCACTATATAATGGGCTTACTACTGGGAGCACTGCACAGGGGGGACTCCTACTGGGGCACTATATATGGGCTTACTACTGGGGGCACTGCACAGGGGGGAATCCTACTGGGGCACTATATAAGGGGCTTAGTACTGGGGGCACTGCACAGGGGGACCACTACAGGTGGCACTGAAAAGGGAGAACCACTACAGGGGGCACTGAAAAGGGAGAACCACTACAAGGGGCACTGAAAATGGAGAACCACTATAGGGGGCACTGAAAAGGAAGAACCACTACAGGGGGCACTGAAAAGGGAGAACCACTACAGGGGGCACTGCATAGGGGGGATAACTACTGGGGGTGCTGTATAAAGGGCACTGCATATGGGGGATCACTTCTGGGGGCTGCATATGGGGGATCACTACGGGGGCACTGTATAAGGGGAAGTAATGGTGGGCTGCATAAGGGGGACTACTACAGGGGGAACTGTGTAAGGGACACTGCATATGGGGATCACTACTGGGGGCCTGTATAAGGGGAACTAATCGGGGGCTGCATAAGGGGGACCACTACTGGGGGTACTGCATAAGGGGCACTACTGCGGGCCTGCATAAGAGGGACCACTACTGGGGGCATTGTATACTGGGGGTACTACTGGGGGCCTGCATAAGGGGGACCACTACTAGGGGCACTGAATAGGGAGGACTGTATAAGGGGCACTGCATTAAGGTGCAAGTGGAAATAAATGTTCCCAGTGACAAGAAAGGGGTGTGTCATGTTGACATGCCCCATTTTTCAGTGGCCACGCCCCTTGTGACCACACCCATTTTTCGCTGCGCCTTTGGCCCACGCACATAGTGGGAGGGGGCTCCTTTTTCAAATTTGCCCTGGGCTCCAAATACCCTAGTTACGCCACTGATAATTACCTATAGATAATAATATATTTGATTATCAGATATTCCATGTAACACTTGAACCGTTTTTTTTGGCCAATTTGCAGAAGCTGGAGCTATTCCAAACAAAAGGCGGTGGGTTGCACTAAAATAAGCCTTTTTATGTGCTGATTGTCATGTATATCTACTTTTCTAAGGTGATCTCCACCCAATACAGCTGCCAAAGTGTCAATAATCTTTTGAAGCAGATATTGTACTGTGTGCAGCTCTGGATTCATTGTTGTTTAAGGACTCCATATATGCTAATGTTAGTTGCTTTACCTTCCTTAAGCACTGGAACTACGAGCTTGGCCTATTCACTCCATTCTACAGATGACAAAATACCTGAAGCTTCTCATTTCTCAGCTCTGTGTCAAGATTTGTTGGAGTAGCAGATGGTACAGGCCACGCTTTGGGAAATTTCACAGTAGATGTTTCATCAAGTTCAATGCTGGCTTTCTTTGCATTGTGTGTTGCTAGTGGTTTTTTTGGGTGTATTCCGTTTTTAGTAAGAAATACAAATGTACACATACAATACAGACATTTCACTCCATCAGCAAAACATTAAAACAAAAAACAGTCATTAATCAATAGTGAAGTCCAATACCTTTCAATAAAATACTAAGTATACATAATATAAATTGAAAATCCTTGACAATGTGCCAATATATACTGACATATATTTATGAACTTTAAATGAATGAGGTAGTCCTGTTACATACACAATCATTTTTTAGTAAGATTGGTTGCATGGTTCCTGAAATGTCTCTGTCTCTATGTCAAAATGATTGGAATGATTGGATATACCACAAATAAGGGTGTTTTACCCTAAAAGATTCGCTCTCACCCTACTTTACTCAAAATTAGATTGATTGATTGAACCATAATATGAAAAAACACAACATGAATGTTTGCACCCATATATGTTGCTGATTATATTATGTGGCTTTGTAGGGTAAATAACCGAAGATCATTCAGAACATTAGAATTTACTAACAAGGCTTATTCTCTCAGATGGGAACAAAATACATTTTCTTTGCTTGAGAAGTCTGTGTTTGTCACATGTTTATTGCACAATGCCGGCTAGCATTAAATAGTGTATTCTATTTATCAAGTAATGCTTGGTTAGATAGTATCATTCCAACTTATATATGTAATAATTTAGTAATTGCTATTATTTGGATACAGCTATCGTTGAACATATTTAATTGAGGCTGAATTAATATAGTATGTCTTCATTATGTCAAATAATCATTAGTAGGTATTAGGGGCTGTTGCAGAGTTGGGTGCGAGTCAGTTTCGCGGGTGGATCTTGTTTTCACGCTGCAAATGCCCCTTTGAGTTTACAATGCTGCTATTTTTTGTTATGGAGTTTGTATCTGTTTTACATTTTTGCCTTTACTCAATAACAGGTACTGTAAAATCCAGAAATAAACATATATATCATGCTCACTTCTTATATTTCTACACAGATAGCATAACTATGGTCGGGTGTAGTCGGTATTACCCGGCGGTTCAAATCCTGACAGCGGCAGCCTGGCAAGGGTGAAGATCCCGATCATCTGTAAGGTAATTATCGCTAACATAATTCTACCCCCTAACCCTCCCTTAGGGGTGTCTAATCCTAACCTCCCCCCAAGTGCCTAACCCTAATCCCCCCTGTAAGTGCCTAAACCTAACCCCCCCTTCCCTGCTGCCTAAACCTACTACTCCAGAATTCACATATCATTATTATTATATCATGTATTATTCACAGCTATTCAGAATGATTAGGAACATTTGATTGATTGGCATTATACACCAAAACAAGGGTGTTCTGGATTTTACTGCTTAGAAATATGTAGCTACTGTAATACCTACAATCAAATCACATTAAATTCTGCATTGATTGGCACTTAGCAAAAGCTTATACTAAACCCAATCAAAACACTCCAAAGATAGTCTGTTTTAAAAGTAATTTTACAGCATGCTAGCAAATGTGCTTTCCCATACCATACGTAGAATTAGATTGTATGCTCCAATGCAGCATTTTCTGATGTGCATGACAATTATACTTGCTGTACAGCACCATGTAAGTGGTGGCATGGTATAAACAAACAAATAATATGCCCTCATCACCAGTGGAAAAGCTAGTGATGAAGTATAGCATTTATACCTCATGCACAGTGTACTATAATGCTATAACTGTACAGTAGCAGGAGCTGTGCCTGTACACAGAACCTTTGGTTATGACGTGGCTGAAGTTTATAACAAGTGTAGTACTTTGTATATAATCATGTAGTCAAATGATTGTTGTCACAATCATGGCACAGCATTATAGAACATGGAGCATTAATGAGTTAGGTCATGTGCACCATGATGATTGGTTCCTCATTGGATACACTGGCAGGCCGTTTCTAGAGCATATTTCAGGATTTGGAAGGGACATAGGGCCTCATTCAGAGGCGGTCGGAGGATGCAAGCGGTCGCTCAGAAACTGGGCGGCCACTTGCATCCTGACCGCCCGCCTCTCTTGTGGTCGTTAGGCTGTGGGTTAACACCCACAGCTCTAACGACCGCTCCGGTGATGGTCGCGATGGTCAGAGACCATCGTGACCATCGGGGCTTACGACGAGACCCTAGGGTAGGGTCTCCCTTGTCGTAAGCCCCGGAGAGCTTCTGGCTCTGTCTGAGCCGGAAGCTCTCCACTGACATCACTAGTGATGTCAGTGGGGCCGACCCCAAATGGTAGGCGTTCCCATGGGAACGCCTCCGTTTGGGCTGCCACCCCCCCCGGCCCGCCTTCCAAACGGGGCGAGCTGTCAATAAACATCGACAGCTCGCCCCCTTTGGATCGAGACCCGCTACGACCGGCGCTGTCGGTCGTAGCGGGTCTCACGCATGCGCACGACGGCGCCGTCGTGCGCATGCTCTGTGGGGGGCCATCGACCCGGTCCGAGCGCATCGGCGCTAACGAACGGGTCTGAATGACCCCCATAATTTCTTAGCCTTCCAGCCAGCATTTGTCAAGCCCTTAAATATAGCTGTGTGTGAGTTGCTGACACTTATGTAAATATTATGAATAATATATCTATGTAATAACAGTTATTTGTAACTAACAGCTCTGTATGTGGGGTATGTGAATGTAATTCAGTTTGAATGTGTACACATGTTTCAAGTATCTAAAACAATAACAATAATCACAGAAAAATCCTGTAAAGTGTGGTTGAGGGAGTAGAGGTAAAAAAAAACACACAAAAAACACCAGGTCTGTTAATTACATTTATTACTTAATCGTATTGGGATTCTCTTTGGTATCTTTGGTGGGTGAGGGTGGGGGTGGGTCATTTAAGCTATTTGGCAACTATTTTATCTTAAACTGCTAATATTGTAGGTAAGATTTTTGCAATGTTATACCGAATCTCTCCCCTGAAAAATAACTAAATGAAAAAAAAAATCTACCAGATAGCAAAGAGTATATTCTTTTCATAATTGAATTGAGGATGTAAGCAGCTGAGGCTCTTACCTTCTCTGTAAATGTGCACTAGCACATTGATCATTTGTGTGTACTCGTGCACACACATTAACAAGCCGTCCGTCTTCTAGGGATTGCAACAGCTGCAGCCCCTAGAAACCATATAGGGCTGTAGTGATTTTCAGGGGAGTGGCTTCCCATAGAAAGCACTCACTGCTATCGTAATCCAGACTGATATCCCCAGGGGGAGGAAGCATCTTCCCCTGGAAATGCCAGTCCAGGATGTGATTAGCAGAGAGTGCAACCACTGAGAAGTCCAGGGGCTTTCTACAGAGGAGAGGGCCCGTGTCTGTGCATTCTCTGTCCGAGTCCCCTGCTCTCTCTGCGGCGGCAGATGCGCTCAGAGCCGCAGCACTTATAAACTCTGGGCAGTTCAGAGCACCCACGGGTGATTCTGAGTTGTACAGACCTCAGTTGTATCTTCACATGCAGCAGAGGGTGTTATTGGGTGACAACAGGGCATTTACCCCTAGGATAAGTGTGCCATGAGCATGTAGGCAGGATTGCGGGATTTTCAGAGTTGTGTGGGCGTATGTAGAGATCCATCCATTCACAGACAGATCTCTTGCACCAAGGACAGGGCTGGTGTAACTGTATGCAGATAGTGATGACAGCTACATTCCCTAGTGGATGGATGGGTGCAGTACAGGTGCATAGACACAGCTGACTATGAATACAATCGGATAATCACATTTATTTCCGAGCATGGAAAGCTGCAGTAATTGCGACCCCTTATCTGTAATCAGGCCCCGTCCGTATTGTAGATTTTGCCTGTGCAAAGGAGTTTTGCCAGATTTAGGGACTGGATGGGCAAGTGACAGATTGGATATATTGTAGACAAATGCTAAATTATGTATTTAGTATTAAAATATGCATTAAGAATACTCTGTTGATCAGACTGTTAGTTGAATGCTTGATTGAGAATGATTTAGGAGTAATTGTAGACAATTGACTTTCAAATCTCACACATTATCAATCAGTGGAGGACAAAGTTAACATGGTATTGTCATGTATTAGAGGGGAGCGCAGTCTGCAACTACAACATTATAACATTGCTCTTTTATAAAGATTCTGTTAGGCTAGGCGCAAAAGTACAATGTAACCTTAGTTAAGTGAAGTATGTTTTAAATACATATGTCACAAAATAAAAAACTGGACTTGTTTATTGTGAAAGCAATGGTACACAGATACGTTTCTGAGACCCTGCATTGTTCTGTGTCTGTACGGATAGTTGGCCATGGAACATTCAGTGCAGAAAAATAGTTCTGATTACGAAAATGAAGCTGACGTAAAACCTGCATTAGTGACCATGGGTGCTGTCAAGCACATGCACAATCCACTGTACACACGTTCATAGAGGATGGCAGATAGAGCACAGGCCCCACTAGAATATGCTTTTCTGTTAATAGTAAATCATCCCTTAAGTGTGATACTGAAGTGTATCATGGACACATTTCCACCACAGACCAATGATTGCTGTAACAAACAATGAGTCAACAGAACAGTGTTTTAAATGAGTTTAAAATAAAACCCTATTTGCAGCCTCGTGTGCTGGGGAGGGGGTCACTGTGAGTCCCTCAGCCAGGTGCAAAATCCAGGAGGAGGGTGCGATCTGTGTGATCTCTCCCCCCCCACAGACAGAGGAGAGGAGACTGCGGCTGCTGCTGCTCAGCTGCAGCAGTGAGCAGTCTCCATGGTCTCACACTGCAGCCCAGCACACAGCAGCGTGTGCTGGGCTGCTGACAGGTAAGAGCAGGGCTTAAAGTGGTCCTGGAGAGGTGGGAGAACTCATCTCCCCGCCATCTACTCCCCCCCAACCCCCCACCACACTAGTCTGACAGGCCAAAACAAGTGTGAAAGCTGTTCTTTACACACACACACACACACACACACACACACACACACACACACACACACACACACACACACTTGTGTATAGGAAACAGTAAAGTGAATGGCTATGACAGTGTGAAATACATTTTAGATGCTTTTTTTTAGCACTCCTGCCATCAGCTGAGACTACAATTTTAGATCACTTAAAAAGAAAAGAAATGTTCTATATCATTAGTGTTATTTTTCTGCCGTGCCTCTGAGTTTCTTTATGGGGTCCCCACAAACTAGTCTGTCACTTAGAGGGTGCAAAAAAGCATTGGGCATCCGTGTATTGCCTTCGCTTGGTTCTTTCCTTATCTATATGCTGGTTTCTCTGAAGAAATTGAGCCTCCCTAGGCAGACAGTGAGTGGCTCTCAGTCTGTGGGACTTCTGTGTAGGGACTTTGTGGAGGTGGAACTAGTTCCACCTACCATTAGAGGTGACGGAACTCAGTTCTACCCCGTTCCTACCCACTTTATCCCCTGGGACCTGCTCCCCCCTCCTCTCGGTGCCCCTGCTTATAAGTGGGCTTATTTGTCCACAAATATTAACGATCCCCTTGATGTACAGGTACATACATGGAACCGCTGTTTTCAACCACAAAGCATCCCCCTTAGGTTTCTTTGAGGGCTGCTTTATTGCTGAATTTAAAAAGAATTCATTAGGCATTGTGGCCTATAGGCTACACTCTGCAACATTTACCGGGAGAGGGATCCCCGACAATCGTACATGTTTAGCCATCAGACAGCGCATGCCCAGTAGCACTGCCAGCAACCAAGGAGAAGTGAAGAGGTTGTGTTACCAATCACTTCACCTGTAATATTTTGCAGGGACAGACTCTTATCCCTGGATGTGATTTCTCATATATTTGGATAAACTTTAATGTCTTAGTGCCTCGACAAGCGGCAATAAGAAGTTATAATTATTGGGTCCAACACCCAATAATTAATAAATATGCCCTAAGGAGAACATAGCTTTTTGTTTGCAGTCTAAGGTGTCTATTTATCAGATAGCCTGAAAAGACAGAATTTCTTTCATTGCAACAATAGAAAATGTTTTTCAGGACTCTTTAACAAAAGAAAAAAACAGTCATACCCATCATTTACCACTAAAAATGTTTCATCTACAATGAATGCCCCAAAAAAGTTTTTACTTCTTTTTTTACCTCTTGCAAACTGTATTTCTTGGAGATACTAGCCAGCAACATTAAGCACATACATAGCGCATTGCCTGCCAGTCAGTGTCCCTTACGAGAATGCGGAATCCAGCATTGCGAATCCAAGTGCAGATTCATTGAAGGGCAGGGTTTATGTCACAGGGTGCAAGTTGTGTGAAACAGCATGATCCCCACAGCATCCATATAAAGCACAGTGCGGGACGGCGCACCATCTTGCTCACCATCAATTACATGCTTCACCCCTGACAACGAGCTCCAGGGCTTATGGGCATGTGCTTATACTGACTTGGATTTTGGAATTGATAATCCTGTCCCTTTGGTTGTTTTTGGTTGTTTTTTCATTAATTTTTTCCTTATTTTTGAATAATTTTTCATTTTTCACTGCACTTTTTAGTCTTCTTCAATTTCGAATTAGCCCTCATGGCATATATGTTATTGCTATACTAATGCTTATTGTAGTAAAGTATCTATACAGCTACTACACCCGTTTTTCTTGTTCATTGTACATGGTCACATTGTGTCATTAGTTACAAGTTGATACTTGACATACACCTCTGGCAACAGGGATTTAGAGCGCATTTATTAGTCAATGCAACTTGTTTACAATTTGTATTCCCATTATTTTATCCTCTACTCTCAGAAGGCCAGACACCCTTCTATAAGTGCAGCTCACCCTGCACAATTATATCTGGTCCAGTGTGCAATATTCCTCTATAGAATTTGTTCTTTCTACAATCTTGGCTGCAGATTTAAAGCAGCAATAATTTAAAAGGCAAAAACAAGTTGGATTTGCTTATTAAATCATTGCCACTTTAAATCTGCAGACAAGATCGCCAAAATGATGCAGCTTCCCACAACTTGCACCCTATTACATTAATCCCTGAGAAAACAAACAATAAAAAAAAAGAATAATAAAGTATTTTTTCTATGTAACGCATCTCCTATTGGCATTCCTGAGATTGCATAGGAGGACAGCTGAAGGTACAGGTATCACCACTGTGCTTCGTAAGTAAGCAGTAACTAGTTTTGCATCAGAGCCCCTACAATCGGCACCTCTAGCCATCACAACCTTAAAGTGATGGATAAATAAGGAAAATACCTAAATCCAGAAAATATCAGTTTCCCTAAATGTAGCGATCATATCTATTTGAGAAATAGGCCCCTAAGGCTCACACAGTATCCCATAATGGTAATGTTCCTAATTCATAGGATGTTTTCTTGAAATGCAGTACTAGATTTGCAGTTAGTTAACTAAAATGTTTAAAGGTATTAGCTAATAAAATCTGTTTTATGTTTAAATCTTATCTGTTTTACTGTTAGAATTGACCATGAAATACATCTGAAAACAGAACACATTCTAAGACTGTACGTTTGTAATGGGAGTCCTCAGTTTTCCAAAAAATATGTCTTGTATATATCTAATAACTACTGGGGAAAATGAGGACTGTGTAAATGCTGTCCCTGCTGAATTAGTATGAATTGCAATATTAAGACAATTATTTTCATTACGGTACAAGTAATTTCTGAATATGTCACAAATGTTTTCACAGCCACAATAAATTCAAAATAATTAAGCAGTTTTTACTTTACCAACCGATTACAATAATCTTCACAGACAGCCTTTGAAATATGCAAAACCACATGAGAATACTAATAATTCGGATGCTATTATGGTCACTATGGGCCTGATTCAGATTTGTGCGCTAATCCAGTAGCAACAGCAATTTTTTACACAGCTGCTATGCAAAACTATTTAAATGTTGGCCCTGTTTACTACAATCAGGATTCCAAGTGCGGATTGTAGTGTGATCATCTCACCTAAGCAGGGGCAGAGCTTGTGAGAAAGATCTGTCCCTGCGAATCATCACTGCACAATTCTCACTGTATTTGTACTGTGAGGTGCCTCCGCCCAGGCTAGCAATAAGCCAGGGAAACTTACTAAAGGATGAAAGTAAAATATTTTCCCATAAAAAGGTGAAAGTGGAGTTGGATTATCGCCCAAAAAAGCAAATAGACTTATTACTCTTTAGAAACCTGAGAAGTAGAATACTTTACAAAAGTCATCATTGTTACCTGCAGCTCAATGTTTTTATGTCAAAATGAATATAATGCTAGTGATGTATAGTAATCATTCAGGTGGCAGAATGTATCAATGACAGTGCTCCCCATTCATTTCCAATATCCTGGCCACCCACACTTTAGTCCACACCTGCTCCTCCATTTACCAAAGGGAAATGATCAGTCTCTCATTTGTAAAACTGTTGGAAATCCTCTTTCAGCTATAATCATCCCCTTATTGTGCCATGTTTTACCTTCAGTATCTCCGTAAGTGCAAGGAAAATCCTTATTGTCTCTAATGTTCTCTAGAATCTAAAATACATTACCTTAACCTTATGCTAAAAAAGTCTAATGATTCTTCATATTCTCTTGCTGATAAAAGCTGTACATGATTACATGTATGTGTGTAACATGTGCCCAACTGGTTTATTCTTTTGACCCTTGTCAAACTGAAATAATGGATGCTCTGACTTGTGCCTTAAACATATATGTACTTAGGGAGATGCAGTTTATATTCTGGCGGTCGGGATGTAGGTACTTAGCATGCTGGTGCCGGAATCCCGACACCAGTCAGAATCCTTGACGCCAGCATCCCGACCACCGGCCTCATGACAGTAAGTATTGGGGTTAGAGGGAGGGGTACTTACTGACAGGTGTTGGTATTCTAACCCTGTCAGGATGCCAGCATCTGTAGTCTGACCTCCAGGATCCTGAGTGTCAGCATCCTATACCCAACCCGTACTTAGACACCCTGTTGGTATTTACTTTTAATTTAAAAAAATGTATTCTCAATGTGTTATGAGTGCCAATCATGATCCTGATCCTGCAGAACAAACTAGCTGAGTACTTTACCTACAGTATAAAGGAATCGGTATGAAATACAGATGGAAGGGATGCCGGCTGTCAGTACACTGACAACAGCATCCCGAAGGTTCAAACCTGACAGGGGAATAGTGAGTACTCTTCCCCTGTCCTATTTACCACCTAACCCTCCTTTCCTGTACCCTAATACTAGTCCTCCCTACCCTGCACCCTAACCCCCCTGGTAAGTGTAGGAGAATGCTAGGCAGTTCTTTGCAAATAACACAAGTAATTTGAACAGTGAAGCCGAAACCTAAGTTTCCCAAGGGGGTGCCTAACCCTAACCCCCCTTCCCCTAGCCTAACCCTAATACCCCCTGTAAGTGCCTAACCCTAACCCCCCTTCCCCTATCCTAACCCTAATACCCCCTGTAAGTGCCTAAACCTAACCCCCCCTTCCCTGCAGCCTAAACCTACGTTTCCCGGGGGGTGCCTAACCCTAACCTCCCCCCGGGGGTGCCTAACACTAACCCCCCTTCCCCTAGCCTAACCCTAATGTCCTGGGGGGGTGCCTAACCCTAACCTCCCCCCCGGGAGTGCCTAACCCCCCTTCCCCTAGCCTAACCCTAACCTCCTGGGGGGTGCCTAACCCTAACCTCCCCCTGGGGGTGCCTAACCCTAACCCCCCTTCCCCTACCCTAATACCCCCTGTAAGTGCCTAAACCTAACCCCCCCTTCCCTGCAGCCTAAACCTAAGTTTCCCGGGGGGTGCCTAACCCTAACCTCCCCCCGGGGGTGCCTAACCCTAACCCCCCTTCCGCTAGCCTAACCCTAACCTCCTGGGGGGGTGCCTAACCCTAACCTCCCCCCCGGGAGTGCCTAACCCCCCTTCCCCTAGCTTAACCCTAACCTCCCGGGGGGTGCCTAACCCTAACCTCCCCCTGGGGGTGCCTAACCCTAACCCCCCTTCCCCTAGCCTAACCCTAACCTCCCGGGGGGATGCCTAACCCGAAGTCCTCCCAGGAGCCCTAAAACCTAACCCTCCCCCTCCCTTCAATTGGTATGCCGTGCATCGGGCATAGGGATAATGACAGGCGTCTGTATTTTGACACCTGTCATTAGTCCCCTGTCGAGATTAGACAGTCGGGAAGCCGGCGGTCGGCATTGCGACCGTTGGCTTCCTGACTGAATCCCGGGCCTAGACATATCTGAATTTAGAGGAAATGCTAATACATAAAGTAAAGTATTCTGTTTCCTCCCTTAAGCACATAAATATCTATTTTCAAAATCCTGCAAAGAAATCATAATTACAAGGTGTAAATATATGCCAAGGACATTGCTGGTAATCAATTGTTAGCATGAACTTCTACTTTATGCAGTCAGGTAACTGGATAAAGTTACTGAATCCATTTCGGTAATTTTACAGCCAGTCTCTTGCCTTGCATCATGGATGCTATCCTCACTGAAAGGGATGTCACCCTTAATTTATTCAAGAAAATGGCATCCAGTTCATACTTTCCTACTTTTGAAAAAGTATTTCAGGGAGATTGTAAAAGTGACACCTATGATTGCGGCAGTAAAGTGGGCGTGTACTGCTACATCTGAGGGGCGTGTCATAAACTTGATTTACCAGAGCCGTAGCTAGGCATTTTGGTGCCCTGTGCCAGAAAGAGCATTGGTGCCCCCCCCGCCCCCCTATATTTTAAACAAGGATAGTGCGCGGTGAAGGCGTACTCCAAAAATAAAGGGGGGGCGTGGCATCACAAAGGTGCCAATTCACATTACGCCACACATTAGTGTCTGTTGTTGACATTACACTGCACAGTAGTACCCCAAACCCCTTAATACACATTACGTTACACAGTAGTGCCCTTTATATACATTATACCACCCAATCACAGACCATACTGCCCCCACTCTCACTGCCCCCTCACAGCTCACTGCCCCCAATCACAGCCCACACTGCTCCCCATCCCACTACCCCTTCTCTCACCACCCCACTTAAAGCTATCACTGCCCCAATCACAGCCCACACTGTTCCTTGTCACATAGTCACATATCCCAATGCCCCCACTGTCACGTACCACAGACAATTATAATGATTGTGTATTAGGAATACATATGAATTTTAATATAATACACTAGTCCACTCCTGTGCTAGATCAGGCTTATCTGTTGCAGCTGAGCAAAACTGTCTGATCTAGCAGCAGGACTAGATTTTTCCTGTTATTGTTCTTTATTGATTTGACAGTTGATTATTTTTCTCCCCCCTCCCCTCCATGGCAGGTTCTAACTGCTCTGTAGATGCCTGCCTTTAACAAGGGTGAGTCATGACAGTGACAGCACTCACCACCCGGCATCTCCCGCACACTGCAGACTGCACACACACAAGGATTTAGTAGTGACAGAGCGCCATGTTGTGCTTGCCACTACCAGCAAACGGCTCCTTGGTCAGCTATATAGCAGTGCACTACACTGTGGGAGAGCCAACTCTCTGTTCATGAGACTGAGCTGGTGGGCAGAGCTCCAGAGGGAGCTCCGAATATTGCAGGCTGCAGAGAAGCCGGGCACACCACTGTCATGAGCATGCCTGGCAGACGGAGATCGTGACGGCGGCCGGTTCCGCCCCAGAACATCCTCCGCTCTGTGCGGCGGCACCGGCCGCACCACCCTAGCTACAGCCCTGTGATTTACATCCAAATGTAAATGAGCCCCAAAGCAGTTAATAAGCTCTACTGTTTGAAAACACACTGATACTCTTCAGAAAATGCATGTAGCCACAGGGATCATTGTGCATTATAACTAATGCAGGGGAATTATATGAATTCTCCTATTTGAATGTATATATCTGTTTTTTTTCTTTATATAACAGCTTCATAATGGGGGTAAGGTGCACTCAGGGAGATTGCTAGACTCTTCAGGTTGACAGGGAGATTGCTAATATTTCATGGAGTCTCCCTGACAATGAGGGAGAGTTGACATGTATGATCCAGTTGCATTGTGTTCAAGCTCACACATTCCTGTCTCTTTTGAAAAACTTTGTGGCATAACTCACACTCTGCTGATAGCACAAACTTTGGGGCTGTTTCAGAGTTGGGAACAAAGCCATAAACTAGTAACTTTACACCTTAGCAAACCATGTTGCACTGCAGGTGGAGCAGATGTAAAATAAGCAGAGAGCTAGATGAGAGGAGCTGTCCTACCTCAAATCATACTTGCCTACTTTTGAAAAGTAGTTTCAGGGAGATTTGTGATGTTCGGCACACCGCAGAGGGGGCGTGACCAACTCCGCCCAAAGGGCGTATCTAGCTCCACTTGTGGGCGAACTTATTGCCACTCAGGGGTGTATCCTGCAGTGGAAGTTGAAAACTAAGAGAAGCATACTGCCAGAGCAGGTTTCCCCACACACTGCGCTCCCCTTCCCCTATTCACATCCCACACATAGTGTTCCCCTTCCCCTATTCACATCCCACACATAGTGCTCCCCTTCTTCCATCCACATCCCACACATAGTGTTCCCCTTCCCCTATTCACATCCCACACATAGTGTTCCCCTTCCCCTATTCACATCCCACACATAGTGCTCCCCTTCTTCCATCCACATCCCACACATAGTGCTCCCCTTTCCCTATTCACATCCCACACACTGCTCCCCACTGTGCCTACTGCTTCCCTTCTGCAAAATGCCTTACTGTGCTCTTCAGTCCTTCCCCCCTTGTGCTCCCCTGCCTTTCCTCTCTTACCTCTTACTAATCCTATAGCTCAGAGTAACCCCACCGGCGGCCGCGGTCCCTCCTCTCTTTGTGGTGCACTTACCTTTCAAGTGGCTGGCTGGAAAGGTAAAGTTGACCTGGGGTGCTGCTGGCTTCTGCTGCGCTTCCCAGCCCTTGGTGCTGCTACCGCTGACGCTGCTATCACACAGTCACTGACTCCAGGAAAGGCTGCTGGCGGTGCTACCGCTGCCACTGTTGCTGTCACTGACTCCAGGGAAAGGTAGCCGCAGTGTCTGTGAGACTGCGTGCTGATGCTGGACTAGCTAAGCTGCCGGGCGACCACCGCAGGGTTGGGGGTAGTGGTGGCCACCTAGCGAATGGCTAGCCAATGATGTCACATCTTTCAGTATGGCACCGCCCCAACCAACTTGCGCATGCCCAGTGTGTAGGTTTGACGGGGCAGTGAGAAAAAACGGGGGAAACTACATGCTTCCCGGGGTAGCAGGAGCTCCCAGTTTATATCAGGAGGCTCCCGCGAAAATCGGGAGGGTAGGCAAGTGTGCCTCAAATATAAATTGCAGTGTAAAAACAGAGCTGTCCAACATGTGTGGGCTACAGACAAAAACAGACAGTATTTGCTCTGTATGCAAAAAAATTAATTAATGAATTCAGACCCTTTGTGGAGGAGCCCAGTCTGTTTGGCTAGACAGACACAAGAGGGCTTGGTTTTCAAATGATGCAAGAGTGGACAAACCCCTCTAATTTCAACAACCTACTAGAAATTAGACAATTTGCCTGTACTGTGATGCACTGCTCAACTTAAACTTCTCTAACTACTGTAAACTGAGTAATGACATTCAATGTCTAAAGTCATAACGCTTCTGTTCAGAATCCACCACTATGTTTTCTTTTAGTCACTTTATCCCAGGGGTTAGAGATGAAAACAAGATGGTTTCATGCTTTTTTTCCTCATCTCTGTCAGCAGCTTCTTGGTAATGCTTTTTCTATCTGATTTATCTTATCTTTCAATCTATGTTTTGGTGCACAATATTCTTCTGTGTTTGTATTCTATTATCCATCTACACAATATGATGAAACTATTTACTATTCAGATGGCTTCATACAAGATTTCCGCACTGATAACACACACTTCAGTAGCCACCTCTTTAGATTAAATCCACTATCTGTGGATGGAGATAGTTGCCCTTAAATCAAAATGACCAAAACTATGCTGCTTATTATAGCACAATATACTATCTCTTCTGAATAATTTGGGTGTGGATTAACAGACAGTAAAAAGGTAGAAAGAGTCTAGATAGACACCAGATGTTAGACCAATGTTGGCTAACCTTGACACTCCAGCTGTTGTGGAACTATATATCCTAGCATGCCCTGCCACAGTTTTAGCATGCCCTAATAGCAAAACTGTAGCAGTGCATGCTGGGTTATGTAGTTCCATAACAGCTGGAGTGTCAAGGTTAGCCAACACTGTGTTAGACAGTCAGTAGGTCGATACACTAATGGTCGACAGGTACAAATGGTCGACATGGTCAAAAGGTCGACACAAAAATGGTTGACATGTGTATTTTTTTTTCCTAGCCCTAACCTTCACCCTAACCCTCCTCTTGGTGCCTAACCCTAACCCTCTCTCCAGGTGCCTAACCCTAACCTTTGGGGTAAGTGGTCGGGGTAAGTGCCTAACCCTATTCCTGCGGTAAGTGCCTAACCCTTACACCAACCCTAACACTAAAAACAAAACAAAATCATGTGTCCACCATTTTTTGTGTCCACCATTTTTGTGTAGACCATTTGTACATGCCAACCTTCTTACATGTCGACCTGTAGTGTGTCTACATTTTGTCCCTGTTGACCTTTTGTCCCAGTTGACCTATTGACTGTCTATCTAGACATTGTCGACCTTTTTACTGAGTGTCTATAGTCCGGAATCTGAATTATTTATCACATCCAATAAATGGTTCTGATCCTATGTGCTGCACACATTTCACAAGTACAGTATGTATGACCCTCCATGCTTATTATAAACAGTCATAATGTTTCCATCTTTACAATTCTTCAACGAGTGTCAAAGCAAACCGACTACTTGTCACCTGCAATCTGTTCATATATGTCTTAAATTTCACTATATGCTGTGTAGGGCATAACAAGACCAACATGGGAGAGATTTAAAATGAAGCGTAAAAATGTCCTTTAGCTATTAATTAATTATATAAAAAATCTGTCCCTAGAACTCAAAGTCGCAGTTTACTGTCCCAACTATACTACAGCTGTTAGAGTTTGTTTAGCTAAATATTGACCATGAGGAATGAATGATTACAATTAGAATAAATTGTGACATTTCTGATTTTTTTTTTTTGATTATTACATTATGGTTTATTGCTGTCTTTCTTTTAGGAGGACTCTGTCAAGACTAGTGTGTGAGCCAGAAATACCTGCTCTCCTGGGACTATAAACACAATAGTCCCTAGAGAACAGTGCACAAAGCAAAAACATCCAGTGAGTGGAAGTTCTATGGGTGAACAGTTATTATTAATGAAAGAAGTCAGGAAAGAATGGCCAGACTGGTTTAAGCTAACTGGAAGGTGGCATTCATCAAATAACTGTGCATTACAACAGTGGTATGTAGAATAGTACAGCACATACAACAAAAGTACACTCCTGTCAGCTGAGAACAGGAAACTGAGGCTACAGCGGGCATAGGATCACCAAAACAGGACTGCTGAAAATGTAAAAAATGTTGCTTGGTATGGTGAATCTTCATTTATGTTGTGACATGTAGATGGGAGGATCAGTTTTTGACATAAACAACATGGATCCAACCTGCCTTGTGTCAACAGTTTCAACAGGATGGTGATGATGGTGTATGATGAGATATCTCCTTGGCACCCATTAATATCTTTTGGTACCAAGTGTTGTATTATTTAAATGCTGCAGCATTGTTACAGACCATGTGCATCCCTTTATGGCTACAACCATCTGCATGGCTACATCTAGCAGGACAACACGCCATGTCACAAAGTGCACATCATCTCAAGCCAGTTCCATAAACATGACATGAATAGCGCCCACAGTCACCATATCTCAATCCAATATACAGTAGTACCTTTGGGATGTGGTGGAATCAAATTTGCAGGGACTGTGTGATGCTGTCATGCTAACATGGACCAGTATCTTTAGGAAATGTTCGCAACACCTTGATGAATTTTTGCCATGGTCACTCCTAACCAGTACTAGAAAGGTCCTAACCCAGTGGTTCCCAAACTGTGCGCCGCAGCACTCTGGGGTGCCTGGGGACACTAGCAGGGGTGCCTCAGGTTGGTGGTCTAGCACCAAATCAAATTATTTATGGTCCATGTAATGTAAATATGTGCACAAACAGAAGTACAAACCTGTCCACCACTATATAACCTACGAATGGAAGGTAAGCACAATTTACTTCACTGTACTACTTCACTACATTTTATTCTGAATTTCTCAAGAACAAACTTTTGACTTAGGGGTGCCATGAAAATAATGCTGATGCACTAAGGTGCTGTGACTCCAAAAAGTTTGGGAACCACTGTCCTAACCAGTAATAGAAAGATGCTCCTAATAAAGTGGCCACTGAGTGTATGTGAAGCATTTCCATTCCCCTGTACTAGGCACAATTAAGCAAAGAAATGGGTTGAAGTTACAGTTCCTTTAAGTCTTAATCATTGCAACCTTCCATTATCTAATTCCTTCCAGAACCTATATAAAAATCATTAAGCTCCTGGATATCACTAATTGCATACTTACCAACTCTCCCTTATTGTCATGGAGACTCCCTGAAATAGTAGCAATCTCCCTGCCTCCCTGAAGAGTTTAACAATGAATCCTATGGCTACATGCGTTTTCTGAAATGTATCAGCGTGTTTTCATCAACCAGTAGATCTTACTAAATTCTTTAGGGCTCATTTACATTTGGATGTAAGTAAATTTTATGACACACCTCTCAGATGTAACAGTACACATCCACTTTACTGCCGTGCTTATAAGTGTTACTTTCACAATCTCCCTGAAATGCTTTTTCAAAAGTAGGCAAGTATGGACTATAAATATGGTAGATAAAGTACTGACATACGTAAAAAAAAGACTATAAAACAAAGCAAGAACATACAGCAGTTAAACAAAGGAAATATGTTATTTACAATCGACCAATAATTTGCCACATATTGATTGTTATTATGAAGCATCGTCTGTGCTTCAGGTAGGAATTAAATGGGTAGATGTACTAAACCTTGGATAGAGAGAGAGAGTGGACATATATAAAGTACCAATCAATCAGCTCCTAACTGTCACTTTACAGGCTGTGTTTAAAAAAGAAAGTGAATCCAAACTTCTGCGCAAATTGATGCGGCCCTCCTCAATGAGTACCTGAGTGTCACCTAGCACTCCAAAAATGGAAATCGTAAACAAATGTGGGACTCAGATGAAGGCGCTTCTCAGCTGTAATGTAATGCAATACTTAATTCAACTGGGGTAGTGAAGTTCTTGGAACTTGGAGTGTTCTTTTAACTCTCAAAGGCTCCTTCTTTCCCTCCCAGGCGTAGATATAGAAAAAAAGATGAAAAAACAATATGTGTGGAATCGTTCCCATATATGTGGGTAAATAGACACTTTCTCAGTCCCACACCACCGAATAGAAATGTGGGATGAATATGAAGGTAAATTTAAAAATAGTAATACGCACCCTTAAATGTGGTACGGTGTATGTTATTAATGACATAAATCCCACCGCCCAGTGTAATGGAGTGATAAAAGGGGCGTACCCCACTCACTCTAGCATAGGTGTATTCAAACAAAGAAAGCGTACCATACTCACAAAGCAGATATATATTCTCCTTCTATCAAGGTATCTTTAAACAATTCCTCAGCAACGACCAGAATAAGTCCAAAACATGAGTATTTATTCAATAAAAAGTTCAAGCATAATACAATCTCATTATAAAAAAACCTTTTGGTTACTGGTTCCCCAAACAAAAAAGGTGGATGCAAGATGTTACAAAGTTCAAAATACTTTTCCGAACAGTAGTTGAAAGTGCATCTACATTATGAGGGGATCCTGGTAAACATAAGCAATAGTGCAAGGGATATGTTAATCTAAAAGAGTCATCCAAAGCGTCTCAACCAAATGTGGTCTTTTTCAAGGACTCCCCCTGCTCTGTCTTATAAACCCTCAGAGTAGTTTCCATTGGTGGGGATGGAGACTATGATAATTAGTGTGAAAAACTCCTCAGAAGACATGACTAATACATTCCAAAATGGATTACAGAGTATGCAAATTAATCATTTCCGATATACTAATAACATGGTAAAAATGCCTGCAGATAGATTTTACCAATAGGCATTCATTTGCGTTCCACAAGGTGGAACACAGACACTTCCGGCGGAAATGACAAATCAATAGCCGTAATGACACCTGTGTCCGCGTTCCACTAGCTGGAGCGCAAAACTCTTCCGGCAATATTGATAACACGGGCATGTTGGTCCTCTAGTATTTGATGTATGTTTTTGCGTTCCACTCACTGGAACAGAAAACTCTTCCGGCAATATTGATGAGAGATGTGCTGGTCATCTAGTGTCTGATACATAATGCGTCTCTCATTAATATAAATGGATGTGGAGGGAACTTGCTGGAATTTATAAATCATGTGAGTATCTAATTAGCGCAGGTATAAAATACATAAAATAAAATAGTGCAGTCTCATCTAACATATTAAAAAACTAATTGTATAAAAATTATATATGACATAAAATTCGAAAATTTACATAGAATACTGAATCTATGATATAACCATAAAATACATAATAAATTCTCAATAAAAAGAGGGAAAATGTCTAATTCTAAATGAATACAAAAAAGGGATAAATCCATAAATATGTTAAAATATAGGAAAGGACAAAGCTAAAAAGCCTCTATGACACATGGGATCAGGTTCACGTTGATACTGTGCATGAATGCTAATATAATGATAAAGGAATATTTTAGGGTAGAAACATTTGATTTCAAAATCGGGGTTGAGCCCCTTGTGTTCAAGGGTCCCTAACCTAAAAATGGATTTCATCTCGGCTTTGGCTAACCTTTCTTCCTCATCGTTTTTTTGCCATCCTGGAGGAACTTGGAGATTACCACAAAAGGAAACAATCTGTGCCGGATTGTTTTTATGGAAAGTGTTAAAATGGGCAGATACACTGTGAGTTAAAAGGCCCTTTCTGATATTCCAGACGTGTTCACTCAGTCTGTCTTTTAATTTGCTGGAGGTTCTACCAATGTATAGCTTCTTTGCAACTACATTGCAATATATAAACCACATTTTTGCTGTTACATGTAATAAAGTGGTTAATTTTGTATATTTTTCCATTGGCATATGAAACACACTCTGTAAGTTTGGATTGACTTGTTTTACAATTTCTACACATCTGACAGATCCCACATCTATAAAATCTTTTTGAAGTAATGGAACTTTGAGTGATTTTGGTGGGGCCTGATGTAATACTCTTTACTAATGAATTTCTTAAATTATTGGCCTGACGATAAATAAATCTAGGTTTATTTAGGATAAATTGACAAATGTCGCCATCTCTTTTAAGGGTACTCAAATGTTTGATGACAATCCTTTCTATTTGTCTATATTGGCTATTGAATTTAGTTATAAAGGGAATACCCACATTGTGGGGTGATTTTACCGAATCTTTTACCTCCAATAGATTATCCCTATTCTGATTTAAATATTTATCATAGGAACGCGTTACCTGTTCTCCTTTGTAACCTTTCATTAAAAATTGTTCCTTCATAGCAGATCCTTGTCTGATATAATCCACTTGTGAAGTACAATTCCTGAGTATTCTATAAAATTGGCTGTTAGGGATCAATGTCAGCCAATTTTCATGATGATTACTATGAAAATGTATATATGAATTGCAGTCAGTGGGTTCAATATAGGTCCGGGTGCAAATATTGTTATCATTAATAAAGATGGATAGATCAAAAAAATCCACCAATTCTTGACTATTGTGAAAGGTCAATTTTATATTCCTATCATTCCCATTTAAATATTGACAGAAACTTTCTAACAATGTTTGATTTCCTCACCAAATAAAGAGGATATCGTCTATGTATCTGGTCCACGACACCAGATTCGCTCCATATTCATGGCCCTCATATACATGAGAAGATTCCCTGAAGGCCATGAACAAGTTGGCATAGCTAGGAGCGAATCAGGTGCCCATGGCAGTCACCTTAGTCTACAAATGAAATGAATCGGCGAACCAAAAGAAGTTGTTCCTAAGAATATATTCTATACTTTCCAAGATTAATTATTTTTTATTAGCGTCAAAATGTTCCGCCTCCAATTTTTTTTAATGGATTCTAGCCCATGATTATGGTCAATAACCGTATATATAGATGTTACGTCTGCGGTTACAAGAATCATCTCATTACTCCATTCAATCTCCTTAAGGTTCCTTATTACTTGTAAGGAATCCTTCAAATAGGAGGGAGTTTTTTGGACTATAACAGGGGTTGTAGTATATGGTCTATATATAATGATAAATTCGAGGTGATTGATTCTGTACCAGCAACTATCGGTCTCCCAGGAGGATGTTCTCGATTCTTATAGATTTTCAGGAGAGTGTACAGTGCTGGAGTAGAGGGTTTATTGATGAATATGAATTTACACTCAGTATCCATCAGATTACCCTTATTTTTATATTTTTCCAATAACTCAATCAATTTTTTTGTAATGCTCGGGGCAGGATTTCCTCTTTGTTTTTTGTACTTATTTCCATCCTCCAATTGTCGATGGATCTCTTGGTTAAAGCCTGAAGTATTCTGAATCACAACCCCACCTTTGTCAGCGGGCTTAATAACAATGGTATCTAGGGTTTTTAAATGTTCTAAGGCTTCTCTTTCTTGTTTACTTAGAGATAAAGTACAAACCAATCCGCTCCTAGCTGCTATCTTTTTTCTTTTAGTGTGTACCAAGCTTTATTCTGTTGGTGAAATGAGCAGGGAACCATTTTCATTATAACAGTAGTACTAACTTCCACTCCAGGGACTCCATACTACTTCATTATCCCAGCCATTGGGTGCTTTCAGTAATGGGCTGGTAGTCTATGGATGAGGACAAATTCTGTATTTCATAACCCACCCATAGAGGCACCAGTCTTGAACTGACTAGACACTCATGACCTTCTGGTTATAATGGAAACCACCTGAGGCTATCTGGCACTGGGGCAGGATGAGGATTGAGATAAGGGAGAGCACTGACCATTTATGAAATAATCTTTATTATTATTATTATTTTATTTATTTGAAACGAGCATGGATATTTCCTTTATTACATGTGTAAATTTTGTGTTTTACATGTTGCACTGTAATAAGGGTGTTCCTGCACATGCACTTTTCCATAGCATGGGTTCCACTAAATGCATAATACAAGGCATTTCTAGAAGTGCTCCCACCAATTTACTAAAAATGTTAACACACACAAAAGTTAGATATGTAATATACAATCCCAATGTCCCAGCATGGTTCACTTAAGCCAAAAATGCGTTCAATTGAAATATATTTTATAAAAAAAAAAAAATTATGTAAAAATATTGGCAGCACCAAGAGTTTGGACATTAATTTGAAATTGACCCACATCAAGACGCTGTCTTACTATAATTAGAGAAGCTGTGCACCTAGATGCTTGCTGAGCAGACCACAGTGAGGGAGGTAATGCTGTGAAATACCTCATCAGAGGAGGTGCTCATGGTAAATTCACTAACACAGTGGTTCTCAAACTATGTTCTCAGGACAACAAACAATCCACATTTTCCAGGTCACCTAGGGATGGTGTCAGAAAGCATCCTAGTAACACTAGAGGCAGGCACACAATAATCTGACAAATGGGTGCTCAGTGTACCAGACTGATATAGCACCTAGTAGCACTGATATAGCACCTAGTACAAATAGGCTTTCAATGCACCTATGCATGTGCATGTAGATGTCACACTGGCCTGAAATCTGCTTTTTTAGCCCTCTCGCACCCCAGTCCATGGGTCAAATGTTAAAATATAGGTAACATACTGTACCTAGTGACAAAATGTTTATAGTGAAAGGCCTTGGTGGCAAACTTCTCATAGTATTGCTTTAGCACTATACAGACATTCCTCACTTAACGACTGAGTTCCATTCCTGCTGCTTGGTCATTAAATGAATTGGTCGTTAAGCAAGGATGTATAGTGGCAGAGAAGCATCAGGACCCAAGCTGAGGGTAACATGTGCCTGTGTGTGCCTGACCTCCTCTTAGAGTGTGCCACATCCCGTCTGTCCTTTCCCTCATGGGAGGAAAGGTGTCCTGTGTGTCCAGCGCCACAGCCAGGGCCCCCTGTCATGCCAGAGTCTCTTTTTTTTTTTCTTTTTTATCACTGCAAGTCACAGTAAGCTGGTCGGTGCGCCAGTCATAAGTCAAAATGGTCACTAAACAGGTAGGTCGCTAAGTGAGGAATGTCTGTATATAACAATTTAATGGCTGCTCAGTCACTTAAATATGAAGCTTTTATCTTTATGAAATCATTTGGCATTAGAGTTTACATTTGCTATGTCCTGTTTTTCTGAGTATCACATAAAAGGATAAGGACACACATTTTATCCCGTTCAAGGGCAGGCTTGACTTGAAAGGGGTGAAAAGGCTTATCTGCAATTTAACCATGTTATACAGTCTTTATCTGTTGCCTCTAGCAACATATTCAATTAGAAGACTTCTGTAGTTAAAATGAACATTGACAGATAATTTAAGGACCCTAAAGACATCTACTTCATCTCAATAATATTGGTGAGTAACTGTAATTACATTATTGGGTCTATTTGTAAAAGGAACTAATAGCAAAACTCATTCAAGATATTTAGAACCAGGTATCAACAGCACTGAAACATTACATACTTTCCATTTATTGGCTCTTTACACATTATTGCTGTCTTTTATATACTGTATGTCAGACTGGATGTTGAATTCATCATTTTTCCATCCCTTAATCTTATTTTTCATATTTACCTTTATATTATTATTATTATTATTATTATTATTATTATTAGTATTATTATTATTATTATTATTATATTTCTAAGGGGCTGACACATTACACAGTTTAACACATGAAATAAACAAATTACATACAATGAAACAAGATGAATTTGTGAGCAAGATTATGAAAATGATGCCAAAGGGGGGAGGGCATGATTGTTTCAGATCTACAAATACATTTGAATATAAGACAACGACATTCTAAGTGAATTCAAAATACAGTTTTTAAATGATCGTTTCATTTTTCGAAGGAAAAAAGTTATCCAACACCAATTGGCCTGTGATAAACAGTAATTGCCCTCTTAGTTGCTACTAATGAACTAAATAAATGGGTTCATTTGGACTAGACACAATCAGACTTGATTACTGCCAGTCCTGTTGAATCTAAACATCACTTAAATAGAACGTTTTAGCAACGTGAAGTTGGTTAAAAGGCAGCAAAGTATGCCGCAATCAAAAGAAATTCCAGAAGAGTTGAGAAAGATAGTTCATGAAATATATCACTCTGGAAAGTGTTATAAGGCCATTTCTAGGGCTCTGGAGCTCCAGCGAACCACAGTGAGAGCAATTATCTCCAAACTTAAAACAGTGGTGAATCTTCCCAAGAGTGGAAAATTTAACCAAGAGAGCATCAACATTCATCCAGGAATTCATAAAAGAACCCAGACAAATATCTAAGGAACTACAGTCCTAGCTCGCCTCAGTTAATGTCAGTGTTCATGAATCCACCATTAGAGAGAGACTAGGCAAAAATGGTATCCATGGTAGAGTTTCAAGGTGACAACCACTGCTAAACAAGAAGAACATAAATTCTCACCTCACAATTGCCAAAAAAACGCGCTGATAACCCCACGCCTTTTCGGCAAATGTTCTGTGGATTGATGAGACAAAAATCAAACTTTTTGGAAGACATGGGTCCCATTACATTTGGCATAAAGCTAACACTGCATTCCACAATAAGAACATCATACCAACAGTCACACATGGTGGTGGCAGTGTAATGGTGCAGGGATGCTTTGCTGCTTCAGGACCTGGGCACCATGCCATAATTGACATAATCATGGACTCTGCTCTCTACCAGAAAACTCTGAGGGAGAGTGTCCAGTCATCAGTCCATGACGTGAAGCTGTAGCATAATTGGGTTATACAGTAAGACAATGATCAGAATCACAAGAGCTTCTACATGTCTCAAAGAAACATAATTAAGGAATTTAAGTAGTCTAGACAAAGTCCTGACTTGAATTCAATTTAGATGCTGTGGAAAGACCTTAAACAGGCAGTTCATGCTCAAAAACCCTCCAATGTGGCGGAATGAAAACAATTCTGCAAAGACATGTGGCCAAAATTCCTCCACAGCAATATGAAACGTTTGGTTACTGTTGTTGCTGCTAAAGGTGGCACAACCTTAAGCTTAGGGGGGCAATTGATTTTTCATATGGGTGATATACATTTTGGATAACATATTTTCTTCAATAAATAAAATGATCATTTAAAAACAGTAAAAATGGCTCCAGCATCTTAGTTCCCATGGCCATTCATCATGACAATTTGGTTACTCAGAAGGCCGATAATCCACTGTGATTAATACTGCATCTTTGTATGCAGTCACTTGGATTTGCAAAGCTGCCACTGGGCATCTCAGTACAAATCCAGGCGGCTGCGATATTTGCATAGGGGGTGGGGACTTTATAGCCCTTTTCACCCCCTTAAGAGTTGAATTTAGAAAAAATCCCTTCTGGGCACCTACGTCATGGAAGGAATGTTAGTGCATTGTAAAACTGTGGCAGAGAATGCTGGCATGTGTAGTTCCATGTCAGCTGCAGTGCAACAGGTTACCTACCCCTAGCCAAGAATTTTCCCTATACCTGAAATAGGCCAAGTAAAACATTATTTGATGATGATAACAGTTATTGGAGGAGATGTACTAAGCTCTGAAAAGTGATAAATTGGGAAGTGATAAACTACCAGCCACTCAGCTCCTAACTGTCATGGTACAGGCTGGATTTGAAAAACGACAGGAGCTGATTGATTGATACTTTATAACTCTCCAATTTATCACTTTCCAGAGCTTAGTACATCTGCCCCATTTTGTGATTGGAGGTTGGACATTGACTGTGATGTTTAAACAATGAGCATGTTCAGATCTTTTCACCTACCTCCTAAGCCCACGTCTAGTTTGTGGATGTATCTGTAGAGACCAAAAGTAAGCATTCACCTTATAGTGTGGATGTATCTGTAGAGTCAGAAAGTAAGCATACATCTTATAGTGTGGATGTATCTATAGAGCCAGAACATAAGCATTCAACTTATAGTGTGGATGTATCTGTAGAGTCAGAAAGTAAGCATACACCTTATAGTGTGGATGTATCTGTAGAGTCAGAAAGTAAGCATACACCTTATAGTGTGGATGTATCTGTAGAGTCAGAAAGTAAGCATACGCCTTAAAGTGTAGATGTATCTGTAGAGTCAGAAAGTAAGCATACACCTTAAAGTATGGATGTATCTGTAGAGTGAGAAAGTAAGCATACACCTTATAGTGTGGATGTATTTGTAGAGTCAGAACGTAAGCATTCACCTTATAGTGTGGATGTATCTGTAGAGTCAGAAAGTAAGCATACACCTTATAGTGTGGATGTATCTGTAGAGTCAGAAAGTAAGCATACACCTTATAGTGTGGATGTAACTGTAGAGTCAGAATGTAAGCATTCACCTTATAGTGTGGATGTATTTGTAGAGTCAGAAAGTAAGCATACACCTTATAGTGTGGATGTATCTGTAGAGTCAGAAAGTAAGCATACACCTTATAGTGTGGATGTATCTGTAGAGTCAGAAAGTAAGCATACATCTTATAGTGTGGATGTATCTATAGAGCCAGAACATAAGCATTCAACTTATAGTGTGGATGTATCTGTAGAGTCAGAAAGTAAGCATACACCTTATAGTGTGGATGTATCTGTAGAGTCAGAAAGTAAGCATACACCTTATAGTGTGGATGTATCTGTAGAGTCAGAAAGTAAGCATATGCCTTAAAGTGTAGATGTATCTGTAGAGTCAGAAAGTAAGCATACACCTTAAAGTGTGGATGTATTTGTAGAGTCAGAAAGTAAGCATACACCTTATAGTGTGGATGTATCTGTAGAGTCAGAAAGTAAGCATACACCTTATAGTGTGGATGTATCTGTAGAGTCAGAACGTAAGCATTCACCTTATAGTGTGGAAGTATCTGTAGAGTCAGAAAGTAAGCATACACCTTAAAGTGTAGATGTATCTGTAGAGTCAGAAAGTAAGCATACACCTTATAGTGTGGATGTATCTGTAGAGTCAGAAAGTAAGCATACACCTTATAGTGTGGATGTATCTGTAGAGTCAGAAAGTAAGCATGCACTTTATAATGTGGATGCTGGTCGGTCCAGATAGGCGCACCAAAGCAAATTCCACCTTTTTTGTATTAGGATTATAATAATGAAATGTGAAATATTTTAAAAAAGAACATCAAAGTGTCATATACATTATACATACTGTGAAAGAATCACAGATAATAGCTTCAATATATCTAGTTTTCTGGTTTATACCCTCTAGTTGCGCTTATATATCTAATTTATATTTTTTTGATAGATACAGTGTATTGATAATTTAGTGGGGTAGTTAGGTGTCCATCTACCATTGTCCTCTATCGAACTATTCTAGAATGGTTTAGGATTACTAACTATATTGTTTAAAACATCTAAACAAATAACCTATACATTCATGGTTTCCTGTTTGATATTGGGGATATATTTGATTGCAATGGTGAGAGTGTGCATTCTGTTATATTAATGTAGGTAGTCTATTTGTTGTATCTTAATATCAAGAGGTTTCTTAAGTGGAGAGTATAATGTTTATTGTTGATAGCATATACTACAACTCTTATTATGCCATAAGAGCCTGGATAGAGTGGGGGTAAGCTATCGGACTATGATCCTTCATGGCTCTAGGTTCAACTCCCACTAGATATAGTCAGTTAGATTTATGTCTATTGTGTGTCTATTTATTATCTTATGTATAGACAATTACAGAGATTTGTAATGGACTGATATCCAAAAGGTCCTGGGTTCTATTCCCACTAAATCTAGGTGGTTTATCTTATATATAGATTTTTATTATTTATTATTATCATTTTTTTTGCTTGTATTACTTTAAAATTATCTTATGCATTATTAAATGTTGAAATAAACCTGACGGAATAGATCATTTGGTGGAGAAGGAATATATTTATATATGAGTACCTTTTTTTAGACACATGCTATTTTATTAGGAGTCTAGAGGAGGTGGATCAGGAGGTGGAATCCCAAAAGGTGCAATTAATTAAAGCACTAATGAGAAGGAACTTGTTTGGATATAAAAAGGGTCCATATAGAGAAGCACATCACTCTTTGAAAAAGTCCCCAAATAGCGGTGCGAAACTAGTCAGAGCTGAGACACTGGACCCAAATTTGTTATCGGCAGTCACCTGCCTTTACCCCAGGAGATCCGGAGTGACTTACATGACACAGCTTAATTGGATGCTCACTTAGCACTGAGGTCGAGGCGGGGATGCAGACGCGATCTACAGGACTTTTCACATATGCAAGGTAATCCTTCCATTGGAGATATTGCCTCCCTCATATGCATTTATGTCCAGCTTGAGCGGTTACCACTAGCAACATCCACTATTGTTGCCGTATACCTCCCACCGGAGAAGTGACAGTGTTCAATTTATTTCTTCTCTATTTCTCCTGAGTGCATGACTTAATATGATTTGGTCTGGAAGTCTATCCATCCAATTATTATGTATGACATATAGAGACATACTACCAAGTACATTACTATTTGAATGAGACTCTGGACATATTGCAGGTGCGGATTATAACTCTTGATTACTGGTATATACCAGTTCTTTTGTATGATCCACCTCCTCTAGATATATTGAAGCTATTATCTGTGATTTTTTCATAGTATTTATAGTGTATATGACTCTTTGATGTTCTTTTTTAAAATATTTAATTGTATATGTATATATATATATATTTTTTTTTGTTTTATTTTGACCGGTCAAATTGATATATTGTACTAATGTCTGTCTGATATTAAATTATATTTTATAAATTATTTTTAGCCATATTTTCCATTCATTCCAATTAGCGCAGAGAATTAAATTGGAAGTCTGTGTTGCACCTGTTTTACAGGTGCTTAGTTGGGTGTGCTATCACAAGCACACTGTGCTTTTCTGCTGCTGTATTTAAAATATATATATATATATATTATAAATTCATTATATATATTCCTCATGATATATAATTTTTCTGATATATTACTAGCGCTTGGGGTATTTTTCTCTTTTTTAATAATGAAATGTGAGCTAGATAGTACATTAGTATTAAATAGTATTCATGTAATTCAAAAGGATTAACAAATCATGTGTGTTATTATAATTATCATCATTATTAATAATATAATTACAGGAATTTGAAAACAAAATAACTTAAAAATTAAATCAGACTTTTTTTCAGTGGGGTGACAATCTCAAATGCACATTGCTCCTATTAAAAAAAGCCACGGCTACTTAAACCTTGTTTGACACGCCTGCAAACTTTACACATAATAACATACAGACTACTGTACACTGATTTGACTTATTCCGTGGAATTCAAACTTTTACAATAACCTGTTTGGACTTGCTAATTCTATCAGAAACCATTTCTATGAAAAAGAGCCCAGCTGTGATCAATCACAACACTCTGTGTTCTAAAGTATCACTAGCTATGGAGAGCTGATATTTTGTAGCAATTTTCATGCTGAATAAAACAAGCTATTTGCCAGGGGTGCTTATTCAAAAATTCTTTCATGTAAAAAATATATTAAAAGAGGCTTAATGCAGCCTTTCCCCATTATAGGGAGATGTAGTGAAATACTCTTATCTAGTTAACCGGCTTACATAGATAATATGGTTACTTGTACTCACAGATAAAAGGATGGCAACTATTACTACAAAAATATAAGTAATTTGATTTTTACAATACATGTAACACACAACCAGCAAGTACAGTAAGCCATGGATTATAGAATAAAGATAGCAGTGCAAATACCAATAGTATATACATACATAGGGCTTTATTTAGCAATAGCAAAATGGACAAATGAAACATGCAGTGCAAAACCTATTTGCATGTGCTATAAGGGTCTATTCCAATGGTTCCCAAACTTTTTTCAACCAAGGCGCCCTAGTGTATCAGCATTGTTTTCACGGTACCCCTAAGCCAAAAGTTTGTTATTGAGAAATTCAGAATAAAATGTAGTGAAGTAGTGAAGTGAAGTAAATTGTGCTGACCTGTCATCCTTAGGGTCAGTAATACCCCTTTTACACCAGAGCAAAAACCTGGGTTTTTGCTGGGTCTACCCGGGTCGCAGCTCAGTGTAAAAGGGTCTCTGAAAAATAACCTGGGTCAAGTGACCCTGCAATCCAACCCAGGTAGCTACCAGGGTTGGACCCAGGATGGACCCAGGTAATGGTGCAGTGTAAACGGTGCAACCCAGGTTATCTGACCTGGATCATGCCTAAAATGAGAGGATTGGTGGTTGTGGAGCATTCACCTCCCACTTTTTATGACCTCACAGGTTTAGCAGGGCAGACCTGAGTTCAGTGTGAACAGGGCTGACCTGGGAGTAACCCAGATCAAAGGTGCAGTGTAAATGGGTCTGACCTGGGTCTGACCAGGGTTGGAACCATGTCCAAAAACCCAGGTCGGACCTGGGTTTTTGGTGGAAAAGAGGTATTAAATAGTGGCGGACAGGTTGGTGCTTCTGTTTGTCCACATAATTACATTACATTGATCATAAATAATGTGACTTGGTGCTGGACCACCAACCTGAGGCACCCCTGCAAGTGACCTGAGGCACTACAGAGTGCCATGGCACACAGTTTGGGAACCACTGGCCTATTCATTATTCTTTAATTTCTACAACATTAGGTGGAAATGAAGTATCAGGACCATTCATTATGTAGGTAAAGCAGGAGATATCACAGATATCTCTTATTTACCTTTCAATCCCAATCTGGGCAGCCATCCCTATACTATTGTATGGGGACCAAAATTCATCAAGTTCCGAAAATACAACAATTTTCTGAGCTAGACAGCGGGAACCTTCATCATCTTCACATGGTGCTGATTCTTCCAAGGTCTAGGTTGTGAAGAGGGATCCGATCTGTTCCGTGCTCGGATACCTCTGTCGGATGTCGGGATCTCTTTGTCCACATGTGTGAACCCAAGTCAGACTCCGCAGTGCTAATTTTCAATGCTACAGAAATAGCGGTGAAATAGATCGCAGTGACAGCTGATTTTCCGATCAGCTGTCCCCGCACCGGAGCAATGTTGATTGCTCCAGTGTTTTGAGTATCCACCGCTACTACTCAGCCACCCAGCCCCCGAAAATAAATAGGCCTTATAGATTTCTACTTAGGCAGGTGCACCTACAGAAGATTTCCTTCAAAGAACATAGCATTGCCGTGCACTGGTCTGTGGGAGGACATAATATGAGGAAACCATGTACAGCAGCAATACTGCTAGTTTAGCAGAGTAGGGCAATGACAAGGTTTTTGCAATGTGAGATGATTGTAATGAGATAAATGGTTTGAGGGTGAAATTTTTAAGTAGTTAAAAGGCATTTCTGCTCCACAAAAGGACTTGATTTTTACATCAGCTGGCTGAGATCTTGTCTAAACCTATACTTTTAATAAAATGCATTTTGCACCTCCAATTGCACTTTCGGCACTTTAACATTGGAAAAGAATGCTTCAAACACACAAGTGCCACAGGTGATAGGCCCCTCAGCTATAGATGAGGCTAAATTGAGAAGATAAGAAAAAAGCTTTATTTCATTAAACCAATTGTTCAAAAGTGGTAGGAGGTTGAAATTCCATCTGATGTCAACACGTTTTCACAGTGTGAATGTTCAGATTGTTATACCAGACAAACTTATACTTTGTGAATCCATTGCCATGCACCTTAGTCTGTGCTTGGTAGGACATTTCATTGCATGGATGCAAAAAAAGCAACATCTGTATTATGCACATTACAATAACAGTATGAATAGTCATTTTGATTTTCCAGGGGAAAAATACAGCTACAATTTCATACAGCCTAAATATCACTAAGAGGCACAATATCTACGCAGGTACCAAAGTACTTTACTCTCTGGGATGCTTTTTATATAAAAACATGCATTGGCTCACAAACTTATTATTCCGATTCTGAAATGTAACATATTAATATTTTATATTATTATACAAAGTTTATTGTGGAGTCAGATTTGTGGGTTGATAGAAGACCAGAGTTGGAATGGAGCACGGAGGACCTGTCAGGGGAAGGCAGTGATAGCAGCTCATAGGTGTGGTCAGCCTCCAGATGGGGTGTAACGGAGTGGGTGTAACCATTAGAGAGTGCAAGTCTGGCCCCTGTATAAATATATATAGTAAATACTGATAGTGCATGCCTGATAATTTATCATAATGATAACAGCATGCATTGTATTGCATACATCATAATCCTGGGAATTAAGTATAATGTAACACATGTATAATAATTAAGCACATGATGGTGATCGTGTCTATTCATACCACATTAATGCATTCTACATATGATAGGAGACTCCGATACTGGCTGGCCAGTGTCTAAGAGGCATAGTTATCACAATCCATATCTCAGATGCAGACTGAATGTAATAAATTTGCAATTGCAATGCGTCATCACAAGAATGTATCAAATATTGCATGCAGGAACAGAGCTTGTGAGAAACTCTGTCCCTGCAAATCCTCTCCCCACACTTTGCAGGGAATCTTTAAAAAAAATACCCTGAGAGTGTGACCGCACATGCACTACCTGCCAACAATTCCCCCCCTTTTCCTCTCTAAACTTATACTTACCTGCAGGGTGATCCGGTCAGCACCTCTGTGATCCTGTCCTTGGCATCTGACTTGTGCTGTAAACTGAGATATCGGTTTACAGCACAAGTCAGATGCCAGGGTCACAGGGCAGGATCCCAGCGATCAGCTGAACAGAGTCACAGAGGAGCTCACCAGATCACCTGTCCCATGGGCGCAGGTAAGTGTCTTTTTTTTCTTTAAATACTCACAGGCATCAGCTCCCAGAGCAGACCTGCATTACAACTATGGGAAATGTGATCTGCTTAAAAAAAATGTAAGGGCTTGGAGAAATGATACTAAATTAATGTGAAAAGAATGTGAAAACACGTGTTTTCACATTATTTTAGTAAAAATAATATTGATAAATATGTCCATAAAACTCAATGATAACTGTATAAGGTCTAGTAAAGATTAAATACATGTAATTGTAAAAAAAAAAAAGTCATTCCAGTACTGTACCACTGGAATGACTTAATTGGAGATTTGTGGATGAATGCAGAGCTACAATGCCATTCCAATAACTGTCAGAAACTGTTCCTTATATTAAAGCATACAGACAATAAGAAGAAGGGGCAGGATTGTATAGTGACCACCCACTTTGATTGGCAGAAGTGCAAATCATGGTGTACTTGTAGTTTCTATAGAAGTGAACCAAGCACCCATGTATATCAGTAGTCCTGTTTCCAGAGGTAACTGACCCTCTAATAGAGTAACAATATATAATTTGAGTGCACAGTCTGGAACCTGATACCTAAAGGATGGGGTTGGTCCTCAGGCAGTGAGTCCCACAGTTTACTTGTGGGCTAGTCAAACCCTGTGAAAGACTGTAGTAGGAGGCAAACAGAAGGAGAACTAGCAGTTAATTTAGGGGGCCATATGTTGGAGAAGGCTTAAAATATGTTTATAGTATTGGAGACGTTTTGAAAAGATAATTGGAAGTTTGGGACAGATGTGTCCTCATACGTTGTGGCTCAGGTCACGCCATACAGGCATCTTAGTCGCAGCATGAACATAGTGTGGGGAAGAGCAGTAAGCACAGTGAGATGCGACAGTATCCACGGCATGCAATACACAGCTTAACCTCTGGGTGGCCAGTTCTCCACTGATGAAAACTATAGACCTGAATAAAATAGCAGTGGATGGAAATAGCACTACAGTATAGCAATCCCTGACAGGCAGGCCAATCATGTACTGTACTGTGTAAACAGATATGCTGCCTGTGGAAGAAGACACTAGGGTGTCGTAGATGTACAGCATGGAAAAACATTGGCAGTGGACAGGGATTTTTTTGTCTGTGTAAAAGTTGCGAATGCGACAGCTAATATGTCACACGCACTGTATTCAATAAAATGAGATTTTTCATGATGAGACTTGTACTCTACTTAATTGCTGACATATCCTCTAACAGCTGACAGTGATTCCAAAAATGCTGCAGAGACAAAAGCCTTGGTAGGCACAGACGCCTATGCATAACAGAATAATTAGGCCCATGACACTGGAGTGTGCAGTACCTGAATAGGTGTTAGCTTAGTGGGATGGTAAATGCTTAACATAGCGTTCAAATGGAGTTCAATTCCTGGATGAGGACAGGGACAATGAAGAATCATTTTGAATTTGATTTTGATATAAATATTATATTATATACAGTATTTTAATTTGCACGTTCCAGTGACAAATTTGCAAACTCGTATTGAATTGAATCAGCTGAGATCTTCTGCTTGTGGAAGACGCAATAGCGTCACAGCAATCCACCAGAGCGGCAGTGACCAGGAACCCAACTGCTAATATATCGCATGCGCAGTCTTCAATACACAGAGATGTTTTCATGATGAGACTTGTACTCTACTTACAGTAAATGCTGACATATATGTGACAATGTATACTGTGGGGATGGGTACATTATTCCGTTGTACAATGTGTAACAGGGTGACCGCCTCTCTGGCTTAGTGAACTGACTTGGATGTCTTGGGGGATGGGCTGAATGAAAACGTACAGTAGAAAATCCTCTATGTTGTAAAAAAATAAACAAGAAAAACAAAAAATATTCCATAAATAATTAAAGCAAAGTCTCACACAGATATACAAGTGTTTTATATCAAATTAGTCAGTGTAATCTCCTGGTGTATCTTAGTCACACTGCATTGCGACTAACATGCATATTCATCCAAATAAGATGCTTGCGCAAGTAGAGTCGCACGGGACCTGGCGCCAGGGGTGTATCTAGTGATCCAAGCGCCCCTGGCAATGTAATGGACTGGTGCCCCCCCTATGCAGTGCCCCCAATAGTAATCCCCCTATGCTGCATTGCCCCAGTAGTAGCCCCCCCTATACAATGCCCCCTGTAGTAGTCCCCCCATACAGTGCCCCCCAGTAGTAGTCCCCCTATACAGTGCCCCCCAGTAGTAGTCCCCCCCTATACAGTGCCCCCAGTAGTAGTCCCCCCTATATAGTGCCCCCAGTAGTTGCCACCCCCCTAAATTGCCCCCAGTATTGGCCACCCCTATACAGTGCCCCCAGTAGTAGCCACCAACCCCCTAAATTGGGGGAGCCGGCACACGGAGCTCATTAGTGACCTCCAGCCGGCTCCCTCCGCGGACGACGCAGCAGCAAATGATAGTCTGTCTGACTCTCATTAGCTGGCTGCTATTACAAACACGCTGTAGGGCAGACCGCTCTCACTGCTGTCTGCCCTACACTTGTGGGGCCGGGGGACTTATCCACCACTTGGCTACTGGTGGCACTGCCAGACGGCGCCCCACTTTGGTCGGCGCCCCTGGCAAGTGCTATCCTGGCCAATGGGTAGATACGCCCCGGCCTGGCGCCTCAAGAAAGGCTATTTGCTACGACTTGAGCTACAGTGTATGAAGACCCATCTGTATACTGTAGGTATTTAATACATGAGGGGTCCAGTCAGATTGCAAAGTTCTCAGTGGGCTACATAATCCAGTCACACTGCAATATGAAGCATAGAAACACATATAAACAACTAAAACGTACCTATTAAGTGATACATTAATATCCGGCAAAGTAATAACAATAATGTTGCACATACAACTTCTAAAGAAATAAAAGCAGACACAGTGGTACCTGGAGATAGGCAGTGTTGAATCTGTGTGGAATAGATGGATGGGAAGCATCCTGCATTATGAACAGTCTCCTTGCCACTTTAATGTTTCACAGAACTGAAATGGCAGAGACTGTTCAACAGAGGTGAAACTATATTTGTGCATGGGGTGTGGCGGTTTTAGTCAGTGGCGTATCTATAATGGGTGCAGTGTGTGCGGGGCACACGGGCCCCCGGATCCAGCGGAGCCCCGCACCGCACACCCTGCACCCATATTATTTTAAACTTACCTGTCCGTGGTCCCACGTCGGGTGTCAGCGCTGCTCAGAACACCGGAAAATGTCCGTCGCGGCCATTTTCCCAGCGTTCTGCGCATGCACAGTAGAGTCCAGGCACACTCTAGTGGTCGGAGTCTACTAATGCGCCGGTGCCTGGCCAGCCGTGTAGTCAGCTTCTGGCCAATGGGGAGAGAGGAGGGGGCCCTGCACGGATAGTGCACACGGGCCCCCTCCTCTCTTAAGACGCCCCTGGTTTCAATGCTTCAAAGTGAGGGGGTACAGCAATGCCAGGTTACCACCCATCTTCAAGGCTTCCATTCTATTCTCAAAAGATAAGAACAGAGGCCTCTCCTGGTACTATGCCTGCTCAGAAGATACCCCTACCCAACTATGACAAAACAGAATGACTTCTACTGCATCCATCTTCTCTTTGGGGTACTTACACATGCTGCTCCCAGGAAAGACAGGAATCACATCTACCGATCCACAACTGTTGTTCCTGTCCTTCATGGCATAATCATGTTTTGCCAAGCTGGTCTTTTATAGTGTTCAGATTTGCCACCTAGGTGATCCCAGAACTATTTCAGTAGGTGCCTCTACAGAAGGTGAGCATTCATTTATTTAGTAAGAAGAATAGTGAGATTACTGTACTCAACAATGATTTATCAATAATTTACTGCACCGTGAGGGCACCTCTATTTTTTTGTCTATATCAGTTTTTAAACCTTATGCTGTGTTGTTACCAGGGTTTCTAGCCATTAAAAATATATTTAATAATAGTGTTAAAAATATTTATGAATAGCCTACATTTTAACTTTGTCAATCACATTAGCCTTCATTGTCACCACTGTGACTACATGTACTGTTTCTTCACAGCACAGGAGCACAGGAGCAAACAGAGCGTTCTTATTTGAGCGGAATCTTATTTGACCAAAAAAAGTGGTTTTGGAGATGGCGAGGTTACAGTAGAGCCCAAATAATTAACAAGTACCATAAAGGTCATGCTAAAATATATTGAAAAGTGAAAGCGGCCACATCCAGGGCCATCTCTTCCATTGGGCTTGTTGGGCAGTTGCCCAAGGGCCCGAGGCTTGTAGGGGCCCCCCAACCTGCCCCCCTGCAGCCACGGCCAGTAGGTAAATTTGTGATATTTTTATAAGATGGCCACTGATGCACTGTATTCCTATCTAACTTCCCCCTTGTGATGAGTACTCACCTCAGTCCCAGTTTCACCTCATCCGCCGGCTTCAGACCAGTCAGACAGAGTCTCTCTGCATGTGTGGGAGGTCTGATGGGCATGCAGAAGGGTTTAATTTTATTGACCATTTACATGTTTTTCCCGTGAATGGGTGGGTAGGGGCCCCAGTGCATTGCTTTGCCCAGGGCCACACTGCTGTTAAGACAACCCTGGCCACATCTAGAGGAAAAATTAGTTGGGGGCTTACAAATATGAGGTTCATAATCTAATTCCAGAATCAAACCTATTATTACTGTATTTTTTATTTAATATGTATTTTGTAGTATTAGCAGAAGGATTTTCCTTACCAATGAGCAAAAATGTAAAATATTTTTACTGACTCTCAGTAGACTTACTAATGATTGATAACCATGGCTGTTTTGTAAATATATACATTACTGTATGCATCATGATGAATTCTTATGCCCTATGCCCCTGAATAGTGGTCTGGAATATCCTATATTTTATGCACTCAGGGCCTGGGGCAGAGCTGGAAGTAAAATGGGAGTACATCCCTCCAAGAAAAATGTTCTTGCAAATACAAAGGGCAGTTCAGCATATAAAATACACATGGGATCAGTATGTATTTGAATATAGGTCTACTTTCCGACACTTCAACATCATTGGCGCATACTTGCACCTCCCTATAACGGGTGCTATAAACAGACCTTTTAATGGGAACATTTGCCTATACAGTCAGAGCCGGTGCTACCATTAGGCCGCTGCTTAAGGGCGCCGGCTCCTGAGGGGCGCCATTGAGGAGACTGAGGTTGCCAGCACAAAAATGAAAGAAGTCCCTGAAAGGGACATGCTATTGCTACTTAGTACTGACAGCAGAAGAGGATTATATAGACAGCTGCTGCACCTATACTTTTCACCTGCTCTTCTATCCATGTATAACATGCCTGTCTGGTTCAGCATTGCAGGCAGGTAGCAGTGTCCATTATCTTCCCCTCTTTAAAAGTACACAGGTAACCTGAAGTATTTATAAACACTTGTGGTGTATTCAGCTCAAACTACAGTCAGACACTTTCTGGGGCAGCTCACTCATCGGGCCAAATGTAATAGGGTGAGAGTTTAGAAAATGTAATAGAGTCCGAGAACAAAGCAGCAGAGCAAACTCGCATGTTTTTCATACTCAAAAAACTCATGATTTAAAATCTCATCCAGATGTTTTCCCATTTTGAAGATAAAACTCGACCAATGTGAGAGATTACTGCTATACTCTCACATTTTCTAAACTCTCACCCTATTACATTTGGCCCTGTATGCACAGAAAATGAGCTTGCACAAAGCGGCTGTGCACAGTCATGTGCACTTTAGACCCTTACCGCCAAAGAGGAGGAACTGGAAGTGTGGATATGGGGGGGAGGGCCGCTAGGCTGAAGCTATGCCTAGGGTGCCAAGAAACCTTGCACCGGCCCTGTATACAGTATTTTCAGGTCTGCGTCTACACTGACTACATGAGAATGCCTCTTTCCACCCCAGTTCCGCCTCTTTGGTCATAAGCGTGTATCCGTTCCAATTGTGTACTATTCTGCATTCTCACATTTGTGCGCATTCCTTATGTACAGCTATAGACCGTATGTCCAACTCTGCATCAAATCCTCTCTGTTGATTGGCCCAGTGATAATGCTCTGACGAGAGCTGTGAATACGTTTGCTTTTCTGAATGTATTGGATTTTAAAAGCTAAAAGGTTCTTGACATGAAATATTCTCAATGTCATAAAAATGCTTTGCATTACCTGGTCCTCTAGCACTTACTTCAGAGAAAAGAGACAACAATAGACTGTACAACAATTGGGTGTAATTATAGCATGCAAGCATGAGCTGATCAGTTTATATTAAACACCAGAATTTTAGAGACAACAGTATTGTTATCGTCGCTATGTCAGCTCTGATTTTCCATGGCAACTGGCGCAGACAAATCTGAATAAACAGTTAACAAAGCTAATGCATTTAATGGTAATTCCAGAAAATACAGCTATTACTACCATCATTTCTTCAGCCAACATATCTGACAGAGCTAATTAATTACGCTAATACGTAACCTAGGTAAACCCTATTATTTTCAAACACGGATCACGTAACAAGCACAGACAATGCTGCTGACACACTAATCCCAGCTGGAAAGGGATATTTCATTCATGTTAGACTCAGCCCAACGTAGTAACATTTTGTATGGGGTTAGGAGATAAATATCAAAGGGTTAACCAAATATTTCAACTGCATCGCGCTTGAGAAAAGAAGGGAAAAAATAAATACATCTCAATTCTCAGCGGCTTCTCCCAACCTGGGTAATTACTGCGCCATCACCATGGCAACCCCTAGACGGCTCTGTCAGCATTTTGTGCTGGGATTAGGATATGACCTGAGGGGGGAAACAGATTCTGCATATCAAAAGCCAGAGAGCGGGAGGAGGGATGAGAGCGGGAGAACCAGTGTGGGGGCAGAACATCTTGTTAGAGGGACTCTGACAGTGTAGGTGAGAGAACTTATAATAAAATAATAATAGGGCAATAGAGATCACAGTTCGATAAAATGATGTAAAGAAAACTGTTGTTATTATGGGAAAATCCCAGTCACTAAAACAAGACAAAAGGAATCCTGCCCTAAAACATATATACTACATAGGTGGTTTACATTATTGAATCTTTATTAGACTGATTCCATCTCTATAATATTAAGTAAAATACAAATAGCAGGCATGTTATTACCATGCTATACCAAAACAATCCTTATTTCCTCACATCCATTACTGCCAATAATGCCTCTACAGCAGTGGTTCTCAAACTCGGTCCTCAAGACCCCACACAGTTCAATTTTTCCAGATCACCCAGCAGGTGCACAGGTGTACTCATTACTCACTGACACATTTTAAAAGATCCACAGGTGGATATAATTATTGCACTTGTGATTCTGTGAGGAGACCTGCAGAACATGCACTGTTTGGGGTCATGAGGACCGAGTTTGAGAACCTGTGCTCTACAGTATTTCCTCAGTCTTCCAATTCTGCAGTCTTGGGTCACCTTGTCGCCACCCTCTGCCTTATCCTCATTTTCAATATATTGGGGCATATTCTTCATGACATAATTATCATTATTATAATTATCACTCACTGGGAGTTCAAACAAAATTTGGGAGCGGATGAGTACGGGATGCTGGCACTCTGGATCCTGGCGGCCAAAATCCATACACCGGCACCATGACAGGGTTAGGTTACCAACACCTGTCAGTAAGTATCCTAACTCTCCCCGTCACCCTACCCTAGCCCCCTCTCCCCAGTGCCTGAACCTAACCTCCACCCTAGTGTCTGAACCTAATCTCCCCCTCCCCACACTCTAAACCTAACCATCCCCCTAGTGCCTAATCCTAATGCTAATCCCCCCCCAAAGAAAACCCCATTACTTACCTTCGGGACGCCAGCACCAAGATTCTGACAGGTGTCGGGATTCCGGCGCCGGTATTCTAAGCTACACATGCCCTGTGCCAGGATACTGAACGTATCCCTTTGGGAGGCATTCATCATGCCTCATGCGATAAACTATCACTTCTGAAAAACTGCTATTTCTGTAGAGTCAGTTTTTCAGAAGTGAGAGACTTTTCTCCTGCTCCTCCGGTCTGCCTTTAGTCTCCACAGCCTGTTTTCAAACTGTGCATGTGCAACTTGAAGACAGGCTGCGAAAGATTCTTGGAAGACTGGAGGAGCAGGAGAAAAGTGAGAGGGACTGGCCGGAGCGTTGATAACCACTGCTGGCATGAAGACTCCTATCATGCAGCGGTGAGTGCACTGAAGCCGGGACAAGGGACTGGGGGAGCTGGCAGCCGCAGGCAGCCGGAACACAGCATGGGGGCTTTTGAAAAGATCCCTCTGCTGCACAAGCTGGCGTGTAAATTGCAGCTTATGAAGCCTATCGGGGTGTATGCCATCTCAGGATGGCGTACAGTAACAAAGTCAATTTATAAAAAATATAATTTTCTAAACTTGATGAATAGTCTTATTTCTACATCCCCATACTAAAGTATGGGAAGTGCGGAAATTATCGTGGCAGGACTGTAACAGTAAAATATCAGTAATATTTCTGTGTTACTAGGTTACTGAATGAGGCTGTCATTAAGGATGATGAATGGACCCCATTGCTACAATATGGCCTTTTCTTAACCATAAGTATTATCCAGTACTGCATGATCTTACACCAACTGCAACAACTACCTACAGTATCTAGCATTTTCCTCAGCCACCTGCCCTTGCTTTAATCCATCTTAAATGTCATGGCAAGACTGAACTTCCCCTCTTCTAACATGTAAAATCTCAAAATACTCTCTCTTCTGCCCTCTTAGATCCACCTCTGACATGATTTACCTCCTTTCTGACAACAAGCTCTCATGCTCAACTATAAGTCTTCTCCTGTGCCGCTACTAATCTGTGACATTCCCTACTGTACCTGATCAGACTCTCCCACAACCTTCAAATCTTAAATGCTCTCTGAAAACCAACTTCTTTATCTACTCCCACTTAGACTATTCCCACTGGTGCAACCTCACTATTGCCCCAATCTCCACTCTGAGCCACACTTGTTCCTCTTGTCTCACATCTGCCCTTTTCCCTCCTTTAAGTTATCTGTCTACCTTTGTTTTCAGGTCTGCACTGTTGGAAATGATGTGTGTGCAGGTGTTGATATTGTAGAGTTATGTAGGCACACATGAGCGAATGACTCAAACTATGAACAGCCCAGTTACTTAACCCGTGGTGTTGCTTTATTGATAGATAGTAGGTACAGCAATACTCATTTTTACATGCACACTGGTGATGGAGTGAAGCGGGGTTCTATACAGATCACCAGCTGGTGAGTGTATGCTGCAAACGGGTATCGGTGCAGGGATCTGGAACAGCATTATATGCAGGTATTAACCGGGTCTCTCATATAGGAGTTAAGTAGGAGACTTCAGGCTCCAACCATGTCACTCTACACACAGTACTAGGGATGGTCATCGACCAACGATGATTCATAATCATCAATGGTTTATGGCCGATGTCAAATGTTTTTCCCATCAAAGGGGGAGAACCAGATGGTGTTCCTCCATCGATGGAAAAGCATAACTGAATAGTTTTTTTTTTTTTTTTTTTATAACAAGGTGCCGGGACACAAAGCGCAGCTCTGGCCCCACTAAGCCATGCCCCCCGTTTCTGATTGGCGCACAAGCCAGTCAGTCACAGAACAGGGATGACCATCGGTTGGTGAAACCATCGATGATCATCCATTGCATAGTTTGTAACCATCGATGGCCACTTGTTATTTTGCCATCGATGGTAACCATACCAATAGCCATTCCTACACAGTACACAGTAAAGACAAGATGGCCCCTGCACAAGCTCAGTAGTGAGCTCCGTGACCATCTTGGAACAGGGCATGAAGCCTCCCTGGAGGGACAGGAAGATTGGAGTCTGCACAGTAGTGCACTCCTCTTTCAACATGCACTTCTATCTACTTTGCATGGTTTTATATCCTGCACTGCAAAACACTCAGGTGCCTTACAAAGCATTGCCAGTAATAATAATAATAATAATAATAATAATATGAATTTCAAATTGTTCTGTTAGTGAAAAGGGTTGCAGAGGCATATAGAGGGCCCTGGCATGAGACAGGGGGGTTTGGCCAAGCACAAAGGCATTTTCACACCTGGGGGTATATTTACTAAAGTGAGAGTTTTTAGAAGTGGAGATGTTGCCCATAGCAACCAATCCGATTCTAGCTATTATCTTCTAGGAGGTGCTAGTTAAATGTTAAGTAGGATCTGGTTGCTATGGGCAACATCTCCATTTCTAAAAACTCTCACTTTAGTAAATATACCCCCTGCTCTGAATAATAATGACAGTGAACATTGGCCCTGAATCAGAGCCGGACGCTCTGACAGAGCGCTCACTCTGAATCAGGGCCGGTCTTTTTTTTTTTTTAGAACGGCCTCCTAAGCTCGCATAGCTGTGGGTGACCACCCACAGCTATAGCGAACGGCCAGGAAGATGGTCACGATGGTCAAGACCATCGCGACCATCGGGCTTGTGACGAGACCCGTGTGGTAGGGTCTCGTTGCCGCAAGCCCCAGAGAGATTTTGGCTCTAACAGAGCCTAAATCTCTCCCACTGACATCACTCGTGATGTCAGTGGGGCCGCCCCCAAACGGAGGCGTTCACATGGGAAGATGCATGCAATGCAGTGACACTTAGGCCCGTAATCAATTAGAAGCGAAAAATCAGTAGCCATCATCGCTGGTTTCAGGTGCGTAAAAGCATAGCGCGCGTCCCCACGTATCCCCGTATTCAATTCCAAATCGGCGAAAACGGGACCCGGCCAAACTGAAATCGGCGAAAAGTTCTGTCAATTTTGGGGAAATGTGCCTGACCCCCCTAAAAGATGCACTGACATGGGGGATCACTATGGGTACCCCCGAATAACCCTGCTAAAGGTATTTGGGGTTTTAAAATGGTCTCAATAGACGCTATTTAGCGTCTTTCAGCAAGTGGTGAACAATAGCATTTTGCTACCTTTTTTTGGCGAAATAAGTATTCCTATCAAATTTGGGGTACATGAAAATGGAAATCATAAAAACACCTGGGGCATACTTGGGGACCCCCTCTGAGTCTATTTCAATAGTTTATCCCCCAACTTTTCCGCCCCCATCACGAAAGTACTTTTCTGGGGTGTCCTAAGGTACTTTTTAAAACATTTTTGGCACAGATTACCTTTAGGGAACTGTCCAAGGGGTGCAGGGTGGTTTTGGGAAGTCTGCACCCCAATTCTGTACTTTTTCTTGCAACCTATTCATAGGCGATACTTTTTCGCCAGGTCTGATGCATTGACTTTCACACCGGCGAAAATTCGGACTAATTAAATATGGGGATAAATGAAACCAGCGAAAATGACATCATCTGCGAAAAAGTATCGACGAAACCGACTTTTCGCTTCTAATTGAATACGACCCTTACTGCAAGTGTAATTGCAAACTAATTATATGCAGCTCTGAATTGTCTCGAAATAGTGCTTCTGCCCAAAGTGCTTTCCTTTGAGATAAACTAAGCAACATGCTTTGAATTTTCCTAAAGTATCATACAGTTACATATTATCCTAAAAGAAGCAATTGTTTAAGGCTATAAGAATTGAAGGTAAAATGCATAGTTCTCAGAGAACTTGGTAAATATTACTGCACCATCTGTCCTCGAATTGTTTTACATCTGTTGTTAACTTCCCAAGAGCATGTGTTTTTCAAAAGCTCTCTGTATGTGCTCACATCAGTCCCCAGGTATGTTTGTATGTTTTCATATGCCTTGGAGGGAAGAGACAGCAAGGGCTTAACTGTAAAGCAGGGCCATACACTTTAGCAACGTAATGATGTGTTGTACGATTTTCCTTGAGATTCTTCCCTTGAAATCCTCAATACGATGTGGTCAAATGGTGTACGATTGTACATACGATCATACGATACGATGCGTCGTTTACAATTGCAAATCGTAAATGATTGATCGTTTGCTGCACATAAACCTCACGATGAATCTGCTGGAATCTGAATAGGAGGGGAGTGGCTAGGGATTTTGCAATACCTCGTACATCGGATCGTAGAAAAAGCAAAACAGCATACGATGTGTGTCACATCATACACGAGAGGTCGCAAACTTACGGTTTTTCCATAAGATCTACAATCCAACTATACGACGGCGGGGGTGCGCATCGGCATGGTAAATGTACAAAATCAACACACGATGTGAACGATTGATCGTTCCGATCGAAATCGTCCATATCGTGCAAAAAATCGCACCGTGTATGGGCCGCATCAGTTCTATAAAAAAATCTGAATGACACATTTCTTCACTGGCTACATGGCGCTTAGGGAGGTTTACCTTGAGTATCACGGAATGATTGTACTTCTCCATCTTCTTATGAATGTACAATGTTATGTTTTCAGGCCCAGATTTACATCTCTAAAGGTACCCAAAAGTGTAAACATGTTTATGTGATCATGCCTCATGAGATCTTATAAATATCACTATGCATATAGGACAAAAAATATATTAATCAAAATATGTTAACTGAAAACATGATTCAGATTTATTAATACTGAAGGTCTCCATTTTTATTACCTATTACTATAAACAGTTGATTTTAATATTATGTGTGGACAGAATGAAAGATTATTTTCTAGTGACATTTTTTCTGTGTATAATCGCTTCTTACATAAGGGTCTATTCATGATGTTAATTATCGGGGTCCGAACGGACCCCGATAATTAACATTCTAACTCACCGCTGAACCTGGAGCAATTATTCATTGCTCTGGCGCGAAGACATCTGATCCGAATATTAGATGTCCCTGCGAGCGACTTCACTGCTCCTTTCAGAGCAGTGACACTAGTGAGCATGTGTGACCTACAGGTCACGTAAGCACACAAGAGCCCTGAAGTCCAGCGGAGGGATCCGAAAGGATCCCTCTTTGCAACCCATACTAGTGTATGGGGACAGCGGGCCATTCTGCGAGAGGAAGGTAAGCAGGAGATATCTGTGATACTAGTGTATGGGGACAGAGGGCCATTCTGCGAGAGGAAGGTAAGCAGGAGATATCAGTGATACTAGTGTATGGGGACAGAGGGCCATTCTGCGAGAGGAAGGTAAGCAGGAGATATCTGTGATACTAGTGTATGGGGACAGAGGGCCATTCTGCGAGAGGAAGGTAAGCAGGAGATATCAGTGATACTAGTGTATGGGGACAGAGGGCCATTCTGCGAGAGGAAGGTAAGCAGGAGATATCTGTGATACTAGTGTATGGGGACAGAGGGCCATTCTGCGAGAGGAAGGTAAGCAGGAGATATCTGTGATACTAGTGTATGGGGACAGAGGGCCATTCTGCGAGAGGAAGGTAAGCAGGAGATATCTGTGATACTAGTGTATGGGGACAGCGGGCCATTCTGCGAAAGGAAGGTAAGCAGGAGATATCTGCCATTCTTGATGAATGGCCCGAATACTTAATTTTTACAATTGCAGGTGAACATGTTTATTTAAGTGATGATGAATAGATTATATTCTTTTAAAACGCCCCTGCGCAGTAGCAAAAACATTGCTCAACGAAATATCAGCACTGCGTCCATCTCTGAATCAGACCCAATGTAACTACCCGTCTCACTGAGCCTACTCACTGGTGTGTGGTGTGCCTACACACAGCTGGGAGCATGATAATTGGTGCTGAAGTGGGAGCCACCAAAGTATTGCTATGGTGTCCAGTAGATCCCAGTTACAATCCTGTAGCCAGGGGCGTAACTAGGAATTTGAAGGCCCCATAGCAAATGTTTGTAAGGGCCCCTATATAACATCGAATGGTGAAAAATCTATATAACACATGTAACTTTGACAAGGAAGATGGGCCCCACTCAGCTTTGGGCCCCATAATAGCTGCACTCCTTGCACCTATGGTAGTTATGCCCATGCTACTGCGCATATGTGAAAAGTCTCGAAAACCCTTAATGCACACGTGAACTAATGTGTGCAATGCCATTCGCAATTGTACATGGAATTGCTAACACTTGATAAGGGGTTTGCTATCCCCAAACATTTCAGGATGGAGACTGGGAGGTAACCTAAAGTGATTGCAAAATGGGGCCGTTTCATGGGCGTGTTATGGGAATGTTACTGGCGTGTCTGGGAATTGCTGCATTCCCAATTGCAAATCCAGTGCCTCAGAGGTCTTGTTTAGTTGGCTCAGAGGAAAGTAACTAGAGTAGACACTAGGCTATGGCAAATGTTAATGGTGCGATCAATGTTGGTGTGTTTACAATCTCCATCGCAAATGCACAGACCACGCAGGATGAAAGTGGGTGTCTCAAGTGTATAAAAGTGTACGCACACACACACACGTGTATAAATGAATATGTCACATTGATACCTTTGATAATACTATCTTCCATTAGTGATTATTTATAAATTAAACCAATGCATATAATGGGTCAATAGTTCTGCTTGTTTCTTAAGTGGTATGTGGTTATATACTGTATATATACAGTACATCTATCTAATTGAGCTAGGGGCATAGGTTTATATATTTACAGAATGAATTGTTGCTCAGGTGTCATTGCCTGCTGTGTGCTGGAAACCACAGTGCTTAGCATATAGTTGCCTTGTATTATAGTAAGGGCCTGAGTCTTGCTGGGACATATGCGTCCAGGTCCAGTAGAAGTGGCATAGACTTCACAATCTGATATGCAATAAAGAGACCCTTCCTATGGTGATGGTGAAACCTGCCATATCGAATGAATGAGCCCTTGTCATGTGTGTGGTCCTAGTTACGAAACCTGATCTTAGATATATTATTTATTGCAAAGCAAACAAACCTAGATGATCATATCATTAATTTCTAAGTGAACCACTCAACCCCCCTTATTCATTCCCTATAGAGATTGCCTATGTCTTCCTTCTTTCTTACAGAGAAATCAACAAAACTGTACCCCATATTGAAATGCGAGGTAATTAGTGGTTCCAGTCAGTATGTTGACATTCAGAATATTGACAATGAAAATGTAAACACCAGAATATTTACATCTTGTGAATGTCAACATTCAGGATGTCAACATTTTTATGTTGACAGATGAGATGCTGATATCGAAATAATATCAACATGTTCAAAATGTTGGCAGTAACAATGTTGACATGTGCAATTAAGATTAGGATTAGGCTGCAATTAAGGTTAAATTGCAATAAGGTTAGGTGTTTGTTTTAGGCTAACAGAGTAGTATCAGCATTCTGACAGTCAACATTCACAATGTCGACGTTCTGAAAATCTTGACATTATGACAGTGTCGACATTGTGGGTGTCAACCTTCTGAACATATAGACTTGCTGAAAGTTTACCTTCTAAACATGTCAACATTTAGTGTCTACTCTAAATAATGAATGTCAACATTCTGAATGTTAACATAAAGGTATAATACCCAACTGCAACTAGCATGTTCTATAATGGTTGCATAATGCATTTATTCCCTTTTTTATAAGGGATGTTATTTGCCTTTACTGCTTCCTGGCATTTATAACCTTTCAGTCAACTACATACAGGTTTTGTCCCCTTGCACTCTCATCGTATGTACCAGACAGTTATGTAGAGAAGTCTCAAACGGGTTGGGTATGGGATCCCAGCGGTCAGGATGCAAGTGGTCAGAATACCGTCATGGGCATGTTGACAATCAGAATCTGGATGCCAGCAGGTAAGTACCCTAAACCTCCCCTTAACCCTAACCCACCTTTTCTGCAGCCTAACCCTAAACCTCCCCTCCTGCAACCTAACCCTAACCCTCCCCTAGAGCCGAACCCTAACCCCTAATCCTTACCCAAAATCTAACCCCAAACCTAATACTTACCGTCGGGATGTCAGTGGTCAGGATTCTGGAGCGGGATTTTGACCGCCGGAATCCCGACTGCCGGGATGCCGATTACATCCCTATCAAACACTTTAGCAAAATACAAACATATCACATTAGTTGCGCTACAAATATCTTTATCTTCTCATAAAACTAATTATGGGACTGATTCATTATAGGATCGCTATTGCGATCGCAGCTGTAATTACGCATGCAGACCCACTGCAAAAATATGCTATGTTTGCAATCACAATGCCGTCGCAGTCTAATATAAGGATGCCCACATCCCCTTATTCACATTCGTAATACTTGTAAGTCTGCAAAATCATCGGTAACATCAAGTACCATCGCAGCCTCATGCACACTTGCACAAAGTCAGATTGCTAACCTCATCGCACGCAGTTAAAGCCCAAGCTGCGTATGGTATTGCAGTGGCAAATTTATGCACGCCTCTGTAACAGCATTCTACGCACCGGCACACCTGCGTTTCGCCGATCACCCAGCCCACCCCGTCGCCACCCGCAAACGGTCACTTCCTGTCAATCACTCTACAGTGGCTCTTCGTAGTCACTGCGACAACAATCGGCCGCCTGTGTGCTTAATCGCAGTTGCGATAGGTAATGAATCAGGCCCTATGTTTGTTAAGCAGCACTGGTTTATCCAATTATATTATCACATTATTTTAGTATAGTATCCTTCAGAATCATTTCTACACTTCACCTACCATAAAATCAGACTAACACGTAATCATTTTCCGGTTTTCTTTGTTCCACTTCTGCCTTTTGTGGCACTAGGCCCTTTATGAGGGTCCATAAATATAAGTGTTAGTAGCCTATCAATGACTGAACTTCCTTTAGCATCGGTGAGAGGATGTGAGGTGCTTTATCTGTCTTGTTTGGTTATAACCGCACCTCCTTTTGTTATAAAATAATATCATTTTGAAAATGTTGTTCAAATACTAAAATTTATGTGTAAATATTTTTTTAAGAAATCCCCTCTTTGATCTCTGTATTTTTATTTAGTCTTCCATATCCAAATATTCCGATATATGGAATTGTTTTAGCATGACTAAGATAGTGAAAGCTTTGCTTTTTGATGGTTCAAAGTACACAAACTTTATTTAAGGCACTAAATTTGTTAAAAATATTGTATAAAATTACCTTCAGGCTGTGTGTATAAGGTGTATAGGAAACATAAAGTAGTTTAATGTATGTACACAAATGTTGTTTAAGCCTCAAAATTATTGAAAATATTGTATAAAATTACCTGCAGGCTGTGTGTATAAGGTGTATTTAATACATAAATACATTCTGTGTTTAGATTTGGGTCCCATTCCCAAGATATTTGATAATGGTATGCAAATATTCCAAAATACAGAAATTTCCAATATCCAAAATACCCCTGGTCCCAAGCATTTTGGATATGGGAGACACAACCTGTAGTACATCTCCCAGTCAACAAGCTTGGATGCTTCCATGATCTAGTTGGATGTAACCATCTAAAGTTCATCAATTCTGTTGCTCCCTTCCAAACACTGTATTGAAGCTCTTGTAACATGTAACCCTCCTGTGACACCTATGGTCACATTAGATATACATGCTCTAATAGATAGCTCTAGATGTCTCTAATACCACACGGAAAAGGTAGTTGTCTTTTAGTATAAAGTTAAAATATAGTTGCACTAATAAATTGTATAATGAGTTTTCTGGCTTGGATTGGTTGTAATGTAGGCACCAGATCATATCTCATTGTGTGTACTGTATACACTGTTTTGTAACCGTCTCACATGCAGCAAAGTTAAAATATTCTGTGAATCAGCAAAGGAATAAACAAGATAAACAAATTAGTTAATAAATAATTTATTGATAAAAGATTATTCCCTACTAAATAGGAGGAAGCACTCCAATACAACACTGCACTGTCAGCGGTGTGTATGATAATTAACAGGACTAACTTGCAGCACACAGTAGGGAGTAAATTTAAAAGATTCGAATTTGGTCTAGATGACAATCTTGGGTGAGTTTAGGCATGTTTTTCATCGCGCAAATTTACTAAAGGCAAACTCTGGTGAGTTTAGGAGAGAGTTCTTTAATCTCACTCGTAAAGCTCGGGTGAGATCGCAAACGCGAATCTTCTCACCATCGGGCAAACTCGGAAGTACTTTTCATGAATATGATCCTAACAATCGAGTTTTAAATCTCGGGTGAGATTAGAGCAAACTCGCAGAGAAATTTAAGTTTTAAACACTCACCGTCCTGAGCTGCTAGTTTGCCAGAAACATACACAGATCAGTGTGATTTGTGTATGCTTCTGCATGTGTAGTTTATGTCTAGTGATTTTATTTGTAAAAAATTACATAGGGTGCCCCCCCAAAAGCCATAACCAGCCCGGACTGGTCAGCCAGTCCTGGTTCCAAAAATTACGGGGAACAAAACAAGTAGGGTTCCAACGTAATTTAGGAACCAGCACCTGGCTGCAGTGCCAGTGCTGGTTTTAAATATAGGGAAAAAAAACAGTACCGGACCCAAACTGACCAGGATGTAATGCCACAGCAAGGAGACCCTATTACCTTTAGATGTAGTGCCCGCTCATTGGCTGGGACCCATGTGTAACCCAGCCAATGAGCAGCCGCTACATGTAAAGCGCTGCTAGCTCAGAAGAGATTTGCAGAGAGAGAACACTGCAATCTTGGGTGAGTAATCTCATCTAAACTTGCAACTTGGGGGAGATATCTCGATCTGCATCACCATCGGAAAACTGTCAGCTAAAAGTACTTCTTAGTAAATTTGCGAGATGAAAAACGGTAAAATCACCTGAGATTCGGTGATGCAAATCGAGACTAAAAAAAACAAAACTCAACCAAACTCGAATCTTAGTAAATTTACCCCTAGGGCTGAAGTGGTCGTGGGAGTGGGCTTAGCAAATCTTGCCGCCTATAGAGCCTATTTTTAAATATGGCACAAGTTGTTCATCTTTGCTTGCTTTACTGTATTGGGTGACAGTCTTTTCCTACTGCATTGTGGTTTAGCTGTGTTATATACATCTCTGATAGAAGCAAAGTTCTAATCAATGGTAAGAAAATAAACTAATACAGCCGATATTATTTGATATTAGGATTTGCTGTATAATATATACTTATATACTGTGTGCGACTGCGGGTGTATCTGCATGCAAAATGCTACGTTACAGTGTCAGCGCTATGACACTGTAATGTAGCATTTCGTTTTACGAATGATGATGTCCTCCACAACGTGTCCATCGACGGCGACTCCCTGACATCATCTGCTAGCGTGCCCTCTTATTTGATTAGCGAGTCCGAACTTAGTCTTGAAACTTCGGTTGCAGGCAGCACAGTATAACTGTCCTTTGGGTTGACTGTATATTTAGAGGGTTTCGTGTGGGTTTTCCAGATTTGGCGCTAGGCGTCAAGATCTTCTAAGTGCAAACGTTCAAAGTTGTCAGTTCCACTTTTGACAGAATTTCCCTACTCTGTTCTACCTAGTGCGAGTTTCTCCCATGTGTTGTGAGACAGGCCGCTTGAAGCCAGGTGATGCATCAGGACATCTTTGTACCATAGGTATTGACCACCAGCCTTGTGCTTTCCACTCGAATACTTGCAGTAGAAAACCAACTTTGGCAACCTTGAGTAATTCATCCACACTAGGTGTCAACACCATCTCAACTGGCCCCTCATCAGCAAACACACCATGCCGTTCATTTTAGTCCGACAAAGAAAATCGGGAGTTTGGGACACGATCCTGCCAATTTACATGCAGAATTGCCTGGAGGCATTTCAGGTGGAGGCCGTCCAGTCTTCTAATGTCTTCCCTGTAAAGGCACCAGGTCTCAGAGGCGGACAGAAATAAGGGTAGCATGATTGCTTTATATACAGCGAGTTTAGTCTGTAGCTGGGAGATTGTGAGACTTCCATATTCTCTGATTGAGTTACCGAAAACAGCAGCAGTTTTGCCAATACGTTTAGCAATTTCGGATTCGAGGCAGTTGTCAACGCATATTATGCTTCCTAGATACTGAAACGATCGTACTTCTTCCAGCTGTTTTCCACCCAGGGTGACAACAGCATCGTTCACAGCTGTACCATTTACAGGTTGTTTCAGTATCTGGGTTTTCGCAATGCTTATCACCAGGCCGAATTTATAGCATGACCATTCCAAGTGGCCCACACATTGCTGTCAGCCATAAGGCAAACATCATCGGCATACAGAACTTCTAACACAGAGACTTGTCTGACTTTACGTTTTGCCCTGAAGCGAGATAGGTCGAAGATGCTCTTATCAGTCCTTACATTTATATGTATTTGTCCACTGCAATTCTTCAGAGCGTCATTCATTACAGCAGCGAAGTAAATGGCGAAGAGTGTAGGAGCCATTACACAGCCTTGCTTAGACACCGCTGTTGACTGGGAATCTCTCTGTGAAGTAATTTTCATGTTGTATTCTGGCTATCATGCCGTCGTGGAATTGGCACACTAAATTAATCAACCTCGCAGGACATCAAATCTTCTCAAGTATAATCCAAAGAGCAGTCCTCGGTACCCTGTCAAAAGCTTTCTCAAGGTCGACGAAGCACATATAGAGAACCCAATGTTGTTCCAGGCTTTTTTCTTGAGGTTGCTTAATAACAAAGATTGTGTCAACCGTGGCTCTATTAGGAAGAAACCCACATTGACTCTCTGGAAGAAGTCACTTTGCCAGTGTGTTCTGTGAATTTGCGAATGAGATGCATTTGAAAATAAAAAGTTGCACAAAAAGAGGCTCGCGCTACCGAGTCATGATACGGCATGGGGCGACTAGAAGGGCTGTTTAACAGGTAAGGAAGCAACATGGATGTGGACACATTTGTACATTTCATAATAGGAGAATTACAAGTTACTGGCTGGAGTACCCGGCAAAACATGACAACACAAAAAGCTTGCTCCAAGGCCCTACCCATATGCCGTGAGACCCCACAATGAGCGTCCAGCAAAAATTGTGGTTTCAAATTAATTAAAAATTAACAGTAATTAATTTAAATTTAAAAAAATTTTAGTTGCCTCCGCCGTGTTTTAATACGCTCGTATGTAAAATGTCACGATCTTTGCTTGTAAACTGTGGAATTGTATAGAAAGACAGAAGTACAGTTGCTTTGATATAGTAGAGAAGATAGAAAAGAAAAAATTGTAGATAAGGTAAATCTTTTTGTAATTCCATACCTGACCTGTAGAGGGCGATTGCTATTTAAAAATTGTGGTTTTTAATTAATTAAAAAGTAACAGTAATTAATTTCGATTTAGTAGAGAAGCTACAAAAGAAAAAATCTTAGATAAGCTAAATCCTTTTGTAATTCCGTACCTGTGGTTTTTCATTAATTAAAAATTAACAGTAATTAATTTCAAATTTTTTTAGTTGCCTCTGTCGTGTTTTAATACGCTCGTATGTAAAATTTCACGATCGTGGCTTGTAAACTGTGGATTTGTATTGAAAGACAGAAGGACAAATTTTAACTTTTATATAGTAGATTTCTAAGATATTAAAGGTAAATTAATTTCTAGACATAAATGTTATAAAATGTAAATCTGATCACAAACAACTACACCAAGAGTTCCCAGTTTCCTACCTGCCACGCTAACATATATCTATGCTCTTTTGTATTTGTAGAGTGAAATATTGCATAATATTCTTGTTGTAAATATCACTTTACAATATTACAATAAAACCCATTTCCTCTTGATCTTACTTACCCTATATCTGTCCTACAAATAAATGTATTTTAGCTTTGTAAGTATAATAAATGGACAGTTAAGAACTGATGGTATAACTTGACACAGTTTGGCATTTTCAAAGTAATTGCTGTTCTCTTTCAGATCCTGTGCTGAAAAGTAATAGACCTATTTTATATTGTGTCAGATTTAGGGAACATTGTCAAAATGACACATAATGCATGTATCCCATGGATCTGTCCAAAGGCCACAGACACCTGTCACATTACACATGCCATTTCATCTTCACAGATCTCAGGAACTTTTTCGCTCCTCTCCAACCATACACGCCAAAAAATTGTATTGAGAGTTATGCGGGTATTTTGTTGCTGCTATCCAATTCATTAGCCCCTATATTATCTTTCATGTTGGCTTGGAACATTAAACTGAATAGTAGCTCAATTCAGAATTTCAAATATTTTGTCATTTATTCTTTTTTTTCATGCTGTATAACCTCAAAATCCATTAACACCTCCAAGCTCACCTTTGTTGCTTAGTTTAGGTGTGGGATAAATCAGTGTAGAGGGTAAGGATGGTTTAGGGAGAAAGACAAGTAAATAATGATGGAGAGTAGCACCTGGTTCTCTATATTACATGTTAGTCTCCCTATGAATAACAAGTACAGTGCAGCATGACTGAAAAGAGATGCCTAGCGATTACCTGAGCACTTCACACTTTAAGATGTTATTTACTGGAACAAGGATGTTCTTCAGAAACAGGTCATCATCCTGTTACTTAGATAAGTGGAAAGGAAGATAAATATGTGAGAGCTGAAAGTCTATTCTAACATCAGCAAGGATTGAAAAGTAACTCTGATATGATATATAAGGATATACTATGTATGGGTACAGGATAAAATTATTGTTATAAGGTACTCTAAAATGAGAAAAACTGAGGAGCAATAAAAATGGAAATGCATCAGGGATTAGCAATCTGACTTCTGGAAAATGACTGGTGATAATTGTAGCAGTAAATTATAGTAGGAGCCACAAGTTACCAAGTCCTGTTAAAAGGGGGAGATGTATCAAGCAATGTAAAAATTGGAGGAGAAGTTGCCCATAGCAACTAATCAGCTACTACTTATCATTTTATAGACTGTACCTGATAACTGGTACATCAAAGCTGATTGGGCGGTTTTCAATTCATGTTCTTGGCAACAGTGCTCCTTGTCTCTTGTCTCCTAGACCTATTCTGCGACTTTGAACTGTACTCCCCTCTCTGTGACTAAGATATGTCAACTTACATTCACTGTACTTGATATGTTAAGTTTTGCTGTTATGTTGTAATTTCCCTGAATGGTGCCCCATTAGGACTGCAAAACTATAATGATTGCTAAATACACTGAATTAACTTAGAACTCAATAACAATGTATTGTTTTCCTTAAAGAAAATACACGTAGATGGATATTATTTCCCTTTTTCTACAGTTCAGTAACCTCTGAATACCAAACACGCTATTCACTTTTTTTCTCAAATCTACTAATGTACTTGATCCACAGCTGTAATTAATTGTTTGACCACCTGGTGGCAGCAGAGAGCACTTAGATGCTTTGAGTACTAACGAAAAATAAGGGGTTTACTTAAAAAACAGTGAAAAGTGGAACAAAAAATGCAGCTCTTCACTTTGTTTTTATCTCCATATTTATATTTTTAAGTGCTGAGACAGCCCTGCTGTAAAGCAGGGATGGGGAACCTCAGGCCCTGGGGCCGTATAAGGCCCTCTGAATCATTTGGGCTGGCCATCTGAGCTTTTTCTGCTAGCCTCATCTGGCTAGCTGTATGCCTAGAATGGCACTCTGCAGCCAGAATCTATGCAGCAGTGCCGCCTGGAGCGTCTTACGGCGCTTCAGATGGTCACACTGCTGCCCTTACAGCTCCCCGGAGCATCCTCAGGATGCTCTGGGCATTGCTGTAATCACCGACGATTGTGGCCCCACCCCCATGTGACGTCACATGCGTTGCCTGCACAAGTCCCGCAATAATGTTATATGTATCAAAATGGCCCTCGAAAAAGGTTCCCCACCACTGCTGTAAAGGGATGTCCCAGCAAGGAGATTTGAAACAACTTTTGCATTTGTGAAAGACGTTTGCATGCTGTGCACATGCGCTTTTCAGTGTAAGTGATGTCAGACCGACGCTAATTGGCAAAGCAGCCGGGAGGAAGTGAGAAGAGGGAACCAGCCGGGGAGCGGGAGCAGCTGGGAAAGCAGAGATGACAGGCAGCGGAGAAAAGCTGGGAGAGAACGCCTCTTTCCTGCTTCTCAGCATTATGTTTTTCCACCCTTTTCATGTAACTAGATACAAAGGAAACAAAATTAGAGCTTTTTTCAGCTAAAATGCTGGAGAAAAGGTGTATTTTTTTGATTATATATAGACTCCTAAATCACAGTACAGAAATGGGAATAATAATACTCTGTATCTGATTTCATTACAGACTGATAAATATTCTTTTGCAAGAGCACAATACTCCATATATGCATGAAAATGTTTTTTTTCCATCCTGCTCATCACACAGGGGGCCCTTTATCAACGAGTTTTATCATACGCAACGACTTTTAAACCTCATTGCATATGATAAATGGTGCTCAAGCCAATCAGCTCCCAACTGTCATTTTTCAAACAGATGGCAGTTAGGAGCTGATTGGCTGGAGCACTATTATTATACGCAACGCGTTTTAAAACTCGTTGTGTATGATAAAACTCAGAGATAAATGGGCCCCTAGTTTTGAAGCAATTTCAAATGTTTGCACCCAGTGAAATCATTCATTCATAAATTCTCCTGATCTATATTTAACATTGACAGATCACTGATTGCATTCTGCGATGTCTGTAGGTTGTTTTGGAAAACTGGTGACTTATAGGTCGATTAGCCGTTAATAAATTTGGAGATTAGCAAATAAAACTGTATATTCCTAAAAATTAACAATATTTATCCATGATTCTATACATTGACCTTCAGTAGATTCCCCAGTGCTTCATCTGCCTTCCTGAAGCTGTCATAATTTGCCAATGTGTAGTGAGAATGGAAATTGGAAGTTCCAGACAGGATTCTATACAACCCGAGGATGACGCATCAGAATAGGTACAGTTAGTCATTCTTACAGCTGCTGGAGGTACTTTGCTACATTTCAAAATTCTCTTATTAAAAAGCTTGAAATAATATATCCAAATGCCATAGCCATCAAAAGCAAAATATGATGATTGTGATAATTGTTTTGCTTTACTATATCAAATTTACTATCTGTACATTCAAATTGAAAATAATGTTTTCAATATTGGTTTATTTAATGGAAGGTTTGCAATTGTATATTCGATTGCTGGATTGCTACAGTTTATTGTACAATGGGACTATATGACTCCAATATATAATTAATATTAACTCATACTTTCCAATGAGTATAAGCCCAGAGCACCATTGTAACCTTCCAGGTCCTACTTTGCATACTCTACTTATTAAGTCAATGTTCGGCACTCAAGTGTTTAGGAAGAGAGATAACGCCACAGCAACTGCCTTTATTCTCTTTCATTTCAAACTGTGTCTCAATAAATTAAAGCCAAAATCAACTGAAATTCTGACGTGCCAATGTGGGATAGATACTAGTGATGCCACATTCTGATTCCATTTTCTAAGGCTGTTCCTTGAGCAATCTATTTCTGTGGAGACTTTCACAATAAGCATAACATTGAGGATACATAACTGACGTAAGACACTATTGAAAATATTTGCGGAGATGCAGCTGAAAGGATTTATTTGCAGAAAGCTACATGTCTTCATTCAGGAACAAAATGTGTCTTTTGTAAAACTTTCTGGCTAGTACATGCTCACACAGTACAGTTTTCCTTTTGATCAGTTCATATTATAGTCTATATAATGTCATGCAACATAATGTCATATGTGTAAGTTAATATTGTATATATAGACAGAGTTGCCTGGTAGCTTTATGTATACTGTAAGTAATATTGTTATCCAATATCATAGTGTGAGTTACTGTATTGTGGTTGGTATTGCAGAATGTATGGCATTTATGCTGTTCTTACCTGTGTGATGCTGTCTCTCATTGTTGGAGACCTCCCTTTCCTTGTGGTCGTGGTAGCCATGGTTGTAGTTGTCTCCATGATGGTGGTAGACATGTCAGCCAAAAGTGTAGTGGCTGTGGTCTCTGTGGTCATGACGGATGGAACCTCACCAACGAGCATTAGGTTGCCCTCTGTCCTGACATTTGGGTCACTTTCAGCAGCTAGGGACAGCACCTTTAGCCCATTGTAGTATAAGCCTGAGATCTGACCCTGGAACGGACGTCCCTGGTCTTTCCCACCAACTTTGATAACCGCCTGGCTGTTGAAGATGGTGAGCTGCCGACCTGGCGGGTGACAGGAAAAAGGATCCATCAAGTTCCAGTGTTAATCTGAACACCAACCTCAATAAAAAACTACCACCTACAAGACTTGATCAAATATAGTTTAAACACATTGTACAGTTGATAAAGTGTAATTGCAAAATGATTACAACAGTATCCAATTAAATCATTTTGTAACTACTTGTCAAAAACAACCCCATCACAGCTGATCATAACACTATCAATATAAGACAATAAGATTACAATAAACAATTTTACTGAGACATCTCTAGATCATCACAGCCAAAAACAAACAAAAAAATATTTTAAGTATAAAAAGATCAAATCAAAATTGTACAGTACTTTATAGAGTGGCACTGATTATGGTAACAGATTTGAAAGTTAAACTTAATCTAACGAGTGTTACAATGTTTCAGTCCAACAGGACCAGGTACCATTCCTAAAGCTATGCAATTGTCACCAACCTTTTGTGTTAACTTTCAATAATTAATTTTAAAAAGTTTGTGTTTATTTTTATAAGAGTTTCTGATGAGTAGGGAATATCCAATGTGTATGGCTGGCAATGAGCTGCGCAATACAGCAAGAAGGTTACCATGGTAGTGTAACTACACAAAAACATGCCTATCAGACCTGTGGTGAAATAAGAATATTTCTATTTGTTTCTTTTTTGCCATCCTAACATTTTTAGAATCGGAGGTCAGTAACAGAAGAAAAACTAACATTCACTCAGAAAAATTGATATTTAGGGCATTTCTTTACAATACTCGGAAATAGAATAGTAAACTCAAGCGATTGCTGGAGAAACATTCATAAGTGCAGAGTATATTTTATGCTGAAATGTCCCTATTGGTTTGGCATGCACAAACACGGCTTCTCAAGTCACTTCCATACAGATAATCTGCGTGACATATGGAATCATGCAGAATAAGCAACATGCTCTTACATTGGGGAGACGGCTGGAAGGAGAAATATAATCTATATATGTAGTTAAGTATTATTCCTAACCTTTTTATATGGAACAGTTTTTCTATAGTTACGACTCGTGAATTGCATTTGGTCTAACCTATTGTTAGATGACTTAAAGTAGTGATGTATTACTAGCTGAGATTAATCAGCTGCCATCACACCAATAAAACTCTCTATTCAGCTAAATCACCCCAATTACGCATTGGCAGTTCCAATGTAAAACTTGTGCATGGGAGAATGCAGTGACCAGTGATGTGGACCAGTGAGTAGCCAAGAAATGGTTCCAGTAGGAATGGCCTACACATGAACATACCTCTATAAATAGTCCTGGCTGGAAGCTATACAGGCTGTGCTTGGCAAGCAGTCAAGAATCACACTTCATCATAATGCAATAAAAACGTCTAGCCGTGTATAGTGTGATAATATGAATCCCATGGAAATAAATGTAATATAATAACACAACGTCATTAATAATAATTAAAAATGTATATCCACACCACAACAAATCTAAGATTTCTAGAGGGGGTTTCCAAATGCTTTATGTTAGAGCAAGAGTTGGCTGTCTATGAAGAGGGGACAATCAGCACAAGCTATAGTGTGCCTCATGCAAAGTGCAGTACTGTATATGTAACATATCAGAAATATCCAGCGACAACAATAAGCTGATAGACTTGGCATTAGGGTCAGCCCACCTAAGCTGAATGTTTATTCCGGATGTGGGCCCCATTCCACAATCCAAGTCCCTGGAGCATGTGCTGGGCTGTGGAGAGAGGCTGCTGTTGCTGCTGACAGGTAAGAAGGGGGCAGCGTACCCAGACCCCCGCCGGGCCCCTCCAACAAGCCCGTTCCTGTCTAACTAGTACCCACTCCCCAGGGATTTTAGATACTACCACATTTTCCTATGTATCTTATGTATTTGATTGGTAGAACTTATAATTAATCAAATATATGGAAAATGTTTTTAGCAAGACTGTAACAGAGCACTATTATGGCAATATGCTTAAATATAAAGCAAAATATGTGCACAGAATATATGTATGTTCAATCAATTCCATGGAAAAGTAAAGACATAAATATCTAGAACACCTCCAAACACTCACTATACTGTATATTCTCTGGCTATTGATTTGTGTATGTTATAATTTCCCTTCACCCCCTACTGCTTTTTGTGGGTGTTATTTGGCATTATCACTTGACTTTGGCACCAACAACTCACAAGTCGGCAAGTGCTGGTAGCTGTTACATTTTGGATAATTAATTTTGACTCAAATTGTCCTTTTTGCTGCGTGTAATAGGTCCTGTCACTTTGATGCATTTTTTTTTTCTCCAACACCAGACATCAAATATTTTTCACCGTCAAAGATGTTAGAAGAAACTTCATTGGCGTCTTGGTGTGACTGATTTGCACACGTTTTTGCAAGATAAGGACACATCTGAAATATGATTATTGGTAGATATCTCAAGGGCATCCTTTGTTAAAGTCTAGCTTTTTAGTTAGAGTCTCTCATTGAGAAACAATTTTTAGAACATTAGAATATTCCATTATAGGATCTCCAATTGTTTCTTACATTTGACAAAAGTTTTGCACTCTGGGAGATGTCAAAAAATTTCAGGTAGTTACCTTTTAAAACATAAAATGGTTCAATTAGAGGATCATTTTCCAATTAACTGATAGTCCTTTTATGGAATAATTGTTATTCACTGGAAGGGTTGTACTCTCACATACGTTTGCAGAAAATCAGATAACAAAGTTAGCTTATCATGGTATATTCAATCCACAGAGGGACAACAGGCGAAAAAGGTACAGTAGGTCAAACCTCCCACAATACCATAGGAAGACATCTAAAACTGTATACGTAATTTTGCTGTTTAAATCACTATATGGAGATTTATATGGTCCAAATGGGCTACCTTCAGCACCCCAGCTGTTATTGGCATCATGGGAGATGTGGTTCTGCAGCAGTTGGCGTGCCTCTCCCTGGCTTAATGTATCCTTTCATTCATATAAAATATGTTTTAATTCAAGTGGAATGATAACCCTCTAGACAATATCTGAGCAAATATCTGCCCAGTTTAATTGCTTATATAAAGAGGACAGAGTGCGTACAGTAGTTATTTATTTTACTTTTGTTTTCCTACAAATGTACCCAGGAATTTTATTACTGCCACATTTTCCTATGTATGTTATGCATTTGATTGGTAGAAATTATCATTAATCAGATATATGGAAAATGTTTTTAGCAATGTGGATGACTGGATGGGTAACTGAAGAATCGTGGCTCACCTGCTCGCCAATGGGAATAAACTAATATTTATCTATGCACAACATTACAGGGAGTGTATCTGCCCTTCTGCAAGTATACAATATAGCAGAAATATGTATATAAGCTCCCATTCATTTCTGTGAAATTGTATTGTGCATATAGTTCACCTGTTTCTGTTATAAACTTATAACAAATCTCTTATGAAAGGTAAGTAATCATCTTGTTTGCCTGTATGTCAATATGCATGCATGATATAGGATAATTACCTTTGCATGTGGCGAACCGTCGTATTTTGGTAATTGATAGCCTTTGCAGTTTGTGGTTCCCTGAGAAAATGAGAGCTCCGAGGCTTTTCTTATTACCAGTATTAAACTCCTTTTTTAGAGCACAAATTACATGCGTTAACCTTTTATGTGATTTGGTTGATCATCATCAGTTGCATAGATTCGTTGCAACATGGGTTAAGCCTCCTAACATCTCTGAGTATATTTCAGTTACATTAAGAAACCTTTACTGTGATCAGCTGACACTTACTTGCCCCCCCCCACATTCTCACACACCTCCTCCATCCCACCTCTGTATGTCTACAGCAGTATGTAGTCACAAGTGTAAGATGCAGATTAATCTGCTTGCAGTATAGAATTTTACAGTAATTGTATTTTATGCTGCATAAAGGAGTAAGGTCCAATTGAGCATTAGACCTAAATGCTTAAACTAGTGATTTAGGGATGTATTTATCATTGATGGTTAAGAGGCTGCGCAATGCATTGCTCTATATACCAGTGATACATAATGCAGTTGCACTGGCATTTACCAATCAGAGGTGAAAACTAAATGTAATTCAAAGAATTATTCTCTTCCAGGTCATAGCATAGTGTATAATTTCATTTAATTGCAACAAAATCTAGAATCTCCCTAGACATCATGGTAAGGATGACCTTATGGCTGTCTTCGTGTATTTTTGAAAATTATTATTTCAAAGAAAACATCAAGGCAGCAGGGTGCCTATTACGAGGGCGGGTGCCATGTGTGTCCTACTCTTCTACAACTGTTGCTAGGTGGCAGGGCTCCCAGTCACAGATCAGAGATTGTCAGAATCTGTCATCTAACCTTCTCTCTTCCAAGCACCAGAGCTCTCTGCTCTATTACACCTATTTTATTCATGTCGTTTTATATTTTATCAGATTGCCTTCTGTGTAAATTACAGGAACATATGCATATATGGCTCAGTCTGTATACATATAAATGGCAGACTCTATTTACTTAAGTGTGAGTTTTTAGAACTGGAGATGTTGCCCATAGCAACCAATCAGAGTGTAGCTTTTATCTTCTAAAAGGTGCTAGATAAAGGTTACATACAATCTGATTGGTTGTTATCTGCAACATCTCCACTTCTAAAACCCTGCACTTTAGTGAATATACCCCTATGACTCATGACAGGTGTTGTACTAGGGAGCCTATTCAAGGGCCTAATTCTTAACCATAAACCCAGTGTGAATCCCAAAAGTGCTCTCATGACCTCCCCCTAACTTCAGGAAGTGTATATAATATATCACTAGCAATTAGATAACAGAGCCTCCTTCCTCGTCCTGGAAAAGGATTTTGTGCTTGTGCTGCATTGGGTGCTCCTGTGGTCAATGTGACAGTTCAACGTGTGCTGAGTATTTTAAGTTGTTATCATACTCACTGCTGGCCACATGTTCACATGCTCACCATATTCACAGAAGTTGTGGTGTCAGCTACTACTAAAGAGATCAACAAAGAATAAGAGAGATGGCAGCAGCAATAGCAGCTGAACTGAGATGTTATTCCTGCAGATCTTCAAAACAGCCATGCACTTTGTGTAATGACACTCATCAGCACCACCTTGTAATTTCCCACTGCCTTCACAAGTTTTTAACTGTTTTATATTTGTGAGGAGATGGTTATGTGGGAGGTATGACACGGAGCTGATCTAAAGTGCATCCATCTCTAACTGCTGCCCGCATGCCACAGTGTAGAGACAACGGTATACATTCAGGAAGCCGGCGGACGGAATGCCGACCAAAGGCTTCCAGACATTGCTATGCCGACTAGGGAAGAATGACAGGCGTCTAAATCTAGATGCCTGTCATTTGACCGACGTCGGGAGACCGGCGCCCGACATCCCGATCGAGCGGATGCCGGGGCGCCGCAGCAGACAGCCGCGGGGGGCGGGGGAGGGTTAGGTTTAGGGCTCCCGGGGGGGACTTAGGGTTAGGCACCCCCCGGGAGGTTAGGGTTAAGCACCCCCCCAACGGGACTTGGGTTTAGGCGGCGGGGAAGGGGGGGTTAGGTTTAGGCACTTAGAGGGGGGATTAGGGTTAGGCACTGGTGGGGGAGGTTAGGGTTAGGCACCCTAAAGGAGGGTTAGGGCTAGGGGGTAGATTAGGTTAGTCAATACTTACCTAGGGACGATCTGGATTTCTTCCTCTGTCGGCCAGGAGCTGTAGGGATTTAAACCGCCGGCAAGGGGTCCAGCGGTAATTCATACCGATTCCGAGACAACAGATCTAGCTACAAACATGCTCTACTTCTTCATTAGTATCTACACAAGAACAGCTAACTCCCATAGCCATTACTTGTTTTTTAAGAGTTCTGGGGTTTTATCACTGAGAAGTCAGTGCTGTTATTAACTTTTAAACAATATGATTTCTTAAGAGTTTATAGAACAAGATACAGAAGAAGCTAGACAGTAGTTTGGTACCTAATACTATGTGGAAAGAAATTTTATATGGATCCAACACACAGGGTCAGATTAAAGCATCTTGCTACCACTGTGCCCCTTACCTTGCCCCACAGTGCCCACTCTGTATGCCACACAATGCTCCTCCATTTCCCTGGTTAAATTGGTACACAGTGTCATACCCCCTTATATACTCACCTCCCGTGGCAGGGCCAGCTCCATTTGAATGCTTCTGTCTCTGGCCCACCCTATGCAGTGCCCCCAGTAGTGGTCTCCCTATGCAGTGCCCCCAGTAGTGCCCCTTATACAGTGCCCCCAGAAGTGGTCCCCCCTACTCAGTGCCCCCAGTAGTAGTTACCCTTATGCAGTGCCCAAAGTAGTAGTCCCCTCTGTGCATTGCCTCCAGTACTAGTCCCCCATTAACAGTGCCCCCAGTAGAGGACAACCCCTCTATACAGTGCCCCCAGTAGCGACCTCCCTATACAGTGCCCCCCCTATACAGTGCCCCCCCTATACAGTGCCCCTAGTAGCGCCCCCCTATGCAGTGCCAGTGCCTGTGCCCCTTACACACACAAAAAAAACCACGCAACTTATCTGAATCCCCGCTCCTGCCGCGACCGCCGCTGTCCGCTTCTACCGGCCCATTCTGCACTATGGGAGAGACGTCATGACGTCGCTCCCATCACCCGCTGCGGAGGGAGCCGGAAGGCGGAGCTCATGAGTGAGCTCCAGCCGGCTCCCTTCGTGGACTCAACAGCCAATGAGAGTCTGTCTGACTCTTATTGGCTGCTATAACAAACACACAACTGTGTGTTTGTTACTGTGTAATGCAGACCGCTCTCACTGCGGTTTGCACTACACTTAAATACTGTGGGGCCCGGAGGACACTGGTGGCGGGTGCAGTGGCACTGTTGGATGCAGGCGGTTATGGGCTCCTGCACCACAGCGGGCCCCGGTGAAAGCCACCAGCTGCACCACTGCTAGTTCCGCCACTGGGGTGGGCGGAGTTAGGACAAGGGGAGGTGGAGCGGCCACAGGGGCTTACACAGCGGTCAATGCAGTTACACAGGGGTTCTACAGTAGGACAGAAAAGAAGACTCTTTGTTATAGGGAATCAAGAAAGGGGAAGATAAAGAGGCGCTGGAGTGAGCTGTTTGACTAAGCAGCCGCTTCAAATAGGGTTTGTCAAACCCAATATACCAAAAAACACATGTAAAATAGCAACGCTGGAATATATGACCATTCAATATTAATATAAAATATTAAATCAATTTATTATATATAAATAAATAAAATATGTCAAGAGTACATACGACATGTGGTAAATTGCATAATAATAAAAATTTAGCAAAAAGGAAACATTGAGCCTCTCCCACCGGTTAAAGGTAAGTATAGCCTGTTCCTATAAAAGTTTTCCGGATTTTGGATTAAAGTTAGTAACAATCTCAGTCTTAAATGTAAGGAACATTTATGTCCAACGTATAGTTACCAGCTCCCGTCACCAGGTAGAGGGATGGTCCTATTAACATACAATCTTGTATGCTGCACTCGGAGCCCTCAAGTGTCCATGGTGCTTGTTGTAATCCAGGTGCTGTGCACTTTATATGGACTGAGCAAAAAAGAATTCAATATATCCGTAAACTGGTCCAGGCTGGTTGTAGTCTCAACTTGGAGAATAACCCTGTGGGGTGGAAGCTGAGCACCTAACGCATTTTGCTGTGTAAGGGATACAGCTTTTCAAAGGGGGGGATGATGTTTATGTCACCTGGGGGGAGCTTGGTCGCATCACAGCCTGAAGTAAACTATATATCAGTGAATGTTACTAATTTATTTAATTTTATTGCACTTTTTAATGGGATAAACCTCTACCAATGGATTGACATGAAGGGGTCCTTGCCTAAGTGCACAGGCTGCTGCCTCTTCGTGTATTGCAGTGTTTGACAAGGAAAAACTCATGAAACAGGATTAGTAGAAAATTAGCCCTACTTAGCCACATGATTGATAGAATTGCATTCCTGTTCAAACACATGTGCTCACTCATTAAGGAAGCTATTTTTCCCTATGGTATGTTGTTAATTTGTTTAACCATTTGAACTTGGACATCCTTGTAATTAAGATTTTTACCATATCCTGACATAATTTATACATATATTGCTGTGTGCATTTTTTGATATCTATATATTTATTGTGCTCAATGGTTGGATTCCCTGGTAAGAGGTGGGGCTGCAGCGCAGTCCAAAATTCTAATAGGGGAGCCACACCAACTGTCAGTGAGTCCTGGCCACCGATGTTTGGCAGCATTTGGAAGGGCAGTTGGTGTGGCTCCCCTATTTGATTTTGGACTGCGCTGCAGCCCAAGCTCTGGAGACACCACTGATTGCAACCGAAGACACAAAAATCAAATGTGGCAGTACAGATGAGTCCACATACATCTAGCCTTTAAACAGCCCTTCTAGTCGGCTGGTAGCGCCGAGCATATTTTCGTGCAATTTTCTCAACTATGCCTGTGGGGGGAGCGATCAAGCTGATCGTGTCCCCCACTAGTTATGCTCTAGGCTGAGGGGGCTTACTGCATTCCCCTTACCAGCGCGCAGAGCCACTAGGCGGCGCTGCAAAACTTTTCTTTTTTTACCTAAGGGGGCGTGGCCATGCCTCCCACGATTAGGCCACGTCCCTTTTTACCCGGGCCCGGCGCAGCTCTTGGCGGTCCTGTGTATTGGGATATCTTTATTATGTCTTTTAATTGATTTATCACTAAGTAAAGGACCACACTGTAATGACCAATTTCAAGAGGAGTTACAATTTTGAGTTGAGGTCTGGTACTATCTTGACTTTTAACCATTACAATTATTAAGTTTAAACAGAATCCCTTTCTGTGTGTTGTACTTTTTACTTTTACCTTGGTAGTAGATTGGAGCTTTGAATATAGGTATTTGACATTACTATATTCCTTTCTTAATGGTGCCATTATGATCCAGAATAAATGTATTGTATATTAACAATAAAAAGACATATATTCGCCATAGTAACTTCTGAAAGGGCATTGTTCCTTGAAAATTTTTGTAAAACTTCTATGTACAGTCCTTTAGTGTTGTGTCTAATATCAAGACAACATTGACTCTCTTGTAACATAAGAAATAAGATTAGTGTCAATGAATTAACTTCATTTTTATTTCTACAATCTCTATGTAAAGAAATCTTTTTATTGTAAATAAATAAATAATAAAAGTTAAGTTTTAATTAAAAACATAATTTTATTTCACATGTAAGCGCATGGGGCATAGTTATAACTTTGTGGGCCCCACAGCAACATTTTGAAGGGCCCTCCTCCCATAATGGGCACACTTAGCACCCTCCTCCTTTACTGGGTACACTTAGCACCCCTCCCACCACCCCTGGCTAGGAATATTTAGCATCCCATCCCTTACTGGGCACACTTAGCACCACCCCTTGCTAGGATTACTTAGCATCCCATCCCTTACTGGGTACACTTAGCACCACCCCTTGCTAGGATTACTTAGCATCCCATCCCTTACTGGGTACACTTAGCACCACCCCTTGCTAGGATTACTTAGCATCCCATCCCTTACTGGGTACACTTAGCACCACCCCTTGATAAGATTACTTAGCATCCCATCCCTTACTGGGTACACTTAGCACCACCCCTTGATAAGATTACTTAGCATCCCATCCCTTACTGGGCACACTTAGCACCACCCCTTGCTAGGATTACTTAGCATCCCATCCCTTACTGGGCACACTTAGCACCACCCCTTGCTAGGATTACTTAGCATCCCATCCCTTACTGGGCACACTTAGCACCACCCCTTGCTAGGATTACTTAGCATCCCATCCCTTACTGGGCACACTTAGCACCACCCCTTGCTAGGATTACTTAGCATCCCATCCCTTACTGGGTACACTTAGCACCACCCCTTGCTAAGATGACTTAGCATCCCATCCCTTACTGGGCACACTTAGCACCACCCCTTGATAAGATTACTTAGCATCCCATCCCTTACTGGGCACACTTAGCACCACCCCTTGCTAGGATTACTTAGCATCCCATCCCTTACTGGGCACACTTAGCACCACCCCTTGCTAGGATTACTTAGCATCCCATCCCTTACTGGGCACACTTAGCACCAACAACCTCCCCCTCCTTTCTGGGCACACGACAGACAAAAGTCAGCCAGTTGGAGAGCCGCATCTCTCCAGGGGTGCCGCTGCCAGCCGCCAGCTTCACAGAGCTGTCCTCTCCAGTCACCATCAGTCCGACTCCATTTCTGAATGAGTGACCCATATAATAAAAAGTGCCCACTCTGCCTGGCTTCAGCTATATCATTCAGGGCATGATTCACTACGTTACGCAATATTGCGTACGCACGCAGATCAACTGCAGTAGTATGCTAATCCATTGCAATCGCAATGCAAACTCAGCACTACATAATGACGCCCACTTTACATTGCACAAATCCATTATACTTAGCAGAATAGCGAAACCATCGATACAATCAAGTATCATCGCAGTCTCACGCACAGCTCTGACCTTACTCAGAAATTAGCGCTCTGTCTCTTTACTATATTAAATTGTCACATTACCACGGAGCTGCTTTTTCACACAAGCGCAGTGATAATTTTTACCATTTTTAACCTCGCACGCTATGAGACCTCAGACTGCGTATGGCATTGCAGTGGATAATTTATGCATGCCCCTGCAATGGCGTGCAAACGCACTGGGACACCTGCGTTTTGCAGACCCTCCCCCATCACCACCCACAAACGGCACTTCCTGTCAATCACTCTGCAATGGGTCTGTGTAGTCAATGCGATCGCAGTCCCCATCGCAGCGGCTGGTTCTTGCACTGCGATGTGTACAGATGCGCATTGCGAAACAATCAGCCAATTGCATGCGTATTTGCAGTTGCATATGGTAGTGAATCAGGCTCGCCCCCCAGGAGGGGTTGCTAGATATAGGAGAAGACGGCCTGGCACGGGGATGCTAGGAGGAGGCATGATGTTCTTGATCCTCCCAGCAGCCTGATTAGGTTGTGCTGGATGTTGGGTAGATGCCTGGGCGCGGGGCTGCTGGGAGATGTGACATGACCGCCCCTCCCTCCTACTAGGCAGGAAACACTTGGTGCAGGGGAGGCTGGCTCAGGGGCATGGCCTGGCACGGGGATGCTAGGAGGCATGATGTTCTTGATCCTCCCAGCAGCCTGATTAGGTTGTGCTGGATGCTGGGTAGATGCCTGGGCGCGGGGCTGCTGGGAGATGTGACATGACCGCCCCTCCCTCCTACTAGGCAGGAAACACTTGGTGCAGGGGAGGCTGGCTCAGGGGCATGGCCTGGCACGGGGATGCTAGGAGGAGGCATGATGTTCTTGATCCTCCCAGCAGCCTGATTAGGTTGTGCTGGATGCTGGGTAGATGCCTGGGCGCGGGGCTGCTGGGAGATGTGACATGACCGCCCCTCGCTCCTACTAGGCAGGAAACACTTGGTGCAGGGGAGGCTGGCTCAGGGGCATGGCCTGGCACGGGGATGCTAGGATGAGGCATGATGTTCTTGATCCTCCCAGCAGCCTGATTAGGTTGTGCTGGATGCTGGGTAAATGCCTGGGCGTGGGGCTGCTGGGAGATGTGACATGACCGCCCCTCCCTCCTACTAGGCAGGAAACACTTGGTGCAGGGGAGGCTGGCTCAGGGGCATGGCCTGGCCCCGTAGCGACCACACCCCTTGCACCTATGGTAGCTGTGTCCTTGTGTAAGAATGCCCCTACTGTAGTTTTCTATATCTGACTCTAGGGAGCACCACCAACACTTTCATACAGTAAGTGTGTTATTTATAATCATTCATATTAGCTGGTTACAAATTAAACATACCTCCAATGCCCCATGCATGCTATCTTGATATACTAGGTTATAAGAGAAGTATCCTGTGCAGAATCCAACCCACATATTGCTTATCTATACAGGGGTGTTCAGCTATTTCAGTGTTGTGTCTAGGAGGGTGTATGGAGACACTAATAGTGAGGGAGTATAGGGGAGAGGGCTGTGTCTGGCAGCCAGTGAGAGCTGTGAGGGAAGGGAGGGAGCATGCCTTGAACTGTGGGTACAGAATTTAAGCTTATTACATAATAGATGATATTCAAATCATATACAAATCATATACAATAAATAATCATCCATGAGCTATTAATTGCAAATTATGGGGCTCATTTACAGTTGGTTGCAAAATGGGTGTAATATACACTAATAAGACCATACAAAAATAACAAACTGTATTTCCGCCCATATGCAGAGTTGTACACATCTTGAGATGCACAGTATATGGCTCAGCATCACTGACATATGACCACACACTGACCAATAGCGGTCATCTTTCACTGGGTGTCGTGCAAAATGTTGACATTCCAAATATTGTCATCAGAATGTTGACATGATGTTTTAAGGTGATTCTAGCCCTAACCCTAACTTTACCCTAACCCTCACCGCAGGAGCAGCTGCAGACAGTGTGCCAAGCAATGATGTAAGGTAAGAGGGAGAAGGGGGGATACTATCTACAGTATATGCATACAGTATGTGTATAAGCATGTGACTATATGTATGTGTGACAATGCATGTATGTGTGTGACTGTATGTATGTTTATATGTTTATGACTGTGTATGTGATAGTGTATATATATATATATATATGTGTGTGTGTGTGTGTGTGTGTGTGGCTATATATGTAGCTGAATGGATGTGTGTGTATATGTGTGTGACAGTATGGATGTGTATGAGTGTACGACTATATATCTGTGACATGTGGTGAGGTAAATGGCTGGGGAGGCACTGGCTAGTATTAGACAGATTTATAGATATATATATATGAACCAGAGGGTTAATGTGGGCATTATACAAAAGTGCAGCAGTATATAGTGCTGGAAATTTGGTGAGTTTTGATCAGGGATGTGCAGAAAAGGTAGACAGGGGAGGCAGTGCCTCACTGGCTGTACACTTTTTACTCCAGAGTTTTGACTATAAAAAATAATAGAATAATACAAAGAAGATATTTATAATATTTTCTTTACACTTTTCTTATAGTTTGTATAGTCAAAACTCTGGAGTATACCTAAGTATGACAGGAAAGGCTCTGCCTCACCTCACCGCACATCACTGCTGTATATATACTGTATGTGTGTATATGTGTGTGACTATGTATATTCTACCCAACCATCATGATTTTGGTGGGATAGTCCTGTTTTGGGTACTGTCCCTCCTGTGGGCTGGAAATAAGGTACGGTGGGAATGCTCCCCCCTGCTGTGCATGTGGGGCTGGGACAGACCAGCAGCTGGGGAACGATATGCACGCCCCCAACTTGTAGTGAAATGTGGGAATAACCTGTGGCCATGTACACACCAAAGGTTTGTGCACTATGACCCGATCCACATGTCCCAAATGTTGGTATTTAGACCCCCAGTCTTAAGTGCCGTGGGCCCCCATAGCTTTAATCCAACTCTGCCTATTAATTTAGATATTCTCTTTATCTGTCATAATGGTCCATTTGTGGGCAGTTGAGCAATATCAGGTGTAATATGTGAAGTGAGGAAATATGCAAACGGGGTCCATGGCTAAAAGTGGAATTCCACTTGTTTTCTTTGTTGTGGCTTCTGAAAATATTTCAGTGTGATTCATGGGTAACGTTTGCTATAAGCAATATGTGGAAGTAGGAGTCTGCAGATAGATTATTTATAAGAGAAAAAGTTGATATTCCTGTTGCGATAAATGCAATGATTAACTACAGATATGCTGAATATATTTGGATTACCACCAGTAATAGAAAATATGGATATATTGCATTACAGGTATGTGAAACATCGGCAGCATTCCTACCTGAGCCTCATTTGTATAAGTGCCATAGATGTGCCCAAGGTGAGTCACTGACCATGTTAGGAAAGTTAATATGGCAATTATCAATACTTTGTCTCAAAGGCACTGATTATAGAGTGTAGATGAAACTGTATGCACAGAACATCAAGAAAAATTCATGACATAATTTGCATTCTGGTAATGATAATTCATCATGCGCCAATAGCAAGAAAATTGGGTTGGAAATGAGGAAAAAACATTGCAAATTATGCAAATCATGTACATTTTCTCATCCAGTATATTTGTATATATAAAGCCCTGTGTTAATGATGCATACTGCATAAAATAGGCATAGATTTGCTGAATAGCTTAAACATCCAGAACCTACATGGCTACATTGGGCCATCTCCATAGTCGAATGTGCTAAGGAGAAACAAATTATAAACAGAGGGAAACAGCTAAACTCTAGAGTATTTGCTTTACCACATTTATGAAACTTATGCTATTTGTCACAAAGTTAAAATTGTAAGTTAATTTTGTAGCCCTGTCATCAAAATTTGATTTTACTATTTATTGCTTATTTCAGTGTTTCCCAAACTCGGGGCCTGTTTCAGCAAGGAACACATGCTAGCAGACATATGCACCCATCCACTGCGAGAATATGCTAATCATGGCATACGCACGGAACCCCTACACAAGATGCAGACGCCCAGCCCCATATTAAGCCGCCCATCTCCCTTTACTCACAGCCTGATCAGTACACAAGATAGCATGAACAATGGTAACATCGAGAACCATCAGACTCATACGCACAAAACCATCAGACTCATACGCACAATAGTGGTTGACCTGACGTGACGCAGGATTTTGGCCACTTCCTGAGTACAGCTTACGGTATGGCTGCATATGCCGCTGCACTGCCTTAATTATGCACGCCCCTATAACAGTGTCCCAACGCACAGGCACGCCTGTGTTCGCCCGACTACCCCCGTCACCACTCACAAATGGAACTTCCTGTCAATCAATATCGGAAAGGGTCTGCGTGCACACTGCGTGTAGTCTGCGTACCATAACCCGATCGCACTGGCTAGTTTGCGCACACGCAGTGCGATGCATATGCATGTGCAATGTGATTTAATCAACCAATTGTGTGCGTTCTCTCCTTTGCGTACCTTGCTGAATCAGGCCCTCAGTCCTCAACCTTTAACTCCAGGTTTTAAGGAAATCCATGGCACACTGCATCCATAGACAACACTTACCTCTCTCCCAAGCGCTACACAAAGCACTGTGCAAATGGGTCCGGCAACATTTTTGTGGAGAATTGCCAATGTACTCAGTGTCGGACTAGAGTATGAAGGGCCCACTGGGGGAATGCAATGGTAGGGCCCCATGCTTTGGGTGTGGTGAGTTACCACAATAGATGAGACGAGCCCCAACAGAGACTTGGACAGACATTAGACACCATGTAACTGACCCTCTAATAGAGTAACAATGTATAATTCAAGTGCACAGTCTGGAAATTGACATTAAAGCAAGTGGTGGGGCTTTTAGGCAGTGGGGCACACTGGGGATTTACCCTGTACCCCTGCAGGCCAGTCCTACTCTGCATTCACTGTAGACTCTGGCATGGAGACTGCACACTGGTCCCTCCTCTCTAAAAACGCCTACTATGAGTACAGATGGTTGAATCGAAATGACTGAGATACTAATTAAGTCGCCTGTGCTCTAGCATGGATATCCTTGAAATCAGGATCGTAAGTGGCTTTGGTGACATTTGGGAAATACTGGCTCGTGTGTATTTTGGCTAAAGAAATGATGTATTTTGGCTAAAGAAATGTAAGTTGATTTCAAGCTTCAGGCATCATAGATGTGGTTTAACTTATCTTTATTGTTGAAAATGTTTTGTTTGATATTATGCATTATTCATAAACGTTAGCTTTTTTTATAAATATGAGGTTCATTGAAAATTATTATTGTGTACTTTAGTTTAGATACTGTATGCTCTATATTTTGTAATAGCACCAGTGGCGGAACTCGCTGAGACAATGGAGTCAGCTGCCGCCGGGGGCTAGACCTAAAGGGGGCACCTGGCTCCATTGTCCCCCGGGTCCCAGCCGTTCCACCTACCGGCTTCAGTCAGTTCTAACTAGTAGTAGAGGAGCAGAGCCGCTGAGCTGAGCGCCGATAAGCATCAGCGGCGCTCCTCCTCCGGCCACATCACATCTGCACTCTCTGTGAGCTCTCTGGTCGCGGACATCACGTATCATGTGACCGCTCGCGACCCTGTGCCTGCCCCTTCTGAAGAGCCGAGACTCTGACACTGTCACTGCTGCAACAACTTACTTGGCACCGGCAGCTGGCTGCGGGGAGAGAGAGTGGCTGGGACCCAGGAGAGAGGCTCTGTGGGCTGACTGTGGCACTGCAGACAGGCAGTATAAAACATTATAGTAAGTCTGTGTCTGTCTCAGTGCCTGTCAGTCAAGTGTAAGCCAGGCAAGCCCTATGAGGGTGGGGTGACGCCAGTGCCATGTTAAAATATTTAACATGACAGAATGATAAAACATATGCTCTTTAAATACATCAACCCCCCAACATAACAGGGTGATAACACATATATCACCCCCCCTAACATTACAGTGATAGAACATATGCTCTTTAAATATATCACCCTCCCCCCTTACATGAGAGAGTGATATATATATATATATATATATATATATACTCTTTAAATATATCACCCCCCCAGCACCTACCCCACTCCCATAGCCCCCCCACCCAAATTCATGTGCTGAGGAAGGGGGGAATTATATATTTAAAAAGCACATCTTGTATCACTCAGGGGCCTATTCATCATCCCTTAAAATTCCCTGGAGGTAATTACTATCTATTTTGAAAAGCTGTCATTTTTGCGATGAAATAGATAGTTTTCCCTATCTACTCTAATTTACCACAGCTGGAAATAGTGCTGTGCATACGCTGTTACATTCGTAAAACCAGCGCATGCGCAGCACTGCCTATACCTGCGGTAATTCTGCGTGCCCCTCACCCCCTCTCCCCCCTCTGCTCACCTCCCCCCCGTCCCCGCACTTACCTGCCCGCTGCAGCGCCTCCGGCTCCGTCCTGCTGGTCAGACACGTGTTCTCCCAGCAGACCACAGTACAGTTTAGAAAAAAATAAAAATGCCGGAGGAAGACGCTGGGGGACCTCACCAGCTGGAAGCAGGTAAGTGTCACCTGCTATTCGCCTCCTCACAGTGGCGGATAGTAACTCCACCAAATTCCGAAAATAGATAATTTTTGGAATTTGATGAATACCATAATTTCCATATCCCCATACTAATGTACTAATGTATGGGGAGTGCGGAAATTAACGCAGGGGAACTTAACCAGGAAATATTAGTGATATCTCCTGTGTTAAGACTCTTCATGAATACTAAAATAACGGTAATTAAGCAAATTGTCCTTAAAAACGTTATTTTAGTGTTGATGAATAGGCCCCTCAGTCATGTTAGGGGGGTATGTTTAAAGATCATATATTTTATCGCTCTGCCATGTTAAATTATTTAACATAAGAGAATGATAAAACATATGCTCTTTAAAATACATCATCCCCCCTAACATTACAGAGTGCAGGGGCAGAACTATGGGAGACAATGGAGGCGCCTGCCGCCGGGCGCCACCACTGAAGGGGCATCTCCTCCATTGCCCAAAAAATATTCACCCCACTTAAGGCTATTTCATATAAGTGTTTTTGTGCATAAGTGACAGAGAGATAGATAGATAGATAGATAGATAGATAGATAGATAGATAGATAGATAGATAGATAGATAGATATGCACCATGTTTATTTTTCCTTTTTATATTGGGGAGGGGGGGGGGCACCAAATTACAACTTTCCTCCTGGCGTCTGGGATGAACTTACGCCACTGAAAAGCACTGTCATTACATGATAAAGATGCTCAAAGTTTGGGGTTGCACTGGAATATGAACAGCTGTTCTTTTTTTTATAAGCCTTTACAACTAATGACTGGACTGGAAATGGACACTATACAGCCCCACACTTGTCATATAAAAGACATGTCTTAGTGCAACTGAGGTGTCACTAGGAATGACTGTCACAAAAGGAGCAACTTAAGGGGAAGCAATTAGAATTAAAATTTGAGCCTAAACATTTAGATGTTTTTATTTTACAATGCTAAGAGATTGCAGAAAATAACTGATCTACATGATCAGCTCATGGATATAGCAATTCACAAAGAGGAGCCATACTTTATTTGGATGAGATAATATTTATATGACTAGCCCAATAAAGTACTTACTATATTAGCTCGATATTTAAGACCAAAGGGCAAATGTAACACTATAGGTTTCAGGATTCTGAAGTCCAGAGATTTCAGTGAGCTAGAAGATAAATTTAAAGTAGCAATGTTGAACAAGAGAAAACCAGACGAGTTTTGCCTTACTAAACTTTGCTGCTTTAAATGTTATTGCTAATTTGCTAATATCTTGTGACTTTGAGAATCCTGCACCCAATTATATTTGACACCAAAGAGGGTTTATTTTACTATGCCTGGTATAAGACAACAGATATGTTATAGGAATATTATTAACCTTTACATTATATTGAAGATTTAGCAGAGGTTTTGAAGGCTATAGCAGCCAGGAAATTGCCAGGTCCTTTCTGTTACCATATTACTTGTCATTGCTGCATTGTATTGTAATGGGATGTAGTCAAAAAGTTGACAATGACAATGTTAACATTTAAAATGTCTACAACACAATGTTGACATGGTTAAAATGTCGACAGGCAATTAGCTGTCATTCTCAGAATGTCAACAGGTGAAATGTCCACATTGTCAAAATGTCGACATTAGTGTTAGGCTGCAGGAAGGAGGGTTAGGGTTAGGCTGTAGTGGGGGTAGTGTTAGGCTGTGGGGGGGTTAGTGTTAGGCTGTGGCGTGTAAAGTTTAAGTACTGTACAAAACAGAGGGTTAGGGGAAGGTTTAGGGATAGGGGAGAAATACTCACCAAAATGCTGGAGGTTCACAGTCACATGACTGCTGACCTGGAAGAGACTGTAGCAGCCATTGGGAGCAGGTATGATATGTTGACATTCTAACATGTCAAAATTTTATCACATGGTGAATGCTGACACAGTCAATGTCGACATTATGACCATGTTAGTATTTTCATGTCAACATGATGACTGTCGATATATCAAATCCAACCCCATGGTAACAATACTTAATGCATTTATTAAAGGAAAGCAAACTCCAGAATGATTGTTACATTTCTATTTTGTGTTTATCCCTAAGCCTGGTGAAGTTAGACTGAAATCATTGTTAAATACAGACTGAATTCTGACTAATTTACCTAAATTAATGCACAAGAATGAGATTGGTTTTATAAAGTTTTGCAAGTCATTAAGAACAATTATACATTTAACAGATATGATGGACAGAATAAGATAATCAGAAGTTACTCTTTGTTTAACAACGAAAAGGAATTAATGAATTGTCTTAATTAGATATTTATTATCAAACTATATACATACATGGGAGAGTCAGGACCTTTCTTAAAAGTGATTCAGGTGTTGTAGTTTGTCTCTAAGGCAGTGGCCTGGTTTCCTGTATAACAAAGCTTTGATTGTATAACCATACACAGGAAAGACAATGCTTGTATCCAGAGACATCCAGGGATGGCAGGAATCGAGGTTACTGGCAGAGAATGTATCATTATTGCTGACCCCTCCTTTAGTGATGACCAAACCTCTAGCACCGATACTCAATTTACTTGCAGTGATACGTAACTTCATATAGACAGAGCATATACTATAGTAAACCATTCTAAAATGGATGCCTTGCTCATCATTGTAACAAATTTTTGAGGGATTCAAAAATTACTTACAATATTTTGGTGTCCAACCTATACACCTTTATTTGCTCATAATTTGTCACCCTTACTTCAATTAATAATACATGACTTAACAACTTGCCTGGCATGGTTGCATCGTTTGCAACCACGCCATGCAGTGCGTTACATGGCATGATCGCAAACAATGCGACCTGTCAGAAGCGCACACTGGGCAGCTGCCAGAAGATAAACTTCCAGTAGTCGTCAATGGCAGAGTGATCACCAGGCCCCTCCGCATCCCTGCACCCTCCCCCAGGGTCTACCATGCTGCTAATCACTGCTGATTTGGCAGCACGGCAGGATCACCCAGCTCAGCAGCTGCAGAGAGGAGCAACCACCAGGGAAATTCCAACAAACCAGCCGTCACCCTCCCAGTGTATACCAGTGACGTGCGGTGAGGTAAATGGCTGGGGAGGCACTGGCTAGTATCAAAGCCAGATTTACAGATACATATATGAACCCGAGGGTTCATGTGGGCATTATACAAAGGTGCAGCAGTATATAGTGCTGGAATTTTGGTGTGTTTTGTACAGGGATGTGCAGAAGAGGAAGACATACACAAATCAGAGTTTACCATAGTTGTGATTGTGTGTACAGTAATGGTCTTGTCTTATTAAACCACGAATGTTGTCTGACTAAAATATTATATATATAATAAGTGGTACCAGCAGTTGTTTTTAAACAAGAATTAGTTGAACCACTTGATATTGATGCTAGCCATTAATAGACAGGTTATGCAACACAATGTATACTGGCATTAAAGTTATATCACCTAATTATATGTTTTAATGATTTAATTTATATAAAGTCATTATGCTGTTTTGTTGATAAAGTGCTGTATATATTTTTGATAAATACATTCTACCAGGACCAGAGATATGCCTCCTTATATAGAATCTTGGCTTTATATACTTTGGCTGTCTCTCAGCCCCCATACAGATTACCAATGGCACCCGACAGGGCTGTCCATTGTCCCCCTCATATTTATTTTATGTATGGAGGCTTTAGCTCGGGCGATCCGGTTGAATTCTGATATATCCGGGCTTACTGCCTACACTACCGCTCACCATGAACCCACTCCTTGCACACATTACACTACCCCTAACCCTGCTCCCACTCCCTGATCACAGCCTCGGCAGCCGTTCACAGTGGAAAAAAAATTGGCCGCAAAAAACCCAGGGTTCATGTTTTTTAAATTAGATTCCACTGGTATCGGCATCGTGCATATCCGCAGTAATCCAAAAATTGGTTGGGAGGTCCGAGTAATTTTCTGCTGGCAAAATTTTGCACATAAATGGCTATGACCCAATGGGACCATTGCAAGGAAGAAGCTCTTGTTGCAGAAAAAAACTGTTCCTTACAAAATTCCAACTAGAACATACTACAAAGCTTTGACAGAAAGTCTTGTGGAATTATAAGATTAAAGTGGATTTTTTTTGTCATGCATACAAAATATTTATGGTGCAAATCAAACACTACATACAGTACCTAACAGGTAACTCTATCCCCAATATGAAGTATGACGTAGTAACGATATGTTATAGTAAAAATTTCTACCTTTGACAATAAGCTTGGAGGAAATTTATGATTTCAACAGGTCAATTATGGAACACACTCTGCAAGAGCAACACTACTGTACATTCCTGTCCTGACCATAATACCACACATAAATCTGAGGCAAGACCTCAACCTTACTGTCTATCACCACTTCCCATCTAACCTGATTCTGCTAAAGATATACTATAAGGAAGAACAGTGTTCCATCTTGGTATTTGACATTATTGGAGACTTATCCAAAAAGACTGCTCGTTGTAATAGCGCCAAAGGCAGTTCAACTAAAGGTGCCTATCCATTAGGCGACCTGAAAGTCGAGCGTTCAGACCTTCAGGTCGCCGAGGTGTGGGCACTGCACTGAACGGCGTTCACTGAACGTCATTCAGTGAAGGAGCCTGACCACCTATCCCTGAACATGCCGAATCTGACGAGCATCATCAGGTTGACGGGCATGTTGAGTAGACAGTCGGGGACAGCAAGGACCCAGCGTACACGCGCATCACTGGTTCTTGCCGGCTATCCATTACCCGACTTTGTGAACAATGGGGGCGAATAAATTCAACATATTGAATAGCGCCGGGAGCGAGCTCCCAGAGCTGTTCAATTCAGTTTACGGTGTGGTCAGAGAATGCCGGTTATCGCAGTCATCGTGTCTTAACAAGGGTGTTAAGGCGCGGTAACCGGCATTCTCTGACCAAAGTGCCGGGCACGCGGCTGTTAGCGCCGCGCTATGCAGAAAAACAGCCGCGCATCTGGCACTTTGGTCGGATTTCTCTTTGCATCCCCAGGGGGTGCGAGAAGAAATCCTTTGCGTTCCCATACAGCGCGGTGTATTGAATAGCTTCAGGAGTCCTTCCCATTGCTATTCAATAGCGCGTTGAATTGAATTCCCCCCATTGCGACCAAAACCTACTGGTTTTGGTCGGATTGTTCACAAAGTCGGGTAAAGAATAGGCCCCTTAAGTATTATCCAAGGGATATGAATACATTAAATACATTTATTTAATTTTATTTTTAGTTTGCAATACTTCATTGGTATACTGTACGGTTTTAATAAAGAATCTATAAAGATTTATACAGTATGTAACTCAGTTACATAAATCCCTATTCTAGAAATTGCATACTATAAGATGTTAGGCTGTTTAACCACTGGTGTCAAAACAAATGCTTTAACTAGAATTTTTGTTACCCAATCATTCTAATGACACCATAGCCACTGTTTAACTTGCAAATGGCAGTGATTGCACTGTGGAACCATGAGCGCAGCAATCTCCATTTACTTCCATTCACAGCAAGCTTATTATCACTACATGTCCAACATGATCACATGTAACGCAACATCACTGGGTAATCATCCTTACGTGTAAAAAAAAAAGATGGGGCTAAATACTTTTCCATTGCACTGTATACTGTAATTGCCAGTGGTGCACTGTATACTGTAATTGCCAGTGGTGCACTGTATACTGTAATTGAAAGTGGTGCACTGTATACTGTAATTGCCAGTGGTGCACTGTATACTGTAATTGAAAGTGGTGCACTGTATACTGTAATTGCCAGTGGTGCACTGTATACTGTAATTGAAAGTGGTGCACTGTATACTGTAATTGCCAGTGGTACACTGTATACTGTAATTGCCAGTGGTGCACTGTATACTGTAACTGCCAGTGGGATTGTTGCCTGGACAGGAATTCTTTCTCAAAACGTCAACTGCTCCTTTTCTAAAAGGGAGATATATATAAGTAGGCTCTTTCTGTAAATATTCTCCAAAGCATGTGAACATGACTTGACCTGTATATTTGCATTTACTAATATAAATGGGAGATTTAAGATAATAGTGGCGAATGTCAATCAAATTATAATGCACTGCAGCAGAACATTTGAATGCAGTTACCGCATAATAGCTTTTAAATTATACACCATTCAGATGTGACAGTACCCTTATTTTAACCAGTAATTACTGGGTTTTTTATGTATTTTTATAATGGAAGGTTTCCCTTTAAATGCATTGATATGTCAAACTAGTTAACATATATATGTACAATGTAAGTGGTGTAATGAAATCTATCAATTCAAACTGGAATTTCTTTGGCTTAGCATTTTTCTTGAAGTAACTGTTTTAATAAATAACATTCTGGAAGATAATGCCAAAAGCTTTGCCTGAAATTGACAAACAAAGACATCTGTTTAATCACATGTAGAAGACAGGTTTGGGAAAAAATACTTCCTCTGCTCTGTAGAACATAAAACTGAGACATTTGTTCAAATCAAAACTGTTTGACTTTAAATTTCTGTACTTTTAATATTGATTTGCACCCTTTGGATCTCAACATGCATTTTCCAGGTGCAATTTTCCCCATTTAATGACTTACATGAATACTCTAAAGGACACATTTACTAATCACTGGGTTTCAGACCTGATAATTATAATTTCTTGTTGCTGCTATTTACAGCAATAGGAAATTAACTTTCCTCCAAAAGTACAAGGAATTCCATGCAGGGACAGGGACTCTGATAGAAACCCATCCGTCCCTGTGATGTGTAAAGAAGGGTAATGATCACATAATCATTTCCCCTCTATATCAGGAGCTGGGGCCATTCTGCGCATCCCGGTTTTGCTGACCATGTATGTGCAGGGGAACCCTCCTCATTGCAGGAGAGGGTTCCGGGGGAACCTTCTCCCTGTGATTTTTGCAAAATAGTAGCCCATAGGCTACTATAGGATACTGCCATCTGGAGATGGTGTTATCCTATTTGTGCCAAGCATTCCGGAGCTTGGTAAATTTGACAGCTTTGCAGACCCCATAGAGACCTGGCTGCTGTGGGAAATGGAGGGACTGCAGCAGATATTGGAGATAAAGTCCCTCCTTCATACATTCTGGGGATCCTTAATATTTGTGGGTTTCCCCCCAAAACACCTGTAAATATTTAATAAATCGGCTCCTCGATGAGGCCAGTTATGAGAGAATTCTGCTGTCATGACTTTGTCACCATCACCTCTGTGCTGCATGGGTTATTATTTAGCACTTCTCATTAGTTACTAGTAACTAGACTCTTTCAGACAGACTGTATGCAGAGAGTTGTAAACTATTTTAGGACAAGATAAATATAGACTGTACACAAGCTAGATGTTTTGCCATGTACATTTGCTAAGTTTGAGCTCTGGTTTAAAAATGATTAGAATATAATATGTCCCCATAAAAATCATATCTTTGCCACATAGATGGCAGTTTGTCTATTTATCAAGCAAATGGAAGGAAATCAAGGAAGGCATATATTAGTATAAGAGTTTTAACAATTGGCATCAAGCTAATTAATGCTCAATGTCACTGTCCCTGTCATTTTCTATGGGGGTAGCAAACTGGAGTAAGTCAAGTATCTCAGTGAAGTTACCTATATTAAGCTTATAGTCAAGTGCTATCAGCTGAAGTTTATGAGCAATCTTAATGCAGTGCGATTGGTAGTAGGAACCAGTGGCGTATCTATAATGGGTGCAGTGTATGCGGGGCACACGGGCCCCAGGATCCAGGGGGCCCCCGCACCGCACACCCTGCACCCATATTATTATAAACTTACCTGTCCGTGGTCCCATGACGGGTGTCAGCGCTGCTCAGAACACAGGAAAATGGCCGCCACGGCCATTTTTCCGGTGTTCTGCGCATGCACAGTAGACTCCGGGCACATTCTAGTGCCCACAGTCTACTGTGCATACACAGAATGCCGGAAAATGGCCGCCACAGCCATTTTCCCGGTGTTCTGCGCATGCGCAGTAGACTCCGGTCACACTCTAGTGCCCGGAGTCCACTAATGCTCCGGTGGCTGGCCAGCCGCGTCAGTTGGCTGCCGGCCACCGGTAAGAGAGGAGGGGGCCCCCGCACGGGGAGTGCACACGGGCCCCCTCCTCTCTTAAGACGCCCTTGGTAGGAACTGTTCAGGCCTCTCCACTGTCCATTTATTGGTGCACATGTATAACATTCATAGTCAGCCGGGAAGTGAGCCCTGAAGCTGTCTTTTCGCAATCCGCAAACAATGAAATGATTCTCACCGGAATTATATTTGCTGGAACAGTCTCTTATCAGAGTTGCTGTTCAAGCATGAATAAGATCATATACTATAACTATATTGTTTGTGTTATGGCACAAATAAGTGTGCTGCATAAATAAGCCCTTTAGAACGAAAACAACATAACACATAAACATATATTTTGTGCTCACCTGAATAATCTAATTTGCATATGGCGAATACATGAGGCAACATGAAGAAACGAATTCACTCATCTCTAGTAAGTGGTACCTCTGCTGGCCAGGGAAGCTGAGCAAGTGCTATCTACAGTGTACTTACCTGTGTCACCAAGCAGAAGGGAGAAATAAATATTGTTACTAATGCAGTTTAATTTCTGATAAGTGGAAATGCAATTGTTAAATGATAGGGTGGAACAAATCTCTAAATCCATAGCTTATACAGTAGAATATCTGCAACAAGAAATGATACTGTAAGGATAATTGGGATATGCAATCTGCCACATCCTGGTGTGTAAAATATATTTTTGTGGGTATTGTATTGCATAAGGAATTTGATCCCAATAGCTTTTGATGCATAAGCCAGGTTTTCCTAGAGGTCTCACATCAGGGGGCTAAGGCAGAGTTGAACACAAGTTTTTATTGTGGATGTAGCTTCCAAGCATCCTTGCCCACTTTCTGGCTGCCCTCTCTGACGAAGATATAGGCATGGCATGAGCAAGTGGGTGGTGCCGGGGGCTTGACTGTGTGATTGCATCATTGTTGTCCTGTCCTCTGCTATGCAACAAAGTGGGCATCAGCGGGCTGTTGCGAGGGTGCCCTGAGAGACTTGCCTGATCTTTCTGGCGCCCAGTAGAGCCACCCAAAATTGGAAGCCTCCTGGATGTCCTGGGAGAGTAGGTAAGTATGCTTGCATTTTTTGCGCTGTGCATGTTCTGTAGCCAAGTGCATGTAACTGCGGGTGATGCATAGTCATACGCATCTCCACTTGTGGATGGAGGGGCGTAGCTGCATGGTAATGGGGCGATTGCACTAAGGCCAAGTTCAGGGAGGGTTTAAGTAGGGAATTGTGGGTTATGCAGGATTGTGTGTATGCATAATTACGTGTGTTTTCAGACAGAACTTTTGCACTAGAGATAGCACAGGTGCATGTACAGTACATATTAATAACCTCTGTAAATGAATATACACATTTAGGCCCTGGATCAGGGCGGCCGCTTTTTTTTAAAAAAACGGCCTCCTGGCCACTCGCTAAGCTGTGGGTGTCCACCCACAGCTTTTGAGAGCGTCCAGGTGATGGTCGCGATGGCTTGCGGCGAGACCCTTGTGGTAGGGTCTCGTCTGCCGCAAGCCCCAGTGAGCATCCGGCTCTAATAGAGCCGGAAGCTCACTACTGACATCACTGGTGATGTCAGTAGGGTCGCCCACAAATGGCGGGCGTTCCTTCAGGAACGCCTCCGTTTGTCCAGCCACCTCCCCTCCCCGCCTACAAAACGGAGCGAGCTGTCGATCAACATCGACAGCCGGCCCGTTTGTAGCGAGCCTCGGAGCGAGTGAATTTCTCACTCACTCCGGGGCTTGCACACGCGGCGCGTGCGCACTGCCCGGCCATTGACCCGCTTGCGAGCGGGTCTGAATAAGGACCCTAGTTTCATGCACGCAATATGGGAGCAACTTTGCCCGACTTGTGTTCAACTTTGCATCAGTTTCCTTGTGTCAAAATTAAAAATGTTTCTGGTTAAATAACTATGAAGCCTTCTCAAAGAATGGATCCAAAATTTATTTCTACCAGCGCATGTACAGTACTGTATCTCTATAAAGCTACATAACACACATCTGCAATTTTTCCCATTGTTTAAACTATCAGGAAAAAAATGATAAAAGGACTATGAATACGCCCAGAAATACGCCCAGAAATAAACATAGCTGTGATGCTTCTAGAGGTGTCTCTATAGCAAAATCTCTTCAGAACATTATTATATCACGTCATTGTAATCAAATGAAAACACTGCCCCAAATGATACATGGCTATACAGAATGTACTGTACATGCATAAATAAACAGCAGGAACAGCACTGCCTGTAGTAGGTACGCCTATTGCTGGAAAACAAGGACTTGCAGGGACCAGTGATGACATGCACTGTTGACATAGATATGTAGATTGATTAGACAGTACCAGGACAATAAGAGGTTATGTTATCCATTCTGTAGTAATACGTTTTAGAGTTTAGTGCCTGTATATTTTGTCCCCCTATCTAAATAAAGAACTCTGGGTTCCAATAAAATATGACCAAGTCCCCTTTCCAATATTGACAACTTCTCCTCTGCGTCTCATTTGTTCCATATACAGTATATGAGGCAATAATGGCAGTATCTCCTGTTGCTTCTGTTGTGTTTAGTAAAGTTAATATAAATAGCATTAAATAATATAGCAATATAGTCATTATAATAAAATTTATGTCAATAATGATGGTAAGTAATTATACTGAGCTGTGTAGTGCTTTCTTATTCACATATACTATACCCCATATGTTAAGTTACCACTAGATTTCCCTGCCCATACAGTACACAGTGTATGTTTACTGTACATTGTTCCTATACTAACGTGCCCAAAAGACACAATTAATGTCTCTTGACAATTGACAACTGCATTTTAATACTGCTAACTGTGGAGCATGAAGGAAATTGCCTTCAATATGCATTACAGTAGCCCTGTTTATAATGTGACAAAATTAATATATAGTATCTGCTCCCCAGTGTATGGAAAACAGGCATGTGTTTGAGGTGCATACTGGTTTCTACAACACCAGCTGAATGGGACGCAGCTCAAGCAGAGGGCACTGGAGGATTAATGCCAGTCAGCCGAAGTCTGCCAAGTTCATGTTTTACATACAGTAGAGAAGTAAATGTGGGCTTAATGTTCCAGGTATTTGTATCTTTAGAATGGGAATAACAGGTAGTGATAACAATGGAAATGATCTACATATGTGTTATTAGGCAGAAGAATATGAAATACAAAATTAAATTTCAATACAGAGAATATTATTTGCAGTTAACACATTGATTTTAGCAGCTCTTGAGAGGTAGAAAGAGTTATATATAATTAATACAACACAGAAATAACCGCAGTGGTGGCAATTCAGAAAATGTTTTCTTATGCAGAGGTTATTTGTAAAGTCATTATTATTAATAATTGAATAATGCACATACAGTATCATGCCAAGTGTAATAAAATGCATGTCATATACACAATGATAAACAGTCATGTTAACAATATGTCATCATGAGACAACACAGCAAACTCTGCACCCAATAAATGTTGAAAAGAGGGAGAGAGTTATGAAGATACACAACATGGAAATCTGGTTACTGTAATTGGTCCCCGAGCAATACAAAAATAAAGCCTGAACACACAACTTCAAAGAGCTATACAATAGAAATATGTAATATAATCACTGTCATTCCCTGATTCTCTCAGGCAACACTACATGTTCTTGGGTGAAGGAATGAGATGCCGGTAGATCCCCTGGTTAATGCCTCTGGCTGCTTGTCTCTCTGTAGAAGCACTCTCCTCACATGCTCATCCGCCCTGTCACATGCTACTACTGAAGCAGTGGACACATAGTGCTTGGGAAACCTAATGAACTGCAACCGGCTGTTACTGGTGGCTTCAAAATGATCGTGTAATGATCATTGTGATTCATATATAATATATATGTATCATTTTGTATAGCTTGAAGATAATTAAGCTACACTAGCAGTCTCACTGTCACACATGGAACTGCATATACACAGAGGAAGCACTCACTGATAACTGTTAAAGAGCAAGCATCACCTAATGCAGTGTTAAAGTATCAGCCATGACCTTGCACCCATCTCTACATGCAGCAATAATATTCAGCATAGGTGCTAAATAGCCGTACAGTACACTCATACACACAATGACTGTATACATACATGGGGACAGATTAGGAAGCTTGACCTTTATAAACAATGCTACTGTCCATCATGTTATGCAAACAGATGGGCAGGTTCAAATACATACTTGCCAGTAGCTTGTTGTGTACATACAACGGCGTCAAGCAATGAGATGTATATATATGTATATATATATATATATATACATATATATATATATATATATATATATGTATGTATATAACACACACAGCTGAAGGACCACCTGAATACAGAACCACTGCTTCACATTTACCCATATAATGCATGGAGCAATGATTTGTACCTCACAGGACAAACTGCTATATATGCAGATACCAAAATGTAAAGAATATTTAAAATGTAAGAAGAATTATAAAAATACTGAATGTGAGACACTTTACATTGCATTGGTAACATGTTGCCTGGATCGTAACTGATTGAAAGAAAGAAAACTGTAGCATTTTTCTTTGTTAAAGTCAAACTCTTGTGAATAAAAAAATCATTATCTCTTTTTAAATGTAATCTACATATAGTACAAAGTACGAGGGTTGTTCAAAAAGTAATGCCCAAATGCTCATAACTCTGAAATAATATGCAACATTTATTTGAAACTTTGTCAGTTTGTAGTTTAATATGTCTGCTAGCTATATATGTAGATTTGTTTAGGTAGCCCAAGAAATACCATGGAATCCAAGATGATACAAAGAGCAGTCATTGAATTTCTGGAAAAAGAAGGCTGCAGTGCTACAGAAATCCACAGAAGACTGACAAAAGTGTATGGTGAGTGTACTACTGACTATAGCAATGTCAGAAGGTGGATGAAGCGTTTTCAATTGGGAGTATAGTCCGTGTGCGACAAACCTCGTAGTGGCAGACCATCAACTGCAGTGACAGCAGAGAACCGACACAAAAGTCGATGCCATGATTCAGAAAGACCGTCGTGTGACCATCAGAGATGTCAGTGATGAATTTGAATGTAGCCATGGCACTGTAAAAACACTAATCAATGATTTGGGATATCATAAAGTGTGTGCTAAATGGGTTACAAAGCAATTAACTAGGGATCATAAGGCCCAGAGGGTGGACGTGTGCAATGACCTTTTAACCAACTTTGAAGCCAACCCTGAGACGTTTTTGGAAAATGTCATTACAGGAGATGAGACCTGGGTATTCCTTTATGACCCAGAAACAAAGACCCAATCAAAGCAATGGAAACACCCAAGTTCACCTAGGCCAAGAAAAGTTTAAATCATAGCGATCCGTAAACAAAGTCATGGCCACATTCTTCTGGGATTGCCAAGGTGTTATTCTCATCGATTACTTGGAACAAAACCATTCAATCAACAGTGATCGATACATTATTACAATTAAGAAGCTGAAAGAAGCCATCCGCAAAAAAAGGTCAACAATTCGACTGTCAAATATCATCTTACACCACGACAAAGTCAGACCTCACACTTCGATGGCAACATCCGCGACCATTGCCAAAATGGGGTGGGCAATAATGCCACATCCACCATACAGTCCTGATTTGGCCCCTTCTGACTTTCATCTGTTTGGCCCTCTCAAAAACTGTTACCGTGGTCAACATTTTGAAGACATAGAGGTTGTTAAAAACGCCATACGTTCCTGGGTCAAACACCAACCACTGGAATTTTTCCAAAGTGGATTCAAAGCTTGGGATGAGAGGTGGAGAAAATGTTTGAGGGCAGATGGGGAATTTTTAGAGTAGAGTAATTCTGTTACTAAGACTTCAGAGTATTTTACTGCAAATTTTCAAATCTGTATCTATAATAAAATTTGAGTTGTGAGCATTTAGGCATTACTTTTTGAACAACCCTCGTACATGCATTAAAAAAAGGAAGATAACACATCTGTACTTTAAATACCAATACACAGCTACATTTCAGTCATATAAAATACTAATATGTCTTAATGAGCTTTATTTTGATATTGCAAGACAGTAATTTGGTTCTTTTTTTTTACTCCTAAAAATGATAGCAGGTTGTAGTGCAAGGCCCACCACACCTCCACGCGTTATGGCAGGAAGCACAGTAGCTTTTCTCCTGCACACACTGGGGTACAGCATAACATACACATGTTGCATATTCAGACTGGTCTCAAGGACATGGTCACTCTACAATGGAACCTAAACACCTGCGTCCCCACAGACATTCTCACCATCACAATGGTATTCACTACCTGATAAACACAGCATATTTAGAGTCTTACCAGAAGTGCTAGTTTTTGTGGATAACAGAGGCATTAACTTCTTTTGCAACACAACTCCAGTTATCATGCATCCTGAAAATGACTGATACACATACATACTCACAATTAAGTCTGACAGTAGCACACACAGAGGAATCAGCAGCACAGAATGCCCCTTTTTATAAAGAATGAGCCCATCCCATTGCTCATTTCATCTTCCAGGCAGAAAATGTTAAAGGGACTTCACATCCTTAAATCTTTATCAATCCCGTTTCCTGCCATTTAACCCGCCCTGTTCCTACATCATTGAAACAGGTTTATAAATGATTTTTTTTAACCCTCTGTAGTTAATTTTCTATTTACCAATTGGGAGTGGGAGTAGTTCATTTTTTTTTATTAAACTCAAAATTATCAGTTAATTTATTATTTAGTGATTGGTTAGAACAGTCACAATTCCTATTGGTATTTTTAGCTTTTGTTAGTCATTTTTTATTTCCTTTTTTTTTTAGTTTTGTTTGTTAGATACAGTACCTCCATTTTTCCAACTACAGAAATAAAATATATATTTTTTCTGCCACTCTGGTTTGGTGGAATTTATTATTTGGAATTCTGTTGATGTTTAATTTTTCAGTTTAGAAATATATATATTTTTTATTGTAATTTATTATTAGGCAACACTATTTCCTACAGCTTTCTTACACTATAAATTCAGAATGTATACACCGAGCTTTCATTAAACGAACAAGTACTTTCAATACAAGATATTCTATCAGAGGCATATTTATGCTTGCCATTTGGCAGCGTCCGTGTGATACTTGTGGAAGACGGTACTTGCACAGAACATAGAAAGACTCTGGCTTAGTGCCAGAGTCTTTACCATCACCTGTGTTGGCATAATCTTTCCAAATATATCACACAAAAAATGTCAGTGCTGGCAAAAGTTCTGGTAAGATTTGCTGCAGGTATAACATTCAGGGTATAGGGAATACACCAAAACCCTCAATACATATTCAGTGACAGAAGCCCAGAGCTTACACTGCCAATAATGTGCAGGCAAATACTGTATAAATACCTAGTTGCTAAGGGCATAGAACGCCCCTATTGTGAGACAGTTCTAAGATGCAAGTTAGTTGACCTGAAGCTAAATAAATAAAGTTTTAAACACAGTCTATTTGAGGCCCTACTATTGTAGTAAGATGAGATGGTGAAAATCAAATACTGTTGTATTTAGGTAGGTTGCTTAAATCTAATATGTGTCCACAGAGCATAAACTACATTAAAATTGATAAGAAGGGTATAAGATTAGTTGTGGTTAACCTATACCATCATACTATCTTAAGCAACTACACTGGGGCCAAATGCAATAGCATCCAGATTTCCAAAAGTGCAGATGTCTCATTGATTTAGATTTTAAAACAAACGGGTCTTGCTCTGAAAAAAATTGCCATTTTAAATCCGGAGGCTAAATCACCAAAACATTGACACTTATGAGAACCCAGAGTAACTGACCTACCATACTTTTAGTGTGAATGCTCTCCTACAATGAAAAAAAAAATTAATGGTTTTGGGTAAAAATATAAACCACACTTTGGTGACGATATACACAGGTCCTGTTTTTTCACTATATAACGTACTTCCTTGGAGGCTATTCTAAGATTAAACATATGTTTGTCTGTGTCATAGATTAAGCATGCTGTGTGTGGAAGTGGGGAACAATATGGTCATAGATAATTTTATATATTTTTAATTGAAATATAATTTTTAATATACTGTACATTTATTATTTTTATTACATATGATAAATAGACATTAATGTATGAATAAAGAAGTATTATTGCTCAGTATTGTCCTCAAATCTGCAATGTATGCTAAGACAGGCACTGACATTTCTTTTAATCATTTGGTCTATGAAAACAAATATACTCGGATATAAAGTTAATAAAAATTAATTTATTTTAATATACTGAGACATTTTGCAGCTTTAAACTGAACAACAAGGGATAACTTTTTAAAACGTACCACTTCCACTGTATATTAAGTGGTTCTCCGCGCTCTCCACTTCAGTAGTTCCCATGGAGATTTATTGGAGATAAAAGCAGTAATCATTGCTACATAGATAACGGAAAATACTAAAGGACAAATTATAAATATATATATATATATATATATATATATATATATATATGGCATAAGGTGTGTGAAGTGCATTACTGTATTTGTAGTTATGTTCATAACCATCTCCTATCTCTGATCGCTTCTAAGCTTGTAATTTTTAATGTTTCTTTATGTGCAATGTACTATAGGCAACATAACAAGTGTAGCACATCAAGGGCAATATTTAAGTGTAGAAAGAGATCATGGATCAAAGGACAGCATAAAATGCAGACATTGTTTTGTATCCGACCCCTTGTATGTAATATCAGGAGACTGATCCAGAATGAATAGTTAATAGTGACAGAAGGAGAAGGTAACCACATTTGATACAAACGGATGATCAGTTCATTTCAATGGAATAAATTGGTGACTATCAATTTTCTTATATGTGAAATGAAATGCATTCTAAAGCAGCATATATGTTATTTTATGGTTGTGATCCAGTGCTCTAGCATTAATATATACCCATTAACGTTATTACTGCCTTGGCTGCTCCATTTGTACAGCATGCTCCATTACATATGGCAGAAAGAAAAGGAAATTGAAAATGATCACAGAGGTTCATCGCAGTAGAGGCTACCACAGCAGAGGCTCATCGCAGTAGAGGCTACCACAGCAGAGGCTCATCGCAGTAGAGGCTACCACAGCAGAGGCTCATCGCAGTAGAGGCTACCACAGCAGAGGCTCATCGCAGTAGAGGCTACCACATCAGAGGCTCATCCCAGAATCCTGGGAAGTCAGACTATAGCACATGTCCTAAGTCTTTTCCCTCCCAGACAAGATTTTGCTTGTGGTAATCAGTGGCTATCAAACTAGGTGTACAATAGGGGGTCTTCCAGCACCAAGGATGCGCACACCTCTGTATATGGGCAAAAATACACACTTTATTTCTGCGCATGCAATATGGTTGCAATTTTGTCCAAATCTGCAGCAGCCCCTATGTCTGTGGGGAATGATCCAACTTGGAGCTGTTGATTGATTATCTGAAGAACTCTATTTGTTTATAAAATTCAGGACAAGTCAACAGATCATTACAGTTTATATTGTTATGCTGGGTATACATTACCAGATAACATGCATGTCAGACTGACAGACGTTTTATCTGGCAGCCTGTCAGCCCGCAGACATTGCGGGTATACACTGTGAGATGTCTCACAGTGTATTGGCCCAGATATCTGTGCTCCGCCCCCGGGGGAGGAGACATTTCCCTATTCCTTCCATTGGAAAAGTCCCTATATGGGATGAAACTTGTTGGGTAACATTGGAACATTACTTTGGCACTTTATCTTTTATTCAATTAACCTGATTATGTTGTCTTTTTGACACTATACCCCATTCCCTTCCATTGGAAGGAACAGGGGAAATGTCTGTCTGTCGGCCGCGGCTGGGCATACACTGCCCGATGCAGCTGATATTTCAACTTGCAGATATCACATTGGACGGGCATGCTGGATGATCTGGCATGTCCGACCGATCGATATTTAACCTTCAGTTGGCCACACACACACTACAATTATTGGGGCGATCCATGATATATGACGGATCGGTCCAATAATTGTAGACTGTATGCCCAGCATTAGTGTTTAAATAGATCATGTTGCTTTTCCATAATTAATAACTTGTTTCATCAATATGAGGATCAGCCATCAAGTAGTAAAAGTTTTTTATGGTATTAGAATATAGAGCACAATGTTTTGACTTCTAAAAGTTTCTAAGGGAATATTTACCAATGTTATTTTGCTGGAAATCCCCCGCCCCAAAAAATAAATAAATTGTGGTATCCCCGCAAGAGCAAAGTATTCCCTAGATCTAACATAGATGGACAGCAACAGACAGCAATATCTCTGCTATCTATCGCAGTCCCTCCATTTCCGACAGCAGGTATCTATGGGGGCTGCTTAATTGGTGAATTTACCAAGCTCTGGCAGCTTTAGATGGAATTAGCTGTTGTAGTCTATGGGCTACATTGCACAAATGTTACTGGGAGTGATCACATAAATATCCCTCATCACAAGGACAGGCTTCTATCGTAGTTCCTCTTCCTGCATATGTATTTCGGTAAATGCGGGCAATCTTTCATTTCTTATTGCCGCGATAAACAAAGATAAGAGATTACAATTATCATGTCTAAAGCCTGATAATTAATAAATATGAACCTAATTCACAGCATCTGCTCTCGTTATTATATTACCACTACATGTCATACTTCAGATTTTTTTAAACTTTAATATGAGAACGTACAGTATTTTCATTGTAAAGTGGGACTACACCAAAATGAATAAAACGACTTGTGTCTCATGTGTTCATATAATGGTTCATCTATATGAGAACACATTCGTTTAGCAGTCACAGATTTTAGCTGACTGTGGTAACACATCTAGGTGTTTCTGCACTGTGTATTTTAAGAGAAATGAAAATGCATTGTAAGTGTTTTGCTGTGATGTCATATGCTTTATATTCTTATTTACCTGTAACATGTGAAAAGGTAGACCAAGTGGAAAAAGTGTTTTCAGCTCCAGTCTGCAGGGGCCACTCACAGTGCATGTTTTCTAGGTTTCCTCATTTAAACACAAGTGAAATAATAGTAGCACTTACAGTATGTACTCTTTTCAAATGCATCATTACTTATATATATTATGTTCCATGTACAGTTTGTAAGCATTGAAAGGATTGTGCTGTAGAATACATTGCTGCTAATAGAGACATTAAACATGTATGTGTAGCAAGATGATTCTGAATGTCCTTGACAATCTATGTTTCTATCAATTTAAACCAGGGCTTGACAATTTTTTCTAAAATCTAGGTGCCAGGATGAAACTGTAGGAGCCAGACCACCGCCCCGCCAAAAAAATTACAGGAGTGAGTAAGGAGCACAGCTCTGTGTGTTATACACACTATACTAGTCCAGAAAATGGTCACAGTTGAATGGATACAGTAAAATGGAGGACCCCTCACTGCTCTGCACAGCTCCCCTGCTCCACCCTCCAGTAATAACGGACCACATTTCACATAAAACAATGGCGCCAGAAAGTACAACAAAACCCCACTCCCCTCATGGTCACACCACTATCCCTCTGAAGCCGCTCCGCAATCCCTGGCCACGCAAAGACCCTACTACCGGAGAGCTCTATGCAGCCGAAGATAAGAGACAGTAGACAGCCAGGACGTACAGGAGAATCAGCGTAGACTGGGACAGACAGCAGGGATCAGAGCAGGCTGGGATAGAGAGGAGTCGTCAGCACAGGCCGGGATGGACACAGGCACAGCAGTCACCGCAGGCGACACTCAGCACATACACTCCTGTGCATGATATGAACACCGCAATACAATAGGCATGAAACTCCGCCAGAGCTGATGAGGATCTGCTTCCTCCCTCACTGCAAAATCTGGTAGCCAGGCAGCAAAATCTGGTAGCCATGGCGACCTGGCCCCCGGAATTTGTCGAGCCTTGATTTAAACAAGCTTGGGATAAGCATAAGAATATCCTTAAGAGATGTCTAAGTAGCAAATAGGGTTGAAGATGCCAAAGGGATAAATGAAAAGGGGCAGACTAGATGGGCCAAGTGGTTCTTATCTGCTGTCAAATTCTATGTTTCTATGTTTCTTAAACAGAGCTTGTATGACTTTCAATAAGTGGAAACCGTATAGTCTTCCACATGAATATGGGAAGCAATCGGGAAGCCGATGTACGGAATCCCGACCGTAGGCTTCCCGACTGTCTAATCCCAGCAAGGGGTTAAATGACAGACGTCGATATCCCGACACCTGTCATTTTACCTACGCCGGGAGCCCGACACCAGGGTTACCGATTGAAGGTAGCCCGACGCGGACAGCCGGGGGTGGGAGAGCTAGATTTAGGGTTCCCGGGGGGGGACTTAAGCTGGCCACACACATGGCGATCTGTACATGATCAGCCGATGTGTACGATTGGTGTACGATTTCCCTTGAAACTCTCCCCGGCAGCTCTGCACACGATCTCCACATGCATACCTCCCAACATGACCCTCTCCAGGAGGGACACAATGCTCTGGTCTTGGACTTCCCTGCTAAGTTATGATTGGTGGAGGCTGCAGAGGTGGGGCTGCAGCACAGTCCAAAATTCAAATAGGGGAGTCACACCAACTGCCAGTGAGTCCCAGCCAGTGATGTTTGGCAGCGTTTAAAATAACAGTTGGTGTGACTCCCCTATTTGAATTTTGAACTGCGCTGCAGCCCCACCTCTTACCAGGGAAGTCCAGGACCAGAGCATTGTGTCCCTCCTGGAGAGGGTCATGTTGGAAGGTATGTACATGATCTGCACACGATTTGGTGTCCAATCTTCAAACAATCTCTCCTGCAGTCAGACTCTCACAGTGCATCGCCTCCTAGATTGTCAGATCTGCCCTACTGCATGGCAGATTTGACAATGTGATGTGCGACCAGTGGGGACTCACGATTTACTCTCAATTTGGCCATATTTTACACGATCTGTCATTCCAATGTGTCGGAATCGTCCAGATCGTGTAAATATCGCTGTGTGTGTGGCCAGCATTAGGGTTAGGCACCCCCTGGGAGGTTAGGTTTAGGTTAGGGGAAGGGGGGGTTAGGGTTAGGCATCCTCGGGGGGAGGTTAGGGTTAGGCAACCCCCCCGGGGGACGTAGGTTCAGGCGGCGGGGAAGTGGGGGTTAGGTTTAGGCACTTAAGAGGGGGATTAGGGTTAGGCACTTGGGGGGGAGGTTAGGGTTAGGCACCCCTAAGGGAGGGTTAGGACACCTGCGTTACGGTTTGACAGGTACAATTAGGTTAGTAAATACTTACATTTGACGATTGGGATTTCCTCCTCTGTCGGGATGCCGCTGTTGGGATTAGAACCGCCGGCCGCATCGTATGTATTCCTATGAATATACAGTATCAGAATGTTCTTATTTACTGTCATTCAATGGTAAGGATGCTAGTCCTCTCAGAAAGGAGAAAAACTGTTTTGATGGTTCCCGACTGAACATGGGGTCTTTTCACATCTATCAACATTGTTACTGGATGGAATATAACAAGGCGCTGTACACTGGCCACTATATGTATAATAAAACATAATTGCAAAAGAAAAGATAGCAGTCATCATGTCAACACCACAATGTCAAACTGTGCCAAGTTGACATGGCTAAAACATCAACATATGACATGTTTATATAGTCAGAATGTCAACGTTACAGATCGTAGGGTTGGCATTAGGGTTATCGTTAGGGTCAGAGGTAGCATTGGGGTTAAGGTGTCTTGTTGACATTTCAACATGTCAACTTCATGGCGATATACACATGTACAGTACTAATTTGACATCATACATGTCATCATAATGAACATTTTGACATGCACTCTGTTAACATGGAGTATATGGCGACACTGTGGAGTCTACATTATAATTGTCGACATTATAAATGTCAACAAGTCATACCGAACCCAAAGAAAAACTTGATTTTTCACCTGAGATCACAAATGTTTTGTTTCTTATACAGAGGCCGATGTAGAGATGAGTGCAGGTCACTACATTGCTCACATATTGGGCCTGATTCATAGGTGACAACTATTGCAGCCTCAATTACGTCTTTTGTTTATGCTAATGCGGCAAAAGACACAGTTGCTGAGCACGCCACGTCCGCGTTTGGCTAGCCACCCACTTGTTATCACCCAGAGATGCTCACTGAAATTGTCTGTCTCTGCGCTTGAATTGATTTTGCGGTTTTCGGTGGCAGGTATGCGCAGGCTGATAATATTGGCTGCGACACTGCAACCACCTCTGAATCAGGCCTATTGTGTGCACATAGCTAAATGTGTATATGCTCCCTTATGCACAGTTCTATACATCGCTGAGGTGGGATCATGCCAATCCATACATACCTCTTATCATTATCAGGGTGCACTTGCATCAGAATTATTTCTGGAGCAAAAGATCCTTCTGAAAACATGCATTTTATTTACACGTATGCACTACTCTGTATCGCCACGCATCCTCTGAACTTAGCCTATATGAAAATGCCCTGTTACAGCCCAGTTACACCTATTCAAGTGAGATGTGTATGAGTCTGTATCGCTTGTAGTTGCATACTGTATGCTGGTTACGGAGCATGTGCAGCACGAAAACATGCAAGATATGCTCCGCAAAAGACTTGCGTTCAACTCAGCACAAGCCTTATAGTATTTTAGTAAGTGAGATTTTGGCAACACTATCATATATTAATACTGTTGAAAATCAATGGAAATCTCTTAATTGAGATAGATCTATGGAATGTTTGAGAGGTCTAAATGACCCAGACAGTAGAACCTCAGTTTACATATTTCTCTTAAATTGAACATCAGCAGAATTCCATATCCCTATCCCGTTATTGGAGGATTTCAATGTTTATTTTCAGCAAAGGGTTAAAAATCATAAATTCAATTTCCTGCAATTCCATTAATTAAAATTAGTCCCTTTAACGTTTTTTTTATCATTTAGGTTTAAATTCTTTAGGTTCTCTCTCTCTCTCTTTCCTATTATTTTCATTTTTAAACAAATGATCGCAAGTAAGAAAATGTTTATCAGCTGTTTAGCAGAAATTATTAGATAGTTATATTTAGGTTAGACTGTACAGATCTATATACATATATATATAAATATATGGATATTTATATATACATATACATAAAATTTAAGTTTGCAAGGATTGAGAAGGAAAAGAGAATTCATTAAGTTTTAGCTAAACACCATTTAGGGGGAAAAAGGATTGGGAATGATGAAGGAATGAAAAAAGAACGAAAATATATATGATGAAATTAGACCAAAACTCAATAGATCAAGTGAAAATAGTAATAGCAGTGTATGTTACATATATGGTGCATTCCATTGCATCCCTTATAATGTACCTAATGCAACAGACTGTTTAGTCTTTATGAAGCCTAACTCCCAGAATAGAAAACACCTTTTATTATACTACAGCTTCTGTACCAGCATGATCTTTCACAAGTCAAAGCATAAAGATCTGTCTCTTATAGTTGAACAAAGTCTGGCAAGCCACAGGATAACTACACTGTCTGCAAAGGATTCTTGATTATGTGCGGCTATTAATAGCACTTGTTTCTTATTTATACTTCCATAATTTTAGTGTTATAGTACTTTTACATGTTATTACGGGTTGGGTATGAGATCCTGGCGGTCGGGATGCCGCTGGTCAGAATGCCGACAGAGGCATCCCAACAGTCAGAATCCCGGCATCCATAAGGACAGAAGGTAAGACTAACCCTTACCCCTAAACCTCCCTCCCCGTTGCCTAACCCTAACCTCTCCCCATAGTGCCTAAACCTAACCTCCCCCTCCCCGCACCTTAAACCTAACCCTACCCCCTAGTGCCTAACCCTAACCCTGCACCCTAATCCTCCCACTAAAGCCCGATACTTACCTTCGGGGTGTCAGAGGTCGGGATTCTGGTGCCGGGATCCCAACGCTGTTTGGAATTTCAGCGCCGGTATTTCGCCTGTCTACATACCGCACACCAGGATGCTGACTACATCCAGTTGTTACTGTATGTACCTGTTATATACACAGATAGATAAGAATATAATTTGCTCCTACACTGGCACTTAACTACAACCAAAGCCTATTTCCAGTTGTACTAAACGGGACATTGTATGGGCACCTATTCTTTTAATATAATTTTTAATTCTCATAACTCATTCCAGAAACAGGAAGAAATCAGTGAAGTTATTTCAGAAGTGAATAAATAAGCAAAGTTCAGAGTATGGAAGTTACTATAAATCTTGTATCAACTTGTAACCATAGGTGAGTGTTGGTACCTTTTTTTTGAACCCGGTTCCTTTTGTCATAGAAAACAAGCCCTGACTATAAAACTTGGGAATAGAGCATTCTGAGGAAAGAAACATGTATAGACTCCTAAAACCCTGCCTTCTTTGTATGGCGATTAAGACAAATGTTAAACCAATTGCTGTAAACAATAGTCTTTATAAAATGTTTGCTTTGGAGCAAACTGCTCTTATTATCTCCTCACGCCTTGTTTTTGCTGTAAAACCTCTCTGAGGAACAGATAACCATTTCTGGAAATGTGTAAACATTCTCTAGCCTATATAAACCTGCCAGAAGCACACGTGAATAGAGCCAAACATAATTAAGACTTTATGGTATAGCAAAGATGCAGTCTTTTTCTAATCCTATTTCAATAATTGCAACATTGATTTAACAATGCATTCCAGTGACTTTTATGTATAGCATAGTCTACAATTGTGATACGAGATACACTTTATACATGTGCTGTTACTGCAGAAATGTCGATTTATGCAATTAAATATGTAATGAGATACCTGAATATTTATTATGTAGGCACTTATTATTATTTATTATAATCTTTGCACCTAAAATGGAATGTCCTAGCTCTGTACTAATCTTTACTGCTAGCACAGGTCTGGCCAGGACTTATTTACTATACATGTATACTATAAACTGCTGTGATCAGCTCAGGTATACATTCCGTTACTTCCATTGCAAAATGAATCGGTATTTCCATCACAGTGCACCGTAGGAATTCACAAGGAAGCCAAAGTGCATACAGTATGTTCAGCACCTTCAATAGAATGTTTCTTTTTGATAAATAGGCCATCTGACATATACAAACAAAGATGTATGATTCAGCAAAACGTATATTCACAGGTTGACAAATTCCAGCCTACTGCAAATTGAACTGGTAATTTAATTCAAGGAATGTGCTAAATAACTGTGCAGGCATATGCATGGACTTTATATAGTGCAGATATTTCCACATCTGCAAAATCCATTATCTGGCTTTGGATATAGTACACACATGCTTGTTGAAGGACAATACATCTTTCTGAATTTTGTTTTATCCAGTTCGTTAATTAAGTATCCACCTCACCACGGGGATACTTATCATCGGAGCAATTCAGCATTGCTCCAGTGTGGGGACAGTTGCTCCGAAAAGCAGCTGTCCTAGCGATCAGTAACACTGCTACTTCAGTAACAGCGTTACTTACCTTCCCCGTGGCTGGCTTCTGCACATGTGTGACCTGAGGTCACACATGTGCAGAGACACTGGTCATGTAGTGAGGAGGCGGTGGTGGGATCCCTCTTCGCATCCCTGGAACTCCTTCCCATAGGAAGGAGCGGGGCTCCGATTACAAGCACCATCTGAAGATGGCGTTTGTTCTAGCAGGCAAACTTTGTAGACTTTTAATTTTCGAAGTTTGCTGAATATCTGATGGTCACAAATGGACACCTGGTGATGAATGGCGCGTTTCCATAATATATGCGGAAACAAGCGTTTCCACATGTGTAACGGGCCATTAAATGATGATGAATGGACCCCTATGATCTTTAGCAATGTTATTCTCCTTTGTAACTTCCCATTTACCAGACACTAACATTGTGGAACCTCATGAATTGTACATGATAAGGGCATGTACTACAGCCTAGTCATAGGACCACCAACTACTTTGACTTTTATAGCTACCTGTAGTTGAATATAATTAAAAGCATGTCAATACTGTATAGTAAAGGAGTTTCAGTGATGCAATATTTATGATTATACCTCTCCCCTTTCTATACATTTGTTCTTCATTTAGGGATCCTCCCTGGTAGTCATGCTGTTTATTCAGTGCAGTAGGGTCCTTGCACTTTTAAGAAAGACTGAGGATAGGGATGGGCATAGATGATCAATGTTTGTTGACCATCAATGTTTTTCTTTCGATAATAGTGTTTTTACCAACCGATGGCAGCATTCCGATGTTTGCTGCCATCGGATGGCAGGCATTTGATGGTGTTCCGATGGTGGCTTCTTTTCTTTAAATTCTAAAAGCTATGCCTCCCCTGGCTGCTGTGTGCTGTTTATCTTTATCTAAAAATCTTCATGGCTCATGCTGCTGGGTTCGTTGGAGGCTGTCTCTCACTGCCTCAGACGTGACCCAGTCCCTCCCCTCTCTCTAGGCTGCTGCTAGGCAACAGAGGTCATATTGCTAGTTCTGATTGTCTCTCTGAGACATTGAGAGCCAATCAGTGTGCAGCCCTGGTCCTGCAGAAGCAGTCAATCACAGACACACAGACAGTCTCACACAGAGCTCAGGAGGTAGTGATGGGCAGAGCGAAGCACAGTACTGAGTTGAGCCACACGGCTCAACTCAGTGGAGTGTCTCGAGACCAGTGGCGTCACAAGGCGGGTGCGGGGGGTGCGGCCCGCACCCGGGTGTCACCCGCCGAGGGGTGACACCAAGGTGCAGGATCCCCCTCAGTGACAGGAGCCGGGTGCTGCACTATAGCATTAAGTGCAGCACTCGGCTCCTGTCAGTGAGGGAGCCAGCACTGCCCATGCCCGCACCTCCTGCACCCCCCGCCGGCACCACCGTGACCCCATTGATACCTAATGTATAATTTTGTTAACCACGGCCACGGGCCGGGTTCGCGCTGTGAGGCCACGCCCCTCCCGAAGGCCCGACATGCGAGGCCACACCCCCGACACACACCCTCCGAAGACCACGCCCCCATTTTGGCAGGTGCCGCGCGCATGGCGTCCCTCCCCGCACCGGGTGTCACCGTGGGGAGGGACGCCACTGCTCGAGACATGGCTCTTTAGATTCTGCAGACTGCACTGCAGAGCTGTAGCAAGCAGGGGAGGCGGCGACTCTGAGTGAGTCGATGACATCTCTGCCCCCCGTAGCCCAGCACTGCAGATCATGCTTCTGCACTGACTCTCCCGAGTCAGTGCACACAGCCCGAGCCGAGCCCGGCAGTAGCAGCGCGACTCCGAGTGAATCACTGCCAGCTCCACCCCCACAGCCCCGCACTTCTGATCTTCCTACTGCACTGATTCACCTGAGTCGGTGCACACCCACCGAGCCTCGGCAGTAGCAGCGCGATTCCGCGTGAGTCTCTGACAGCTCCGCCCCCTGCACTGCTCATCTGACCTGATCAGTGCACACACCCCGGCTCCCCCTCCCACTGACAGAGAGTCTAGAGACTGCAGTGGGTGTCTCAACACACCAATCATTGGGCGGAATTCAATTGATTATTCCCCCCTTCGCACCCGACGGAGCTATTCTATTGTTGCTCCTGTCGGGTGTGATCAGCTGCTAGCGCTCAATTTCAGCTCGCAGCCCCAGAGGGGTGCGGGCTGAAATCGGCGAAAAGTGTCCTGTTTGGGCGCCCAAACGGCACTTTTCGCGATAGCTCCCAGCACTTTGGTCGGGGTTAGCCGTTTTACACGGCTAAACCCGACCACTTTGGGTGCGATCAGCGTGAAACGCTGGCACAATTGAATAGCGGCCGGCGATCTCCTATCACTTTAAACGGGAGATGCGGGGCCCGAAATCAATTGAATTCCGCCCATTGAGTGACTCGAATCATTCTAACATTTGAATGATTCGAGTCATTGTGTTGAGACACTCACTCATCAGGAGGAGGAGGATAAAGTGACATCAGTGAATTTATACCAGCTCAAAAGGCAAGCCATAATAATAATAAGTACACAATACAATTAGCCACAGACAGTTGTGAGTTACAACAACCTGTTGAACTAAAAACTGAATTAGCATTAGCAGAGCCGTAACAAGACTTTTTGGTGCCCTGTGCCAGAGAGAGCATTTGCAGCCCCCTATTTTTTAAATAGGACCACATTTTTTAAAATTTTTACCATAGAATTCTTTTGATGTGATGGTTATTTACCATTGCATCGAAAGATTCAATGGTGGAAGCACTGCCATCATTTGATGGCGGGCTTCCGATGTCCATCCCTAACTGTGGGTCGTTGTTGGCTAGACTCCCTAGTTATCTCTGGGCAGGCTCGGATTGGGGAAATCCCCATTGGGTCTCGCTGGTTCATAGCCATGCCCACTACCTCAGGAGGGCGTGGTCTAGTGCAGGCTACCGGCGGCTATTTTCAGTGTGTTGCAGTAGTGTGCCGGGCATTGACTGACCCGGCAGCTGCTGCGTGCGGCAGGCAGCAGGGTCCATCTGCACCAATGATTAAATTTTTCAGAACCAGCGGTGACGATCACGTCGTGCGCTGTCAGTGGGGGGAGGAGACTAGAGCCAGGTTTGGAACTAGCGTCAGTGCCGTCAGTGCATTGCACCGGGGCCCATCGAAGTGAAGGGGCCAATGGGTGACGGTTATAACAGGCCAGCCAGGTACCAATAATGAGTCAGTAACTGACTCATTGAAGTACACCAGCTGCCACCACGCCGCGGGCCATCACCAAAATGGAGCAGGCAGTGTTGCTGGAGGAGAGGAAGAGGTGGCCCTTCCCCTCCTGTACACTTGCATGCATATGGGGTGTCTTAACAGAAAGTACACAGTGAAAGGCACAAGTAAGTAGTAGTGCATATATACTGTATGAGGAGAGGATACGGGTGTATGCAGATCCAGGAGGGTGATGGGTAGTACACGCTTGGTGTAGGAATGCAGTGTATGAAGGGAGGGGAGGATGGTCTGCAGGGTGTGTCCACATTCATGGTAACAGACCTCAGAGTGCAGTGTGTGCGGGAACAGAAGGAAAGGCTGCAGGGTGAGGGGTAGAACCTGTGCACACATGCATGGTATAGGAGCAGGGCTGGCTCTAGGGATGTTAGACCTGTGCAGTCACACAGGGGCGCCACCCATAGAGGGTGCACCACTCCCCAACATCCTGCTTTCAGGCCGAAGTAGTCCACAGGTGATCAAATTGGGAGGTTGGGGACCCCCATCGCCGCAGCTGTGCAGTGGTGCCGAATCCCGGAGACTCTGGATGCTGCACGCATGCGCAGCATCCAGTGACGGGAGAGGGGCTGGGGGAAGACTAACTAGTGAGGGTCCCCCCAGCCTGACGTTATTTGGAGGTGGGCATGCCTCCTAATAACGTCACGTAGGGGCATGGTCTATGGTAATTAGGCCACACCCCCAGCCGCGCATGTCGGCAGCGCGCGAAGATAGGACGCAGTGAAGAGGGCCGGCACAGGGTGCTCCAACCCCTTGAGCCGGCCCTGTATAGGAGTGCAGTGTTTGTGGAGAGAGAAGGAAGGGCTGCAGGGTGAAGGGTAATACCTGTGCCCACATGCATGGTATAGGAGTGTAGTGTTTGTGGGGAGAGGTGAAAGGGCTGCAGGGTGATGGGTAATACCTGTGCCCACATGATGGTATAGGAGAGATGTGTGCGGGGAGGCTGTAGCACAGCTGCAAACTGCTCTGCCTGCGGCTCCCGTTCCATCTGCCGCGGCTCTAGGAGCTAATCAATGCTGGTGTTAGTCATCAGTGCTTCTCCAGTGTGACAGATTCGCAGTACCGACCTGCGCGGCTGTCAGGGAGAGGAAGGCAGCTGCAGAGTGAGGTAGGGTATTGCAGGTAATGCCTGTAAATCCTTCTATCCTCATCCCATCAGTAACCAGATAGCTTGCCTTCAAGTTTGCCTGGGGTATTGCAGGACCATCCACTAGGGCAGGGATAGCCAACATGATACACTTTGGGGGCCACAGAGGAGATCTATTGTTCACATGTGTAGAACAACTTTCCTCTTCAAAAACACAGCGGGGCGGCGCAGTTGCACCTTGTCAGCTGAAGCACATCTGGCTGCGTACGCATCTCCTATGACCACATCAGTTAAGTGGTTAATGGCTGGCCACTTCTCTCTGGTCGGATGGCCAAACCCTTTCCAGCAACTGGCTACGTCCCTTAGTGGGCCTCTGTAATTGCATTTCCCAGGTGGGCCCTTCATGCCCCAGTCCGATACTGTCTCTGAGTGCTGGAGGAGTGAGCAATCTGATGCACAGCAGAGAATTACAGTATTGCTGGATAATGGTCGGAAGAGTGTCAAAGGCATCTAATAAGGTGCTGGCTATCATTTCTAGCCATACATCAGATTATCCAGTCTGTCTGACTGTCTATCTATCAGAGTCATTTGGGAGGGGATGTATCAAGCCTCGGAGAAGTTGCCCAAAGCAACCAATCAGCTTCTAGCTATCATTTATCTAGCAAAGTCTATGAGATGACAATTAGAAGCTGATTGGTGTCTTTGGCAACTTCTCCACGGCTTCATATACCTCCCCCTGCTCCACTCCCCACACACACTACACTACCTCTAACCCTGCTCCGCTCCCCACACATACTACACTACCTCTAACCCTTCTCCGCTCCCCACACATACTACACTACCCCTTAACCTGCTCCCGCTGCCTTCATACACTGTACTACACTGCCCCTTAACCTGATCCCGCTGCCTTCATACACTGCACTACACTACCCCTTAACCTGCTCCCGCTGCCTTCATACACTGTACTACACTACCCCTTAACCTGATCCCGCTGCCTTCATATACTGCACTACACTACCCCTTAACCTGATCCCGCTGCCTTCATATACTACACTACACTACCCCTTAACCTGATCCCGCTGCCTTCATACACTACACTACACTACACTACCCCTTAACCTGCTACCGCTGCCTTCATATACTGCACTACACTACCCCTTAACCTGATCCCGCTGCCTTCATACACTACACTACACTACCCCTTAACCTGATCCCGCTGCCTTCATACACTACACTACACTACACTACCCCTTAACCTGATCCCGCTGCCTTCATACACTACACTACACTACCCCTTAACCTGATCCCGCTGACTTCATACACTACACTACACTACACTACACTACCCCTTAACCTGATCCCGCTGCCTTCATACACTACACTACCCCTTAACCTGATCCCGCTGCCTTCATACACTACACTACACTACACTACCCCTTAACCTGCTCCCGCTGCCTTCATACACTACACTACACTACCCCTTAACCTGCTCCCGCTGCCTTCATACACTACACTACCCCTTAACCTGCTCCCGCTGCCTTCATATACTGCACTACAATACCCCTTAACCTGCTCCCGCTGCCTTCATACACTGCACTACACTACCCCTTAACCTGCTCCCGCTGCCTTCATATACTGCACTACACTACCCCTTAACCTGCTCCCGCTGCCTTCATACACTGCACTACACTACCCCTTAACCTGCTCCCGCTGCCATAATATACTGCACTACACTACCCCTTAACCTGCTCCCGCTGCCTTCATACACTATACTACCCCTTAACCTGCTCCCGCTGCCTTCATACACTACACTACACTACCCCTTAACCTGCTCCCGCTGCCTTCATATACTGCACTACACTACCCCTTAACCTGATCCAGCTGCCTTCATATACTGCACTACACTACCCCTTAACCTGCTCCCGCTGCCTTCATACACTACACTACACTACCCCTTAACATGCTCCCGCTGCCTTCATACACTACACTACACTACCCCTTAACCTGCTCCCGCTGCCTTCATACACTACACTACACTACCCCTTAACCTGATCCCGCTGCCTTCATACACTACACTACACTACACTACCCCTTAACCTGCTCCCGCTGCCTTCATATACTGCACTAAACTACCCCTTAACCTGCTCCCGCTGCCTTCATACACTACACTACCCCTTAACCTGCTCCCGCTGCCTTCATACACTACACTACACTACCCCTTAACCTGCTCCCGCTGCCTTCATATACTGCACTACACTACCCCTTAACCTGATCCCGCTGCCTTCATATACTGCACTACACTACCCCTTAACCTGCTCCCGCTGCCTTCATACACTACACTACACTACCCCTTAACCTGCTCCCGCTGCCTTCATACACTACACTACCCCTTAACCTGCTCCCGCAGCCTTCATATACTGCACTACACTACCCCTTAACCTGATCCCGCTGCCTTCATACACCACACTACCCCTTAACCTGATCCCGCTGCCTTCATACACTACACTCTACTGTCCCTAACCCTGCTCCCGCTGCCTTCATACACTACACTACACTACCCCTTAACCTGATCCCGCTGCCTTCATATACTGCACTACACTACCCCTTAACCTGATCCCGCTGCCTTCATACACTGCACTACACTACCCCTTAACCTGATCCTGCTGCCTTCATACACTACACTACACTACCCCTTAACCTGCTCCCGCTGCCTTCATACACTACACTACACTACCCCTTAACCTGCTCCCGCTGCCTTCATACACTACACTATACTGTCCCTAACCTGCTCCCGCTGCCTTCATACACTACACTACACTACCCCTTAACCTGCTCCCGCTGCCTTCATACACTACACTATACTGTCCCTAACCCTGCTCCCACTGCTCGCGCACAGCCTCAGCAGCCATCCGCAGGTTGCAGACTAAGTGGGGGAAAAACAATCCCCCCCTGCAGATTTTGCCTGCAAAAAAACCTGCAAGCTATTTTTTTTTAATTGGATAGAACAGGTATCAGGAGAGCGCATACCCACGGTAATCCAAAATTGGTCTCAAGGTCCGTGTAAGTTTTTATGGGCAAAATCTTGCAGCCGATTGGACATGCCCCTAAATATCCCTGATCACTGTATAAATTGCCATATAACTGCTAAAAATAATCACAACTGCCTTTTATATTTATCGTTTACTTAACATTAAAAAAAATTATAACAAAGAAAATCTGTTTCCGGTACAAGTATGTTTTTGACCCGTTGGCATTGCATAATAAATGGAATGGATGCTTTGACCAATCTCCTCCTTAAACTAAATCAGTCAATCCTACAGTAATCATTTAGAAATTGTGATAATTAGATGTGATATCTACAATTCACACAAAACACAAACTAAAATCACAGTACAGAGTGAAGGAAATCATATTCTTTGTTACCTACTGTAGAAGAGAGCTTCCTCCTGCAGGCCTGAGTATGCACCTTCCCTGTGGCATGTTACACATTGCAGTCTTTAGGTGGCCACACTTTTTTCAGATCCCTTCTGGCCTCACTGCAGCCTGAGACTGTTAGTGACGTCCGAAGATAATCACATATTTCACCATGCCAGACAGGGGAGTATCTATAATGGGTGCAGGGTGTGCCTGAGTCCAACGTCGGCGTGGGGGACCGGAGCTGTAAAGCAACTGGAAAATGGCCGCGGCGGCCATTTTCCCGTTGTTTGCGCATGTGCAGTACAGAGAAAATGGCCGCCATGGCCATTTTCCTGGTGACCTGTGCATAGACTATAGACTCTGGGCACACTCTAGTGCCCAGAGTCTATAACTCCGGCGCTGGCCGCGCACAGCTCAGTGTGCTGCTGGCCGCTGGGCGGAGAGGAGGGGGTCCGTGTTGGAAGCTGCACACGGGCCCCCTCCTCTCTAGAATCGCCCCTGATGCCAGATAATGGCAATTTTGATCATTTGCCATATGGATTTAGTAAACTATTTTATTAACAGGCTGTAAGATACAGTATATAAAAAAAAATGTTTACATAATTAGATAGTTGTGTTGATTGAAAAAAAAAAAGCAGCTGTCCATTAGATTCAACTCCAAAACTTTCCCTTCTTGGCTGCATATTGGTAATGTGACAAGTCCATGGATTATTACACCATTACATGAGTTTGATAAAGCCCTGTTGGTTTTGTTTTGCTAGGAAAATCGTTAATCTGTTCCAGAATCGATCTGCAGTGTCTGCTGATATCAATTCTATCTGTTGAGCAGACCAACGTATCGGTGCTTTTACTGTAATGATTCCTTTTTACAGCTGGAGATTAAATCTTTTCCTTACAACTACAAATGTATACAGATCGTATGCTGCACAGATTGTCAGATCATTACTTTATGGCTAATTTATGATGAATTCTATTATATATTATAAATAACACCATTGCTATCTTTGCTCATATCTGTTATTCATTTAGTCGCATACCCCTATTACTTTGAAAATTAAGCAGAAACAGTAAATAATTATATAAACTTTGTCATAAATAAAACTATGAAAAGTACATTTGTGCGTTGCTTTGAATTAGGCATAACATTCAACTTGATTCTCTAGAGTTCAAGTAGCTTTATAATAACAATGTATGGAATAATACAACACACTTTTGTGGAAGGTATTATTACCAGGACAGCGTCACTAATTAAAAAATCCATTTAAAAATGAATTACAGTGCCTAAACTCTTTATACTTGATTGACCCTTACCCTGCTCTATGTTACCGAGAAGAACCAGGACCTCTACAATGAGGATCTAAAGTGCAGAGCTTGCTGAAGAGCAGAGTGTCCAGCGTGATAGGTGTTGGTGCTCTAACCTTTTTAAATCAGTGGAATTAAGCATTGGCATGGTACCATTTCATTTGGAAACTCCCAGCAATTGAAAAGTGTCCATCAGAAGGTAATGTAAATATTCAGGAACATGGGAGGGGTAATTTAAATCATGTAATTGTCCTTAAAAGGTGATATGTTAAACAAAGAATTGGATGGAAGCAACATATGACATCTGCAAATGTTAAACTTCTGGAAATTTCACCTATTCTCCTGTATTAATATAAATGTCCAGTTGAAAATTAGATATGTTCGCATCTTAGCCTCCAGTGGAAATGCCACTGTAATGCTAAGCTGTACTTTATGTATACATGTGCTATTGTGTACATACACAAATCTGCAACCTGTTACATGAGAAGGCCCAAGTTGCATATGTCAGATGTTTTAAGCACAAGTCCCCACTTATATTATTTTACATTTGTTTTGATGTTCTAACCATTTCTTATAATGGAAGAGCTTCAGGTTTTATTCTACTAAACATTGGAATTTTCCATTCTAATAGATTTTAGATATATTTTTCTTGAGTGGCTTCTGGTCCAGGTATAAATTACATACGTAGTAAATACCATCTCAAATATAGCTAAAGCAATGAAAACTGTTATATTCCCCAAATCCTAAAATTCTTCGCATACATGTTACTGTTGAGCTCCCATTTTATAGTTTTACTGTTTATCAAAATGTAAAAATGTAAACAAAGAAACAATCTTGTGACTGTCAAGATTAAAAGAAAAAAATTAAAATCTAGAATCATCTGTGGAATTTGCTCTTTAATGTGGTTCATGGACAAAGTATGGACAAATAATAGAGTAAAAGGGAAAGAAGATGGTTATTATGATAAAGTTTAGGTGATTTATAATCAAATGATTAGCTTTATTTGTTTTAAAATTCTCTTAACCTTCTCACTCCGCCATTTTTTTTTAACAAACCTCCCCATCCCCAGAAAAGTTACCTTTGTCTAGCAGCCACTCGTCTACAACACGACCCAGGCGGTAGGGGATGCGCTGACGGGCAAGCGCCAATCTTTCACTATCTGGGTTCCCTTTATAGAGTTTTAATAAAAGAACATTAGAGGCATTAGAATCTGCAAGGTGAAAGGTTAGAGGTTAACAGGTCATGGAACAGTTACAGTGGTTAGAAAATGGTTAAAAGAGATTTAAGGAGATTAGATCCATCATGCCCCCATTCACTGTACCCACCAGCAGAATTGTAATGGCATGGATTGCAAGAATTGGGAAAACAGCCATAAATGTGATCCATGTAATGTATCTACTATTCATGTTAGATTGACATATCATTCATGCTCTAAGACATTATTTACCTATAATATACTACACAATACTCCACTGCCCAATAATTAGTCATTATATCACTACCTCTAACCTGCACAAACAACATTTACTGTATATTCTCTCAAAAACATGCCATTTGTCTAGGTGTGATCAATTCCTGTAGTGGTAACAAACCTATATACAACTGCTATTACTATTTAAAAGTAAAAAGTCAAATTCTGTCAGAATGTGCATTGCTCCTGTTGCATATAAAAAATTCATTTATTATCATGTCCATTAGACATTTATCCGGTGAATCCTTTCATAAAGGATCACTAGCTGTAAGATGGGCTTCTATTTAAATCAAGTTATTTTTGACCCATTATAAAAATGTCCCACATTTGTTTCACCAGACAGGCTTTCCAGACTGTTGTGTGTGATTGTTTGTGAGTGGTTTTAGAAACCAGCGGATGTAATATACTATGCAGGGTAATATACTTGGCCAGAGGGTGTAGAACCGACTGTTCCTCTGGTTCATCTCATTAACTAAGTGTATAATTAATAACAAATAAATGAGTAATTTATTTTTAATTCTGTAGGATATGGCTAATTCTGGATGTGAAACAAAAAGAAAACAGGTCAGGGAGAAAGAAAAACAGTGGACAAATATGAACTTGACATAAGCAGAGGGGTCATAGTTATGAACAAAGCACAGAATAGCAATGCAGCTATGGAACAAGTCCCAGAATCATGGACAGAGGAAGATGAACAAGAGCAGGGAATAAGGCAGAACCTAGACATGGAGAGGAGACGCAGGAGCTTGGAAATCTACATCATCTGTATATGTGTCATTATGTAACCGGATATATGAAACAAACATTTATCATGCAGTCAAATTATTTACATTACACAAAACACCTCATTTATACTTCCAGTAGCAAATAGCAAATGCTTTAGTCATACAAACAAACCCCTGGTTCTCATCTCCTGCGCTCAACGTTTTAAGGCAAGGGATAGGCTGACTAGCAGCTAATAATAATAATAATAATAATACCTCCTGGCTATTTATACAGCTTATGATACAACCAAACAACAGTTGTTGATGGGAACCCCTACTCTAGGACATGTTTCAATCTGTTGCATAAATTATAACCATGTAGTACATTTAATAGTCAGCTCATTTAATAGAAATAATTCTAAATAATCATATTTATTGCATTTTTCCCAAATCTTGCATTCCAATTCTACTTTTCCATCTTCAGTTGCCTAAAATGTGGTTGTAATGAAGGCAGAAGGAATTAAAAGCTAAGTACTAGTTAGTTCTGTTTATAAATCATTTAAAAGGGGTATTTTGGACAGTTTAATATCAAATTATCATGTGACTTTTTAGCACTAGGTTTATCAGTAATTTTTCTTTAGTTAATTAATGTTTTCTCATTATTTATTCAGTCAAATTTCAAACACATACCTTCAGAAAAAAAACATTATCATTATTCCTTGTCTTTTAGTTTTTTAACCAGCAGCTACAGTAACACAGAGCTTGTTGGAAAGCTGAGAACTTATTCAGTGGTTCACTAGCAACAGCTCCGTGCAAGCACAACTTATTCTGTGCTCCGTGCAAGTACAACATGTTCTGTGCTCCGTGCAAGTACAACATGTTCTGTCAGTAATTAAAGACTGGAGTTAAACACAACATAGGAGTATATTACAACCCACTGGGATGTGTTTAAGCTGCCTTGACAATAATGACTCTATTAGATGTAAACATTACAGAACATATTTTTCCTCAGCATTCTGTTTCCGATGTCTTCCGAGTTTCTTTTTTAGCATGCACCGGGGAACAGTGTGTAACCACAAGTGAAAGTAACTGAAGCCCATATTAGCAGATAGACGTAGAAAAAGAATGGGAGAAAGCAGGAGAATTCCATAAAAAAAGGAAGGTGGGAGAGTGGGGACTGAAAGCAGAGAATGAACATTGTTTTTTCATCTCGTGCATTATATCTATATTTGTTCGCCATTTATAAAGTAAGAACATTGTATGTTTCTCTATCTGGCGTAGAAACAATATATAAACTCTGTATCAAAATGTACTGTACTGGATGGGTGCACAGTATGTTCCTGCTCCTAGGAGTGTGCAGAATGTTCACCTGAGAAATGATTCACCTTATTTCCTTTCTAGAGTTCTAATCTCTATAATGACTTTAGATGTAATACCAGGTGCGCAATCTATAGCATTAAACAACAGTAACAACAAATACACTAATAACCTAGGATTAATTGTAAGAAGTACTGGGCTGCTCCTACATGACAGCAGTTAATTGCAATTCCCATTGATCTATGCACAGCACAGCTCCTTGTACATTCAGGAGAAGTGCCTCTCAGACTTGTGTATATGGTAGGGTTGTTCTCACCTGCAGGATATCTCTCGTTGACCGGCCAGCTGTCCACCTGCAAGGTAGCATTACCCCCACTACGGGTAAATCGCACCACATGATACTTCCCATCGCTCACCAGGGCCCCTGGCTCTTCGATGGTTATATCATCTGTCCCCACGTTAAAAATCACCCCCACTGTGCCCTGGTCCTAGAGGAAGACAAAGAACAGAACACACAATTAGTGTACGGCAATCTGAATGTCACAGTATGCAACATACTCCAATCTAGCAAAACACAGGACCTACTTCTCAGCATATTTGCATTTGGATATATTATGCTGCCCCTGAAGAATACAATTAAACATCTTGTATGGATACCAATGTAACAGTTCAGCTGTGATAGTATAATATTGTCAAGACAGTTTTAATAATTTACAAGACAGTACATATTAGTATACATATAAATATTTTACTGTGCAGTACTGAAATCCTGAATTTTCAAGCTGATTTGAAATAACAATTGATTGAGGTATGGTAAATATACCAGAGACCATACAAAAGTGCAGTAAAGAAAATCTAGAGTAAAACGTCATACTAAATAAAGAATAATCAAATACCTTCACTTTATATCCCAGATTTTCTTCATTCCACCTTAATAAATGCCACCCACTCTACTGACTTTGCCCACCTGCCATCCCAGGCCTGCTTCACACTATCGTGAGCAAGTGAGGAGCTCAATATAACAAAACTGACCCTGGGGACACATGTCTGGGGGCTCAGCAGGACCCACGGGAGATATGGACAGAGTTCCGCATTCTGCTCCGAACCAGCAATATTACCATCCAGTTGCGAGGATATGGGACATCAGGTGGGATAATTAGTTCATCATACAATAAGTGCCAAAAAGTGTTAAACCTGTATGATATATCATGTGACTTGTCTCAGTAGTATGCACCATACATATCTACTTTCTGACTGTCCCCTATGGGAGGGGGAAACCAGGTGGAAGGTGTGGGGGCTGTGGCATGGCTGAAAGGGCAGTGCGGAGGTATGATGATGTGATTGTGCCATCATGTCAGCATCCTTTGCTATACAATGTTGTAACTACCTGCATTGTATATCAGGTGGTGGGGCTACGATGAAGTACTTCAGCACAAATCGCATCACCAAGCTGCTGGGACTGGCCACTTTACTCGGGCAGTGGGTGACACCGTGCAGTCACAAAGGGGCTTTGGAAGATTTGCCCACTTTTATGAGCATCCGAGAGAGCCACCCGAGATTCAGGAATAGGCAATATGGTATGCACCAGTAACAGCTCAACAATTAGGACTAATAGTGGGAACCCCTGGATCTATGATATGTAGTAATTTTGTTGGCATCACAATGTCTACAAATAAAAGGTTGATACCATAATGTCAACTGTCATATTGTTGACATGGTTGAAATGTCAACACCTTCAAAATGTCAACATGGTCAAAATGACGATGCATTGACTGTTGACACAGTCAAAATGTTGACAATAAACATTTTGGGTTAGGTTAGGGAATAGTTAGGGTTAGAGTTTAAAGTTAGGCTGAAAATTGGGTGTCGACATGTACCTGTCAACATTTTTCCGTGTCGACATTTTCCATGTTGACATTGTGGTCGTCAAAATTTTATCTGTCTAGATAATATATGTTGACATTATGAATGTCAACAAAACATAATGAACCCGGATCTATCTGTACAGACTGTCTTTACATTCACACAGTGCCATAAGGATATTATATAGAAAGTTGGACCAAGTGGTCTCCATGCTGGAATTTGCACTGTGTAAACTGTGTTGAAAACAGAACAGGTGCTACTATATTCATTTTCTACAGGACAGTCCCCTAGTGGACAATTCTGACCCATCTAAAGTTGGACCAAGTTTACATCAAGCAGAACTCTTTTATAGTAAATGTTAAATTTATGTACACCAAACGGGTATTGTACACTAATAAAAGAGGCTCATTTTATTGTAACTACTATCCTAAAACACACAATTTTACATTCTCTTCACATTGCCACTAGGTGAGCCACACATAAATGTCAGCGCTAGGTACTCATTGGATTTGCATCTTTGCTACTGAGGGCTCCCCCAACCTTAGCAGCTCCTTGATGCATAAGATTGGTAGAATGACAAGCACTACTAGTGGACTCCTCACCATCATACACAACCATGGCTCTGTCTGTGTAGATCTTCAGTTTCCACTGACACCCCCTGATGCATTAAATGGCTTCTGGCAGAATGGACAATATAATGTGTGTGTGGTAGGGAATTTAGTCTGTATCGCCAATGAGGCATGGACTGTTGTGAATGATTACAATATTCTTTTACAGTGTAATATGACTGGCAATATATAAATAATACATTCAGGGCTCATTAAGAGATAGATGTACATATGATAACTGCTCTTTAAGATACACAATTATATAAATAGACCTTACATCTTCTGCTTTGCAGCTAAATTATATCACATCATGACCATTTATTTGCATTACTTAATTGACATCTCCATTTGGACTGCTTGAGGAATGAAAATTCCCATTGTATTCCTAAAGAGGGAAAGCAACATATACTGTATTTCAATTCAATTTAATTTGTATTTTATATTTGTATATTTGTAATTAATTACATTTAATATGGAAAATTTGGCTTTTGCATTTATACTGCATATATACTGTCAATATGCTCTTCTCTCTTGTGAATATGACATTGTGTACAATTGTGTACAGTTTGGGTAATGTGCCTTTAGCATTTACTACTATTACCATCATGCCACATCTCCTAGCTATCTCTATACCATCATGGTGCGTCAGTTAGGGTTAGGGTTTAAAGTTAGGTTGAAAATTGGGTGTCGACATTATGTACCTGTCAACATTTTTCAGTGTCGACATTTTTCATGTTGATATTGTGGTTGTCACATCATCACTGATATATGACTAGCATACTCGAAATGTTACCGTCTTTGAGCTGGACATATAGAGCATAGACTCCACTAGGTATTTAGAACTGCAGCCACAATTAACTAAAACATGATGGTAGTCATGTCTTCTCATTAAGCAACTTAGGAAAACCAGTGCAGTATTTTCTGATTGACCAATTTCAGCTGTGTATAGCTACTGCGTCAACATTTCTTTTCCAGTACTCTTATTTTTTATTATTATTATTGTTATTATTATTATTCTCATTGATATGTAAGTCAGCACAGTGGTCCGCAATACCAGACATTGGGGCAAGAAAAGCATACATAAAATAGGAGCATAGAAAGTAGACACGATAAATGCAGGTGCAGAAATGAAGGACAGGAAGGGCTGCACATGAGCTTACAATCTAACCAAGAAAGGTCAGAAGTAATAAAAGAAGAAGTGTGCTGGGAGTAGTGATTGGGACAGAAGAGTGCATGTACCAGTGTGAATAGCATAGTTGGGAGTAGGGTAGGCTCTAGTACAGCACCATCTACATATACAGGTTGAGGCTCCCATATCCAAATATTCAGAAATACAGAATTCTTTGAGCATGACTAAGATGGTGACACCTTTGGTTTTTGATTGTTCAATGTAAACAAACTTTGTTTAATGCACAAAATTATTAAAAATATTGTATAAAACTACCTCCAGCCTATGTGTATAATGTGTATATAAAACATAAATGCATTCTGTGTTTAGACTTGGTTCCCATTCCCTTGGAATCTCATTATGGTATGCAAATATTCCAAAATACGAAAAAATCCGATATCCAAAATACTTCTGGTCCCAAGCATTTTGGATATGGGAGACTAAACCTGTATATAATTTATTTGAATTTTGATAGCATGTATTTACGAAGAATAAAGTACAGTATCTGTAGCTAACACCAATTATTTCACCTGCTTGAGAGGATGGAGGGTGAAGGTAAAATTATACCGCATAGTGGGCATCATAAATATCTTGTTAAAATAAACCTGCAGTTTTTATGTGCTCTAACACTGCTGGCAAATGCCAATAAATTAGGACTAGTCAGACAAATTATTTTTGCCCTCTAATTTTCCTCCAGTTGATTAAAACAAAAGCATCAATTTTACAATTTAAACATTTAAATTTATAATTGTTTGATATTCTTTGCTCAGTGACCTAATTCAGTTTATTGCTATGTGCATCCTGCATTCTGCCCACTGAATTGTTCACTGGTGCTGTGATCAGTACAATGACAAGGTTTAGATCAAGTTATATAATTACAGGAAAAACACTCTTTGTTATTAATCATCTTCTATGAGGGATCTCATTTCCTCTTCCAAATATATTCACTTGCTTCTTTCATATGTATCTTATATTTCCCATACTTATACTGTCAATTCTGCTGTATTGTGGTTGTAGATGCTGATCTAGCAAAGACAACTTGACATGATTTTCCCTTAGGTTATGTAACTACTGCAGAAAGAGTTGTCATTTTGGTAGAAATTTCAAAGGTTTCTAAGGTCAATTTGTATAGTACGTTTGATGCGCTCTGTTTAATCAGTTCATAAGAGCAAAGTAACACCTATAAAGACATATAACATGTAAAAGATAACGTAGAGGTTTGAGTCCATGTTCACAGATCACGTCATGCTATAAATGTAACTGTATATATGCCTTCATGCAACAATTCATTTGTCTAGCTGACTGTATGAAATGAATCAATTTACCTTTTTACTTTATTCAGCACAGCTGAAGGCAAGGCCATTTCTCTTGTTAAATTACTACAGTATCTACTTAACCTCTAGTCTTTTGCATAGAGTGCCACTGTTATTAGAGAGAGATTGCTGACTGAATACCAACATCCAACCATTATCTACACCACCAATGTGGATCATATAGTTACGAAGTCTACAGTACCTTCTGAAATAACTATGCCCCAAATTTGCAAAGAAAAATCTTATGCAACTCATGTTACACATTTTCTGAGATTATTTATAGTACCAGAATTTTTTTTGCTATGATAAAATAGTGGTCCAACTTACAAACCTAGTGCTGCTTCTCTGCATACTCTTTGGTAGTCCTTCTGTTCCAGTCAATCTCCATACAGTCGCCGCAGTCCCATGTGAGTCTTATGCTATTGTCGTGCCCGATTTTCTACAAACTGAGACGCCCACTTGCAGTATCTTGAGAGAGCGCATTCTATCTGGGAGCGACTTCAGAGGCCCCATTAACACTTGCACTATGGCAGGTGTAGCTTCTCCATCTGAGTATGGCCTACTGTGTAAGCAGTTTAGCGTCTCTGGATGCAACTGATTTCAGCGACTGATTGCAGACCACATCAGTTGTCACCCTCACAGGGGGTAACACCAAAATGCCGGCTCCTTCACAGTGAACTGCATCCGGGCAATGTGACTGTGACGTTAGTGTGCACGGCCCAGCTCCCAATCACTGAGGAGGAGCCAGCAGTGTGGGGAGAGTCTCTGGGGGCACCCCGGCATCTGCAGGAGTGCTAGGCATGCCCCCAGACTGATGAAATCGGGAAAGTGACGCTATGCCATGCCACTTCTCTGCGAGGCCAGGCCCCCTTCCTGGGTGCGCAAGCCTTCGGTGCGTACAGGGGATGTGTTATGTGCACCAGGTATCACCAACCCAAGTTACGCATATTATCCTGAAAATGTTGCCAATGGCGGCCAATCAGATTCTAGCTATTATCTTCTAGAAGGTGCTAGTTAAATGTTAAGTAGAATCTGATTGGTTGCTATGGGCAACATCTCCATTTCTAAAAACTCTCACTTTAGTAAATGTACCCCGTGAAATCTATGTGTGCGAGCAGACACTCCCTTCTGATTGTGTGTTCATTTATATATAGAAAGGAAAATACTGTAGACTCACCAAGTGTAAGCATAATTTCACCATTAATCACTTGTCAGACAGAAACTAGAATTGGCTACAGTCATGAGATGGAGGAGGAGCTCACAGCCGCTGCAGCAGCCACGGATATCCCGCTGCTTGTAAACAGCAGAGTGTGAAGCCATTTGGGGGCTGTACGCCATCTAAAGTATCAGCATCAGTGATATCTCCTGTGTTACTAGGTTAATGAATGGGGCTGTCACTTAAAACTTACATAAATATGTAAATCAATGAAAAAAAAAACATTATTTATAGGATGATGAATGGACTACTAGGAACCAAAACAGGCCCTCCCACTACAAAGAAAAGCAACACATTTAGAATATAGATTTTATTAAAAGTCTAGACAAATTGCATTTGATTACATTGGAAAAAAAGTGCATTAGAGGCAACTTAGGGCCTGATTCAGACCCACTCGCGAGCGGCTGTCCGCTCGCAAGTGGGTCGATGTTATGGACTGAGCATGCGCACGACGGAGGGAGCTCCGTCGTGCGCATGCACCAGACGCGACGAGCGAATGAAAGTCCTTCGCTCGTTGTGTCCGATCAAAGGGGGCGTGCTGTCAATGTTGATTGACAGCACGCCCCCTTTGGTGGGCGTGCCGGGGGCGTGCCTCCCTGACGCCTCCCGTCAGAACCCGGCCCACTGACATCACTAGTGATGTCAGTGGGAGTGATTTTGGCTCTGATAGAGCCAAAATCACTCCGGAGCTTGCGGTTGAGAAACTCAACCGCAGGCTCCGGCTCGCAAATTCGATGGTCGCGATGGTCTCGACCATCGCGACCATCACAATGCACGCTCGTATAGCCTGTGGGTGGTGACCCACAGCTATACGAGCGTCCAGGAGGACGCTCCATGAAAATGGAGCCCGGCCCTCATTCAGAGCGTGCGCTCTGCTCAGAGCGTACGGCTCTGAATGAGGGCCTTAATTAGTATATATAAATATATTTAGGTCAGTGCAAAGATGTGGCTAATGAGTTTTTCATACAAAGGACTATGCTAGTAACAATGAGACACCTACTTTGAAAATACATTTTCACCTGCAGTACAGAAAAGGTCTCTCTATTGCATAGCAAGTGTAACCAGACAGTGGAACTCTTTACCTAGTGAGGTTGTGATGGCCAAATCAGTATGTACAGTAGTACCTTACCAAATAAGCCCTAAGAAATAAACACCCATTAAAAATAATAACATTGAATTTGTGAATAACCCTATTGTGTGTAATTATATAGAAGCGGTGCATAGAAATATCATCTATAGCACCTATTTGTATATGCAGTAGTTATGGCAATGGCTCAGTGGAACTTTTTTAGAAGTAAAAAGGGAATCAGTATGATTTACCACCGGCCGCATGGCCAGCAGTTCAAATCCCGACAGCAGAAGCCCGGCAGGGGTGAAGATCCCGACTGCTAATTTAGTAAGTACCGCTAACCTAATTCCCTACCCTAACCCTCCTTTAGGGGTGCCTAACCCTAACTTCCCCCCCAAGTGCCTAACCATAACCCCCCTCTAAGTGCCTAAACCTAACCCTCCCTTCCCCGCAGCCTAAACCTAAGTCTCCCAGGGGGGTGCCTAACCCTAACCTCCCACCAGGGGTGCCTAACCCTAACCCCCCCTTCCCCTAGCCTAACCCTAACCCTGCCAGGGGGCTGCCTAACCCTAAGCCCCCCTGTCCCCAGGAGCCCCTAACCCTCCCCCCTGCGGCTGTTCACGCCTGGCTTACTTTCGATCGGGATGCCGGGGGCGTCGTGCTCCCAGCGTAGGTAAAATGACAGGCGTCGGGATTTCAACGCCTGTCATTAGACCCTTGCTGGGATTAGACAGTTGGAATGCCGACAGTTGGCATTTAGATTGCCGGCATCCTGACTGCATACCGTAAAAAAGGGAGGCCTTTAAATATAGTAGCAGATGGATTAATTTATCTGGATGTGCCACAAGACATAACCATGGTGCCTGCCTGACTCTCTGAGCACATTACCGCTTAACATGGTAAGAAATTTCCACTCATTTCCTGCGCACATCGCCGTGGAGTGCCTTCAAAAACCATTCCAGAGGTACTCCACAGCGCGTCGCCGTGAAGTGCCTTCAAAGACCATTCCGGAGGTACTCCACAGCGCGTCGCCGTGTAGTGCCTTCACAGACCATTCCGGAGGTACTCTGCAGCACATCGCCGTGGAGTGCCTTCACAGACCATTCCGGAGGTAGTCCACAGCACATCGCCATGGAATGCCTTCACAGACCATTCCGGAGGTACTCTGCAGCACATCGCCATGAAGTGCCTTCACACACCATTCCAGAGGGACTCTGTAGTGCATCGCCATGGAGTGCCTTCACAGACCATTCCGGAGGTACTCCACAGCACATCGCCAAGTAGTGCCTTCACAGACCATTCCGGAGGTACTCTGCAACACATCGCCATGAAGTGCCTTCGCACACCATTCCAGAGGGACTCTGTAGTGCATCGCCGTGGAGTGCCTTCACAGACCATTCCGAAGGTACTCTGCAGCACATTGCCATGGAGTGCCTTCACAGACTATTCCGGAGGTACTCCACAGCACATCGCCATGGAGTGCCTTCACACACCATTCCAGAGGTACTCTGCAGCACATCGCCATGAAGTGCCTTCACACACCATTCCAGAGGGACTCCGCAGTGCATCGCCATGGAGTGCCTTCACACACCATTCCGGAGGTACTCTGCAGCACATCGCCATGAAGTGCCTTCACAGACCATTCCGGAGGTACTCCGCAGCACATCGCCGTGGAGTGCCTTCACAGACCATTCCGAAGGTACTCCGCAGCACATCGCCGTGGAGTGCCTTCAAAAACCATTCCAGAGGTACTCCACAGCGCGTCGCCGTGAAGTGCCTTCAAAGACCATTCCGGAGGTACTCCACAGCGCGTCGCCGTGTAGTGCCTTCACAGACCATTCCGGAGGTACTCTGCAGCACATCGCCGTGGAGTGCCTTCACAGACCATTCCGGAGGTAGTCCACAGCACATCGCCATGGAATGCCTTCACAGACCATTCCGGAGGTACTCTGCAGCACATCGCCATGAAGTGCCTTCACACACCATTCCAGAGGGACTCTGTAGTGCATCGCCATGGAGTGCCTTCACAGACCATTCCGGAGGTACTCCACAGCACATCGCCAAGTAGTGCCTTCACAGACCATTCCGGAGGTACTCTGCAACACATCGCCATGAAGTGCCTTCGCACACCATTCCAGAGGGACTCTGTAGTGCATCGCCGTGGAGTGCCTTCACAGACCATTCCGAAGGTACTCTGCAGCACATTGCCATGGAGTGCCTTCACAGACTATTCCGGAGGTACTCCACAGCACATCGCCATGGAGTGCCTTCACACACCATTCCAGAGGTACTCTGCAGCACATCGCCATGAAGTGCCTTCACACACCATTCCAGAGGGACTCCGCAGTGCATCGCCATGGAGTGCCTTCACACACCATTCCGGAGGTACTCTGCAGCACATCGCCATGAAGTGCCTTCACAGACCATTCCGGAGGTACTCCGCAGCACATCGCCGTGGAGTGCCTTCACAGACCATTCCGAAGGTACTCCGCAGCACATCGCCATGGAGTGCCTTCACAGACCATTCCGGAGGTACTCTGCAGCACATCGCCATGAAGTGCCTTCACAGACCATTCCGGAGGTACTCCGCAGCACATCGCCGAGGAGTGCCTTCACAGACCATTCCGGAGGTACTCCACAGCACATCGCCGTGGAGTGCCTTCACAGACCATTCCGGAGGTACTCCGCAGCACATCGCTGTGGAGTGCCTTCACAGACTATTCCGGAGGTACTCCGCAGAACATCGCCATGGAATGCCTTCACAGAGCATTCTGGAGGTACTCCGCAGCACTTTGCTCTGGACTGGAGTACCTTCACAGACCATTCCGGAGGTACTCTGCAGCACATCGCAAAGAGTTGAAATACCACCAAAGACTGATAGGAAGGAAGAGAAAAGTAATTTCAAAAAGTAATTTGAGAACAAAGGAATAGACAGTGAGAAGTAACAAGAATGTGACAACAGTAAAGGAAACAGACTTTACAATGCTATTGACATAGCTTACATACTGTATTTAAATACTATGCCAGGTGATTTTCATCAGTATTGCTACCCAGGGCCGGATTAAGGATTGTGGGGGCCCCATAGAAAAAAAAAAGTAAAATGCAGGATTTAGAGTGGGGGAGATTATATATATATATATATATATATATATATATATACACACAGTATATATATTATATAGATAGATAAATAAATTGAGATATATAAATATATATATTAATAGATAAAGATGGAGATATAGATACAGTAAAGAGAGAGTGGGGGGAGGGGGAGAAAGGGACAAGGAGGGAGGGAGGGAGAGAGAGAGATGGGGTGGGAGGGAGACAAAGAGGGAAATAGAGGAAGGGAGAGAGAGGGAGGAGGGGACAGTGGGGGAGAGAGAGATGGAGGAAGGGAGCTCGCACACTAACCTCTTGCAGCTGCAGCAGGCAACCCAGCAACCGTTCTGATGGGGCAGCACTTCATTGCATTAATCCCCGCCCCCTATTCGTGCACCCGCGAATCGCGGCATTTTCAACAAGGGGGCGGGACTTCCATACAGCCACTGTCGGGTGAAACTGTGGCAGTGAGGCTGTGATGCTGCCGGGACCGGAACCTGGCCAGGGTGAGTGGCCAGGTTCCAATCATTATTGCTGTCAGTGTGGGGGCCCCAAAGGTGTGGGGGCCCCTGGACGATCGCCCCGCTCGCCCCTCCTATAATCCGGCCCTGTTGCTACCTAACATTGTACCCTATATTCAGTCTAAGGGGCCTATGTATTAATAATCGCGGAACTGCAGCGATTATTATGATTCTGTATCAAGGCGGATAGTTTCATATTTTCCGCTATGTAGTAAAGGAAACTTGCAGTGACAGTGGTTGCAGTAACTATATGTCCCCAGCATTTTGTGGAAGTCTTTCGCAGTTGTGAAGGACTTCTCCTGTGGAAGCTGACACTGCGCATGCGCCAAGTGTCAGTTTCTGTCGCTGGCGGGAGGCTGCAGGAGAGAGATCAGTAGATCTCTCTCTTGCTCATAAGCCTCCATAGGCCTTAAAGCAGTTTACATGATCTGAAGATGGTGTAAATTACCGGGCCCAAACTCTGAAAAGCTTTGCCCAAAGTTTACTGCGCATGTGCAAGTCACCTGGAAAATGGTGCAGCGATTTCTCTACAGCGCATGCGCAAAACACCAGGAAATTTGCCGTGACAACCATTTTCCCGGTGATTTGCCAACTGCGCATGCTCTAAAAGCCAGGAAAATAGCCGTGACTGTCATTTTCTAGGTGTTTTGTGCAGCACTGCTACAGCCGAGAGGTAAGTTTTAACACCCTGCACCCATTATAGATACTCCCCTGATTAATGTTTATCTACGGATTAAACAAGTTGTGTAAATGTTTCTGGAACAAGTTACTGGGCTCTATTCAGCTTTAATATCTATGTTGTCCAATATGTTCAGGCAACATCTACATGATCATTTTTATATATAATTTTTAACCCTGCTACACTGTATTATACTTCACAGGGTCAGCGGTTGTGTTAGCACCCTGCCTGCGAAGTTCCCGTGGCATTGTTTTCATTGTCATTGTCCGAAAAAAAACTTCCTTGTATTTGCATAACAGTGCGAATAGTCTACTTCCCCGCAATGTGGCCAGCAGCCATTGATTGCTGAAAGTGTGCACGGGCATAGTCTATATACATTTATATTATATATTTATATTATATATATATATAGATATATATATTCAACTCATACATATACAGATGTGTCCTCATACATCTGTCCTCCGTGCGCATTAAATAGCTCTTCTAGTCGCGCCATCCCGTGGCGTGACTCGGTAGCACTGAGCTTATTTTCCTTTCAAATGCATCTTATTCGCCAAGGACGCACAAGCAGCTTACGCTGATTAAAGTGATATGAGGCATGCCTGGGAGACAGAGGAGCGTGTGGGGAAGGGAACAATATGAATTTAAGGCAGACAAGTGACGTGAAAAACTATATGAGCCCTAGAGATTTAGGGATAATTTTCGACAGAAAAGGGCTTTGCTCACATCCATAAATAGACCCGCTAATCTTATGTAGGCTTACAGGCACCTCCTCCTGTATTACACATGTAATATTTAATGAAAAAAAACATTAAAAAGATTAGCTTTCCCTCCTATCTCTCATGTTTTAGATAATCACCACCAATACTTACTTATCCCATTGTTTACCTTTTATTTCTAGATATTTGGTTGCTATACAGTACTGCATATATTTGCAACAGTATTTTAAAAATATTTTTAAACATTTCCCATTTGGTCTTTGTGCTTAATTTAAGAGTACATTTTCTCAGTCTACAAGCTTCAACACTTCCCTGAACTGATTAAACTGTACCCTCCTGAAACTTTCTAACTCATTAAGAAAACATTTTATTAAAACATAAATCAGATGATACCATGCTGTGATCTCTATTCCCTAAAAGTCCCCCTACTACATTAGATACCATATATGTTCTGTGAGAAAGTGTAGAAAGCAGCTCTCCTCTTCTATTTAATTTTCTACAATTTGTTGTATATTAAAAATAAAAAAATAAAAACAAATCCCTGTGCTAGAACAAGCTTCCAATATAATTAAAATCGCCCATGAATAGGACTACATTTGTCATAGCTGTCCTCTCATTTGGTAATAATAATTAAATTTTCATAGGCAAACACAGGGGGGTTTCCAGTTGTCCAGAAACTCCCCCCTTCCCCAGCCTGTTAAGTGGCCACAGCATGCAGTATAAGAGGCAGAACTGAGCTGCTGTGCATACCCGGTGGCAGCAGTTTCTCCTACCAAGTCTGCTGTGTGTGGATCTGAGCAGTCAAGCATCAAACCAGACTGGAGAGCATCTGCCAGTAAGAAGAGACAGGCATCTTACCATGAGGTGGGAAAATGTGTGCTTAGAAAGCTCAGTTCTGCCTCTTACTGGTTATATCATGTATGTATGATTTTCTTGAACAACTATTTTATTTATATGAGATAAATATATTTGGTATAAAAAGTTTTAGACTCACCCCTACAGCCTACGTTATAGACCAGTGTTTCCCAAAATTGGATTTCAGGAACCTTTGGGCATGTTTTACATTTCTACTCATTATCATAATTGAAATAATTAGCCCCACCTATGGATATTTTAAAATGTGTTAGCCAGTAATGTATACACCTGTGCACCAACTAGGAGATCGGGAAAACATGCACTGTTAGAGGTCTCTCAGTACTGAGTTTTGGAATCACTACTATAGACCATCTAAAGTGTTAACTATTAATACTGTGTTACATATACTATCCAGTGTATAAGGAGAACAATGTGCACATAAATGTCTAGGACCAATGTCACTCCCTCAGGACCTCTGATTTGTTGAATGCTTTGCAGAGGATTGTGAAATGGTGCCCAATCCAGAAAAAAAAATACAATCAGCTCAGATGGGCTGTCCCTATTGCTGCATCTAATGGCTTACTGTGTTTGCTGGCCCTTTATATGTACTTTGTATGACTATCTCTACTGCAGCATCTAATGGCTTACTGTGATCAGCAGGTGGGCAACACAAACGGGATGCGGTCAATATCCCGACCGCTGGGATTCCGGCGATCAGAATGCAGATGCCGGAATCCCGACACTAGTCAGAATACCGGCGCCAGCATCTCGACTGCCCAGGATCCCGAAGGTAAGTACTGGGGTTAGAGGGAGGGTTAGGGGATAGGCGCTAGGGGGAGGGTTGGGGTTAGGCACAAGGGGGAGGGTTAGGTCTAGGGTGCAGGGAGGGGGAGGTTAGGTTTAGGCATTAGTGGAGACATTAGGTTCAGGCACCGGGGAGGGAGGGTTACGGTAGGGACAGGGGGAGGGTTAGGATACCGACCAACAAAGTGTTAGTATTCTAACCCTGTCGGGATGCTGGCGTAGGGATTCTGACCGCCGGGATCACGAACTCCGGTATCCTGTATGCCTTCTGGCACAAACACGTGGCAGTTTAACTGCCAACACAGCACATCAGGAAACAAATGCTTTCATTAATCAAGAGGCCTGAGGGAGATGGAGTATGTATGTAGTTGAAGGCAGGGAAAGGAAGGGTTGATTCGTAGTAAATTTAAATTAAGTTTTGGATTGTAAAGTAAATTTATAATGGATTAGGGGAGGCATTTACAAAAATGATTTTAATCATTCACCTCTGTCCTTGCCACAGTTGAGCTCTTTGGTGGTTCCAAAAATGTTTTTAAATAATCAAAGGGGCATGCAGGAGGTGCTGTCAGTGGCAATAAACATTTTTTTACAATTATGGAATTCATCAACTGCATGTAGAAGATTTCAGTGGCGGTGGTAGTTCAACTTCCAACATGGCACATCTGGGAAACAGAATGGCACTGCAGTGGCAGACAGGATGGCAATTTTGTAAACTATATGACCGCATAGAAAGAACCCAAGAATGTATTAATTAATCAATAACTAGATCAGCGGCCCAAGTGAGATGTAGTATGTACGTAGCTGAAGGCAGGGAAAGGAAGGGTTGAGTCAGAGTAAATTTAATTTTAGTTTTAGATTCCGAAGCAAGGAGGGGGGGGCATTTACAAAGAAAATTGACTCATTCACATCAGTCCTTGCCCCAGTTGAGCTCTTCGGTGGTTTAAAAAAAAAATTAAAAATCAAAGGGGCATGCAGGTGATGTATGTAGAAGATTTCAGCGGCTGTTGTAGTTCAATTACCAACATGGCACTACTAGGAAAGAGAATGGCACTGCAGTGGCAGACAGAATGGCAGTTAAATAAACTATAACAATAATGTTTGTCGTCTACACAAAAAGACAGTCAGTAATACCCCAACCGATGGTAGTAATGCCGGTGAAGCACCTACCCATTTCGATTCTTGAATGGGTGGAAGAACTATTAATATTGCAGCACACAAAATGGAAGCTCTGAACAGGAAGGGGGCAGAGGGATTATTAAAGTCTGGTACTTAAAAGGTATAAGAGTAATTTGCAAGTATATCCTATTTGTGATTATATTTTAAATAAATACAGTATGAAACTAAAAAAAAAAGTAAGCATCAGAGCAGTGGCACAAATGCACAGCAGTTTACAAAAAGATAGGACATCTATGAAACATTGCCACACAGCAGTGGCAGACAGGATGGCAGTTTAATAAACTATTAAAAAAAATGTCAGTCAGCAGTTCCCCAAACAACGCATAATGCAAAGAAAAGAGGTGCAAGATGAAATTGTCCTTGGGCCCTGCACAGTTTAACATACCAATCACTTCAGCGACATGGACTGCCACTTGTGGCTGAAGTAATTGGTTTGTTTGGGCCCCCACAAAACAAGCTACCAATGGGCATTAGGCAGCTAACAGTATTGTTAATCCTCTCTACAGTTGCAACTGGAAGAGGTCATTCTCCTCATCTGATTTCTCACTCTCATCAATGTGTACATCATCCTCACACAATATTAATTCATCCCCGCTTGAATCCACCATTACAGATATCTCAATGTTTTGACGTAATTGGTGGTAAAGGTCTTCCTTGTGGAATTTCCAGTTCATTTTGATGAATATCAACTTTTCCACATTTTGAGGAAGTAGCCTCCTATGCTGTTCGCTGATAAGGTTCCTGGCTGTGCTGAAAACTCTTTCTGAGTACACACTGGAGGGTGGACAGCTGAGGTAATGCAAAACCAGTCTGTACAAGGGCCTCCAAATTGCCTTTTTGTCTTTCCAGTAGTCAAATGGATTCTGTGACATGCCTATGTGTATAGTGTCATGAAAATAATCCTCCACCATTCTTTGAATGGTGACCCTATCAGATGGCATAGCGGTAGCAGTGTAACTCATTTCTGGCAATTCTTTTAGACCCGAGCAGATGTCACAATGTTGTGTTAACTCCTCTGCATCACTACTAGGTCTTTTGGGAAAGCTGAGCATTTACAGGCAGCTGATGGAGAAATTGAAGGAGGAGATGTTGTTGTGTCATGTACAACTTGAGCTGCCAACTTGCTCTTTAGGAGCTCTTTGCATCTCTTAAGATCTGGGTCAGCTGGAAAGAAAGTCACAACGTACGACTTAAACCTAGGATCAAGCACAGTCGCCAAAATGTAGTGATCTGATTTTAATATATTAGCAACCCTTGGATCATGGTGAAGCGAACAAAAGACTTGATTTATAAGTCTGACATACACTTTGTTTAAACTCCTCCTTCAATTTCTCGAGCTGATTTTCCAAAAGCCTAAATAGGAGAAATAACCTGACTCAAGCTAGCAGTTTCTGAACTCACTTCACAGGTGGCTACTTCGAAGGGTTTGAGCAAGACGGAATGCATTCTCCACTGCACTGGACTAAGGAACACTCTTTCTCCTCTCCCAATGTCATGGCATGTTGTATTTTTTTGGCCACAGACAGCATCTCCTGCATACCCCTGTAATTTAAAAAAAAAACACTATACCACCAAGTTGATTGTGTGAGCAAAACATGGGACATGTTGGAATTCACCCAGCTGTAATTCTCTCACAATATTGGTGGTGTTGTCAGAAGTCACAAATCCTGAGAAGAGTCCAAGTGGGGTAAACGATTTTGCTATGGTATGCCTCTTAGTGAAGCTGGTGATATACACAGTAGCCTGCCCCTGAATGAGCAGGCATTGTTTGTTAGATACTGCTGCTGAAGCTAAATCGTCCATCCAGCCGACTGTCACAATCATGTAATCTTTAGTTTGCCCACTACCGCTTGTCCACAAATCCGTGGTTAGGTGGACAGTGCGTACATTGGCATTTTTTAGGCCAATAATTAGCTTATTTTAACATCCTGGTAAAGCAGAGGAATGGCTTTTTGGGTAAAATGGAACCGAGATGGAATTTGGTACTGGGGACACCAGACCTCAATTAACTATGTGAAACACATAGCATTAATGGCTGATATTGGACACAGATCTAATACTCACATAGCCGTGATGGCATCAGCTGTCATACTTGCTTCCCCTTGCAAGGCATTGTTTCGCAGTCAGTTGTTTTTTAAAAATACTAGTCTTCTTGGTCCCCTTCTGGGATGAAGATCCATCGCCAGCAGCAGAAGCAGCAGGCCTAGCACTGAAGGATTCTTCTGAGGAATCCTGGATAGGGGAGGAGTCACCTTGCCTTAACAAATTGGATGCAGGACTACCTCCAATCATTATTGTGGACATTAAGGATGAAGGTGTTGGCGGTAGAGATTGCAGGTGCTGGGATCTAGTTGAACATGAGAGAAGGGAGCTAGCTGATGCTGGACTGCTTGTTGTTATTTTTTAAGCAGCATTTTCTGATGTTGTCAAAAGAGTTTGGTGCAAATGACATAACAGGGAGGAGGTTCCTAGATGGATAATGTCCCTACCTCTACTTACCATGGTTTTACAAATGCCACATATGGCTTGACAATTGTTGTCAGGATTTGGGTAAAAATAATTCCACACATAAGAGGTGTATTTGTTGGTCCTATGCAATGGCCTTCCTCTTATCATGCCCAAAAGCTGCTTCCACTGGCTCCTGACTTACCAACAACATTCTCAACCTTAACATCCTCATTAACGCCGGCATCAGCTACACACATATCCCCCTCCTCCTCTTGCACTTTCTCGGTGGCATGCTCAATTTCTATGTCATCAGCTATATTTCTGTTGCTCATCCCCACATTTGCAGAGGTAGTAGAAATGGTGGACAGTGGCTTCTCTGGGAGTACAACAGTATTAAAAGTTCAGGCTCACACATCGCACTCGTGGACACACTTAGACTATCCTTAGGGGTTTGTGACATTTCTGAACACACAGTTTGTTCTACTGCCTTAGTGGTTTTAATTTTTACACCTTTCCTACACTCTGGGCCTGATTTAGACACGTTCGCATGCAGCCGTCAGTAGCCAGAGTGTGCAAATCCCGCGATCACTAGCAAGACATTAGCACACCCACTATGTATTGCCGTGCGATCGCGGTATGTATTTAGACACCCACCAGCCTAACCCAAGACGCCCACTTTCGCTTAGTAACACACCTCATCTCCAGGAAGTGTATGAAACAATCGGTAACATCGAGCAACTTCGGACCCATACGCAGCACTTGTGGCTAACCATACCCCCCGCAAGCAGTGTGAGTGCTGCTGTGTGTATTTCAGCCATGTGACGTGTATGCTGACACTGGGTCTTAATTATGTACGCTCCTGAAACGGCGTTCAGACGCACAGACACGCCTGCGTTCGCACCACCACTCCCCCATTACCATCGACCATGCCCTGTCACAACCCACAAATGGCACGACCTGTCACTCATGCTTGTGGACCATCTGTGTACAAGGGGCGATCACTTCGTGATCGCTGTGACTGGTTTGTGTCTTATACACATGCGCAGATTGCAAACTTCGGTAGGCTATGTGCGAACACATCCTAGCAAGCGGGTATGAATCAGGCCTCCTGAGTGATAAGGTCTTGCATTGTCATGAAAGGCAGGGGAAGATGCCTCACTGACACTTGCAGAACCACCACTCATAAATAAAGGCCAAGGCCTCAGTCTTACCTTGCCATTGCATTTTATGTTTTTCTGCACCACACTTTCCCATTATTAGATGTGTTTTTTTATTTAGCACTGTACATTGTTTTTTTTTTATTAGATGCCCTGACTTAGACCCCCTATGCCCTTGAGCATCGACTTTAGTAGATGACATTGAAGGACTAGCATCGTCATCATGACTGGTGGCAGCAGCAGCAGATTTTGGTTAAATTGTTTATGCCAATAACAAATGCCAATGCCAATAACAAACAGCATTCAGTGCTTTGCCTCTCACAATTATAGGTATACTAATGAAAGGACCCTGCATATACCGGATCACCTGAGTATGCCCCCCACCCCGGCTCTGTCCCAAGGAGACAGTAGGAGATAGCAAACTGTTCAGAATTCATGATCTTGGAAAGATTATTTATAAGGGTTTTTCCACAATAAACTTTTTTTTTATTGTTTAGCAATTGGGAAAGAGCTCTGCCAGGCCAGACTCTTTTCAGAAGCGTTTTCCCGGCAAAGCACTTTCCCAGTGAAAAGCCTTCCACTGCATTGGACTACTTCACTTCCTGATGAGTAGTGTTGTGCATGTGTGTTCTATAACGTAAGCTGTAGCACTCACTGTTGTTGAAACTTTAGCAATCTGAAGATGGCATTAGCTACAAGGGCAAACTTCAAAAAGCTAGATTTTCAGAGCTTGATAAATTGGGTAATATTGCTGTTCCCATAGAGATCTGTGGAGACAACTTTATTAAGTAAACATCTGAGAATTCAGTGATTATGGGGTCTATTCATTATAACATAAATTCTACAAATCCTGTTTTTGTAGAAAATAAGTTTTGGGGCAATTCATCACAAAGGTAATGCAGGAGATATCACAGGTATCTGAAAGACCCCCTGACAGGAGTAACAGAGAGCTGCTAATAATATTGGTCTCTATAATTGGTGCTGTTTGTAATGTGATATACTGCATTGTGTTTTCCTTCATAGCTCTCTCTCTCTCTGATTTGTATATCTCCAGTGAATAAAAAACAATTAGGAACCATACATACTGTTCAAAGATTAAATATAATAAGGGGTGCCAAGAGGGGGCAGATACGAAGTACTTTCAGCCAGAGCGACCCACAATATTGTATGACCTCACCCCGTCCTTGTTTGTTGATAAGCATTGGCACAGTGGTCCAATATGCACAACTGGGTGTGGTCCAGCACAACCAATAGGCTATAGGTGGTGGCTATAGGCAATAGTGATGCATTTATTCCACCCCTCTCTTTCATATATTGTAAGGCTTACCTACTTGCTGAAAAGAGTAAATTAAAGATAAAATGTCCTCACTGTATTGTCTTTCCCTGTCACTATCTCTATATGTGACATATTGCTTTTGTGATTTCCTGGGATTGGTGGCAGACAAGCCTGGTACAGCTGCAGAGATATGATTTCAGGGTGCAAGAAATACAATAATTATAACACTATTTCAAAAGTTAAAAAAAATCCAGAAGTGTACATTGGCTTTTACTATCACATGACAGATAATAGGACCCCCAGCCTAACTCATAGACATGCAAATGTGAGATATATTATGTTTCTGGTAAGGTCATCATACTTAAAACAGGGCCAAAGAAAGGAACAAACTCCTTCTCTATGACACATTCATATCACATTTAATTTTGAATAGCAGGATTATTGGTGAAATTAATTAACTGGAATTAAAAATATGCTTTTCAGTTAATTTATCCACATTATTGCAATTGTAAAATAAGCGGCAAAGTTCTGATAATTATGATTATACAAAGTAGACTTGGTCCTGATAATTAGAATTTCTTATCGACGCTTATTGTAGCAATAAGGAATTAAGTATCGCAACAATGTATGATTATTTACATCAAGGAACAGGGCCTCCAATAGGACTCCGTCCCTGCAATGTGTAATAGTAAAGTGATCACTAATGCGATCACTTTACTTCCAGATTCAGTACCCGGCAAGCTACTGCGCATATGCTAGCGGTCATTACGGGGCCTTCTCCTGGTAACTTTTGTGTGATGTAGCGCCATATATCCTGGTGATCAGTGTTTGCAGATAGACCCAAAATATTGTTTTCTGGGGATATCTCACAAATATTGTTTTCTAAATATGCCCCAAAACCAGAGTATTATTACACTGTGAAATGGCTTCAGTTGCTATGTATGCTCTTCTCTGTGTCTCCTGAGTGGCTGCCCACTTCTTCATCTTTTATTACACACACCTTCCAGCACAATGTATACTCTAATGGTGGGTACACACTATACAGAAATATCTGCAGATCGAGTGATCTGCAGATGATGGTTGTTCGTACAGACTGAACAACCATCATTTGAGTCTGCCCACAGGTCCCGGCAACCAGGGGGCATGTTGGGGGCATGTCCCAGCTGGTGGGGGCGTATCCCGCTCCCCTCCTCGCGGCTGCCGCTGTGTGTGTACAGGCGGTCTGCCGACCACCCATACACACCTGCCGTCTGCAGACATATCTGTTCATCGACTGTGTAGCATAGCCAATGCGACATGACAGTGAACGCCGACATTCACCGACATATCGCGGGTACACACTGCCCGACAGCAAGCAGATACATTGGCCGATCAATTGATCGGCCAATGTATCTGTCAGTGTGTTCCAAGCTTTATATAGTACTGAATAAAATGCAAGATAGCTATTGTTCTCAGTAGCTAACTACACTTTTGGTCATGTTGGCCAATAGTATACACACTAATGGTTTCTGCTCTCTAGAGGATCAGCATACCTAATTCAAACATATCAGGGGAAGTACTAAGCTGCAATTACAATGCACTACCCAACAAACCCAGCAAGTCCATGACTATTAGCAACTACAGTATATACTAGTATTTCTAAGTAGAATGAATTTAGCAGATTATGTTCCACCCTGAAGACGAAGGGCTGGGATTTGTAGGAACTAAAACATACAAGACAATGTTTAAATAATGTAAATCTGATGGTTCATTGCTCTTTGTTTCACTAGAAATAACAACATAAATGGAAAAGTAGTCACTGAATATGACAAATAAGCAGAGCATTAATGCATTTAATTATACCACACTAAGTAAATGTAAAAGGATTAGGCAGTGCCGTTTGATTTATCCATGTCTCCTTTTCTGTTGATGGATGAATAGGGAATGAACGGAATTACAGTCCATTGCAAATTTCAATTTAATAATATTGTATCAGTACAGAATCATCATTGCTGTTCATCTTTCATCATGGGGAATTCAAAGAAAAAAGAATATGAACACATACAGTAATAGTAGAAAATATAGCTTTGTTAAATATTACTCATCTAGAAGTCTACTGACCAATATTTTGTAGCCTGTATATAAAAAGTGCAGTTGGGGATCACTATACACCGGCATGCTGGAGAAATGCATTTTTATTTTTTTGTTTCCATGGTTACAATCCACAGGTTTCAAGAAGATTTGGACAAACTCAAAAACTGATTAAAATTTTTTAAGCATTGCTCTTAGCAAACATATCTCTGCTGATGTAGTTATACAACTATTATACTACTGTATACATGATTTTAGTGAAATTTTTTTCTGCAGGATTTTCAGTTATTATTACTAATCTTTTCTTGACTATCAATTACATTCAATGGATTTTACCTTTAATAATGGCACACTGTGGCTTGCCGTGATAACTTTGTATGTTACTACTCACTTTGTGCATCTGTAAAAGGAAAGGTCATCTGTACATATCTAACATCAGTAGATTCTGAATATTATGTTTTATTATTTATTTCCATAGTTACCATTGTGAAGTGATTTAACCGACTTCTCTGTTCATAGCCATTTATTGCAGTAGGTCAGCATACTATTTATAGAGAAAGTGAGGTGAAGCTGGTATTACCTAACTGCTCTGTATTGTTTAGTTTCTGCTTTTAGACATGTTTTGTGAAAGCTGCATTGTTTATCTCTGCTTTTAGTGTTAAATTACTCCCTTAACATTATTATGCTGGTGCTGATTAGATTACTTGTTTAAATTTCTACTCCTTCCTTGCTGAGGCCAAGATCCATTAATTGCATTGACAGCATATAATTAAAGCCATTGAACCTCAGTAAGAATGATCTACAGTCAGCTTTATGTATTACACATTTACCGATTGTAGCTGACACAATGCAATACAATGGGGTAGATGTATTACCCGGCAATATGGGGGAGGAGTGGTACCGCTTCTTCTCCATCTGTTAAAGTGGGGTTCGGTGTTAAATGACAGCAGCGCTGTGCTCCCCTGTCATTAGCGGTGCTGTTATCTACAAGATAGCAGTGCTGATATGCTGGGCAATGTATGAATGGTCAGTGCCCTATCACCACAGCAGGGACAGTACTGTTACTGCCGTGGCGACTGCCAGCTCTGGGCTTCACGTGAGATCTTGCAATATTTGCGAGATCCCGCACATGCCCATTGGAGTCTGCCAATAAGGGAGACATAGCACATCAGCATTCGGGTGATGCACTGTGTGCTCAGGCAGGGATCGCCGGGGGGGGGGGGGGGGTTGGGGGAGGAGTACTCCTTCTGTAAAGAGGCGAAGCAGGAAGAGTTATAGCGGCACGATGCATGGCACTATAATAAATCTACCCCAGTGTCTGGTTTCCTAGAGGGGTGGATTCTGAACAATGTCAAATGAATCATTACTGTTTTCTGTTATTATGTTCCTCAATGAATCAGAGGTACTGAGAATAGTTTATGGAACCAAGGTGGCAGCGGCCACAAAAAGTTTGGAGCTGGCGTGAACCAGAACAAAACTGGACACTTCATACAGAAAGTTGCAGTTATACTATAGGTTTGTTTCCACCAATGGTAAAAATAACAGTAAACTGTCCTGATGTCTCCTCAATCTCATATTTTATTAAGACATAAATAAAAAACTGATTGATCATTATATTAATTTGTGAGTAGTATTGTTATGTGTGAGATAAATGCCAATTTCCACAAAATTAAATGTACCGTGTCCACGGATTTCCCACTGCTACGATACATATATCCATACTATGTATGCTGATGTTCTTTGCCCTCTAGCTTATCCGTATAGTGCCATTTGTCACACTGCCTGGCCCATGGATCTTCCAGCTTTGGAGATTGATTGGTCTTGGCCAAACAGACTATATGTGTCCTATGTGTGTGGATGTGCTATAACTACTGCCATAACATTAAAGCTGCTTTGGGCAACTTCCCGACTCTATGTCTTTCCAAAGCTTGATACAACTCCACCATACAGAGAAAAGAATCCAACTTCTTTCTGTTCAACTGTCTATAATGATTTCCCCTGGTGACAGTCAGAGGTTCTCTCCCGCTTGATCACTCCTCATCATTATCCCAAGCCAATTCAAACCTCTTCCTCCTGCTCTGACCCCTATACTAACCTAACATTCAAGCCCTTGCTATCTTCTGGCACATATCCACTTTTATTGGATGTAACACACATAAAAAGATTTTTTAAGAAAGCAATACCTTGACCTACCCTGTTTTGCTAGTTTCCATTTTGTCTGATCTCAAATATATCTCTAATCTCCTAGAACATCTTGTCTCTTCTCTCCTTCCTAACCACCTGTATGCTTAGAACCTTTAGTACTAACTGTACTCAAGTTCCTTCTACATAAGTAGTACTGTACAGCCTTTTTCAAAGCTACAGTACTCCAAGGTCACATTTAATTCCCTCTTGATCAGTTGGGCAATTTACTAAAGAGCTTGTTCAGAATTCTACAGATTTGCTATGATTGAATTACCGTACATACATTTATTCAACTTACTGTATATGCCAACGGCAGGCTGCAGACCATTTAGTATCTTGGAAAATAGTCTTGATTTGGATACGGAGTTAAAATTAATTAACTTGTACTCAGAATAGCTCTAACAATGTGGATTGCCATTATAATAATGTGACATTCTTGGTTATTCTCTGAGCTCCGCTGCTGAGTATTCCCTAAGCCCCAGAACAAAGTTACAGTTATATAATGCACACCTTTTAAAGAGTGCCTGTCACCAATAGTGTCTTGGCTGCAGAGTTTGGCTGAGGGCAGTCCTCTTTACTAACATTAGCTTGCTGAAAGGATTGACACTCAGTATACACAAGATTTCACCAAGGAATCTGATGACCCAAATGTTGGGAAGTTCATGAATATTCATGTGTCCAGCTCCGCATATTCAAGGTGAGCAGTATGCTGTACTGATTCTAGTGCTGAGAAACTATGTAGGTAGGAAAACCTACTTAAGAGTAACCTACTTAATATTGTATAAAAAAAACACTGAGAGAAGCAATTCTAAATGATGAACTTGACAGGTTGTCTTTAATAATTTATCTAAAAGATATATTTTATGTTAAGTCTGTATTTAGGAGAAGCATCGCTGAATTAAAGTGTACCAAAATGTTACGCATTTTCCTTTTTTTTTTTTCAGCCTATTACTTCCTTTGTGTATACCATTGTCTAAGCATGTAAAATAAATAATGCATGCCTCTATTTAACATTTTCCTATCTCAATCATTTTCGGTGGCATGTGGATTCATCAAAATGACTGAAGCACTTCCGTCAGCTGAAGTTGTTTTACTGGTTTGTCCTTGACATGCAATGTGACTGGAGAATTAAACAGCTTTGGACTTCTTCATTGTCAATAACATGCTTTAATTGTCATTTGACATATTACTTTGTGTAATATCAAGTTTGTAGACAGTACATCAATCACATCTGATAGGAGGACATGTGGTACTTGTTTGTAGCTTTATTAAAATCTTTACAAACAAAATCATTTGTGGTTTAATTGACAGATAAGGGCCTAGATAAAACAACTTGACAATATTTGAAATTATATTTTAACATTAACAATTTTCTAAATTCTATACGTTTGTTAAAATGATAGTTTATTATTTCCAAAATCCACATGTAATATTGTACTATTAAATCTGACTATATAGGTCATGATAATAAGAATAAGAATTATGATGAGGTTGACGATAATGAAATATCAACTGTTTAATTAAATAAACAAAGGTCCAAGGTTCCAAAAACACGATTATCAATTATTCTGTGTTTAATGCACTTAAGAATTATTACAAAATTTAAGACAGACTATTGGAGGAATTTAGCAGATGTGATTCAACAAATCATCACTTTTTTAAATTGATTTTGGGTGATTTACAAAATGACGAGTTTATCAAAGCAAAATATGCTAAAAAAATCCTGTCACTTTCAAACCACCCCGAGATATATCTGCTGCAGCCCTAATGGGAGGAGTTGGAGTCTGTGAAAGGGGCGGGACTTGATGGCATATTTAAATCTGATGGTTTATAAGGGGCATGTGGAGGAGAGAGCAAGAAACGGCAGAGAGAAATAAGGGAGGGAGAGAGCAAAAGATGAGAGAGAGTGAGAGAGACAGAGAGAGAGAGAGAGAGAGAGAGAGAGAGAAAACCTGTTTTTTTCCTCACTATTTATGAATGTACAGTCCCGTCTCCTCTATATAATAATAATGCCACATATCAGTGTGTGCCAGGAGCTGTGTTATTCCTTCTCATATATCACTGTACAGTCCCATCTCCTCTATATAATAATAATGCCACATACTGTATCAGTGTGTGCAGGGAGCTGTGTTATTCCTCCTCATACAACTGTACATTCCCCTCTTCTCTATATAATAATGCCATATATCGGTGTGTGCTGGGAGCGGTTTTATTCCCCCTCATGTCTGTGTATATTGCCTTCACTTTGATATGAGAATAATAATAATACCACATGGTGTGTGCTATAAATCATATATCCCCATCATATATCACTGTACTGCCCCATCTACCAGGGCTGGCTCTAGGGATGTTCGATCTGTGCAGTCGCACAGGGGCGCCACCCATAGAGGGCGCACCCCTCCCCAACATCCCGATTTCAGCGGGACAGTACACCGCCTTGCAGTTACCTCTCCCCACCACCAGGTGTCTCATCCCAGTGCGGCCTCCTCATTAGACAGCACAGCCTGAGCAGCATCACTGGACTTACTATTCCTGCTGTGCATGGTGCTCCTGCTCTTCGATCGGAATGCGGTGGCGGAGACACAGAGTCTCTCACTGGTGGCTCCTGAAAGTGCAGAAGGAGGCAGGAGTGGACACACTCCTCTTTCACCAAGGCCACGCTGTGACTGTGGGAGCAGTGAGACCAGCCTTGGAAAAAGTCTGGTAAGTGACCCTCTGGGGAGACTGAAGACTGGCAGGGCTGGTATAGGGAGCTGTTTTATTGGCTCTCGGAGCTATCTCTGTGCGGCCGTATGTGTGAGCAGCAGCGGCGGAGAGAGACGGAGATGTCAGATGACTGAGGCCGGCTGGGTCGTGCAGAGGCAGGTGGAAGGAATTGCAAAGCTACACGCAAGCAACTTTGCAATTCCGTCTTGCAAATGCAGCAAGAGGTGTCTGACACCCCCGGCTGCATCCTGCGATCTCAGCACTGTGACCCAGGTCTCAGGCTGGGATAACCATTGTGATAACTATTTTCCTGCTTGTGAGGCCAGGAACCTGCTAATTATTTCTCGTGATTCTGTGAGGAGACCTGGAAAACATGCTGTTTGTGGTCCTGAGGACAGAGTTTGAAAACTAGGGAGAGAAGAAAAAATTGGCAATGTGTCGCCAGTCAGAGGTGGTTTAAATATGCTGCAACCCTTCTGATTGGTCCAACCATATCAGGTGACCTGGAGCCGTCGAAGAGGATTGGTTCTCAATGATTTGACGTTACTGGCAAGATGTCCACACCCAGGAGACGGAGACGTGGAAATCGAGAGGAAGATGCTGGGCCCGGCACCTGCTAAGCACCACAGCATTTAGACTGATTGAACTGGCCAAACAAACCACCAGACACCGCCAGACCAGGTAACATTTATCTTTATTTATTCCATGGAGAAAACGTGTGGAAACATTTTAAATTAAGTAAATTACCAAGAAGAACTGACAAATCAATTTTTTTGTATAATATCTTGCCATAATGTTGATAAGGGAGTGCGCTACTGTGCAGACTTAATTTTGTTCCTCCAAGGAGACTTCATTCCCTGTTCCAAGATGGCCACCAAAGTTACTATTGAGCATGTATGGGGCTATCTTGTCTTTACTGTTAGAGAGAGAGATGGACATCTCCCACTTAGCTCTTAGAGACCTGTTGTTAATACCTGCAATTGCAGCTGTTCCAGCATCCTGTACCACTACCCACAAGCTACAGTGCATACAGCTGGTGTGCTGTATCACACCCCCTCCGCTTCATCATAACCAGTGTATCTTAGAAAATGCGGCTGTACATAACACATTTTTTAATTATCCTACTGGTAAAGCAACTGGGCTATCTGTAGTGATAAGGCATTCACCTGGTGTGTACATAACTCTGCCATACCACTGCACCTGTACAAACTAATTTCCAACAGCTTATGGGCCCAGGCACACAAGCATAAGGTAAAGGATCCCCAGCTACTAAGACGCCCACACTAGCACACAGGCATCAACTTAGGCACATGCAGTCCCCACAGTAAAATTTGCCACTTCAGGGAGCCAGTTGCAGTCTGTGACTGAATTGGCTACACTGTGACTGGCAGTGGCTTCCCATTGGAAGCGCTCACTGCCAGTCACACACAGGACAGGAAGCCCTAGGGGGAGGTATTTTCTCCCCCTGGGACTGCCAATCCAGGATGCATATAGCCGCTGCTCTGCCTTTCGGCCAGTCCTACACTACTTCTAGGGGCTGCAGCCGATGCAGTCCCTAGAAGCTGGTGTTATGCAAGTGCCAAAGCCATTGCGCAGGCACTGGGATCCGGACAGATGGACCAGCAGTGGCAGCCCCCTCATGTAAGAGGGAAGGAGCCACTTCTGGTACCTCTCAAGTCCTGTTATTATTGATACTATAATTTTTATGAAGCTGAATTTAGAAGAAAACGTCCTACCTACTTACACTCCATTGTCCACCCATCACATTAAATTACAGTGAATTAAATATTAAAATTCCACAACTCATGAAGATTAGTTTAATATTAAACACAATTTGGAAGTAAAAGGAGAAGAGGAATGTTTTTCTATCAAATGTTAAAGGTGTGTACTGCATGTTTAATGATGAATGTAATGTTTGTTCTGTGCACACATCATTTGCAGCGTGATCACATGGCACACAAACCAGACCTCAATGCTATATAGGACCCAAGAGCACAGGGTACTCTCCTGAGCTTGCCTAGTCACCTCCATTTAGAGCCTTTCAAATATCAGAAGTTGACATCTATTATAATGGTTTTGTGAGTTTGCCCAATCCTAGCCATAAAATACGGGCATAGCTTGTTATGCCTACTGACAGCCCATCACACAGTCTGCTCCTGTATACTAAAGGGCACACTGAACTTACAATAGATACCATACTGCTAATCAATTATGTTTAATTAAATGAAATACAGGCAGTCTCAGAATGTGTGCACAGGTGCATGGTGTATGCATATGACTGCAAATGTTATTTAACAAAATACAGATAATAACTTCAAGCCATTGTTTTAGATTTCATGTGAAGAAATTATTTCTATTCTTAAAAATACACAGGAGACATGGATTAACATAAATGTATTCACTATAAGAGCTTTATAGCTATAAATATGTGATCAGTACTAATTTATTTGTGTAGCTACAATAATAAACCACATTTAGGTGGAATGGAGGCTCATTGCTTGAATTGGAATTCAAATTCCACAGAAATTATGTCACCCATGCCTCTACACTTCATAGAAAGCCCACTGATTGTGTAACCTCTAGTATCAAGCCATGTCATCCTACATCTCACAAACCATGTCATCCTACATCTCACAAACCATGTCATCCTACATCTCACAAACCATGTCATCCTACATCTCACAAACCATTTCATCCTATATCTCACAAACCATGTCATCCTACATCTCACAAACCATTTCATCCTATATCTCACAAACCATTTCATCCTACATCTCACAAACCATTTCATCCTACATCTCACAAACCATTTCATCCTATATCTCACAAACCATGTCATCCTACATCTCACAAACCATGTCATCCTACATCTCACAAACCATTTCATCCTATATCTCACAAACCATTTCATCCTACATCTCACAAACCATTTCATCCTACATCTCACAAACCATTTCATCCTATATCTCACAAACCATGTCATCCTACATCTCACAAACCATTTCATCCTATATCTCACAAACCATGTCATCCTACATCTCACAAACCATTTCATCCTATATCTCACAAACCATGTCATCCTACATCTCACAAACCATTTCATCCTATATCTCACAAACCATTTCATCCGAATATCTCACAAACCATGTCATCCTACATCTCACAAACCATTTCATCCTACATCTCACAAACCATGTCATCCTACATCTCACAAACCATGTCATCCTACATCTCACAAACCATGTCATCCTACATCTCACAAACTATGTCATCCTACATTTCACAAACCATGTCATCCTATATCTCACAAACCATGTCATCCTACATCTCACAAACCATGTCATCCTACATCTCACAAACCATTTCATCCTACATCTCACAAACAGAGTAAATAGAGATAATTAATCACCAATAATAAACTAAACAAAAAGCACTGCATATGTGAGATGCTCTGAGAGATCAGAGACATTCCCTCTAAGGTGCACAGCAGCATGGATGATACCATCTTTTGGGCCCAGGAAACAAACCAGACAAAAATGTGAGTACTAGCCACTATCTCATGACAATGGAGATGAATTAGCTTTTTCCTTTGCTGTGACAGCACAATGAAGGGCTTACGTGCCTATGGATATAAATTTTCCAGTTAGTGACACTTCCTCCTGATGCTATTGTGTCACTGCTTATGCTGATGGGACTACTTAGTTCCAGCAAATTGTGCTGAATTATTACCCTGCACATTTAGAGCATACTTGCCAACTCTCCCTGATTGTCAGGGAGACTCCCTGAAATAGTAACAATCTCCCTCTCTCCCTGAAGAGTCTACCAAACTCCCTGATTGCATCTTGCCCCCATTATGATGCTGTTATATACAAAAAAAACAGAGATATATACATTCAAATGGGATAATTTGTATAATTTCCCTGCATTGGTTATAAGGCACAATGATCCCTATGGCTACATGCATTTTCTGAAAAGTATCAGTGTGTTTTCATCAACATGTAGATCTTACTAACTGCTTTGGGGCTCATTTACATTTGGATGTAAGTAAAATTTATGACATGCCTCTCAGATGTAGTACTACACGCCCAATTTACCACCGCGCTCATAGGTGCTGCTTTCACAATCTCCCTGAAATGCTTTTTCAAGAGTAGGCAAGTATGATTTAGAGGCGTCTGAAAGATCAGAAGGAAACCTGAACATTATTATTTTTCCATATTTATATGGTGCCACAAGGGTTCCGCAGCGCTGCAAACAAAACAAGAAGAGGTGCCTGTTGAGCCTAAAGGTTTGGTGCCAATGTGGCAGGGGAAGAGCACAAGAGGTAAGAGGGTCTGGTTGTGAGACCTTACAGTCTAGAGGGGAGGGGCAGACAGACAGAAGTAGCACATCTGAAGTACTGTACCTTAGAGTCACTAAAGTACTATAACATGACCTGATGTGAGGTGTTCATGCACACAAACCAAAATATGAATGAAGAAATGAATGACACAATTCAATAAATATCAACCAAAATACCTAAAACAAGGTGCAATACATAAATGTATGTAAACTGCTCGTGGCAGTCTCCCACTACAGCTCAGTACACGCTGTGTGCTGGGCTGCTGTGAGGGAGGGGGGGGGTGCCGGGCCCCTCAGGAAGCCCGGGTAATTTGTACCCGCTCCCCCCCACCCCTCTCGGAGCCCCTGGCTATTGCTAGATGTATTTTTCTTTTGGGTAATTTGTGTCCAATTTGCTACCAATTCTGCATAGACCCCTCTAGATTTACAATATGTAGAACTCAAAATTGACTATGATAACAACACATGGTGGACTATGGAAGGAACACCTAATGTCAGAGAATTTTTCGCACAATTTGCGTGTTTTGGTGCGAAATGTTCATGTCTTTTGGCAATGCGCGTTCCCATTTTTAGTACTATCCTATTCAGTGCAAAAACTGCGCATGGTGAAACCAGCAAAAGTACATGCACATTTTGGGGAAATAAGCCTGTACAAAGCCTAACTGACATTGGAAATCAATATAGAAGTGTTTTAGTGGCCCTAATATAAGTATTTTGGGTTTTTATATTGTGTCAAATGGCTGTTATATGCATATTTGTATAATTGTGGAAAAATGATAAAAATATATTTTTTTAGATAATAATTGCTGCAGTTAAATTGGGGGTACATTATAATGGGTGCAATTTAAAAAAAAAAAAAAAAAATACACTTGGTACCGCCACCTGCAATGTTTAAAACATCTGTCCCATCCATACAACCCCCCAAAATACCTCACCCAGTACTTTAAACACATTTTCAAACACTTTTTACATTTTGACCTCAAAAATGACATGTCATTATTAGGGGGAATTAAGTTAAATATTTTTTTTTTGCCTAATTAGTCATTATGGCCATTTCATATGGGTTCTGAACCAATTCCCCACATTTTTAGCCAAAAATAGCAATTTTGCATAAGTTTTCACCTGCTCTAAGATGGTGAAAACTTTTGCCGTTTTTTGTCGATGGAGTTTTCGCACATGCAAATACTTCGGCATAGGAGTGCACGATACGCAGTTTTGTGCAAAAAAGTTTGCACCTACGAACACTTTTTGCGGCTACTTGAATCCGGCCCTATATATTTAATCCATATTATAAACTCCAGGGTTTCTAAAGCAATTCTACTTTCACTTGACGCTAAAAAAGCGTTTGATAGGATCTCCTGGAGTTTCTCCATTGTTTCGGCATAACAGGAGATTTCCTGAATGGTGTTATAGCTCTCTATACCAATTTTTCTTCTAGAGTTTCCATAAGTGCTATCCCTTCCGATAGGTTTTATATATCGAATGGCATCAGACAAGGCTGCCCGTTGTCCCTCCTGATCTTGGCCCTGGCCTCTCATATTAGACTGGATACAAACACCCAAGAAGTGCTCCAAATTGCTCTATTTGCTGAAAACATTTTGTTGACAGTCTCTCAGCCAAGTATCTCCCTGCCCAATCTTTACAGTCTTATGCACCATTATAGAATGATATCCGGTTATAAAACTACTCTAAGTTGGAGGCCATGCTTTCACATGTCTACCCTCAGGATGCTAAATCCCCTGAGTCTCATTACAATTTCTAGCGGCAACGCAAAAAGATAAAATATATTGGCATCTTCCTGACGTTTCTGACCTGTTGTTATACAGTACCAGAAAATTTCTCCAAACTTTTCTATCATCTTCATATGTCTCTGAATTCTTTTAAGCGGCTTATTAATTTGTGGCTGGGTAGGATTATAGCTGTCAAAATGAATATCATCTCCAAATGGCTGTATTTTTGCCAGACCCTCCCAGTTGCAGTCCCACCTCTCTTTTGTCCATTTCATTTGGAAAAGTACATCCCCGACATTATCCTCTAACATTCTTAAGAAACCCATCTCCAGGAGAGAAGGAGTTCCTGCACTTAAATTATACTATCTAGCTGATCTAGCTGCACATTTTTCTCAGGTTGCCTCTTCATACTACTCATCAGGGACATCTTCTTGGCTAGATATAAATTCTAACTTTATAAAATACCCAGATCTATCCTCCTTATGGGGCTTACATGAGAAGCACATACCTCCCTCCTCTAAATTACCCCCAACCCATAGATTCTTTCTGAAACTATGGAATTTATATTCTGTTAAATTACATATTATGTCTCATGTGTCCCTGCTTGCCACCATTTGGAATAACCCTAGTTTTCCTATGGGATTGTCCTTAAGTCTTCTGAGTAATTGGATAAAAGCAAATCTTAAATTGCCTACTGATTTCTGTAAATGAGGCCAGTGACTACCGGTCTCAGACCTCCAGCTAAAATCCCCTACCTACACTCTCAACCCATTTGAATACTTTCAAATAAGACACATCCTAATCTCCCTCCCACAAAACCTGTTCCTTCATGATCTTACTCCTTTCGGAAAACTATATAGAAACCACCCTATGTTCAAAGGCGTGATGTCTCAAGTTTCTGGTATTTTCCTCGACACTGCTCTCACCAAGTAAAACTATCATGAAATAGCATTGGAGAAAGAATTCTTCCCCTCCCCTAATGAGATTGGACGTAACTAAAAGCTCAATTTCCACCCAACTCAATGAAACATCCTATAAGTTATATTATCGTTGTTATTATACCCCTGTGAGCTTACCCAAATGTTCACTTCTGCCTTGTCCATTTGCTGGAGAAACTGCAGCCTCCATGGTACCTTGGCCTACATTTAGTGAACTTGCCCTGTAATTGCCCCTACTGGATAGCAGTTCATGGCCTCCTGAATTGCCTATTTGAATCCCCAATACCAAAATATCCATGGGTCTTTCTTTTATGCTACCCTCCCCAAGTTCTCAGCAAATATTCTGTAAAATGTACTTCCCATATATTAGTCACTGCACAAAGCCTTACTGCAAAAAAATGGAGAGATCTGCTCCCCCAATTCCTTTCAAGCCCATAAAAAAGATCCATCAAGTTCTGGCTATAGGTAAGAAAATTACCTATTACCTGCATGACAGGGGCCACATGTCTGCTCAGGGATGCCTGGCTCTCTCTCCCTGACTCTACTCACTGCTCCCTAATTTACCAGTCTGACCCATGAACGATGCAACGTCGTAGCATGGCACCCCATCCTCAATATTATCTCCATCCATGCACAGCACTCCCTTCAGAATTTCTACATTATATCATATATGCTTCTCCTACCTGCCAGTGCTCTACATAGTGCCAAACACTGGAGAAAACAAGATTATATATATATATATATATATATATATATATATATATGAGTAATGTGCATACGTTTTAGGCAGGTGTGGAAAAAATGCAGCAAAGTGAGAATGCTTTCAAAAATAGAAGTGTTGATATTTATTTTTATCAATTAACAAAATGCAAAGTGAATGAACAGAAGAGAACTCTAAATCAAATCAATATCTAATGTTACCACCCTCTGCCTTCAAAACAGCATCAATTCTTCTACAGTAGGTACACTTGCACACAGTTTTAGAAGGAACTCAGCAGGGAGGTTGTTCCAAACATCCTCGAGAACTAACTACAGCTCTTCTGTGGATGTAGGCTTGCTCAAATTCTTCTGTCTCTTCATATAATCCGAGACAAACTCGATGATGTTGAGATCAGAGCTCTGTGGGGGCCATATCATCACTTCCAGGACTCCTGGTTCTTCTTTACGCTGAAGATCATTTTTAATGAAATTGGCTGTAAGTTTGGGGTCATTGTCCTGCTGCAGAATAAATTTGGAGCCAATCACACGCCTCCCTGATTATATTGCATGATGGATAAGTACCTGCCTGTATTTCTCAGCATTGAGGACACCATCAATCCTGACCAAATTCCAAACTCCATTTGCTGAAATGCAGCCCCAAACTTGCAAGGAACCTTCACCATGCATCACTGTTGCCTGCAGACACTATTGTATTGCTCTCCAGCCCTTCGGCGCACAAACTACATTTCTGTTACAGGCAAATATTTAAAATTTTGACTCATTAGTCCAGAGCACCTGCTGACATTTTTCTGCACCCAGGTCCCTATGTGTTCGTGCAGCGTTGAGTCGTTTGGCTTTGTTTCCATGTCGAATGTATGGCTTTTTGGCCGCAATTCTTCCATGAAGACCACTTCTGGACAGAATTCTCTGAACAATAGATGGGTGTACCTGGGTCCCACTGGTTTCTGCCAGTTCTGAACTGATGGCACTGCTGGATGGGATGGGTATGAAATACTGGTTGGTCAATAGCCGCTGGTTCAAATCTCGATGCTGGAACCCTGCACAGTCAAGATCCCAACAGGGGTGGTAAGTATGCTATCCCTCCCCCCCTAACCCTGTCTTAGTGTTGCCTAACCCTAACTTTCCCTTCCTGCACCCTAACCTTCCCAGGGGGTGCCTAATCCTAACCTCCCCATGGTGCCTAACCCCCCCTACTCGCAGCCTAACCCTAACCTGCCCAGGGATGCTTAACAATAATGTCTCCCTGGGGGTGCCTAAACCTAACCCCTCCATCCCCGTGGACTGTGTGGGACAGTGTGCTACTTACCTCCATCCGGACATTCGGCATTCCTTTGTTCGGGATGCCAACGCCTGTATCCTGATGTCATTTGGGATAGCGGCGACGGCATTTTGACGGCAGCCAGGATTCCGGCGTCAATATATTGACGGCCGGTATCCATCCACCTGCATTTTAACTACATCCCCTGCTGGATATCTTCCGGTTTTGAAGGGAAGTAAGCTTGATATGTCTTCCATCTGATGCACTAAGTTTCCTTGGCCAACCACTGTGTTTACGGTCCTCAATGTTGCCCGTTTCTTTGTGCTTCTTCAAAAGAGCTTGAACAGCACATCTTGAAACCCCAGTCTACTTTGAAATATTTGCCTGGGAGAAACCTTGTTGATGCAGTATAACTACCATGTGTCTTGTTGCTGTGCCCAGACTGACCTGTGACATGAAACTGTCTTCCACAATCTATTTCAGTTAATAACTGTGTTTCAACCTTCATATGAAAATGATGATCATTATCACCTGTTTGGTATGATTGGTTAATCATACACCTGACTATAATCCCACAAAATCCCTGACTTTGTGCAAGTGTACCTAGAAGAATTGATGCTGTTTTGAAGAGGTGTTGTGTTTCACCTGAACTGCCCACATTCATTAGTAGTGGAGGTGTGGAATTCCAGGTTTTCACATTTACACAGACCCAGCTGGAATAATCCCTGGAGCACAGGAAGAGTTTAAAACTCTCACACACCTGATTCTCCTTGCTCCTGATGCCGGACAAACTGGCCAGGCGATAGGTCGGGGTGGTGGTTACCATTAGGGTGCAAGGACCTGGAAGGTCCACAGATATTGTAACTGCAGAATGTTAAGCACAAGGAGTGCTGGGACATTTACTTTTATGTTTATTTGCTTATTTTCTGTTATATGCCTTTGTGTATCCAAGCCTATGCAAAGGTGCAGTGTCTGCTGCCATTAAAAAGACACTGCTTCACAGAGTACCTGCCTGTCTGGAGTCCTAATTTCAACACCCTGTGTTACATTTGGGGGCTCGTATGGGGAACTGCATTGCTGTCTCACAGCGCAATCGCTAGACGCCTATGGCATAGGAAAGGATCTGACAAAGACAGAATGTTCGGTATATGTGAGTATGGGTGGAGAAACAGAAAAAATGCAGTTACATTAAGCACACTGTAATTTGCTGTACACTGTAAGGAAAAGCTGTTTTTTTGTGTACTGAAAAAAAAAGTTACTTTGTTTTATTTACTAAGGTGCTTAAGGCATATAACAAATGCTGATTTGTGTGTTTACCAGCTAGTGTTCATGCTGTCTAATTAAGTTCACCTGTTGACTGAACAAAGGCAGAGCTCACATACTTAATTAAGCATTGCATAAAGAGAAAAAACAGTGTTCTGTTTAACCCCTGCATTGCTGAAGAAAAAAAGCAGTGTTTTCTTTTTCTGGGTTAATCTTGAATAACAATTGTTTTGCTGAAAGAAAGAGATATATTTATTTGCGTAAACTGGTTTGTTATCTAAAAGCACCTACACTTGTACACACACCTCCCACTATAAAAAATGAGGAGGTTTTCATACTGTAGTAAATTTGCTAGCCTCCCATCAAAAGACAGAGGAGCAAATGTTACAATAAGTGACCCAATCAGTGGGCACAGCAAATGCTGCAGGGCATCTGAAGAAAATGTCTGCTTCAGATGACCCGAAGGCATATTTGTTAATATTTGAGGGGGTTGCATAGTGTTTAAAGTGGCCAGCAGATACTTGGGCTGATAGACTTGCCCACTATCTCACTGGTGAAAGCCTATGCTGATTTACCCTCTGCTGATGCAGAGAAATATGACCTAGTCAAAAGTAAGATTCTGGCCAGGTCAGGTCTCACTCCTTCTGGGATAGTGCAACACTTCCACAAATGGGCCCTACTACCAAGGAACTCTATTTGGAAGCAGGTTGCAGAACTCGCCAGACAGGGGCGAAGTTGGCTCCAGCCAGAGGACTGCACTGCCATTCACATTGTAGAGACGGTAGTTATTGACCAGTGTATAGGAACCCTAGGGCAGAATATGCAGTGCTGGGTCATACATGTTGATCCTCAGAATTTAGAGGAATTATCTACAGTGTTGGAACAGTATGAGACCGCAGGAAATATGACAAAGATGCCATAAAAGAAACCATGGAATGATTGACCCATTAAGATGGCACCCCATTGGCCTTTGACCCCGACTGTCACCCCTCCTCAAGGAAACGCCGCTGGAGATAACAGGGTCATTTACTATGAGTGCAGAGAGCCAGGTCATATAAGGCTGGACTGTCCCAGAAAAACAGAGCCTATAGAGTGTGGGGTTTCTACTACGGATGCTATGTACCCTGCTTTTTGCATGATGGTACCCCTGGATTCTAGACCCCCATTAATGATGGAAACTGTGTTACTGGATGGCCGAGAACTCCCAGCTATTATAGACTCAGGGAGTGAGCTAACCCTGATCTCATAGGCTGTCCTGCCCAGGGCAGTAGAAAATGTGCCATGGTTAGTTGAAGTACTCTGCATTCATGGATCCACAGAAAACTTCTTCCGGGTGCGAGTTTGCCTCACCATAAAGGGGCGCACTTATGAGGTGGTCACAGCGGTTGGTCCTAAGCTCCCCTATACTATCATATTGGGACACAATTTCCCAGGATTTGTTGAGCTCGTAGAGGAACCACAGAGACAACGCCAATGTAAAGTCTCCAAGGCCCTACTTCAGAAAAAGGAGAAGAGTGGAAAAGCACGGCCAGTTCTCTTTGGAGAAGGAAAGTCTGACTCACCAATATTATGTGAGGATATCCCCAGTCTGGATTGGGATATGCTGCTGGCTGACATAGACCTGCAAAGGTTTGCCCGAGATCAACAAAACAATGCTGCTTTCTGGAATGTCTTGGCTAGGGTCATAGAAGTTAATGGTGTGATAAAAATTGCCTACCCACCGGAGGGCACTCTATATATTGTCCTTAAACTGATCTACTATATAGAGTCAAAGTGGAGCAAGGGAAGAAGATTGAGCGTGGATGCACAGGGTACATATACCACTAGTGTTGCAAGCTGCTCATACCCATCTTTGGGGAGGTCAACTTGGAGAAGAGAAAACACTGTAACGTATTCTGCCCCGATTCTTTTGGCCAGAAATCACGGCTGAAATAAAAAGATACTGTTGACGTTGTCCCGTGTTCCTTCCAGACCAGCCCAAGGCCTCATTTGAAAGCACTACTAGTGGCAATGCCTATTGTTGGAGTACCATTTGATTGCATTGCAATAGATCTCATCGGTCCACTGGAAAAATCCAAGCGGGGTAACCATTATGTTCTGGTGATCTTGGATTACGCTACCTGCTATCCAGAAGCGATACCCTTGCGGATAAAACAACTACTATTGCCAGGGAGTTGATGCTCCTCTTTTCTCGCCTCGGGTTCCCTAAAGAAATCCTTACAGATCAGGGGACTCCATTTATGTCCCAAGTAATGGCAGAACTGTGTAAGAAGTTGGGAATAGTACTATTGCATAACTCAGTATACCACCCACAGACGGATGGGTTGATGAAAAGATTTAACAGGACCTTAAAGTCTATGATAAGCCGGGCTGTCCTGGATAATAAACGGGAGTGGAATGAAGTACTCCCTTACCTCATGTTTGCCATACGTGAGGTACCCCAATCCTCAACCGGGTTTAGTTTTTTTGAGCTCCTCTTTGGAAGGAAACCAAGAGGCATCCTTGACATCCTAAAGGAAGGCTGGGAACAGCAGAAAATATAGGAACCGAATGTTGTGGAGTTCATTAGAAAATTATATGAACGGCTGTATAAAATAGGGCCCATTGTCCTTATAGAGGCCCAAGCTCGTCAGAAACGAGCCTATGATACAACAGCTAAATTCAGAAAGTTTCATACAGGGGACAAAGTTCTAGTGTTGGTGCCTACACAAGAAAGAAAATTGTTTGCCCATTGGCATGGACACTACGAAGTGGTGGAACCTGTAGGACCAGTAAATGACCATGTCAGAGAAAACATAGAGAAAACTCAGCGTCAGTTCAAAGAACGCATGGCCCTACATAGGATGGCTATATGACAAGCCATAGAAAATGGTACTAGTGAGCAGCCAGTGGCTCGCCACTGTGCTCAATTAAAGCATGGAGTTGCTTCAATTAGGGTTATTATAATAGATCATGTGCCCCCATTGAGCAGAGGTGGTAATAGATATAAAATATTAAACAGAAAGTTAGTAGGTGGATTTTCACCCTCAATACCATCTCGCCTAAAGGGTTACATGAAACCTTAGGATTGATATGTTTTTTGTAATCATGCCAGGTTAAAATATTTTGAGTAATGTACTCTTCAATGTTCTAGTTGTTTGGTTGTGCTCTAAATTCAGGTGCGGATAAGTTGAGAGGTTTTAACGTTACTACAGTGTTATGCAGTTTGTTTTAATACTTCGGTGGTTGATCGCTATAACCACTCATGTTTTTATGTTTCTGTTGTTTTGCAGTATTGTATCATTACTACTAGCTGCTTAGCAGCCTGATGTCGCTGTTATACTCACAAGCAGACGCCTGCTGATGATGTCATGTGCTCCGTGACGTGGATGTCGGGTGCGCGATTTGGGCGGTCAGACGCCGGCATGCTGCAGGTGAGTAATGTATTGTTTGATTATTATGGCTATAAATGTGTGCATTGTATGTTGTTATTAGATCTATTGCTGTCCCTGACGAAGGGGGAGGCACCAGAACGTTGGACCATTTAAAGGACATTTATATTGCTGTTACTAAGCCTATTGAGTGTCGTCTTTCTTTGCTGATTGATATATATATATATATATATATATATATAATGTAATGAATGTCCGGCACTCCAAAAGAATAAATACAACAACTGGCCCAGGTGCCTGTCCTGAGATGCTCTCAAATATAGCCAAAAATCTGTGGGACGGCACTCCGGAATGGATAATAAATCACAATACCCCTTGTGGTTGTCAACCACAAGGGGTATTGTGATTTATTATCCATTCCAGAGTGCCGCCCCACAGATTTTTGGCTCTATATATATATATATATATATATATATATATATATATATATATTCATATATATATGGGACATACTGTACCACATAGCAAGTATATGTATAATGAAACACCTGTTCTGCATAGGGAAGCAGCTGGTAAACTAGAGGGTGGGCACATCCAAAAGCTCACAAAACAATAGTCACAAAACAAGAAATAGTGAACTGGCTCTGCAAAAACCCTTCTTTTTTCTAGGGTAATCCTGAATAGATGGTGCAGTCCTCTCACACTTTATCACAGACTGAAACGACCACACTTGCATAGTAATCCTGTCACATGTGCATCTTAAAGTATCTTTATAAAACAAGGAAACAGGGAAATCTCAGGATAAGGTGAATGTAGAAATTGGACTTACATCTGCGTTCTCTCACACATTCCCATAAAGGTATCTTTCAATAGAGACGGTCATGAAGGTGGAAGGGAGACGATCTTAATTTTCCAAAGTCAGGTAAAACTGAAGAAAAAATCTGCATCACCAACAAGTCCAACACAGGGTGTAAAGGGTCCCAGCCTATTCCACCAGTCTGCAGATCTGGAAAACAGGGGTCAACAAACACCCATGGTGACGCTGTGTAGATGAATATAGAAGGAGCGCGGTCTGTGGTAAGTCCGGCGATCTGCAGACTGATGGAATAGGTTGGGACCCTTTACACCCTGTGTTGGACTTGTCGGTGATGCAGATTTTTTCTTTTGTTTTACCTGACTTTTCATTAAATACTGCTTGCTTGGAAATTAAGATCGTCTCCCTTCCACCTTCATGACCGCCTCTATATGAAAGACATCTTTATGGGAATGTGTGAGAGAACGCAGATGTAAGTCCAATTTCTACATTCACCTTATCCTGAGATTTCTCTGTCTTATAAAGATGCCTTGAGATGCACATGTGACAGGATTACTATGGAAGTGTGGTCGTTTCAGTCTGTGATAAAGTGTGAGAGGACTGCACCATCTACTCAGGATTACCCTAGAATAAAGAAGGGTTTTTGCAGCGCTGGTTCACTATTTCTTGTTTTGTGAATACTGCACCACAGACCACATAGACAAAGCAAATGCATACGGTACATGAAAACTAAAAGTATGGGGGAACTGAACTTAAGACAATGTACAGTCTATAACTGCATTTTTGCTTTTTAAGCTGACTGTACTGGATACAATTAGGATATATGACTTCTAATATCTGTATCAAAGCAATTAAAAGCACTTGCTCGAGATGCACAGTTAGCAAAAGGGACATGTGAGTAGTCATTTGTAAGTCTACACCCACACATGTAGTTCATTCGGCCTTTGGAGAATATGCTTAACTTCACAGCAATCATAATGTAAATTATTTCTGTCTCAAGAAGTCCTGTACTGTATTACTGTTACCTAGTGGATGTTTTTGGTCTTTGTAGGTCACCTCATGTAACCTGTCTGCCCTGTATACAGGAATCACTAGCTGATATTTACAGGACAGAACTTGTATAGATGAAGATACAAATCTACATATAAAATATAATCCTATGACTGGATTTTACAACACAGGAGTCTATAGACACAGAGCAATTGGCGCCTTCATTGGGAAAGGGGGTAGATGTGTAGAGCCAGAGATGGCATAAGACAGGAGGAGAGAGAGTCAGAGTCAGGGGGGAAAAAGGCAATGCAGCTAGTGACCCAGAAAATGATGGCTCTATGATACAAATCATATGTAAGTATAGAACATAACTCTCCTTTATAATGGAGAATAGTGTATTTTTATATTCCTGTGTTATTAGTCTCAAAATGATGATGTATTGAAAGCAGATTTTACATCATACACTTCATACACAGACTCCCTTCGGGCAGACCACATCTTTTATAACGAGTCCCGTTGTCCAACAACCACCTTTTAAAACATTTCACTTGAACTAAAATTGTGTTGAAGAGAAAATAGAGGAGTAAATGTATTATCCTGCAAATTGCAGGCATCGGCAGGATCTCAGCAAGTCTGACCGATGTTTTAAAGCGGCAATCATTTACAAAAATAATTCCCTTTAAAACATTGTCCAGATTCACTGTGATGTCGCAGATGCCTGCAAATCTCAAGCTATTACATCTACCCCTTAGTATAATTGTGCCTATTTTGTAACACTGATATGTTTGCAGGACTGCATTGCAAGAGAATAGAAATATTCAGTGGTTTAAGCACCATCAAAAATAAAAGAATGTTAACTTACTATGTGAAGTTGTAAGTAGTCTCCCAAACCAGAAGCACTGTCCACTCGAAGTAACACTGCATCCTTCTGCTGTGTAGTGAAACCCACTGCAAGTCGGTCAGCTCTTGTACTTGGTCGGTCATTGGGGGGCCAGGTGTATGTGATGAGAGCACCTCCTTTCCCAAATATATATGTGGTACCAGCTAAAAGAAAGAGAGGGAAGATGCTGAGATTGCAGCAGCCTCTAAGGAAAAATTATTTGCATTAGACATTAATTTAAATGTTAAAAAAGAATATTGACGTGAAATCAAACAGCATAGGGAGAAGCTGCAGTAACAAACACAACCAAGCGAAGCTAGAGACATAGGGACATATATAATAACATGGTGTAAAGAGCAATGATGCTTACCAATAGAAACAAACCAGATAAATAGACTAATGATACAAATGAAAGCTAGTATCTGATTGGTTTGGACATGTGTTCTATAATTTTTTGTCTGAGGTTAGAGGAACAAAAAGCCTTTGGGAACATTTGTGCGATCACGGAATACACCAACTCAGTAAGCCAAGTGTAGTAGCAATAGCATGCAATTTGCAGCAAGAACCAAGACCAGGCCGATTTTGCCTTAAAAATTGCAGCTTTAAATTTCCCATCTAAATCATCAATTTCTCTGCCAATTTCCGCAAATCGTAGGCGATTACATTTGGCCCAATATGTCCAGTGTACACAATATAAATGTCAAACAGCAGTAAAGGAAAGTTTAGTAACAGACAAAAAGAACAAAGCTTATGTAAGTGGGAAAGTAAATGATGTTTTGTGCAGAAATACAAATGAATGGAAATAGATAGCTTTGCCAAACAGAGCACTACCCAGCAATGTGTGGTCTAAGCAGTGCCACCTGCTGGCCAGATGTGTTACAGTCGCATTGTTATTATTAAGAAAACCTGAACAGTTATTTCAATATCAGAAGAGGTCAAAATTATAATGGTCCTTCTGTTCACAATTCCTATCACTTACATTTAATGCACATACAGTACAATACGATTACACTGCTCTCATTACACAGCCAGCACTAAGCAATGTATTTTTTACCACTGCTTTCATCACAATAAATGCATGTCACTCCTCTATGTGTTCTATGCTAGTTCCCACTTACTATAATTCACTTCAAAAGGAAACATAACAATTATTATATAATCCTTTCATTTCTTTCATTTGGTAGATTATTTTTCTTAAGAAAAAAATTATATTTAAAAGCGGAATCGTTGGAACAATTATAACAAGCATATATGAGTCACAACAGGAGAGAAACTATTACGTTTCTCTAATCATGATTTCCTGAGCTAGCCTCTTCAAATAAAGCACATTAGTCTAATTATGAACAATCCAGAACGGTTACACATTTTAGTACAGGCCTGAAATTGTGCTGCATGATATTGCTGATAGTCACATGTAGACAGTTATGACATGTAGCTTCATACAACACACTATACTGTAGCTTGTACAAAGATACTGAATTTATGAAATGTATATCACCAGTGTAGCCAAAGGTGTATAGAGCCTGTTTCAAGATTCTATACTACACAGGGGGCGCCCATACAATTAGCTTTTTTTTTTTTTTACAAAACTAAAAATTAGAGGAAACAAACTTAATTAACCCTTTGCCTGGCACTAACGTATGAGATGCGACCACAGCCAGTAGTGCGTTACCTGACCGGGTCGCATCTCATACGTTAGTGCTGCTTCTCTGGATCCCTATCTGTAGTGGAGGAAATGCGTTCTGCACATGTGCAAAATGGATTTCCTTCTCCTGCTCAGACCCCCTTGGAGTGATGTGGCGGTCTGTGACCCAAATAAAACTTTTTTTTGACTTGGGGGGGAAGATATATATATATATAAAAAAATAAAATAATGTATAGTGACACATGGGGAGGGGGGTCTGGGGGCCCATGGTCACGGGGGGGGGGGGTAAGGGTGAGGGGGTGATAATATTGGGCAATGTTTTCAACTGAAGGGGCTATTTCTAATGGGGGTTTGGGAGGTGATTTTATAATGGGGGCATATGGACACCGAGGGGTTCAAAGCACCCCCTTGATATGTTTTTATTATATAAATATATTTTCAATACTGCATTTAAAACTTTATTAAATAAAAAAATTACAATTTCTGAGTAGTTTGTGGTAAAAAAAAATGAGTCAGTTAAGTGGTTACCAAACCAGACCAAATTCTTGTTTAATATGAACTACTCATGCTAGTAATGGAAGAATGCCTATGTGTTTTATGTGTAGTACTCAATATTTATCACTTGCTTTTTAGGGGTCCTTTTTACCAAATAAAATATGCGTGATAGTCCCTTAAACACCCATTTTGGGGGATACCTGCAAATAATAAGTATCCCCCGAGTCTACCATGGAGGGACCGCAGCAAAAATCTCCATATCTGCTGTGGTCTCTCCATTTCCGACAGCTGCCGCAGCCCCCGTCAGTCTCTATGGTGGTTGCGAAGCTGTCAGATTTACCAAGCTTCAGAATGCAAAGCATTTTGGAGTTTGGCCCTGGCAGGTAAAGTTATCTGAAGATGTCATTAGCTTGTTTTAGCCTATATGCTACATTTCGCAAAAATTACCAGGAGAGGGTTTCTCTGGAGTGTTCTCCGGCAGTGGCCAATGCATACAGTATGTGTGGTCAGCATGCACAGGAGACCCAGGGCCTGAATCAGACCCGCTCGCGAGCGCTGAGCGCTCGCAAGCGGATCGATGGTGGCCCAGTGCGCATGTGCACGACGGAGCCGGCTTCGTCGTGCGCATGCGCGAGACCTGGATAGCAACGGGCAAACCGTCACTCCGGGTCTCGTACCAAGGGGGGGCGTGCTGTCGGTGTTGAGTGACAGCACGCCCCCTTCGGTGGGCGGGCCAGGGGAGTGGCTGCCCAAACGGAGGCGTTCCCATGTGAACGCCTCCGTTTGGGGCCGGCCCCACTGACATCACGAGTGAGAGCCGAAATCTCTCTGGGGCTTGCGGCAACGAGACCCTACCACAAGGGTCTCGTCGCAAGCCCGATGGTCGCGATGGTCGACCATCGCGACCATCTTCCTGGCCGTACGCTATAGCTGTGGGCGGTCACCCACACCCATGAGGCTGCGCTGCTCCTCCAATCAGAGCTCAGCACATGCTCCTCTGACCCCTCTGCAGATTCATTACCCAGTAGTGCACTGCAGTGGTGAATCTGACTGCAGTGTGCTCCAGTCCCCTGCGTGTAGCTGACGGCTGGGTCAGTCACAGCCTTGATCACTGCCCGGCAAGCAGCTGCACTGTAACTACGCTAAACAAATTGCTCCGTAGGCCACGCCCTCCCGCAATAGCGGGCATGGCTACAAATCACCAGGGATTTCACCAAATCCCCGGCGGCCCTGTCTGAGCCTGTCTGTCGATGTCATGTCAGCAGGGATCTGCCCACCAATAACGGAAAAACTACTTAACTAAAGTAACTGAGAAAGACTCACTTCACAAATTGACAGTAACTGAGAAAGACTCACTTCATAAATTGGCATAAACAGTCTGAGGAAGTGGGCAGTGTGCCCGTGAAACTTTTACGCTAGAGTTTATGCTTACCCTATACTGAAGAGCCGTATGTGAAATGATGACCACCTTTCCGTATCACTGTATGATGAAATCCTAATATATTTAAGTCAAAGATGCATCTAAGATTTTATTGTTAGAACTGTGCCTTAAAGAGGTCTTTGGTTTCCTCTTCCTTTTGGGCAGCAAACACTAATGATTGATTGGATTGTTCCTACAGTGAGAGGGCACGAATCACTCCCTTCCAAAGCTACAGTAGTTGCAACAACTTGTTTGCAGCCTATTTTCATCAATAACCAGAATCACAGCTAATATTAGTGTCAACCTATGTATGAACTGAAGTGTGAAGCACATAGCACATACATAATGACTGTAATCACAATATACTGTATGTGCCTCACAGAAGCAGTTGTACTGGTATTAATAATTTATCCTGTTTGTTATATCTATGTTAAAGTGCAAAAATCTTTTTTTTAAAATTAGCAATTCGCTACTCCTTAAATAGGAGTATCATCTATAGAGATGAAGGAAGTTGTGTTGGCACTTTGCACAAATTAATGTTCCGGCAATACAAGTCATGTCCGCAACGTGTGTTTCATTTATGCATTTCACATAAATGATAGTCTAATAGAGTCAATGACCTTTATTCCAGGAGGAACAAAACTGGCAGAGGTAACCGTAGTCAAATTGGTAATCTAATGTGGCACGAGCATTCATTGTATACCCTGAATTCAGAAGAGCCGATGATGATGCCACATTTGCGTGCAGGTGTGTACCAGTGGCATATATCTCAGATTTACGTTAGGCATATGTCACATACACTTACGCCCATGCTTATTACCATTTATATTGTTTGCAAAATGTGTATTTGCTATTAGGTTTCAAAGGGGGATAAAAAAAACGTCTCTAATACATCAAATACAACTTTTCCATCTTGTGTATAGGAAAAAATAAATTATATGCACGTAAACAACTATATATAATCAATGCACAAACAAGGAAGTGAGAACCTAGTAGCACCAGTGGGGCATTCATCATTGATTCACTAGTGCTGGCGGCCACCATCACCAAGTACTTGTACCTGCCCTCAACCACCCGCATATAATACAGCTGTCATATATATGTGTTTGTGCATCATTCTGCATGTGCTTACAAGTGCGCAACAGGCCGTCACTATACTTGGACTATACTAGTACGCATCTTACATACCTCCGCCATCACATCTATTCAGATGTAAAGGGTGGGTGGGTTAAGTGACAGTATCATACCAATCTGCATTGGCGCTTATGCTTGAGGTTGGTTTTTGGGATTTGTGCAAAGCGATGTAATGCAAACTGACTGAGTTCTCACTGCATCAGCCCCAAAGTAACCTACAGTAAACACATATATATCCAATGGTTTACAACATATCCTACCATTGAGGCCTACGGATAGGAATGGTAAATATACCTAAATAAGCACTTTTACTTTGGGCCTATGAATTAATTAAAAACACCTTCTAATATCCCAAGCATTGACTGTTGTCCCATAAAAGGCCATTTTCAACAGTCTGTACTGCATATTGGGAACCAGGCAACCTCAAAAAAAGATTTTGGCACTCCTCTGGTTATGCAACTTTGTAATGTTGGTAAATTATGAAACATTAATTTAAGAAAACAGTGAATATTTGAGTAATGACATTGAAGACATTGATCAATTGAATTTAATTTTAAATGGTGTATTAAATTGTACTTGATAATAGTAATTCCTTTGCTTACGGTTATTAATTATTGCTTTTAGGAGCTGAAATAGATCTTATCACCCTGGAAAGGTATGTGCCAAAACATTAGGAAAGTTACAGCTATCACCTTACTAGAATATGCTTGCTGTGCTTATACGTACTTAAGAAAATAATCTTAAGGACTTCTTGACACTCTATTTGCTTAATTCATCTAAATCCGTAATCCCGCTAAAATGGAAGTCTTAGCATTCCCCACCAACAGTGACTATCATGTGATAAACATTTAGTTTGCAGCAAATCTAATTCTGAACACTCTAGTGACTACTTCATTTCCTCCTGACATGGGTATTTAGAAAGAAAACAATGCATTTCAGAGAGACTTTAGTTTTGAACCTGAATGACCCACACTTTTTACTACTGCATTGTTTAATCAGTGTCTCTACTATTATTCTCTTGTTGTATTGATCCCAATACAGAATACAGTGAAGGAGGGAGAGGAGAGTGAAACATTAAGAACCTGTAAAAAATGGGTTGTTTGATTTAAATGACATGTAAGAATGATTGTGTAGACTGACGGACACCAATGTGATCATCGGCCCATCACTTTTGGCAAGCATGTATTGTACTATTAGGATAAATGGCTCTTCCCACTCATATACAGTGGATTTAGGGCCTGATTCAAAGATGGATGCTGATGCAATCGCAACTGCGATCTCTCAAAGATCGCTATTGTGTAAATATGCTAATGACTCACCTGCCATCTAATGCTTAGAGACGCCCACTGAAAGCATCTCACATCCGCCGCTCATGCACAAAACCAGAAACATTAAACACAGATCAGGCGTCCATCAGCCTTCTGAGTAAGTCTAAGCTGCCGCAGAGGGCTCATCTGCCGCTCGTAAGAATGCAGTGGCTAGCTTATGCATGCCCAGAAAACAGTGTTTAAACGATACGACACGTCTGCGGTTTTTCTAATCACGACTGTTACTAAACGCTGACTACCTGTCACTCACCTTACGAGTGAATCATCTGTGCGAGATCGCAATCGCAATTCAGTCACTGCACAGTACGGCTTACACAAATGCGCAATGGTAAACAATTGCTCAATCTCTGAATCATGCCCTTGGCACATGTGTTATTTGCACCTAGTTACAGAACTCTGTTAGCATCATCACTAAGTGCACTAACATTTGCTTTTTCTTGTTCTTATCATGGTAACATTAATATATCATTTCCTTATTATTAGTTTGTATGAAGCTGCACATGCATATACTATTCTATTGCTCATACTGACGTCTGTCAGTGATGTATTTTACTAATCCTACTGCAATAGTATTACAAAGTGATGAGCCTGTGAGGTAGAATCAGAAGCTTATTGAAATCAATGATGCCCAGTGGAATGAGTAAAACATAAGAATGAAGTCCATAGTTTGTTAATATTATTGATCACTGCTTGCCATCTAAGCAACAACAAATACATATGAAGTATTGTAGCTTCCACCTCCTTCCCACTGCTTGAGATTATCACTTATCCAGAGAGCACCTAGCACATTTATATAGCTTCTTTATTAAATACACATTACTGGCTTTCCTTCCGCCCCCACATCCTTTGCTTCATCCAGCTGTGGGAACACTGTAAACAGATGTTGCAAGTCATCTTAGAGATCACAGTCTGAGGAGTGAGTGGGTGAACATAAATTAACCTCTCTTTTACCACTAATATCAGAATGTCAAACAACTGCACAGCACGCTTCATCTCTGTTTAGAGAATTATCAATTAAGCAGATATTCCTGGCACAACACTGCAGTTTGTCTCTCACCATATCATGCAGTGTCACTTCTGCAGTGTTACTGTACATTAATCTATACTGTGTTGATCACCTAAGCTGCAATATGGGCTTTAGGGCTAGTAAATCAACCTGCAAGAGTCAATGGGTGGGACATGACTACAGCTGGAAGCTTAGATCTGAAAATGTTGGTTGGTTGGTCGAGGCAATGCATACACTGTCAGATGGGGCCGACCAATAATTGTATCGATCGGACATGTTGGAAGATTTCTCATGCCCAACTGTCCGATCATCGTTTATCGGTCACATTCATACACTATGCAATTATCGGCGAATTTGTTTGATAATTGCAATATGTATGCCTGACAGTAGTGAAGTAGTGAATAGGATGAAATCCAGACACAGGTAAGTTCTTACTGTACATTTCTTTTCCTACTGCTACTAGGGATGAGTGGGTTCGGATTTCTGAAATCCGAACCCCACCGAGCCCCCCCCATCCGAGCCAGATCCGAGTCAGGTTCGAGTTTTCCCGCCTGACTCGGATCTGAAATCATCATCCCGTTGTCGGATTTTCGCGGGTTTTGGATTCAATAAAAGGTCCCCGCGTCGGCGCCATTTTTCACTCTGGCTGTGGACAGTGAAGAGGGAGGGTGGGTGGGAGTTGTGCTGCTGTTGTCCATAGGGGCTGTGTCCACTCCACAGTCCATAGGGGCTGGCTGGACTGTGTTGTATAGTATCCATTAAAGGCTGTAGTCCTAAAGGGGTGCTGTAGTGTTGCCCTGGGTGTGCTCTGTCCATCAGTGGTGCTCCCCCAAGTGCAAAAAAAAATATTTTTCTGTTTGTGTGCGCTGTAGCCGCACGTGCATTAACAAAGTAGCGCCAAGCATGCGCCTGTGTCATAAGTAAAGGGCCGGCTGGCTTGTCTGTTAAAGGGTGGTGTAACCCCCAGAGTGCGCTCCAAAAAAAAAATATATATATTTTTCTGTGTTTGTGACTTGTGTGCACTGTAGCCGCATGTGCATCAACAATGTAGCGCCAAGCGTGTGCCTGCGTCTTAACTAAAGGGCCGACTGGTGGGTCTGTTGAAGGGTGGTGTAACCCCCAAAGTGCGCTCCAAAAAAAAAATATATATATTTTTCTGTTTGTAACTTGTGTGTGCTGTAGTCGCACGTGCATCAACAAAGTAGCGCCAAGCGTGCACCTGTGTCATAAGTAAAGGGCTGGCTGGCTCATCTGTTGATGGGTGGTGTAACCCCCAAAGTGCGCTCCAAAAAAAAAAAAATCTTTTTCTGTGTTTGTGTGCGCCTTAGCCACACGTGCATCAATATCACATAAATGGAGGACAAAAATTTGTCCGATAAAAATAAAATAGGTAAAGATCAAGAACCACTTCCTCCTAGTGCTGAAGCTGCTGCCACTAGTCATGACATAGATGATGAAATGCCATCAACGTTGTCTGCCAAGGCCAATGCCCAATGTCATAGTAGAGAGCATAGAAAATCCCAAATGGCAAAGTTCAGGAAAATGACCTTAAAAAATAAATTTAAATAATCTGAGGAGAAACGTAAACTTGCCAATATGCCATTTACGACACGGAGTGCCAAGGAACGGCTAAGGTCCTCCCCTATGTTCATAACTAGTGGTTTAGCTTCACATGATGATGGAAGCCCTCCTCCCGCTACAAAAATCAAACGATTTAAGCTGGTAAAAGCACAGCAAAGAACTGTACTTTCTAATTCTAAAAAGTTATCACAAATCCCCATGGAGAGTCCAAGTGTGGCGACGGTTGCGATGCCTGACCTTCCCAACACTGGACGGGAAGAGATGGCTCCTTCCACCATTTGCACTCCCCCTGCAAGTGCTGAAAGGAGCACCCACAGTCCACTTGCTGATATTCAAATTGAAGATGTCACTGTTGAAGTACAACAGGATGAGGATATTGGTGTAACTGGCGCTGAGGAGGAAGTTGACGAGGAGGATTCTGATGGTGAGGTGGTTTGTTTAAATCAGGCACCGGGGGAGACAGTTGTTGTCCGTGGGATGAAAAAGCCCATCACAGCCATGCCTGGGCAGAAGACCAAACATTCCACCTCTTTGGTCTGGAAATATTTATATCCAAATCTGGACAACAACTGTCTTGTCATATGTACCATATGTAAAGGTGGAATAAGTAGGGGTAGGGACGTTAACCACCTAGGAACATCCTCCCTTATACGTCACCTGCAGCGCATTCATAAAAAGTTACTGTCAAGTTCAGAAACTGTGGCTAAGACCGTAAGCAGTCCAGGGACACCTAAATCCCTTTGTCCTGTTGTATCCAAGCGCCTGCAAACCACACCGTCAACTCCCTCCTCGTCAATTTCCTCCTCAGTCAGGATCGGAAGTAGTCCTGCAGGCCATGTCACTGGCATGACTGACTCTCCTATCCGGGATTCCTCGGAAGGATCCTGCATTGCTACGCCTACTGCCGCCGCTGCTGCTGTTGCTGCTGGGAGTCCTTCATCATCCCAGAGAGAAAGTAGGAACACCAATACTTCTTTTACTAAGCAATTGACCCTCCAACAGTCCTTAGCGAGGAGGATGAAGTACGACAGCAGTCGTCCTGAAGCAAAGCGGATAACTGAGGCCTTGACAGCTATGTTGGTGTTAGACGTGCGTCCGGTATCCGCCATTAGTGCAGTGGGATTTAGACAATTGATGGAGGTAGTGTGTCCCCGGTACCAAATCCCATCTAGATCCACTTCACTAGGCAGGCGATACCGAGAATGTACAGAGACATCAGAAAAAGTGTCCTCAGTGTCCTAAAAATGCAGTTGTACCCAATGTCCACTTAACCACGGACATGTGGACAAGTGGAACAGGGCAAACTTTGGATTGTGACAGCCCACTGGGTAGATGTATCGCCTTATGCAGCAACAACAGCAGCGTCACCAGTAGCAGCATCTCAGAAACGCCAGCTCATTCGCAGGCTAAGCTGTGTATCACCGGTTTCAGTAAGAGGCACACCGCCGACAACCTCTTAGAGAAACTGAGGGAAATCATCGCCCAATGGCTTACCCCACTGAGACTCTCCTGGGGATTTGTGATATCTGACAATGCCACCAATATTGTGCGGCCATTACATCTGGGCAAATTCCAGCACGTCCCATTTTTTTTCTCACACAATAAGGGCCTCATTCAGAGGCGGTCGGAGGATGCAAGCAGTCGCTCAGAAACTGGGCGGCCACTTGCATCCTGACCGCCCACCTCTGTCGCGGTCGTTAACCCACAGCCTAACACCCACAGCTCTAACAACCGCTCCGGTGATGGTCGCAACATCGCGACCATCGGGGCTTACGATGAGACCCTAGGGTAGGGTCTCCCTTGTCGTAAGCCCCGGAGAGCTTCTGGCTCTGTCAGAGCCGGAAGCTCTCCACTGACATCACTAGTGATGTCAGTGGGGCCGCCCCCAAATGGTAGGCGTTCCCATGGGAACGCCCCCGTTTCGGCTGCCACCCCCCCGGCCCGCCTTCCAAACGGGGCGAGCTGTCAATCAACATCGACAGCTCGCCCCCTTTGGATCGAGACCCGCTACGAATGTCGCTGTCGGACGTAGCGGGTCTCACGCATGCGCACGACGGCGCCGGCGCCGTCATGTGCATGCTCTGTGGGGGGCCATTGACCCAGTCCGAGCGCATCGGCGCTAACGACCGGGTCTGAATGACCCCCTAAATGTGGTGGTGCAGAATTTTCTGAAAAACGTCGGGCGTGCAGGAGACACTTTGGTGGCCAGAAAAATTTCTGCCCACTTTCACCATTCAGCGACTGTGTGCCGAAGACTTGAGTGCCAGCAAACACTCTTGAACCTGCCCTGCCATCACCTGAAGCAAGAGGTTGTGACGCGGTGGAACTCAACCCTCTATATGCTTCAGAGGATGGAGGAGCAGCAAAAGGCCATTCAAGCCTTTACATCCAACTGTGAAATAGGCAAAGGAGGGGGTATGCACCTGACTCAAGCGCAGTGGAGAATGATTTCCGTGTTGTGCAAGGTTCTCCAGCCCTTCTAACTTGCCACACGTGAAGTCAGTTCAGACACTGCCAGCTTGAGTCAGGTCATTCCCCTCACAAGACTTTTGCAGAAGCAGCTGGAGAAAGTGATGGAGGAGTTAAGATGGAGTGATTCCGCTCGGTATGTGGCACTTGTGGATGAAGCCCTTCATTCGCTTTGCCAGGATTTGAGTGTGGTCAATCTATTGAAATCAGACCACTACATTTTGCCCACCGCCGCTCGATCGTAGGTTTAAAGCCTACGTGGTGTCTCTCTTTCCGGCTGACACAAGCCTGCAGAGGTGCAAAGACCTGCTGGTGAAAACACTGTCAGCTGAAGCGGAACGTAACACGTAAACAGCTCCTTCTTAATTTTCTCCAGCAACTGGGGCAGCCAGGAAACAACTTAGGTATCCTAAGCAACCTGCTGGCGGTGATGCAGGGCAGACAGGACCAAGTTTGGACATCTAGTCCGGACTGAAGGACCTGGCAACAATTTCTGACATGTCTACTGTCACTGCATATGATACTGTCACCATTGACAGAATGGTGGAGGGTTACATCAGTGACAGCATCCAAGTAGGCATGTCAGACAGTCCGTACCTGTACTGGCAGGAAAAAGAGGCAATTTGGAGGCCCCTGTACAAACTGGCTCTATTTTACCTAAGTTGCCCCCCATGCAGTGTGTACTCCGAAAGGGTGTTTAGTGCAGCCGGGAACCTTGTCAGCGAAAGGCGTAGGAGGTTGCTTCCACAAAATGTTCATCAAAATGAATTATCAACTCTTCCAGGGAGACCAGCCTCCAGAAAGTACAGAGGGACCTGTGGTGGTGGATTCCAGCGGGGACAAATTAATACTCTATGAAGATGAGGATGTACACAACACTGAAGAGGGTGAGAAATCGGTGGATGAGGAGGATGAGGACGACATCTTGCCTCCGTAGAGCCAGTTTGTGCAGGGACAGATTAATTGCCAGCTTGTTTTGTGGGGGCCCAAATGAACCAATCATTTCAGCCACAGTCGTGTGGCAGACCCTGGCGCTGAAATGATTGGTTTGTTAAAGTGTGCATGTCCTGTTTATACAACATAAGGGTGGGTGGGAGGGCCCAAGGACAATTCCATCTTGCACCTCTTTTTTTTCTTTGCAATATGTACTGTTTGGGGCCTAGTTTTTCACACTGCCATCCTGTCTGCCACTGCAGTGCCACTCCTAAATGTGTTTGTGCCGCCCACTTGTGTAGTATAGCATAGTCATCCAGCTACCTCAGTGCAACCTTTTGGCCTAAAAACAATATTGTGAGGTGTTCAGAATAGACTGAAAATGAGTGGAAATTAATGTTATTGAGGTTAATAATAGCATAGGAACAGAAAAAACCCACAAATTCTGTGATTTTAGCTGTTTTTATGCTTTTTTCCAAAAAAATACAGATCCAAAACACAAAACCCAGAACCCAAAACACGGAAGGGTGGTTTTGGCAAAACCAATCCAGATCCAAAACACAAAGAAAGATCCAGATCCAAAACCAAAACACAAAAAGTGGCCGACGCACACCCCTAACTCCTACACAGTCTCCTGTCCGCAGGATTATTTGTCAACTTGTTATTCCCATCGAAAACAGGGCAATAAATAATAATAATAATACTTTATTGTCATTAACAGCACAAGTGATGTCAATGAAAAAAACATACAGCACTATACCCATAGTAAAACGGGCAGCAGTTACACTACTATTAAAATAATAAAAGAGGAAAACATCATAACAGCATTTGTCTAGTTGGCCCTACGATGCTTTGACATATGCAACAGGATTGTAGTACATTTATCTCCTTCTTGCTTTCAAATATAAAATTAAACTTAGTTTCAGTCCCTCTTCAGACACTTGCTATTTTCTGTAGGCATTATGCCCATGAGTCGCATTTTGTTTTACAAGCACCTCATTCATGCTTCTAGGAGTATGTCTAGACCTTACACCAGTGATGGTAAAATCTAAGGTTAGATTTAGATTTCCTGGTGACAAAGAATTCGGCATGTACAGGCTTAAGGAACAAGTTTACCATTCTAAACTGCAGCTCTAAGAGACATCTTCTGGGGGGATACAGTCAAAATGCTGATGAGGCCGGGAAGCAATCTGACAATATCCCGGCGTCTAAATACCAACACGGGACTAAAGACAGGTGTCGATATCCCGACGCCGGAATCTAGACAGATGGCTTCCTGAACTAAGGTAAGCCGCGCAGTGTTAGCGCTTAGCGATGGGGTGAAAGGGTTAGGTTTAGGGACCACCCCGGGAGAGTTAGGTTTAGGGTGCGGGGAGGGGGGTTAGGTTTAGGCACCCCTGGGGGGAAGTTAGGGTTAGGCACCACCCCGGGAGGGACAGGGTTGGACTGGCCCACAGGGGTACAGTGGAGATCCCCAGTGGGCCCCACTGCCTGAGGGCCCATCCTCCTCCTTTAGGTGTCAGGTTCCATTAGATGGTCAGATACCTGGTGGAGTAGTACCACTGATCAACATAATGGCTTGGTTCCTTTGTATAGAAAGTACAAGATTTGCCTAATGGTTAGCCAAGCATCTGTGGTGGCTGGCCACACCCCCTGTGGTGCCTGGCCACACCCCTTAAGCATGGGACCCTACCACTGCATTCCCCCGGTGGGCCCTTCATGCCACAGTCTGACACTGGGGAGGGATAGGTTTAGGGTGCAGGGAGGGGGGTTAAGTTTAGGCACCCTCGTGGGGAGCTTAGGGTTAGGCACCACCCAGGGGAGGTTAGGGTTAGGCACCACTGAGGGAGGGTTAGGAAGAGAGGGTTAGGGTTAGGGGTGGGAGAGGGGAGGGTTAGGATACTCACCAGCCCCAGTTGAGATCTTCAGCGTTCAGGCTTGCGGCCTCGGGATTTAGTCAGATGGCTTCCCGGCCATCAGCATTTCATACCCAACCTCTTCTGGGAACTGTTTGGAGATTCTTATATACATTGGGTTGGAAATTGAGTTGCATGTCAGCCCCACATTAGAAACCTGGAACCATCTCCAGGTCAGGTTGTAATCAATTAGTTTGAAAAGAGACTGGACTGGGCTCATCCTGTTCTGCATCCACAAGTACAGTTTGTGCTTTATGTTGGGGTACATTACTTAGGTTAGATGCATTTTAAGGAACATATCCAGAAAAGTGTAAATATGTGCTCCTACAGTATTTAAGAGTGCCTAGGAGGCTACATAATTTTGGTCCAAGATGATCCCAGCTTAATTTGGATACTAGCCATAAGGCTATCAAAAGAAGCCTAAGGAAGTTTAAAAAAGATACCTGGATCTTGAGGACCTTTTCTTGCTGTGTGTCCTTATATTAGCAGGACATTGTGCAACTGTCTGATATGGATGTTAATATATTTTTGTTTTAACATTAATTTTTATTGCATTGTTTGTTTTTTACAAATAAAAAAGTAGGGGTACAGAAAAACAAAAAAGCATGGGTAGAGAGAAAAAAAACATATGGGGATACAGGCAGAAATCATTCAGAAAAGAAAAGACAAGTCATTGCATTTAATCGAGAAAACAGAAAACAAATCAGAGTCAGTATACGGCATATACACATAATAGAGGATGCTCCACAACTACAATAGATAAACCAAAATATAAAACATATCAGAACCTTGGGGTATCAGTTTGTGTTTATTGGAAGGCATGGACCCACTGTAATAAATTCATGCCAGCTGAACCAGTTCGAGTTCGCAGAGGGAGAGTATGGAATTTTAAAGTTTCCATCAGGAAACTATAATTTATTTTAGTCTTTATCAAAGAAAGGGGGAGAGGTTTATCCCGCTTCCAGAACTGAGCAATGGCTGCTCTGGTAGCAACTAGCAATAAGTACATGGCCTATAAAATACCTATGGTTAATTGGGACATCATCCTGGAATATATGTAAAAGAGCAGTGGGTGGGGTCAAAGACAGCCTCAGTCCAGCAACTTTCAGGGTTAGATTCTCTGCTTTCAACCAGAGGGGGCTTATAATAGGGCAAATACAAAAAATATGGAAGATCTCACCAATTTGACCACATGCACGCCAACATAAACTAGATTGGGAAGGCCAAATTTTGTGTAGTCTATCTGGGGTCAAATAAATGCGATAGAGTAATTTCATATACATTTCAATATGTGAAATACATCTAGACATTTTAAATATAGAGGAGAATAGTTGGGACCATATATGCGGATCAAGACATACATTTAAATGGAGTTCCCATTTAATAATAGCTGGTATCTTATTAGGCTCTTCTGCAGTGAGTATTAGAGAATACCAAAAAGATATGCCTCTTTTGCGGGAATTTGAAGATATACGTGAGAAAACATGAGAAGAGATCATACCAATCGAGCCTACCACGTGTGGGTTGGATTGAATCCAGTGCCTGACTTGAAGAAATTTATAGAAATCTCTAGAGGGAATAGAGAAATTAGCTTGTAATTGGGCGAAGGAAAGGAGGGTATTATTTATAAAGAGGTCACGGAGGGTGTGGATACCATTGAGGTGCCAGGAGAATAAAGCTAAATTCGGAATTAAATAAAATAAGCCCAGAATAGAAAGGGATTTTAGGTTAAATTGTAGCAGAGTAGATAGGCTATCCCACGCTTTAAGAGAGGCTAATGTCACCCTGGACATAGATTTTAAAGAGGATCTAGAGCTGGGAGGAATCCAGAGTAAGTCGCAAAGGGGGAATTTGCCTAGCATATCGCTTTCCAGCCTAACCCAAGGTTTAGGATTAAGAACATTTGACCAATCACTAAACTGATCAGCCAAGCACGCAGCCTGATAAAATGCTAGGTTGGGGTAAGCCAAACCTCCTGACGATCTAGGCATCATTAAATATTTCTTAGCAATCCTGGCTCTCTTATTATTCCAGATATATTTGTTCAACACTGCATTAAATCTATTCAACCATGAGGGAGGAAGGGTCCCAGGAATTGATCTAAATAAATACATAAGTATTGGAAGAAGAGTCATCTTAACGGCCGCCATTCTGCCTGTCCAGGAAACCTCATGGTTCATCCAATATTTTGTAAAGGCACTAAATTGATTCAACAGAGGGCCATAATTATATTCAAGAAGAGTGACTTCTTTAGCTGTCAAAGAGATACCCAAATAACGTATAGACTGTGATTGCCAGTTATAATTATAACGAGATTTAAGGGAATACAGGAGTTGGGATGGGACATTTATTGCTAGTACTTCCGTTTTAGATGCGTTTAATTTATAGTATGAGGCCACAGAATAATCCTGAAGCAGCTGTTTTAAATTTGGGAGAGAAGTTTCCGGGTGTGTTACAAACAGAAGAACGTCATCCGCGAAAAGGCAGATTCTATGTTGTGACCCATTTATAAGAGGTCCATGAAGGAGGGGGGTGGTACGGATATATTCTGCAAGAGGTTCTATGTCTAAAACAAAAATTAAGGGAGATAAGGGGCAACCCTGTCTGGTACCATTACTTATAGGGAACAAAGAAGACTGGAAACCATTGCAACAAACACGTGCTCCAGGTGAACTATAAAGTGCAAGAATGGCATCTAAGAACCATCCCGAAAAATCAAATTTGGAAAGTACAGTCTTCATAAATCCCTAATGTAACCTATCAAAGCCTTTCTCGGCGTCTAATGAAAGCGCCAGAAGCAGGTCCCCTACCCAAGTAAAATGTTCAGTGATATTCAAGGCTCTTCGTGTGTTATCTGGAGCTTGTCGGCCCAACACAAAGCCCACCTGATCTGGGTTAATTAAATCAGCGGCGGATGATGTTAATATTTTTAACTTGCATATACAGAAGTCTGTGGAGAGCATTGCTTTTGTACATGAAAATATACCAAGTCTTATCCAGAACAAAATTAAATTACTGTATATTGTAGGTGGTAGTTTGCATACATGATGTCAGCAATTCGCAACAGTGTATTGGAGGAGATCTCTGTGATCTGGAATGATGGTGTTCCAAATGGTTTTTCCATCCATTGAGGCCCCTTTCATAACCATAGTGAGTTACCGGCAACAGAAATCTTGGGACCCGGTACACTTATATTTTTGGGGCCCACATCCCACACTGTGCTTCCAAATCAAATTATATGCTGCAAAGTGCCCCCAAATCACAGTATATGCCGTACTGTACTACAAAAATACCCAAAGGTACAGAAGTGTTTTATATCTTATTTTAAATAAGGTTATATGAGACAACTTCCAGCTGCAAATTTTCTAGTTGCACACCTCTGTTTCATAGCCTAAACAGTCACAAACCTATGTATGGTGAACAAACTGTGTGGAGACCTGCAGAAGGTCGGATCACTGGCCGGTTTGTAGTGTCTATCTGTGTCTGCTGTATCATACTACAGTATTTTCCCCCGTCATTATGGCATCTATGGGGGAGAACTTCAAGAAGCTGACCGGCCCTGGCCGCAGCAGATATTCGGGTGGGAGGAGGAATAGGACTGAATCAGCCATTGGCACTATATCCATGTAGGAGCTGGCCATTAATACATCAGAGCCGGCCCTGCCAACAGCCTCTGCATGGTTGGGAGGAGTTGCCTAAGCTGTTCACCGCAGTGCTGCTGCACACTTGTAGAAAGTGAAGTATCCGCAGTGTAGACTAGGTAGCTCAGCTGGCAGTTATTTTCATGGGGTGGACTGTGCCAGGACCCCTCGGAAGCTCAGGGCTTGGTACACATTTTCCCCTAGTCCCCCTCCCCGTCACCAGGCCTGGGTGTGTAGTGGATTTTATAATGTACTGGGGGTGCTATACTGGAGCATAATCTGAACTGGGGCACTGTAATGTGGCATTATATAAACTGCGGGTACTGTAATGGCACATGATGAACTTGGGGCAGTATAGTGTGGCATAATATGAACTGTGGGCACTACAACGTGGCATAAATTAACTGGGGCACTACACTGTGGCATAATATAAACTGGGAACACTACACAATGGCATACTATGTACTGGGGACATTCTGTTATAATATGACCTTGATGGAATATGTAGCGTAATGTGTACTGACAGCACTATAGTGTAACGTATGGTGAACTGGGGACACTACAATGTGGCATAATATGAACTGGGGCAGTGTGTGGTATAATGTGAACTAAGGCACTACTATGGTGCATAACATGAACTAGGGCATTACCATGTGGTATGAAGTGAACAAGAGCACTACATGAATAACTGCGGAGAGAGATGTCTCTCTAGAAACAATGGGACAGGGGCCCCTTTAAAATGTAGCTTTTGGGCCCACAAAGTTCTGGCTGTTTGCATACGTAATCTGTAGCCATGGAATAAAAGGATGCAGATATAGATCAATAATCACCGCTGCTACAGTAATTGTATTCATTAATATTACCTGTGTAGCTCTACAATCATATACTTTCCTAATTTATAATACTGAAGGTTCATTGTAAAAATGATTGTTCATTGTAAAAAACATTTATCTTAAACTTTCAAAGATGTATTCAGCATTATGAAAGGCTGCTGTATTATTACTATATGTTTTTTTCTGTATAATAGTTTCCATTCTAACAAAAACAAACAAAAAACATAATAGGTTAACTTCTCTACCTAATAGAATTCTCCCCAGTTAATTAGTAGCCCCTGTTGTGAGCACAGAGATGTTGGGAGGAGAAGTTCTCCTTTAATTAAAAAATGATAACAAGCTCTAATTTCACATGGAAAAGAGGAGGAGGTGATCAGAGGCGACAAGAAAGCAGGGAAATGCCATATATAAAAAATAAAAAAGCAGAAAGCGATACAGAGAGAAAAACATAACAAGACAGAAAGATGTGATGGGCAGGAGTATACACATTTCCACTTAAAGTGTTAATGACCATTAATACAAGAGCAGGCACAGTATGCAGGAAAGACAGAAGGAGGAGAGCAATTTATCTTGTAGTGACCTCTAAAGTAGAGCTGGAGAGAAGAAACAGGGAATGTAGAGAGAAACGGAAATGAATAAAAGACGATAAGGGGTGGTTGAGCAGTTATAGAATATGAACCGACGTGTAAAGAAGGAGATGTAAAGTGGGACAGGATGTTATATTTTCTTATGCAGCCCAACAAATGATAAATAGCAGAGTCATGAGCAGAAGAGGTAGATAAAGATAAAATGAGTGAACAAAGAATAGGAGGCAGCTACATTAGGAAAACGCCTGAACAATGATAAAGGCACAAAGGGGGTCATTTGGAGTTGAATGTAATAGATGCCCATTTGCTTAAGCACAAATATGTCGTACATGTACGTTTCCTCATCTATATTTAGTCACCTATCTGAAGATACATGCAGCCTTAGACTGCCATTGCATTGGAACATCCCTGGTCTGCCTCTCCAAGCACAATCTTATGCTAGTGGCAAATATGCTCAGAATACCAGCACAAATAGGAAAAATGACTAAAAACAGGTCTGGTTACTGCGCTTACTAAAGACGGCAGTTACAGAGCTGCTGCAGTGTAGATAGGAAGAAATGGCCTCCAACTATGTTTATGTAATGAGTAAAATCTATAGTCATCTAAAGCTCAACAGTAAGCAATACCATTCACCATCTGTATAACATTGTCTCTGTGTTATAGCACAATGTGCACTTATTTTACACTTAGGAGCAAATCCAGAAAAAAGAGGCTGATGCAGAATTGAATGTACTGTAAGTCGGCCAGAACTGCTTCTATGTTGTGTGCTGGTAATGAAGGGCCTGATTCATAGATGGTTGGTAATGTAGCCACATTCACTAGCAGTTGTGGGCAAATGTCCTTTTTGCTGGATGGTGCGATGGAGTGTGCAAGTGTTGGGACACTCACTTGGTCTGTGCAATTGTTTGCAATGGAGATTGTAAACACATCCAACATCGACACAACATTGCTTGCACCACAGACATTTGTGGTAACCTAGGGTCTTACTCTAGCTACTCTCCTCACATCCAACTAAACAAGTCCTCTGAAGAGATGGATTTGCTATTGGGAAAGCAGCAATTCCCAGACACAGCCGTGACACTCCCGTAACATTCCTATGATATGGCCACTATTTGCATTCACTTTAGGTCACCTTCCAGTCTCAAACCTGAAACACCCAGGGATAGCAAACCCCTTCTCATGTGCTAGCGATGCCATATGCAATTGTGAACTCCATAGAACACTTGGGTTTGCACGTGCGCAATAGCGGATTTCTGAAATTTGCACAGTAGCAAAACATTGCTCAGCTGTGGAAACCAGCACTGCATCCATCTGTGAATAAGGAACTAAATGTGCATATTTGACAGTATGCATCTCTGCAGCCACATCGCCCCTATCAATACACATACAGGTCAGGGACACGCTGTACATTATGTGTAGGTAGAAGCAACTAAAATATGTATCTCTGCAGCCGCAATGCCCCTATCAATACACATACAGGTCAGGCACACGCTGTAGATTATGTGTAGGTAGAAGCAACTACAATATGTATCTCTGCAGCCGCATCGCCCCTATCAATACACATACAGGCTAGGCATACGCTGTACATTATATGTAGGTAGAAGCAACTAAAATATGCATCTCTGTAGCAGCATCGCCCCTATCAATACACATACAGTTCAGGCATACGCTGTACATTATGTGTAGGTAGAAGCAACTAAAATATGTATCTCTGCAGCCGCATCACCTCTAACAATACACATACAGGCCAGGCATACGCTGTATATTATTTGTAGGTAGAAGTAACTAAAATATGCATCTCTGCAGCCGCATCGCCCCAATCAATACACATACAGGTCAGGCATACGCTGTATATTATGTGTAGGTAGAAGCAACAAAAATATGTATCTCTGCAGCCACAACGCCCCTATCAATACACATACAGGTCAGGCATACGCTGTACATTATGTGTAGGTAGAAGCAACAAAAATATGTAAATATGTATCTCTGCAGGCGCATCACCCTTATCAATACACATACAGGTCAGGCATACGCTGTACATTATGTGTAGGTAAAAGCAACTAAAATATGTATCTCTGCAGCCACTTTGCCCCTATCAATACACATACAGGTCAGGCATATGCTGTACATTATGTGTAGGTAGAAGCAACTAAAATATGCATCTCTGCAGCCACATCGCCCCTACCAATACACATACAGGTCAGGCATATGCTGTACTTTATGTGTAGGTAGAAACAACTAAAATATGCATCTCTGCAGCAGCATCAACCCTATTAATACACATACAGGTCAGGCATACGCTGTATATTATGTGTAGGTAGAAGCAACTAAAATATGTATCTCTGCAGCCGCAATGCCCCTATCAATACACATACAGGTCAGGCATACGCTGTACATTATGTGTAGGTAGTAGCAACTAAAATATGCATCTCTGCAGCCGCATCGCCCCTATCAATACACATACAGGTCAGGCATACGCTGTACATTATGTGTAGGTAGAAGCAACTAAAATATGCATCTCTGCAGCCGCATCGCCCCTATCAATACACATACAGGCCAGTCATACGCTGTACATTATGTGTAGGTAGAAGCAACTAAAATATGTAGTTCTGCAGCCGCATCGCCCCTATCAATACACATACAGGCCAGGCATACGCTGTATATTATGTGTAGGTAGAAGCAACTAAAATATGCATCTCTGCAGCCGCATCGCCCCTATCAATACACATACAGGTCAGGCATACGCTGTACATTATGTGTAGGTAGAAGCAACTAAAATATGCATCTCTGCAGCCGCATCGCCCCTATCAATACACATACAGGTTAGGCATATGCTGTACATTATGTGTAGGTAGAAGCAACTAAAATATGTAGTTCTGCAGCCGCTTTGCCCCTTTCAATACACATACAGGTCAGGCATACGCTGTACATTATGTGTATGTAGAAGCAACTATAATATGCATCTCTGCAGCCGCATCGCCCCTATCAATACACATACAGGTCAGGCATACGCTGTACATTATGTGTATGTAGAAGCAACTAAAATATGTAGTTCTGCAGCCGCTTTGCCCCTTTCAATACACATACAGGTCAGGCATACGCTGTACATTATGTGTATGTAGAAGCAACTATAATATGCATCTCTGCAGCCGTATCGCCCCTATCAATACACATACAGGTCAGGCATACGCTGTACATTATGTGTATGTAGAAGCAACTAAAATATGTAGTTCTGCAGCCGCTTTGCCCCTTTCAATACACATACAGGTCAGGCATACGCTGTACATTATGTGTATGTAGAAGCAACTATAATATGCATCTCTGCAGCCGTATCGCCCCTATCAATACACATACAGGTCAGGCATACGCTGTACATTATGTGTAGGTAGAAGCAACTAAAATATGTAGTTCTGCAGCCGCTTTGCCCCTTTCAATACACATACAGGTCAGGCATACGCTGTACATTATGTGTATGTAGAAGCAACTATAATATGCATCTCTGCAGCCGCATCGCCCCTATCAATACACATACAGGTCAGGCATACGCTGTAAATTATGTGTATGTAGAAGCAACTATAATATGCATCTCTGCAGCCGCATCGCCCCTATCAATACACATACAGGTCAGGCATACACTGTATATTATGTGTAGGAAGAAGCAACTAAAATATGTAGTTCTGCAGAAGTAAAAGTCACCTGTACTGTACTGCAAAATGTAGATTCTGGAATGTAATTAGTAAACCTTATCCAATGTTAAAGCTTTTGCCCTATTATGGATGTCTTTGGAAAATATTTTATGAAATTTCCAAAACACTTGATTTATGAAATTATGACATTATGACATACAGTATATGTGCATGTTTGATATACAAGACAAGTTTTTCTAATTACATTTAATTTGTATTGTTTTAAATATGTAAATATGTACATTTTCTATAAATAATTATTTTTGTCTAGCAGAGTATTCATCTATGCAGTTACTTCTGTGCTATACATACAAAAATAGTAACCATTATTTCTGGAATGCTTTTATATGTGGAAGAATGGAACTTTTACTATATAGTACAAAGAAATATGTTGGTAGTAACTCCCAATATTCATGATGAGTTTTTTCTCTAATGTATGTTTCATAAAATATATTTCTAAGACTATATGATGGGTAATTACATCTGGTATTTGTTTGAAGGAACTGAAATGACAGATCAAAGGAGACTCCACCATGAAGGGATATCAGTTATTTTTTCGCATTGACTTTAGTTGCAAGACTTTGCTTAAATTGGTTTAATTTTCTTTTTTGTACTCTTTTGTATGCTGGAATAGGTGATCACATACGCCTATACAGACGGCACAACCTTTCCTTGACTTCCTCGGTTCTAATGAGTTATCCCATTCCTGCTCGTTGAACTGTGTCTGCTGCAGAACTGCCAGCCCAGAAGTTATGGAACCTCTGAGGATCACTTTGATAGTGTTGTACAAATTAGTTAGCACAGTTCACACTTATTACATTTGCCTTCTGTGGAAATCCTGTATGAAAAATCTAATCTATGTCCCTCGTACATGGCATTGAATGTCATTAGTGTTACAGTGGTGAAGAGAAGTGGTTCAATGCATAATACAATAACAAGGAAGTGTGGCGTTGGGCTAGTAGGTTTCTTCACAATCATTGCAAGCTGCTATACTGTTCCCAGTCTTAAATGGTATTGATTAAAATGTTAAAACTTACATTTAATTTGTACCAGTAGAAAATGTATCGGTCATAAGAATTGTCTGTAGTTAAATGATAAGATAAATCGTTTTACTACCATATGATGATGAAAAGGAAATTCCCAAACCCAAAGCTAGACCAAGAACATTGAATATTTTGAGCATCTCCTGGTTGCAACTGATGTATCCATTAAAGTACTGTACATGTCAAGGAAAACAGGACAGTGCAGTTTTGAATTTAGATATAGTTGCTCCAGAAATAGGCAGCCTGTTTGTGTAGTCAGCCTATGATATGGTCATCAGCCAACCGCATAGATGTGTTTAGGAAATAGGCAGCCTGCGTGTGTAGTCAGCCTATGATATGGTCATCAGCCAACCGCATACATGTGTTCAGGAAATAGGCAGCCTGCATGTGCAGCCAGCCTATGATATGGTCATCAACCAACAATATTGATATGTTCCGGAAATAGGCAGCCTGCGTGTGTAGTCAGCCTATGATATGGTCTTTAGCCAACAACATAGGTGTGTTCAGGAAATAGGCAGCCTGTTTGTGTAGTAAGCCTATGATATGGTCATCAGCCAAAAACATAGGTATGTTCAGGAAATAGGCAGCCTGCGTGTGTAGTCAGCCTATGATATGGTCATCGGCCAATCACCTAGGTGTGTTCCGGAAATAGGCAGCCTGTTTGTGTAGTCAGCCTATTATATGGTCATCGGCCAATCACATAGGTGTGTTCAGGAAATAGGCAGCCTGTTTCTGTTGTCAGCATATGATATGGTCATTGGCCAATCACCTAGGTGTGTTCCGGGAATAGGCAGCCTGTTTGTGTAGTCTGCCTATGATATGGTCATTGGCCAATCACATAGGTGTGTTCAGGAAATAGGCAGCCTGTTTCTGTTGTCAGCCTATGATATGGTCATTGGCCAATCACATAGGTGTGTTCAGGAAATAGGCAGCCTGTTTGTGTAGTAAGCCTATGATATGGTCATCAGCCAAAAACATAGGTATGTTCAGGAAATAGGCAGCCTGCGTGTGTAGTCAGCCTATGATATGGTCATCGGCCAATCACCTAGGTGTGTTCCGGAAATAGGCAGCCTGTTTGTGTAGTCAGCCTATTATATGGTCATTGGCCAATCACATAGGTGTGTTCAGGAAATAGGCAGCCTGTTTCTGTTGTCAGCCTATGATATGGTCATTGGCCAATCACATAGGTGTGTTCAGGATATAGGCAGCCTGTTTGTGTAGTCAGCCTATGATATGGTCATCGGCCAATCACATAGGTGTGTTCAGGAAATAGGCAGCCTGTTTGTGTAGTCAGCCTATGATATGGTCATCGGCCAATCACATAGGTGTGTTCAGGATATAGGCAGCCTGTCTGTGAGGTCAGTCTATGATGTGATGTAATCATCAGCTAATTGCATTTTCAGTTCTCGACAATCTGTATTTTTTGGTACATAAACATTCTGATATCTGTCCAGTTTGATTGAAAACAACAAAATTGTCTTAGCATCTAGTTTCCATGCACTCAGGGCAATGCCTACATCCCACTTGGACTTCCTCAGTGATTTAATTCATCTTTACCTGTCACTTTTCCATTTGTGAATTGCTTGTATAACCAAGATGTCTTTAATTCAAATGTCTTATTTATATAGGTTTTAAAGTCAAATACTGTACATTATTTTATTTGCACTTAATTTAGTATTTGCAAATTCAACTCCTTTTAAAATCCTAGTGTTGGTATATATTTACCAACAAAGATTGACTTTAAAAGGTGTTTGGGAATAAAACAGATAAATTGGAAGTAAAAGTGATGTAGTGTATGTAGCCATTGAAGATGACTTAGGACATATTGAGCTTTGTAATGTATTAATATGTTGCAGTTCTAGAAAAATGTTGTTTTGTAACTGTACTGTACATTTTCTGCTTCTGTCATTAAAGGTAGCAATTAGGACACCTGCACCCAAGTCATTAGCAGAAAGGAAGGACGGGAGCTGTAAAACGTGGGTGTTTATTTCATATGCAGATTGATGCCAGGAATATTACTAACAGCATGTAATGTCAATGGAAATGGAGCAGGGATGCAAGATAAAACCATATACTTATATTACAGTATGTAATCATATCAATACTTTTTCAATTGTAAAACAGGGACTTCTTCATAAGTAAAACAGAAACTGGATTGGCTTTTATAAGGGTGGCACAGCATAGGCTCCTCTACTTAGCACCCTTCTTTTAATTATTAAACTTAGCAGCAGAAGTATGTGTGTCACTAGCATAATGATCAGTGTTGAACACACAGTGCATGGTGATGAGTCCACATGGATTAATAGGAAGCCACAGCTTCCTATTTCTCCCTGGGGTCACACGTGTCCTTGCCAGACACATGTAGCAGGTTAATCAATAAGCCAGTACCCATTCCACAGAAATAGGAGGAGCCATGTGAAAGCTTCACCTTGTACTTCCCAGAGCTGTGCTAGGGGAGGGAATGATGGAGGACTGGCACCAACTATCCATCATTTACAACAATATTTCCAATTTAGTTAATTTCATTCAAACACATTGTTTTCTGATTGTTTTTATAACTACAGGTTGAGTCTCCCATCTCCAAAATGCTTGGGACCAGGGGTATTTTGGATATCAGAATATTCTGTATTTTGGAATAATTGCATACAATAATTAAATATCTTGGGAATGGGACCCCAATATACACACAGAATGCATTTATGTGTTATATACACCTTATACACACAGCCTGCAGGTCATTTTATACAATATTTTTAATAATTTTGAGGCTCAAACAAAGTTTGTGTACATACATGAAATTAATTTATGTTTCATATACACCTTATACACACAGGACCTGATTCAGAGCCGGACGCTCTGACCAGAGCGCTCGCTCTGAATCAGGGCCCTCCTACATGAAAATGGAGCGTCCTCTTGGACGCTCGCATAGCTGTGGGTGACCACCCACACCTATAGCCAGCGTCCATGATGATGGTCGCGATGGTCAAGACCATCGCGACCATCGGGCTTGCAATGGAGACCCTGCGGTAGGGTCTCGTTGCCGCAAGCCCTGGAGTGATTTTGGCTCTATCAGTAGTGATGTCAGTGGGGCCGGCTTCAGATGGTAGGCGTTCCCATGGGAGCGCCTCCGTCTGGCAGCAACGCCCCCGGCGCGCCCACCAAAAGGGGCGTGCTGTCAATCAACATCGACAGCACGCCCCCTTTGGTGCGAGACCCGGAGCGACGGCTACCCCGTCGCTAGCCGGGTCTCGCACATGCGCACGACGGAGCTCCCTCCATCGTGCGCATGCGCAGTAGGGCACCATCAACCCGCTTGCGAGCATCCTTCGCACGCGAGCGGGTCTGAATCAGGCCCACTGTCTGAAGGTTATTTTATACTATATTTTTAATAATTTGTGCCTTAAACAAAGTTTGTGTACATTGAACTATCAAAAAGCAAAGGTTTCACTATCTCAGTCATGCTAAAGTTTTGGAATATTTGGATATGGGAGACTCAACCTGTACTCATAATGAAAATGAAGCAATGCTGTAGGTTAATCTTTGCTTTCATCACCCATCATATTATTAAACAGGATTTCTTTTTACTTGTTGCTTCACAAGTGAATACATTAGTTTAGAGTGACCATAGCATGTATTTGCTATCTATGCTATAAAAAATTGCCAGGTGATTTTACGGGTTTATGTATGGGATCCCGGCGGTGGGGATGACGCTGGTCAGAATAAATACAGACAGTCAGGATCCCGACACTAGAAGGTAAGCTCCCTAACACTAACCCTTACCCCTACCTCTTCCTCCCTGGTGCCTAAACCTAACCTCCCCCCTCCCCGCACCCTAAACATTAGCCCTGCCTCCTTAGTGCCTAACCCTAACTCTAGTGCCTAACCCTGCCCTAATCCCCGATACTTACCTTCAGGAAGCCGGCGGTCGGGATACTGGAGCAGGGATCTCGACGCTGTTGGAATTCCGTCACCGGTATTTAGACCATCGGCATACCGCACACCAGGATGCTGACTACATGGCTTTAAGCAATGCTCCTCAAACATTTATGTGCATTAGCCTTACACTAGGGGCCTGATTCTGAATTGGATGCAGCTTTTTATACGGCTACAAACTGTGCAAGCGCAGAAGCAAATTTATGGATTATTGCATATTTCTGTGTGACTCTGAGTTGGACGGATCGTAGCCAGATCTCTCTCTGCGTACAATAGGCCGTTCTGGGCAGCTGCCAGCTGATCACACAGGACTGTTCTGTATAGTGGGAGTGTAAGCCGTCTTCTTTGCTCGATCATAATATGCGCATAGAGGTGGGACGCCTGTTACAGATGCATCTTTTCCATTCTGTATGGGGTGGGTGAAGTCAAAATACTAATAATGGTGGTTGCGGCTATGGATGTAAAAACAATAAGTGGGATAGGCTTCCACGGGCATACGCACGGATTGTCAACATATACTGGCGGATTCTTGCATTAGCATAAGGAAGTTAGTAGGCTGAATTCAACTCAGATTCAAGCCATAAATGTTCATTGAGCATAACTTTAGAATTCTAAATTTTCTCAATGCTCGTGTGTTTGTCCCACTTGTAGATCTATAGATGTGTCTACTTCTAAAGAGGCCTACCCATTACACCACTTTGTGAACAATCAGAAGGTTTTGGTCGCATTGTTCACAAAGTTGTGCAATGGATAGCCGGCAAGGACCAGCGATGCGCGTGCAAGCTGGGTCCTTGCCGACCCCGACTGTCTACTGAACATGATCGTCAATCTGACGATGCTCATCAGGTTCGGCATGTTCGGAGATAGGAGGTCGAACTCCTGCACTGAATGACATTCAGTGAACACCGTTCAGTGTGGGCAACCAGGGCCGGATTTACCTCTAGGCAAACTAGGCGGACGCCGAGGGCCCGGCAGGTCCAAGGGGCCTGTAGACGCGCCCCCCCTCCCCCAAAATCTGGCCCCACAATGCTGCTCTCTCCTGGCTGTACATACGTCCTATAGTGGCTGCTGCTGCCTACTGCACAGATTGACATGCGCCGCCAGTGCAGATCGCCAAGCACATGATCAGTCAGACCATTGTGATGATCATGACATGCTGCTGCAGCAGCAGCAAATGTGTTATGTCAAGAGGGGGTGGGGGGGGTGGTAAAAAAAGAAAGTTCTGCCCGGCTGCTGCGGAGTGCGGAAGCATAACTGTCCAGTCTCCCAGTATAGCGATGGTGGACATCAGCTTACCTGCTGGCTGGTGAACTTACCTGCAGTTACTTGTCAGCAGTGTCCGGCTGTCATGCTGCAGTGACACTGTCGGTGCTCCCCCTCCACGTTTGCAACCACCAGCAGGGATTGGATGGTGTCTGGAGACAAACAGGAGGGCTGGGGTTGCCCTTTAGCGAGTGCTAAAGGCGTTATATTTCTTTAGTAAATGGGGCCCCTGATGTTTTTTATTGTCTATAAAAAGCACTAATACAGTGTAAGTGGCATTATTGTGTGGTATAATGTGTAAGGGGCATTACTGTGTGGTATAATGTGTAAGGGGCATCACTGTGTGGCATGTGTGTAAAAGCACTACTATGTGTCATGTGCTACAAGGGGCACTACTGTGGCATAATGTATACAGTGTAAGGGGTACTACTGTGTGGCATAATGTGTATAAGGGACAATACTGTGTGGCATAATGTGTATAAGGGGCCATTACTGTGTGGCATAATGCGTAGGATGCTGAATCGATGGTCAATTTGTAATTTTTTTTTTTATGTGCAAGACCTTCCGTGACTCACTATTGTGTCGCATAATGTGAACAACTGGCTATACTGTGTGGTGTAACGTGTATAAGGGGAACCATTGTGCGGCCTAGTTTGAATTGGTACTATTGTGTGGCCACACCCCTTGTTTGAGGAGGGGGAGGGCCCAAACCAGTATCTTGCCTAGGGCCCCATGAGATCTAAATCCGGCTCTGTGGGCACCGTATAAGGCTCCTTTATATTCTCTTTTGTTTCAATGCTACTGGCAAATAGCCACTTTTTAGCTTCCTGAAAGTGCATTTTACCAAATGTAAGACACTATTTGGAGTTCTCCTGTCTCTTTTATATGTCCTCAAAAACAGGCCCTGCTCACTTATGTCACATGGTTCAATTTGATATTTTTAATTATGTAACATTTTAGTTTCAGTATATAAAAATGTATACTAAGATTTCAGTTAATATTAATTAAACATCCCCTATTCTGAGCCAACTGTATCTTGATCTAACAACCAGAATGTCACCAGATTTGTTAGGGAGACCGAGATGGGAAGCAGGAATCCGCAGAGAAAAATATTTAATGCAAAAAGTCGTCGATAGGGGGAATATGGCGCTGTACAATGTGAACAGACAAGGAAGTAGAGAACTAAAAAGGTCTCGAGCGCACATTACATTATGCATATCTGTCACCATATTACTCTGCTACTACTATCTGCTGTCACCATACTACACTGCTACTACTATCTGCTGTCACTTAACTACTCTGCTACTACTATCTGCTGTCACTATACTACTCTGCTACTACTATCTGCTGTCACCATATTACTCTGCTACTACTATCTGCTGTCACCATATTACTCTGCTACTACTATCTGCTGTCACTATACTACTCTGCTACTACTACCTGCTGTTACCATATTACTCTGCTACTACTATCTGCTGTCACCATATTACTCTGCTACTACTATCTGCTGTCACCATATTACTCTGCTACTCTGCTGTCACCATACTACTGTGCTACTACTATCTGTCACCATACTACTCTGCTACTACTACCTGCTGTCACCATATTACTCTGCTACTACTATCTGCTGTCACCATATTACTCTGCTACTACTATCTGCTGTCACCATACTACTTTGCTACTACTATCTGTTGTCACCATACTACTGTGCTACTACTATCTGCTGTCACCATACTACTCTGCTACTACTATCTGCTGTCACCATACTACTCTGCTACTACTATCTGCTGTCACCATACTACTTTGCTACTACTATCTGCTGTCACCATACTACTGTGCTACTACTATCTGCTGTCACCATACTACTCTGCTACTACTATCTGCTGTCACCATACTGCTCTGCTACTACTATCTGCTGTCACCATACTATACTGCTACTACTATCTGCTGTCACCATACTACTCTGCTACTACTCTCTGCTGTCACCATACTATACTGCTACTACTATCTGCTTTCACCATACTAAACTGCTACTATCTGCTGTCACCATACTACTCTGCTACTACTATCTGCTGTCACCATACTACTCTGCTACTACTATCTGCTGTCACCATATTACTCTGCTACTACTATCTGCTGTCACCATACTACTCTGCTACTACTATCTGCTGTCACCATATTACTCTGCTACTATCTGCTGTCACCATACTACTTTGCTACTACTATCTGCTGTCACCATACTACTTTGCTACTACTATCTGCTGTCACCATACTACTTTGCTACTACTATCTGCTGTCACCATACTATTCTGCTACTACTATCTGCTGTCACCATACTACTCTGCTAACACTTTTGGTGAGGATGTGGCCACTGTAGCCTCAGTATCCTTTTCTGTGTAGATGTTTGAATTAACGGGCAAGTGAACAGGTCCATATAATAAAGTGAACACTGAATGTATAAACACAAGTAGTACTATGGATACAAATTGGGAAATTATTTTGCAGTACTAATACAATGTGCTGTCTACAGTAGTTTACACTGTGCGATAACTACCTAAAGCTTCATGAAAATGTCTGACGCCACAGTCCAGATCCATTGGTTCTACCTTTTAACTATTGGTGACATAGAGAAAGGGTCGGACCATCTGTTAGGCATCCCAGGACCCCACCCACTGCTAAAGATGCCACCGCCTTGGCACTAAGTAGCCAGGATAACATTTATTACAGTTGCATTTCAGGATTATTGTGTTGGCCCTTGGCTAAAGGAAGCAGGCCTGTGTGCCCCCTCAAAAACTTTACATTCATATTTAGTTATAAATGTGTAAGGTACAATTTTGTATTTGTGCTGCCTGCTCAATTCTGCATACGGTGTAATTTGTGTGGGTGTGTGCATTAGTGTGTTTTGGGCACGCTGAATGAATTAATGTGAACATAATTATAATGGTACGTATACAAAGTACATTCAGGTGTAATTTCTATAACGGATTTGTAATTCAAAAACAATATACTTAACTTCCATTGCAATAGTGTGAAAAAGCTAGAAATGCATGTTATTTCTGAGAAGAAAATACTTCACCATAGAAATTATCGACCAGAAAATTTGATATTGATTGTTCAGAAGCTTTTTCAAGGAGAATGAAAGATTCCTCTTCAAGCCATTTCCCTGCCCATCCTTATCCTAACATTAACCACATCCTGTTGTCTCTGCCTTTGAAACATCTTTATTATAGATAAACTTCTGACATTGCCCTGCCCACCAAGATCCTATAAAATCCCAGTGCAAATGCAAACCCCAGCAAACATCAAGACATCTAGTAGTTAGTTATGCTAAAAGATTGATAACACCATTCTGCCCACTCGTACATTTGCAAATTTATCCCTAAGCACAAAACCACATGAACCTACTATGAACTAGGGGTGAGCGGGTTCGGATTTCTGAAATCCGAACCCCCCCGAGCCCCCCCGATCCGAGTCCAATCCGAGTCAGGCTCGACTTTTCCCGCCTGACTCGGATCTGAAATCGAGGCAAAACGTCATCATCCCGCCTTCCGAGTCTCGCGGGTTTTGGATCCTATATAAGGTACCCGCGTCGGCGCCATTTTCTCACTCGGCTGTGGACAGTGAAGAGGGAGGGTGGGAGTTAGGGCTGTGTAGTGTAGTGTAGTGTAGTGCTGCTGTTGTCCACTACTTCAAAGTCCATAGGGGCTGGCTGTGTTGTGCTGTGCTGCTGTTGTTAATAGGGGCTGTGTCCACTACTTCAAAGTCCATAGGGGCTGGCTGGACTGTGTTGTGCAGTCAGTTCTCCATAGGGGCTGTGTCCACTCCAAAGTCCTGTGCAGTGTCCCAGTCCTAAAGGAGTGCTGTAGTGTTGTCCAGGGGGTGCTCTGTCCATCAGGGGTGCTCCCTCCAAGTGCTAAAAAAATTATATATTTTCTGTGTTTGTGAATTGTGTGCGCAGTAGCCGCACGTGCATCAACAAAGTAGTGCCAAGCGTGCGCCTGTGTCATAAGTAAAGGGCCGGCTGGCTTGACCGTTAAAGGGTGCTGTAACCCCCGAAAGTACACTCCAGTCCAAACCAAAAAAAAATTATTTTCTGTGTTTGTGAATTGTGTGCGCAGTAGCCGCACGTGCATCAACAAAGTAGTGCCAAGCGTGCGCCTGTGTCATAAGTAAAGGGCCGGCTGGCTTGACCGTTAAGGGTGCTATAACCCCCGAAAGTACACTCCAGTCCAAACCAAAAAAAATATTATTTTCTGTGTTTGTGAATTGTGTGCGCAGTAGCCGCACGTGCATCAACAAAGTAGTGCCAAGCGTGCGCCTGTGTCATAAGTAAAGGGCCGGCTGGCTTGACCGTTAAGGGTGCTGTAACCCCCGAAAGTACACTCCAGTCCAAACCAAAAAAAAAATTATTTTCTGTGTTTGTGAATTGTGTGCGCAGTAGCCGCACGTGCATCAACAAAGTAGTGCCAAGCGTGCGCCTGTGTCATAAGTAAAGGGCCGGCTGGCTTGACCGTTAAGGGTGCTGTAACCCCCGAAAGTACACTCCAGTCCAAACCAAAAAAAAAATTATTTTCTGTGTTTGTGAATTGTGTGCGCAGTAGCCGCACGTGCATCAACAAAGTAGTGCCAAGCGTGCGCCTGTGTCATAAGTAAAGGGCCGGCTGGCTTGACCGTTAAGGGTGCTGTAACCCCCGAAAGTACACTCCAGTCCAAACCAAAAAAAAAATTATTTTCTGTTTTTGTGAATTGTGTGCGCAGTAGCCGCACGTGCATCAACAAAGTAGTGCCAAGCGTGCGCCTGTGTCATAAGTAAAGGGCCGGCTGGCTTGACCGTTAAGGGTGCTGTAACCCCCGAAAGTACACTCCAGTCCAAACCAAAAAAAAAATTATTTTCTGTGTTTGTGAATTGTGTGCGCAGTAGCCGCACGTGCATCAACAAAGTAGTGCCAAGCGTGCGCCTGTGTCATAAGTAAAGGGCCGGCTGGCTTGACCGTTAAGGGTGCTGTAACCCCCGAAAGTACACTCCAGTCCAAACCAAAAAAAAAAATTATTTTCTGTTTTTGTGAATTGTGTGCGCAGTAGCCGCACGTGCATCAACAAAGTAGTGCCAAGCGTGCGCCTGTGTCATAAGTAAAGGGCCGGCTGGCTTGACCGTTAAGGGTGCTGTAACCCCCGAAAGTACACTCCAGTCCAAACCAAAAAAAAAAATTATTTTCTGTGTTTGTGAATTGTGTGCGCAGTAGCCGCACGTGCATCAACAAAGTAGTGCCAAGCGTGCGCCTGTGTCATAAGTAAAGGGCCGGCTGGCTTGACCGTTAAGGGTGCTGTAACCCCCGAAAGTACACTCCAGTCCAAACCTAAAAAAAAATTATTTTCTGTGTTTGTGAATTGTGTGCGCAGTAGCCGCACGTGCATCAACAAAGTAGTGCCAAGCGTGCGCCTGTGTCATAAGTAAAGGGCCGGCTGGCTTGACCGTTAAAGGGTGCTGTAAGCCCTGAAAGTACACTCCAGACTCCAAACCAAAAAAAAAATTATTTTCTGTGTTTGTGAATTGTGTGCGCAGTAGCCGCACGTGCATCAACAAAGTAGTGCCAAGCGTGCGCCTGTGTCATAAGTAAAGGGCCGGCTGGCTTGACCGTTAAGGGTGCTGTAACCCCCGAAAGTACACTCCAGTCCAAACCAAAAAAAAAATTATTTTCTGTGTTTGTGAATTGTGTGCGCAGTAGCCGCACGTGCATCAACAAAGTAGTGCCAAGCGTGCGCCTGTGTCATAAGTAAAGGGCCAGCTGGCTTGACCGTTAAGGGTGCTGTAACCCCCGAAAGTACACTCCAGTCCAAACCAAAAAAAAAATTATTTTCTGTGTTTGTGAATTGTGTGCGCAGTAGCCGCACGTGCATCAACAAAGTAGTGCCAAGCGTGCGCCTGTGTCATAAGTAAAGGGCCGGCTGGCTTGACCGTTAAAGGGTGCTGTAACCCCCAAAGTACACTCCAGTCCAAACAAAAAAAAAATTATTTTCTGTGTTTGTGAATTGTGTGCGCAGTAGCCGCACGTGCATCAACAAAGTAGTGCCAAACGTGCGCCTGTGTCATAAGTAAAGGGCCGGCTGGCTTGACCGTTAAGGGTGCTGTAACCCCCGAAAGTACACTCCAGTCCAAACCAAAAAAAAAATTATTTTCTGTTTTTGTGAATTGTGTGCGCAGTAGCCGCACGTGCATCAACAAAGTAGTGCCAAGCGTGCGCCTGTGTCATAAGTAAAGGGCCGGCTGGCTTGACCGTTAAGGGTGCTGTAACCCCCGAAAGTACACTCCAGTCCAAACCAAAAAAAAAATTATTTTCTGTGTTTGTGAATTGTGTGCGCAGTAGCCGCACGTGCATCAACAAAGTAGTGCCAAGCGTGCGCCTGTGTCATAAGTAAAGGGCCGGCTGGCTTGACCGTTAAGGGTGCTGTAACCCCCGAAAGTACACTCCAGTCCAAACCTAAAAAAAAATTATTTTCTGTGTTTGTGAATTGTGTGCGCAGTAGCCGCACGTGCATCAACAAAGTAGTGCCAAGCGTGCGCCTGTGTCATAAGTAAAGGGCCGGCTGGCTTGACCGTTAAAGGGTGCTGTAAGCCCTGAAAGTACACTCCAGACTCCAAACCAAAAAAAAATTATTTTCTGTGTTTGTGAATTGTGTGCGCAGTAGCCGCACGTGCATCAACAAAGTAGTGCCAAGCGTGCGCCTGTGTCATAAGTAAAGGGCCGGCTGGTTTGACCGTTAAGGGTGCTGTAACCCCCGAAAGTACACTCCAGTCCAAACCTAAAAAAAAATTATTTTCTGTGTTTGTGAATTGTGTGCGCAGTAGCCGCACGTGCATCAACAAAGTAGTGCCAAGCGTGCGCCTGTGTCATAAGTAAAGGGCCGGCTGGCTTGACCGTTAAGGGTGCTGTAACCCCCGAAAGTACACTCCAGTCCAAACCAAAAAAAAAATTATTTTCTGTGTTTGTGAATTGTGTGCACTGTGGCTGCACGTGCATCAACAAAGGAGCAGCGCCAAGCGTGCGCCTGTGTCCCATAAGTAAAGAGCCGGCTGGCTCATTTCTTAAAGGGTGGTGTAACCCACAAAGTGCACTACTCTCCAGCAAAAATAAAATAATATTTTCTGTGTTTGTGTGCGCTTTAGCCGCACGTATATATATCAATATAACATAAATGGAGGACCAAACTTTCTCCGATAAAAATAAAATAGGGAAAGATCAAGAACCTCTTCCTCCTAGTGCTGTTGCTGCTGCTGGGAGTTGTTCATCATCCCAGAGAGGAAGTAGGAACATCACTACTTTTACTAAACAATTGACCCTCCAACAGTCCCTAGCGATGAGGATGAAGTACGACAGCAGTCATCCTGAAGCAAAACGTATAACTGAAGGCCTTGACTGCTATGTTGGTGTTAGACGTGCGTCCGGTATCCGACATTAGTGCAGTGGGATTTAGACAATTGATGGAGGTAGTGTGTCCTCGGTTCCAAATCCCGTCTAGATTCCACCTGCATCCTCAAAGCAGCAGCGACAAGCGTGCGTCTGTCTGTTAAAGGGTGGTGACACCCTCAAAGTGTGCTACACAAACAATTAAAATATTGTTCTTTTTTTTTCTGTCTTTGTGAATTGTGTGGGCTGTAGCCGCACCTGCATCCTTAAAGCAGCAGCGACAAGCGTGCGTCTGTCTGTTAAAGCGTGGTGACACCCTCAAAGTGTGCTACACAAACAATTAAAATATTGTTCTTTTTTCTGTCTTTGTGAATTGTGTGGGCTGTAGCCGCACCTGCATCCTTAAAGCAGCAGTGACAAGCGTGCGTCTGTCTGTTAAAGGGTGGTGACACCCTCAAAGTGTGCTACACAAACAATTAAAATATTGTTCTTTTTTCTGTCTTTGTGAATTGTGTGGGCTGTAGCCGCACCTGCATCCTTAAAGCAGCAGCGACAAGCGTGCGTCTGTCTGTTAAAGGGTGGTGACACCCTCAAAGTGTGCTACACAAACAATTAACATATTGTTCTTTTTTTTTTGGTCTTTGTGAAATGTGTGGGCTGTAGCCGCACCTGCATCCTTAAAGCAGCAGCGACAAGCGTGCGTCTGTCTGTTAAAGGGTGGTGACACCCTCAAAGTGTTCTACACAAACAATTAAAATATTGTTCTTTTTTTTTCGGTCTTTGTGAAATGTGTGGGCTGTAGCCGCACCTGCATCCTTAAAGCAGCAGCGACAAGCGTGCGTCTGTCTGTTAAAGGGTGGTGTAACTCTCAAAGTGTTCCAAAAAATAAAAAACTATTTTTTTAATGTGTTTGTGACTTGTGTGCGATGTAGCCACACTTGCATCCTCAAAGCAGCAGCGACAAGCGTGCGTCTGTCTGTTAAAGGGTGGTGACACCCTCAAAGTGTGCTACAGAAACAATTAAAATATTGTTCTTTTTTTTTCGGTCTTTGTGAAATGTGTGGGCTGTAGCCGCACCTGCATCCTTAAAGCAGCAGCGACAAGCGTGCGTCTGTCTGTTAAAGGGTGGTGACACCTCAAAGTGTTCTACACAAACAATTAAAATATTGTTCTTTTTTTTTCGGTCTTTGTGAAATGTGTGGGCTGTAGCCGCACCTGCATCCTTAAAGCAGCAGCGACAAGCGTGCGTCTGTCTGTTAAAGGGTGGTGTAACCCTCAAAGTGTGCTCCACAAACAATAAAAATATTCTTTTTTTTTTTCTGTCTTTGTGAATTGTGTGGGCTGTAGCCGCACTTGAATCCTCAAAGCAGCAGCGACAAGCGTGCGTCTGTCTGTTAAAGGATTACATCGGTGACAGCATCCAAGTAGGCATGTCAGACAGTCCGTACCTGTACTGGCAGGAAAAAGAAGCAATTTGGAGGTCCCTGTACAAACTGGCTCTATTTTACCTGAGTTGCCCCCCCTCCAGTGTGTACTCCGAAAGAGTGTTTAGTGCAGCCGGGAACCTTGTCAGCGAAAGGCGTAGGAGGTTGCTTCCACAAAATGTGGAGAAGATGATGTTCATAAAATGAATTATCAACTCTTCCAGGGAGACCAGCCTCCAGAACGTACAGAGGGACCTGTGGTTCCAGCAGGGACGAATTAATACTCTGTGAGGATGAGGATGTACACACTGAAGAGGGTGAGGAATCGGTGGATGAGGAGGATGAGGATGACATCTTGCCTCCGTAGAGCCAGTTTGTGCAGGGACACATTAATTGCCAGCTTGTTTTGTGGGGGCCCAAACGAACCAATCATTTCAGCCACAGTTGTGTGGCAGACCCTGGCGCTGAAATGATTGATTTGTTAAAGTGTGCATGTCCTGTTTATACAACATAAGGGTGGGTGGGAGGGCCCAAGGACAATTCCATCTTGCACTTCTTTTTTTTCTTTGCATTATGTACAGTTTGGGGCCTAGTTTTTCTAACTGCCATCCTGTCTGCCACTGCAGTGTCACTCCTAGATGGGTCACGTGTTTGTGCCGCCCACTCGTGTCGCTTAGCATAGTCATCCAGCTACCTCGGTGCAACCTTTTGGACATGAAAACACTATTGTGAGGTGTGAGGTGTTCAGAATAGACTGGAAATGAGTGGAAATTATGGTTATTGAGGTTAATAATAGCATAGGAGCAGAGAAACCAACAAATTCTGTGATTTTAGCTGTTTTTATGCTTTTTTAAAAAAAAATACAGATCCAAAACACAAAACCCAGAACCCAAAACATGGAAGGGTGGTTTTGGCAAAACCAATCCAGATCCAAAACACGAAGAAAGATCCAGATCCAAAACCAAAACACAAAACACGAAAAGTGGCCGGTGCACACCCCTACTATGAACAGTTACTTTCCCCTTCCTTAACTTTGACGATAACCATCATGGTTGCAAAACAAACCCTAGGAACTGCTGTTATACAATTTTCTACACTTGATCCTTTAAAACACGCAGACTATCCTAAATTCAGAGACACCATTTATCTCCTGTTTATCTTTCTGCTGTATACAAACTAGAATTTTTTAGAACTAAATTTACATATGAATGTTTCATGGATATGACATATAGGGGCCGATTCAATTAACCACGGGTTCCATGCCCTGTGCTTAGGGATTAACATAATGCGTATTTTGCGGGATATTTTCGTGAAGTGCATTCCCGATTCCCTAGCAATTCAATTTTAAACGTCCAGTTGTGGATGTCCTGTGTTGATTCTGCAGAGTGTGACCTATGTGAGGTACATGAAAGAGTGGGGAAATTATCCTGATCCCCCCAAAAAGTGCCAAATAAATAAGCAGGACCTGTTGAAGACTGTTAGTAGCCATAAGCAAAGTATGGAGGCAGTTATTGCAGCTTTTATATATGATGGAGCCAGCAAGTGAATTTCACTGCAAGTTCAAAAACCACTTTCCTATGAATACAACACCCAACATACATGTCCCACATCATTTAACCCATTTTTCCCCTCATTACTAAAATGGCATGTCTTCGTTGACCATATATATTTTCCTATTTACAAACCTCTAAATACATAATTATTCATTTGGAGGTTTGCTCCTGGGGTACTGTAATATATGTTTGCCTTAAAATAAAGATTATTTCCTACGTTTCACCTAGTCTGGAGCTGCTAACTAGAATCCGCGGTAACTCCCATCTGAACCATGTAAACTTAATGTAAATTTCTAATTGAACATCTAAAGGTTTAATTTAAGTGAGAGTTTTTAGGAGTTGAGATGTTGCCCATAGCAACCAATCAGATTCTACTTAACATTTAACTAGCACCTTCTAGAAGATAATAGCTAGAATTTGATTGGTTGCTATGGGCAACATCTCCACTTCTAAAAACTCTCACTTTAGTAAATTTACCCCAAGAGTCACGGTGGCGGGTTTTTAACATGCATTAAGCAATTTTCGGCCAACTTGTAATAGGAAAATAAAATGTAAATAAAATGTAGTGACTTACAAAGTTAATGTATTTATGAGCAGCAGCTATGATGATCTGCCAAATAAAACCAGGCACATGAATGTAAGAAAGAGAGAGGGCTCAGAGTTGGGCACCTTACTATCAAAGAGAAAAAGCTATCCACACAGTAACAAATATTTAGACTGAAATGATAAATTGGGGTTGTTTTCGCTGGCAAAAAGTCCTATTTAGCATAAATTAATATGTATATATATTTCACCATCAGTTAGAAAGGGGATGAAGGTAATGGGGCTATGGAATTCCATATTTGCAATGGTTTTATGGAAGACTAATTCATTTACATTAAAGCTTGATTAGATACTTTTCTTATTAGGGATCATATCAGTAGTTACCACCAGTAAATTATACGGATGAATTTATTTATCAGGAAAATTCCTATGATTGCAGTGTATACATTTTTGAATATCTGTTTTTCCACAAAGAAAGTTTCTTCAGTCAGTCACCAGCACATTAGTAAGCTCTGCTCCCGACAACACTTTACTGGCTGCATTTATGGGGGCTTCCTGCTAGCGCATATCTTATAGCTGCATGTGACAAGTAAATTAGATTGGTGACTTCCAAGTTGGAAGTTACTGTAATGTTTGAACTGCAAAGAGATTATCTATGATGTGAGGTCTATTGTGTCTCAAAATAAATACCACAGAAAGTGAGAAAGGAGCAGTCTGTAAAGACTTTAATAAAATAATAATAGGATGTATTCAGTGTTTATATTGGGTATCATTACAACCAGACGGATTAGCACTACAAGCTTACTTCAGTTGAATTTTTACATTTGTAACAGACTTATCACATAAAGGTATAGAGTAACCCATAACACTAAAGGGACATCAGAGCTGTCTATATTCCAAGGGGTAAAATTACTAAAGGTCAATTTTAATTGATTAAAAATCATTCTAACTTGGTCAACACCGATGTTGTGTTTCAGGGGCTAAATCACATATTTATTAACACTTAGAAAATGTCCAGTAAAACTATCTGCTACAGTAACAACACCTCTGACATGGTAAACAGAGTGAGATTTATAACATCATTGAAGCCTAATAAACCAAATTTAGGTGAAGGTATATACAGTAGTAAGGTACATTCGCTGTCATTGTTTGCTTTATATTTGCTTACTTTGTTATGTCTTGCTGCTTTAGTGATACACCCAAGAGCCTATTAATGATACCAGGCATGATCCAAGCACAATACTTTAGGTTTACAAGATGTGATCTGCACTTAATAATAAATCTTCCGTATTCACTGTAATCTGCATGGAGAATTGTGCATCACATCATTTAAGCATGTACTTGGATAAATCAATGGGTTTCTTACTGTGTTACTGGCACAATAAAAGCGGAAGAGAATGTAGTACCCCCTAAAGCATTTATTCCTGAGTACATTTTTTTCTAATCTATAGACAAAATCAATGGCTATTTTAGGCAACAGACAAACAGTAAGGATCAGAAAGTGCCGGTGACAAAAGCGGAATGAATCTGTAAGACGCACCGTCACTTACATCAATGTGTACATTTTATTTATTTATTTAATAATTATAGTGCTTGATATTCTGTAATATAGTTACACTTCTATAACTTATGATTACTTCTGTGACCAAGGAGGCCTCAGAAGTAGGTAGGGTTCATTTTGTATACAAGACTAGTCCATTATAGTTAATAGCTAGATGTGTGACCATGGATGACCCAAGATATTTTGGCATTACATATTTAGCCAAGTATGACCAAGAATGGGCAAGGCCAAAAATGCTATAAGATAGGATAGTTTTAATAAGTGTGTGACCAAGGATGCACCTAAGTTAGTATAGGTCTATGATGGCTAAGGCTAAGCTCAGTGAGTGACATACATCTGGCCAAAAGGGACAAGCAACTTACTGTATAAGACCAATGATGGGCTGAAAAAGGAAAGATCTGTAGGTCTACTAATGTACAAGGTATAGTGCATCTGACAGTAGTCTGTTCAAAAGTGAACTTTAGTGATCCATGTGTGTCAAAAAAGATGTTCCAAAGATAACTGTAATTGCTTATGGCAATAAAATATTATAGTATTTACCACCCAAATGTATGAAAACATTTATGCAGGGATGTGTGTTAGTCATTAGGTGATCACATTAGTGGTCTCTTCACTACTATATCAGGACCCCACATGCTGACCACACATGTGTGGCAGTCATTGCTGGTGAGAGTTCCGGGGGAATCCTCTCCTTATAAATTTAGCAAACTGTAACCAATAGGCTACAGCTATAGGCAGATTTATAATGATCCAGGGTATGCAGTGCCCCTGCACAACATGCCCTGCTCCCATAGTATACTTACCTTGGGCTGGCAAGTGGGTCCCTCCTCCCCCACAGCGCCATCTTGCCAGTGATATGATCATCTTCGGGAAGATGGCACTGTGCAGTAAAAGCAAAGTATGTGGAACTGCGCAAATGCCTTTGTTCTCTTGTGCGCCTATGCCATCTTCCCAAATATTACCGGGAACATGGAGCCAAGGAGGAGGAGGGACCAGCTTTCTGGCACAATGTAAGATGCAGAGATTTGGGGGGCACTGCTTAGAGGAGGGGCCCACTGCACATGTTCCCCCTAGGGCGTTAATGTGCTCCTGACTACAGCAGCTAGCACCGTTTTTAGATGGCGTTAGCTATTGGGGCCAAGCTCTGGAATGCTTCGCATTGGTAAATCTGATAACTTTGCAGTCCCTATAGAGAGTTATGGGAGCTGCAGCTGCTGTCAAAAATGGAAGAACCGCAGCATATCAGAGATCCCTCCTTCATACATATGGGTAATACTTAATATTTGCTGGTACACCCATTTTCGATAACTAGGCCCCTAAGGGGGAAATTCAATTAGCAGCAGTAATTTATCCATTTGGGGCTATTCAATTAGCCTCCAAGGCAGCCCGCAGGCTGCACTTAACAGGGATTTAAAAAAAAATAAAAAATACGCGTTAAAGAACATGTTAACGGGTGCCACAACCCTGTTAACGCATAGGTCTGTGAAATTATCATGGATTCTATGGGGTAGTTACTAAGAATCGTTAGTTTGTTCCCATATTGCTTGAGTTGAAACACAGGAGACTTTTGACAGCTAAAACACTCAAATTTACCAAGAATTGTGTTTTGCTGAATCGTGTTTTTCGATGGTATATGTGATCGTGTTTCTCCCCGAGTTTCCAGTGTCTGACCGCAGCCAAATACACCCGAACATGCAGCCTGCACATATCAGTGAGATACGTGCATGGCTGCTTGTGTGTAAAAATTAATCAAATAAACGGTTAATTACTAAGAAAAATTCCACATACATCTCTACCTTGGTAAATAATGGAGACAGGGTGGTTTCCATCATTTGCCGGGCCGTCAGCCAATCAAGGCCGTTCTAGAGTATGCGGCCGCTGATTGGCTGTTAGCCGCATGGCAGTCAATCAACAGCCACGTGGGTCACAGCCTATCAGTAGCTGCTTACTCTAGAGCAGGGGTCCCCAACCACGGTCCTCATGGCACACTAACAGTCCAGGTTTTAAGGCTAGCCATAGCTGGACACAGGTGACTTAATCAGTACCTCAGTTATTTTGATTTAACTATCTGTGCTTAAGCACTGTAAAGCGCTGCAGAATATGTGTGCGCTATATAAATAACTGGTAATAAATAAATAAAAAATAAGCATGGATATCACTAAAACTAGGACTGTTAGTGTGCCTTGAGGACCGTGGTTGGGAATCACTGCTCTAGAGCGACCTCTGATTGGCTGGCAGCCCGGCAAATGACATAACCCATGTAGGCTCCGTCATTTACCGAGGTAGAGATTTATGTGGAAACACAAACATCGTTACAGTATCCGAGGAGTCCGGGCATTTCAGGTTCTTATTTTGCCATGGCTGGGATTCTACTGGAGAAAAGGATTGACCTACGCAAGGAGGTAGGTGAGTATTTTATAAACATTTTTTTAGGAAATCCCTGGGATTTCTACTGGAGAAGGGGGCCGATCACAGTGGAGAAGGTATGTGTGAGTGTGTTTAGTATGTAATAAAATTTTACTATCTACTATCTATGGTGTGTATTTACTGGGCTTTTTTTCTATTTGTTTTACAGTGGGGGTATCGGTGCCGACCACTTGCTGGCACTTGTAGTTCCACAAGTGCCAAAGGGCAGACACGCTGGCACCTGTACTCCCACTGTAAAAAACAATAGTATACATCTATTATTCCCACTATTACCCCTGCATCCACCAGCCAGGGGAGCAGGGAAGAGCCTTGGGCTTCAGCCTAGGCCTGGGGTGCTTAAGAGATGGGGGACCTCTTTATTGGGATGGTCCCCACTGCCCCTGAGATCTCTGGTCTGGGCTGACGAGCTTGGAGTGTTTAATAATTTGGCCGGGGTAACCTGGTGAAAGGGTCCACTAGCTGTGGCATTACACCCCAACTAGTTTGAGTCTGGTGCTGATTTTAAAAATACGGGGACCCCCACAGCATTTTTTTACCTTATTTTTAAAAACAGGACTTGTTCACAGAGCTCAGTGCTGGTTCATAAAATACAGGGGACCCTACACGTTTTGTCCCCCATACTTTAGAACCAGTACTTGCTCAGAAGCCTGTGGCTGGTTATGCTTGGGGGAGGGGTCATCGTTTATTTAACCCTTTTTTTCCTAATTACATGCAGAAACATACACAGATCACACTGATCTGTATATGTTTCTGCCAAACACGCAGCTCAGGAGGTGGTCTATTTGAAACTTCTATTTAAATTAGACCCGTGATTATAATAACAATTCTTGGTAAGTTCCCAAGTTGTATTCCTGGCTATGAAAAGTACCTGTGGGTTTGGCCAATGGTGTAGTTATTTCTATTTGTGTTTTTTCACATATGTTTTAAAGAGAGTATCAAGATTTCTCACCCGTTTGCCTCTAGTAAAAATCCATCAGTGATTGCAATCTCGATCAGACACATGAGTTAGTAAACTATCCGCTATGTGTTAACGCCTGTTAACACATTAATTTAACAGGTGTTAAAAAAGTGCTCAGGTGAAAAGGGGGCTGGAATTGAATAGCCCCAAGCGTTAAAGCCTGAGTCTACCACCCTATTTAAATTAACAGGGCTAATTGAATTTGGCCCTAAGTGTGTTAATACAAACTAATAGTAGTACATTGTATAAGGAGAAAACCTTAAACACTCACTTATAAATACTGATGCACAAACAACTGTTCATCAATAGATTATATAACTTAAAAACACCAAAATGTCCCCGGTCCCATTCACAGAGACTGTTGCTGTAGGGACTGATAGAATTCCAAGGTATCATCTTTTTTTATTTTTAATCCCATGCTGCCAGCCCCTTTAAGCATTCTGTATTCTTTAATTTATGATTGTAGTACTGGAATATGTTTAGTTTTATTTTGCAGTCTGGTCAACCTTATAACAAATAATATTTTAAAGAAAAGGAATGACAACATGTTGCTATGAGCAAATGTTCCTATTTTTTTAGGCCTAAAAGTCTTATAGAATCACTGGTGTAATCAGTTTGGGTATAAAATCCTGGTTGTCGAGATGCCGCTGGTCAGAATACCTACAGCGACATCCCGACAGCCAGAATCCCGATACCCATAGGAAGTCATTCTAAGTATTTCTCTAACTCCTACCCTAACACTAACCCACCCTCCCCGGTTCCTAGCCCTAACCTCCCCTCATAGTGCCTAACCCTAACCTCCCTCCCTAGTACCTAAACCTAACCTCCCCCTCCCCGCACCCTAACACCCCCTCCCCGGTGCCTAAACCTAACCTCCCCCCTTGTGCCTAAACCTAACCTCCCGATCCCCGCACCCTAATCCTAACACTCCCTACCCGGTGCCTAACCCTAACCCTTCCCCTAATGCCTAACCCTAACCCCGCTAACTAAACCTATTCTCCCCCTAACACCCTATACTTACCTTCGGGATGCTGGTGGTCGAGATACTGGTGCCGGGATCCCAACCTGTCTCGGATTTTGGTGCCGGTATTCAGACCATCAGCATCCCGCATGCTGGGATGCCGGCTACATCCCGTCCCATCATCACCCTCCCCAAAAGGTGTAAAATAGTGCACATGGTCAATAATGACCACAGCTATAAATGGGATAATGCCTTTCAAGTCTGAATGTTATGTTCACATTCACATGGCTTTGATTCACTGGCTCGTATGAGCCCTCTTGCAACTTTTACTAAATGCTTACATTTTTCTTAGTCCGTTCTAATTGTACTTCCCAGGCAGAGTTGTTTCCAGTCATTGCTCTGGGGGGAAGCAATAGGGAAGCCGACTGCCTAAATACCGGCAGCCGGCTTCCCGACTGTCATATCCCGGCAAGGGTGAAATGCCGGGTGTCTAGATGTAGACGCCCGCATTTCCCCGACGCCGGGAGACCGGCACCCGGCATCTCGGCCGCGGGGGGGGAGGGTTAGGTTTAGGGCTCCCGGGGGGGGACTTAGGGTTAGGCACCCCCCCGGGAGGGTTAGGGTTAGGCTAGGGGAAAGGAGGGTTAGGTTTAGGCACCCCTGGGGGGGACTTAGGGTTAGGCACCCCCCGGGGACTTAGGTTTAGGCAGCGGGGAAGGGAGTGGTTAGGGTTAGGCACTTAGAGGGGGAATTAGGGTCAGGCACTTGGGGGGAAGTTAGGGCTAGGCACCCCTAAGGAGGGTTAGGGGGGTTAGGTTAGGTTAGTATATACTTACCTATCCACGATCGGGATTTCCAGCGCTGTCGGGCTTCCGCTGCTTCTAACTCTGCTCTTATCGGGCTGCCGCTGACGGGAATCCATGCGGCCGGCGGTATTTTATACCCATTCCGCTCTGGGACGTGACTGTTGTGCTCTCTGCTTTGGAAGCAGTTGTATCCAGAGAGGTGCTTTGTGTCATGTCCCAGGGTAACATGAATAAACAAGTCTGTCTGATGTTAGTAAGAGCTGCAGGAGGGAGCATTTACTGTACAAGTCAATAATTGAATGTGATCTGAATGTGTAAAGCCCCATTCAATCTCTTTTTCTGCTGATCCAGAAGATATATAAATGTCTCATTAATGTAGTTTTTAATTCAAGAGGATAAGCTATTATTTTATATTGCTAACTAGTGTTTTATATTTTATAGAACATGTAATAGTCATAATATTAGTCATGATTTATTCACACTTCAACAGTCTAAAATAACTGCAAAATACCATCTACCATATATTGTCATTTGTGTACCTAGATATCTCATATTCGGTGCCCGTGCAGTATAAAATATAACAACTGCAGGTCCCCCATCATATATACACACTATAATGGAATCATAAAGGTTACTCTATGTATAACTGTTCATTTAGGTACATGTGACATTATTAGAGCGGAAAGAGTGAGGTGAAAAGGACAAAAGAAGGAGGGTGCGTGGAAATGTGTATGTGAAAAAGAGAGAGGGGAGTAAGTGTATGTAGAGAAGAACAGTCACTGGTATTTCTCGATCACAGATGGTGGGATGTACATTACTGTCTGGAACACCTGAGTAGTACCCCTTACTCTGTAACAAAAGTCAAGGAACAGCAGCTGCAACCTGGTTTTCTCAACTCACTTCTTTTAACTCTTAATTTTCTGTCACATTGTTTCCAATGTTTTGTTCACCCAATAAAACAACAGTCTGGGGCTATTTTAGTTGAACTTTGAAAAGGAAGCATCTTATTCAGAACTGACATGAGGACAGTACCAAGACCTTACATTGGGTACTAGATATATAGCCCGATAACGATGATCGATACATCAGTAGTGGATTGGCAGGTGTGTACACCTGATATGTCTGTGAACAGTGTCATTCTGACATATCAGGTCAGCCCGGTAGGACAGCCAATGTTGGTATATTTGCAGATATATCGGTACGTCTGGTTGTGTGTAAGGACAACCCATCGACCTCCCATACAGTGGCTGCTGGGATCGTCAACACTGACATCACAACTGGGCGGGCAAATTTAAATGCCCACCCAGTTGTAATATCTGGCCAGACATAGAGCAGCTTATTGGTAAGCTTACCAAATCAACCATGACGGCTGGTCGGCTGCTTCATCCAGTAAGTGTGTAACGAAGATGGAAACGCTGGATGGAAACGCTTTTCATTCAGACTTACAGTATGGCATGATTGGATGTCCATTACAAGTTTGTTGATCATGCACTGTCCAACCATAGCATTGCTATAGGCTAGGGTATTGTAGCATGCTCCCCTAAATCCTCTTCTTTTTAGGGCGCACCAGATTGGCCTTTAGGCTAAGTAAGCATGCCAATTGTATGGCATTATACTTCATATAGACTTTAGGTAGAAAGCAGGGTACAAGCTAAAAACTAGCTATGAAGTTCCTAGTAATAAATGATGTGATGGTTTTCTCCAAAGCTGGTAAATAACATCACTAGAGCAGTGATGCGAGGCGGTGTCTGTAGGTTGGTGTGATGAAACAATGACAGAGTTAGCATGTTTATGATCACACATATTTGGTTGGAAAATCCCTAATTAACAGGAAACTGAGGGAAACGTATATCACAAATGCAGATTCTCAATCCTTTTTTACATTTTTACAATAAGGTTATTTGACACGTTATAGAAGATTTTTGGCTGTAATCCAAACAGATATACACATCCTAACATTAATTCCAAGAAGTTGAGATGGACTATTGACTTGGGTGTTATTCCCTCCTACATGTCTAGTTGCTTGCATGACTTTAATGTGATTGACAAAATTCATTGCCTCTGAGTATGTAGATTAGGTATTGACCAATTTAGTTATATGCACTAATTATGTTTAATTGAATATGAAACTGAAAGTGACAGTGTTATTTAATTCCATCTCTCCTCTCTCGTGTTTTTAACAGAAGTCTGTAGCACTAGCAGGGACTAAAATGTAAATTCTACCCCAAAATGATCATACAATGTTACAAATAATTATCACCATAAGTCATAGAGCAAAAACAATCCTATTTCTACGTAAGAATTTATTAATTTCCTCAGATGTCCTCTTTTTGAGACGTTCTACATTCAAGTTACGGGCCGACTAACTGTATAATACTGTATGTTGCAATCTCTTTCTGAGCTCTGTGCTATTCCTGTCATTGCTCTATACTTTCTCCATCAAATCTAGGCCTAATCCCAGGAATGTGTACTTACAATATTATCTGCAATTTATTTAGCAGTATATTATCTATGAAGTATGAAATGTATGCCCTATCACTCATCTATTTCTAAGCCTACAGTAGTTGAAGTGAAAAAAATGAAAGCTATATCTGATAGTTCCATTAATTACAACTTTATGTAATTTTCTAATTGGTAATTTTGACAGGTTTATGCTTCACACATTTCATTACTGTAGCGCAGAGTTATATGCACCATACAGTGACAGTCCAAGAAGGCACATGCCTAAGGCATCACCATTTACAAGCCAGCATACAGTAGGGATGGTTTAACATGTTTATTTTTTATTATTATTTTTTTATATATTTCATACAATTGTTTATATTTATTATCTTTCATCCTGCTGAGTCCAACCACCACTTTCATCCATCTTGTTCTCCTGCACACCCTTCACTCCTTTGGCCTTCATTGTGCAGGGCCTGATTAAGAGATGTATGCTAATGCAATCACAACTGCGATGCCGCATGGAACGCAGGTGTGAAAATATGCTAATGTTTCTAAAGCTTACATAGGGACGCCCACTGCTGCCTTCTCATGTCCATCCGATGACGTATAAAAGCGTAAACATCTGTAACAATAACACAGATTGGGCAGCCACATAGCTTGTAAGCCAAGTCTGACCTGCCGCACTCCTGACATGCAGAGAGCTCTCATGTTGCGAAGGAGATTGCAATAGCTAAGTCATGCATGCCCATGAAATGGTGTTTAAATGGTCAGACACGCCTGCCTTTGCCTTACCACCCTCATTTTACCTCCTCCAAATGCTGACTACCGTCACTCACTTTGCAAATGAATCCTCTGTGCGAGCGCAGTGACAAACCAAATCCTGTGCGTGCGCAGTGTGACTTACACACGTGGCAAATAATCGCTCAATCTGCGTCAGGCCCACAGTTCTTTCATGTTTCACTTTCTAACTATCAACATCTACTTCAGTATTTCTTCCTCTGGTGCATCCTCCCCTTCACACCCATTATCTGCCAGGGTCCCACATGTCCTGCTCTTGGCCATCTGCTTTTTCTACTGTCTCCAGTATAATCTTTACACTAACAACACCCAAATCTATGTCTCCCACAGGAATGCTACCTTTCTACAGTACTGTATGACCAATTATTCCCTTAGAATGTAAGCTCTCATGAGCAGGGACCTCTACCCTCATGTGCTTCTCTTTACATTTTCTTCTACTCTCTGCTCCCCATTACGGCACCTAACACGGGACTGCCAACTCTCGGCAGCTTATTGTGAGTGCTTTAATCGCTATTGTAGCAATGTAAATAAGTCGTGTCCTTGTCCTGCACTGTAATGTACTGTAAGTTACTTGTTTCTTGTTCACCTATTAGTTCTATGTACTATGTAAGGCGCTGCGGAACACTTGTGGCGCCATATAAATAAAGTATAATAATAATAATTCTATTTCCACATGGATGTCCCAAAACTACCTAAAGCTTAACATGTGCAAAACAAAGCTTAAAGCGTTACATTCCTCCAGTGATATTCATACTTGCCGACATCTCGGCAGGGGAATCCGGGAGGGGGCTGGCAGGTCCGTCCAGCAGGGAGGATGGGGGCGGGTCAAAGAGGCGGAGCGGGGTCGTGCCGACGCGATCGCGTCATAGTGGCCCCGCCCCCCGCTTTATAATGCCAATATTACTGGCATTATAAGGCAGGGGGCGGGGCTACGATGAATCTCGTCACCACACCCCCGCACCGCCCACTTTTGCGGCTGGCGCGGGGGTTAGCGGGGAGCCGGCATCTATTTCGGGGGACTTGCCTAGTCTTGCGGGGTGTCGGGAGCGGCACCCGATTTTCGGGAGGCTCCCGACAGTCCCGGGAGAGTAGGCAAGTATGGTGATATTCAGTCATTTTGTTGACATTCAGAATATTGACAGTCAGGATATTGACACTAGAATGTCAACATGTCCTAAATGTCACATGCCGACATAACGTGTGTCGACACTCTGAATGTTGACATGACATAACATACCACACCCCTCCCAGTCACCCACCCTCTCCACCTCAAATATCCCACACTGTCAGCATTAAGGGCTTGATTCAGAGCCGCTTGCTAGATGCGTACGCTCACACCCAGCGTATACAAATTCAGCTAAGTGGCATGGCAGGCGATCGCACGGCAAGGCATAAGCACGCCCACTATGTCCTGGCGTGCTATCGCTTTGTGTATGTAGATGCCCACCAGCCTGTCTTAAGATGCCCACTTGCGCACGTCATCTCCAGAAAGTGTACATCGGGTACCATCGGAAGCGAATGCATAGCTTGAGGTTGACTATACCCTACCACAAGCACTGCAAGCACTTCAGAGTGAAATACAATCAGGCGACGTGTACTGTGATGCTGCCTGTTAATTATGCACGCCTCTGAAACGGCGTTAAGACGCTCAGGCACGCCTGCGTTCACACCTCCACTCGCCGTTTCTAGTGGCCTGCCCATGTTACCACCCACAAACGGCTTCTCCTGTCACTCACTCTGCTGGACAGTCTATGCGCAGTGAGCAACATCTTCCCGAACTCTCGCACTGGTTCGCGCACTGCGATGCATATGCATGCGCAGAATGCGAAAATCGGCCAGCTACGAGCGAACGCTTCTTAGCAACCGGGTCTGAATTAAGTCCTAAGTCATCAGCCTCCCCAGCCCTCTCTCACAGCGTCACTCTGACTTTGCACTCTGCTTTATTCCTTACATCAGTTCTCTATTGCAGTTCTGTTACCTCCACCTTCAAAGTATAAATAGAACACCCCCCTATCTTACCCAAGATGCTGATTTTATCCATCCTAAATACCATAGTAAGATTAATATTCCCTTCTTCTTACTTACATCTACTGCACCACTCACAAATCCCTACTCTTGTTTCCCATATCCCATATTCCAAAGAAACTAATTCAAATTACTCAACCTCATCTACAAGCCCTCAACAATACCACCCACACATCTCAAATCTTTCCTCAACACTCTCCCTCTTAGATCTCCCTCTGACCTGTGCCAGTTACTTCCACCTACAAGACTTTACAGTGCATTTGCCAACTTATAGAATTCCCCATGCTTGATCGGACGCTCCCCCAGCTTTCATACATTATCTCTAAATGTTCTAAAAACCTACCACTTTATTATAGCCTACCATATTCGCAAGTACTCAGATGGGTACACCACCATTTCTGTTATAGAGTCTCTCTTCTCTGCTCTGCCCTTCTCCCAATGGATTGCACGTCCACTCACTCTTTGTTTTCATATCTGTATTTATTCTATTTTATTTAGTTTGTCTGTTCCAGTTTTATGTGTTATGTGCTGTGGAGCACTATTGCACTTTGCATCTCAACAGAAATATTTATAATTTTTTTTGTTGTTGTAATATTAAATTTTTTGTTTTTTTATTAACATCCCTTCCATGTTTCCCATTAAATATAACACAAGAAAAAGGTTGGTAAAAAGTTGTCATCATCATGTGGTGTATACAATCACTATTTTATAGCACATTCATTAAGGGCATTGGGAACAGGTCTATAGTGATAGTGCCAGTGGTGCTCAAACTCGGCCCTCAAGGTACCCTAACAGTTCAGGTTTTAAAGCTATCTATGCTTAAGCACAGGTGTTTTAATTAGTACCTCGTCAAGATTTGTATACACTTGTGCTCAAGCATAATTATCTTTAAAACCTGAACTGTTAGGGCACCTAAAGGACTGAGGGCCTGATTCAGAGCTGAATGCTCTGACCAGAGCGCTCGCTCTGAATCAGGGCCCTCCTACCTTTTTTTGGAGCATCCTCATGGACGCTCGCATAGCTGTGGGTTACCACCCACAGCAATAGCGAGCGTCCATGATGATGGTCGTGATGGTCTTGACCATCGCGACCATCCGGCTTGCGACGGAGACCCTGCGGTAGGGTCTCGCTGCCGCAAGCCCTGGAGTGATTTTGGCTCTATCAGAGCCAAAATCACTCCCACTGACATCACTAGTGATGTCAGTGGGGCCGGCCTGAGACGGTAGGCGCTCCCATGGGAACGCCTCCATCTGGCAGGCACGCCCCCGGCACGCCCACCAAAGGGGGCGTGCTGTCAATCAACATCGACAGCACGCCCCCTTTGGTGCGAGACCCGGAGCGATGGTGAGCCCGTCGCTCGCCGGGTCTCACGCATGCACACGACGGAGCTCCCTCCATCGTGCGCATGCGCAGTGGGGAACATCGACCCCCTGAGTTTGAGAACCACTGGGATAAGGTATTGACAGGCTAGAGAGCTGCCCTACACCTACCTTATCATAATGCATGATTCAATAGTAAACTTCCTATTTAGAAAACCATTAGACCCATTCACTAGGTGGGATGTAGTCAGCAAGCCAATGGTCTAAATACCGACCGCCGGCTTCAAGACTCTCTAATCTCGGCGTGGTACTAATGACAGGCGTCAAAAACTCGACACCTGTTATTATCCATACGCCGGAAGACAGACACCCGGCATTCTGAACAAAGGTAAGCCCAGCGGAGGGCACGGACAGCCACGCTGGGGGAGGGTTAGGTTTTAGGGCTCCACCCCCGGGAGCCCTAAAACCTAACCCTCCCCCAGCGTGGCTGTCCGCGCCCTGCGCTGGGCTTACCTTACTTAGGCACCCCCCGGGGGGGTTAGGTTAAGGCTAGGGGAATAGAGGGTTAGGGTTAGGCACCCCCAGGGAGAGGTTAGGGTTAGCCCTCTCCCCCCCGGGAGACTTAGGTTTAGGCTGCGGGGAAGGGGGGGTTAGGTTTAGGCACTTAGAGGGGGTTTATTGTTAGGCACTTGGGGGGGAGGTTAGGCACCCCTAAGGGAGGGTTAGGGGATAGCATTAGGTTAGAACATACTTACCTTTTGACGATCTGGATTTTCACACTTGCCGGGCTGCCGCTGTCGGGATTTGAACCGCTGGCCAATACCTACTACACCCTCTAGGTGGAGTCCATAATACCGACCGCCAGCTTCAAGACTCTCTAATCCCAGCGTGGTACTAATGACAGGCGTCAAAAACTCGACGCCTGTCATTATCCATACGCCGGAAGACCGACACCCGGCATACTGAAAGAAGGTAAGCCCGGCGCAGAGCGCAGACAGCCACGGGGGGGAGGGTTAGGTTTTAGGGCTCCCGGTGGGACTTAGGCACCCCCCCGGGAGGGTTAGGTTTAGGCTAGGGGAAGGGAGTGTTAGGGTTAGGCACCCCCGGGGGGAGGTTAGGGTTAGCCCCCTTCCCCACTGGGAGACTTAGGTTTAGGCTGCGGGGAAGGGGGGATTAGGTTTAGGCACTTAGGGGGGGGGGTTTAGGGTTAGGCACTTGGGGGGGAGGTTCGGCACCCCTAAGGAAGGGTTAGGGGGTAGAATTGGGTTGGAACATACTTACCTTTTGACGATCTGGATTTTCACGCTTGCCGGGCTACCGCTGTCGGGATTTGAACCGCTGGCCAATACCTACTACATCCTCTAGGTGGAGTCCATAATGATGCACTCCCTGTCACTGCCACTATATGAGATCCAGGTCAAACATGAGTTATAACTCCTAGATATCCTTTAAGCTTTGATCTCTTTCGTCTAGTCCAGGTGGCCATAATGTAAATTATTATTTTGTGTACAGTGTTGAATTACACTGTTTTACATTTAGATCGGGTTCAGTAAATATAAAAAAGTAAGGCAAATATACCAGCATTTTTTTCTACAGCAAATCCAGAAAATATGCAGGGGGTAGAAGAACATTATTTAAGCAACTTCTCTGAATTTCAAGAAAATGTTATTGGTAAATTGATAATTTATGTAGTGAAGGATGCAACAATGTGGTCATGCAAATATAGAGTGAGGATTCTCTCTGGCTTAAGCAACTTAGTTGAATTCAACACAATTATTACATGCGTGTCCAAGGATTGAGAATAACTCATTTAATAATATTTGTTTATATCTTTTATATGCAAATGTATCTAATAAACATGAGACATTTATAGAAGACTGGTTCAGAATGAGCAGTTTGGAAAATACAATGTATTGCATCACTAGACTTGCTTGATACCATGGCAAGACTTTCTCTGCAGGAAGGAAATCTTGCAACCCCCAAAAAAACAAGTGAAATCAACTTTACAATAGATGGCCAAAAAGAATATTCAGTACAGGACACATTATTGGAGCTGTATAACACTACAGGTGTCTAATAGCTGGATAACACTACTGATGTCTAATAGCTAGATAACACTACTGATATCTAATAGCTGGATAACACTACTGATGTCTAATAACTGGATAACACTACCGATGTCTAATAGTTGGATAACACTACCGATGTCTAATGGCTGGATAACTCTACCGATGTCTAATAGCTGGATAACATTACCGATGTCTAATAACTGGATAACACTACCGATATCTAATAGCTGGATAAAACTACCAATGTCTAATAGCTGGATAACACTACCAATGTCTAATACTGTAGCTGGATAACACTACCAATGTCTAATAGCTGGATAACACTACCAATGTCTAATACTGTAGCTGGATAACACTACCAATGTCTGATAGCTGGATAACACTACCGATGTCTTATACTGTAGCTGGATAACACTACCAATGTCTAATAGCTGGATAACACTACCGATGTCTAATAGCTGGATAACACTACCAATGTCTAATACTGTAGCTGGATAACACTACCAATGTCTAATAGCTGGATAACACTACCAATGTCTAATAGCTGGATAACACTACCAATGTCTAATACTGTAGCTGGATAACACTACCAATGTCTAATAGCTGGATAACACTACCAATGTCTAATAGCTGGATAACACTACCAATGTCTAATACTGTAGCTGGATAACACTACCAATGTCTAATAGCTGGATAACACTACTGATGTCTAATAGCAGACATTGGGCCTGATTCAGACCCACTCGCGAGCGGCTGTCCGCTCGCAAGTGGGTCGATGTTATGCACTGAGCATGCGCACGACGGAGGGAGCTCCGTCGTGCGCATGCGCCAGACGCGACGAGCGAAGGAAAGTCCTTCGCTCGTTGTGTCCGATCAAAGGGGGCGTGCTGTCAATGTTGATTGACAGCACGCCCCCTTTGGTGGGCGTGCCGGGGGCGTGCCTCCCTGATGGGGGCGTTCCCACGGGAACGCCTCCCGTCAGAAGCCGGCCCACTGACATCACTAGTGATGTCAGTGGGAGTGATTTTGGCTCTGATAGAGCCAAAATCACTCCGGAGCTTGCGGTTGAAAACCTCAACCGCAGGCTCCGGCTCGCAAATTCGATGGTCGCGATGGTCTCGACCATCGCGGCCATCACAAAGCACGCTCGTATAGCCTGTGGGTGGTGACCCACAGCTATACGAGCGTCCAGGAGGACGCTCCATGAAAATGGAGCCCGGCCCTCATTCAGAGCGTGCGCTCTGCTCAGAGCGTACGGCTCTGAATGAGGGCCTTTGTTAGCATTAGACACAGACATAGAAAGAAATAAGGAAATGGAAACAGAAAAATCTATTGGATCAGATGTGAGCTTGTATTTGGCATCAATGGTTTTCAGAGTAAGATATTAAAATGATTGAAGACATAAACAGTGAGAATTTCCTTGGTTCACTGGATCTAATTTTGCATTGTGATCATCTTCTGTGAGAACATTCAGAAAATGTAAAGCACATGAAGAAAATAAAAATACAGGGACACTCTTTATATTGGGCCACCCAAAAGGAATATACAGTATCAATCAATCTGGACACCATGTTATCAGTCATTGAAGGCAATCTATCTGTCTGTGGTAAGTAATGTCATGCCAGATGTTTCACACACAGAACAGAATGTCAGTGCTCAGCAATATGTCCTGAGAGATTCACTGACAGAACATTCGGTCATTCAACAAAGGTTCAGTGAACATTTCCACTTATTCAACAAAACTAGAGAAGACATTTCTGAAAAGTTGTTGTTTCAATGAACAAGGCATCAATGTTAAGGATTACAATGATCAAGGATATGAATATACAGCCAATACTGTATGTGTGGAAATAAAAAAGGGGTAATAGTATACATCTACTATATTTTGCTCTAATGATGCTCGCTCTTTGAATCTTCAGGGTCTGCATGCAGCATTGTACTGTCCATATATTTTCGGGGGATAAATTGTTTTAAGTAATTTTAAGGTTTAGGAATAGATATTGTCATAATGTTTGAATTCTAGTGATTATTCTCTCTGCTCCTCCTTATTGCCTTTTTGACAATTTTATGATACTTCATTGGATAATCACTTTTACAATGGTCCTATGAAAAACAAAACCCCAGTCATTCCTGCCATGATGTTAGTTTGGTACATACACTTTTACGGGGGCAAGACTGATGCCCTGTTGCCTTACAACATTTTTATGCAACAGTTTACAGACTATTTTAAGTAGGGTGGCCTGCAGTCTAATGTAAAGAGATAATACATTTATAAAGGACAAATTGGTCTTTCTTGGGTATACAAGTGACAATATATAAGTAACACCAGGTGGAGTGCAAAAGTGGAAGCTTTTTGCCCAAACAACTATTGTTAGGTACTAAAGAAAAGTATTTCATAAGATAACATTCCAATGAGGCTCATTCCTGAAATGGTAAGTTGGGCATGTATCTTTACTACATTCAGCATTCTGGATCAAATCCCTGCAATTGAGAAGAAAATAATAAGATTCTGTAATCAAGAACAATTTCAATGGAAATAAGAGCAGCATATATTAAGGCTATTCCTGACCAAATGCCGTGACTTCAGAAAATATGGCATGTTCTATTTATTGAGGCAGAACTCTTTGCTGACAGTATGGAAAATCCAAAGGACCTGAACTCAAGCTATTGAAAGATTAGGAAGAGGCACAGTGAAAATGGCCCGAATCATGAAGAAGAAGAAGCTAAAATATCATTCAAGGTTACAGTGTTTCTTAAGCACTTGCTTCTATCATTCATGAGCTGAAACAGCATTTTCAAGTGATGGAAAATGTTTACAATTTGACTACTCCAGTTTTATGAGGACTAATATATCAGAATAACAATTGGTAATATCAACTGAAGCTCCAAACATCTTGAAGATCTTACACCATGTTTATCATTTGATCGTTAACACCTTCAAAAGGTCTATGTAACCACAGTTAAGAGTCATCTGTGTCTTATATTTAACAATAAGTATACAACAACTTGCACAGTAACTGACTTTGAAATAACATATACAAGATTTTGCAATCTCTAAAAATAGTAAATTCATCTTTCTTAGAAGACTTTATGGGGTCTATTCATTATGTTAATTATTGGTGTCCGAGCAACAGAGCAATTCATCATTCTCTGATGCGGAGACAGCTGATCCGAAAATCAGCTGCCTCCCTGAAGTGCAGTGAAACTTAGCACTGCCATGTCGACTCGGCAGTGCTAGTGTGCCTGCATGACCTAGAGTTCACACAGGAGCACAAAACCCAGGCAGTCGGCGGAAGGAGCTGGACAGAGGCGGAGGGATCATTTCCATAGGGAAGGAGCAGGGTGAGCACTGAGTGGGGGAGCAAACGTCATCTGAAGATGGCTAATGCTTCTGCAGTCAGGCTCATAAAATATTGTATTTTCAGAGCTTGATGAATTTCTGTCCCCATACTCGTGTATAGGGGCAGCGGGCCACATTGCAAGTGAAAGGCAAGCAGGAGATATCTGTTGCATCTCCTTCATTACCTTTTTGATGAATTGCCCCAAAACTTAATTTCTACAAAAACAGGTGAAAATGTTCATTTTCAAGTGATAATGAATAGACCCCTAAAACCTTTTTTGAAGATGCATATTGCTTTAAAAGGAACTCTTCCAGTATGGGGATACCATCTTGATTCCTAAATAGAAGTTTGTTTTTCTCAGTGGATTAATATCAATTGTTATTTAATTAAGTGTTATTTAATTTAAGTACTGTACCACCTTATCAAAGCTTACAGAATTTGTAGCTAAGCTTACAAAAGTGCAGACAAGAAGTACCCAACTTGCTACCTATCTCTGCTTGCTTAAAATCAGGGAGCAGGTGAAGCATGTGGTAAAGGACGCCTAACGTGTAAGAGACTTGGTGCCTGATTCAGAGCCGCTATCTGCTGGCGAGCGCTCACTCTGAATCAGGGTGTGTTTTGTTTTTTTTGTTTTTTTCACCAGCCCGCTCGTAAAGCTGTGGGTGACCACCCACAAGCTTGTGAGAGCAGCCTGGAGTCCATTGCGATTATCAAGACCATCGGGCTTGCGACGAGACCCTGTGGTAGGGTCTCAGCTCCCGCAAGCCCGAGTGCACTTCCTGTTCTAAAAGAGCAGGAAGTCCACTACTGACATCACTAGTGATGGCAGTAGGGCCGCCCACAAACACCGGGCGTTCCTAAGGGAACGCCTGCGTTTGTGCCGCAACCCCCCCTCCCCGCCTACAAAACGGGACGAGCTGTCACTCACTATCGACAGCTGCCCCGTCTTGTAGCGAGACCCGTAGCGACTGAGCTGCAGCTGCAGGTCGGGTCTCGCATGCACACGCCGGAGGAGGTCAGGACTGATGTTGTGGCTGGGGGGCCCGGTGAAAGGGCACCCCTGGCTGTGGCATCAGCCCCCCGTTAGAAAGGGTCAAGGGCTTGTTTTAAATATACGGTGGAACCCACGTCATTTTTTATCACCGTATATTTAAAATCAGCTCTGTCCCTACAGCCTTGTGGATCCCTACACATTATTTTCCCTGTAATGTTAAGAACCTGGACAGGCTGGCAAGCCGGGGGCTGGTTAGTGTTTTGGGGGGGGACCTCACATAATTTTTTTTCACAATTTATCCCTATTTTTTACAGTTACAGAAAGAAACATACACAAATCACAATGATTTGTGTATGTTTCTGACCATCTCGCAGCTCAGGGGGTTGAGAGTTTGAAAAGTGATTTTGACAGAGTTTGCTCCTATCTCACCCGAGTTTGTCATCCCGATTGTTAGTGAATTTGAGAGATGTATGTTTTAGGTGAAAAGTACTTCCGATTTGGCCCGATGGTGATTTGATTCGACATTGCTATCTCACCCGAGTTTTACGAGGGAGAAGAAAGAAAGCTCTCTGTAACTTACCCGACTTTGCCTTTAGTAAATTTGCAAGCAGGGTAAAAATCAATAAATCACCAGAGATGGTCACCTCGACCTATCTCAATTTTTAGTAAATTAACCCCAAGTTTCATTTCACACAAGAGTGTATGCAGAGGGTGTGGGCTGTAGGCTGTAGTTCATACTGCAATACTACATACTAGTCACCATTAAAGAGAGATGTAGGTAGATGGAGTGGGTGGGAACTGTGTAAAAGACTGCAGACATCTTTGTCACTGTGTAGCTAGCATCTGCAATCTAGTGAAAACAGGCTCTTGTGTATGTTTGTTAGAAGTGAACTTGAAGTAAATTGCACATAAGAGGCCCATACATATGCGATTGATTGCTGCAATTCCCTGATATCCTGACAACCGACAACAAAAAGTGTGGCGGTTGCTCAGATCAGCTTAATGACTTAGCACAGGTGCTTGTAAAGGGCGGGGTTTACACTGAACACAGAAAAAAGGGGATTTGCCCTCCAGTACACTGTAGCAAAATCAACAAAAAATACTTAAATCCTACATGATAATAGAGATTCAGAGGTATTAGTTACATACATTTGCAAATATAGGAATAAACGCCAGGCCAATCGTCAAGGCTCCTCTATACTGGCGTCCCTAACATTAAGGGGTTCACGTCCGAGAAGCAGGGCACCCCAAAAAAACTCCAGCCAAGGACCACCCCCAGGGTCACACGAAAAGGGGAAAAAAGGTGATAGTGAAGTGTAAAGATTAGATGTGTAAGGAAAAATCAATAAGCGTTAACGAAATGTGAAAGAATTAAAATGACATAAATAATAAACAAACAATTAGAAAAGTGATAAAAATATTCTATGTGAATTAAGTGGTGATGCCCTGAAAGAGGTCCAGCCAGAACAACTCCGGGTGCCCCATTCCCAAACGCTCACCCCAAAATAATTATTGCTACATAATAGTAGCACCCACTCTGAGTAATATAATTACAAATTGGTGTACTGCATGATAACAGCACATGTATAAGCTGTTATCCTTACACAATTATCCTTACACATCTATCCTTTACACTTCACTATCACCTTTTTTTCCCTTTTCATGTGATGCCCTGGGGATGGTCCTTGGCTGGAGTTTTTTTGGGGTGCCCTGCTTCTCGGACGTGAACCCCTTAATGTTAGGGATGCCAGTATAGAGGAGCCTTGATGATTGGCCTGGCGTTTATTCATATATTTGCAATTGTATGTAACTAATACCTCTGAATCTCTATTATTATGTAGGATTTAAGTATTTTTTGTTGATTTTGCTACAGTGTGCTGGAGGGCAAATTCCCTTTTTTCTGTACCCCGACAACTGAGTCTGGGCATCAGGGAAATCAAATATGTTGGATTTCCCTGATTTGCTAATCACGAGCAAAAAAATAATGGGTGATCGGCAAATCGGAGATTTTTAAAAAGCAGCATTTCCCAGATCTCAGGTGGATCACAGATCATGGATGCCCGCTGATCAGCAGTTTTGATCGCCGATCACTGGATTGCATCGGCTTTGTAGGATCACGGAATCGAGGCGCTGATGTATGACACATTGCTTACAATTATTTTTCATAGATGTGCTAAAATCTTTTAAACTGCAATGTGTTTGTGCTGCTGCTCTGTTGCTTAGTTCAGCCAGTCAGCTCGCTGCAACCTTTGCAAATGTCGGTGAAAACAATAGGTCCAAGTTGCATGATTTTGGCTGTTTTTATCAATTGCTAAAGAAACCCAGATCCAAAAGCAAAACCACAATCAAAACACTTGAGGATGGTTTTGCCATAACCAAGACACAATAATGATTTAGAACCAAACAAAAACATGGGGGTCAGAGCACATCTCTATTAGTAACCACACTTAAATGCATAGGCATGCTCTGAATGCCTGCCTACTTTTTGGACACTGAAGTGCAAGTCGAAGGGGCAAATGCAAAGGGCATGACAATCAGCATCATTACAACCCCACCCCCGCTACATAATTGAAGCAATTTGCATCCCTGGGCTAGGGTATAACTCATATTAATACGCCTACACCAATTTACAATAACGCAAATTGCTTCATCATTGCTCCACTCACTTCCCTCCCAAAAAAAGCATAATCCAGAAGGGTGGCCTAATCGCTCAGGAGTCTGGGAAATTCCCCAAAATTTGTTACTCTCCAACAAATTCCGGGTGAGTAAGCAAGTATGATTTTCTGGTTCCAATAGTACAATCTAAAATCATAATAAAAAATTACAACGATGGTGGTTTAATAAATAAGACCTCTCATTGCATAAATGTGTTCAACTCATACATACTGTATACATATTATCAGTAGTATGGCCTTGGTACATATTATTTTTTTCACATAATCCCCATACTTATATAAGGATTTGTTCCAACGGTACACCAAGACATCTATCCCGGCATAGAATAAATCAATGTCAAGCGTATGAAGATCAGGACATGATGGCTTGCTGAACTTCACTGTCGGTTACGAATCACCTTCCACCCAAGTGCATCTTCAATGGTTCAAAGAGATGGAATTCACTTGGTGCTAGGTCAGGGCTGTAGGGCGGATGGTCCTGTACAGATGTGTCCACATACACCTTTCCTGATCTCTTAGCCTTATGGACCAATTTGGCATGCCATGGACTCTGCAACTTAGCCATGCCTTCTGATTTTTCTTAAAATTTGCTGCTTTAATCTGCTACTATATACACATTCTTGTTCAGCAGATAAAATGTGGGAAATTATCCAATCACTAATTGTTGTGGAGCGTCTTAGCCATGCTAAGCATACAGTATCATTCCATATGAAGCAAAAAAAGAAAAGTTGTGTAAGGGATACAGCTGTACCTCCCAATGGTAGCGCCATAACAACTCATGCGTACAGTTGACTGAGTGTGGCCTGGGGTTATCCTGCAGCAATTTGATGCCATTACGCAGCAACCCAGGTCATTTTCGAAGAATTACCCTTCGCAACCGGCTCAATGTGTCACAATAGTGGATAACATTCACAGTATCAACCCCAGTTGCTCATGAACGATGTTGTGCACAGCACCCACTGAGATGTTTAGTTCGACATAATATATAAAATATATTATAAATATATAAAATATATTTATTTTGGCTACATGCCCATGTCATAATGACATGCAGTAGTTCAGTGGACAGCAATTTCTCTCTCTCTCTCTCTCTCTCTCTCTCTCTCTGTCTCATGCTGTATAAATCCAATTCATTCTCACTAATAATTATTGCTCTCTCTCTCTCTTTCTTTCTCTCTCTCTCTCATTCTCACTAAAAATTATTGCTCTCTCTCTCTCTCTCTTTTTCATTCTCACTAATAATTGGCTGAACCTGCTCAAACTGTTTTCTTTGTCCTTGTAATCCAGACGGAGCAGAAGAATCTGGTCTCCCCAGGTGAAACTTGGACAGGTGATAACACTGGTTTGAAGCCACCAGTGGTAATACTTTTGTTTGGATGGAAAACATAAATCACATTTTAACTGGCATGAAGTTAATATAATAACTCCTCAAGTATTGCACTAATTTATTTTATATAATAAGCAACATAAAATTCTCCTTTCCTTCCTTCCTTCCCACATGCTTTTTGCACGTCTTAACAAGAAAAAAATCAATTGAGGTTCTTGTAAGATAGAACCTAATTAGCATCCTGTCTCTCCGCATTCATCATTGCTCTCTCTCCTCTCTGCCCCTACTTTATCGTTTTTCTATGAATTCCATGCGAGCGCTCTTACACTCTATGTCATTCTCCCAACCCTACCATTTTCTCCCTCTCCTCTTCCTCTATTCCGGTTTTATCAGCGTGGGTAGCTGGAAATGTGTCTGTACTAATTTTATCGTCAGCGAGAGAGACAAAAAACGCAGTGAGTGAGAGGGAGAGAAGGGAAGACAATGCAGAGAGAGAGAGGAGAACAGTGGTTATATATAGAGACTGGAACAAACCGACATACACAATTGTATGTCTATTTATTCATGTTATAAATGTATATGTATTTATAAATGTGAACTTGGAATATAAGAGCATTATTACATGTGGAGTGGTAGGTAAAGATAAAGAATAAACAAAGGCAATGATAGAAGTAATAAAAAGCAACTGAAATCAGTAGATTTACAGTTATCTAATAATTATCAGTTATCATTATTGCAGAATTCCAATGACCTTTATACCTCTCCCATTGGGACTGAATCCTTCTTGCTATCTGTCACTCCTCCTCCTCCCCTCTCTCTCTGAAGCCCCTCTTTCTCCTTGTGTCTCCATTGGACTGTGTCTCTCTCTCTCTGTCCTCCCTCATATAATATGTGCCCTTCATGCTCCTCTTCAATTCATCCCCATCCGATATTTACATGTTTACTCCATGCTGTATTACTAATGAATGCATTCCCTCCACCGGCTCATTTTTTCTTTTTACTGTTTTAAATCTCCTACAATGTGTATGAATCTCTCTCATCTTATATCCTTAATAATTCTCACTTGCACTTTATTCTCCACCCTGCATTCTTTCTACCCCACCCTCTCTATTGTTTCTCTTCTATTGCCTTATTACAGAGAGGGGATGGAGAATAGCTGCTGTTACAGATTTACAGGATACATCTCATTCTGAAATTGTAACACGACGGTCCTCCAGGGAGTGATGTAGACAAACATCAGTATATAGCCAACGTCTGAATGCAATTTCCAGGGAAGCTTCTATGTAGTGTAGGTGCTTAAACACACTGTGCATACTAAGCAGACATAGAGCACATGTGCCCTGAATATAACTAAAATACATTTTTATTGTATTTTACATGCTCCCTTTCACTTAAGCGTAAAGGTCAAATAAACCATAAAATTGAAATTGCAGATATGAACCATGGAAGTACAATACAGTGTTCAGTGTTACCGATATATTGTACTGCAGCTCTAACAAACAGTAAAATATTATCTCCCAACTCCATTACACACAGCTGATGTCCCTCCCACATATTTAGGATGACAATGTTCTCATGTGATCTCATACAGGTCAAAAACAAAATTATACAAGCATATGAATTACTGTGAATGTAATGTACTTGTCTTGTGAATAAATGCACAAGACCACAATACAATATTAAGTATGTGCATTTCTGCACAGCAACACTGCAAAACTGTCACTCAAACTCTACCTGCTTTGTAAGCAGAGCGCATCCTCTCTAAGAAAGCACCTGCTGCAGAGGAGTGAAAGAGAATATGGTGGACATATTTAGTTAAATATAAACACTCCAGTTATTTAATGCATGTTAGTCAGTTCAGCACTTCAGCTCCATACTGCCTATGCTATATATTGTGGTCAATTAGTGGCTCACTTGTCCTTTATCTGCTAATTAAGAGAATAAAGCACTAGGCTGCCCGCAACGCCACGTTCCTTTCCTGAAGCCACCTCCCATATCTGCACAGGCAGTATGGAGCTGTAGTGCATCTGCCTGTAACACTTCATATCTGGTTTCCCCACTGATCATAGATCAGAACAGTAATTAAGGGCCCCATTTAACAACAATGCATAACCCCTTTACCACTCGCTAAAGGGGTTGTGTCATCCTTTCTGTATTTAACAAACAGCGGTAATCTAAGATTAGCGCTGTCTGTCGCTGCAGCTCTTTTGCCATCTTTAGATAGTGAGAGCAATGCAGTCCCCATTGCCAGCAATGGGCACCCGGCAGCAGCCCTTCCGGCTGCAGCGAAGCCTTCCAGGCACTACCAGGTCCCTGCCAGGGTAATTAGCCATGCACATTTGCAGACTGACTGGCACACATGTGCTTCACAGAGTAGCCTGTCGCTGGCAGCAATAGGCTGACAGCAGGTAAGCGGAGGACCCCGCAGATGAGGAGGACGTCGCTGGACCTCGCCGGAGGGGTAAGTAATGATGAATACCATTGGCATATTCATTTGTATCACTGATACTAAACAAAATATGCTGCTGGTATTAAGGTTCGTTAATAAATGTGGTCCTGATTATGCTATGGAGGCTCATTGCAAATATCAGTATATCTTCCAAGTATTTCAATTTAGGTGGGACAGACTTGATGCAAATGGAATATACCACCTTACTCCTATTCAGGTGTTCAGAATGTCATGTCATATTCTAGAGGTGCTGGGATTCTAGCACAGCCACAAGAACAACACTGGTGTCCATACAGTATAGCGTATGTAAATGAAATGTGGGATTAGGCTATTGTGAATGCCACTATGGGCACACTTACCAACACTTCAGCTGCTCCCTCAAGGAAGAAGCAGTTAGAAGGGAGGTGTGGCAGCGTGATGGTGTCAGATGAGTGATGAGGGGACATGGTGCAGCCAGATTGGAGGGGTTGGGGGCAACCTGGTAGCTGTCACTGCAATCATAACATCGTGCCCTCACCTCCACTATACAAAGCTGTGATTCCTGGCATTGTAAAGCATGACAAAATTGTGTCATCAAGCTCAGGAAGTGAGCAGCAGTGAAGGGATGAAGCTTGCCTACTCTTCTAGGAGTAGGGGAGAGTCACCTGCTATTCAGGAGTCTCCTGGACATTCTGGGACAATAATTAAGTATGACTATTGCCAGGATATTTAGGACTTATGAGAAGGGAAGCCCAGGCAAATAAAGAGAGACAAGTTCCCATTAACAGTGTTGACTCTGTTAGATGATGATGACTAAAACAATATGTTTGGTGTACAATAAGTGTTCACCAACAAAAATAAAGTAACTATTGCCCTAGATGGCACTGAATCAGCAACCAGGGAATGGCTGTGGCATGCTATGGGGTTGGCCCCATCATAGTAGGCATATCATACTTGCTGACATTGGCAAGTCTTGCTACGGACGAGGGAGGTCCAGGTGGACAGGTTGGGAACATGGCCTGGCAAATTATATCATCATGGCTATATCCACCAGCAAATTTATGAGTCTTCCAGAAATTCTGTTAGAGTGGGCAAGTATGAGGCATGTTCACATACTCAGTGGGTGTGGCCCAAACCCTGGGGGTGTGCTCAGCAATCAGGCCAGGTCATCCGAAAGACCATACTATTGGAACACTCAGTTCACTGGTATCCATTACATGTGGCAGGGGAATATGCCCCAACATCCCACAAATTGGGATGGCTGGATAGTGTCCTAAAACTTGTACGGTCCCAACAAAATTGTGACGGTTAGGAGATATGTCTCCATTGATGAGTACCGGCTTCCTGTCTATGACAATTCCCCCATCCAAAACAAACAACAATATTGTCTCCCTCATTATAACTGATTTCACCATACCATCTACAATGGATATTGCAATATTCAAAAACAGGGTTAACTGTATATAACTGTAATATTGGTGAGCAATGTGGTAATCTGATGTATTTCCTTCTTAGTAATAATACTATTGCTGTCCATCAGACTAAACCAATTGTGTATCTCCAGGCATCACACCTTCCTTATCATACAGTATTGCTGTTTAGTAAACTGACCCCTGAATTCCTTGAAGGTCTAGTGTTGGTTATAAAGGTGGGTCCCATCTGAGCCGTATATTTGTCAGGACTATTACACGCATGGCTGATTTAGCTTATTTTTAAGTGTCAACTACAATGTTCAAAACACGTCACCTTAAACATTTATGGTCTGATCAAAGGTTTTGGTTGTGAGAATTTTGTTGTACAATGGAAGAGTTCCTATTTGCTGATAAATATGGAGAGTAAAAATTAGAATTGAAACCTAAATAGGGACATGGTTTTTTGTTTTCTTTTGGGAAATCAATTTAACATCTTAAATATTGGAAACTGAAAATAAAAACAGCACGTCATCGTAAAAATGACAATAAAATGTACAGGTAATTTTTTCCTACGTTTTTGTCTGGCTTATTTAAAAAGTAGTGAGCTGGAATTTTTCTGTCACCTTCATTTGAAAATGCAGAGATACATCCACCACTCTTAGAAATTGACTAAAATATTAAATGCAAGAGCGCAAATAGCAAAGTATCACAAACCAAAATCACTGGCAATGTGCCACTGTGTGAGAGTCTGCCAAGCTGTACAGAGCATATAGTCACATAAGCAATTAGCATTATTTTGCCCATGGAAGCTCATATATATATATATATGTATATATATATATATATATAAATATTATAATAATAATAATCAAAGATAATCAAAGATGATCTGTCTCCATAGAGGGATTGCTGTGGGAGCTTGAGCATATTCCGCCCCAATGGCTTCTACCTCAGTTATGAAGATGGGACAGAACTGTAGAGGAGAATCCTGCAGCTCTGACACACGGGTAGGTATAGTAGAAGTGGCATCACTGAGGTCAGTGTCAGCCAGTTCAACAAATATACCCCCGCACGCGCTGAAGACAAGCACAACCGAAAACGGGTTGTAGCCTCGCTGGGGAAGGGAATTGGCCTTGCGATACAAACCCATTATCATGACTCTGGGGATGTGCCCAGCACTCCTGGAGATGCTGGGCTGCCCCAGAGTATCTCCCAGCACTGCCGGCTCCTACTCAGTAATCAGGAAGCCATGAACTGCACAATAACATCTCAGTGCAGCGCTCAGGCTCCCAGTCACTCAGGAGAAGCTAACATTTGGTGTCACCCCTTTAGGTGCTGATACCCAGTGTCGTCCGCACCGCCCGCGTTATGCCACTCTGTAGTAGTTTAATGATAATAAGAATAAGATCATCCAATCAGACAAACTTTATTTTATGTCTTGATCTGCTGACAGTAAAGCTGTCATTCAGGTTCCATTCAGAAAATCCACCCACCCCTCCCCCAATCATCTTCTAAAGCAGTTTTGTTTAAACTTTATAAGTAACATTAAACATTATAAGTGTCTGCAAAGAAATAGAAATAGTCAATAATTACTCTACGCTCATATTGTTACAAATGCATTAAAGTTAAAACACAAAGATTGGTTGTATGCTAGTTAAACAACTAGCGAAATATCGTTCCAATCTGAACAATTACCTGTCCTAAAGCCCATCACAAAAGGTGACATTCTTAAATGAACTGCAGGCAGAAATGATGGGTGGATGATGGGAAAGGCACACACTACAATAAGTGCACAATATTGGCTCATTCTTTATGACAAATGTCATGCAGCAGATCAGATCTAATCATCCAATCTGACTGTTTCTACAGCCATAATCAGCCAATGGTGCTGAGTACATACAGGGCAGGATGCATGAAGCATTGCATTTTGGATGGAATGCATCCCACCAATGATCACATGCATACTGGCGTTTAGTGACACCGTATGCATGATGATTAAGAAAAGGACATTTATCCCCATAAGTGCTCTTCTTTGCAGTGTTGGGAATTTCGGGATATGACCCGGGAGTCCTTCTGCACATGAGCAAATTGTGCGGGAGCCTGGGAGGGATCCTATTGGTTGCCTTTCAGGGAAAACTCAAAAAATAAGCCAATAAGCTTCTATTAGGCAATATCATCTAAAGATGGCATTGCCTATTGGGACCAAGCTCTGGAAGTTTTGACCGCATTTTTTAGGAGAGTGCACCACAATGAGATTATCAGATTGAGCACCTCAAAAGCTAATGAGCCCGATTATTGCATAGTGTGAATTTAGCCTCCCTCCCCTAAAAAACACATTTCATATGGCTAAAGTTGATGAAGGTGAAAAGTGACAAAACAGGTTTGCTCATTGTGATGTTGATTTACCATGTCCTAGTATGAGTTAAGGACCACCGTAGATTTCAATATAATATATTTTATGTTGAAAGCAATATTTGTACCAGGACCATATCTGGACGGCAGTGCACCCTGTGCTGCACTGCCGCCCCTTGCACTTCCTCCCGCCCCCTGAGCGCTTACCTATTTCCACCTGGGAGTGGGTGGAGGGCGGAGAATTTATTCTGTGTCGCTCTCCGAGCGCCAAGCAGCACTGCAGGAGGTCTCTCTACAGACCTCCGAAGCCGGACAGGTTGCAGCCGGTGACCGTGGATGCTTCCGCCCTGTGCAGAGGCACCGGCCGCACCACCCTCTCTACAGCCCTGATTTGTACCATAGATATGCAGCAAACTCTAATACTGACTTGGCTAATGATTTTGCAATATCAGAAGGCAATCACGTTACTGCTTCTATGTTTAACTTGCATATTTTACTTGAATTAAACAAATAATAAAACACATAGACTTGGGGCCAACATGCTTTTAGATTTACCAACCAGTACGAACAGGCTTTTATTGCAAAACACATTTTTATTAGACCTATTTATATTATCTTTAAAAAATGTGCAAATCATTGAAAGGTAAATTGCAAACAGCTGTAAAAGATATTATAATAATTTGTATTATTGTACTTTATTGCATTATAGATATATAACTGTAATAATGATACATTGTATCACACCTATTGAGATAATGCAAAAGTAATTTTGAATTAGTTTAAGTCAATGTTTGAAACCATTTGCTTCAAACTTAATAAATGTGTTTGGCTGGGACAAGTAATTAGTATGGTAGATTTCTATTACAATGCACTATAGGCATACTGTAGGTTTGTGTATGAAGTTTAAAAATTGTTACTTTTTATACTGTATCCATTTTATATAAAAATCAGTGCAAAAGATTAATAAATAATTAAATAAAAATGAATATAAAACATGTGGCATTGCTTGTAATATATATTATAGCGTCCCATAAACCTTGTCTTACCTATGTCTATAAAATACATTCTATTAACATTATGAATTGAATTGACAGTATGTTTCTTTATTGTTAAACTTTTCAGCCTTAAACTGTGTATTTAGATATGCTACCCAACAATATATTTACTATTGTAAAAAGTTAATCAATTGCTGTCAATGTTGAATATCTATAAGCAATAGAGACATAGTCAGTCAAACTGGGTATATGGTTAAGGATGCTTGTGCTTGCAATGTGAAGCACTTGGAGCTGTCGTGTGTATTGCTTGTGCCCCATTAATCTGCTCTCCTGAACTGGCTGGGCTGCCAGGCACCGTGGAGAGGCACTTGGGAAAGAATTATGATCCCCGCTGGCCTCAAAGACTGGAGTGAGAAGAGGTCAGTGAGTGCTGCCTGTCTGCCATTATGTCTGCCTGTGAGTCTAACCGTGTAGGATTACGTTAAGTTATATATTATTACTATAGTAATATTATAAGGTCTAAATGTATGAATAATGGAATGGACTGTAACATTCAAAATACATATGAAAGCTTATTAATGTCACAAGAAACACAAAGTAAATAAAACAAAAGTAAACTACAATTGGCAATCACGCATCTTGATGAACATTGCTTTTTATTACAGGTTTATCTCAATTTGAAGTTGAACATTTCTTCCTCTGGTTTCAAATCATTTCTGCAGCAACAGCATGTGCAGATATAGCATGTGCAATACTACCAGTATTTACATAATACCTAATCTAGGTACATGGAGGAGCAGTTTATGATAGTGAAAGTTATATTCGTTTGTCAGATGTAAGTTAGTATATCATGCAGCAAGCATCATTCGGATGTATTATGTATGTATAGTACTGTATGTGGCATGTATAATGAGGCGTATGCTGATCACTAATAATCCCCTGGAAAGGAAGATCATATGGTATTTACATCAGGAATTCCCAAGAGCAAGCGTGCTATAGTAAAGACAAGCGTATATACAGGCATTTGTATTAAGTACAGATAAATGACATGGACAGAAGATGTTCATGTAAAATAATAATATAGTATACTTAGGGGCATATTTATTTATTATTAATTGCAGTCTGCCCCAGATACTAAAGATTCCTTATCACAGTTCTCTTTCCTCTATGTCTGTTTGATAATGCTAAGGGGTCTATTTATTATAATTCGCAATTTGCATACAACAATGAACTGTACTTTCTGCTGTTTATCACCAAAAACCTGAAGAAAATGGTCATGGATGCATGTTAAATAGACTCCTAAGCCTTGTTTGATGGTTGTGTTTGTTCCCAATTGTAAAATACTGGAAATGATCCTGGTAATATATATGTATATTTAGGAATTTATTAAATGGTTTTGATTTTACAAAAACGACAGCACTGTAGAATGGAATCTATATATGAGAGTTTGACTTTAACACGTATATGCTTATGGAACTGGATGTACAACGAATAGAGAGAACCAGAGAGAACAAAACATACTTTCCAATGAACTGATGAAACCCTATACAACTGGCATCATTATCAAGGTAGAAATATACAAATGGAATATGTCCCCAAACAGACTCTGTTTAATATTCAATCAATGATTCAATCCTTAAAAACCTTTGATTCTATTCACACAACCTTATAGGGCTTGCCCAGGCAATCGCATTGTCATCTTGTTCCATTTGGAACATTACATAATGAAATTTTGACAATAGACTTACCTGTACAATTTTACTTCATTTCGCTCTACAATTTCTTACATCTCAATCTACCTTTTTCCCAAACTATCTCTACCACCATAAATCTATTTTTCTCTATTTTTTAATTTGCTGGTTCATTACACAGCCCATTCTTCTTTTTAATCTCTTCATGTCCTATGCTTCTACAATATTAAGCTTAGAGGCTTTTTGGAGTTCTTGGGTAGTTCTGCCCTAGTAGATGTATGATCGAAATCCTTGTAATTGCAATGGTTGGATCCAAGACTGTGATGAGATAAGATCGGCTTTATCATTAATCTTGTGAGCTGCCATTTTATCACTCTGCATTTTTGTGAATAAAGTACCACTGATAGAATCATACTATGGTAGTCCTATGTGGCATACTGTATATGTTTGATTTCAGGTTCTCTAGAGTACAAGGTGACCTAACAGTACTGAGGGGCTTATTGGACCCCATTCCTGAATTGATGAGAATTTCTGATATGCTTGAGTTAATTGAAGTACGTGTAACCCTAGGAGGATTAAGATTAATGTACAGACAGTATTATGCATTACTTTGTACACCATCTTGTAATTTGTATTATATGTATGTATGTATATATATATATATACATGCACAGTGGGCCACATGTAATAGGATGAGAGCTCAGAAAATGTGAGAGTTTAGCAGTAAACTCTCACACTGGTGGCGTTGTATTCTCAAAATGGGAAAACATCTGCATGAGACCTTAAATCATGTGAGTTTTTTGAGTCTAAAAAACAAGCGAGTTTGCATGTTCTCGGACTCTATTACATTGGCCGAGTATAAAAAGTGTGAGAGACCCTATTACATTTGGCCCTATGTATGTGTAACCCCCTTCATACTCAAAGCCTGCTTACCCCTCTTATTATATCTAATGGCATTCCTTATAATATTTGAGGATAAATACAGCTGTGTAAGTGCCAGAGTTTTTAACATATTAGGACAGACAGAAAACTTAGATTTTTTTTTGCTTTTGGTATAAACCATCCATATACATTACCCAAATCATATAGGCAGTAATGAGTTCATCATTTCTTTAAAATAGTCTGTAGACATTTAAATATATGCCTCAGTAGTGTGACTTTTTTCCAATCCTCCCTAATAGTATATACCGGACTCTAGGGGCAAAGGGAATCATTGACTGATATTAATTCTCATTAGATGGATGCTGAGACAGAAGCTTAGTGTATTTCCAATTACGGAATGGTAATCCTCTGACAACACCAGCAGGTCAAGGAGTAGATAGATAGGTTACTAATTATTCTAAGACAATATTGCCAATTTATCACCTGCATCTGGCAGCTGTTATTAGGAACACTATATACTGTACATGGCAGAACTGTCCAAATGGTGTCCAAAGATGTCTCTGCGTGGCTCTTTCTGGACCAATAGTCCATGACAACTTCCATGGTTCTATTAAAGAAATTTTTGTATCAGATCTGAAACAAGCGTGCACTAACATTTATGAGGCCCACTATGGCAAAACAAAGTCATACTTTGGTTCATTGCTGCTGTGCATTCATGAGTAGCTCATTCGCCCTGTCAGACAAATCACTCTATAGCCAGTGAACAGAAGATGCCATTTATAGCTCTAGGGTTTTAAACTATGAAAGTACATTATGTTATTTTCCAGACAGCTTTATTACGCCCTCCTTCATGTGACAGGACAATGGGTCACTGGGCTTCTTCTGTGATCTGTGCAAATTCAAGTCTAATTGAGGCTAGAGAGGGAGTTTCGCATTTGTGGCTGGAGAGATTGAGCATTTGTAAAGATTGCCTTTATGCTCTAAGTAAATTGTGGTAAACCTACAAGAACTGAATAAAATGTCAGCTAGATCGGGTTACCAAAAGAAAGCTGCATTCCTTTCATACAGCTTGTATGACCTTGTGCAGGATTCACATGTTATCAGCAAGAAATGAGGAGCGTTTATGAGAACCATCCCACAAGTCATTGTTTTCAAAATGAGAGGATGCTGTCATGAGGTTGACACTGTGACTATGTTACAATGATTATGTCAACCTCACAATGCCAGCGATGGGATCCTGACACCGGTGTAATGCTACAGTACTCACAGCATTTGTGTTGAACAGACAAATCAGGATAGGCTGTCATGTTTTAGTGCAGTATAGAATGTTGAAACAAACTTTTGGCTAAACCTCTTTTTTGACAAAGCTACTTCTCTGTATCCATAAAAGTGTCCCAGTGAGTTTTTGCTTATGCTGCCAGTTATAATCAGGGCCATAACTAGTGGGTGTTAGAGTGGTGCCGTTATGCACAGCCCTGGGGCGACACTGTCTCTGCCACATGGCACTTGCCGGGTGCTTAGATCGGAACCCTGCAGCCAGTAGCGCTACTGCAGAGACAGCCAGAACATCCAAGCAAAGCTCCAGGCAGACACCCTTCAGCCTTTGGAGCTGCCTGGAGCATGCTTAGGATGCTCCAGGCAGTGCTCCACTTCCTAGAGCTGGTGATCCCCTCCCCCTCCCCTAGGCGTGATGTCATGACATCACCCGTTTAGGAGAGGAGGACGGTACAGGGGACAATGTGTTCCAGTTACGGCGCTGGTTACAATGGAAAATACATTCTAATATTTTTTTATTTTGATGGTTCAATATTATGCACAGCCCTAAACCCACTTGCAATTGTATTGTTCTCGTTATATACTTTGGAACTACAAGTCTCAGCTTGGTAGCACCTCTCATTGTTTTTAGAATTAAGTTGTGCAGTCCAAGGACCCCCCATATAAAATAACATATGTCACATCTGCACCCCAGGGTATTCCTGTGTGGACGGGATCTACAAATTAAGGTTATAGAGGAAAAGAGATAAGCAGAATATTATGAATTTAAATGAGCATTTTTGGGCCAGATGGGAATTTTGTTTTACCATGTGAATCAATATACACATAAGTTAGGACTGCAAGACATACTATAACTTATAGCTTGAATTTGATGGATGTACCCAGTTGCAACCTCATCAGCTAATATCTGTAATCTAAACTGTCAGTCAGAATGAAAGAAAACACTCATTCAAACTGACAAACACTGTAACTGGTGTAACTGCAATAATGAGAGAAACCCCTAACATAGAGGATAAGAAGTCAATAAGGCAGACATGAAACATGTGAGCAGACTGATCATTGTAAGCTCCCGTGACAGAGGAAATAAACTGCCTTTATGGGCATTGCCTGAGTGTTATCACGCTACTTATTGGGGCATGCACGGGATCATGATAAGATTTCATAATAAGGTTCATCCAAATTATCCAACATATAATCTTGTCCCTTTTTAAACCAAAAATATTTTTTAAAACCAAAAGCTCCTCAAATATTCAGAAGCTTAAGCCATGTCAGTGCGTTATTCATGTAAATGTCATATATGAAGATGGGAACAGATGATGTACTGTGTGTAGTGGAGCAGAGATTGTAAATCGATAGATTGATCCAAAACTAATGTATAATTTAGTCTAGATGTCAGATCTTTTTCACAAAATATGCAATCAACAAATAAGGTCATTATTATTCATATTTAATGTTATATTGTATAACATAATCTAAAGATTAATTTTTATTAACAATAGAATACAGTACATGCACTGAAGTGTCACAAACCTACCCTTCATGCTTAGTCCTCATACACACTGTCAGTCCTGTGCATTTAACTACTGTTTTGTAGATTTTTGACCATGCAAGTTAACCATAGTGACCTCCATTGACCTCTGAAATAGGGATGGGCATTGACCATCAGTGGTTAGTAAATATCAATGGTTTGTTACCAGTAGTCAATGGTATTGCCATCGATAACAGAGATTCAATGTTTTCTTTCCCCCTCAGCACTGGTGACACAGATCTTTGTTCTGCCTCTTTCAGTGATTGGCTCTTTGTGGCACTAAGTCCTGCCCTCCTTTAGTGATTGTCCCGCTGCCTGGCATTACCCTCAGCAGATGTCAATCAAAGGGTGATAACCATCAAAGGATCCCCATCAATGGTTTCATGTCATCAATATTAATCACCGAAGGCACATCAATAGTCAACCCACTTATGGCCATCCATACTCTGAATGCAAATAATATAAAAAATTTAAACACATCTGCATTTACAATAAATTCCAATATTGAATTAATACAGTAGCTCACCTTGTAAAATATTGCAGTAATTTGAATACAGTCAAATACAATCTGAAGGTATTTTCACTTAAAATTTAAGTGGTGAAAGGGAGGGGGGAAAAGGCATTATAAATAGGCGGAGATCAGTAAATGTGTGAGCATGCAAATGAAGATCATGTAGACCAACTGTAAGTGTACATTTTATGTACACGTTTCAGCATAATAAATGCATGAATCCTGTCTGCAATACCCTCTCTAATGACACCACTATGCATTATTCATTCTTCCCTCTATTTCCATGTCCTCTATTGCTGCCAGGCATTGCACTGACTATCTGTTTATTCCAGTTGCCATTTACAAAGGCCCTGTACAATGCTACACCCTGTACAACTTTTCTTATTTCTGTTTATGTCCTTGCTCACCACTCTGGTAATGTCTTACATCTCCCTTTTCACCACTCCCATCATACAAACCTCTTATGTGCTGTCCTATACTGTAGATTTGCACCGTCCCAACCAATCAGACTGTCCCCTAGCCTTCAAAGCAGCCAGGAAGCACATGACAGTTACATTTATCACATTTGCTAAGCACACTGGCTTTCCATATATTGGTTCTGCATATATCCCCATCACCTATTGCATACACGTGCCCATCACAACCTACTTAGGACTCTATTTAATACTGTGGAGACAGTGGCTGCATTATGCATTGTATGTACAGTATATAGTAGTTTCATTAAGCAGGGATCAAGCAAAACATCTCTGGCATCACTGGTCCCCATGGCGTTACATAATGGCAAACAGGATATATGCTTGTTAAATTGACTACGGTTACCATACTCATAGAGGTCTAGGTGGAGAGGTGGAGATAAGCTAAATATGGCTGATTTCCACTTCATAAATAGAGCCAGTTCTTAAACGCCAACATTCACAGTACGGCCCTGCAGCCATTCCGTTTATGATGTATCTGCTATCACTATCTGCTATTTACCACACTTTACAGTATTTCTAAGCTTGCAAAGAATCTAGCTGTGTGACTAGGTCACACAGCATTATTTAACACCTGACAAAGTTCATGATTTACACGTGGCTGGTTTACTGTACCATACAAGCACTTCTAACTTATACCTCCTTTCTGGCACGTTCTATAGAACCTTCTGTTTCATTGTTTGTCACATATGCTCATAGTGATATTTTCAAATTATATTTCCTAATTGTATATCACTACAGAATATTCTGGTACTATAAAAATAAAGGATAATAATAATAATAATAATAATATTGCGCGCAAGCACATCATCTTCATGACCTGAGGGAATTTCTTAATACCAGAAAAAAAGTTTACCTTTTTCTGGAATCCATCAGATAATTGGAATACGCTTTTATTTCTCAGTTTACAGAAATTAGTTTTATATTATTTCAGAGATGAATAGAACTTTCTTTTGGTAACAAATTAGAACAGATATATTTTTTATTTTATAAGTGTTACCTAGGGGAAAGCAGACATAAATAGTTTTCAATGACTGTTCCCCAGAAAGTAGACACTAAGGGGTACATTTACTAAGATGGGAGTTCTATTAAGAAGCGATGTTGCCCATAGCAACCAATCAGATTCTACTTCTCATTTATCTAGCACTCTCTAGAAGATAATACCTGGAATCTGATTGGTTGCTATGGGCAACATCACTTCTTAACAGAACTCCAATCTTAGTAAATTTACCCCTAAATGTCCTTGGTTAATTCCCCTTAGTACAGTGATACCAAATATGAAGACTTTATTCAAGGTTTCACCTAGTTGTAGGGCACACGATCAAGGGTACTAATGTTAGTGTTAAACATGAATCTATCTGCAATCGTAGTTTTAGTAGGGAGTAAGGGTAGAAATGACAGATAATAAATGTATATTACAGACATTACTAGCATATGAAACACTCTTGGAGATCATCCTAAACTTCCAGAATATAGTTACACACTTTGTGGACAGAACAATATTTACAATGGAATTCCATTAGCTACGGGACTTTACCGCCAGCTAATTGATCCCCAGGCTAATTCAATTAGCCCCGAAGCTGACACTTATTGGGGCTGTGAACCTCAGCCAGGGGCAGGTCCAGGGGGTGGCACAATCATTGTAATTGCTCGCCCCCCACCCCTGCACAAGCATAGGAGAGGAGACTGCTGAGCGGCAGCAGTCTCCCTGGACATAGCAGTGTGTGCTGGGCTGCTGACAGCTGCTGATCATTTCTTTTCAGGAGCTCAGCAGGCTCAGAAAAAAATCCCTGATAACAGTCTGTTTTCGGGCAGGCGCGGCGTTAACACACTTAGGGCCTGATTCAGAGCTGCTCATAAGTGGCCCCTCATTCGCTCCGAGTGATGTTTGCCCAACTGCGCATGCGTACGGATCGTTGTATGCATGCACGAACCAGTCAGTGTGGTCGAAATTCATGTGCTCGCAAAATAGCGAATGCCTGATAATTTGAGTGACAGGAGGAGGCGTATGCGGGTGGTAACGGGGGAAGGTGCTTGAAAACGGGGAGTGGAGATCCGAACGCAGGCGTGCTTAAATGTCAAAACGGGCGTTTTAAGGGTGTACATAATTAATACAGCAGCGTCATTGACCACGTCACTGGGTTATTTTATAGCCAGAACTGCTCGCAAAATTGTGGTAGCAAAAACCAACCCCAAGAATAGCGAGCAGTTCATACCCTGGTCGATGTACTCGATTAATCTAATAAATAGCGGACATGACGTAGGATGCGAGTGGCCAGGGGGCGTATTTTTTCAAAAAACGACCGCAAGTTTTGTTAGCTCGTTCAGACCTAGAGGCGTGAACAGACCGCAAAGAGCGAATGGTTCATATGAATAGCCACCCCTATTTTCTGGACGAGCGAGCGCAAATTGCGTCTGGCTCTGAATCAGGCCCTTAATACGGATCCTATGTGATTTCTCCCCAAAAACAGACAGTTGTGCAGCAGAATAAAAAGGGATCTAATTGAATTGCTTAAAGGCAATTCAAGCGTTAAAATCCCGATTTATCTGCCCAAAATATTATCAGGTCTAATTGAATTCCCTCCTTATTCTGAAGACTGGAAAACAGATGGAGCTCTACCACATCGCTATCAAACTGCTAGTAACAGCAGTAGTAGTACGGTGATACTAGGAACAATGGTTTTTTACACTATATCACTCAATTTATGTGTTATTCAAACATGACAAATGTTACTAAAATGCATGAAATTACCACCAGCTGGTAGGAGACGACCTTACACAGAGGGCTGCATGTGTGACAACATGTGGCCTTGTTATACAGGATAGGTTGTTGTAATCAGCATGTAAATGAGTTCAGTGGGGCTGGAACACTTTTCTGAATTACAATTCTTCACATTTCAATATGTTAGAATTTCATTAGTTCCTTTTATTGTCTTGTTTGTAAAAAAATTGGAGTGGGGGTCAGATATGAAAGTGCAGGAGGGACCATGTCTAGTCTACTGTTCTCTCAACAATGTTAGCAATGTTGCTGACATCACATCATTATTAACAGTGATCTACTCTTACTGCAGGGTAGGAGAGACATCATGCTGTACCTCTTGTGCCCTAACATGGCCAGATGCTTTGCCCACAGTTGTATTCTATAAAGCCTCTTGTTTTAACGTTCATGATACCAGGATTAAATGTAATGGTTACCGCACAGAGCATTGGATTTAACACCAGTGACACCCTCAGTCCATTGTCAGGAGAGCCGGTCTGGCCATCTTGCACTTCTGACAAATGCCAGAATAGATCATGGGCTGGTCTGGCCGCCTGTAACTTATGGCACGCCCTGTGATGCATCACCATGTCCTCTTCTCCTGCACAAAGAATGCCGGGGCTGATTCTTGTACCCAGTCCATCCCTGATTGGCAGCATAATTAAACGCACTACTGTATGTGGCACATTTATTGCTGAGCATTTATATCTATACAAACTTAGGGGCATATGTATCAAAGCTTGATGTGAGATAAAATTGTGAAATATATATCACCAAACAATCAGCTCCAAACTATCATTTCTTAAACACAGCCTGCAAAATGTAAGTAAGAAGCAGATTGGTTGGTGATATATATCTCACAATTTTATCTCACATCAAGCCTTGATACATATGCACCTTAGGGCGGGATGTAATAGAGATAGAGTTTGATGGAGGTGCGGGATGCAGACTGATCTTGATCGTTTTTTAAAAGTTGCAGTAATTTACAAGGCAAAGCCAGATCGGCTTTGCCTTGTAAATGACTGCAACTTTAAAAAACGATCAAGATCAGTCTGCATCCCGCACCTCCGGCAGACTCGATCTCTATTACATCCCGCCCTTAGTGACCGGGAGATGGTTAAATATAACCAGTGATATGTATTTGCAATGCTACAGTGTTCCATAGCAATAATAATCCTGCTTGCTAGTGATATTATATATTTCAACTCAGAGCCGTAACTAGACTTTTTGGTGCCCTGTGCCAGAAAGAGCATTGGTGCCACCCTCGTTTTTCAAAGGGACATCATGCACCCAGAAAAGGGTCATGGCCTCATGGGGAAGGCCCAGGGAAGAGATAGGGGAGGCCAGGAGATGCTGGGGATGAAATATGAGGAAGTTACAAATGAGAATGATAATAAACAGACATTTGACAGGCCCAAACAGCGCCCCCTGACCTGTGGTGCCCTGTGCGATGGCACCGGCCGCACTACCCTAGCTACGGTCCTGTTTCAACTACAGTGGTGCACATATCACATTTAGATCTTGCTACTACTACACATTAGTTACCAATACAGTGTTGAGCAACCTTTTGTGAATATAGGTTACCTGTACAGTAAACTACAGTACATGGACTTGTGTCATGTCTAATCATGTTGTGATTTCATCTACATAATTTTTTCTTACCGTTTGCACTTTGCTAATCACATATAAATATAATATGTTGCTGTATTGTATGTTTACAGATAAGGTATGTGTTATCATTTTAAAGTATACCTATTAAAATTATAATTTTAAGGGGGATCCCTAACTTATCTCAAGTGAATTAGTGTGTCCTCTCTATGGAATATCCTTTCTTAATTTAGGATCTTTTTCCAAAATCTATTGCTACAGTTTACGTTTATATTCCTGAAGCACCTATTTTTTTCTGGAAATAAAATCATTTACCTGATCACTATTTTTGGTGTGGTTCTTCTACAATAATTATAATTATGTTTAGATTATAATTGCTTTTGGCAGGACAGTCTCGCTTTTTGGGGACTGTCCCGTTGTCTCACCAGTGGGCCTCAGTCCCGGCAGAGCAGCAGATAAATAGATGCCGTGCACATGCACAAGGAATCTACATAGTGCGGGGAAGAGCCTGTGGGCAGCCCAACATCTCCGTGAGTGCTGGACTTGCTGCCAGAGTGATGACAATGGGGACGTGGTGCTAGGTCACGTCTCCTGCCCCGCGAGGTCATGCCATACTTGTCTACTTTTAAAAAACATTTCAGAGAGATTGTTAAAGCAACACCTATGAGCGCAACGTTACAGCGGACGTGTACTGATCCACCTGAGTGGCGCATCATTAAGTTGACTTACATCCAAATGTAAAAGAGCCCCAAAGCAGCAGTTGCTAATGAAACCACACTGATACTTTTCAGGGTTTGTTTATGTATTGGTTTTATTTTATTTGAAAAGGCATGTAGCCATAGGGATCATTGTGCCTTATAACCAATGCTGAGCAATGGAACTGTGGATCCCATTTGAATGCATATATATCTGATTTTTTTGTTTTCAAAGTATATAGCAGCTACATAATGGGGTACAATCAGGGAGATTTCTAGGGGTAAATGTACTAAGATGGGAGTTCTATTTAAGAAGTGATGTTACCCATAGAAACCAATCAGATTCTTCTTCTCATTTATCTAGCACCTTCTAGAATATAATATCTGGAATCTGATTGGATGCTATGGGCAACATCTCTTCTTAATAGAACTCCCATCTTAGTAAATGTACCCCCTAGACCAGGGGTTCCCAACCACAGTCCTCAAGTCACACTAACAGTCCAGGTTTTAAGGCTTAAGGCTTTTAGTACCTCAGTTATTTTGATTTAACCATCTGTGCTTAAGCATGGAAATCACTAAAACCAGGACTGTTAGTGTGCCTTGAGGACCGTAGCTGGGAATCACTGCGCTAGACTTTTCAGAGAGATTGCTACTATTTTAGGGAGTGTCCCTGACAATCAGGGAGAGTTGGCAAGTGGTTACGCCCTCTCTTCGGTCCTTAATTTAAAATTTCATATGTTGGGGAGGTATGAGTCCCTGCAACAGTCACAGCCAATAAGAGGAGAGCAACCAATCAGCTTCTAGCTATCATCTAACTAGCACAGTCCACAAAATGATAGTTAGAAGCTGACTGGTTACTATGGGCAACTTCTTTATCATCTCTATTGAAGGTTTGTTACATCTCTCCCATCATATCGCACCAGGGAGTGTCATCTGAAGGAGAGACACTGTCTTGCGGAGCAGGGAGTTGTAAAAAAAAGCTCTACTTTTTCCTGGTCGGCAACCCTGAAGGTTTCAGTGCCAGGAGCATGAGCTCTATCTGCTCCACCACACTATTTGCCATTTACTGTAATGTTGGCAGTGCTACATTTTCAAGGAGTGTTAAATAGGAATTATAAGACGTTACATGGTATGGCCAGACGGTTTCAAGTCTTCAAACAAAACATACAATAGCAAGCAATGGAGAGGTCAATTCACCATTATTGTACTCTTTTCAGAAATAGTAACTTTATTTCTAGCTGGTTAGCTTTAGTGAACTTTCCTTGTAGTATTGGCACTGTGTAAAGAGTTCACTCTCAGTACTTTGTTATACTGAGCTCATATATAAAGAAGAGCCTTTGCACACTATAAAATGTTGCAGCCAAGCCTCCCAGGAAGCAGTGTGAAAGCATTTAGTGCACCAGTGACAACATACTATAAGCAGTAGGAGAGAAGGAGGGTTATGTTACTGCCCAGAAAACACAGAATGTGCTGATCAGTACACATGGGGCCTGCTCTCCTTAATCTCCCAGCAATATGCTGAGAAGATTGCTCTACACAAAGCTGAAGAGAACGTTTGATTTATTTTAAATTGTACTGAAACCAATGTCTGTTATCACATTGTTTGCACCTTATGGAAAAGGCTGATCTTCAAGCACTACAGTACTTCCTAGCTATATCCCACATTAGGCATAAATAAATTCTGCAATTGTTTCTCTTATGCGTGCAAGTTTATATGGCGTAGCAGCACATACAGCATACTCGTTATAAGACATTCATTTCATTAATTAAAGTGGTAATTGTCAACCATGAAAATAAAAAAAAAGGAAAATCTATTATTTTATGTTATAAGTAGGCAGCAGCCTTTTCTTCAAAAAGGAAAGGAAATATATTTGGCAGGGTAATATAGTGCGGAGTTCTGCCCTCGTCTCCAGCTCTCCTGCCTCATGTTGCTGTATTGCTCCTGTGGTTTATATAACCAGACCCCTTCCCAAGCTCACTTATGACTTATGACTCCCCAATTTCAGGATCTCATTACTGCCTTTCGTGCATCTTGCATAGTCATCTCTTTCATACACCGAGAGGTCCCAGACAACTACAATATCTCTGCATGCCCATGTCACAACCAGTGGAGACGACTGTAGCATCCTCCTCTGTCACCTTCCATTGCACAGATTTGTTCCACCCTATTATGGGAGCTGCAGCTCTATTCTTCTCTCCTTCCGCTTTTCACTGACAGTCTCTCTCTGCATCAAATGCCGCTAATGCACAGTCTACAACTCCAAACTATAGCCTTCACCTGTAAGTTCCTCAAACAATACCTGTCCTTGTTACATCACAGTACAAGTATAAACTACACTCTGTATATATTCTCATCTGCTGTTCCTCTCCAACCTCCTGGATTCTCTAAACCTATCCTTGGAAATCATGCTATTCAAAGCTTTAAATATTTTCTGAAATTTCAACTAGCCTATAATCCAGGGGTGGGAAAAATATGGACATGGGCTGTGCGAGGATCACCGATTGTCTGTCTTATTGCGTCTTCCTCTCACTGGTGCCTGAAGCCCTGAACTTAGGGATGCCTAACTTTTCCATTCAATGTTTATCCATTCAATGCTGGGATGGCTGCATGATAGCACCAGGAAAGCTGTGATGGCCATCCCTACCTAAACTGAACCAAACTTTTCCTAGACTGAGAAGCAGGCAGAAACTCAGCAGCTGGAGATCTGGCATCAGGGACTTCTCACAATAAACAATTCCCTACACAGGGGAATAGAAAAGTGTATTAGCAGAATACTTCCTCTCTCCTTGTTTGTAGATAAGTGTATATTGAGAGCAGTCCCTAATGCGTGATTGAGGGATGGGGGGAAACAGTGAGAGAGGAGGAGTCAGCCAGTAATCAGATAGCAGTAGCCAGCACCGCTCCAGCCTGTCTTCTGTGCACCACAGAGCTGGTAAGAGGATGGGAGATTAGCGACACGGGAAAGGACATCAATGATCTGATGTTAGCAACAATTTCATTCGTTTCTTTGGGGTCTATTCAGCAACGATTTTCTTACATAAAAAATACGGAAACTATGATTTCCGTATTATTTATGTAAATCCCCTATGCAGCAATGGGATAATGGAGAAGATAACGCAATTATCTTCTCCATTAATTCCCTGCTCGCAGAGTACCGCACTGTAGGGATCAGCCATTGAGCTCTACAGTACTTTAACACTTTTGCTATTCAGCAAAGCAAAAAGTGTTAAATCACTCGAAAAATATTTACTTTATATAACACCATCTCAGAATGGCGTTATATGAAGAAAATACTTAAATATCCCGAAAACTGCAGGGACAGAGGGACATTTTCCAATAAGTCCCTGCAACATTTTGTAACTCCACCCATTCTCCGTGCCTGCTTTCCGGTGACCGCCAGCAGGTAAGTCCACCTACAGCATGTTACACCTGCCGAAAGTGATTGACACGTGTATACAGGCTTTATACTCTAGGACTAGTCACTCTGTGACATCAATGTGCGTATGCAATACCAGGAAAGGATGCAAATACACAACAACCATTACTTTGTGATTGGTGTTTATACCTGGAATTTTTTGTAGTTATCTACTCTATCTATCTATCTATCTATCTATCTATCTATCTATCTATCTATCTATCTATGGACACAGTATTGGGTGCAGGGTTAGGGGGATAAGTACCCAGTATTGGGTGAAGGGAATTGGGGGGGGGGTAAGTGCACAGTATGGAGTGTAGTGTTAGGGACACTCTGTGCTACTACAGAGATGAGAGAGGAAAATGTATTACTACACATGTGAGGGAGGGGAATGTCAGATGTGTCAATAGGTGAGATGGAAATGGAAACAGTAAACATCTAAGGTCCATCTTGGTGAAACCAGGGACATCTGCTAGTGGGGTATAAGTATAACTGCAGCTGAGCAAGTCCCACTCATCCTAAGCAATAAAGGGGGTTAAGGGATCCATTTATCAAATAATCCATATTCTTAAAATATGTGGAAACTGCTGTTTAGGAATAATGTAAACAGGACATATCAGCAATGTTCTACATTCAGTAAAACAATACTTGCAGCAGCTGTACCCATAGTTCTTAATCGGGACCATGAAAAGCTTTACAACTCAGAACTTGCCCTGATAACTAATGCCATCTTCAGAGTTTACTCTATGAGAAAAGCCCAACTGGAAAGGTCTGTTCTGATCCCATCCCCTTAATCTTCTCAGTGCTTGGCCTAATGGCTGTGTCTGCACAGTGGCCCTGTCAGGTCTGAACCTGACAGTAAAGCGATTGCAGAAGTTGTCACAATACTGGAAACTATTTTGCCAGATCAGCATCAAAGTTGCTGCCTGGCACAAGTCTCTGGATAAATTGACCTGGTCAGCATGTCTAATTGCAGCAAATAGCTTTGATAAGAGATTATATTATTGGGGCAAAAATGCGTTACTTCATAAATATGACCATAAGGGAGCAGTCTATATATGATATCTGGTAGGACTTTGAAGGGACATTTTTAATTTGCTGATTTGTGGATTCCTATATTGTACACAATTCTTGTATCCAAGCAAAGTGTCTGCAAGGCTGCAACTGATACAGTGCTACAAGGGAGTACAACAACTGTGCACACAAATGTATGCTGTGCATTTATCTGGTTACCTCTACTACAGTACATGCAACTTCACACACATTATATTTAGGTTCCTTTTTTCATTTTAGATTGTAAGCTACCATACAATTGTATAATGTCATGCGTGTTTTGCAGGAGATGTTGGTGCTTCATAAATATATAATAATAAATTAGAATATTGTTTGAGATGTAAGCAGAGATTCAGGCAAGTTCTAATTAGTTCTGAGAGGTCTTTGGATTTCTTTTAAAATTCTGCTTATTTAGCCAAATGATCCCTTGGTTACCGCATTATTTCCTGTTGTAACTAAAGCAACCAGATGTCCTTCTAATGCAGGCTCATAGAAATATGCATACTGCTGGGGCGCATTGTTTGCAGTTCAGCCCTGCAGAATACATTTTTCATAAGCATCATGCATTTGAAAAGAGGTCTGCTAACCTTCCCATGGGCGATGTTCATACCAAGAGCAGCGTACCCAGGTAAACCTGTCATATTCTCAGCAGGCTTCAACCGATTTACAAGGCTATGCCGCCTTATCCAGCAACACTATTTTTGCATTCTGGATCCCAGAAAAATAATATTTTCTATATATGTTAATGAAAAGGTTCTCATTTTATAACTGAAAACGTAGAATACTAAAACGTAGTACCATTCGTGACGCTGACAATGTCTGGCCCTAGCTAAAAAAATGTATTGCAGTTTCTGCCCCTCTAAATAATCCATAATGACTGGTCCACCACCAAAATAATGGCAACCACTATAGTGCGCTAAGGACCTCATTCAGAGCCGGACGCTATTTGCGCTCGCTCGTTCAGAAAAAAGGGGTGGCTATTCAAATGTTCGCTCTTTGCGGTCTCTTCACACCTCTAGGTCTGAACGAGCGAACCAAACATGCGGTCGTTTTTTGGAAAACTACGCCCCCTGGCCGCTCGCATCCTACGTCATGTCCGCTATTTATTAGATTAATCAAGTACATCGACCAGCGTATGAACTGCTCGCTATTCTTGTGGTTGGTTTTTACTACCGCAATCTTGCGAGCAGTTCTGACTATAAAATAACCCAGTGACGTGGTCAATGACGCTGCTGTATTAATTATGCACACCGATAAAACGCCCGTTTTGACCTTTAAGCACGCCTGCGTTCGGATCTCCACTCCCCGTTTTCAAGCACCTTCCCCTGTTACCACCCACATACGCCTCCTCCTGTCACTCAAAATAGCAGGCATTCGCTATTTAGCGTACAAACGAATTTCGGCCGCACTGACTGGTTCGCACATGCGTATTACGATCCGTACGCTTGCGCAGTTGTGCAAACATCGCTCGGAACGAACGAGCGGCCGCTTACGAGCGGCTCTGAATCAGGCCCTAAGTACATTTTTAGCAAGCTGACAGTATATATACAATACACAGTATATATACAATATACACCTTTTACCCTCAGTAGTACCCTAAACTAAATTAACATGCAGCAATATTTTTTTCGGTGGACACGGACAGAGGAAACTTTCTTCTTCCTTCTATGTTACAAAGCCCTATAGCAAGCTACACAAGATTATATTTCAAATGGCCTTCCATACTGGCTGCATTGTTATACACCCAAATGTGTGCTGTGGTCCGGGGTCACTCTCCTCACTACCACTGAATCAGGCTCTCTTCCAGAAAGATGGCATGTTGTCTATGAAAACCTATATGACGGGAGGAGAGTCCTCCTTGACTGCTGCAGATTTGGGGTAAATCACCACAGTGCAGGTTAGAAATATTCTCCGTTTACAGTTTACTTTTTCAATTCCACTGAAAACTGTATTTTGGTACATAGAGGGATAGTGTAGCACACTCCACAGAGCACAATTCTGAACTAGATTCTGTTCAGTAAAGTACAGGGAGAAAACAAAAGCTAGGTGTGCCAGGAGGCACAAGTATTTTAAATGGATGCCTGCAGGGTTATCACTCATCAGTAAATGTAATAGTAATAGTCAGCTAAAAAGTAGTCAAATGGAACAAACAGTGGTCAGTAAAAATAGACCCATGTCACTACAACAATGCACAACAACATTTAATACAAATGACTGTGAGTAGTGGTGTAACTCCTGTATGTAGTATCTCTAAGGGGTCTATTCAGCATTGATTTTTTTACATAAAAAATACAGAAACTATGATTTCCGTATTTTTTATGTAAATCCCCTATTCAGCAATGGGATAATGGAGAAGATAACGCAATTATCTTCTCCACTAATTCCCTTCTCGCAGAGTAACGCACTGTAGGGATCAGCCATTGATCTCTACAGTGCTGTAACGATTTTTGCTAATCAGCAAAGAAAAAAGTGTTAAATCACTCCAAAAATATTGACTTTATATAACACCATTTCAGAATGCCGTTATATGAAGACAATACTTAACTATCCCGAAAACGTCAGGGACAGAGGGAAATTTCCCCATAAGTCCCTGCAGCATCTTGTAAGCCCGCCCAATCTCTGTGCCTGATTCCCGGTGATCGCCGACAGGTAAGTCCACCTAGAGTCTGTTAGACCTGCCGAAAGTGATTAACATGTGTATACAGGCTTTATACTAGCCTGTATACATGTATATTTATGTGCGATTATATTTAACATTTATATATAAATGTATACAGGCTAATATAAAGCCTGTATACACATGTCAATCAATTTGGACAGGCTGGAGATGTACTTACCCCGTTGGCGGTCACAGCAAGCAGGGCCGGAGACTATTCCCGAGTGCATGACTGAGCAAGCAGAAGGTATTGTTTTCGGAATCCCGAAGATAATGCCTTCTGTGACACCATAGGGATAGCGTGTTAGTATCCAGCATTGTGGTAGCTTCTACTATCAGTATACTATACTGCCAGGTTCAGACCTGACCACCCCTACACTGTGTTAGTAGTAAAGTGATCGCTAATGAGATCACTTCACCTCTTCTTCGGGACTCCGGCTCTCTATCAAGCATTTAGTGCCGGAGAGAGAGCCTATGGATCCCTCTTCCAGTAACTATTACAACCTGTAGCCCATAGGCTATAATAGCTAACACCAGATAGTGTTAACTACTGAGGCTGCTTTTAAAGTCAAAATGGGGGATAGCAGAAGATATGTCCGATATGTATGCAGTCTCTTGTAGACACATCTGTGGAGGTATACCTATACAATGTATTTTTCCCATATATATTGTATGTTGCATTTGTTTCCTCCTACCTACCATGATGTATATGTTTTATTGTATTACTGTAGTAGGTTATATATAATGTTAAAACCAAAAAAAAAATACTGAATTCAAAATATTTGCAGGTACACTCCAAAAACAGGTGTTTTTGAGGAATAGCCCACAAATATTCCTTGATAATTACACACCTGACACTAGAATAAACAAGTTTTCTCTTATTTTGAAGCTTTCTGAAATATATAAATCAAGTAATATTGAGGCATCCTCAAAAGTAGGCAAGGACTATGGTCTCAATGTATTACTAATGAGCCAGCGCTGAAAACACATCTAGTCAATTAAATAGCTGTTTCTTGAATTTGACAAACAAAACATAAATATAGAAAACAATAAGAGTTCCCTTTGCAGAACTTGTTGATGTCCTTGTAAAAAAAATTATAAAACCTACATCAGTTTGTTAAAACTTTAGGATTTGACCATCTGAAAAGATTGCATATCATGAGAAGGTTGACTGGTTATCATCTATTGAATAGAAAATGTCGATTGATGATGATAAGGTCAGTGACTACATGGTGGCATAGTGGTTAGCACTGCTTCCTTACTGTGCTGGGGTTATTGGTTCAATTCCGTCCAGGCCCCTATATGTGAAAAGTTTGTATATTCACCCCATTTACAATAAACAACAATAAAACCATACCAAACTAAAAATATTTAATGAAAAAGAAAAATATCTATAACTTGGTATTACTTACGCGAGAGTGGGCAGGGAAACATAGTGGTGTAATTTAGTGTGTGCAGGAATTATAAGTCCTTTAGATCTTGCATTATGTATGCCTTCCCGGGAGCTGTCATATTGGCCTTGTGCAAGGCAAACATGACAACTCTCTCTAGACAGTTACTATGTCATTAATGACCCTGAGCCCACACTTTCCATAATGGAAGGGTTGATCTGTTCTATTATTTCATTTTGATCAAAGAGAATATATACAATATCATACCTAACATAGATGACTATAATATAGAAGGAAGAATAGCCAAAAAAATATTATGAGTAATAATTAAATAAGTTGCATGGTATAACTAAGTATTGCTACATGAGCTGTCATATTAGGAGGCAGCTTTATGAAGCATTCTAGCCTTTATAGTGCAGCAATGATCATGTCTGACTTGTGGTAACCTGTCCGGTATTACTCAGTGTAGGCATTAGCTTCTGAACTGAAGCTCAGTATATTACACTGGGCCTGATGCTGAGTTGCATGCAGAAGCAATGACAGCAGCATCTATTGGCGGTCACCTGTCTGCGTCAAACCCCTTCCCTCGTATACATACAGCCGTATGTGCAAGGACTGAGATACCCACTTTTAGCGGTTGGGCACGCTGGAATACCAAGTAGTGCGTCTTTATACACCACCATTGGTCGCACACCATCAAAAATTGCATCAGTCCTAAGGCAGGTACAGTTTCTGTGTCTACCTAAGGCCTCCTATACCTGCGGCTGTGAATGCAGCCCCGTGCAATGACATGCCTGCGACACTCCCATAATACGCCCACTGAGCGAAGCATTTTTCCATGCACTACTAACCAGCACCCAGTCACTGCCCATGAACGCCCGTCACTATTCCACAGCATTTCTGATACCGTTTGTCTGGACTGTAACAGCGCATTTGTGTGTACACAATGTGTAACGCATGCGCCATACAAGTCTTTAGTCATTTTTACACATGCACTGTTACAAAAAAATCGATCCACTATGTGAACATCGGCATTGCATGCAGGTTGCGTGCGGCTCTGATTTAGCCCCGTTATTTGTGAAGTAGACTTGCTAAAAGTAGTTTGCATAAAAATGTTGGTCCACCTGAACTGTGTAAGGACAGGTCTCTGCTACATGCAAGTAGCCCTAAAAGCCTGATGTCCTGTGAGTAGAAAATGTTCTTATCTTCAGTGATATTAGTACTGTACAATTTGCTACATGGTAAACTAGATCATATTTCACATGTGGTACATAACCACCATGTATACCTGTGGTAGGAGGAGTGTTTATGGAGAGGTGTTTTTACCTACAGTAACCACAGACACAAGCGGAAGTGGGCATGGGGTCTCTGGAACCAATAAGCTCCATAACTATACCTATATGTCAAACCCTGATAATAGCATGATTTTTAATCATGTGGGTAACATATCTAATGCTTCCTCAGTTTCTACTTATGCTTTTAATCAGTAGTAAAAAACTTGAATCCTCAGCAAGTATGAGGAGAAGGTAAATGTTTATCCAAACACAAGGCTGCTAGATACAGTACCAAGTTAACATAATATCATGGGGGTTTTTTTAAATTAAGATCTCTATTTATAAAAACAAAAAGTCACTGGTGCAGCTAAGCAGTGCCCAGCTCCCTGGTGACATTGCCAGCACCAGTAAGAATAGTATAACCACTTGCCAGAGGAGTTAGATGTACATGCATGATCTGGGTTATTCAGCTTCCAGTTCCAGATCCAATAAAAAGATAAAAAAGAAAAATATTAAAATATTAAAACCTTTTAGTCCTGTAAACGTCACTGGCTAATGCCATCCTGAGATGGAGTAAGCAATCCTAAGGCAGGTACTTGGGGATGTCCATGATGAACAGGCTTTCCAAGTATTGTAGAATGCCACAGGTAAAGGCAATTGCTTGTGACAGCCTTCACCAGGAGGGGGGCTTTTATAAATAGGCAAACACACTTAAACTTGTGAAAATATTCTATTTTCACAGGATTTAGGGCTGTATAGGTTTGATAAAGGGAAGCTAACAATACACTCTTCCTAAGATGCAGCACATCAGCATCTGTCAATTGTTCCATAACAATCAGTATTTGCAAACTCCATTTCCAATTTATTTCCTAGTAATTTAAGGTTTTTATGTAACATACTGTAACGTTTCCTTCACAGCTTTGTTTAGGTAAGCAAACGTCGCACAGTCTTAACCATAAAGACCATACTGAATCAAACCACAAGAGTATAAGGAACTATAGCAACTCTACAACCATTAACTGTGTAACTTATGATACAAACAAATAATTATATCAGTTGATGTTCAGTGGTGACAAAAATGACCAAGAAAATGTATGGCCACATTTATTCACCATCGATTGTTGTCCTTATAACAATACGGAATCTGGTATGAAGGGTCTAGCTTGCATGAATTTCTTTACAAATAATAAAGTAGCATTGGCGCTGAACTTCCAGTCTGATGTTTATCCTTTTAGACGTAAGGTGTATAATGACTTGCCCAAGGCCAAATAAAAGTCATCACTCGGATATAAAAATGGACTTCAAGGCATTGCTAGAGCTACAACATAAGACTGTCAGAGATGGACCACCTACACATATTTTCAAATGATTAAGGACAACCGTCTAAATCTTTAATAAATATTTGTCGCCCTATTTATCAATGTGTAGTAATAATGTTGATTGTCAGACCATTGTTAGGGAATATGACCATTAATGACCTGGCTAGCTAGATCACCCATCTCCAGTTCACCAATCTCCAGCGGAACTGGAGGCCCGCACTTTGGTTTTCAGTTCCACCACTTAGAGAAAAAAATGCTACAAATGACACCATATTATAGGATAGTCCTAGCTGAAACATTACAATGTATCCTTTCTCTGTACCTACCAATAACAAATTACCATTCCAAAATTTGGCAGTATTAACAAGTGCCATTCATGTTCTAAAATAGTATAGTGGCCTCCGGGCCTAAGAAGAGAAATGGCTACCTCTACAAATTAAAGGGTAAAGCCATATTGCTAACAAAAATGCTCTGGTATTCAATTCACAAGAGATAAGGTATATCAAGAGGTTACCACTCTTTCCTAAATCTTCTGGATAAAAGTTTCTCTATGCAAAGTGTGGGGAAGCCTATTTAACAATAACCGTGCTGCTACAGTACCACCACAAGCCCCATTAGAATCCATATTCTGTTATTGCCATCTCAGGATGGTAAAATCAGTGGAAAATGAATGAAAAATAGTTTTTAATAGCTGTAAGATATTTTTCTTCACTTTTTAAACTTAGTTTAATTCAGACTTTCAGTCCAGCTGCGGACTCCCCAGGTCATGCTTGCACACCTTCTCTCAGACTGGCATGGTGAAGCACTATGCTAGCTGTTACCGCTGAGGGTCAGTATACACCAATGGCAACTGTGTATCACTCAGCTAGAGATTTCAATAGTAAATTGTGGTTTTCTATCTCCTTGTGATAAGTGGTGATAGAAAACCAACTCTCTATCCCATGTATTAGTATATAGAGCCCCTTAGTCACACATAGCAGTCTAAAGGAAACACTATTTTTCTGGTACACTAGATTGATAGTGGTCTCAGATAAAATGTTATGTTTCACTTAACAAGTTTCTGAGGACCGTCATTCTTTTAGTGAATAATATGGGCTGTGATAGAAGCCGGGTCCTAAAATTGTCCAGGGTACAGAGGGCCTGATTCAGAGCTGGATGCTCTTACAGAGCTCTGACGGAGCGCTCACTCTGAATCAGGGCCGGGCATTTTTTTTTTCAGAACGGCCTCCTAGACGCTGGCATAGTTGTGGGTGACCACCCACAGCTATAGCGAGCGGCCATGATGATGGTCGCGATGGCCAAGACCATCGCGACCATCGGGCTTGCGATAAGACCCTTGTGGAAGGGTCTCGTTGCCGCAAGCCCCAGAGAGGCTTGCGGAGGGAACGCCTCCGTCTGGGCAGCCACGCCCCCGGCCCGCCCACCAAAGGGGGCGTGCTGTCACTCAACATCGACAGCACGCCCCCTTTGGTACGAGACCCGGAGCGACGGAGTGCCCGTCGCTATCCGGCTCCGTCGTGTGCATGCGCACTGGCCTACCATCGACCTGTTTGCGAGCGCACAGCGCTTGCGACCGGGTCTGAATCAGGTCCAGAGTTTCCTTAATATTTGTCTACATTTATAAAGTCTTGTATTTTATTTTGTTATTAGGCAGATTACTTTGTGCATGTAATATTAATTATAGGGCATCCCACCCTCATCAGGACACAGAAACAAATATATAATTCCACTATAAATGAAAAACCTCACCTGTAATAAATCTAGCGAAAACAATGTAGGAGGTACAATGCAGTTGATATATCATGTAGGTATAGTATAGCATAACAAATTAACGTGCATCTATCCAGCAGAATAATGTCCCTGGATAGTCCCACTGTCAGCCGCATAATCAATTATAGCATAAAACAATTGCTCTTAATCTAAGAAAAATAATCTGTAGTAATGAACTGGAACTGTATGTTTAACCCTAAATAAATACATAAACAGTGACAATATTAGTTTAACAGAAAACAAATGGAGGCAGTACATTCAGTTTAGCACATTACACCCGTTTTATTCACACAAATGAAGTGGTGGTGGTAGAAATAACTACAGAACCTATTGTAAATATCTATCTAAAATACTGGTGTCTTTATTACTGTAGGTGCAATTTACTATAATTTGCTCCATCGAAGCAAAAAAAAAGTAATGTTTTCATGTTAAAATTGTAAGCATGCCTGAGAGTTCCTATTTCATTTTACCAAGTTTTATACATATTTGTTGAACACTACATATATATTTGCAAGCCAGAAATAGCATACTACCGTACTGTGGGCCTGATTCAGAGCCGGACGCTCTGACCAGAGCGCTCGCTCTGAATCAGTGCCCTCCTACCTTAAATTGGAGCAGCCTCCTGGCCGCTCGCACAGCTGTGGGTAACCACCCACAGCTTATGCGAGCGGCCAAAAAGATGGTCGCGATGGTCAAGACCATCGCAACCATCGGGCTTGCGACGAGACCCTGCGGTAGGGTCTCGTTGCCGCAAGCCCTGGAGTGCTTTTGGCTCTATCAGAGCCAAAAGCACTCCCACTGACATCACTAGTGATGTCAGTGGGGCCGGTCCCAGACGGTAGGCGTTCCCATGGGAACGCCTCCGTCTGGGCAGCAACGCCCCCGGCATGCCCACCAAAGGGGGCATGCTGTCACTCACCATCGACAGCACGCCCCCTTTGGTGCGAGACCCATAGCGACGGCTGGCTGTCGCTATGCGGGTCTCGCGCATGCGCACGACGGAGCTCCCTCCGTTGTGCGCATGCGCATTAGGGCACCATCGACCCGCTTGCGAGCGCTGAGCGCTCGCAAGCGTGTCTGAATCAGGCCCTGTATTCCCATGTGAAAATCAAAAAGTAATATATATAAAAACATAAACAAAATATCTGATTCTTAAGCTGGGGAAACACCTTACAGATATATCTGCAGATGATGTTCATACACACTGATCAACCATTATCTGTCTTCTGGCCGCGGGACCCGCTGGCCGCGGGGCGTGTTGTGCTCCCCTCGCTGACCGCCCGTACACACAGCATGATGCCTCTATATATATCTGCAGATATATTGGGCATTGGCTGTAAAGCACACCCCATTCACAGACATATCGCTGGTACACACTGGCCGACGCACACAAGGTTGATTGAGCGGCAAATATATCTGCCAGAGTGTACCCAGCATTAGAATAAAAAATATAAAGCAAATTTTGTTTCCTTTACATCAAGCTGGTGGTACTGCTGCTGTTGCTTTCTATGAAGCATACTTGCCTACTTTTGAAAAGGTATTTCAGGGAGGTTGTGAAAGCAACACCTATAAGCGCGGCGTTAAAGTGTGCGTGTACTGCTACATTTGAGAGGCGTACTATAAAATTGATTTATATCCAAATGTAAATGAGCCCCAAAGCAGTTAGTAAGATCTACTTGTTGATGAAAACAGACTGATACTTTGCAGAAAATGCATGTAGCCATAGGGATCATTGTGCCTTATTAAAAATGCAGGGAAATTATCCCATTTCAATGTATATATCTGTTTTATATATATATATATATATATATATATATAAATAAAACATGTAGGAGTCCGGCACTCTCCTAAAGATATAAGTATTGCCCCGGTGCCACAACAAACCAAGAACGTATAATATATACGGGGAAACAAAACTGAAGGGCACTCAACAGGACTTCCACAACCTATGTAGATATAATCAAGAAACCAGGCAGAGCCAGATGTAATGTCAACGTTTCAGCAGAAGGTGCTTTTATCAAGACATGACTTGATAAAAGCACCTTCTGCTGAAACGTTGACATTACATCTGGCTCTGCCTGGTTTCTTGATTATATCTACATAGGTTGTGGAAGTCCTGTTGAGTGCCCTTCAGTTTTGTTTCCCCGTATATATATATATATATATATATATATATACCAGCTTCATAATGGGGTAAGGTGTAATCAGGGAGATTGCTGGACTCTTCAGGGAGTCAGGGAGAATGCTGCTATGTCAGGGAGTCTTCCTGACAATCAAGGACAGTTGGTCAGTCTGCTATGAAGTGTGCTGAAGTATTCTACATTTTCCATTCATGGCATCCCTTACCAAGGCATGCTATAAACTAAATATGCTCATACATGCATATATTTGTCTTTAACGCATATGCATGTGCCCACACGACACAGACAGATAAACACACACATAGCATTAATTAATCACCTTTTTACAAATAACAAATATATTGCAAAGTAACATACTGGTGGAACATACTGTAGTGTAAACATCGTTTTCCACTCAGTTTTTTAAATTGATTTTGACTCTACTGTTGTATATTACATATCAAGATTAGTGTCTATGCTATGGATCCATATAACCATAAGTCATTTCACAGGTTTATCCACAAAGGACCGTTCGATCGACTTCCAGATACTGTTCGATCCATTGAGAGATTTCTTATACAGTAACTGTGCAGAAATCTTTGAAAAAGAAAGAAAAAGTATTTTGATGGACGATAGAGTATAAGGGGAGACCTCCATTTCTTATACAGATATATTTTTCTTTTTGGGACAAAACTGTGTAGGAAACATCAGAAATAAAAATGTGTACTTTGAGAGGCCTTTAGTGCTCATGACCAATCTTTACACAATACAAATGTCATTTACCAAAGTTTGCCAAGCATATGGTAAAATACTTACTTGTATTTCAAGTATAATGCAAATATTCAAAGCAGGACATACAAACCTGTAATTGGAGTTGTTTTACCTTATCATGTACAACGTTAAGGGGATGATTATTTGGGAGTGATGGCTGCAAAGTGCCAGAGAAACAATCGGAAGTGCCAGAACATTGCATCCATCATCAAGATGGCTTATCAGCCGTGCACAGAAAAATGTGCAATGTTGGCCTACCAAAATTCATGGGGGTGTGTTACTTACCACAGATCCCAGAAAATCGATTGCCCCATAAATCTTAGTTCATTCCTAGTTAAATCACAACATGTAACTTATTACAGAAATGTGAATTCTGAGATTGAACTGTGTATAAATGTATCTTAATCTAAGAACTGTCATCTTGGGACATATTGTAGCACAAATAGCAAAACTTCACAAATGGAAAGAAAACAGTGAATGCTATTATTTACCCCTGACCCCACCCACCCCAAATCATGACTTAAAATGTTTGAAACAAATATAAGCAAATTAGAACACCTTAAACATAAAACTTACCAAACAACTAGGCTGACGAGCAGTTTTGTATCCATACAATATACATATATACCTGGTTATGTAAACACCTGACAACCTGTTAAGACCCCTGAAATGCTGCAATGTGTACTTGTCTCCTGTACCACAGATTAGGTTTCATTTTTAGCTCTTGCAGTGTGTGATTCCCCAATGCAATGGATGCACTTATATAATTCCTTTATTGAATTCTCTTAATAATTCAAACCAGTAAGTCACGTTTCTTTCAGGAATATCATAAAGCTGTTCTAGCATCAAATAAATATGCCTTATTATAATCAGCCTATGTTGAGCATGCTCCCAGTCCCTCTGTTAAAATCAATAGCCATTCTACTCAATATGGCTACCCTACAGAGAGTGATAAAATGTCTTATTATAAAGACCATACAGATTTCAGACCAAGATGCTGGGAATCACAAAATATATTCAAACAATTGTATATCATCTGGATATCTGTCTATTGAAAAAATGTAAACAAATTCTTGGAAAAATAATGCATTCTCATAGACCAGCTATTATCCTGATCATCATTTGGTTACTGGAGGGAAGCATAGGCAGGTACTGTACGTGCCAAGAGTTTGCTGTCCCCTTATCATGTGCTAGATATCATCCCATTTTCAACTCCATAGAGTGAGATGGATTCAGACCAAAACCATTTAAAAAAAAACAACAACACTTTGACCGCAGTACAAATAAACACAAGATATCACAGTTGAACAATAAATCTCTATTTACATAAATAAACTGGAAATTCCCTATAGCTGCATTCATTCACATAAGACTCAATCCACAAAAGCATTCCAGGCAGCCTTTATAAACCTAAATACCCTGGCAGTATATTTATCTTAAAACCTGATTTCAAGCAGCATATATCAATTCTATAACCTGATTTCAAGCAGTATATATCCATTTTATAAACTGTTCCAAGCAGCATATTTCCATTTTAATCATGACATAACAATTGTTCTTAAAATGCCTTATCTCTACTAACAGGTGCTGAATTGTTTTAAAACCACCAAACACAGTGAAGAAAATCCATATACATATACCATAATGCTGCTAATTTGACTATTACACAAATGCTAAATATCAGCCTTGGAATTGAAACTACAGATTAGACATGTCAGCTGTATTCTGCACAGTGTTCTGCATGGTTCTTGCTACAATACAGTACAATAGGAACAAATCACAGTATCTTGCAAATGAAAACCCTTTATAACTATGTATTTTAAGATTAAGTTTATCCCAAAAGCAGTAGTATTAAAATTACCCAATTAATCTACCCCATTTCCCATACATATCTTCTCTAAATTAAAATCCATATACCCAGCCATGTATAATAGAGAACAGACCAGCAAAACAAGCAAAATGTAAGGTTCACCATTATCCTGTTTGCTATAATGTGAATATTATATATTTTTTCCTTAGTGGTCAACATATTATACTCACCATGTCCCCCTCTTGTTAAGAATGGGGTCCTGTTAATAGCAATGGGGACTGTTCCATGCTTGTTATGGAAATGGTGCACATGGTGAGTGGTACTGAGACTTGATGATACCCTCGCTGTTTCCGAGACCCTGGCCAGTGTCAGAAGGCCAAGGGGCAAAAGGGTCCGAACCCAGTGGCCGAGACTGGCCATGACCCCCAGGGGGCTGTCCAATGCTCCTCTGGGGGCCAGGGGAAAGGGCAAGCACAAGCCTCTCCTTTCCCAAATCAGCATGTCATGCTGACCCCCATTGCCCGTCTCAGACTATCTCCCCTTTTGATGCCCAAGTGGGGAGGTAGAAATCTTCTGTCTGGGAAGAATACGAAGGGTATTACATTTGTGGGTTTCAGCCTCCTCCAGCATCCATTGATCCCCCAAGAAATCAGACTAAAAAAGATGCAGAAGCAAAAAAATAAAATAAAAAAGATTTTGGTTAAAAAAAGAAGAAAAGAGAAGCTGTATATTTGGGGGGATTCCCCCCCCCCCAAAAGGTCCCCCACGAAAAATTCAGTCCTTCCTTTTCTGTCAACTCAAATCACCAAAAAATGTCAAAGCAAGGGATTAAATGAGTGCCCTGCTGTATTTCAGAGGACCTTCACTGTGGATAAATCTCATCCGGTAAAGCTGTAGAAAATTCAACATCATGGACAGCGAAAGAGAGAAATGGAGGAGGAAAGGAGGATTGTGGCATAGTGAAAAAACAGATTCACCACACAAATGTTCCGTTTTAGATGCTCCTGTGTCTTCAGAGATGGTCTGCTAACATCCCTCACCCTCAGTCAAAAAATACATCCTATCAAACCCTTACAGGTTTTTTCTTTCCCCAAAAATGAAAAACAAAAAAGGATTATATAAAAAAAAAATGAGATAAGAATAATCAACAGCAGTGGAAAGAGAGAGATCTGCCTGTGTGTGCTGCAGAGAGAAAGAGGAAGGAGGGAGGGAGGAAAGAGGGGGAGGGTGGGAGAGATGAGAAGAGAGAGAAGGTGGGGGCAGAGGGAAAGAGAGAGAGAGATACAGGGGGAAAAGAAAGAATCACATATAGTATGGTCTGAGACAGAGGAAATTACAGGTGAATGTAGAGAGGGACAGTGAAAGGCACTTGGTGCCTGGTAAAGGTATGCAGAGAAAGGTGGATATTAGAAAAAAAATCTGGGACAAGGAAAGAGGGGGAGTCACAGGGCAGACGGGAAAATACACTAACCCAAATAGAGTGGGAGAAGAATAAGAGGAAGGAGAGAGTGAAAAGGAAATAGAAGGTAGCTGAGAGATTTGCAGAGAATGGGAAGAGGAGGTGAGATAGGAATGGAGAAGGGGGGGGAACAGGTGGAGGATGCAGCACAGAGTAAGAGTACGATGACGAGAGACCGAGGGTAGAGGCATAGAGTTGGAGAGAAAAAGTAATGTATAATGAAGGCACTAATAACATTGTGATGTAGAACAGAGAGAGATGGCTAGAGACTATCTGATGATAAAGTAAGAATGAGCACCAGATGAGTATATAAGATACATTAAGGAACGACGATAATGAGATAAGACTGGAGATAAGATAAGACTTTTTTGGAGGTAAGACTTTTATTTATATAAACATAGTAAGAGTAATATGATGGAAAAAGAGGGAGAGAGTGATAGGGAGAAAGTAGCTCATACAAACGCAGATACGTTGTAAAAGTTGAGGTTAATTATTGTACCAGGAGAGAAACTGACTAGGAAGCTTGAAGTGCAAAGGTTAATTAGATGGATAAAATTACAATGCTCAACTCAAGTCATTCAGACAGACCCTGCAAACATTGAATGTATATGATGGGGAGGATAGAGAGAGAGATACCTCCAGAGACTGATAATAAGGAAGAGTGATAAATTCATTATCTGATTCCAACACATCCCTTTCTCACTTGGGAGATGCTGAATAATTCAATGTTATTTTTTTGTTAGGAGAAGAAGGGGAGTTAGCAAGCTACGATTCTTCACACCGATACCCCCCTTAATCAAGCTCAGAGAAGATGCTTCCTCCTACGCAACTATCCTATAGATCTACCCATTCAGTAATATAGGTATAAGATGGAAAAGAGAGAGATGGATGCTGGGGAAAAAAAGAAACAGAAACAAAGTAAAAAACAAACTGATATTCAGGTGTGTGTCAGATGTACACAACAGGAGGATAGCCTCTCTTCTCACCCAAAGAGGATGGTAAAACTATAACATGCAGATAATAGGATGGAACATATGTACAATAGAAAGTGAAGAAGGGATCAGACAGAGAACCAAAACTTTAATAGGAAAATGTATATTGAAAGTGAGGAACACCCTCCCCTTAGAATGTAAGCTCTCATGAGCAGGGACCTCTTCCCTCATGTGCTTCTTTTTACTTTTTCTTCTACTCTCTACTCCCCATAAGGGCACCTAACACGGGACTGCCAACTCCCAGCTGCTTATTGTGAGTGCTTTAATCACTCTTTCAGCAATGTATATAAGTTGTGTCCTTGTCCTGCACTGTAATGTACTGTAAGTTACTTGTTTCTTGTTCACCTATTAGTTCTATGTACTTTGTAAGGCGCTGCGGAACACTTGTGGCGCCATATAAATAAAGGATAATAATAATAATAATAATAATAATAATAATAATAATAATAATAATAATAATTAAAGCAAAAGTTAAAAAAAGATGTGAATATGGAAGAAAACGATCAGTGACAGAGGGAAGGTGACAACTACTAAGTTGGAAGAGCTGAAATGGCAAAGTGTAGAGAGAGGAAAAATTAATGAAGAGGTGAAGAAAACAAAATGTTGTCAGTGTGAACCGAGACACAACAGAGGAAAGGATAGGAAAGAAGTATTTTCCAATAATATACTGTCATTCTGGAAAAGGAACACTTTAAACAAACCGTATGATCTGGTTCTAGATGCATGGCCCACATGGTACAACGAGATGCGGTTAATATACCTACAGCCGGAATTCCGGCGCCGGAATCCCAATCAGCGATAGAAGACTGGCGCCAGAGCCACAACATGGATGGGGATGCCGACGCCGGAATACTGCGTAATATAGCGGGGCCGGGTAGGTGTTAGCCCGGTACAACTGCTGCATCCAAACTGTATGTAACTGTCTGACCTAGAGCATAGTGTATATGGGGTAGTGAGTCACAAAGGAGCAAAGGACACAAGAAAAGCCTTTGCCAGAACTACTGGAAGATGCCGGAACATTGCACCGAGAGCAGTAATGTTCTTCCATCACAGCTCCTAGCTGTGCCTTTCATTTAAAGTAACCTTACTCAATTAATATAATATCCAGTAAGACTTCACTTGTAGTTAAACATCTTTTTCTCAGAAATCAAGAAATCTTCATAAAAACTAGGTCAACCCAAAGCAACCTGCTCATCCTTAAAACAACCCTGAATTGCTGCGCGACCAGTACCAGGTTTGTGGCAACACTTCTTGCTGTGGTGAGCAGAACATAATTCCAAACATGATGTTCTGACTGTTGGAATAGCAGGACAGTCCCCCAGACTTTGGGTTCAATTATGGTAGTTGGGAGATTGGCTTAACTACTGGGAATGAGAAACTCATCAGTATAATTTATTGGGGGAAATGTATGTGGAGAAGTTGACCATTTCAGCTAATCAGCTTCTAGGTAGAAGGCTCGTCCAGGTCTCCATTCTTTAGAAGGTTTGATAAGTCTCCCTATTGGTGTGTTTTCAAGAAATATGGGAACTACAAACCTGAAAATGGCTTCACTTTTTATACACTTTATTCTGTCAAATTGGCCCCCTAATTAATATTTGTGATGGTCTCACGGAAATTACGTTTATAACTACGGTGAGGCAGACACCAATCTACCACAAAAGATCATTATTGCTCCAGTTCCAGGACTGCTACTAAGAAAACACAGTCACTTTTACTGCTAATACTAGCGGTTATAGTATTGAGCATAGGTCAGACATGCTCACAACTAAGGCCGGAGGAGGCGGTTACGTGAACGATATAGAAAAAACACCAAGCGCTAATACCTAAATAATATCAATGGTCCATCTATTGCAAAACCCAATGGGCACCACCTAAGTAATAGCTAGCCCTCCACAGTATGGGAAAACTGGATGTTCCCCAAAACAGGTAGATAAACAACAGTAGAAGAGTATGTAGGACGCTAAACAATTAAAAGGTGTATTTTAATAAAACAACACATAATCTTAACACATGTAATATACAATTGAAAATGCCATAGCAAGTATAGAAAATAACAAAAAAAAACATACAAATATGTATAAATGAAAATAAAATAGAAATAAAAACATAAATCAATATGAAAAAATAAAATCAGCACTGATTTTTTACACTGATTTACTCGCAATGCTTGTGGTAGGGTAAAGCTACCTCAAGCACTGCGTTCACATCCGATGGTGCTCGATGTACCAATGTTTTAATACACTTCCTGGAGATGACATGTTGCTGATGAGCGGCTCTGCCTGTGCAATTGGGCGCACGCATACACAAAGTGGCCGCTCAATAAGACATGGTGGGCGTGCTTATGCCATGGCGAGTGATCGCTTCCCGTGGCATCATTTTGACAAATTTGCATACGCATCCATCCAGCGTACGCAGATAGTGAACGGGTCTGAATCAGGCCCATAGTACATAATAGTTTTCTTCATCATTTCCATTACAAAGTACCTGATAAATTCCATACAAAACAGCTGAGAACTGATTGAATAAATCATTGATCACTGAAAGTGTAAAATCAGACCAATATACTGGACCTATTGAGCCACATATGCAATCATTGTCTGCATCTTTCATCTTTCTGTGAAAGCTCTCGAACATCTTATCTCACGATAAATAGCAAAAATATACATGATGGTACACGTTGCATTTTACGCTCTTCGCGTTGCGTGTATAAAAAGACCAAATATACACATAAATGATGCTATAATTGTTTTGCAATCCCAGATTTTTATCTATATATTTTTATGCTAATAAACTGATCAAAAACCCTTGATTTTGGTTTTACAATTTTTCAAAGTGAGACACTTTTTGATTGAGAATTTTAGCCAAGTAAATCATATGTTCATATCTTTGGGTGATATACAGTACAAGATATTTTTCAATCAGTATTTGACATGCTTATTCATCCCATCTAAAGTATTTTTCTGCTTTGAAAACATGCCCAATAGGTTAATGCATGCCTTTGCCTCTGGAGTAGTAAATATGAACCTTTGATGAGTGTAACCTTTTATCAGTTGTGTCTTTGCTCTCCCCTTATTCCATCCAAATAACGCTCTCTCTCATTGCCTTTCCCATCACTCTCTATTATGTCTCTATCTCAGCCCCTTGCTGCTACTTTTTTTTTTGGTTTTCCTCACATTTTTAAAATTGTTAAACAGCAAATCATAAGAAATATATACTCTAAACCAGTGATTCCCAACCTCGGTCCTGAACGCACACTAACAATCCTGGTTTTAGTGATATCCAGGCTTGAGCACAGATTGTTAAATCAAAATAACTGAGGTACTAATTAAGTCACCTGTGCTCCAGTATGGCTATCCTTAAAACCAGGACTTGCTCCAGTATGGCTATCCTTAAAACCAGGACTGTTAGTGTGCCTTGAGGACTGTGGTTGGGAACCCCTGGTCTAAACCATAAACATAGCATAACGTGCGTGTGTGTGAATATGTGCATGTGTCAGTATTAACATGAACAGCTTAGGTATTTCACACACATCTTCTGCCTGGGATTGAACCTACAGCCTGAATCATTCAGTGCTTACTCCTTGTGTATAATTGTGTACATGTCCTCTAGTGCGTAATGTGTCTCTCTATTCTGTTTTCTATACTCCAACCAACCCAGCCACAGTGAGTTGCCAGCAACTTATGAGTACATAATGTACTTCAGTTTGTACACTGTAGGTTGCAGCAGCATTTTGTGTCTGTCTAGCCCAACTTATATAATTTGACCTGTGCTTTGTCACATTCTTATTTTAATCCTAGCCTGTGTCTGCTGTTTTGGGAAATGTGTCTTCTGTGCCCTGTAGTAGTATCAGATGGTTTAGCCTCTAACTAAATTATACATTTATTGTTGCTTCCCTCCCTTGTCCCTCTGTCCTGGTCCTGTCATCCTCTGCTTGTCTGCTAACATTCCTCTTGCTATCCAAATCCTGGGGTAATTCAGGTACAACAGTACAGAAATGTATCTGCTGCTGTATGTTCCTTCCAATATGTGAGTGCATATAGTACAATGTACATAAATGTAACTGCTTCTGTATGTGCCGTCCTATATTTGAGTGCATATAGTACAATGTACATAAATGTACCTGCTTCTGTATGTGACTTCCAACATGTGAGTGCATATAGTACAATGTACATAAATGTAACTGCTTCTGTATGTGCCGTCCTATATTTGAGTGCATATAGTACAATGTACATAAATGTACCTGCTTCTGTATGTGACTTCCAATATGTGAATGCATATAGTACAATGTACATAAATGTACCTGCTTCTGTATGTGACTTCCAACATGTGAATGCATATAGTACAATGTACATAAATGTACCTGCTTCTGTATGTGACTTCCAACATGTGAATGCATATAGTACAATGTACATAAATGTAACTGCTTCTGCATGTGACTTCCAACATGTGAGTGCATATAGTACAATGTACATAAATGTACCTGCTTCTGTATGTGCCGTCCTATATGTGAGTGCATACATTACAATGTACATAAATGTTCCCGTGTCTATATGTGCCTTCCTATATGTGAGTGCATACATTACAATGTACATAAATATTCCATGTCTTTATGTGCCTTCCTATATGTGAGCGCATACAGTACAATGTACATAAATGTAACTGATTCTGTATTTGCTTTCCTATATGTGAGTACATACAGTACAATGTACATAAATGTTCCCGTGTCTGTATGTGCCTTCATATATGTGAGTGCATACAGTACAAAGTACATAAATGTACCTACTTCTGTATGTGCCATCCTATATGTGAGTGCATACGGTACAATGTACATAAATGTAACTGCTTCTGTATGTGCCTGCCTATATGTGAGTGCATACAGTACAAAGTACATAAATGTAACTGCTTCTGTATGTGCCTTCCTATATGTGAGTGCATACAGTACAATGTACATAAATGTTCCCGTGTCTGTATGTGCCTTCCTATATGTGAGTGCATACAGTACAATGTAAATAAATGTAACTGCTTCTGTATGTGCCTTCCCATATGTGAGTGCATACAGTACAATGTACATACTGTAAATGTACCCGCTTCTGTATGTGCCTTCCTATATGTGAGTGTATACAGTACAATGTACATAAATGTACCCGCTGCTGTATGTGCCTTCCTATATGTGAGTGCATACGGTACAATGTACATAAATGTACCCGCTGCTGTATGTGCCTTCCTATATGTGAGTGCATACGGTACAATGTACATAAATGTACCCGCTTCTGTATGTGCCTTCCTATATGTGAGTGCATACGGTACAATGTACATAAATGTACCTGCTTCTGTATTTGCCTTCCTACATGTGAGCGCATACGGTACAATGTACATAAATGTACCTGCTTCTGTATGTGCCTTCCTATATGTGAGTGCATACAGTACAATGTAGTCAAATGTACCCGCATCTGTATGTGTCTTCCTATATGTGAATGCATACAGTACAATGTACTTAAATGTACCCGCTTCTGTATGTGCCTTCCTATATGTGAGTGCATACGGTACAATGTACATAAATGTACCTGCTTCTGTATGTGCCTTCCTATATGTGAGTGCATACAGTACAATGTACATAAATGTAACTGCATCTGTATGTGCCATCCTATATGTGAGTGCATACAGTACAATGTACATAAATGTACCCGCATCTGTATGTGTCTTCCTATATATGAGTGCATACAGTACAATGTACATAAATGTAACTGCTTCTGTATGTGCCATCCTATATGTGAGTGCATACAGTACAATGTAGTTAAATGTACCCGCATCTGTATGTGTCTTCCTATATGTGAATGCATACAGTACAATGTACATAAATGTAACTGCTTCTGTATGTGCCTTCCTATATGCGAGTGTATACAGTACAATGTACATAAATGTACCCGCTTCTGTATGTGCCTTCCTATATATGAGTGCACACAGTACAATGTACATAAATGTAACTGCATCTGTGTGTGCCTTCCTATATGTGAGTGCATGCGGTACAATGTACATAAATGTAACTGCTTCTGTATGTGCCTGCCTATATGTGAGTGCATACAGTACAAAGTACATAAATGTAACTGATTCTGTATGTGCCTTCCTATATGTGAGTGCATACAGTACAATGTACATAAATGTTCCCGTGTCTGTATGTGCCTTCCTATATGTGAGTGCATACAGTACAATGTAAATAAATGTAACTGCTTCTGTATGTGCCTTCCCATATGTGAGTGCATACAGTACAATGTACATACTGTAAATGTACCCGCTTCTGTATGTGCCTTCCTATATGTGAGTGTATACAGTACAATGTACATAAATGTACCCGCTGCTGTATGTGCCTTCCTATATGTGAGTGCATACGGTACAATGTACATAAATGTACCCGCTGCTGTATGTGCCTTCCTATATGTGAGTGCATACGGTACAATGTACATAAATGTACCCGCTTCTGTATGTGCCTTCCTATATGTGAGTGCATACGGTACAATGTACATAAATGTACCTGCTTCTGTATTTGCCTTCCTACATGTGAGCGCATACGGTACAATGTACATAAATGTACCTGCTTCTGTATGTGCCTTCCTATATGTGAGTGCATACAGTACAATGTAGTCAAATGTACCCGCATCTGTATGTGTCTTCCTATATGTGAATGCATACAGTACAATGTACTTAAATGTTCCCGCTTCTGTATGTGCCTTCCTATATGTGAGTGCATACGGTACAATGTACATAAATGTACCTGCTTCTGTATGTGCCTTCCTATATGTGAGTGCATACAGTACAATGTACATAAATGTACCTGCTTCTGTATGTGCCTTCCTATATATGAGTGCACACAGTACAATGTACATAAATGTAACTGCATCTGTATGTGCCATCCTATATGTGAGTGCATACAGTACAATGTACATAAATGTACCCGCATCTGTATGTGTCTTCCTATATATGAGTGCATACAGTACAATGTACATAAATGTAACTGCTTCTGTATGTGCCATCCTATATGTGAGTGCATACAGTACAATGTAGTTAAATGTACCCGCATCTGTATGTGTCTTCCTATATGTGAGTGCATACAGTACAATGTACATAAATGTAACTGCATCTGTGTGTGCCTTCCTATATGTGAGTGCATACGGTACAATGTACATAAATGTAACTGCTTCTGTATGTGCCTGCCTATATGTGAGTGCATACAGTACAAAGTACATTAATGTAACTGCTTCTGTATGTGCCTTCCTATATGTGAGTGCATACAGTACAATGTACATAAATGTTCCCGTGTCTGTATGTGCCTTCCTATATGTGAGTGCATACAGTACAATGTAAATAAATGTAACTGCTTCTGTATGTGCCTTCCCATATGTGAGTGCATACAGTACAATGTACATACTGTAAATGTACCCGCTTCTGTATGTGCCTTCCTATATGTGAGTGTATACAGTACAATGTACATAAATGTACCCGCTGCTGTATGTGCCTTCCTATATGTGAGTGCATACGGTACAATGTACATAAATGTACCCGCTGCTGTATGTGCCTTCCTATATGTGAGTGCATACGGTACAATGTACATAAATGTACCCGCTTCTGTATGTGCCTTCCTATATGTGAGTGCATACGGTACAATGTACATAAATGTACCTGCTTCTGTATTTGCCTTCCTACATGTGAGCGCATACGGTACAATGTACATAAATGTACCTGCTTCTGTATGTGCCTTCCTATATGTGAGTGCATACAGTACAATGTAGTCAAATGTACCCGCATCTGTATGTGTCTTCCTATATGTGAATGCATACAGTACAATGTACTTAAATGTTCCCGCTTCTGTATGTGCCTTCCTATATGTGAGTGCATACGGTACAATGTACATAAATGTACCTGCTTCTGTATGTGCCTTCCTATATGTGAGTGCATACAGTACAATGTACATAAATGTACCTGCTTCTGTATGTGCCTTCCTATATATGAGTGCACACAGTACAATGTACATAAATGTAACTGCATCTGTATGTGCCATCCTATATGTGAGTGCATACAGTACAATGTACATAAATGTACCCGCATCTGTATGTGTCTTCCTATATATGAGTGCATACAGTACAATGTACATAAATGTAACTGCTTCTGTATGTGCCATCCTATATGTGAGTGCATACAGTACAATGTAGTTAAATGTACCCGCATCTGTATGTGTCTTCCTATATATGAGTGCATACAGTACAATGTACATAAATGTAACTGCTTCTGTATGTGCCATCCTATATGTGAGTGCATACAGTACAATGTAGTTAAATGTACCCGCATCTGTATGTGTCTTCCTATATGTGAATGCATACAGTACAATGTACATAAATGTAACTGCTTCTGTATGTGCCTTCCTATATGCGAGTGTATACAGTACAATGTACATAAATGTACCCGCTTCTGTATGTGCCTTCCTATATATGAGTGCACACAGTACAATGTACATAAATGAAACTGCATCTGTGTGTGCCTTCCTATATGTGAGTGCATGCGGTACAATGTACATAAATGTACCCGCTTCTGTATGTGCCTTCCTATATGTGAGTGCATACAGTACAATGTACATAAATGTAACTGCATCTGTATGTGTCTTCCTATATATGAGTGCATACAGTACAATGTACATAAATGTAACTGCTTCTGTATGTGCCATCCTATATGTGAGTGCATACAGTACAATGTACATAAATGTTCCCGTGTCTGTGTGTGCCTTCCTATATGTGAGTGCATACGGTACAATGTACATAAATGTAACTGCTTCTGTATGTGCCTGCCTATATGTGAGTGCATACAGTACAAAGTACATTAATGTAACTGCTTCTGTATGTGCCTTCCTATATGTGAGTGCATACAGTACAATGTACATAAATGTTCCCGTGTCTGTATGTGCCTTCCTATATGTGAGTGCATACAGTACAATGTAAATAAATGTAACTGCTTCTGTATGTGCCTTCCCATATGTGAGTGCATACAGTACAATGTACATACTGTAAATGTACCCGCTTCTGTATGTGCCTTCCTATATGTGAGTGTATACAGTACAATGTACATAAATGTACCCGCTGCTGTATGTGCCTTCCTATATGTGAGTGCATACGGTACAATGTACATAAATGTACCCGCTGCTGTATGTGCCTTCCTATATGTGAGTGCATACGGTACAATGTACATAAATGTACCCGCTTCTGTATGTGCCTTCCTATATGTGAGTGCATACGGTACAATGTACATAAATGTACCTGCTTCTGTATTTGCCTTCCTACATGTGAGCGCATACGGTACAATGTACATAAATGTACCTGCTTCTGTATGTGCCTTCCTATATGTGAGTGCATACAGTACAATGTAGTCAAATGTACCCGCATCTGTATGTGTCTTCCTATATGTGAATGCATACAGTACAATGTACTTAAATGTTCCCGCTTCTGTATGTGCCTTCCTATATGTGAGTGCATACGGTACAATGTACATAAATGTACCTGCTTCTGTATGTGCCTTCCTATATGTGAGTGCATACAGTACAATGTACATAAATGTACCTGCTTCTGTATGTGCCTTCCTATATATGAGTGCACACAGTACAATGTACATAAATGTAACTGCATCTGTATGTGCCATCCTATATGTGAGTGCATACAGTACAATGTACATAAATGTACCCGCATCTGTATGTGTCTTCCTATATATGAGTGCATACAGTACAATGTACATAAATGTAACTGCTTCTGTATGTGCCATCCTATATGTGAGTGCATACAGTACAATGTAGTTAAATGTACCCGCATCTGTATGTGTCTTCCTATATATGAGTGCATACAGTACAATGTACATAAATGTAACTGCTTCTGTATGTGCCATCCTATATGTGAGTGCATACAGTACAATGTAGTTAAATGTACCCGCATCTGTATGTGTCTTCCTATATGTGAATGCATACAGTACAATGTACATAAATGTAACTGCTTCTGTATGTGCCTTCCTATATGCGAGTGTATACAGTACAATGTACATAAATGTACCCGCTTCTGTATGTGCCTTCCTATATATGAGTGCACACAGTACAATGTACATAAATGAAACTGCATCTGTGTGTGCCTTCCTATATGTGAGTGCATGCGGTACAATGTACATAAATGTACCCGCTTCTGTATGTGCCTTCCTATATGTGAGTGCATACAGTACAATGTACATAAATGTAACTGCATCTGTATGTGTCTTCCTATATATGAGTGCATACAGTACAATGTACATAAATGTAACTGCTTCTGTATGTGCCATCCTATATGTGAGTGCATACAGTACAATGTACATAAATGTTCCCGTGTCTGTATGTGCCTTCCTATATGTGAGTGCATACAGTACAATGTAAATAAATGTAACTGCTTCTGTATGTGCCTTCCCATATGTGAGTGCATACAGTACAATGTACATACTGTAAATGTACCCGCTTCTGTATGTGCCTTCCTATATGTGAGTGTATACAGTACAATGTACATAAATGTACCCGCTGCTGTATGTGCCTTCCTATATGTGAGTGCATACGGTACAATGTACATAAATGTTCCCGCTGCTGTATGTGCCTTCCTATATGTGAGTGCATACGGTACAATGTACATAAATGTACCCGCTTCTGTATGTGCCTTCCTATATGTGAGTGCATACGGTACAATGTACATAAATGTACCTGCTTCTGTATTTGCCTTCCTACATGTGAGCGCATACGGTACAATGTACATAAATGTACCTGCTTCTGTATGTGCCTTCCTATATGTGAGTGCATACAGTACAATGTAGTCAAATGTACCCGCATCTGTATGTGTCTTCCTATATGTGAATGCATACAGTACAATGTACTTAAATGTACCCGCTTCTGTATGTGCCTTCCTATATGTGAGTGCATACGGTACAATGTACATAAATGTACCTGCTTCTGTATGTGCCTTCCTATATGTGAGTGCATACAGTACAATGTACATAAATGTACCTGCTTCTGTATGTGCCTTCCTATATATGAGTGCACACAGTACAATGTACATAAATGTAACTGCATCTGTATGTGCCATCCTATATGTGAGTGCATACAGTACAATGTACATAAATGTACCCGCATCTGTATGTGTCTTCCTATATATGAGTGCATACAGTACAATGTACATAAATGTAACTGCTTCTGTATGTGCCATCCTATATGTGAGTGCATACAGTACAATGTAGTTAAATGTACCCGCATCTGTATGTGTCTTCCTATATGTGAATGCATACAGTACAATGTACATAAATGTAACTGCTTCTGTATGTGCCTTCCTATATGCGAGTGTATACAGTACAATGTACATAAATGTACCCGCTTCTGTATGTGCCTTCCTATATATGAGTGCACACAGTACAATGTACATAAATGTAACTGCATCTGTGTGTGCCTTCCTATATGTGAGTGCATGCGGTACAATGTACATAAATGTACCTGCTTCTGTATGTGCCTGCCTATATGTGAGTGCATACAGTACAAAGTACATAAATGTAACTGCTTCTGTATGTGCCTTCCTATATGTGAGTGCATACAGTACAATGTACATAAATGTTCCCGTGTCTGTATGTGCCTTCCTATATGTGAGTGCATACAGTACAATGTAAATAAATGTAACTGCTTCTGTATGTGCCTTCCCATATGTGAGTGCATACAGTACAATGTAGTCAAATGTACCCGCATCTGTATGTGTCTTCCTATATGTGAATGCATACAGTACAATGTACTTAAATGTACCCGCTTCTGTATGTGCCTTCCTATATGTGAGTGCATACGGTACAATGTACATAAATGTACCTGCTTCTGTATGTGCCTTCCTATATGTGAGTGCATACAGTACAATGTACATAAATGTACCTGCTTCTGTATGTGCCTTCCTATATATGAGTGCACACAGTACAATGTACATAAATATAACTGCATCTGTATGTGCCATCCTATATGTGAGTGCATACAGTACAATGTACATAAATGTACCCGCATCTGTATGTGTCTTCCTATATATGAGTGCATACAGTACAATGTACATAAATGTAACTGCTTCTGTATGTGCCATCCTATATGTGAGTGCATACAGTACAATGTAGTTAAATGTACCCGCATCTGTATGTGTCTTCCTATATGTGAATGCACACAGTACAATGTACATAAATGTAACTGCATCTGTGTGTGCCTTCCTATATGTGAGTGCATACAGTACAATGTACATAAATGTAACTGCTTCAGTATTTGCCTTCCTATATGTGAGTGCATACAGTACAATGTACATAAATGTACCCGCTTCTGTATGTGCCTTCCTATATATGAGTGCATATGGTACAATGTACATAAATGTACCCGCTGTTGTATGTGCCTTCCTATATTTGAGTGCATACGGTACAATGTACATAAATGTACCCGCTGTTGTATGTGCCTTCCTATGTGTGAGTGCACACGGTACAATGTACATAAATGTAACTGCTTCTGTATGTGCCTTCCTATATTTGAGTGTATACAGTACAATGTACATAAATGTCCCTGCTGCTGTATGTGCCTTCCTATATGTGAGTGCATACAGTACAATGTAGTTAAATGTACCCGCATCTGTATGTGCCTTCCTATATGTGAGTGCATATGGTAGAATGTACATAAATGTACCCGCTGTTGTATGTGCCTTCCTATATTTGAGTGCATACAGTACAATGTACATAAATGTAACTGCTTCTGTATGTGCCTTCCTATATGTGAGTGCATACAGTACAATGTACATAAATGTAACTGCTTCTGTATTTGCCTTCCTATATGCTAGTGCATACTAATCAATGTAGATACATGTACCCGCTGCTGTATGTGCCTTCTTATATGAGAGTGCATACGGTACAAGGTACAGGTGGGCAGGGGTCAGTATGGGCTACTATCCAAAATATTTTTCTGGGATGCTGGCGCACATACCCTGAACCCGATACAATCCAGGAAGCATAACATCCCTTCCCTAACAACTCTAAACCCTGACCCTAAAAGTGCATACACACGGTATGATTAAAAGCACAATATGAACGATAACAATATAGATAATAGTTATCGTTCATATCGTGCATTTTTCGGTGCCTCCAACCCACCAACAACCTGCGATGTGTGGGCACTATGGACGATAAAGATATTGTCCATCGATCGTACATGCAGGCCAACCTGGTCGGTATCGACCAGTTTACTACTATAGGGACGATTACGGGTCGCTGGGTGTCGTTGGTGGGTTGGTGGTGTGCTGGATGATCGATATGGATCATCCAGCACACCCGGGACATCATTCAGTGATATCGGTATGGCTGACGGTCATCCCATGTGTGTGCACCATTAGTCAACCCTAACCCCAAACCTCACCCTAGGTGCAGTGGTGTGCAATGTGAGGCAAACGCTGATGGTAGATGTGCATGTGAAGACAGAGCTAGTTGGCAGAGGGGCATATCAGTTAAAAGCTGATGGGCAGAGAGGTATGAGTGAAAAGATGTGGGGGGCAGTGGGTATTTGAGGGATAGGTGGGCTTGTTAGGGAAAAGCTGGTGGGGATTTTCGTTATTTTGTTTCCCTTATTTAGAACAGACATTTTGGTGGCTGCACACATAACTAAGAATTGTGGTACCCAAAAATTGCAGTTTCCAGTATATCTCTATGGGGGAATGTTGATGGCTGTGATGTGCTAGAATGCTGACGGTTTCTCTTGGACTCTGCAGTTATCATTGCTAAATGAATTGCCCCCTTTATGTATTGTTAAAGTATACTGGGATTTCACAGTACCTTTTAATAAATACATAATAAATAGAAAAGGGACTTAAAGATATAGGGCTCTATTTATTAACATTATTTTTACTAAAATAAAGTGAATAAGGGTGTTTTCACACCCTTTTCACATTATTTTAGTTTCACCTGTAGTTATTACAGGGCAATTTGAGTAGAATTAGTAAAATTCTACTCCAACCCCTAGTATCACTTATTTTTAGTAAAGCAGATCGCATTTCCCATAATTGTAATGGGAAATGTGATCCGACCAGAGTTACTAAAAATAAATTGTAAAAAAATACCGGGGGAAGCCCTGTAATAATAACGCCACCTGGAGGTGGCGTTATCCAGGGTCTCCCCCGGTTACCGGGCTCCCACTCTGCTCTAACGGGGAGAGCAGAGGCGGGAGCCGGTGCCAGTAATCAGCTATGTGGTCTAAGCAGACCGCAAGCTGATTGCTGTAAAAAAAAGAAAAAAAAAATTGAAACATTTTTTTTTTACTTACCTGAATCCAGGGACCGGTGATCGGGCCTCCGGTGATGGCTCCTCCCCGGTCAGCTGGTCTCCCATAGTGCACTGCGGCCCGGTCATCAGGTGATCTGGTCCCAGTGCAGTATGGGAGATCACCTGATCGGGAAGCCCGGAGAAGATCACTGGAGGCCAGGAGGATGCAGGTAAGTGTAATGAAGGGAGGGGGGGTTGCGGGGGGGAGGTGGGGTCGCGGGGGGTCCGCGATTGAGGGGGGCGGGGCTTAGCGTCGGTTGGGGGGTAGCAGCAACGGTGGGTCGGTGCATGCGCAGGCTCTTAGTCGCGGTATTTTTTCCGAAAATACCGCGACTAGAGTGCGGATGCGATCCGCAGGGACAGAGCTTTATCACAAGCTCTGTCCCTGCAAGGGATATATAGTAAATCCCTGTGATATTGCCTGAATTCGCAATGCGAATTCACTCGGTAATATCACACTACAATCTGCATTCAATATGCGGATTGTAGTAAATAGAGACCTTAATCACAATAAAGTGTCTATTGCCGGTTGATTGTGACAAGTTTTTCATTGCTTTGTTTATAAAAAAGAAAAAATCTAGCATATGGAAACCCTATGCCCCTAGAAATGCTGCATTTTCCCCTGGGCAACAGTGGAGCTAGGACTGCATGCTTCATCAGATATCCGTGCATGTGGACTGCATGCTTCATCAGATATCCGTGCATGTGGACTGCATGCTTCATCAGATATCCGTGCATGTGGACTGCATGCTTCATCAGATATCCGTGCATGTGGACTGCATGCTTCATCAGATATCCGTGCATGTGGACTGCATGCTTCATCAGATATCCGTGCATGTGGACTGCATGCGTCATCAGATATCCGTGCATTTGGACTGCATGCTTCATCAGATATCCGTGCATGTGGACTGCATGCGTCATCAGATATCCGTGCATGTGGACAGCATGCGTCATCAGATATCCGTGCATGTGGACAGCATGCGTCATCAGATATCTGTGCATGTGGACTGCATGCTTCATCAGATATCCGTGCATGTGGACTGCATGCTTCATCAGAGATCCGTGCATGTGGACTGCATGCTTCATCAGAGATCCGTGCATGTGGACTGCATGCTTCATCAGAGATCCGTGCATGTGGACTGCATGCTTCATCAGATATCCGTGCATGTGGACTGCATGCGTCATCAGATATCCGTGCATGTGGACTGCATGCGTCATCAGATATCCGTGCATGTGGACTGCATGCTTCATCAGATATCCGTGCATGTGGACTGCATGCTTCATCAGAGATCCGTGCATGTGGACTGCATGCTTCATCAGAGATCCGTGCATGTGGACTGCATGCTTCATCAGATATCCGTGCATGTGGACTGCATGCTTCATCGGATATCCGTGCATGTGGACTGCATGCGTCATCAGATAGCCGTGCATGTGCACTGCAGCCATGCCAGACATGAGCAGTTAACAGTTTAATATTTTCATTTTACAAAAGTGCTGTAAAGCACTCAGCAACGTGACAGGCTGCCAAGGAGCCATACCCCCTCCAATAGAGTGCCACCACTTCGCACAGAAACTATAGGTGCATCCTGTAATCATGCCAAAGGCCACACCCCCTCATACACTTGATTATGCCCTCTCCACACCTGCCCCTCCTAACTCCTAACCTTGTTTTCTGGATCCGCCCATACACCCTTGCTACTGACCACCTTTTGTCTGAACACCTGTTTCCGTTTTGACTTTTTGCTGCATGACTGCAGGCGCCGGTCTCCTGACCCTCGCCCTACTATTCTGTTGTTTTGATTCTTACTCTTGGTTACTTTATCTGTACTTGTCATAATGCTTCTCTGTATCATTTTCCAAACTACCCAGCTTCCATTTATGTTATTTCCTGCCCATTCTCTCTCAGGTACTGATAAGCAATCCCCTGCTGATTGCTACATGCACAATGGATGTCATTTGTGGATCATTAAGTTAAGGAGACACAGTGTGGCTTTCCCATTACATGAAAAATCAGCATTTATGGGTCTGTACGTATACATTTCTACATACAGTGGTGCTTGAAAATTTGTGAACCCTTCAGAATTTTCTATATTTTTGCTGAAATTTGGCCTAAAACTACCTAAAAGTAGATAAAGAGATCCAAATCAAACAAATTAGACATGCTCATTTTGTATTGAAAATGATCCAATATCACACATCTGTGAGTGGAATAAGTATGGGAACCTTTGCTTTCAGTATCTGGTATGACTCCCTTGTGCAGCAATAACTTCTTCTAAATGTTTCCGGTAATTATTGATTAGTCCTGAACATCGACGTGGAGGAATTTTACCCAATTCCTCCGTACAAAACAGCTTCAACTCTGTTATAAAAACTGTAAAACACTGACACAGGCGCTACATTTTAACCAAATGGTCATTTGCTCTCAGGGTTTTAAAGATGATGGTGAAAACAGTGTGTGGCAGTGATGATACCTATGTAATTAAGTCTGGTACACTAAATAACAACCTTATAGAGTGTACACTATTTATTGACATAAACATATAAGTATAAAACACAAAAAGATGACACATATGTAAAAATTACACATATAACACATAAAAGTTCAGCTCGGTGACTCTGATGTCAGGTGGCTGCTTTATCAGAATTCAGAAGATAATGGGCAAGATGTTAATTCTGCAGAGAGGTGGTCCGGGTCCCTCAGATCCGCAAGTTCATTGGTTCTTCAAAACACTGGTGCTGCAGCTATTGTTGCTCCCTCCTGCCAACGCGTTTCGGTACCACATGTACCTTTATCAAGGCTTGGAGGTGTGGGTAATCTGGGCTCTCTTAAATACCCTTTTTAGCGGTGACTTCCGGTTCCCGCAGACCGGAAGTGGCCACACGTTGCTGATTAAGGTCCCTCTGGATGTTCTTTATGTCCTCCCAGGTCGGTGCAACACTGGGCAACTTTCCTCTTGCTTCTGAAGTTCCCCTTTTTTTCCTTAAAACAAAACGTCTGCTTATAGCACCAAACCGGAAGTCCCATCCCGTCAGACCGGAACTGGTGTCATAGGGGGTATCGAAGAATACTGTCCCAGGAAATTTAGTGCATACACTTTAGTTCCACAACATAATGGTTCTGGGGCTAAAATCTTTGTCACTTCCAGCTCCAAGCTGGCATGTTTGAAGACGATCAGAGCACAAGGGACAACACAGATCCGTAGCCACAAGGCAAGAGTCAGCCATAGAAAACCTGCAGGCCAATCTGTCGTGCACGATTTATGTCACCTGAAAGCTTTCCCCTCAATCTGTTTATAGTAAAGCAGGTGAACCCCGATGTGGAATGATTACGAGAATCTCCAGACATTGTGAATGTGAACCAGAGAACCGATTCATCTTCCGGTCACAACAATCCTCTGCACCGTATAACGCCTTCAACTCTGTTATGTTGGTGGGTTTCCTTCCATGAACTGCTCGCTTCAGGTCCTTCCACAACATTTCAATTGGATTAAGGTCAGTACTTTGACTTGGCCATTCCAAAAGTTTAAATTTCTTCTTCTTTAACCATTCTTTGGTGGAATGACTTGTGTGCTTTGGGTCACTGTCTTGCTGCATGACCCACGTTCTCTTGAGATGCAGCTTATGGAGAGATGTCCATTTTTCTTTAGAATATTTTGGTATAATTCAGAATTAATTGTCCCATCAATGATGGCAAGTCGTCCGGGGCCAGATGCAGCAAAACAGGCCCAAACCATGATACCACCACCACCGTGTTTCACAGATGGTATGAGGTTTTTATGCTGGAATGCAGTGTTCTCCTTTCTCCAAACATAACACTTTTCATTTAATCCAAAAATCTCTATTTTGGACTCATCTGTCCCCCAAACATTGTTTCCAATAGTCTTCTGGCTTGTCCAGGTGATCTTTAGCAAACTGCAGACGGACAGCAATGCTCTTTTTGGAGAGCAGTGGCTTTCTCCTTGCAATCCTGCCATGCACACCATTATACCATTATTGTTCAGTGTCCTCCTGATGGTGAACTCATGAACATTAACATTAGCTAATGTTAGAAAGTCCTTCAGTTGCTTAGAGGTTACCTTGGGTTCCTTTATGACCTTGCAAACTATTAGACGCCTTGCTCTTGGTGTGATCTTTGTTGGTCGACTACTCCTGGGGAGGGTATAATGTTCTGGAATTTCCTCCATTTGTACACAATCTGTCTGACCATTGATTGGTGGAGTCCAAACTCTTTAGAGATGGCTTTGCAACCTTTTCCAGCCTGATGAGCATAAACAACTCTTCTTCTGAGGTCGTCAGAAATCTCTTTTGTGTGTGTCATGATACACTTCCACAAACATGTGTTGTGAGCATCAGACTTTTATAGATCTCTGTTTTTTTTAAAAAGACAAGTTGTCTACTCACACCTTATTGTCATCCCATAGATTGAAAATACTTGACTCTAATTTTACCTTCAAAATATCTGCTAAGCCTAAAGGTTCACATACTTTTGCCACTCATAGATATGTGATATTGGATCATTTTCCTCAAAAAAAAAATGAGCATGTCTAATTTTTGTTCTCTAATTTGTTTGATTTGGTTCTCTTTATCTACTTTTAGGACTTGAAGGACTAGAAAATTCTGAAGGGTTCACAAACTTTCAAGCACCACTGTATATGTTTGCAAGTTGAGTAATTGGACGTGGAAATCTTACACTTATTGATGGTTGGAACAGTGCTAGAGATAGTCGTTCCTTACTGTTATCAGAATGGGGAAAGGAAAGATATGCCTTGAAATACAAAAGATCTGCAAAAATTAGATAATTTGGCTGACATGTATCAAAACTTAGAGAGAGATAAAGTGGAGACGTCCATAGCAACCAATCAGGTTCTTAGTATCATTTATCTAGCACAGTCAAAAAATTACAGAAGCTAATTGGTTGCTATGGCCAACTTCTGTACTTTATGATACATATCCCCCTTTGATGGACATGGAATAAGAAATGTAAATGAGTGATAGGAATGCAGATTCCATATATATGGTTATATGGGATGCTACATAGCTTTATGGACCCACAAATGGGCAGTAAAATCAACCAGCAAATAGGTTGTGTAAGTCACAACTTAAAATACAAAAAGAAAAAGTCCAAATACATAGACAGGAGTAAGTAGTCTGAAATCTGTATAAGAAGCCAATAATAACCTGCTATCACTAGCCTGATTAATACCCTACATTCCCCCGTTTTATAATGCATTATACATATTGGATTGTGTTGTTGTTATCTCAATTTCAAGAAAATGTGAGGAATATTGTTGTATACTCAATAGTTGTATATTTTTTTACTACTTGAGGCAATTCCTCAATAAAGAAATAACAAAATAAAGCTGCTAGCAGTACACAAATGCATTAAAATATATGTAATACATACATGTTTACATATAAAATAATTTTCATGATGTGCATTATATCAAAAAGAATTTTATAAAAGCAGTCTGTTATAAAAAGTATTGTAATATGGATAAGAACCTATTGATTGGTAGCAGGCAATACTGTGTAGTGCCATTTTTGCATAGCTGGTCATGCACATACTGTACAAATATTGATGCTCTTCTCCCTAAGTTTTTACAGCATTCTGCAAAACGCTAAGGCAGATGAGTACAGCAAAGGGCATGACTCCATGCCCACGCATAGCCATCATTTTATGTGCAGATGTGAAATTAAAGCAGTGGCTTAGATTATATTTTTTGGCATATATAACCTTTAATCCCATTTTCTATATTTTTCTCGCCCCTGGTAGGCGTTTCTTCATATTGTTTGTACATTTCATTTAGCCAGATTATGCAGCATACAAAGTTTACAGCAAGCCGTCATGTGAAAATGACACGCAGTTTGCTTACTTTGTCCATAGGTACTATGGACACAGTTAAGCTTTTAATGCAATGAAATTATAATTCAATTTGCTCACAGCGTTGGATCACTCGGCTCGCGCGTTGATGAAGAACATAGCTAGCTGCGAGAATTAGTGTGAATTGCAGGACACAATGATCATCGACACTTCGAACGCACCTTGCGGCCCCGGGTTCCTCCCAAGGCTACGCCTGTCTGAGGGTCGCAAAAAGACTCTCAGCGGTGGATCACTCGGCTCGCGCATCGATGAAGAATGCAGCTAGCTGCAACAATTAGTGTGAATTGCAGGACACATTGATCATCGACACTTCGAACGCACCTTGCGGCCCCGGGTTCCTCCTGGAGCTACACCTGTCCTCCCCCAGCGTGTGTCAGCCTCTTTTCCCCCAGCGTGTGTGTCATCCTCTTTCCCACCCAGCGTGTGTCTCAGCCCCTATCACCCCCAGCGTGTGTGTCAGCCTCTCCCCCCCAGCGTGTGTGTAAGCCTCTTTCCGCCCCAGCGTGTGTCAGTCTTTCCCCCAGCGTGTGTGTCAGCCCCTATCACCCCCAGCGTGTGTCAGCCTCTTTCCCCCCCAGCGTGTGTCAGCCTTTCCCCCCCAGCGTGTGTGTCAGCCCCTATCACCCCCAGCGTGTGTCAGCCTCTTTCCCCCCCAGCGTGTGTCAGCCTCTCCCCCCCAGTGTGTGTGTCAGCCTCTTTCCCCCCCAGCGAGTGTCAGTCTTTCCCCCCCAGCGTGTGTCAGTCTTTCCCCCCCAGCTTGTGTGTCAGCCCCTATCACCCCCAGCGTGTGTGTCAGCCTCTCCCCCCCAGCGTGTGTCAGTCTTTCCCCCCCAGCATGTGTGTCAGCCTCTATCACCCCCAGCGTGTGTGTCAGCCTCTTTCCCCCCAGCGTGTGTGTCAGCCCCTATCACCCCCAGCGTGTCAGCCTCTTTCCCCCCCAGCGTGTGTGTCAGCACCTATCACCCCCAGCGTGTGTCAGCCTCTTTCCCCCCAGCGTGTGTGTCAGCCTCTTTCCCCCCAGCGTGTGTGTCAGCCCCTATCACCCCCAGCGTGTCAGCCTCTTTCCCCCCCAGCATGTGTCAGCCTCTTTCCCCCCAGCGTGTGTGTCAGCTTCTTTCCCCCCCAGCATGTGTCTCAGCCCATATCACCCCCAGCGTGTGTCTCAGCCTCTTTCTCCCCCCCCCCAAACCACCATTACTTACTTACCTTATTTGCTTCTTCCTCTTCGGCTCCTCTAGATCCCTTCCAACAGCCAGGCCCCTTGTTATGACGCAGCTCACGTGACATCATGATGTCACGCGCGCTGTGTCATAACAAGGGGCCGGGCCGTGGCAGGTGTCTGTCTTGTTGGAGCCAAAGCGGGCCCGCTCCGGCTCCAGCCATTTAAGTAATGGGGACCAGGTTGGCTGGCAGCGGCCCTGTCAGATGCAGGCGGCCATGGGCCCCTGCACCACAGCGGGCCCCTGTGCAAGGCACCGGCTGCACCGCCACTAGTTCCGCCCCTGATATATATTTATATGATATATCTATCTAACTGTGTGTGTGTGTGTGTGTGTATAGAGGGAGATGTTTATAAGCCACTGAGGCGTTTAATAACCACAGCTGTAGGCCCAAGGGTAGTCCATTCTATGGAGCATATATTTTAACAGTACTTTGATCAAAAAAGTAGCCCCCATAACTTTCTTGAGCTTGGCCCCGTCAGTTAATGCCATCTTTAGTAAGCTCAGACGTCAGTTTCCCTTAAACAACTTAAAATAGATTAGATGCCTTTCTTCCAAAAAATTGTCAATGACCAATAGTTGATTAATCCAGTGAAATAATTGAAATTGCCTTTAAAGGGTCAAAAAATTATATTCCGATGTTCCAGCAGTTGAGCGATTACTGGCAGTCTGCACATGCATTGGAGTCACACTGCACATGTGCCGATCTTGTATCGCAGAGAAACTTCTTCACAGACCTTAACATGCATCACAGAGATAATTTACCCTGCAGACAGAGGGAAGTAGTACCACCCTGAAAAGAATTGGGCATGTGCTTCAATATAAACAATCTGTCAGCAGGGTCGTAACCAGTGGCACAGAGAGGGGGGGGGCTCTACCCGGGCTCGGGCTTGCTGTAGGGGCCCCTGATGTGCCGCCAACCACCTTCCTCTTACCTGACAGCAGCCAGCACATGCTGCTGTGTGCTGGTCTGCAGTGGGATACTGTTAGCTGCTGGGGGGGTCACAGCGCCTCCCAAGGTTTCTTTCTGCAGAATGGTTTCCATGCCTCCCGTGATTAGGCCATGCCCCCTTCTCCCCGGGAAGCTCTCTAGGGCCCTGGCCTTAACTAGGAGTGTGCGGCCACACAGAGCGCAGGGCTCTGTGGGCTGCACTGTCGCCACCCCATGGCCCCTGCTTCTGTCTACAGTGTTCCGTTCCAGCATTCCAGGCACCCTGCAGTCAGTATCCCTGTGGTACGATACAGCGCTTAGAGCCTCTGCTACTGCTCTGTCAGGCAGTATAAATAAGGGTAGTGTTGTATGTTCCTAGCTTGGAAGGCGGACTCTTGTCCGCAAGGCAGATGGGATAGCAGCTAATGGACTTGCCATCAAATTCCAAGATGACAAGTGTATTATTCTGAATGAAATATAGGTTATGGCCACAGCAAAACCAGATGAACACCAGCATTGTCTCAATATGGCAAAGGAAAAAGTGAGACTAAGCACACACAGACATAATGACTGCATTTAGATGTGGCAGAAAATATACAAGAACTGCAAAAGCTAGATCTGACACAGACGGATGTAGGCACCATGCCGGCGGGCGGGATGTCGGCGCTCAGAATACCGACGCCAGAAACCCAACGGTAAGTATTAGAGTTAGGGGAAGTGTTAGGGTAAGGCACTAGTGGGAGGGTTAGGGTTAGGTTGTGGGAGGGGGGTTAGGATTAGGCTGCAGGAGGGAGGGTTAGGGATAGGCTGTGGGAAAGGCGGGTTAATAGGCTGCGGGAAAGGTGGGTTAGGGCAAGGATTTGGAGTTAGGGTTAAGCTACTTACCTTCAAATGTCTGCATTCTGACTGGCACAATGCCACTGTTGTTATTCCCCATACCCAACCTGACACAGGTTCTCATGTATCGGATAGTGCAACAATTATGTGGTGCAACAGTTGCATAAAAGCTAAAGCCACAATAACAATAATCTCTTAAATAAGTAATAGCAGAGCCTCAAGACCACTTGATCACAGATACAGTATCTCCTGCTTACCTTTCAGTGCCGATGTGGCATGCTGGCCCATATAATAGTATGGGGATCTAAATTCATCAAGCTCAGAATATAAAAAAAATTCTGAATTTGACTACAAGAACTGACATGATCTTCAGATGACACCTGTCACTCACTTTGCGAATGAATCCTCTCTGCGACCGCTGTGACTAATCCATCGCTGCTCATGTGCAGTGCAGCTTTGCACATGCACAATGGCAAAAAACTGCTCCACTGCATCCAGCATCGTCATTATATCCATCTGTATCAGGCCCACTGACCACTGGAGTTTGGGTCATATGTACATCTGTATGAGTCCGAATGCATGTAAACCGGGCCCCGATGTGTGCAGCTGCAGTTTTCCCCATATGCCAAGTTCCATTGTGCTTCATCTGCAACTTTGTACGTGTGTAAAACCAATTCCTGTGCAGTTCAAGTCTTAGCCCAGTGTCTCTGTGAGGGGCTTTTCGCTGCGCCTGAGTTTTGACTAAGATGTAAAACTGAAATGTAATATGGTGCACTACACGTCTAAAAGCGTCTCAGTCGCACCTGGTGTCTTGTGCTGTATGGTGTTATGGCGCTCAGTGTATGAGGGCACATCTGTACTGGACTTTGCTCCTGATTCACTACGGTACACAGTATAGCGTACGCACACAGGGCCTGATTCAGACCCGCTCGCGAGCGACGAGCGCTCGCAAGCGGGTCGATGGTGCCCAAGTGCACATGCGCACGACAGAGGCGGCTCCGTCGTGCGCATGCGCGAGACCCAAATAACGACGGCCAAGCCAAGTCGTTATGGGTCTCGCACCAAAGCTGTCGATGTTGATTGACAGCACGCCCCCTTTGGTGTGCATGCCGAGTCCATGGCTGCCCAAACGGAGGCGTTCCCATGGGTACGCCTACCGTCTGGGTGATGTCAGTGGGAGTGCTTTTGGCTCTGATAGAGCCAAAAGCACTCCTGGGCTTGCGGCAGCGAGACCCTACCGCAGGGTCTCGTCACAAGCCATCGCGACCATCATTTTGGCCACTTGCTATAGCTGTGGGTGGTCACCCAAAGCTATGCGAGCGCCCAGGAGGCCGCTCCAAAAAGGAGTAGGGACGGCCCTGATTCAGAGCGTCCGGCTCTGAATCAGGGCCACAGTTCAGTGCGATAGTATGCTAATCCATAGCGATCGCAATACCGCCTCAGCACAACATAGGGAAGCCCACTTTACTTTACGCGCACATCCATAATGGTTAGCAGGACTGCTAAAACATTGGTACAAATGAGTACCATCGAAGTCTCATGCACAGTTAAGGCAGGTCAGACCTCACTCAGGAATTGCTTACTTCAGCGCACGCTATGAGGCCTCAGGCTGTGTATGGTATCGCAGTGGATAATTTATGCACGCTGGTGCATCTGCGTTCAGCCGACCCCCCCCCCGTCACCACCCACAAACGTAGTCACTGCGATTGCAGTCCCGATCGCAATGACTGGCATGCGCAGAACGCAACAATGGGCCGATTGCATGCGTATAAGCAACTGTGGCTCTTATTCAGAGCCGGACGCTCTGACAGAGCGCTCGCTCTGAATCAGGGCCGTCCCTCTGTTGACGCGTCACTCCCATAATGCAAAGCAGCGGACGGAGGAGCTGATCTCGGCGGCGGGACCAGGAGCAGGAGCGGGTGTCAGGTAAGTGTTTTTTTTATTTTTTTTATTATGTCTCTACTGCGGGGGGAGGTTGATTACTACTGGGGGCACTACAAGGGGGGGACTACTGGGAGCACTACGGGGGGGACTACTGGGAGCACTACGGGGGGGACTACAGGGAGCACTACGGGGGGGACTACTGGGAGCACTACAGGGGGGGAATACTACTGGGGGCACTACTAGGGGGGGACTACTGGGAGCACTACAGGGGGGACTACTGGGAGCACTACAGGGGGGGATTACTGGGAGCACTACGGGGGGGACTACTGGGAGCACTACGGGGGGGACTACTGAGAGCACTACAGGGGGGACTACTGGGAGCACTACAGGGGGCTACTACTGGGGGCACTACAGGGGGGAATACTACTGGGGGCACTACAAGAGGGGGGACTATTACTAGGGGCACTATATAATGGGCACTGCATAGGGGGGTACCACTACTGGGGGCACTGCATGGGGGGGAGTACTACTGGGGCACTATATAAGAGGCTTACTACTGGGGGCACAAGGGGCACTGCACTGGGGGGACCACTACCGGGGGCACTGTAAAAGGGGCACTGCATAGGGGGGGGCGGCAAAAAACTACTCGCTTACCAAAAAATTTGGGCTAGGGCCCGCCCTGTGGTAGGGTCTCGTTGCCGCAAGCCCTGGAGTGCTTTCAGCTCTATCAGAGCCGAGCGGGTCTGAATCAGGCCCTTTGTTCCTTGCTGAATCAGGCCCTATGCACAGGACTATGTAACAATGACAAGTAACACGTTTCAGTGAAATCTACTATATTTCGAAGTGACAATGGAAGTGAAACCACAAAATAGACAACTTCTAAAGACAACATGACAATTCCATATGCCCAGAGGAAAATGGCTCCCTCTCTTGTGGTATTACTTTAAGGTTTTGTATTCATGTTATATTCTTGCTTCTGTTTTGTGCTTATGCTGTATTGTTTTTATGTTTATTCATGTACCGAGATGCATACACTTTGTTGTATCTAATAAATAAAAGATAATAATAATAATAATAGCTGTAAGGAAGAACATAGCTCTTACTGAAACGATCAGATACACGTTAACAGACTCTGAATTGTCTGAAAAACAGTAGTGTGAAGCAGCAATGAGAGCTACTTACTTACAAAGCAAATTATTCTCGAGAACGGTGGATAAAACTCCATTTGAACTTGGATATTTGTTTATAATCCTGAAGAAAAACACAGCAAGCTACAAAACAGCAGTGGAAAGGATTCTCGTTGGATACAGTGAGAGTTGCAAAGTATACAGAGTCACAGAACCAAGAACTAATGCGAGACTTCGCTATAAAGAAGAAATGTAACATTAAACAGACCACCAATACAATTCTGACCATATGAATGAGTACAGTGTAGGGTCAGGCACTATTGATGAGACCACACCAGGGGCAAACGCAGGATGTTTAGAGGGGGGTTTCCAAATGCTTGATTTTAGAGCAAGTGTGGCCAGTCCATGAAGAGGGCATAATTAGCACTTAACCAGCTATAATATACGTCACACGAAGTATAGTGTATGTAAAAATTGTGACATATATAGGACCAGCAATCACAGTATGCCATTACATGCGGGAGTAGGGCCTTTCTGTCTGAGCTGAATGTTTTATTACAGATGTGGGTTCCATTCCAGATCATTTGAGCAAGTTTGGGAATCCGGGAGAACAGAAAAAGAACCTTGCACTGCCCTGGACAACATATATGTGCAGATTGGTCTCCTTATGCACTGGATAGAATAGTATTATACAGTATTAATAACTGGTCCTATAGATGGTCTATATCAGTGCATGTTTTCCAAATCTCCTAATTGGTGCACAAGTGTATTCATTACTGGCTCACACATTTTAAAAGATCAACAGGTGGTGCTCATTATTTTGTATAAAAATCTGCAATGTATGGGGTTCACAGTTCACAGATTGCAACCAAAAAGTGATTGGAATTGGAAAATCAGGTTGTCCAACATGTTGGATTTCACAGATGGATTGGGGCTTTAGATTGCTAGTGTATGGACATGATCAGCAGCTTTGCAGACGTTACTAGTAAAATGATGGGCCTTTCAAGATTGGCAGATCTGTATATGCTGAAAACGATCTGCAGATCACTGAAAAAGATTTGTAATGTATGGGCGCAGATTGCTAGATTGGGAAATCCTAATATCGGGCAACAAATATTCAAATTGTTCAATTGTGGTTTTCTGTTGCTGATGTATGGTGGCCTTAAGGCATTGCAAGGCTAAACCACCTGTTCAACTCTCATACAAAGCAAGCGCAATTAGTATACATGAGCAGTACACATATCCTGTGAACTCATAGCTTATGTTTCAGAAGGGGAGAATACAATATAGACAAAAGTGTCTGGAAAGTAATTATAGTCCATGCATGAAAATCAAACCTGGGTAGTCATTTAAATGCCACCAGGGAAAAAGTAGAACATAATACACCAACTGCAAATGGGCATTCAAAGTTAAGTGTAATAAAGGTGGTAAAGTTGAATGGTACAAAACTAGACTAGTGACCAAGGTGAGTTTATATATACTGGAAACAGTATATTTTATCCACAGTATTTCCTTGTCTGTTTAATGCTAGAACAAGAAGCATATTCTGTATCATTATCTTCTAAAGTTAAGTGACATCATAGGGAGCAGTATTTTAATTCTACTGAGTATTAATAAAAACATGCTCTCACATTAATAAGGGAGCATGTACTGTAGGACGCAAATAGAATAATTACCATAACAAATGGATACAGTAATTTGCTGCTCTGTCCATGCCCCTTTCAGTAAGCACAGCTTCATTACACCCGCCATAAGGCCATAAAGCATACTTCTCAATCATCCTGATTTTGTCAGGATAGTCCCACTTTTTGGGCACTGTGGATGAATAGACCTGCATACACCCAGGCATCTAAACAGTGCAGAGAGAGTCTGGGGCAGCCTAGCACAGCCCCAGAGTGACACGAAAAGGGGGAAGAACACATGCCGTGAGGCCAGGCCAAATTTTGTGTTGCGTGCCAGGTTCTAGTGATTTTTAGATGAGGAATACTTGTAGGAATGACTGGGGATAGGGGCAGTTAGCTGGTAGGAGAGTGAACGGTGTCACACCCTGACGCTGGTGTTATATAGGCAGTGTTCGCTGTGCTGTTATCCATATAAGGTAATGCGTGAACGCCTCCTATTGCACTGTGGGATATGCTGTTATGTTGCCCATATTTATGGTATGGTTTATTTCTAACGAGATATGATCTGACCCCTAAGAAATTGCCTGGAACTGTGTCCACAAACAGGCTGGTCAATCCCGGGAATAATTTAATAATCTGGTTTGGATCATGATAGGTTGTGGATAGTTTACTAGCTTTTGAGCCCTTATTTCAGATATCCTGCATGTACCTGCACAGTACCCAAATGATTATTCCATCAACTGCTCCATTGCCAGAGAGTGTTTCCTGTCACAGACTTCTAAAATGTATCTTGTTTTTTTTTATTGTGTAGGAGGCAATGCTGTTTCTATTGCTATCTGGTTACTTCTATCTCAGTCACAGCATCTTATGCAGTGATTGGTTAACAGTCTATGGGGCATATTCAATTAGCTGTGATAAGCCATTTCTCGGCAAAAAGTCATTTCGCCAGGCGCCAAACTTATCCCAGTATTCAATTCAAAGACTTTTAGCCGGTGCAGAAAATCAATGCATTGGAATAGGCGAAAAAGATTCGCCTGTGAAACTAGGCGGAAAAAAGTGCAGAATTGGGGTTTTGGGGTGCAAACTTGCGGGAACCACCCTGCACCCTTGGGAAAGCCCTCCAAAGGTACACTGTGTCAAAAAAAGAAAAACAGAAAAAACTTACCCCAAAAAAGTACTTTCATTTTGGGGGTGAAAAAAAACAAAGTTGGGGGACAAACTAAAAAACTAGTGAAATAGACTCCAGGGGGGTCCCCAAGTATGCGGCAGGTGTTTTTAAGTTTCCAGGTGGTTACGGCAGGAGGATTTTTAACGTCTTTTAAAACTTCACTTTAGCAACTTTAAAATATGCTTGCACCCATTTTCATGTACCCCAAATTTGCTGGGACTCGTTATTTTCTGCAAAAAAACCTGCTAAATACTGTTCTTCACCACTTCTGCAAAGACGCTAATTAGCAGCTATTGAGAGCATTTAAGTACCCCAAATACCTTCAGCAGGCCTATTTGGGGGCATCTATAGTGATCCCCAATGCCAGTGCATCTTTTGGGTGGTGTCAGGCTGATTTCCCCAAATCTGACAGGACTTTTCGCTAATTTCGAATTTGCATGGTTCCGTTTTCGCTGATTTGGAATTGAATACGGGGATAAGCGGGGACGAGCACAATACTTTTCTGCATGGAAAACCAGCGTTGTTGGCAAAAAGTCCAGCATGCGAAAAAGTACGGGACTTTTCACGTCTAATTGAATATGCCCCTATGACTGGAGAAAGGCATTTTGGAGTGTGCCGTCAGGTTTCCTCAAAAGCACTTTGCCACTTATTTTATTTATTTATTTATATATATATTTATTACAAGTTATTCATATAGCGCACACTTATTCCACATCGCTTTACAGAGTATATTTGTCCATTCACATCAGTCCCTGCCCCAGTGGAGCTTACACTCTATATTCCCTACCACATTTACACGCACATAATTGCACACTAGGATTCATTTTTCATTTTTGTTGAGAGACAATATAACCTACCAGTATATTTTGGAGTGTGGGAGGAAACCGGAGTACCCGGATGAAACCCACGCAAGCACAGGGAGAATATACAAACTTCACACAGTGAAGGCCATGGTGGGATTTGAACCCACTACCTCAGTGCTGTGAGGCAGTAATGCTATCCATCACACTATCAGTATTCTTCATCTAAAAATCACTAGAACCTGGCACGCACCATAAATGGACATGGCCTCACAGTAGGGGAGCATTTCCTCCGTGTTTTGCCCCCTTTTCTTGTCACTCTTGTTACCTGTATTTAAAAACTATGGGCCCAGTGCAGAGTTGGAATTAAAATGGTTGAACAGTACTCACAAGAAATGTTTTTGGAAAAATAGCCTGTATTCCCACATATGCACAGCTGTATGCATCTCAAGATAATACACCTCTAGAACAAAGGTATATATGCACGGTTTACCTAAAAGATACAACCCCTAAAAAGTGTTACAGACTTAGCAAGAGGAAGCCAGGCTGGTATATGAAGGTTTCACTGTGGCAAGGTACAAATTATCTGGGTTTCAGTTATTGAGCTGTATTTTTATATTGTAGGTGGCAAGGCAATCACCCTTTGGATATGTGGCGAGAGCATTGGGTTGGCAAGCTGGCTGTATTGTCTAGGAGACATAACATTTTTAGGGGTCAATCCAATTATCCGCAAATACATTGCAGGTTTCAGTTAGTGTGGCAATAGCCGTACTTTACTGCAGCTGGACCTTAAGGCTGCAAGCAAAAGTGAGAGAATTTATGTGGAGATGGGGCTGCAAGGGGTGCGAGATACGGTGCCATTGCAACAGCACCCTGTACCCTTTTCGGGTAATTGGATGAACCCTAAGAGTATTCTGGTATACCATGCTGATTGCAAAGTACAGTATTTGTTGGACTCATATAGGTATTGTTATGTTTAAGTTGCATCTACAGGAAGCATTGGACAGGGCATTGTTTTTTTTGGTGGATAAGAGGCCAAATTAAGGTTTCAAATGACTTAGCGGATGGAGTATGTACTGTAATGTCTGCACAGCATCTGGAACCCTTTGGAAATGATTTAACTCATAATCCTCACTCATTAAAATGTAGCACAATATAAGTTGTGGCCATTTTCTCCCTACAACACTGTACTATTTTCCAGGGTGGTTCTGGTGGGTTTCGGTTAAAAGGTGCAAGGTACATACATAACTATAGTCATGACAGAGGCAAAACCAACCAGCAATTACCACTTGGAAGCCATTAAAAACTCAATAACAGACCAACAACAATAAATTGATTGAAAACAAGACATTAGTCTTCATTTTTCTTTTGAGAGTCCTCAACAAACAAAAAATATTTTTTTTGGATGCTTACCAATATCCCTTAATACGGAACATGGGTAACTAGCCAACCAGCATGTGATCAGCATCCTAAGATCAGGGCAATTTGTAGAAAATGTGGAAAGAATTTTATTATACAATTTGTATTGTGCGAATTATTGAGAGCTTGTAACATAACATGGAACAAAAAGACTTTTCACCATTGGCTGCACTTAAATAGTGATCAGCTTGTAGAATGATAGAAAGCCTACAATGTATAATATAGTTTTCCTAGTCTCCAGCAAATAAGTATTTAATTAGGTCCCAATGAACGTCATATAATAAAATCTCACTATTATTAATCATACAATACTTCTCCCCAGTGCTAACATAAGGGATTCAACTAGATGATTTGATTTCTGGAGCATTTACTATAAATCTGCTTTCTTATTGGGTTATTATCACTCTAAGGAGATTTCAATTGGAAAATAAGTAGTCAGAGGGGGAGATTTATCAAATCTTGAAAATATACTGGAGAGAGATAAAGTACTAATCTGTCAGCTTCTGTTAGAATTCTAGCACAACCCTATAAAATGACAGTTAGAAGCTGATTGGTTGATACTTTATCTTATACCACTTTATCTTTCTCCAAGGCTTAATACATATCCTCCTGGTTGTGTGTAAATGCTGCAAAGTCTTCCAAACTGTGATGATGGTGAATAGAGATGCTCAAACCCATTAAATATTGATTCTTAACCAGGTCTAAAATTCGAATGTTTGCCGGAATTTCACCAATTATGTTTTGAAAGTATAGAGCTAAATTTTAAAAGTTGAACAGGTGGGTTCGGTATATTATGATATATTCTTAATGCTGACATGGTGATGTCGACAATTCATTTGTCATGTATCCCTAGCCCTATTGTCAACATTTTCACTATGTTGATATGTCATACTGTATGTCGACATTTTGTCCATGTCAACATCTTCCAGGTACCAACATTTATGATGTCATCTTCATAACTGTTGACGATCTGGTTTTGACATTCTGAATGTCAACATAGTGATTGTCGACTATGTGACTGCATACCAAACAGGTTTGACCATGTTCGAGTCTGTATAACCATGTTTGAGCTTATTAACACACTATGGAGCTGGCTTGTACATGTGCAAATTGACTTAAACAAGTTCATACTAAATTTGATAAATTTTGGCAGTTCATAATTGCAAACTTCATACCTCAAATGTGAATGGCAAACCCCAAACAGCAAAGTTTAAACACAGAACCGTTCGAAGTTTGAGCTTAAAAATTATAAAATACTTTTATTTATTTAAAACATTATATAAAGAGTGCTTTAAAAAACACAAAACTTCAAATGAGTGTGAACCTCAAACCTGAATGACAAACTTTGAAAGCGATCAGTGAACTGTGCACATTTCAAATCAAAAATTGGATCCAAGCTTTATTGTACGGAGAACATATTCCTTGACAATGTGCCAGTGAAATGCTAATTTGCTTCTGATTTTCCATTGCCACTTGCGTGATAGTATTTGGTGCACCATACACTAGGAGAGGTCCAGCTACCTTCATACGGTCCAGCTCTGCAGTAACTAAAGTGTAGACTTATAGTTTGACAAATGACAGCCACTGTGTCGCAGGACAGAAAAGCAGGGGTGCTTATGATGATTTGATTAAGGCCAGTGGCAGATAATTTTTAAGTCTGAACAGTCATTGAGTTATTTTCCTACCCAATATCATCTTTTCCTAGAATGGCACCACACTCTCTTCTTGCATCATTGTAAATCTCTTCCATGTAAAGTCACAAAGATTGTGACTTAATCCCTGGACTGACAAATCCTTGCAAAGCAAAGGAAACTACTCTTTTTCAAAAGCCCTTGGATAATGGCTTGGCGGGGCTATCTGCTTATACTGCCTTGTGGTGCATCACTATCTCCTGAAAAAGTGTTGTCAACCACTGAAAGGGTGAATTGTGTCATTTCTGCCAATTTACAGCACAACATTATTTTAGCAGTACGGCGGCATCACTGTCTGCTACTATTGCCATGTAGAACATCACTCAGCTATTCCCTATCAAAGCTCTGTGAAATATTACTAAACTCCATTTTCATACAGTACAGTAAGTCATTTAATCCTCCCCCTGAGAAAAGAATAATCGCTATTCTGCAATAGATCTATGGCATATAGCGTAACTGCTTCCCTTATTAAGACCTACAGGGCATCACTTAACATCCCTAGTGCTAAAATCACTTATATTGTCTCACAGTTTCTCTCTGCCTTCCATCACATCCCTCTCCCACCATATGCTGCACTCTGCTCTCCACTCTATTTTTATCTTTTCGCCTTCTCCCTCTAATTTTCTGACGCGTGACTACATTAGCATAGCAAATTCTCATGACACCTACCAGAAAATCACAATGTATAACCAATTGTGTATATTTATATATATACACAATGTTCGCCTTCCAATGGAGAAGGCAATAGACATTTAGCAAATAGCAGTATGTAGCGATGCTCACACTCTAAATGGAATGTATGAAAAATATCATACAGCTACCATGAACCCACTTAGGAAGGAATGTATCCATCAGTGTATTAAGATAGCACCATTGGGTACATTGTTTAGTTCACAAAACACAAAGTATATACTAATTACGCCAATCAACAAGAAATGCAGACTACAATTAAGATGTCACCTCTATAAAAAGCTTACAGTATAATGAGATGTAAAGGAAGAGTGAAACAATAGTTGGCAAAGCATGGGGCCTATTTATCATATGGTGAAAAGCTTTATCCCTGGCGAAAACTGGTGTTAAGCACTTAAACACTTGTCAGGAGGGGAAGCAGTTGGGAAGTCGATGGACGAAATCCCGACCGCCGGCTTCCCGACTGTCTAATCCCGGCAAGGTACTAATGACAGGCGTCGAAATCCCGACGCCTGTTATTAGCCCTACACCGGGAGCCCGACACCCGGCTTACCGATCGAAGGTAAGCTGGGCGCCGGGTGCGTACAGCCGTGGGGGGGAGGGTTAGGTTAGGGGCTCCCTGGGGTGGGGACTTAGGGTTAAGCACCCCCCCAGGGGGTTAGGGTTAGGCTAGGGGAAGGGGGGGTTAGATACATTTTTATATTATCTAATAAATTCTTGTGAAATATACTACTCTATGGAGAAGTGTATATTTTGGTAATCTCTCCTGGTATAAAATTATTTCTATGGGAGACAAAATGTCCATTTCAGATAAGCCTTTTATACTATATTTTACTCGGAATCAGTATGATTTACCGCCGTCAGCGGAAACCCGGCAGGGGTGAAAATCCAGAAGCTACAAAAGGTAAGCATTAACTAACCTTTTTTACCCCCTAACCCTCCTTTAGGGGTACCTAACCCTAATCTCCCCCCAAGTGCCTAACCCTAACTCCCCTCTAAGTGCCTAAATCTAACCCCCCTTCCCCGCAGCCTAAACCTAAGTCTCCCCCGGTGGAGTGCCTAACAATAACCTCCCCCCGGAGGTGCCTAACCCTAACCCCCATTCCCCTAGGCTAACACTAACCTCCCAGGGGGGTGCCTAACCCTAAGTCCCCCCTGGGAGCCCCTAACCTAACCCTCCCCTACCCACGGCTGTCCGTGCCCGGTTTATCTTCGATTGGTAAGCCGGGTGTCAGGCTCCTATCTAGGAATGGTGAGTGCCGTGGATTTGTGCTTTTTGTTTATTTTGATTAATTTTTATAATTAATCATTTTTGTGATCACATTTTCTCATGCACCACTTTTAACTAGTTATCTAACTTGTGTCAGCTGTTTTCCTAGGTGCTTTGCAACAGGTGTGCAAGCTTGGTAACTGTCTCACATTTAAAAGCAAAGTTGCTGTGAGCCTTAAACCTTGATAGCATACCCTGAGTTTAACAATAATGTGATGGCTATGTCCATGTTATAATTCTGAGCAATAGAGTAGAGACTTGCAGTAAAGTGGGGTCCCCTGACGGGGGCTGCAAGCTTAAATGCATTGATCAATTCATGTACCAAAACCCCACTGTTTATTATGTTTATTATTATTATTGTTAGTTAATATGGTGAGTGCAGAGCCCCTGTGATTTCTATTTAAACAATGTGGTCACATACCATGTTGCACCCCAAATCTAGGAATGGTGAGTGCCGTGGATTTGTGCTTTTAGGTTATTAATATATATGTTTTTTTTGTTGACTATACCGTATATGTCAAATTTGTAGAGTATACATATATAGATAAAATCTTGGCTCATATATTTTTTATATTTCTTACTCATTAACAATCACTATTACTGTACTACTGTTATGCTTGGTTAATAAATAGTATTGTCAGTTGGCACACTCACTATTTCTAGTCTGATAGTAGCTCTGGGTGACTATTACTATCTACTAAAGGCTTAATTTTTCTTTAGAACAATATATAGAAAATGAACAAAATATGTCTAAATAAGTTTCAACAGGTGGACGCACGGTGATTACCTGAGCTCATCATGCAGACAGAAGTCAGGTATTACGGTAAGTAGTTTAATATTCATTATTAGGGTTACTAAAGTGCAGGGTTTTAGAAGTGGAGATGTTGCCCATAGAAACCAATCAGATTATACATATAATTTATTTAGCACATTCTAGAAGATAATAGCTAGAATCTGATTGGTTGCTATGGGCAACATCTCCACTTCTAAAAACCAGCACTTTAGTAAATACAGTCAGGTGCATAAATATTGGGACATTGACAGAATTTTCATATTTTGGCCTCTATTCACCACCACAATGGCTTTGAAATGGACCAAACAAGATGTGCTTTAACTGCAGACTTTCAGATTTAATTTGAGGGTAATTACATCCAAATCAGGTGAACGGTGTAGGAATTACAACATTTTCTATATATGCCTCCCACTTTTTAAGGGGCCAAAAGTAATGGGACAAACTAAACAATACTAAATCTAACTCACTTTTTTATACTTTGTTGCAAATCCTTTGCAGGCAATTACAGCCTGAAGTCTGGAACGCATAGACATCACCAGACGCTGGGTTTCATCCCTGGTGATGCTCTGCCAGGCCTCTACTGCAAATGTCTTCAGTTCCTGCTTGTTCTTGGGGCATTTTCCCTTCAGTTTTGTCTTCATCAAGTGAAATGCATGCTCAATCGGATTCAGGTCAGGGGATTGACTTGGCCATTGCATAACATTCTACTTTTTAGCCTTAAAAAACTCTTTGGTTGCTTCTCCAGTATGCTTTGGGTCATTGTCCATCTGCACTGTGAAGCGCCGTCCAATGAGTTCTGAAGCATTTGACTGAATATGGGCATATAATATTGCCCGAAACACTTCAGAATTCATTCTGCTGCTTTTGTCAGCAGTCACATCATCAATAAATACAAGGGAACCAGTTCCATTGGCAGCCATACATGCCCACACCATGACACTACCACCACCATCGTTCACTGATGCGGTGGTATGTCTTGAATCATGAGCAGTTTTTTTCCTTCTCCATACTCTTCTCTTCCCATCACTCTGGTACAAGTTGATCTTTGTCTCATCTGTCCATAGGATGTTGTTCCAGAACCGTAATGGCTTTTTTAGATGTTGTTTGGCAAACTCTAATCTGGTCTTCCTGTTTTTGTGGCTCACCAATGGTTTACATCTTGTGGTGAACCCTCTATATTCACTCTTGTGAAGTCTTTTCTTGATTGTTGACTTTGACACACATACACCTACCTCCTGGAGAGTGTTCTTGATTTGGCCAATTGTTGTGAAGGGGTTTTTCTTCACCAGGGAAATAATTCTTCTGTTATCCACCACAGTTGTCTTCCGGGTCTTTTGGTGTTGCTGAGCTCTCCGGTGCGTTCTCTCTTTTTAAGAATGTTCCAAACAGTTGATTTGGCCACACCTAATGTTTTTGCTATCTCTCTGATGGGTTTGTTTTGATTTTTCAGCCTAATGATGGCTTGCTTCACTGATAGTGACAGTTCTTTGGATCTCATATTGAGAGTCGACAGCAACTGATTCCACATGCAAATGTCACACCTAGAATCAACTCCAGACCTTTTACCTGCTTAATTGATAATGAAATAACAAGGGAATAGCCCATACCTGTCCATGAAATAGCTTTTGAGTTGATAGTCCCATTACTTTTGGCCCCTTAAAATGTGGGAGGCACATATAGAAACCATTGTAATTCCTACACCGTTCACCTGATTTGGATGTAATTACCCTCAAATTAAATCTGAAAGTCTGCAGTTAAAGCACATCTTGTTTGTTTCATTTCAAAGCCATTGTGGTGGTGAATAGAGGCCAAAATATGAAAATTCTGTCAATGTCCCAATATTTATGCACCTGACTGAATATCCCTTTGTGCCTGGAATAGAAAACAATATACAGTATATTTTTGCTTCTTTTTTTTTTTAGAAACAATTGCTCTATACTGTACAGGTAAATGCCAGAAGAAAGAATTGCAATCAATACAATCAATACGTGCATTTTAAATCAACAGGTTAGTTGTGGCTTCTTGTTTAATACTGTATCGATAATACTGATAGATAAATACTCTATCAAGATTATTCCATGCCAGGTGGCTAATAAAGTAACTAGTACCCCTTTTATACTGGCCTGGGTCGCAGCTCAGTGTAAATGGGTCCCTGGAAAATAACCTGGGTCCAGTAACCCGGCAGATAAGTTAATACTGCACTCATTTGCAGTGTAAACGGCCCAACCCAGGAAAAACCTGAGTTGGAGCCGCATTGTGAACGGGGTTTGTACCGGGTTGGAACTGTGTTCCAAGTCCTGGGTCAGACCCGGGATTTTAATGTAAAGGGGTATAACTAAAGGTTTCACTTTATTGCAGAGTCAACTGAAAGCAGCACAAAGCTATGTCACACTCTGCACTCCATTCATAAAGTAAAAGTAAGGGGATCTGGCTGTCTTTAGATGCTGTAGAGATATTCTGAGTCTACAGTCCTTTATATCAATACTAACGCTGATACTCAACACTTGACATCAACACTAATAACTGTCCATTTCACTCAGAGGCCTCACTCCATCAAGCAAATGTGACAGAAGAGGGCAATTTATATTTCCACTGTTATTACAGAACTCTGGATGGATATTTTAAAATACAAGAGTAGTTATAACCTGATAATGAAACACTGTGCTCCAGAAAAGCTATGACAATAGCAAGCATGAGCTCCTTCTGCAGAAAATAAAATTGTTTCTGAAGAATAGACAAAGAATGCTTCAAAGGTGATTCAGCTTGGTGGATTCATTTCCACTGTGCACAACAGAATGGGGTCTCTATGGATAATCTACTGTAATCAGGCTTCTTTACTACTGCCTGTGACCCTAGTTGTTTCCATGTACAGTAGTCACACAGCAACTTGCTTCTCTCACAGCCTGATCTACCAGACTGGCTGCAGTGTCTGTTGTTCTGAAAGGACAGCAGCAAATGTCTAATGGATGCCCCATTGCTTAACGCCAAAGATATATTGTACGTATAAATTCATAATTAACTAAAAGGTAAGACTGATAGATTAAACACACTCTTCCATCTGTTGCAGGAGTTGTGGCTGCGATAATATGCAAATGCTGGTATCAGCCCCTCTCCTGGTGTAGTAGACATTCTGTGTCTCTGCACGCTGTAATACTGCCGGTGATGGTTTAGATGCCACCATCAGTGCACCACCGCTGGCACCAGCCCTACGGCAGGTGCAGATTCTTCATCTGAATACGTTCTGGATGTAACCGCTTTCTGCGACACTCCCATAAGTCTCAGTGCGTCCGTTTTAGCCATCCTCCTGTTCCCTCCCAGTCTCCGTCCAGGAACACCTCACACATTTCTACTACCGTGCGCAGGGCCGATGCAAGGGTTCTCGGCACCCTAGGCAAAATTTCTGTCTACTAGTCCCCCCCCACCCCCAATACACACTTCTTAGCCCGTCAGGTGAAAGTGTCTGAGAATTACAACCGCCATTGTCAAATAATAAAACACCTCCTCCATGAGAATATGTAAAAAATCACTTTGCGCGATATTTGCGGTTACATGCGGGTAGTATAGTTGGGGGACACAGGTAGGATAGATAGATAGATAGATAGAACACACATTTATATATTATACACACATACAGTATATATTTTAAACACATAGGATATACATATAAATATTTATACACACATATATATATATATATATACATACATATATACATATGTACTGTATATATACATATATATATATATATATATGTACACACACACGTGTGTATATACATTCAGGTGCATAAATATTGGGACATTGACAGAATTTTCATATTTTGGCCTCTATTCACCACACAATGGCTTTGAAATGAAACAAACAAGATGTGCTTTAACTGCAGACTTTCAGATTTAATTTGAGGGTAATTACATCCAAATCAGGTGAACGGTGTAGGAATGACAACGGTTTCTATATGTGCCTCTCACTTTTTAAGGGGCCAAAAGTAATGGGACAAGCTAAACAATCCTAAATCTAACTGGAACGCATAGACATCACCAGATGCTGTGATTCATCCCTGGGATGCTCTGCCAGGCCTCTACTGCAAATGTCTTCAGTTCCTGCTTGTTCTTGGGGCATTTTCCCTTCAGTTTTGTCTTCATCAAGTGAAATGCATGCTCAATCGGATTCAGGTCAGGGGATTGACTTGGCCATTGCATAACATTCCACTTTTTAGCCTTAAAAAACTCTTTGGTTGCTTTTGCAGTATGCTTCGGGTCATTGTCCATCTGCACTGCGAAGCGCTATCCAATGAGTTCTGAAGCCTTTGACTGAATATGAGCATATAATATTGCCCGAAACACTTCAGAATTCATTCTGCTGCTTTTGTCAGCAGTCACATCATCAATAAATACAAGGGAACCAGTTCCATTGGCAGCCATATGTGCCCACGCCATGACACTACCACCACCATGCTTCATTGATAAGGTGGTATGTTTTGGATCATGAGAAGTTCCTTTCCTTCTCCATACTCTTCTCTTCCCATCACTCTGGTACAAATTGATCTTTGTCACATCTGTCCATAGGATGTTGTTCCAGAACTGTAGTGGCTTTTTAGATGTTGTTTGGCAAACTCTAATCTGGTCTTCCTGTTTTTGTGGCTCACCAATGGTTTACATCTTGTGGTGAACCCTCTATATTCACTCTTGTGAAGTCTTCTCTTGATTGTTGACTTTGACACATATACACCTACCTCCTGGAGAGTGTTCTTGATTTGGCCAATTGTTGTGAAGGGATTTTTCTTCACCAGGGTAATAATTCTTCTGTCATCCACCACAGTTGTTTTCCGTGGTCTTCCGGGTCTTTTGGTGTTGCTGAGCTCTCCGGTGCGTTCTTTCTTTTTAAGAATGTTCCAAACAGTTGATTTGGCCACACCTAATGTTTTTGCTATCTCTCTGATGGGTTTGTTTTGATTTTTCAGCCTAATGATGGCTTGCTTTACTGATAGTGATAGCTCTTTGGATCTCATATTGAGAGTCGACAGCAACTGATTACAAATGCAAATGTCACATCTAGAATCAACTCCAGACCTTTTACCTGCTTAATTGATAATGAAATAACGAGGGAATAGCCCACACCTGTCCATGAAATAGCTTTTGAGTTGATAGTCCCATTACTTTTGGCCCCTTAAAAAGTGGGAGGCACATATAGAAACCATTGTAATTCCTACACCGTTCACCTGATTTGGATATAATTACCCTCAAATTAAATCTGAAAGTCTGCAGTTAAAGCACATCTTGTTTGTTTCATTTCAAAGCCATTGTGGTGGTGAATAGAGGCCAAAATATGAAAATTCTGTCAATGTCCAAATATTTATGCACCTGACTGTATATATATATATATATATACATACACACTTCTAGTTACATATTGCACCCCCTAGACTTCTATATTCCCCCAGCTAACTTACCTGTGGGTGATGTCCCACTGACTGTGTGTGGAGCCCCACGGTGGACAGACCTTTAGGCTGGACTGCCTATGGTTTAGGGGTCAGCACGCAGTACTGGATAAGAGGAGGGCGCAAGGTCCAGCAGCTGCAGAGCATGTTGTGAAGTTGAGATGGTGGCGAGCTAACCGCTGTCAGATTGGAGGCGGAGCGGCAGTAGGCTGGAAGGAAACACAATGCGCTGGACTCAGCTGCTGCAGACTCAAAGACCCACGGTTTTTACTGTGTGTCAGTGTGACTGTGGGGGGGTGGGTGTAGACAGGTGCCGCCGCTGAGGTAAACACTTTTCACTAGGAGGAAAGGCAACACCATGCCATCCCTCTCCAAAACAGCCTCTGCGAGCCCCTCAGGTCCCGGGGCCCTTAGGCAGCTGCCTAAAGCAGCCTAATGGAAGCGCCGGCCCTGACCGTGCGTTTAAATTTGTGCTGCAACTCTGAACGAACAATATCAGGACATGTGCGCATTGCTAATCAGACACATGGGCAGATGACAATCATCGCCCCACTGTGTCCGGCTCAGATTCAGGTCCTGTGTCCGGCTCAGAATCAGGCCCTGTGTCCGGCTCAGAATCAGGCCCTGTGTCCGGCTCAGAATCAGGCCCTGTGTCCGGCTCAGAATCGGGCCCTGTGTCCGGCTCAGAATCGGGCCCTGTGTCCGCCTCAGAATCGGGCCCTGTGTCCGGCTCAGAATCGGGCCCTGTGTCCGGCTCAGAATCGGGCCCTGTGTCCGGCTCAGAATCGGGCCCTGTGTCCGGCTCAGAATCGGGCCCTGTGTCCGGCTCAGAATCGAGCCCTGTGTCCGGCTCAGAATCAGGCCCTGTTTCCGGCTCAGAATCAGGCCCTGTGTCTGGCTCAGATTCAGGCCCTGTGTCCGGCTCAGAATTGGGCCCTGTGTCTGAGGTCAGTCTAATGCTGACCATACACCTACACGACCAGCATAAGATCCGATTCTCATACGATTTCCCTTCGATTCCCCGGAGCTCCCTGGCAGTCCCGGCAGCATGTTTGTTGTTTTTCTTAGCACAGGATCTGTCGTAAGATCGATCCTGTGTCTCACAGGCTCAAAGGGAAACAGTCATTGAAATGACTTGAATTGCTGCACGATGGATCGCATGAACAAAATAAACAGCAGGGTCTGCACACAATACGATGGACAAGATGTGCTGCACATCTGATCATAAGATCCGATTATAGGAGCTGCGGGAGCGCACATCGGATTTTATCTTACTAAAATAATACACGATTTTCACAAGACCCATCTTATGAGTCATCGAAAATCGGGCAATCAGCCCGAAGTCGTGCAGGTGTATGGCCATCTTATCAGTTCTCCTGATTTACTAGCATGTTCTAGTTCCACCCCCTGACTTCCTATATAAGCTATCTGATTACTGTGCTCCTGTCAGCAATCTAGCTGTTGCCATTGCCTGCTGCATTCTGCCTATTTCATTATCAACCCGTCCACAGCTTGTACTCAACTTTGCCTCTGCCGTCCTCAACCCTTTTGACTCAGCTGTCTTTTGACTATTCTTGTTGTCAAGCAAACCTTCATTTCCAGCTAATGGATTCTGATTTTGACTCTGGACCACAAAGGCATTGAAGTTACCTGAATGCTCCCACACACTGCTCTGCAGCAGGCTGCTATTTTAAGGGCAGGTGCTTCTCTAACTAAACTAGCAGACAGTGAAAGGTCTCCAGGCTTGCTTAGTATAAATACACGGTGTGGACTGGGTGTTTATACTGTACATACAGCCATGGCCAAAAGTTTTGAGAATGACACAAGTATTGGTTTTCACAAATTTTGCTGCTTCAGTTTTTTTAGAGCTATTTGTCAGACATTACTATGGTATACTGAAGTAAAATTACAAGCATTTCATAAGTATCAAAGTCAATATTTGCAGTGTTGACCCTTCTGTTTCAAGATCTCTGCAATTCGCCCTGGCATGCTGTCAATTAGCTTCTGGGCCACATACTGACTGATGGCCGCCCATTCTTGCCTAATCAATGCTTGGAGTTTGTCAGAATTTGTGGGTTTTTGTTTGTCCACCCGCCTCTTGAGGAGTTTCCTGGCCATGGACCCAAAATTTTTATGTTTTGTTTTCTGAGCCACTTAGTTATCACTTTTGCCTTATGGCAAGGTGCTCCATCATGCTGGAAAAGGCATTGTTCGTCACCAAACTGTTCTTAGATGGTTGGGAGAAGTTGCTTTTGGAGGATGTTTTGGTACCATTCTTTATTCATGGCTGTATTCTTAGGCAAAATTGTGAGTGATCCCACTCCCTTGACTGAGAAGCAACCCCCACATGAATGGTCTCAGGATGCTTTACTGTTGGCATGACACAGGACTGATGGTAGCGCTCACCTTTCCTTCTCCGGACAAGCGTTTTTCCAGATGCCCAAACAATCTGAAAGGGGATTCATCAGAGAATATAACTTTACCCCAGTCCTCAACAGTCCAATCCCTGTACATTTTTCAGAATAAGTGGCTTCTTTGCTGCCCTTCTTGACACCAGGCCATCCTCCAAAAGTCTTCGCCTCACTGTGCATGAAGATGCACTCACACCTGCCTGCTGCCATTCCTGAGCAAGCTCTGCACTGGTGGTGCCCTGATCCCGCAGCTGAATCAACTTTAGGAGATGGTCCTGGCACTTTCTGGACATTCTTGGGCGCCCTGAAGCTTTCTTCACAACTTTTGAACCTCTCTCCTTGAAGTTTTTGATGATTCGATAAATGGTTGATTTAGGTGAAATCTTACTAGCAGCAATATCCTTGCCTGTGAAGCTCTTTTTGTGCAAAGCAATGATGATTGCACGTGTTTCCTTGCAGGTAACCATGGTTAACAGAGGAAGAACAATGATTTCAAGCTCCACCCTCCTTTTAAAGCTTCCAGTCTGTTATTCTAACTCAATCACCTCACCTGTGTTAACGAGAGAATCACATTATGTCAGCTGGTCCTTTTGTGGCAGGGCTGAAATTCAGTGGAAATGTTTTTTTTTGGGATCAAGGGCTCGATTTAGACCTGCTCGCTAGATGCGTTCGCACACAGCCGTCAGCTGCCAAAGTATGCAAATCCAGCGATCGCACCGCAAGGCATTAGCACGCCCACTATGTCTTGGCATGCGATCGCGGTGTGTATTTAGATGCTAATCAGCCTGTCTTAAGATGCCCACTAATACACGTCATCTCCAGGAAGTGTATACAACCATCAGTAACAGCGAGTACCATAGGAAGCGAACATAGCACTTGTGGTTGACTATACCCTACCACAAGCACTGCGAGTTTTTCAGTGTGTAATTCATCCATGTGACGTGTACTATGATGCTCCGTCTTAATTATGCATACCTTTGAAATGGCGTTAAGACACTCAGACACGCCTGCGTTCGCACCACCACTCCCCCGTTTCTTTCGACCAACCCCTGTCACCACCCATAAACGGCTCATCCTGTCACTCAAACTAGCGAGCCTTCTATGCTTAAGGGGCGATCGCATGGACTGGTTCACGCAGGTTCACTGTGATGCGTACGCATGCGCACATTGCAAACATTGGCTGGCTGTGTGAGAATGCATCCTTGCGAGCGGGTCCGAATCGGGTCCTAAGTTCATTGTCATGGCAAAGATGGACTTTGCAATTAATTGCAATTCATCTGATCACTCTTCATGACATTCTGGAGTATATGCAATTTGCCATCATAAACACTGATGCAGCAGACTTTGTGAAAACCAATACTTGTGTCATTCTCAAAAGTTTTGGCCAGGGCTGTACACAGGAGCAGGGCCAGTAATATTACAATGACTTAAACTTACTGTAGCTTTATTTTCTGTAAGAGATCTCATCAGTAATTGTCCTAAAGATTTGTTAACACTGATGAGCATTGACTAAAGTATAATTCTATGGTAAAAGGTAAAATGGGTTATCATCATTGTAGTAGTGGTACTAGGGACCTGTTGAGTGTATTACTTCACATAGGGTAGAGGTGGGGCCCTTACATATAAGGGGAGCATAGAGGAGGGTGCTCCAGAAGTAGTACAATGAGGGAGTTGTTGGAGAGGGAGACCCAGGAAAGAACATGCAGAGGCCAATGGAGTGAATGGTGTGCGTGATAATAGTGCAATCAATTGTGTCAAAAGCAGAGAAGTCCAGGAATATGAGCAAGGAGGAAAAACTCTTTGCCTCTGACTTAATTGTGGCAGGGAGATGCCACAATGTAATTAGTTGCTTTATCAAGTATAGCTCACATCAGTGACCGGCAAGTGGGGAATGACATAATTAAACAATTAGCTATATCAAAAGCTTTGTCCCATCTACTAGATTATGTGAATCTCATAATCAGGTCCCTTCCCGCCTCAATTTTCCCTGGGGTGTGTCCACATCATAGTTTACTGTAGAGGGTGTAGCTTTATGGTGTTATCTTCACATTTTTTGCTTCTAACCACTTAATGAAACAATTTTCAAATTCCGGGAAGTGAGGTTTGAAAAGTAGAAATGTCTAAATGATAGAGAAATACATCCCTTAAAATGTAGAGCCACACAGACATACTGTAGACTGACACATAGGTTTATAGTGACACAGACTGAACATAGACTCGCAGTGAAGACTGACAAACACAAATACTAACAATGAAAGCAACTGAAACACATAATCACAATGACACACAGATAGACACTTGCAAAGCACAAAATGAGTAAACATAGTGCAAAACCCTCTTTGGAGGAGTCAGTCCCCACGTTTTACACAAGTGTGCCATGTACTGTACATAGATTTACTAAACAAGATGGCAATTTTTATCACAAAGTAGAGGTTTGCACCATAGGATTTGAGGAATTTGTCGACGCAAAGGTGATTCTTGCAAAGTAAGGAATAAGCACACTGATATACTAAGTAGTGCCTGCTCTGAGCTTGTGCAGATTGGGTCTTGTCACAACCCGGGTCTGTTTCCCCTGCCGCTGGGTCACTTACCGCTTCTGCCAGCGTTCTCTATCACATCCCAGACGCACAGGCTTCAGTGTTTCTTGGCCTGCTAGGCCTCAAGCAAGATCTAAGCCTGCTACAGAGTACTGCAGTGACAAGTCCCGATCACCTGTCTGCAACAGCCAATCGAGTGATAGGCTGAGCCTCTCCGTACCACCTTTCTCTGCTCAGCCTATCCCAGGTAACCCAGGGGTATATATTCCAGCTGCTGACTCTACCTAATTGCCAGTACAATGTCTAATCTCAGTTCCTACTGAGCTCCTGTTGATTACTTGTATCCTGTTTATGCAGTTTTGCTTCCTTCTGCTACATGGACTCCCGCAAGTGATCTACACCTGGTGCAGCTATTTCACTGGCTGCATGGAGAATCTCAGCCTGTTCCTGATATCCGAACCTGCCACTTGCCTGTGTATACCATTCTCATTGCATGGTGAGCGTTCCTGGTTCCTGCACCACTGATACCATCCCTGGTATCATCATCCACTATCCATTCCGGTGTCCGGTCTGAATCCGGTTCTGTCCATGCCTGAGACAGCTACCCCACTAGTTGCACAGAGAATACCTACCTGTTCCTGTTATCCAAACCTACAACTCGCCTGTGTATACCATTCTCACTACTTGGTGAGTGTTCCTGGTACCTGCTCCATTAGATGCCGTTCCTAGTGTCATCACCTACTACCCATTCCGATGTTTTGTTTGCATCCGGTCCCGCTACCATCTGAGTGCTCCTTGATCCTAGACTACAGCAACAACCCAGTTTCAGCCTGGTCAATACTTTGCCAAGATCTACCGATTCAGCATTCCGGTTACAGTAAGAAGAGTGTTTTATTATCTACTGTACTAATCCAGTATCAGCCTGGTCAATCTACTGCCACATTCTCCTCTGATTGCACATAACAACTTGTCTTCAACACCGACGTCCCAGGTGGTCTAGTGGGTGCGATCCGGCATCTCTCTGCCGAGTCCCGGGTTTCATTCTCTGTCAGGGCAGTGTTCTTCACTGCCTGCCAGCTTTCTGTACATGCCTCCAGACACCAACACAGATGAATATCAGACACAGGGTTCACAAACAAATACTAGTCTGACAGGTCTTGGCCTATACTTTTTGTTGGATGCAATTTGCACTTTTCAAATACATTTTGGCACATTTCTAGACTTGCACAATGTAAAGAAAGATTTGAACATATATACTGTAAGTGCCACATATAATAAAGACAGCTTCAATATCGGCTATCAAGCAGTACTTAGGAGAACAAATGACTTACAGTAGAACAGACAATATTCGTGCAAATTGACCATTCACCTATAGCAGCCCTCTTTGCCTTAAAGTGAGTTATGTAGGATTTACGTGATTCACTTTACCAGATCTGTTTAGAAAAGGATTCAGAAACGTGTCACACTATGGATTCAGCAGAGACCTTACCAGTTATTAAACTGAGAGATAAGAGACCGCTCCTGATCAGTTGGTCGCCTCCTACTAAATAGGTTGGCACATGGGACAGACTATAATTAATTTTGTGTCAACTACTAAAAAAACTTAGACAGTAAGGGGGCACTATTATTATTCATATAAAAGGGGGCACTGTTGTTTTTTATTCATATCTACGGGGACCAATTATATTCATACACATGGGGCTACTATTATTTTTATTCATATCTAAGGAGGCCACCATTATTTTTATTCACTAAAAATAATAGTGGCCAATAATAATTTAAAATCTTTCTCTAGAACCCACACACGCCTTTGGGATGGGAATATCTAGTAACAAAGGGACAGCCTAGAGTACTGGGCACAATGCTAAGTAGCATGGCCCACTTAGGAAAGGGAGGGATGGGTGTTTTTTTCTATTTTGTTTAATAATAATATTTCCCCTAAATTGCAAGATATTTAGGGGTTTCAGAAACATCATTCATCAGTATATATCACTGCTGATATGCATTTGACCACTTCACAGTATTAGATAGTAAATCCAGATGGCAAAAATAATTGGCGATGTATGGCGGTTTTAAACCACCCACTAAAACTTGATTTTTTTTTTTTTATAAATTTGAAGCTAGAAATGTACAGATGTGTCCTCATACACTATTGCTGCAGTTGCTCCAAACAGCACTTCTAGGCCGCCAGGTCCCATGCAACTCAGCTTGCGCTGAGCATCTTTTACGCTCAAGTGTACATCTTCATTGCATAATTAAACGGATGCAACAAAACTGCTTAATGAAACTGCACTGATTAATTGGATATGCAAAACTTGCACATCTGTGTGCAACTGAGTATGAATCTGTATATAAAGTTCTACCATGCAGCAGGCACAGATTTTTTTCACATCAAGTTTCGATGTGCTTCATCTGCGACTTAGGGCCGTATTCAATTCTTTTCACACCCACGATATTGTTTTGCATGCCGGACTTTTCGCCAACATCGCCAGTTTTGCATGCGAAAAAGTATTGCGCACGCTCCCGCTATTCGCCGTATTCAATTCCAAAGGACGCAAAAACGCATCACGGCGAAACTCTAACGGGCGAAAAAAGTGTTGGCAGAATTGGGGAAATCAGCCTGACACTCCCCAAAAGATGCACTAACATTGAGGATCAATCTAGATGTCCCCGATTAGACCTACTGAAGCTATTTGGGGTACTCAAGTGCTATCAATTGCTCCAAAATAGCGTCTTTGCACAAGTGGTGAAGAATAGCATTAAGCAGGTTTTTTTGGTGAAAATAAGTACTCCTGTCAAATTTGGGGTACATGAAAATGTGTGCAAGCATAGTTACAAATCACTAAAGTCAAGTTTTAAGTGCCGCAAAAACGCACCTTCAGCATACACCTGCAATAAAAAAAAAAACTCCCCCATACTTGCAGACCCTCCACAAGTCTATTTCGCTAGTTATTGCGTTTGTACCCCTACTTTGTACTTTTTTGCCCCCATTTTCAAAGTGCTTTTTTGGGGTGTTCCTCTTTTTTTCGTGTTTTTTAGATGCAATTATCCATTGGTGGGCTGTCCAAAGGGTGCAGAGTGGTTTCCGCACCTTTGCACCCCAAAACCGCAATTCTGCACTTTTTTCCGCCGGGTATTCGTAGGCAAAACTTTTTCGCCTATTACATTGCATAGACTTTCCGCATACGCGAAAAGTCTTTGCAATTGAATACGGCAAATAGTTTTCGCCTGGCGAAGAGACGAAATTGGCAATACTTTCTCGCCGATCACGGTTTTTTGCACCTAATTGAATACGGCCTTTAATACTAATTTAAAACTTAAGAGGAGCTTTATCAAAGCATGGAAGAAGATAAAGAACTAACCAATCAGCTTGTAACTGTCATTTTACAGTCTGTGTTTGAAAAATGACAGGAGCTAATTGGTTGGTACTTTATATCTCTCCAAGCTTTGACAAATCTACCCATAATTCCGGTGTGGTTAGAGGCGCAGGCCGGCACCTCTGGTACAGATTGAGTGGTGTTTTGCTGCGTCTGCAGTGTGAATAACATGCAAATTTAAAGAAAAAGTCGCTTGGCGTGGCTCACTCACATCAGGCGTCTCGCACCATGCGGCGTAATGAGGCTTGGTGAATGAGGACACATCTGTAAGTCAAAGCCAAAGGTTCAATTTTCTTCACACAGTATTGGCTGATCATCATCAGGAACTGTTAAGCCAGTTAACTGAAGTATTGAGTCATTCACTAAATATGGGTTACCCAGGCTTTTCTTGTTAATTTCTACACCACTGTGATGCATGAAAAGAAGGATTAGGTGTGCTACATCAACAGCAGAATGAGAAAGTAAAGGTTATTGCACAGGGCTCTACAATACTAACGGCTGCTGAGAAAAAATACAATATGCATTCATGAAAGCTGGAGTTTGTAGCAATGAAATGGGCGATCTGTGAAAGAGCTCCATATGCCTTACACCTTAGCCCATTTTTTGATATACGCATATGGTGTAACTTATGTCACTCACTTATGTCATTATGGGGGCGATTCAATTGTTTTATCGCACCCTATCTCCCATCTAAAGTGACGGGAAATCATGGTGCGATATTCAATTGTGTTTGGGCACCCATGCATATCGCGCATGTCGACCTCAAACAGACTGGGTTTAGCCACGCAAAGGGACTAAACCCATCTAAAGTCCTGCTTTGGGTGCCCAAACCCCCGTTTGGACACCCAAAGTGCCGATTTATCGCACATTTCTGCTCGCAGCCCCGAGAGCTGCGAGCTGAAATGTATGCTCCTGCGGCTGTACGCGCCCGTACAGAGTAACAACATAACGGCTAAATGCAACAGACCACAGGTGAGTTGCAGAATTGGCTATTTTTAATTTCACTAAATTCATACCGTCCTTACCAGAAGAACAAAACACTTGGTTGTGTCCTCTAACAAAAGATAATAAAACAGAAATGAATATAACAGGTGGTACATCAAATTCTCATTATGCCATTATAAAAGCAGTAAAGGAAGACTCAGCAATAGACAAGATATGGCAGTACAAATGTTAGAACAAGTTCCTGTAAACATCAGAGACAAAGAAAGTGGCACAAACTCTCGGCTATATGTTATGGTGTGGATGATGACCATACAATTGGAGTTGGCATAGACCCAGAACAGAGGCGCTGAGTCTAATGTATTGGTGTCCTTCATCAGGGACCACCGCAAGTAGGTTTGGGCTTTGATGCGCCTGATTTGCAGATTGCAGCCCTTCCCATTGGGTTCCAATATACAGACAGGTGGGCATGATGGAACCAAGTGTAGGCAGCAGTAAGTATGGTTGCTGAGGGCATATGGGAGCATAGTCATCAGGAATGAGTCCGAACCAGGTAGGCAATGCGTTACCAGGGGGCGAGCTAAATCAGGTAAAAGGAATAGCCGAAGTCAAACCGGGAAATCACTTGAAACCGTAACATAGGAGTAAGCAAGGAGAATCGTCAGATAAACCAGATAAGAACATGGAAAACTTGAACTGGGAGTTCACTGGGAGCAGATGCTGAAGCAAAGGTACGGAGATTAATAGTCTAACACTTGAACAGTGCCCAGAAACTACCTTTATAGGAAGGGAATTCAAATTTGGCGCCAAACATGACATCATGCATGGCACACCCTCCACCTTAAATTTCAAACAGAGCATCATATGCGCCACCCTCTGGGAGACACAGCCGCCTGAAGCCAGAGCCACTGGAAGAAAACAGAGCTGCTCGCAGCAGCAGCAGAAGTAGCTGGAGAGAGAGGGGATGCCGGCGGTCACCGCAGCAGCCAGGAGAGGGACCAAGCAGCATGGGGAACTTACTGCGGCAAGACTGCCACAGCTCTGGGAGACCAGTGCAGCCAATAAGTAGGAGCCAGACTCCGGCGCGCTATGACAGAAAGTCTTCTACTATCCTCAGATTTATGCAGCAGTAGTCTATAAGTTATAAAGGGAAACTTAAAAAATTCTGGGAACAAATAAAACATCTGTGAGGTGAATTGGAGGTGATTTTGACAATCAGGTATTTACTGAACACGAAACCGACTCAAAATTTCCTCAAAATTCCCAGAAATTCGACTTAACACACAAACAGAACTTCAAATAGACCATCAGTACTTCCCCATAGACATCAGTAGAAAAAGCTTATGTACTAACAGTAAGTTTGAATATAGACCAAAAATCGCCCCAAAATCACCATGTTTAATAGAAACATCAGAAACAGTTCTATTTAATTTTAAATCATGTAGAATTGTCTGAAAACTGAATATAATGGAAAAAAACATGGGAGAGAAGCATGTAGAGCACTCTTGCTGTATAAATTAGGCAATTAACCACTTAACTGGCTAATATTTTTTCCAAAAACCACTAAGAAATTGTCAGGTTTTTTTATGATTGAATTACATACTACACCACATCTACACCACTGTGATGCATGAAAAGAAGGATTAGGTGTGCTATATCGACAGCAGAATGAGAAAGTAAAGGTTATTGCACAGGGCTCTACAATACTAACGGCTGCTGAGAAAAAATACCATATGCATTCATGAAAGCTGGAGTTTGTAGCAATGAAATGGGTGATCTGTGAAAGAGCTCCATATGCCTTACACCTTAGCCCATTTTTTGATATATGCATATATGTGTAACTTATGTCACTCACTTATGTCATTATGGGGGCGATTACATTGTTTTATTGCACCTTATCTCCCATCTAAAGTGACGGGAAATCATGGTGCGATATTCAATTGTGTTTGGGCACCCATGCATATCGCGCATGTCGATACATCTATTTAACACTTAAAGACCCCTTGAAGAAGTCCCTTGTGAATGAAACGCGTTGGGAGGCTGCCTCTTGCGTCAATGAACGATTAAGATAAGCACCTGATGATATATTGCTTTGGAACCTTTGTTGTTATCTACTTAAAGTGTTATTTGAACATTTTTAAAAAGTATTGTTTCTCCCGTGCTTATTTTACTATACTGTATACTAGTTATTTTACTATATATTAATTCCTTCTATTGCATTATATGTTTTACCCTATATTTATCACATGTGTATAAGGGACATATAGTATATGTATTGTTTACAAACCTTGCACTTTATTACATGCACTATTTGCACAGGGGGCCAGTTAGACCTGGGGGTCACTGATAGAGCCCATCAAAGCACGTGGAAGCTCAATATTTAATTTGTTTGTTCTGTCATATTTTATATTGTTTATTTTGATTAAAAGATAAATGTATCACATCACATCAACATTGCATTTTATGATATAATTTCTGCACAGCACTTTATTGCATATTTAAGTCTTCAATTTTCACAGTACTAATACGCTAGTCGCTAAGACCTTATACACTTACGCATACTTAAATAACATCTATTTAACACTTATCCAACACAATTTTAGAAAGAAAATGTTTTTTTTGAATCACAATACACCATAAAAATAGCCATGTTTGTGCATCAACTTGAACTGTACACTATTTAACCATATACAAAAAGATTAATGGTCCATCAATACTAATATCGATTACCCAAAAATTATTTTCCTGATATATCAGAAAATCGATATATCAAAAAATCACCGCACATGGGGGGGGGAGTAGAGGCATTGCTATGTAGGGATGGCCAGTAGGTTAACCATTGATGGTCATCATCGATACCATTGGTTGCTAACCTCGATAGTATGAAACCATCAACAAGTTTCACCCACTGATGGTCATCCTTGCACTCTGACTCAAGAAACGGTGGACCAATCAGTTGGGGTGCATTGCGGATTGCATTGGGGGTGGAGCTAAGCTCCGTGTACTAGCGCTGAATAAACAATTTAAAAAATTGCCGGGCTATGTGCCATCGGTTCTCACCATTGATGGCAAAACCATCGACCATTGGCAGTTAACAATCGAAGGATGTTAACAATAGATGGTCATTAACAATCAATGGCTGTTGACCATCGATGGCTGTTGACCATCCTTGCTGCTATATTTATAAACTAAGGGTGGCGGGCCTGATTACTTTACAATACCCAGGCGGCTGCTCCACTTTTCAGCTGCCAAGTATTCACAAGGGCAGTGCTGCTCCTTTCATCGCATTACCCCAGCTGCCGGGGTTTACACAGGAGCAGCTGACTCCTTACATGGCATTGCCCCAGCGGCTGCAGAGAAGAGCAGCCACCGGGGTTTACACAGGAGCATTGCCCCGGCGGCTGCAGAGAATAGCTACAGTACATATGCATCTTTTAGTAGTTACAAGCAATTATAAATCATGCAGATGTTAGTCTTTTCTCTGCGTCCATCACATGGTGGTTACTGGTTAGTAATGGTGCGTGCGCACGTACAGTAAGTGGGTGTGTCATGGGATTGTCCCCAGAGTTACACCATATTCTGAGTTGTGCATATGCTGAGGCGATGCCTATTTCAGTATTGTCTCCTACACCTTGCATGTGATGTTGTTGTTAGTGATGATGGCTGTTCATGCATACTGCCGGCAGGGCAGTTTAACCATAACTGTTTGTTTTGTGTACTGTCTTAAACAGATTAATTTGGCCACAAGTTCACCGTGACATAGAACACTACACTGTAAAAAATCACTTCTTTTCTAAACAATTAGCGGGTAATTAAGTTGCCTAACATATGATGTCCTCCCCTTTCTCACCAGTCAAAATATACACCAGCCCCTATTACTTTATTATATTAAATACATGGATATACTGTATATGTGGTGAAAAAAGAGGTCATATCTTAATTTAATAAACAACTTTGGAAATGGTGTCAAAGAATAGCAATGTACATACCACCCCCAATGGGTGGTGCCTTCCCACTAGCACTCTATCAGGTCTCAGAATCATCCTTCGCTGGCACAGTCTGTCCCCCGCAGGAAGATGGACCTCAGACATGTACTAAGGATGCACACTGCTTATTTCTATGTATGAAGGTGGCACCCAAGGCACCCTGCAATCTATAAATGAGTGCCATTGGGGTCGCAACCATGCAACTCTCTCTGCTTTGCAGGGTGGGCATTGGCACTGGTCAAACACCCCTTGTTTCAGACCTGCCTGCTGCCCCAGTGATCCGATCCTGGAGATCTCAACTCCATCCCCTGACTTTGACCCCAAGGCTGCATATTGCACTATACTTGGAAGTTTTTGTACCACACTGTGGGCCTGATTTAGACCCACTCGCAAGCTCTATGCACTCGCAAGCGTGCCGATGTTGGGGCATTGCACACACGCGACGTGCGCAAGGCGCATGCGCAAGCCCCGGAGCGAGTGACAAATTCACTTGCTCCAAGGCTCTCTAGAAACGGGGCAGCTGTCGATGTTGATCGACAGCTCGCCCCGTTTTGTAGGTGGGGAGGGGGGGTGGCTGGCCAAACGGGAAAGCCTGCCATTTGAGGGCGGCCCTACTGACATCACGAGTGATATCAGTAGTGAGCTTCCGGCTCTATTAGAGCCGGATGCTCACTGGGGCTTGCGGCAGACGAGACCCTACCACAAGGGTCTCGCCGCAAGCCATCGCGACCATCACCTGGACGCTCTCAAAAGCTGTGGGTGGACACCCACAGCTTAGCGAGTGGCCAGGAGGCCGTTTTTTTTCAAAAAAGCGGCCGCCCTGATTCAGGGCCTAAATGGGGCTTGCGGCAGACGAGACCCTAGCCGAAGGGTCTCGTCGCAAGCCCGATGGCCGCGGTGGTCGTGACCATCTGGACCATCACCTGGCCACTCGCAAAAGCTGTGGGTGGTCACCCACAGTTTAGCGAGCGGCCAGGAGGCCGGGTTTTTAAAAACAAAGCGACCGCTCTCATTCAGAGGTTAGTATAACATTTTCATGTGAAAGTGGGGGAATTCTGAATTAGGGGGGTCATTCAGACCCGCTCGCGAGCGCAGGACGCTCGCAAGCAGGTCGATGTTCCCCCACTGCGCATGCGCAGCGCATGTGCGAGACCCGGCGAGCGACGGGCTCTCCATCGCTCCGGGTCTCGCACCAAATGTGGCATGCTCTCGATGTTGATTGACAGCACGCCCCCTTTGGTGGACGTGCCGGGGGCGTGCCTGCCAGACGGAGGCGTTCCCATGGGAACGCCTACCGTCTGAAGCCGCCCCCACTGACATCACTAGTGATGTCAATGGGAGTGATTTTGGCTCTGATAGAGCCAAACTCCTGGGCTTGCGGCAGCGAGACCCTACCGCAGGGTCTCCGTCGCAAGCCCGATGGTCGCGATGGTCAGGACCATCGCGACCATCATCATGGACGCTCGCATATGCTGTGGGTGGTCACCCACAGCTATGCGAGCGGCCAGGAGGAGGCTCCATTTTCATGGAGGAGGGCCCTGATTCAGAGCGAGCGCCCTGGTCAGAGCGTTCGGCTCTGAATCAGGCCCTAGGTGTATCATGACAAGGCAGCAAAGTGAATACTTTGTGAAGCCATCAACAATAATGATTGATTTTCATTTGTATTTAAAAAACTAAATACTTTTTTAAAAATGGGTTATACGCATCACAGCCGGGACTGGTTGCTATTAATGCAGAGGTATACCATAACCAACACCCGGCAGTTGCAGACTGAATGTCACACTAGAATAGGAAAGCTCCAGATTGTTCAGTACAGGGCTGAACTCATCTAGGGTAATAGGGCCAGCAAAAAAAAAGTGCCTTCTGCCACTAGCAAGAAAAAAAGAACTGCCCTGGCTGACTAAACAACACACTTCTGGCCGAGAAGTGTTTTAGTTATAAAGTGTGAAAGTAAAATGAAAGCATTTTTATACAGGTATGTGGAATAACTGATCCCAGCAAGCCTTGGCAAACATAAACTGCTGGGTATGCTAGAACTAAATGAGCATACCCATAGCTGCCAGTGCACACAGTTGTTTGTATAACTACAAGCTCCTGCATTCAATGGCATCAAGGGCCTGATTGGACCAGTCATGTTTAATAGAAAAATATTATTTAAAAAAAAAAAAAATAGGAAAAATATTTATTTAAAATAAATGTAGTGTATAACTGAGGTGCACACCAACGAAAGGCATCTTCTTCTTTCTTTTTCATGTAATTCAACAACATATTACTTAACACGAGATGCGCCGACTGCACTACCATACACACAATACATAAATCATAAACAATGCAAACATACGTTACATACATTTACCCATGTACTCCCAAGGTTACACCCTCCTACCGTGACCTACTTCCTCTGTATGTTACTATTTTACCCCACTGCTCAAGTAGAAAAAGCAATAACCCTACTGACATCTTGATAAAGTTTTTTAACAAAGACGAAACATGACGATCAGGAGAACTTTGCTGCTTACTCACCAGACCGATCCAGAGATAACTGCCATTACCATCAGGGTCCAGACCTGTGCTAACACACACCTGGAGTGTCTGGTCATGAGTCCCTTACTTGCTAGGACCGAGTTACATGATTCTGCTGTCGTACATACACAGGTGCTGCTCATCTAACACTTACCCAGCGTACATTTATAAATCTGCAGCAACATCTTCCAAAGTAAGTACGGCTGGGCATCCACTATACAATTTTCTGTCAGACATCTGTCCAATCTGGCTGGTTGGAATGAAAACCTGGTAATGTATGGGAGCAAATGACAGACGATCATATGATTTTAAACACTGAAAAAAAGGAGAAAAAAAATTGTTCAAATTGGTTACATTTGTGTGTTTTAACCAATTTGTCTGAACAACCATTTTTGGCTATTTTCCAGTGTTTGTGAGCGAATGGACACTTGTCATTTGCTCCCATACATTACCAGGTTTTCATTCCAACCAGCCAGATTGGACAGATATCTGACAGATAATTGTATAGTGTATGAGTCCTGTCATTATTCTTACCTTTATTTCCTTGTACTTTTTTAAAAATCTATTTGGTATATTACAGTTCTGGAACGTATTTGAGCTGTGTTTTCCTGATGACTATATAAGCTATAGATTTACTATATTTCCTCCAGCTTTACATATCACAAGTATTAATCATGTTTATTTGTGTATACTGTATGTTATGCATTTATTGTCTTTATAAAATATTATCTTATTTTTTATATATAAACATCCATTCAAACCAACTTCATTATTGTTTTAATTAATTCTTTTTGCAGACATAATTTCATATTATATATCAGCACTACCATCTTTTTCTTTTTGCAGCCTATTCATAAAGCATATTTTGTAGGAAAAATGTACCACTACTGTACTTATGGTTAACCCCCCAAACGTCATCGCCTGGTGGGTGCTGAGCAAAGCCACTTGCTCACCTGCAGTTTGCCCTGTGCCATTCACAAAATGTTTATTATGCTGCCTCCTTCTCAATCTAATGTTTACACTGAAAACCACCCTTGACTGCCAAACTGGTATGGGGCGGGTAACAGTCAGACCACTTTTGATAGTGTATAAATTAATTTACCAGCTCTTTTTGGAACTACTATAAACAGCTAAAGAAATTGGTTGAGAATAACGCAGTGATGAGTAACTTTGAAGATCCAATAATACCATGCAAACAATAATGAAGAAAACATGCATACAGCTGCTTGCGTTATGTAAGCCAAAATGTGTATGTTGAACATAATTGCTGACTGATGAAAACACTCCAGGAGAATCCAGGAATATGGAGGGTTGCCAGCCTGGCAAGTCGTGGCTTCTCCCTGACCCTGGTGAGCTTGAATGCCCAAAAGTTTGTGTGATGTACTAACATTACACTCACCTTTTTCAGTGGCTGAAATGAGCATTGGATGGTCTAGATTAATTATGCACTAAAGACTCTTAATAGTGCAGTGTGTACCTTGTTCATACTAATTTACATCATGATTGATCTGAATTAGAACAGAATTTTTTATAATTTGCAAATATCTCTTACATATTAAATTTTCACTTTATGTTTTATTTAGCTATTTTCATTATTCTGGATATTTAGATGTACCCCAATGTGAAAAATATTTTATTATTTATTTTTTTATCAATCGTGATCTAAATGAGTAGAGTACATAGAAGGTGCAGACAGGGCCGTAAGTAGGGCGGTGTGGCTGGTGCCGCCGCACAGAGCGCAGGATGTTCTAAGGGTGGAACCGGCCGCTCCCGCAATGTCCATTTGCTGGACGCCCGCTAGTATGTTGTTACTAGTGGCGCGCCCGGTGGCTCCTTTTCACTTGCCAGCTGGACTGGACATATTGTGTATGTGCCCCCGCCCCTAGTAGCACCTCACTCACCGACCATTCTTGTATGACAGTGTACCAGTGCTCATTGTGTCTGCTGTTGTGCCTTCGTTCCTGACTGATCTATACCCCTACTCTGCTACTTGTTTACCGCTCTTTGTGTACCCCAAATTGGAATTTGGATGCTATTTGTGAGAATTTACTGCTAAACTTTCACATCTTCTAAACTCTCACCCTATTGCATTTGGCCCCATGAGTTAACAAAATCCACTAACCAGAAATATTTAACGTATCTTCGGATACTCACAACTAAACTTACACATTTAAGCATATCTCACAACCGAATTCAATGTGACAGTCCTGCTTTTGGGGCACTGTCCCACCCACAGGCTGCAGTGTCCCACAGCTGGTCAGAAGACTGGGGGACGCTCTGTTAGCATTGCTCTGCATGGAGTCCATTTAGTGGCAGGAGGAGTATAGGGGCAGCTCAGCTGCTGCTGAAGTACTGGGCTCACCCCCAGTGTCACGAAGAAGGGGGGGACTGAAATGTGGTCATGCTCCTAAATGTCATCAACAAGTGGCATGACCTAGCAGACCAACGATCGCGGTTCCTTTTTACGTACGGCAAAGGTACGCGCGTGAAGTCCCAGTTCAGATTTTCTGTATGTTGGGTGGTATGATTTAAGTACACATATTTTCAGCAGAATTTTCGTGAGTACTGTATGTTTGGAGTGCAAAATACATCCAGCCCCCGGTATCCTGCTAGTAAAAAAAAAAAACATAATACACAAGCAAATGTGAACTGAATTTAGTTGAGGTTAACAACTGCTACTTGAAGATTGGATAAATAATTTTGTATGTTATATGAAGAAAACTATGATTTTCTTTGCAACCTAAAGAGTAATGCTGGGCATACACTATACAATTATCTGTCAGATATCTGTCCAATCTGGCTGGTTGGAATGAAAACCTGGTAATGTATGGGAGCAAATGACAATCGACCATTTGCTCATAAACACTGGAAAACAGGCAAAAATGGTCATTCCGACAAATTGGTTTGTTTAGGGCCATTTTCCAGTGTTTAAGACCATATTATCGACTGTCATTTGTTCCCATACATTACCAGGTTTTCATTCCAACCAGCCAGATTGGACAGATATCTGACAGACAAGGGATCAGTATGATTTACCGCCAGCCTAACCCTAACCCCCCTCTAAGTGCCTAAACCTAACCCCCCCTTCTCCACTGCCTAAGCCTAAGTCTCCCGCGGGGTTTCCTAACCCAAACCTCCCCCCGGGGGTGCCTAACCCTAACCCTCCTGGGGGGATGCCTAACCCTAAGTGTCCCCCGGGAGCCTCTAACCTAACCCTCCTTCCCCCGCGGCTGCCCGGTTTACCTTCGATCGGGATCTTGACGCCTGCCATTTAACCCTTGCCGGGATTAGACAGTCGGGATTCCGTCCGTCGGCTTCCCGACAGATAATTGTATTGTGTATGCCCAGCATAATTCATGTAATTTATATTACTCTGCCTATATCTAGAAGCATGTTGTTATTTGTTAGTTAGTTGGCAATTAGTTCTCTTTTATGTGTAAATCATTCATTAAATATAGCACACCATTATTTCTATTTTCTCACTCCTTTACAGGTTCTTACACTACCCAGGTGGTTTACAAGCTGCACATTAATGACTGGACTGTGCATCTGGAGTCTATGCATTTTTAATTTTTGGTGTGCGTTGATATGCTTTAATTGTATCTGCAGAACCTATCATCAGGGATTCTGGAACAGGTTTTTCATTTTATTACATCCATAACAATCTCAAAAGAGAATACAGAAATAGAAATAGGATTGCTGCTTCAATTATATGCAGAACTCCCAACTAAGCTCCTTGTGGAGGAATAGTTTCTCATTTTAGAAATAAATTAGCCTGTCCATTTTTTTGTTGATCCACTTTGTGCATTGTGATGGGATAAGAGGTGTTAAAGTTATCTTCCTCCATTATTGCCATGATTTCTTTCACACAATGGGCCCAATGCAGAGATGAACGCAAGTCGGCTGTAATTACACTTGCACTGCGTGCACAGAACTGAATGCACATATTTACCTGTATACAGAGTTGTATGTATCTAGGTGACCGCACCGGCCCTATCCATACGCTTGGTTAAATAGCTGCCACTTTTTAACAGTGTGCACTTGCACCACCCCTTTACCTGGTGTAAGATCTGTCTGAACAACTCTGTATAGCCTGCAATCCTGACATGCCCCCACTGCCACCCAATTATGTCCCTTCAGCCAAACGTGGAGATGTGACTGAGTTACATGTGTCCCTGCATAACCATTCGCTATTATTGTGTATGCTCAGCTCTGGAGCACGTACAGTGCAAAAACTGACTTGTGACCAAATTTGCATCAGCCCCAATTAGTACAGTCATAGAAGTGTATCATGTTTCATATTTATCTTAGTGATAGGGATATCAAATTGTGTATTTTCCTGAAATTCTAAAGCAATTGTGTGGGGTCATTCATGACTCAACAGGTAATGCAATGGAATGATAAATACATTTTCCCTCTACTGTTACATTTTGCATTAAGCTTCTGCCTGGTCTTCATCCACTTACTTTGTGAGACAAAATGGCAGCTTTTTGAGCAGTACACAAGATTTATCATAAAGAACGGGGGACTGGGATATACTCTAAGCATACTGAGCCTCCCACATACACTTGGGATATTTATCAAACTTTCTAAAGAGGACTATAGGCCATATACACCAATCAGATTACAGCTATAATTTGTCTAGTACATTTTAGAAAATGATAGCTAGAATTTGATTTGAAGGTATGAAAAATCTCCCCCTAATTTTCATGAAGCCCATAAGTTTGCAGTGTTTGTACTAGTCTAAATCTGGGTATACACTGAGACGATGTCTGCACAATATGTAGTTTCCGGCCAAATCAGAACAACATATTGGTCACTTTGCTCGGTGTGTACGGCCATTATGCATCCTGCAGCAGCTGCATGCGATATCGGACAGCCGTGCTGCACGTCCAACGGACAATAACGCATGCGACCCATTGCAGGTAATGAAGGACATAAGGAGGATCATTCTGTCATTAAGTACATCGTTCTAATGTGTACCTGCTGTACAACATCGCTCAGTGTGTACCCGACCTAACTCTTACTATGTGCCTGAAATGTCCAGTTTACCCAAGTTGTGATAATTATGTGGTTATAAATCAGATAATAAAATTACTGTTTTTAGAATGTAAGCTCTTTCGAGCAGTGCCCTTACTTCTAATGCCCCCCTACCCCTTTGCCACTATCTCAGCCAACTGGTTTTGGTAACTATTTTTTTATTATATGTCATCATTATGCCCACATTTATTAAGTGTAAGTATTATTCCAACATTTGTAACTATGTGGTTGTGTTTGTATTATATGTATTTAATATGTGTGAGTTTTATGCTCCCATTTGTATGTATGTATGTTTATCTTGTTACCCAACTTACCCTGTTTTATGTCATTGCTCTGTATGGCGCTGTGATAATTTGTGGTGTATTGTAAATAAAAGCTAATAATAATTCTATAAGATCTGCTGTGTATATGTTATTATGGGATGCAATCATTATACAGATAGGAATGTCGGCGCTTAGAATGCCAGCGCCGGAATCCCGACACCTATCAGAATCCCGGCATCCCAATGATAAGTACTGTGGTTAGGGGGAGGGTTAGGGTTAGGCACTACGGGGAGGGTTAGAGTTAGGATGCGGGGAGGAGGGTTAGAGTTAGGCTGCAGGGAGGAGGGTTAGGTTTAGGATGTGGGGGGGTAGGTTTAGGCACTAGGGGGGAGGTTAGGTTTAGGCAGCAGGGAGGAAGGTTAGGAAGAGGGGGAGAGTTAGGATATTAACCAACAGGTGTCGGTATGCAGGGCCGGCACTAGGCTTTGCTGCGCCCAGCGCCGTCCAGTGTTGCTGCCCCTTCCCTCCTCCGCTCCCTCCTCCTGAGCATTTATCATCAAAATAGCGACGGAGGGCTTTTCCTGCGTCCGCCAGATCCCGCGGCCCTCCGGGATGACAGACCATCTTGCCCGTGCCTGCATCCGCTACTGTCGGTATGCTGACCCTGTCGGGATTCTGACCGCTGGGATCCTCAGCGCCGGCATCCCATACCCAACCCGTTATTACTCAACACAAATTATTGCTATACTGTAGCTAAAGGGCATTTAGAGTAGGTACACATTAGGACAACTGGCAATCGTGCAGATGGTTGGGACGATTTCCCTTCACCCCGGAGCACCACAGATTGCCGGTACACATTAGATGATTTAATGAAAGACGGAACGATGCCTCGTTACGTGCTTCATCAAATTGCACTGCCGCACACATCGACAGTTTGATTGACCGTGCAGCACTGTCAATCAAACTATCTTGTATGTCGTTCATGTGAGGGCGCAATTGTGGGTACAGACTAGAAGATGTAGACAATTTGTCATTTCAATATGACAAATCGTCCCAATATCATCTATCATCCGAGTGTTTACCCACCCTTACTATATGTTTAAAACTGCACACAATAGATCAAGGTAAACTGCAGCGAGTATCATAAATACTCTAACGGTTGATGACTCATTATGACCCATTTTTCATACCTTTCAGAAGCCTTAACATTATGATAACATTAATAATGACAGATGGGTTGACATAAAAAGGTAATTTATTTACAACAAAAATGAATATGTTGGGTGGCAAAGAAAAGAACGGTCACGTAATAACATTAAACATTCCATTCATACACAAACTTTGATGTACAACCCTTCTCGGAGGCGTTTCAAGAGAGAAGGAGGCCGTGTGCAGTCTCAGTTCGGGGCCCCCTCCTCTCTCTCCGGGCGGTCGGCTGCGCACTGAGCGCAGCGTCGCACTGGTAAACTCTGGGCACTAGAGTGTGCCCAGAGTCTACAGCGCATGCACAGGTCACCGGAAAAATGGTGCCAAGGCCATTTTCCTGCTGTTTTCCCTACTGCGCATACGCAAAAAGCCGGGAAATGGCCGCAGCAGCCATTTTCCAGGCCATTTTGACAGCGCTGATACTGGCGCCGACGTGGGACTCCGGCAGCAGAGTGGTAAGTTTTAAAAATATGAGTGCAGTGCGGGCCCCCCTGGACCTATGGGCCCGTGTGCCTCACACACGCTGCACCCGTTATAGAAATGTCCCTGCCCCTTCTTCATTACTGTACTTTAAATTGTGGTGTCACCGATCCTTTGTAGGGTGACTTCAGCATATACCAAACTAAGAAGAGACCACACCCACATAATGAGAATAGTTTAACAGTTAAATTTATGGCTGATTGTTATTTGCTTTCATACCTTACTAGATTTTCATTCCAACCAATCAACTAGTTGGCTGGTTGGACATAATATTTAGATGTGTGGCCAGCTTAAGAGGCTAAAGGGGATTCCCATCTTCTTTCATTGTAAACATCTGCAACAGTATGGCTAAGCCTCCAGGCCACGTCACTGCTTCTCTAATTCCTGGAGATCCCTAATACTTGGTCAAAGTCTGGGGTGCAGAACCCCATAAAGCCAATGAAGGCCAGCCACCCCAGGGAAGCACACAAGTGAAAGACTAAAGTGTTAGTAAGTGTTAATAAGAATAAAGCAAAAACTATGTGTTAATAGGTGATACATAGGTGAAAGGTGTAATTAAAATGCTAAGAAAAAAAAATTAAGATCATTTTTTATTAATAATTTGAAGGTGTTAAAGTGCACATACACAAATATACATGAATTGAGAACCAGCTTACCTTGGAGTCACTCCTAAGTCCTCCTAATGACACTACAAGAACCAGCATGCCCTCCAAACGCTGGTTCCATCTATGTTTCTTGTATAGACTAACCCCTCCCTTACATGCACCTGAATGATATTACTGAAGTGATTGAGCAGCTACCAACATGTATTACTGTCCTGAGAGGCTAGCTCTCAATTCAGGTATATTTGTGTATGTGCCATTATTATGTGGCCTTATATTGGGCAATTATATGACCCAAATTGGATACAGTTATCAGTCTTGGGGATGAGTTTGGGGGTGAGGTGCCCCCGGGGTTGGTGTGGCTGGTCTGCTCTGGGGTGGCACACTTTAACACTTTATTTAGCACTTTAACGCCTTCAAATTATTAATTTTTTCTCTTAGAAATTTTTTTTCTTAGCATTTTAATTACACCTATTAACACACAGATTTTGCTTTATTCTTATTAACACTTACTAACACTTTAGTCTTTCACTGGTGTGCTTCCCTGGGGTGGCTGGCCTTCAACAGCTTTTTGGGGTTCTGCACCTCTGCACTTTGACCAACTATTAGGGACCTCCGGTATCAGAGAAGCCGTGACGTGGCCCGGAGGCTTAGCCATCTTTTTGCAAATATATGCAACTGAGATCTCTGAATTATTTACCACCATGTAGTTTTTCAAATCTTATTGCTGATATCATTCTGAGTGCTGGGGCAATACATTTTGGTGTTTCATGTATAGAATAACCCCTCCCTTACATGCACCTGAGTGATATTACTGAAGTGATTGAACAGCTACCAACATGTATTACATTGTAAACATCAAATTGTATATTTTTATCACTTTATAGTATGATATTGTAATAAATTGTCTTTTCATCATATCATCCATGATCTATACCATATTCCGTCATTCAAGAGTAAACCGGGTCATCCAATCAACAGGGTTTATGTGGACATTTTCCTGAGGACTTAGTGCCAACCCCTAACCTCATTTTTCTATTTTAGCTGATGCTTGGAAGTGGATATCTCCTTCCATTTTGTGGTGAAGGGGGCTGCTTAATCCTGGGTTAATTTGCGCAATTTCACATGCCCCTTATCTATATTTCTCTTAATTGAAACAAATACTACAGTATTTGCACAAAATGGCCGTAATTCCCCACAATGTCTGAGTTTAACCTTCATGAGTAGACCTGGGATTTTTATTTAAATTCATATTTTTTTCCTTGCTATTTAGTAATCTTTTCATTACTACTGTAAATGTAAGGCTTATTGGAAATCACATATTTTTACATGATCTCCATATTTAACTATATTTTTAGCAAGCAAATGCCACATATTTATGTAAATATTTTACAACATGAAACTGCATACAAATGCCTCCTCTAGTCATTAGGCTACAAGAAGCATTCTGTTATCCCATACAGAGGCTATGCTTGTACGCTATAAATAATTGTCTGATTCCTCCAGCAGATGTCCCCAGAGTGCCCCTCTTTCTAAAATACCTAGAATGGCTGAGCTACAATTACTGAAGAATGGAAAGGGTTTAGTTGCTGGATTACAAAAGAATTAATAAAGATAGGTGATTCACTGATATCATACTCGTCTCTTAATGAAGTGGACCAGTGTAGGACAAACTAGAATTTCTCCCCAATTCTTATCTACCTCACCACTAGGTAATCAATTATTGAAAATAAATTTGCCTCCATTGAAGAAACTACAGTGGGTGAGCTATTTGCATAGGCCTCCTGCAGCCTGATATAACTCAGTAAGTAATGGAAATGTGCTGTAAGTCATAAGTTTAATTCACCTGAAACTGATGTTCTATAGAAAGGTCTACTTATAAACTTCTGCTCCACATAGTGAACAAACCTGTGTAATTTCCTACAGATGAACCTGCTCCTTCTCTGTCTCTACCTCCAGCTCCCACAAGGTTATGTCCTTGGCTCCTCAGCTCCTATCTCATTCAGTCTCCAGTACCTCCTATACGCTATACACTGATGACACACAAATCTCCTACCTCGAATTCTATACTTCTGTCCTTTCTCTTGTGACTATCCTTTCAATGTGTCTAAAGCTGAGCCCCTCACATTTCTCTTGTGTACACTCTCCTCTGTACCTCATGTCTACTGTCTGGGTATTACAGTGGCCCTACCTTCTCCTTTACTCCATCCAGTCTCTTTTCCAAGTCATTTCCATCTTTGAAACAACACCAGAATGAGACCATCTCTCATTAACCAAATTCTTGACAGTAGACACTACCAAATCTCCCACCCACTCTCTCATTATCTAGTGAATTGACTACTGCAACCTCCTCCTACTGTCTGAGTTCCCTCTAACCTCTCTCTTTAATTCATCCTCATCACCATTATATGGCTGATTTTCCCCTTTGGTTACTGGTTGCTATGCTAATCTCAAGATGCAGCCTCAACGACTTGAAGTGCATTAGAACTTTGTCACACAAAATTACATTTTTGCATAACTGCCTCACAACACTGAGGTCTTGGGTTCGATTACTACCAAGGCCCTATTTGTGTGGAGTCTCTAGGTATTCCCCATGTTTGCCTTAGTTTCCTCTACAATCCAAAAACACACTGGTAGATTAATTGGATTATGACAAAAAATTAACCTTAGAATGTGTGTCGAAGTGGTAGGGAATATAAATTGTAAGCCCCACCGGGGCAGTGTCTGACTAAATATTCTCTCTAAAGCACTACAGAATCTGTGTGCACTATACAAATAAATTAATAAATAGATAAAATAAATTTGGGTTCAGTATCAGGCACAATTCCACTCAGATCCTTCCATAAAAAGTGAAACTAGTTTTCCCCTCAGTCACCACCTTTTCTCACTTACGCATATTTACGAAGCGGCGGACTGCAAGTTTGAACTCAATATTTAAAGTGGCACTGATATTAAATGCAGAGCAGGGATATTTTGCATTTAAGGTCACGATACATTTTAAGGTCAAACCTATCGTAAATAAATCCCACAATTTTTTTTTGTATTTTCAACAAATCTCTGGTGAACTGGTTCTAAGGTATTTCCAAAAAGGATCTAGTACAGTAGTTCCTACCCTTAGTGATCTCTGCAATTACGGTCATTTTGTCAGTTTTTAGCACTGAAGCAGACAAATATAAGAACAAGGCAATTATGATAAAACACTGCAAAAGTACCACTAGCAAGTTTTGGTGCAAGGACATTTTGGCTTTTGTATACCAGTGTATGAAACGAAAATGCATACTACATAAAAAAATAAAACTGAAAGAAACATAAACACTACAGCCACACCAGAAATAAAAAAAAATACTTAAAGAAAAGGGGGAGCTAAAAAGAGTGAGTCAATGTGGTGGGGTAAATGAGAAAACAACACTCATACTGGAACTCAGCCGTCCTGAAGGACATTAGTAAGGCAATTATTGATTCACACATGTTTAAAAATTAATTAGGGGAGCCTTTACTAATATATGTGGTTTTGTATTGTGGGAGAGTGCCAGAAACTAATGTACAGTACCTAAAAAAAGATTATTACAGCAGTACTTGCTTTCAGTTTTACTGTGAGGATGGGACATCTTTCACCTGCGAATTCATAGACAGAGGTTTTCACTATTGAGACATAATCAGCAGCAAATACCAATTGGGTTTATTATGAAGCAAAAGAATAACGTAGTATAAAGCTGTTCTTTTAACTTAAAGACCTCATGATTGGCTTTTATTTGGGGCTGAGCTTCCATTCCTTGCCACTGATGTGCTCAGCTGTTTTACATGGAGACAATGCCAGTTGTTATATGCTCTACTTGCCTGCTCTACGGCACTGCAGTGTATTATAAATAACCAATTAGTAATACTATTATAGGTTGTGTCACACTAGCTATCTGGATCCTCATTATGGAAAGCCAACACATACTTCCAGACAAGTTCAGTTCTCTGCACTATATGCCCCAGCTATGCTGTTACTGTCCTGTCAAACCCAAGAAGAGGAGAAGCTGGGATTAGGAGAGGAAGCAGACCAGCCTGGGATTATTAGGACCCCCTGTCTAGGAGGAGAGGACCCTGCAAGTGGCCTAGTGAAATCTGGGACCAATCCCAGCACATTAGTATTACTTGTTCAACGTAACCAAGCATCTATGTGATGGCTTTCACCTTTTTTGGCAGTAGCATAATCCCTGGAAATTAGCCAATCAGTTTTGAGAGCTGACTACAATAACAGCCACATACCTTGTCATGGGTTGAAAAGTAAGATTGGGTTTATTTATCAAGCAGTGAAAAACTTAGTGAAGCGGACCAGTGGAGAACTTGCCCATGGCAACCAATCGGCTTTGAAGTAACATTTATTAAGTACAGTCTATAAAATAATAGGTATGAGCTGAGTGGTTGCCATGGGCAACTTCTCCACTGGTCCGCTTCACTGAGTTTTTCACTGCTTGATAAATAAACCTCCTTAGGAGTCAGACCCTAGCACCTATATGCAAGCTATAAGGGAAGTGATCTGTGTAATCAATCTATTACTTAACATATAATAATAACATAACTGACACAATTCATGTTATAAGAAGAAGTTTTCTTAATCCTAATTACAGATATGATGTTGCAAATAATTTAAAAAAAGCGTGAAATATATGACCTTGGCTGAAGCAAAAGTCCTTGCTTGAAAAGGTCTATGGGGATTGATGTAGGAGGTGGTCTTGCAGGAAATTATAGCTACTGACGAGATGGTCCTGGGTTGATGTGAATTTTCTTTTTCAGATTTTTAATGAGTTATTTGACATAATGCAAAGTAAACATAGACAAAGTTGCACACATTTCATTGTATTTATCACAGTCCAAATAATTCCAAAGGGATTTGCTTACATTTGGGATCGGGAGGTGTCCTGTTACAGTGTTTATAATAAAACATCCAATGAGCAAAGAATCCCAAATGACACATTATGACACAGGGTTAGGCAAAAAAAATTTCTTTGGGTGCCAGATGTTCAACATTACACGAAAAAAAAGTATCCTGAATGCCACAACAATTACTACATTTGCAAAAGCAATATATACAGTAGGTGCTAAAAATCTTAATGGCTTCCCTGTCCTTCCATTTTGGAATTTAGGCCAAGATAATCTTATTATCACTCGTTACTAATCTTAAATGGTGCTCCAACCAGTCAGCTCCTAACTGTCATGTGTCTGAAAAATGACAGGAGTTTGCTTAGTATGCACATTAATAATAAATGAATAATAAATAATGAGTTAAAGCAAGAAATTCCCGTCTGTATGAAAAAGGAGGAACAGTGAATTAGAAAAATGTGGCAAACATCTTTTTTATAGCTTGTATTTTGTGATTTTAGTATATAATAGCAAACAAACAAAGTACAAACTACAAGATAGACAAGAGGATATGGATTTAACAGAAAATCTAATAATGGAGGGAATTTCATGGTACTGATCTATCTATTTTTCTATCTAACTTCAAAATGAACACTGAGAAGAATGAAACCTTAGATTTTATTTTCTATTGAATAGCTCTAAAAAGTTACATCAATATAAATGACAAGTTAATTAGCAAACAAATTTATATATCTAGGCTAATTAGTCCCTCTTGTTTGCTGCTATCATATCTGTTCTTTTTATTTAAAAATAAAAACTACATTTATAGATTTGGCCAAATCACTTCAGTAAAAATAAATATCCTACTAAGACTTTCTACCTCTTCTCGGCACAGCCGATCACTTCTAAGACCTGGGTCGCAAAACAGTGGATGGTATCTACGTTCATATGGTCTGAGATGAAACACATAATTAAAATGGGTAATCTGCAGTTCCAAGTATTTGTCTGCTGTGCAATTGGCATAATGTATTCAGTGGATCTGTACCTCTGGGTCTGAGAGGATAATGAAATGGCGGCAATTCCATCATTCTGTGCTTTTACAAACTATACTTCTTGTCCCTTCCTCCAATTCCAGCCTGACTAGTCTAGCACAACCCAACCTCAGGGCTCCTATAACTCTGTATTTCATGTTTGACTCAAAGGCAATTGTAGTTTCTTCATTGATCTAATATAAACAGAAATATTACCAACCTTTGCAAATTTACAAGAGAATTATAAACTCCCCTGTACAGCATTTCCTCTGTTCCTACAAATCAGACATTTTTATCTCTCCCCATTAAACAAATTAACGGCTAGACCATTAACCACATTTGAGCAATGTCCTCAACACAAACCAAAGAAACCTTCATGAATCTAATTGGCAGACAGAAGTGAAATTCAGAAATCTGGTTGATAGTAGCTAAAGCTTCTACCAATATTTTAAACATAGTAATTCTAAGCTGTTCTACCACTGGTACCTAGTGCCAAATAGATTTAATGATATAACCCGAAGTGTTGGCAGGATTGGCAGGCCCAAACCTATTTCATTCATATATGGTGCTCCTATCCTATCATAATATGTTCTGGATGGAAGTCCAGAATATAATTGTTATTATTAGCTAACATTCCTTCTGAAAATAAGTAACAACTTCTGTTTAACCCCATCCCTGCTCTCCCAAAGTACTTTCAGAAATATATTGGCTACTGTATGTATTATGAGCTATTGCTGTCTCATAGAAGAAGCAATGCCTTCAAACACTTTTATCTACAAGGAAAAGAATCTGAAACATCTAGAACACAGGTTTTCAAACTCGGTACTCAGGACCCCACACAGTGCATGTCTTTCAGGTCTCACAGAATCACAAGTGAAATAATAAGCTCCACCTGTGAATCTTACAAACTGTGTCAGTGAGTAATGAATACACCTGCGCACCTGCTAGGTGACCTGGAAAATGTGAACTGTGTGGGGTCCTGAGGACCGAGTTTGAGAACCACTGATCTAGAAAATGGAACTCATGGCCATTGGGCTGAGAAATTCCTCCGTAACCTTTAACACAGTTCAATCAATTTCTCCACTACAACTGTAGAGCATTCATACCTTACTTACCCTACTGACGATCCTGTACCTTCTTATCCTTAATAAACAGAAGACTTGTCCATGAAAGAAATCCTCCCCATACTCCTCCCCCCATATGAAAAAAAACAGGTGTGTGCTTTATTGTAATTCCACCATTGACATCAAACCAATTGTTTTCTGTTCAATACTGTATATCTGTCTTTCATCTGTATAGGACACTACTGATCTGTTTCTACGTATTTCATGCCTTTAAAAAAATCTTATAATGAAGCTGATATGTCATTGTACAATGAATATGTCATTCTCAGTATCCGCTTCTCTTCTGTACTTATAGACTGCATAGTGCTACTCCTTGAGAAAACCTTTACAAACTTCATATATTGAACATAGTGGTTATAGCCTAGTGTGATACAGCACAGTAAATGACAGAAAGAAAGGTAGTGGATAAAGTAAATCAAAATATATGTTTTTTGTTCAATAAATATTATTAACATAATATTAGCAATATAATATATAAAAAAGTTTACCATAACCTTAACATTAGTGTCTCAGAATCTAGCCTAAAGACTGATGACTTTGCTTTTTATTGAAGAACATTTTATTCTCGGTTTACAAACTCCTTCCATTATTTATTCTAACATTGTAAACGGAGAACTTTATAAAGTACCGGATTGCGTATAAATAGCTGGTTTAAACGGTTACATAGCTGTGTCTAAGAGGTAAATGACCTACAATATTAATGAATGGTTTAACAAAATGGGTGGGAAATGTAAGACAAATACCATTGTAATTAAAGAGAATAATGATCAACTGTAAGATAAATGTTTGTGTTGACACAAGTAAATGTGTATTAATGAATGACCCACATAAAATAACAATATCTCAAGCCCAATAACACTAGGCTGCAGTGCAGGTTGCCATGGTGACTTTAGAGGAAAGAGCAAGAGAGAGAGAGGACGAGGGAAGAGAGAGAGAGATTTATCAAATCTTAGAGAGAGATAAAGTGGAGTGAGATAAAGGGGGAGATGTATCAAGCCTTGGAAAGAGACAAAGTGAGATTAAGTACCAACAAATATGCTTCTGTCATTTTTCAGGTACAGCCTGTTAAATGACAGTTAGGAGCCAATTGGTTGGTACTTTATCTCTCCCCACTTTATCTCTCTCCAAGGCTTGATAGAGAGTATCCAACCAATCAGCTTCTAACTGTCATTTTGCAGGCTGTGGTAGTTAAATGACAGCTAGAAGCCAATTGGTTGCTATAAGCAACTTCTATACTTTATATTTCTCCAAGATTTGATAAATCTCACCAAAAAAGAGAGCTAAAGTAACTTAACAGGAAACCACATCCTCCTCATTCTTCCTGGGTTCCAGTCGTAGAGCTACAGTAAAAGGCTAGACAATGGCTAGATAGATCCCCAAATGGTAGGCTGTCAATAGGTAGACAGGGACAAAAGGTCGATAGGTACAAAAGGTCGACACACAAAGGGTCAACATGGATGAAGACAGACAGGTGCAAAATGTAGACAGGGTCAAAAGGTCGACATTTAAATCCGATACAAAAATGGTAGGTCCTAGAAGGGATGGTTAGGCACTTACCCCGACGGTTTGGGTTAGGCACCAAGGGGGGGAAGGTTAGGGTTGGGCACCAAGGTGAAGTTTAAGGTTAAAATTAGGCTTTAGACCTTTTGTACCTATATAGAGAGTGCTTAATCATAAAAAATTATTCAGCAAGACAGAAATTTTCCTTTTTGGTGCGCTTTTTTTATGAAAATTTATTTCTTCCTTTTACTGCTAGGTAATATAAAACTTAACTTTTAATTGTTTTTACATATAAATCATAAAGACATGAAACAAAAGTTATACTTATATGGAGAGTGCTTTATCATAAAAAATGGTTTATACATAAAAGACACACATTTTTTCTACATATTGGGTTGGTCTCATATTTAATATCTTATAATATGTTTCCTGTGTGGATTTAACATATTTTCCCCCAATAATAAACAGTAGGACCTTTTGTACCTGTCTACCTATTGACTGTCTACCATTTCGGGCGGGATGTAATAGAGATCGAGTCTGCCGGAGGTGCGGGATGTGATTGTACCTTGATAGAGTTACAGACACTCAGCCAAATTCCAAGGAATTTCAAATATGTTAAATTAATCCAAGCACCTATACTCAGTAACAAACATACAAAATTAAGTCAACTTTTCAAGGTTTCATTGATGTCGCATCCTGCAAGTGAATTGGACCCACTTTTTAAATGCAGAAAAAAAAAAAAATGTGTCTAATTGGGAAAGTAGGAAACACAATTACATACTGTATTTTAAAATTAATTTAGCAAAAAAGTGGGTAAAAGGAAAATTGATTACACATTATAGTACTATAAGTCACAAAAAGAGAATAAAACATATAGTGATATAAAGTAACTGTAAAAGTGTATAAGCATGGAACATACTGTATTCTCCCATAATCAAAACATACAAAGACATTCCATCCAAATGTGAGAAAATAAAATGTACTGTGGATATTACAGAGTCATTACACATGAAAGAGGGTTAGAAATATTGTATATGGCAGCAGGTGAGCTAGGTAAATGTTATTCTATAATAGAAGGTAATACAATGGGAAACGGAATATGTCATTTTAACATTTATTAAGCAAAACATTTCTCAGTAATATAATATACATGGTACACATCCAAGTGAAAAATAGAAAATAGTGGAGTTAATGATGCCTCATAAAGCAGATTCATGATATTATGTATAAAAATAAAGTGAGCCTGATACAGAGTGAATACTATGTCAGTTTATGTAACAGATCATGTTCAATTAGCCCTGTGCTTGCCCAGAACAGTGGCCATATGTATATGCACCCATGCAGATTTTGCTTTGGCCTGCTTGCATCTGCATAGGAGGGATTTGGCGTTCAGATCATACAGTAGTTGCGGGCAATCTGGCTGCCCCCTTCTGGAGAAGGCAGCCAGGTTGGCACAGAAGGATTTGTGGCGAGGGGCGTGACACGTGTGAATGCGGAGGGTGGGTGTGATTGCATGATCATGTAATTTCGCTCCCGCTACACAATGCTGAGATTACCGACATTGAGCAGCAGGCGGAGCCACAATGGCGCGATTCACGGCTCCCCCCAGACCGCCCACCTGTATTGTATAAGTGGCCTGCTACAGGAGGAAAGTGGACGCCGGTGGGGGGTAGCGGCCGGTCGGGGGACTTGCCCACTTTTCCAGGCGGCCGGGAGCGACATCCGGTTTTTCGGACATTCCGGGAGAGTAGGCAAGTATGGTTCAGATGTAGGCAGAGTACAGTAATGGTACATTTGCACAATTGTGGCCTATTGCAGACTGGAATAAAGTGCAACATAAGTGCATGTGGCATGTACGTGGTGTATAGCCGATGCATATACCAACAACGTGGATCTTAGGCTCACCATAGGGTGGAAATACACTATTTTTTCCGTGTATCCTTTTGGGCCGTAAATGATACTAATTTTGTGGCCAACTCTGCATCAGCCCCAGCAAGTGAAATTCCCTGCAAATGTAATTCTTAAAACAGAAGTCAGAGATAGAAAATGCAGTTAATGCCGAATATTACATAATGTTGAGACAATCTGCTGTTTTGTGAGCAAGAGCTAAATAAAAATGGACTAATGTAACATGGAAATGTATTTACTCAATAATGGAAATTGAAATCCATTCACAAATATATCGAAAAGATGTGTGAGCATTATAGAAGATTCTTGGAAGGATAAGCAAAAATTTAACACAGTGGGGTTTACCTAAGAACACCATGCATGGAGCAATGTGTGATAATTCTAGCCAGATGCCTTCTGTTAGCAGTGTGGGTAATGCTAGTAGCTGACATTTGGTAGGTAGCTACAGCTACAGCACATGATTCCACCTTCCACTATGCTGTAAAAGAAGCAGCTTTTGTTTAGCATACTTTATTAATGTTTTAGTAGGAATAAAAAAATGCTCTCATGCATTTTTTGTGAATTTGAAACATAAAAAGGATTTATAAGAGGTATTGGTAAAACAAAATGTACAGAGTTTCTGCTGACTTGATGCTGATGTGATAATATTCCACAAAGAGGGAGACAGAAGTAAGAATATCTGGTACAGCATAAATAATTGTATTAGGTTTAGTTGCTCTTTAGTACCACAATATTCCAATTGCAGTTCAGTTTAAGGAAAATAATTATTGCAATTACTAACATGTTAAAAGTTATGACACTAATCTAATACCTGTATAGTCTGGTGCTCTCTGCATTGTCTAACAAAAGCACAAAAGGCATCTGAAAAGTGTAAGATTATGGCTACGGGATTCTGTTATCAATCAGCATGTAACATACTTGCCAACTCTCCCTGATTGTCAGGGAGACTCACTGAAATAGCAACAATCTCCCTGACTCCCTGAAGAGTCTAGCAATCTCCCTGATTGCACCTTACCCCCATTATGACACTGTTATATAAAAGAAACAGTGATATGTACTTTCAAATGGTATAATTAGTATAACTTCCCTGCATTGGGTATAAGGCACAATGATTCCTATGGCTACATGCATTTTCTAAAAAGTATTAGTGTGTTTTCATCGGGATCGGTATGAAATACCGATGCTGGAAGACGGCCGTGAAGATCCCGACAGGTAAGTATTTTAACTATAACTAACCCTACCCCCCCCAGACCCTAACCCTCCCTTAGGGGTGCCTAACCCTAACCTCCTCTTGTAAGTGCCCAACCCTAACCTCCTCTTGTAAGTGCCTAACCCTAACCTCCTCTTATAAGTGCCTAACCCTAACCCCCCCTGTAAGTGCCTAAACCTAACCCCCCCTTCCCCGCAGCCTAAACCTAAGTCTCCCGGGGGGGGGGGGATGCCTAACCCTAACTTCCCCCCGGGGGTGCCTAACCCTAACCCCCATTCCCCTAGCCTTACCCTCCCAGGGGGGTGCCTGACCCTAAGTCCCCCCCCCCAGGAGCCCCTAACCTAACCCTCCCCCTACGGTTGTCCGCACCCGCCTTCGTTCGGTATGCCGGGCGTTGGGCACCCGGCGTAGATGAAATGACAGGCGTCATTAGACCCCTGCCGGGATTAGACAGTCGGGAAGCCGGCGGTCGGCTTTTCGACCATCGGCTTACTGACTACATCCCGTTTTCATCAACAAATGGCTCTTACTAACTCTCATTTACATTTGGATGTAAGTAAATTTTATGACAGATGTAGACATCCACTATACTGCTGCACTCATAGGTGCTGCTTTCACAATCTCCTTGAAATGCTTTTTCAAAAATAGGCAAGTATGGTGTGTATTGTCTCTAAAAAATATATTGTCGCTTTAAATCCAGCAGCAAAATTGGCAAAAAACACCAAAAGTTGTTAAATTAACTGATAAAACTTGATTAATAAATTTCTAGGGGCAGAATGTCCCTCTAGGTGCAGAATGGGCAAATTTAAGGCCTTGTACACAAAGGCAATCATTTTTAGTGTTAAAATTCCTTTTGGCATTGTTTTAAAACAAATTAATGTAAGTAAATGGGCCTGTGTACACACACTTGCTTTGAGCCAATTTCAATGTTGCCTCGAGCATTAAGACGCATTAATGCTTATTATAATACACTGACATTCTATGGGAATGCTCAGTAACCACATAGTACACTATGCTGCTCGGAAGCTTTGAGACACAGTAATAAACACACCTCATAGGCACTGCTGAAGCAAGCACAAATTACTAGGCTTTTCTTGGGCTTTTAACTAGAATATTGTTCACTGCCCTCGTGTACAAGCCCTTAAAGTGACACTACCACCTGTGCATAGTCTTGTACTATTACAAATCTATCATTTATACATGTCTGAGATTTTTTCTTTAAATTATATTTGATTTGGTCAAAATACAATATTATTCCATATTTGATCATTTACAGTATGTCTTATCTTATAGCCCGTACACATGGGACAATCAGACAATGATCAGATATCGAACATCTAGCAACATGCACCAACCCCCAAACTACGTAGTTGATCGCGGGTCCCTATAGTAAACAGGCTAACCTGGTCGATATCGATCAGGTTGGCCTGTATGCACAGACGATGATCGATATCAATATCGACCATCCGTGCCAGCGCATCGACCATTGTTTGGTCATTGGAGGGGTTAAAAAAAAGGACGAAAAAAACGATCATACAATAAACAATATCATTATTGTTTATATCGTTCTTTTTATCTGACCGTGTGTATGCACCATTAGACATTGTTTATTATTATTGTTATGTGGATTTAGTGTAGAAATCATTGTTAGATATGACAAAGGACTGACAGATAGGATACAGATAGATGGAAATTAGTTTGAGGCATGAGGAAAAGTCACTTTAGTGTCAATTGAAAATAATATTAAACTTACGATCATTGCAGACGGGTCCTCCATAGGAGGTCATGGTGCAATCACATGTGAAGCCATCCCACTGTTGTAGGCAGACACCGAGGTTGCCACAAGACTCCTCTGAGCACGTAGTGCTGGGACCTGAGGGTAGAGGGAACAGTAACACCTGTATTTCTGGGCTGTTTAAAACTTGCAGTGAATGCATTGTCATTTTATCCTCACTCACAGTCACAAAAAGTTTGGTATTCATTACCATGCTCTCTCAGTGAGCAGAACCATCATTGTCTTTGTTGTTACCACAATTTGAAAGCTTGTTCAGCAATACTGACCCCTATTTCATCATCATCTTCATCATCAGTGTTGATTTATAGCCATCACAGATTCCATTGCGCCTATCAGGCTTGCAGATATGTCATACAAGAATGAAATAACCGTAATAACATGAATATAATAAAAATGATAGCAGATAGAGGAGTTAGGCATTATAACACATATATGGATAGTTGTGAGCTGGCAACTAATGCGTGTACAGATACAATTAAAGATTCCATCTGTGTGAATGAGCAAACAGCAGAAGATTCAGCATAAGACATGACATCATGGTTGTATCAGGTAGACAAACATGAAACATAGAGGAGAGGTAAACTCATGAGAGTTTACCATCTAGACCAGGGTTGGGGAACCTCAAGCCCGGGGCCGTATAAGGCCCGCGGAGTCTTTTGGTCTGGCCCTCTGAGCTTTTCTCTGCTAGCCTCATCTGGCTAGCAGGGTGCCTAGAATGGCACCCTGCAGCCAGAATCTATGCAGCAGTCCTGCCAGCAGCGTCCTTACGACGCTTCAGACGGTCACACCGCTGCCCTTACAGCTCCCTGGAGCATCCTCAGGATGCTCCGGGCATTGCTGTAATCACCGGCGATTGTGGCCCTTCCCCGTGTGATGTCGCATGGAGGGAGCGTGGCCTGCATCTGGCAAGTGAATAATGTTATATATATCAAGCGGCCCTCGCTAGAAAAAAGGTTCCTCACCCCTGATCTAGACTGTCCTGCCTAAATCTGGCCAGAAGGGACATACGCTTTACTTGTCATGTTCACTGGAGATATTCCGTTTTAGATTATTTGCTTTCATTTTTGTTTTAAAAAATTATTCACACATCAGTCATGTTGTGAGAATTGCAAACATCATACAGAATAAAAATGTTAGTTTTACTGTGGAAGAGCTTTATCAGAGACAGGACTTTCAAGGAGTCTCTGACTGTATGCTAAGGTGGCGTTAAGTGTTAGGTGAAAAGTGATGTACTCACAATGTAGGTATGAGATGGAATAGTCATGTACACACAGTGTAGGTATGAGATGGAATAGTCATGTACACACAGTGTAGGTAGGAGATGGAATAGTCATGCACACACAGTGTAAGTATGAGATAGTGATGTACACACAGTGTAGGTATGAGATGGAATAGTCATGTACACACAGTGTAGGTATGAGATAAAATAGTCATGTACACACAGTGTAGGTATGAGATGGAATAGTCATGTACACACAGTGTAGGTATGAGATGGAATAGTCATGTACAAACAGTGTAGGTATGATATGGAATAGTCATGTACACACAGTGTAGGTATGAGATGGAATACTCATGTACACACAGTGTAGGTATGAGATAGAATAGTCATTTACACACAGTGTAGGTATGAGAATGAATAGTCATGTACACACGGTGTAGGTGTGAGATGGAATAGTCATGTACACACAGTGTAGGTGTGAGATGGAAGTCATGTACATACAGTGTAGGTATGAGATGGAAGTCATGTACACACAGTGTAGGTGTGAGATGGAATAGTCATGTACACACAGTGTAGGTATGAGATGGAATAGTCATGTACACACAGTGTAGGTATGAGATGGAATAGTCATTTACACACAGTGTAGGTATGAGATGCAATAGTCATGTACACACAGTGTAGGTGTGAGATGGAATAGTCATGTACACACAGTGTAGGTGTGAGATGGAATAGTCGTTTACACACAGTGTAGGTGTGAGATGGAATAGTCGTTTACACACAGTGTAGGTATGAGATGGAATAGTCATGTACACACAGTGTAGGTGTGAGATGGAATAGTCATGTACACACAGTGAATGTATGAGATGGAATAGTCATGTACACAAAGTGTAGGTATGAGAATGAATAGTCATGTACACACAGTGTAGGTATGAGATGGAATAGTCATGTACACACAGTGTAGGTATGAGAATGAATAGTCATGTACACACAATGTAGGTGTGAGATGGAATAGTCATGTACACACAGTGTAGGTGTGAGATGGAAGTCATGTACATACAGTGTAGGTATGAGATGGAATAGTCATGTACACACAGTGTAGGTATGAGATGGAATAGTCATGTACACACAGTGTAGGTATGAGATGGAATAGTCATGTACACACAGTGTAGGTATGAGATGGAGTAGTCATGTACACACAGTGTAGGTATGAGATGGAATAGTTATGTACACACAGTGTAGGTGTGAGATGGAATAGTCATGTACACACAGAGTAGGTATGAGATGGAATAGTCATACATTTGCACTCAATAACTGTGGTTTAAATATCATCATACACTGCCCTATTGCCAACTTATTTTGCAAAGTTTTCCAATAGGTTTCTGAGTGTATTAAAATGCTTCACTTTGCTTAGTGGCAATTTCGCCATTTCCTGCAGCATTCGCTAATTTTTAGCACCTTGTAAATCATATAAAGGTCTTCTATGGGATATAAAGGTCTTCTATGGGATATAAAGGTGTTCTATGGGATATAAAGGTCTTCTATGGGATATAAAGGTGTTCTATGGGATATAAAGGTGTTCTATGGGATATAAAGGTCTTCTATGGGATATAAAGGTGTTCTATGGGATAGTTTATTAAAGGGCTTATGTAAAGCAAATGAAAAAAAGGAGCAATTTTCACATTGGTAAAACCATGTTGAACTGCTGGTGGGGAAGATTTATAATGTGCAGAGAGATGTAGAGTAGGGAAGGACGTGTCCTAACTTATTTCTACATTTCAGTGTAAAGACAAAACTGCCCAGTATTTGTTCTCTACATACAAGAACAATCTGTATTTTTCCTGCATTGCTACATGGCCCATGAGCAAATTCTTTTTTTATCTTGTTTTATTTTTTATTTGTTCCTACAGTAACTTTGCATAAGCCCCAAAGTACTTATACGCTTACAATAGTATACGAAGCCTCAGAGAAACATTTACAACACTTTTTGAATTAAGGAGAAGGGCAGGAGGTAAATGCACAGTGACCCCATCCACACACAGTCACCACAGAGGTGCTTTTATTTTCTTTCACTTACAAATTGTTATGTCATTGGAGAGGAGCTGGGAAGTAAAGTAATGCTGCTTATGTCTCATTCTTACCAGTGACTGCCAGAATGTCTAGTACATAACTGAGGTTTCTAATGCAGGCCGGTGCCACCCCAACCCTGCCCCCAAATGGCAGCAGCATGTCAATCATGAGGTTACTGCGTGGGATCACATAGGACTCTTTCTGCACATGAGCAAACTGGGTCCTGTGCAGTGGTATATCTATAATGGGTGTAGGGAGTGCGGTGCACACGAGTTCCTGGGTCCAAGGGGGCCCACACCACACATCCTGCACCCATTTTATTAATACCTACCAGAGTCCTACATCAGCAGCAGCAGCACTGCACAAATCACTGTGAAAATGAAACGGCGGCAATTTTCCTGGCATTTTGACAATGTGCAGTTGAAAAAGCACTAGGAAAATGCCCGCCACGCCATTTCCCTGAAGACCTGCGCAATAGACTCTAACACAGCGCCAGAGTCTACTATTGCTCACCAATGCACTGCAGTGCCGGATAGAGAGGGGGGGGGGGGGCCCGGATGGAGAGACTGCACACAAGCCCTCTCCTCTCTTTATATGCCCCTGGTCCTAGCATGCACAGGTGCTCCACCATCCGAGATGTACGTAAGACATCGGTTTTACGTACATCACTGAATCGGGCTCAATGTATGCAATGCTGCACATCTTTGCAGACCAGGATGGGAGATTGCACAGATAGAGAGGTGGAGTTTGGTAGAGCTGAGACATTTTCAGCTACATAAGGTGTGGGGTGAAACAGTGCACTACTCTAGTACAATGCACATTTTATTTTCCAGGGTATGTTTATTTAAATTAGGGAGAAATAGGGCACATATTCTAGGATCTTGCTTGTCATGCAGATGGGTACATGCCCATTACAGTTCTGATTTGGAAAGTACCTCCAGAAAGTCTCTCAAGTGGATGCTTTCTTTTATAGTGAAAGCTAAGAAAATGATATAGTAATGGAAATGACTTACTCTGGATGTGTATTTTTCAAAGTGTGATACTCTATGTTATTGTTAACAGGTAAAGACAAGCAAGTTGGTTGCAGCACTGATACTGACAGCATTTCTCACAACACTGGATGGTAAACAAATTTGTAATAAAAATTGTCTTGCTCCCAATCGAGCCAAGCATGCCCTGGATCACCGACCACACTCACATTTTTCAAGGTCCCACTCTCAAAAGAAAGATGCTGCCATTTAACTGTTGAAAATTAATGTGCACACATGAAACGTATGGCTATTGAGTTGTTTGTCTAAAAGGGTGTAGTAGAATGAAGATAGGTGGCGCTGGTGAGCCACTGAATCGGTGCTGTGTTGGTGGGATCTGTCCAAAGAAGTTTGCCGACCACCCATACACACCTGCCGATAGACAGATAGGTCTGCAGACATATCTGTCCATCAGTTGTGCCGCACAGCCAATGCGATATGTCTGTGAACGACGACGTTCACCTACATACCGCAGGTACACACTGGCCGACGTGCAGCAGATATATTGTCTGATCAATTGATCGGCCAATGTATCTGTCAGTGTGTACCCAGGAGCTCAAACCCTCTGTAATATGAGCTCCTGCCCATCTTCATAGCCAAACTCCCATCTGTGTCATTATTAAGGCAAAGGGTTAAGTGAAATAACTACATACACTTATATGCACTTATCTGGGTTCATATTTGAGTTCTACTTTCTTTTATATAATACTGCTGCCATATACCAAGTATATAATGCTTGCTGCTGTAACCAGTAAGGTTAATGGTAGTTGTTTTGTGACCCTTGTCCCAAATTATCTGCTGATGTAAGCTTGTGGATGTTTTTGTGTTTAGAATAAGGCTATATTGTTGATTTTGGTGTTGTAAAAATGCACTGGTCATGTAGTGACATGTGCATGAGTTGTTATTGAGCTTAAATATTGAAGGTAGTTTTCTAACAAATAACTCTTTGACCTTGGCATTTCACGTAGGTAAACACATAGAGTTTATACTTATTATTCATAATTTAGGCAATATTGCCCCCTGCTGTTAACAAAAGTAGAGTATTAATAATGTATGTATTCTGGAGAGATTCCTCCCCAAATTTCAAGGGGATAAAAAATTAATTTATGTGACGCAAGTTGGCCTCACTTGGGACCATGCTAATTGATGGTACCTCCTCTACTGATGTCTCTACATGTTCTTCATTCTGGTTTTCTAACTCTAAGACAAACAAGGCTCCCCAGGCCAAGATTCTTTGCTGAATGAATACAACTGATCAAGAGACGCGTATAAACCATATATATATATATGTGTGTGTGTGTGTTATACCTAGTTAACTACCTATTGTTTATCAATAAACTGCTGTTTGTTTATATAAATATATAAACCTGTTTTTGTGTGTTTGTACTCTGTCACAATCACAACTAATTTTCACTGTAAAATGTGTAGTGATGGAGGGTGTAGAATTCCAAACCTACAACAGCCACATACTGTTTATTTCCTCCTGTTTTATCACACAATTGCTATTCAGCCTATTGCCCTTGTTTGTAAGCCACTGCTTATAGATATTCAAGGCAAGGTCGTTGTGACAGAAATAAGGCATTGTGTAAAAATATTGTTTATTTAGATATATAATAAACATTATTAGATCTAATAAAAAATATTTCAGTTTGTTGATATTTATGAATAAATGTAAATAACCCCTATAGGCTTATTTGTAATAGATTTCTTTACCTACATTAGCTGGCTAGTCACATCGTCCCGTAGAATGCTTCTAATGTTACCTGAACAGATACTGCATATATGGTATGCAAACTTGCAAAGTAGATTCTGGAGACAGCTCTATCACCGCATCATTGGGCTGATGTGTTATTGGGTTTGAATTGAACATTACAACTCACACACCATACTTTCATACTTTGTTCCCATAATTGTCGAAGATATTGTTTAATGAGAGCGGAGGAATAAAACAGGGCATATACTGGGTAATACCTTGATAAGCAGACAGACTGAGAGTATTTTTTTTCCCCACACAGAAGGATTTGATTTTCACACATTCTCAGATGTGGCGGAAATCAGAAAGTAGCCTAATACTTATATCGGATGTAAAGTGCTCGAGGATGTATAGACTCATTTCTACAAATATAATGAAAACATTCACATTGTCATTTACCATTAGTGACGCATGTAATAAATAGAGTCCAGATGTCTCCTCACTATAATGATTTTTTTAAGACATAAATGTAGCTCATCCAAGCAGTATTTAGTAGCAGAAAGGGAAATGTGAAATTAATGATGGAGAAGGTTGTAAAGTGCAAAGAGACGGGACTCTTACGTGACATTTGCACTGTTCTCACCACATGCAGTTCAGGTTATACCCACAGCCAACAAAAGGCGACACAAGCTCATTGTCAGTTGCAAAACCCAGAATGTAGACCTTGTTCTGTGTAAGGTTTTTGAGTAAGTACATGTGAATAAAATGAAATGTGCTGTGCGCCTGTATATAGTAGTTTACAATTCATACATTACTTTAAAAAATATCTGATTTGCAAGTCAATGTTCTTTGCAGTATTTCCCAAAATGTCCCTCAAGTACTGTTACAGATTTTATTTGAACATCCAACTGTCTGGACACAAATGGGGTGATTACAGGCTAAATTGCAGCAGTGGACTCTGTGTGCAGTTCAGTTGATGTAGATCTTTAAAAACACTGTGCTTGTGTATTGCAGTGAATCTGCTTGCTGCAAAGTTTTATCTGCACTAGTCCCCTGCTGAGATCAATCTCATCTTCTATATGAAACCTTTGTTCCAGACTGCAGTGGTTGCAGGAAAGAGAATCTGGGAGACATGGGCCTCATTCAGAGTTAGGAAATTGTACCTGGAAATACTGGGCTCATGTACGCCAGTAGTAAACAGTACCATATACACCAGGTGTATGCCAGTAGAAAACAGTACCATATACACCAGGTGTACGCCAGGAGAAAACAGTACCATGTACGCCAGGAGAAAACAGTACCATAAACACCAGGTGTGCGCCAGGAGAAAACAGTACCATATACACCAGGTGTATGCCAGGAGAAAACAGTACCATGTACGCCAGGAGAAAACAGTACCATATACACCAGGTGTACGCCAGGAGAAAACAGTACCATAAACACCAGGTGTGCGCCAGGAGAAAACAGTACCATATACACCAGGTGTATGCCAGGAGAAAACAGTACCATGTACGCCAGGAGAAAACAGTACCATATACACCAGGTGTATGCCAGTAGAAAACAGTACCATATACACCAGATGTACGCCAGGAGAAAACAGTACCATATACACCAGGTGTACGCCAGGAGAAAACAGTACCATGTACGCCAGGAGAAAACAGTACCATATACACCAGGTGTATGCCAGTAGTAAACAGTACCATATACACCAGGTGTATGCCAGTAGAAAACAGTACCATATACACCAGGTGTACGCCAGGAGAAAACAGTACCATGTACGCCAGGAGAAAACAGTACCATAAACACCAGGTGTGCACCAGGAGAAAACAGTACCATATACACCAGGTGTACGCCAGGAGAAAACAGTACCATGTACGCCAGGAGAAAACAGTACCATAAACACCAGGTGTGCACCAGGAGAAAACAAAGCCATATACACCAGGTGTACGCCAGGAGAAAACAGTACCATGTACGCCAGGAGAAAACAGTACCATAAACACCAGGTGTGCACCAGGAGAAAACAGTACCGTATACACCAGGTGTACACCAGTAGAAAACAGTACCATATACATGAGGTGTATGACAGTAGAAAACAGTACCATGTACACCAGGTGTGCGCCAGGAGAAAACAGTACCATATACAACAGGTGTGCGCCAGGAGAAAACAGTTCCATGTACGCCAGGAGAAAACAGTACCATATACACCATGTGTGCGCCAGGAGAAAACCGTATCATATACACGAGGTGTATGACAGTAGAAAACAGTACCATGTACAACAGGTGTGCGCCAGGAGAAAACAGTACCATATACAACAGGTGTGCGCCAGGAGAAAACAGTACCATATACAACAGGTGTGCGCCAGGAGAAAACAGTACCATATACAACAGGTGTGCGCCAGGAGAAAACAGTACCATATACAACAGGTGTGCACCAGGAGAAAACAGTACCATATACAACAGGTGTGCGCCAGGAGAAAACAGTACCATATACAACAGGTGTGCGCCAGGAGAAAACAGTTCCATGTACACCAGGTAAATCAGTAGCATATCTGCTTGATTTACATCAGATGTAGATTGACAGTATTAGCAGTACAGTACATGCTAAAGTCACACTAGCCAGTTTTTACACAATATTAATACTGTAATGAAATGTCATATACAAAAGATAGAATGGTGCCTAGAGAGTGTTAGTAATAACTATAAATGTCATATTTACCATGTGAATGTAATTAGACACTGAAACCAATACAGAACAAAAGTACAAATTAAATTCGACTGAATACAAACATCTGTTGTCCTACCTTTTTAAATATAATAAGATGGCCTTAACATAATATTATATAGCAGCCACACTAACAATTTAAATGAAATCAGTGGAAGGGGGGGACAGATTCAATCAGCCAATCACACACAGCTGCCGATTGTCATAATCAATAATGCGTATTTCGCATCAGGGGTCAATAACTAGCAAGAGGTACATATCCTGACAGGTGCATATGTGTCTGTGCCCAGGTCTAGATGGGTGGCATTTACATGAATATGGTCTTACTGTACTTACTTGCCTATTCTGTATCTCTAAGTGTAGGGAATCGTAAACATAAGATTAAAAAACAAATCTGCATATGGATGATAGCGCAAGTCTATTTAGTGCACATGCGTGGTATGGAAATGGGCATGTTACCCAAAAAAACATGCATACATCTGACTCAACATGAGCCCCAACATGTTGTGGTGTTTTCTAAGATTCACGGATAATACTGGCTGCTTTTGTATGTAATACACAAATACTGGACAGCTGCAACTTAAGGTTGAGCTTGGAGGCACCCCGCTGTCAGCTGTAAATAGGTTTATAAATATTATATTTGCCCTACCCTTTGCATCACAACATGGTTTTGCCATGTTGCAAAATGGCCCCTTGTAGCTAAATCTACTCCTAACCCTGTATCACCTCTGTATTCCTGGGTGTAGATAATGGTTACCAGTTTCTCTTATACAATTTCACTATGGAGCACCACAATATTGTAACTATGCACTGACAATATTCCTGAATTAAAGGCTTATTTTAGATCAGTTAATTAGTAAATATTTACTAAGTGTCATACATCGGGTTCTTAGCCTTCGTTACCAGGTCCGGTGGTCCTCTTGTGGTACCTGCGGCAGTAGAGTATGGGCCCAATATTCCTATCACTACCAAGATAGTAGCAGTGAAACTTAGCTTGCCGAGTCTGACTTGGAAGTGCTAGTGCGCATGCAATATGCACAAAGAACCAGGTGTCCGGCGAAAGGAGCTTGAACGGGGTGGAGGGATCCGAAAGGATCTTTCTTCACAACCCAAAACTCCTTCCCATAGGAGTGGAGTGCAGGAATCAGCATGGTGAAGGTTCCCACTCTCAGGCTCTGAAAATTTTGCATTTGCGGAGCTTGATGAATTTAGTTCCCCATACTGGGGACACCAAGCCAGATCGGGACTGAAAGGTAAGCAGGAGATATCTGTGATAACTCCTGCGTTACCTTTATAATGAATAGCCCCGATACACTAATTTCTACAATATTAGGTGAAAATGTTAATGGTAGAAATTAAGGGATATTGAATAGAACTCTAAATGAAAAATAGCTTTATCAATGCCTCAAGCTTCTGCTATTCTACTAACCAGAAGACTAATCCCAAGGGTCCCAATCCAAATCTACAAAACCCCAGTGATGTGACACCAAGTAATTTAGCCCATAACAACCTAATACAATTATCAGTGCTAAGTTCAGGAGCTCCGGGCTTGAAGTGCTAAGTAATCTTTCTGGTTCTGTCATCGCACGACAATTCATTCCCTCGTCAGTTCCCGAGGTAAAGCTCCCCACAGCCAGTTAATTCACCTCTACTCACATTAGATGACTTTTCTAATTCCTTCCAGTGGATCTGTCACCTATACACAAGAACATATTAAAAGATACAGCATCTGAACAGAGCTATTTTATAGCTGTACAGTTTTTTGCTGCATTCACCTTTCAAGCCCACACCAAGAGTTTATTTAATTTGACCACAGAGAAGCAGGTACAGTTTTCTCAACAGTGGTATGTGTGTCACTAACTGTACATAGCAACTGGGGTTTCACTCAGGCTGTATTATTAATGCTAGATTAAAAATAAAAATGTAATACACTATAAGTACTTTAATAAAGCTCATGTGCTGCACAAGCTTCTGTAAGGCGTCTACTACTAAATATGTCTATGCTAGTTGCCCGGCATCGCTAACACTACCTACAGTTTCTTCATAAACTCTGACAGAATCAACAATATTACACAAAAACTGGAGTCTCTAAGGCATTGCACATATTCTACACATATGCATTAACAAACAGTACCCACTGTGCAAGCTAATGATTCACCAAGTGTTGATTTGAAGGTCTACTGCAGCTCAGGGATGCCCCTCTTGAAGAAGTCAAAATATAACCATAAAACCATGGCTACTACGGTTGCGCAATACCGTCCATCTCTGAATCATGCCGCACCTTATTGTTGGAAAATGACTGATCTTTATTACCTCCAAGGTGGTGTAAGTTTTAGGACCAGACTTGGTTTGTCTTTTAAAAATGTGTTGAAAATTGGCAATTTGGACAAATTGCTGTTCATTACATACACACCTAGCAAATATGTAATTAGCAGATTGGTACAGTGGCATAGCTATGGAGAGGGGACTGCAACCAAGGATTCTCTTTTCCTTCCATTACCAGTCCCTAATTAGTAATCACTGCTGCCTACTTAAAATAGTTTGATGTGAGAATTCCATATCCCATTAAACTACATGTAGTGTAAATCAAAAAAGACAATGCAGCACCCCCACCATATAACGATTAGTCCATAAAGATTTATTTATGGTGATCAAATAAGTTTTAATTTTTAATGCCTGCACTGAATCAGTGTGCTTGTCCTGTAATTCTGAGCATCTGTTTCTATTCGGTAGGTACAGTTGTATAACATCAGGTCCAATGTCCCACAGTATACTGTATGCTAGATTGTCATATGTCAGAATCTGCTGTTTTTCTGTGTAGACAAGCACTGCGCCACTTCTGTACTAGAATTCCGGTATATTTTTCATCTCGTATATGTTTTAGTCAGGGCCGGCTCCAGGTCTACTAGCTCCCTGTGCGAGAAATGTTGGCGCACCCACCCCAACCCCCCCCCTCCAATTATTTTGTTAACTGAACAAAGTTAATATGTTTCCTATAGTCTAATTAAATAAATTAATCCACAGGAAACAAAAAACACAAAGGAGTCAAAGTAAGTGGCCAGACCTTTTATTGAGAAGACACAATGCTGCTACGGATGGTGGTATAATATATAGTCATGGATAACTATTCCCACTGTTAAAACAATGTGATAGCTATATCATGGCTGGGTGCTGATGACACATACTACAGTGGGAAGGTTCATCTATGACTATGGGATCTATTTACTAAGCAGTGTTACTGTGCTAGGAGACAAAGAGAAAGGAGATAAGGTGCCAGCCAATCAGCTCCCAACTGTCATTTTTACAAACACGGCAATTAGGAGCTGATTGTCTGGTACCTTATCTCCTTTCACTTTGAGGGGTATTCAATATGAAACGTTAACTTCACTGTCAAAGTTAACGTTTCATATCGGAGGTTTTACCTGCGTTAAAGTATCAGGCGCGCTCCCGCTTATCCCCGTATTCAATATAAAATTAACGAAACTTCAAAGTTGGATTTGCTTAAAGTTACGAATTTTTCCTTTTAGCCTTTAATTGAAAGTTGGGGATTTAAATAGCCGCAGCAGGTGTTTTTTTCCCGACATTGAAGAAGTGTTGCAGAAGAGCACTTAGGTTATTTTTTTCGTTTTTTTAAGTGGTCCCATCAAATTTGGGGTACATGAAAATGGGTACTAGCATATTTTTATGTCCCTAAAGTAAGTTTTTAAAAATTCTGCATTTGTGCACCTGCCGCTATAATTCTATTCTTCAAAACACCTGCCGCATACATGCAGAATAGCCCTGAACCTATTTCCCTATTGTTATACAATTTTTTCCCATTTTTTTTTTCACCCCAATTTTTAAATTAATTTTTTGGGGTGTCCCTATTTTTTTAAAAAAACTTTTTTTGACACTGTTCTTTTTTAAATGTCATTCCCAGGGGTGCAGGCTATTTTTTTTTTAAGCCTGCACCCCTAAACCCCAATTCTGCACTTTTTTTCGACACCTATTCAATGGTGAAAAGTTATCCCCGTTTTTTATCAAAGACTTTTCAAAACTGCGATAAGTCTTTGAAATTGAATACGGTGTAAAAGTCAAACCTGCGATAATGACGTCATACCTACGATATTAACGCAAAAACGATGTTATCGCTCCCATATTGAATACCCCTGTTTGTCTCCTAACACTGCTTAGTAAATAGACCCCTAAATATTGTAACGCCATCCAGAGCAACATTGTGTCTTCTCAAACGGTTTGGCCCCCTACTTTTGTTTTATGCCTACCTCATTCCTCACAACACCACACCACATCCACCCCTTCCCCGCGTCCTTGTCTCTCCATCCTTCCAATCCTGTAACCACTGTCCTTAGAGAACGCACCCGTCTCCTATTTCTAGCCTTAATACAGCACTAGGTATTCCGCATACGGTGCAGCACTCATAAATACCCATACCCACCCCTTGTACCCATATAACCCCTCCTCCTCCCATCCCTCACATACATTTTTCCCCCTTCTCCTGTTTTTCACCTCTGAACACCACACTGAGTATCAACACATCCCCTTCGTTCCCACTCCTCGTACAATTTTACTTTTCTTATTTCACTCAGGACACTGTGGAAGTGATGCAGTCAGCAGTCCCTGAGTCACCACTCACCGGGTCGGCGGTCGTGGTCTGTCTCCTCCATCCTGGGGTCAGGCATCAGGGCACCAACGTCGACATGACCGACCTCAGTGTGCGCAGAGTCCGCTCACTGGTCCTGTGGCCACAGATGGCTGCTGCCCACCTGCTAGCAGCATCCCAGCCACTAGTAACTTCCACTGCCACCGGAGTCAGAGACTGCGCGGGCAGGGGTGACGTGTGACGTCACACCCGGCCCGCCCAGCACTGCCCAATCCTGGGACTGGATGCTTAAAATAGGGCGGCGGCCGCGGCTAAAGCCAATGGGTGGGCAGCCAGAATTTTTCTTAGAGGCAGCCAGAGAGACAGGGCTGTCAGAAAGGGAAAATGGTGGAAGAAAATAAACGCGCCCACTGTAGGTGGCGCCCTTGTGCGGCCGCTCAGGTGGAACATGCCTAGAGCCGGCCCAGGTTTTAGTAGAATTTACCTAGATATTTAAATGTAAATATATTATATTGACAAGCAATCATGTCATGTTGTAAAGGTGGTCCATTTGTGCACCTAGAGCAGAGGTGGGGAACCTTTTCTCTGCCGAAGGCCATTTTGGTATATATAACATTACTTGCGGGCCCGATACAGTCCACGCCCCCTCCGTGTGATGTCACAAGGGGGACCGCCACAAATGCATTTGATTACAGCAATGCCCGGATCATCCTGAGGATGCTCCGGGAGCTGTAAGGGCAGCGGTGTGACCATATGAAGCATCCCAAGGATGCTCCAGGTGACACGGCTGCATAGATTCTGGCTGCAGTGTGCCATTCTAGGCACCCTGCTAGCCAGATGAGGTTAGCAGAAAAAAGCTCAGAGGGCCAGACCAAATGATTCCAGGGGCCTTATACGGCCCCGGGTCTGAGGTTCCCCATCCCTGACCTAGAGCATAGCACTTGTTGAGTTCATGGAATGGATATGAAGTCCCGGCGGCTGAATAGAATTGCATAGTGATAATGGTATTTGGGGTGGAATTAGAGGGAGTCCAACATAGGTTTTGTACTGGGACACAGCGGTCATGATGCTATGCTGCTGTATTTACATGAACTATACATTAATTAAAATGTCCATTAGTCCTAGAGACGTAACAGCAATAAAAAGAGTGAAATAATTTTCTAACAAATGTGACTGCCATAGTCATAATTCATTGACCAGTACATGCACCTTCTACTCACTTCCAGTACCTCTACTAACTAATGTACATATTCAGCACATTTAGCTAAACAATAAATGTGTAGGAATGTAAATTACAGTAATATTCACAATTATATCTCTGTAAAATCTGGAGAGGGATTAGAAAAATAATGATGGGAAATGTTCTGTTCGCAACACAGACTAATCAAGGCAAAATTATAAATTACATATGTAAAGTTTAATACTGAGACTTTCCCATACTCAGCAGATAAATAATGTACATATATTATGGAGTAGGGGAAATATGTATTGTATGTAGAAAAATACAGTACCTAGGTAATCTGTCTGCAGACTGTCCAGTCATATACAGTATCTACACCAGGGCACTTATATAATAGCCAGTGAGTTGGCCCTTGTTTTTAAAGCGGCAACAATTTAAAAGCCAAAATGAACCTGATTTTGTCTTTTAAATTATTGCCACATTGAAAAATGGGCCATGTCACTGAATTTGTGCCCGTGTCTGCAACTTGCAGGCTGTAACATAAGGGCCCATGGACACTTGCTTTAATATAGAGCAGATACATTGATGATGCTGTATTGTAGTATTTTTCTGGCTGTACACCATAGCTGATTTGAGTCCTTTTTCAGATGGCCTAATAACGGTACTTGGAATTTGAAGTTCACCTAAAAATGTGATATTGGTACCATTGAATTTGTGGATTTCTAAATGTATTGCAATGTGAATGCTTCCATTACTACTGTTAATCTAGAAAATGCACAGCTTTCAATAAGATTTTACATACAAAAAGCCATCACTCCCGTTCATTGACACATGGGACATCATTAGACAGGACAGGCATTTATTGTAATATTTTACCAACAAGTAGTGGAGGACTTTCTGGGGTGTAGCATTTTCATTCACGGGTTAACACAGAGAGAGGAGGTCTGGTGGTTATTAGCTTTATGCTTTGCAGTTGTATTTGCATTGTAAAGAATTATAAATATGTGTTATAAAGGAATAATTACACTGTAAGAATGTGGGAATGTTCCCCTATCTATTCAGATGCTAAGAAATGAAAACAGATTGACTATCATGGAACTGAGAAAATCACAGGTGTTACAAGATCTCTGCTCTGGAGAGATTTAGGTCCTCTGCATTTATTGCAGGTTTTATATTCATCATCATGGGTTATAGCATTATCCATTGCTCATTAATTTCCAGTGCTACTCAAATAGGCCAGTTAGAGCAGCCCTGGAAGCTAATAAGCAATGTATAACGTTATAACCAATCCTGAGCACAGATAACCAAAATGCTACACAATTACAGCAGGTGAAATTGTTACACGTCATCTTCTGTGAGCGGTAAAGACTCCTGGGACACGATACAAAGGGGGCAATTAAATGTCCTGCAATGCTGGCAATGTTTGTTATATGTTACTAAAGTATATATGTTCCAATAACATTGCTCATATGTTTGGACTTACAAGCTACAAACACTGCAATGTCTGGGATAAGGAATGTTATGTCATTTCTGTAACAATTTGCAGAGTTCTTATGAATTTATAGAGCGTCATTTTATTGGACAGCTTGTGCTTTTCAGTTTATGAGACTTGATAATAATTTGATATATAAAGTGCAGTATGAGCCCCTTGTAAGCTCAAGGGTGAGGCTTTTAGTGTTAGATTTTACTTGTGTTCTAGAAGAATTATGGTCTTATTTATACATGGCTACCTTTCTCCCTCTGGATAATGAAACTAATATGTTTATTGTTATGATTAAGTTTGCGTATATTTACTTGTTACCTAGAACATATGTACATCTATAATCATACTGTATGCAGAGGCACAGATGTTTCACTCACTTGTTTACTTTATGTCAGTGATTCCCAAACACGGTTCTCAAGGCGCTTTAACAGTCCCGATTTTAAGGATATCCTTGGTTGAGCACAGATGGTTAAATCAAATTGACTGATTTACTATTTAAGTAAAGGATATCCTTAAATTCTTGACTGTTAAGCTGGGTATATACTGGCAGATATATTGGCCGATCAATTGATTGGCCAATATATCGGGTGCCCGTTGGCCAGTGTGTACCAGGCATATCGCATCGGCTTTGCTGCACAGCTGATGCCCAATATATCTGCAGATATATTGGGGCATCGTGCATCGGCAGCCCGGCCTGCGGAACTCGTCCCCCTCCAACACACAGAACACAGATGATGGTTGTTCAGTGTGTATGAACAACCGTCATCTGCAGATATATCTGTGCAGTGTGTACCCAGCTTTAACACCTGACAGTTATATCTGCAGATCGAGTGATCTGCAGATGATGATTGTTCATACACACTGAGCAACCATCATCTGTTATCTGGCCGAAGGATCTACAGCAATCACTCCCCGAAGCCTCCGCTGCAAGAGCATGGGCAGTTAGCTGACCGCCCGTACACACAGTGCAATGAGCAGATATATCTGCAGGTATATCTGCCATGGGCTGTGCAGCACAGCCGACGCGATATGTCCGTGAACGACGTCGGTCACAGACATATCGCTGGTACACACTGGCCGAAGGGCGAAGACCAATCAATTGATCAGCCAATATATCTGCCAGTGTGTACCCAGCATTAGTGTGCTTTGAGGACTGAGTTTAAGAAAAACTTCTTTATATTAATGACTAAGCACATTGATTTAAATGTGTCTAAACATATATTTACATTATGAGTTTTCTTTTTTAATGTAAGCTGCAGTTGTTGAATAGATCCATACTTGTGTACTGGCTTACTTTACAACCACATACTCTTTATGCTCTTACCATCACAGCCTCTCTCCACTGGGCCTATTCGATGAAGAGCATCAGTGAGGAGATCGGGGAGACGGCCGTTGAGATCCACAGAGGCAAGACAGCCCTGGAATCCATCGCGTGATGCAACAAGCTTGGGGAGAGTGGCATACATATTTCTGGGGAGACCACCGATATAGAGTTCACCTGTATATGAATATATGACAAGGCAGAGATGACAGAGAGAAATGGAATAGGAGCATGATGTAGTAGAGAGAGAAAGTGAAGATGAAGTTAAGGGATCATGGGAGAGAGAGATAAAAAATGCAAAAAAGAAAGTTTAGTATAAAACTTAATAGTTTCCTATTCAACAAAGTTCCACAATAACAGTGTTAGTCAACAGCTTTAATGGTTATTTAAATATTTCAGTGCCTTCAAATAAATGACAGTTATTACAATGCAAGCAGTGTGATCCCAATACCAGCAAGTACAGTACAAAAGAAAATGTGACAAGAGAAAATAAATACATTGTTTCAGTAATCAATTATGTTGTATTATGACAATTTTCAAAATATTTGCCAGAGCCATTAGCCTCACCCATCATCGGCTTTCCTATTACACTGTTACCCTAGCTCTCTACAGCAATTTAAATATATAGTTCTCTGGATTCTGTAACAATATTACACTTCTCACCTTTGGAAATAAATTGCAGACAAAAAGCAAGTCAAAGCCTCCGTAAAAGTTACATGCAGTATATACACAGAAGAGTTCTGCTTCGTACTATTGAACAAAGAGAAATGTAATATGTTTGCCTAAAATGAAAGATGCAGGCCTTTACAACTGTAAAATATTATAATGCTTTGGATATATGTACTAAACCATTCTACTGCTATGAAATCAAACAACGAAGGGCAATGTAAGGGAGACGCTTGCACTATTGTAGCTGCTTTCCCCTCATAAAAAGTATACTCCAAGTTCATATTGGCAGCTAGTGAATTAGTTGTACAGTATGTAAGCATTACAACGTGACAATCATAAGAGGCAGATACATAACACATGTCCTTCCTGCCAGAGTTCTATGGACCATACAGAGTTATTTCCACGTTGTATGCTGCATCAATCCGCTGGTAGTAACTGACAACAAGAGCCTGCCTGGAGAAGCCACCTTACAGGAGCAGTACTTGTAATTACACACCTGCACTACAAGCCTGGTAAAATCCCAGGAATTGGTGAGGCTAAGAGGCTGAGGGGTCTATTTACTAAGCTGTGTTAGGAGATAAAGTGAACAGTAATAAGGTACCAGCCAATCAGCTCCTAACTGCCATGTGACAGGCTGTATTTGAAAAATGGCAGTTAGGAGCTAATTGGCTGGTACCTTATCACGGCTCACTTTATCTCCTAACACAGCTTAGTAAATAGACCCCTATATCTGAGTTGTGGGCACTTCGCAAAGAAGCAAAAAAGTGTATCTGGAATAAACCATGTTATTTTTGCATGCAGGGTAAATACTACCAGCTTTTGCATCTAGACTACAAATACTGAACAGCTTTATTTTTATACTGCAATCTAAGGCCCCGTGATGGATTGGGTCAGTAAGGGGGGGGGGGGGGGCATGGAGAGGTGCAAATGGAGAATCTTGGAGGGGGCAAAGGGAGAGACATGGAGGAGGCAAAGGAGAGACATGGAGGGGGCAAAGGGAGAGGCATGGAGGAGGCAATGGAGAGACATGGAGGGGGCAAAGGGAGAGACATGGAGGGGGCAAAGGGAGAGACATGGAGGGAGCAATGGAGAGACATTGAGGGTGCAAATGGGGAGACATGGTGTGGTCAAAGGGAGGGACATGGAGGGGCAAATAGAGAGACATGGAGGGGCAAAGAAAGAGAGAAGGTGGGACAATGGGAGAGAGATGGAGGGGGTAATAGGAGAGAAACAGATTGGATGGAGGGGCCAATGGGGAAGAATAGCACAGTTTTTCTCTTTCTTTTTTAACTACTTATTATATTATTTTGACCCAACTACTTAAAAACACAGAACTGATCTGTAATTATTTTGGCTTATGGGTGCCTTGAAAAAATTATGGAGACCCTAACGGCACCTCGAACTGAAAAAGTTTGTGAACCACTGGTCTATGGTAATTTATATAAATTAAAACTTAACTTTAATTTATATTAGTAAAATAGGGTAGAGAAAAGGGATAGATTACAGTATGTTTGCCAGCCGTTTAAAATAAGTGATACAATACCATTTCAAGGAATATTTAAAAGGCATAGTAACAAACTACTATACACAGCCTGGAATTAGTGAATTTCAGTAGAACTATTCACTGCAGAGGACAGTGAATTGTACCCTGATCATCATATTTTGTATATACCCATACATATTTATTTTTAAATGAAATCTAATATATTGTATACTATATCTGACTCTAGGGAGCACCACCAACTACTGTAACTTACCATGGTGGATATACCTGTTGAAAAGTTGCATATTTATCATTATTATTATATACCCCCTATGTCCCATACATGCCATCTTTTGACTGATTGGGACATAGAAGTATCTTGTGTGGATTCCTTTCCCTCTCTTTCCTCAATCCAAAAGAGCTAGAGAACAGAATAGAGTTTTGTATTACTCTGGTGACCACAGGGTACAAGCAGATGCAGGCACATTAAGGCAAGAAGTTTATTGCTCAATATCTTTAAAAATACAAGTCCCCTTGCTGAAGGTGCTTGGGACAATCACAACATACAGATGCCACAGAAGTACAATCCTTGATGTTCAGAAGATATACATTCAGGGCTTGCAGGACCCTTTTTATACAGTTCATTACATTACAAGGTCAGGAGACATTTTTACAGATTCACTGATAACAGCTGATAACTGACAGTTCTATAGCAAGTCACATGATCTACCTATTTAGTTTAGAAATCACACCCTATCTGCATTTCACCAATGCTATGTATATTTCTATCTAACAGTAGTTTCATTTAGGTTAAAATAAGCATGCCTTACAGTGTGACATGTCATGTCAGCAGATACAGTTGATAACTGACAGGTCTCTACAAAATGGTGACCTTTCTATCAAAGCTAAGTGACATAAAGGCTGTATATGATGTAAACAAGTCACATGGTTATCATACTAAGTGAAAAATCAAATTATCCATGCATTTTGCCATTGCTATCTGTCTATCTAATTATATATCTATTATTTAGGTTAAAATAAGCATTCACTACACAGTCAGTAGGCATATTAACAAATACAGTCGATAAGTGACAGTTCTATAGCAAGTCGCATGTTCAGTCTATTGAGGTTATAAATCAGATTCTACCTGCATTCCACACTATCTATCTATCTATCTATCTATCTATCTATCTATCTATCTATATATCTATCTATCTATCTATCATCTATCTATCTATCTATCTATCTATCTATCATCTATCTATCTATCTATCTATCTATCTATATATCTACAGGTCCGGTGAGACTCTACTAACGCTGGGTGTCTTTTTTGCATGTTTTTTTGGCCAAAAATGTGTCTAAGTCGCAATGTGATGTGACTAGGACGCACCAGCAGACAGTGCTGATTAAAATGATTAGCGACACTTGTATATCTGTATGTGACTGAATGTCTGACTCTATATACAAAGTGCTGCAGCTTTTTTCATTCCAAGTTCCATTGTGCATTTCAGCAAATAAAGACGCCCGACGCTAGAAGAGTAGCAAAGGACCTGGCAGCTCACTCACGCCAGGCTGTGTGGCATATTGAGGCTAGACGTATGATGACTCATACTATATGTATATAACATTAGTTATATATAGATAATATTTTGGTTACAATAAGCCTACCTTACATTATGATATATGATATCAGCATATACAGTTGATAATTGACAGTTCTCTATAAAATGGTGACCCTTCTACCAAAGCTGGCAAAGGCTGTTTATGATGTAACAAGTCATCTAGGGGTCTATTCATCATCACTTAATTTTTACAAAAGTAGGTGAAAATGAACATTTTCATCTGCAATTTTAAAAATTAAGTTTTCGAGCCATTCATCAAGTAGGTAAATTAGGAAATATCACAGATTTCCTGCTTACCTTCCTCTGGCGGAATGGCCCGCTGTCCCCATATACTAGAATGGGGACAGAATTCATCATGCTCCGAAAATATAATATTTTTGAAGATTAAGTGCAGAAGCATTCGCCATTCCCGATACCTGAAGGTAAGTACCCTACCCTACGTAGCTTTAAAATTTACATATCGTACAAAAGACCTGGAAGCAACTGATTAACAGTGAGCATGTTAAGTTCTTCTAAAGGCTAAGACAGGGACTGGTCTGACTACAGTGTTGTGGCTGTTGCTGTAAATCACTGGCACTTACACCAGGGAAGGCAGTGTTATTATAGTTTATACACATTAAACCTCAGACCATGATATAATTGACGAGGGCACGAGTATGTGGTGCACTTAATCTAGTATAAAAAATAGAATGCCCAAGCAAAACAAGTATTAACAAAGCACTTTGCTCGAACTTTTTTGTAAGCAGATTTAACCTGAATATTCACCTATTATACAGTATGTAATAATATGGCGTAAAAAGCAATAATATGCTGCCACACATAGCAACAATCATCTATTGGTATATATATTATGTGAGTAGTCAGATCAGGGCAGAGTGGCCATAGTTCTCATTTGGACTTTTTCTTGTAATGGGGGGCATCCACTAGACGATTTTATCCCTGTCCAACCTCTTAACGATTTTCCCTTGAAGTTTCCCTTGAAATATGATCTTCCACTCTGAACAATTTGCAAAGGATTTGCAAAAGATCTGCAAACGATTTGCAAAAGATCTAACAATAAACTATGTTGTTTTAATCTGTAATTGAGAGCTTTCAGCTATAGTGGGCAGACAGTGGTTCATCGTTTGATCGTTCAGCATGAACTATGTGTAAACGATGTGTAAACGATGTGTAAACGATTTGTAAGCAATCAAGTGAAATTGACCTGCATGTTCAGTCGATGGAGGAGACGATCAAACGACCAGCGGGAGCGCGCATCGTACATCGTTAGAAACAATTACTGCACGATTTGCAAACGATGTTCAAACGATGTTTGAACGATTATCGAACGATTTTGTCATTATCGTTCAATCGTTCAACTTTATCGTCTAGTGGATACCCCCCTTAAGTCAGTGTATTTGTAACTGAATTTCATTGGTACTTTATGTCAAAATACAACAGTTAAGTGTCCCACCAACTGTACTCAATAGTGCCAAGAGTGGTATTAGTGAATCATTCCACTTTTATATATTTGTTTGTATAAGCACAAGTGCTGACAACTATTTTTATTTGTTCTGAGGTCACTATAGACATTTTTTAAAACTTTTTTTTTTTACTATTTTAATTTTTAAAATATATGGCTAGCACATTCCTCCAGGGACCAGGCATTTTATTGTATGTGCTATACAGATCAGTCCTAGACTGGTCCATCCATCCCTTTGTTGTTCTATTGTCTGCCCCTTCCTTTTCATTATTTTCCCCTCTGTGTGGCCTAGCCTTCCCCTCTTCTCCCAGCAATGATGATGAGAGAAGGAAGAGGGAGCTTTTGCTCTAAACAAGAAATGAAGAGAGTGGTAGACATAGCAGAAGGCCAGCCTAATCATGGGGACAATTGATTAAAGTGAATCTGCAGGGGAATTGATGTAAGTGGGGGTTATTCATTTAATGTGGGGGCTTGATGTAATATGGGGTGGTTCTGATGTACTGTGGAAGCTATCAGTTATGTGTAATGGGGGATAATCATACAATGTAGCAGCTATTAATGCAATATGGTGGTCTTTGTATTAAATGTACAGTATGGCTAACAATGTAATGTTGGTCCTCAGGGGAATGTGACCTATGTAATATAAATGCATGCTATTAATTTAAGGTTGGGTTGTTTGGGGAGATGGAGGTGTATAATGTTCAATCATTGCTGAGCTTTTAGCAGGTGAATCACACCTATCGCTTTTCCAAGCAGAGCCACAACATTCTAGGATCCAGAAAAGCTGCAACTGTGCACAATACACTATTTAATATTGAAGGCTACAAGAACCGATAGAAGAGAGACTGTCATGACATTGTTGTAACTGTAGGGACAGTCAGGATATATGTCCCAATTCATATTGCTTTGCATGTGGAGGGGGAGTCACATTATAGGGAATATTTATTAAAACATTATTGCATGAAATTTCCTGCCAAGTCACAAACTACTGGGAACTGTCCCAGAGCTCTGATTTGTTAAAGAAATTTTAAAAAGATGCAACCAAGTAACACTATTAATCATTTAGTGCACCAGAAACTGATGTTGTTAATGACAGTTTCCTGTGGCTCTTTCTCCTAACAGCAAGTAGTAGATGGGATTTGTAGTGGATACTAGCCATACAATTTTATGTGTACACTAGTCACCAGACTAGAGACAAGCTTTATTAGCTACCAGATTGATAGTCAGCTATGTATACTAGGCACTATATTGTAGGCCTAATTGTTTTATTAGTCACCAGATTAGCTTTATGTTTTATATATTAGTTACCATACTGAAGTTTTATTCTTTATATTAATCACCATACTGCAACAGGTATAACGTTTGCTTTACATTCTACTCACCACATCAGTAATTGCTAATTACCAGAATGTGAATAGACTTTATTTAGATTCACGGCTTTATCTATTAACTGCCAGATTGCATGATGACCAACTGATAAAGGGACTATTTCTTATATTAACCTCCAAATAAGCGTTTGCATACTAGCCACCATATTTGGTCCTGTGTATACCTGTAATTCTCAAACATTCATCCTTGTGGACGAGAATAATATCTTATTTAATATAACAAGTGATCTATTTATCAAAGTCATATTTTTAAATGAATTCTGTTTTAACATTAAAGCTGGCATATTCATAAATAGCCAATTCATTAGATAATGTTTTATGCATTTCTTCTCATTTAAATCAAAATAATAAAACAGGCTTTTTACAGCATGTACCCGCTCTTACCACACCAGCCCTATCAGCATACAGGCAAAGGTGTGGGGTCCCCTTGTCATTTGAAAATCAGCCACATGCATTACATGGCCAGTGTAATAAGCAAGCTAAGGACTATGAAGTGACAACTTTGCCACTCTATTTGCCCCAGTATAATGGCCACTGGTTCCTAAAACTACAGGACTGCCTTTCACCAGGTGTCTGGTGACACCTGGTGCTTTGCCGCGCACACACCCAAAAAGGGGGCATGGCTTACCATAAAGGGGCGTGGCCTCACAGAACTTCCAATCACGTCACTTCGCAGGTGTGCCCAGCATCCCCGGAGATGCTGGGCTGTCCCCGGAGACTGTGTCTGTACTGCCAGCTCCTCCTCTGTGACAGGTGCCGAGCGCTTGCAGTAGGGATGGCCATCGGTACCAAACCCATCAATGGTTGCCATCGATGGATATTTTGGCTGGAAATTATGCTACCATGCACCATCGATGGTTTCAGCTATCGAATAGTCGCGCATGCTCAGAACAGGATTTGCTGGAGAAAGCCAGCAGCAGCAAAATTTTCCTCTGCGCATGTGCGGCCCTGCTCCCAGTAAAGGGCAGATAGACTCTGAAGGATGGAGGGGAAGGGATGCTTTTTCTTACAACCCCCTTACACAGACACCAGCCTTGTGCTGACCAGCCACAGGCATGTTTTCTTTATGTACAGTTCTGTATTTCTAGTTTAAAAATAACTCATGCATGTTAGAGATTGATTGCATAATGGGCAGGTTTGGTTGGTCAGCAATAGAGCAGATTTGAGGGGCAGAACTCAGAATGAACTAAAATATGAGCTGATCAGGGGAGCTGGGTGGCGTTTGGAAAGACAGAATATTTTGGTAGTAAAATTAGGACTTATTTTTACACCAAGCTGAGTCATTATATATGTAGCAATGAATTTTAATGATTTGCATCTGTTTAATTAAAAAGTAGTTCACCACCGATGTTAAAGCTCTCAAAGATCCCATTTACGTGAACATACAGTACATACATGCCCGATGTGGGCATGTCGCTGAAAGCGGCTTCATCCAAAGACGCTTAACCACTCACACAGGAAGCCATATACTGCACCTACCATAGGACTGGGGCATGTTTGGATGGTGCACTGATGGTGCATTTATAGACGCTCCAAGATGGAAATGCACCTTCCCAAGATGCTGCAGGTGGGCGTCTCAGGTTTTAAAAAAATCGCACACGCCTGCATCCGACTCAGATATAGCCCCATATAACAGTTGTCAAGTCACTTCGCAATGATCCTGCTTTATGTATGTACCTGGAGTCCCCAGAGGCAGTAATTAGCTTGTATCATATCAACAGCAATCTGGTAATCATTCATTTTTAGTATTTAATTTGTTAACATTGAATGATTATGATGAATGTTAAAAGCTTCGATACATGTATTATACATTAATGAATTATTAGTAAGCTTTCAAAATTCAGCGTTGTCAAAGTGATAAATTAATTCATAAGTTAATGAAAGACTTCTGATTCTCTCTTGATGTGGGAAAACACAATTAGCACTCCAGGAACATTCCATGGAAACATGAAAACATATAAGGAAATGTAAGATCATTTAGAATATACCTGATACCTCCATCATGATGTCCAAAGAGCCGATTGAATGAAACACAAGGTTTCTTTGTGTCCCGTGCAATGTTTCTCTATGGCATGCTGCTGGTATTAAATATCGCTTAGATGTTTTTTGTACAGTATAATCTGGAAATGTGTGCAGAATCACTCAGAGGTTTCCTCGAGTAGCACTATTGGTGAAGCTTTTCCCATGCATTTTAATGATACAAATAAGGAAATGCTCAGCTATCCATATGGATGCTATATATTTTCCTGTGTATGAAACAGGTTCACCCAGGTTCTAAATGTTATAGTGGGCCTGATTGAGAGGTTGACATTTAGATTTCGGCCACAAGCGGCCAATGTTTTCATGCATGCGTCAGAGTTGCACTACACAAGTTATGCAATGGTCTTGTGACGGTGGTCATAGTGTGGTTTGGGATGGAGGGTGATTGAAGGGCAGTGGGGAGTGGTGAATAAAACGCAGGTGGGTCACGACCGTTTTGGGGGCATGAAGCAGTCAGCATCTACGTCCTCATACGCAGTGGTGCTGCCGAGACGGCTTAGTTGTGACGGACATTCTGTGCAACCACAGGGTTGCTAAGAGGTCCAATTGTGCGACTGATGTTCGCCTGATGCTACATCTTTGTATGCGAGATTTGAGAAGCTGGCGGTGGGCGCCTTCATACAAAAGACAGCAGCTGCAACATTTGCATATCTTCTCAGCTCTATTGCGTATGCACCAGGGACGCGATTAGTGTCCACCTCTGAATTAGGCCCAGTGTTGGCAGTAAAAGTGAGTCACTTCAAGAACATTGGGTCTGATTCAGAGCCGCTCGCTAGATGCGATCGCTCACACAATGTGTATGCAAATTGCGTAGGCAGTGCTATCGTACAGCAATGCATTAGCTCGCCCAGTAATTCTTAGAGATCGATCACATAGTGTATGCAGACACCCACCAGCCTGTTTTAAGACGCCCACTTGTGCACGTCATGTCCAGGAAGTGTATGCAACCATCGGTACATCGGGTAACATCGGATGCTATCGTAGCGCTTGAGGTTGACTATACCCTGCCGCAAGCACTGCGAGCACTTCAGTGTAAAAACAAGCCAGGTGACATGTACTATGATACTGTCTTTTAATTATGCACACCTCTAAAACACCGTTGAGATGCTCAGGCACCCCTGCGTTTGCATCTCCACTCCCCCGTTTTTAATAGCCAGCCCCTGTTACCACCTACAAATGGCTTCCCCTGTCACTCACTCTGCTGGGCTGTCTATGCGCAGCGAGCAAATGCATTGTGAACTTTCGCTAAAGTATGTGCACGCGCACTACGATGCATACGCATGCGCACACTTCATACCATCAGCAACAGTGAGTGTTTGCATCTTAACGAGCGGGTCTGAATGAGCTCCATTGTCCCAAAACCCAAGAAAAGAACCTCTAGTACTAAATCTTAGGTGTTCTCTTACAAGGCCCTTAAAGTTGAGAGATGGACTGTAATACAGGCAAACTATGGACATGGCTAAGAATCACACTCAAATGAGCAGTTTAGAAGTGTAGAAATTAGTTTTATGTTAATTTGATTCCCATTTCTAATTCTTATAGGCCTTATCAGGACTGTTCTTGTTAGGACAGTGGCTTAATGGGACTGCCCAGAGAGCTTGGTGACTTTATCTTCCACTCATCTCATGTCCTTTAAATATATAGATTTAATGACCTCCTCACTGGTTGCCCCTCCTCCTTACACAATGCAGTGGGACAGGCATTCCGCCACTGTGGCTGCATTCTGTGGGAACAGGACAAGAAGACTGGTCAGCAACAGATGATTGTGTCTGGAGGGAGGAAGGTTTAATTAAGGGAAGGCAATGCTAAGAATAAGGGTATTAGTTAAGTTTTTTGGGCTGTATTATGAGGGGGAAGGAGTTAATATTTTTAATTGGGAAAATTAAGACAAAGATGCACCTAAGGGATATATTTAGGGGGTTAATGAAGCTGAATTGAATTCATTAATTGTTAGGAGCCGGCGCAGCGACTCACAGGTCCAGCAGTCCCTGTCTTTGCTAAGCGACCAGGACACCGTGTTATGCCAGCCGCAATGGACGATGGTCCTGGCAGTTGCCAGGCAACCGCCACTCTCTGTGGCCACACTGCCTGTTGGTCCTGGCTGTTACTACAGCCGAGATGCTACTCAGCTGCAGTATAATTAATTATAAGAGGCTTATCTCTGTTTGTGCAGCTACTCAGCTGCAGTATAATTAATTGAAAGGGGCTTGTCTCTGCATGTGCAGCTACACAGATGCAGTGTAATGAATTGGAGGGGCCTGTCTCTGTTCTGAATAGTTAAAGCGCAGTCATGGCCTTGGTGCATTGCCGATTATACTGTTGCTTCTGTTCTGCCAGAAGTCACCTGCTCTGCTGCAGTATTTTAGTAGTTTTCTGCTAGTTCTTGCCAGCCATTCTTGAATTTGTACTTGTCCCTGCTTGTAGGAATCTCTCCCTGCACTCTGTCTTTGCCAATCCTGCATCTGTTCAGTAATCTACCTGGACCTAAATTCTCTCCTGCTCTCACCTCAGTCCATTCCTTTTGGTGCCTAGTTTCTACATGGACTCTTTGTACCTGAGTTAAGCCCTGGTGCCATCCTAGTACCGGGTTTACTTACTTCACCCAGGAATGGCAGCTGTTATAGGTGAACACATTATTAGGCTGCAGGAATCATGTGGTAATCTAGTCGTGCATAACATTAATAAAGTGACAGTACATTTTTAATTGGTATGAGCATGTACAGGGTGTTCATTATTGCAAAGTGATTATCAATTTTGTTATGACATGCTGTACGAAGTTAATAATAAGGGGATGATATTGTGTCTTGGTCACACATGCTGTATTATGGTGGCCACTATGAGGCTCTCTGTATTGTATGGTGGTCACTGGGAGGCTCTATGCATTTTATTTTGGTCACTGAGATGATGTCTGCATTTCATGGAGGTCATTAGGATGCTCTCTGTATTATGTGATATACACTTTGATGCTCTCTGTATTGTGTAACTGTTATGCAATGTTCTCTATATTGTATGGTAGTCACTGGGATGCTCTCTTTATAGTGTGGTGGCCACTGGGTTGCTGTCTGTATTGTACTGTTGTAATTAGGATGTTCTTTGTATTGACTGATGGTCACTGGGATGTTCTCTGTATTTTATGATGGCTACTGGGATGCGCTTTGTATTATATGGCAGCCACAGTCCTGTCTTGTATGTCTTTAACTAGGACATTTTCTTTATTTTATATATAGTTAAGTAAAGGAAGCTTGGCATGACACAGTAAATACATCAAACACAGTTGCAATAATTTTTTTGTACTGCAAAACCAAGAAGTTCCTGTACAGACATTCCTCACTTAACGACCTACCTGTTTAGCGACCATTTGGACTTACGACCGGCACCCCGACTAGTTAACTGTGGCTTGCATTGATACGAAAAGACAGCCTCTGCCGTGAGAGGGGACTGTGGCTGTGGTGCGAGACACACAGGAGACCTTGCCTCCCACGAGGGAAAGGACGGACGGGATGTGGCACACTCTCGGAGGAGGTGGGGCACACATAGGCACATGTCATCCTCAGCATGGGTCCTGCTGCTTTCCGGCCACTATACGTCCTAGCTTAATGACCGATTCATTTAACGACTGAGTTGTAGGAACGGAACTCGGTCGTTAAGTGAGGAATGTCTGTACTTCTATTCCACAAGAGGCATTCATACTGTACCAATGCATGTTATATGGCAACCTTCAGTTGTCAGCCATGATCAACTCTTCGGGGTATATTTACTAAGGTGCAGGTTTTTAGAATTGGAGATGTTGCCCATAGTAACCAATAAGATTCTAGCTATTATCTTCTAGAAGGTGCTAATTTTCTATCATCTGGGGAACATTGGAAGAATTAAGCATTTTATTCCCTCAGAAGATCATCCTACACTGCTACATTAATGCATTTCTGTCCTCACAAATGACTACTGCAATTCACTCTAGTCAAAAAAATAATTGATACAAAATGCAGTAGACAGGTAGTAAAATAACCAGCCCTGTTCCTGTCACATAAGACCTGTTCTGCATTCTCTCACTGGCTGCCTATGGCAAAGCTGTTTCAATATTGACGTTTTGAAAGCAAAAGCCTTATATAATCAGTAATAAAAGCAGCTGCTGAATCCCTATACTCCCACTTGCTCATTTCAATCCACAGGTGAAGGTCTACTAACAATACAATACCTAGAATTTCCTGTACTTTAACTGGGGCTCTAGATTTTACCTTTGTGGCTCCTACTACTTGAAACTCGCTGACTCGTACAGGACGAAAGGCCTCCCCTCTAGAAATCTTCAAGACTTCATGAGTTACAGATGTCTCCTTGCTCATCTATCCTCAATACGCCATGCAGTGTGATATGCCTGGTGTGAGGAGGCATCAGGACCTGTGCAACTCTGCTAGCGTTGGGCGTCTTTTTTTCCGAAAATGCATCTAAGTCAAAATGCGATGGACTATGACGCACAAATACTGTACTGATTATGACTGATGTTTGACACTTGTATATCTGAGTGCAACTGAGACTGTAAACGGAACTTAGTGTGCATCATAGCACTTTGCATGCTGATTGAGAGACTCAGTCGCACACAGATATACAAGTGTTGCATATCAAATTAATCAGCACAGTCTCCTAGTACGTCCTTTTTGCATCGCATTGCAACTTAAACGCATTTTCAGCAAAAAAAAAGATGAAAAAAAGATGCTTAACGCTAGCAGAGTCTCACAGGACCAGGCACTGAGAAGGGCTGTTTGGGCTGGTTCGGTATGAATGACCGCCGGACTGGAACCTGGCGGTTCAAATCCCGACACCGGCAGCCCAAACAGCGCAGATCCCGATGGAGGTAAGTAAACTACCTAACCCTCCCCTCTCCCCCCTAATCCTAACCCTTCTTTAGGGGTGCCTAACCCTAATCTCCCCCCTAGTGACTAACCCTAACCTCCCCCCCCTGGAGTGACTAAACCTAACCCCCCCTCCCCGCAACCTAACCCTCCCGGGGGGGGGGTGCCTAATCCTAACCTCCCCCGGGGGTGCCTAACCCTAGCCCTTCCTTCCCCTAGCCTGACCCTAACCCTCGCATCGGGATTTGGATGCCTATCATTAATCCCCTGCCGGGATTTCACATCCCATTTTAGCAACTACAACAAAGATGAGTGAGGACACATCTGTACCTGTTTTTTCAAATGTTCCATTAACGCACATGTACAGTCAGGTGCATAAATATTGGGACATTGACAGAATTTTCATATTTTGGCCTCTATTCACCACCACAATGGTTTTTAAATGAAACAAACAAGATGTGCTTTAACTGCAGACTTTCAGATTTAATTTGAGGGTAATTACATCCAAATCAGGTGAACGGTGTAGGAATTACAACGGTTTCTATACTTTTTAAGGGGCCAAAAGTAATGGGACAAACTAAACAATCCTAAATCTAACTTTCACTTTTTAATAATTTGTTGCAAATCGTTTGCAGGCAATTGCAGTCTGAAGTCTGGAATGCATAGACATCACCAGACGCTGGGTTTCATCCCTGGTGATGCTCTGCCAGGCCTCTACTGCAAATGTCTTCAGTTCCTGCTTGTTCTTGGGGCATTTTCCCTTCAGTTTTGTCTTCATCAAGTGAAATGCATGCTCAATCGGATTCAGGTCAGGGGATTGACTTAGCCACTGCATAACGTTCCACTTTTTAGCCTTAGGCTCACCAATGGTTTACAGCTTGTGGTGAACCCTCTATATTCACTCTTGTGAAGTCTTCTCTTGATTGTTGACTTTGACACATATACATCTACCTCCTGGAGAGTGTTCTTGATTTGGCCAACTGTTGTGAAGGGGTTTTTCTTCACCAGGGAAATAATTCTTCTGTCATCCACCACTGTTGTTTTCCGTGGTCTTCCGGGTCTTTTGGTGTTGTTGAGCTCTCCTGTGCGTTCTTTCTTTTTAGGAATGTTCCAAACAGTTGATTTGGCCACACCTAATGTTTTTGCTATCTCTCTGATGGGTTTGTTTTGATTTTTCAGCCTAATGATGGCTTGCTTAACTGATAGTGACAGCTCTTTGGATCTCATATTGAGAGTCGACAGAATTCCAAATGCAAATGTCGCACCTAGAATCAACTCCAGACCTTTTACCTGCTTAATTGATAATGCAATAATGAGGGAATAGCCCACACCTGTCCATGAAATAGCTTTTGAGTTGATAGTCCCATTACTTTTGGCCCCTTAAAAAGTGGGAGGCACATATAGAAACCGTTGTAATTCCTACACAGATCACCTGATTTGGATGTTATTACCCTCAAATTAAATCTGAAAATCTGCAGTTAAAGCACATCTTGTTTGTTTCATTTCAAAGCCATTGTGGTGGTGAATAGAGGACAAAATATGAAAATTCTGTCAATGTCCCAATATTTATGCACCTGACTGTATTTTCAGAGCCGGCCCTAGGCATAGGCATTACAGGCAAATGCCTAGGGGCATCTGGAGTGCCTAGGGACATCCCGATTCCCAAGCCTAGGGCCAGCATAGGAGTGGGACAGCAGCAGCTACCAAGATCGGGGCTCAGCTCCGATCAGGCAGCCATCAGAATGAGCTTCTACACATGCGCAGAATCTCATTCTATCCAGTGATGAATTAGGGTGGGACGTTCGCATTCCCTGAAACACAGTTATAGCCACGCCTACTTACTTATGCTGCCATCCCCTGCCGGGCCAGCCGGTCTAATCAGATGTTACTATGATTCATCCACTCTTGCATGTATCCCCGGGAACAGGAAGTGAGGTGAACATATTGCTATTGGCCGAAAGAGTCACTTGGTCTCTCAGCCAGTGTAAAACAGAGCATGCTGGGAGATGTAGTTTTATTGTTCACAGCATCCAGTGAGTCAATTGTAGCTGACCTTAACAAGCATGTCCTAACAATATACAAGATGGAGATCAGTGGAGTAAGCCAACATGGTCTAGATTGTGTTTGCTGGCAATGAAATTGATTCAACAAAGGTATAATGGATCTCTGTCCTCTTTTTAATATCTATCTATATATCTCTGAGGTCACAGATAACTTCAAATTGTAAGATATCACTAAATGTCTGTACTCAGTAAATAAAAAATTAAGCATTGCTGCATTGTATGAAAGTGTCAGTGACTTGAGAGTCATTTGATATATATAAAAATCAATTTATGTACATGAAATATGTTGCATCACAATAGAATATATCAAAGTGGTTTTAAAATGTACACAATGGACAAGATGTAAATGTTATGTTTTGCATGGTTTCTTTAATACTCAAGTCTGAAGTTGAGCTGGGCCAACCCCTTTCACAGTATTTTCCCATTGCTTCTAATGCTAAATCAGACTAGTTACAGGAATGGAAGTGCTTTCTAGAATGTGGATTGCATCAGCCGCATAAGCATACAACCCCCTCAACGTATTTATACAAAAATACACCAAAACCATCTAGAATTCTTTAGTTATCCATATCATGGGGTACATAGGAATGGAAGTCCTTTGTATACTTGTACGCTGAGGGTGTTGTATCCTTTTAAGGGCGATTCAATTACTGTACATGCTTTTGTACTGCGCACATTATGGTAAGAAGTTCTGCGCTCATTTCTGCTCATACCTTCTTGGGCTGCGAGCAGAAATGAGCGACAGACACATCGCAAATACATTCAAGTGTAATTGCTTCGGCCCCTATGTGTCTGTGTGTCTTTATGTGCACTATGTATATGGAACAGTATGGGGTGTATTTTTCCTTTTTATGAGCAGCTTGTGCTTACCTCAGTAATGTTCATGCCCCAGCCCTGCTAGACTCTGTGTCCCCAGCCAAACGCATTCCTACACCTGTACTGGTATCAGGCTGGGAATAGACGCCAGAGAATACAGCTCACTTATTATGACGCAGGGTAGTATAACAGACCCTGCAACATGACCCCTTCCACCAGGTACAAAGACACCTGTGTTGAAACACCTTACTCTTCAACTACCTAGTTCAACACAGGTGGCTGCAAACACACATTAGGTGGGAAGTCAAGGAGCAGAGTATTTTGTACCTGGTGGAAAGGGTCACGTTGCAGGGTCGGGGAATGCTGTGCTGGATGAGACCAGGGGTGCTATATTGTATAGGTCGGTGGTATTTATAATGCTGTTTGGTTCCTTTTATATTTATACTGTAGTTGTACTGTAGTTGTATAATTTGTGAGTTTAACACGTGTTTCTTTAACAATAAAAAATTGGTCATGAACCAATGTGTTATTTTTTGCCATCCTTGTATAAACACAAAGCTTGGTGGTGGGATTATCTGCTAGGGGGCACCAGCCAAAATCTTGCCTAGGCACCAAATTGGTTAGGGCCGGCTCTGTATATTTTCATAATAGCAATTGTACAGTTGTCTTTTTTGTTCTCAGTTATGGGCATATTTATTAAAATATGCGGTCTGCCCATGAAAATTTAGACTCCTTATCACTGCACATCGTGGCAATAAGGATTTTTTAAATTTGAAATGTATCAATTTGAATTGCCAGGACACGGGCTCCGATAAAAGTCCATCCGGTGATCAGGAAGAAGAAAAGTGATCATATTTGCAATCACTTGCCATCTAAAGATGGTGTTAGACCATTCAGGCAAGAGCCACAACGCTTCGCTATTCAGATCTTTTAAATACCATCCCCAAAGAAAACTATGGAGATGGTGGATGGAAAGCGGGAGATACATCCAAGCTATCCTACATCTAAGGGATTCTTAATTCTGTCCCTAACTGCAGTTTCCGCATACTTTAAGGATTGAGATTAATAAATATGCTCTTTAATCTTTTATGTGTTGGTCATGTGTTTTCTATTCTTTAAATATTAAGTGGTTTGAGAGCTAACAGGAATAAAGGGAATTGGTATGTAATGCCGCCTGTCTGCAGCGGCATCCCGATGGTTGGTATCCCAACAGGGGTCGGGTAAGTATACTTACCCTCCCCCCAACCCTTCCTTTTTGTAGCCTAACCCTCCCCACCCCTCCCCGTTAGTGCCTAAACCTAAAACTCCCCTCTTCGTGCCTAAACCTAACCCTCCCCCCTTAGTGCCTAACCCTAACCCTCCCCCCCCAGGGGTGCATAACTATAACCTCCCCCCCAAAAAAACCTAAACCTGCTATGCTCCCTAAACCAACCCCCCCCCCCTCCGAGACAAAAGCTAAGGGTGCCCTGGACCCACCTCCTTCAGGCTGGCATCCTTCTGTGTTCTGTTTTTGGGATTAAGATATATTACGTCCCTTGTCGGGATTCCCCTGTCGGTATTGAGACCGGCGGAATCGCGGCCGCCGGTCTCATAACTACATCCTGAATAAAGTGCTATATAAATAAAATGATGATGATGATGATGATGATCATCATCATCATCATTATTTTTAAGTAGAGTATTGATGGAGTGGGAAATGGGTACATTGTACACAAAATAAGAAACTCTAACCGTGGGCTTGATTCAGCTTGGATCGCAATTGTAAACATCAATGCAGCCGAGCGATTTTGTTCCTGCACGCATGAAGCATAGCGTATGTGTGTGATCGCATTGCGATGGCACTTGCAAGCCAGCGAACATGCAGAAATTATTGACAGCAAGCGTTTGGGGGGGTCATAAAAACACATGTGTGTCTTACCATTTGGAAGCTGTTTAATGGGAGTCTTTAATTTAGCAAGTGTGATCATCACCTTTGCAGCACAGGAGCTCTCTACGTGTGCAGAAACTCGCAGAATTAGAGACAGGTCAGACAAGCCGCAAGTTGTCAACGGTGACCGATGTTCCCGATGTATATGCTGGTCTGCGTGTTCGGTCGCAAAAGAGAATGCAGCAGTAGGCGTCTCTATGCACGGATAAGGTTGTGGCTGTATCTGCATATATTAGCAGCTGCGTTCTGTCAGGATTCGCAGTTGCAATTACAATTGCGATCCAAGCTAAATCAGACCCTGTATGCAGGGGCGGAGAGAGGGGGGAGGAGAGCAGGTACAAATTACCCAGGCCCGGTCTTGCTGCAGGGGGCCGGGTCCGGCACCGCTCCCCCTCCCTCTTACGTCACAGCAGCCCAGCACACGCTGCTGTGTGCTGGGCTGCACTTGGAGACTGCTCGGGCTGCTAAAGCAGCAGCCGGAGCAGTGTCCTATGCCTATGGGGGGAGCGATAATGCTGATTGCGCTCCCCATTGGCTGTACAATGGGCTGAGGGGCACACAACGCCCCCCTCCCCATGCGCGCAGCTGCAAAAATGCATTTTTTTTCCAAAGAGGGCGTGGCCACGCCTCCTGCCACCTGGGCCCGGAGCGGCTGTCGGCGGCCCTGCCTGTATGTCTTAAGAAAGTTAAGAAAGTCATCATGAATCCATTAAGGACTATTGTTATTTGTTTATTCTGAGCTTGTTTTATAACAGGGAGGATTTTTTTTATTATATTTTTATACTCTCCAGTACTATTGTTTGTAATACCAAAACATGAAGTAATTTAAAAAAAAATAGCTGGACACTTTATATTTATCAGCAGAGTTAGTCATATTTTTCATTCAGATCAGTAAATACACATATATTGAGAAATAAGATTCATTTGTAAATCACAGCTATTTTCTGTTATAATAATGGTAATACTTTTCTCACCTTTCAGATCTAGATTGCTGGCCCCTGTAGAGTGCTGTGTGACTGTCCTCCCATCAATCCTCAGCGTATGTGCATTTCCTGGATCTCTGGAGACAGCTACGCTGTGCCACTGGTTATCATTCAATGGTCGCTCCGAGTTGCCTTTCATCAAGGATGGACCATTCCCAAGGTCAAAAACATAGTGTATATACCTAGAGGTTTCAAACAGATGAGTATATTTATCTTTAGAAAATAGTAGTTTGTTCACAGAGCATTTGATGTACATTGCTGCAATCCATTGCCTTCTCAAGTCACTGTGTCGGGAATTCATTGCTTATCCCAAAACTTCAATTGAGGCAGTGTTTTATTTTTAGAAGTAATACAGTTTGTGTAGCAGGATCTCTTGTGTACAGGCATTGCATACAATAAATACTGGAAACCATACATTATGTTATGTAAATTAAATAGACCTGTCATAATAAATTGAATTTCTTTTTATTTTTAAGTATGTAAAAATACTAACCCCACGTCATGTTACCTTGGACTACTCGCACATCACTTCTGACATAGCTGCTTGCTAGTTTTATTATTTGTTTTCATCATTTTTACCTTATTTTTAACATTAGTATTTTAATCAGTAAAAAGAAAGCATACTCAGTAGTTATAAAGAAGGATAGCTGCTACTGCAGCGTCATTAGCATGTAAGATGTGCTCATGGTAAATATATATATACAGTATATAGTAAAGATATGCGGTTTGGTTTTCCTGAATCCGAATTTAGGGATTCTGAGTTGAATCAAGCTCCGGCTTGGACACTTTTGGGGTTCCATGTAGAACAGAGTCCCAGCTCGGGTCTGCTGAAAGTTCCGAACTTGGATTTAAAAGGCAAATCTCAGTTTGGATTGCATGTGATTCATGTAAACAGGTGCAAAGCTAATGATATTAGCTGTCTTTATCAATTTTAAAGCAATCCAAAACCGACTCCAGACCAAAACACTTGAGTGTGGCTTGCCAAAATCAAAACCATAACATTCGAGGGTGGTTTTGCCAAAACCAAAACACGGTTATGTAGACACCAGTCAGTGGCGGGCTGGGCCGGAGGGCAGGGTGCCATGTGCCCCCCGGGCCACAGCGTCATGCACTGACAAACACACAGCCGCCGGCTCCAGCAGCTGTGTGTTTGTTGTAAGCAGCAGCCAATGAGAGTCTGTCAGACTCTCATTAGCTGCTACTGCGCCCACTGCGGGAGCCGCTCCATCTTCTGGCTCCCGCAGTGGGCAATGGGAGAGACGTCATGATGTCATATGACCTCTCTCCCATAATGCAGAGCGGCCCGGGAGGACAGACGGAGGAGCAGATGGCGGTGGCGGGAGCGGGGATTCAGGTAAGTGGTTTTTTTTATTTTGTTTTTTAAATTATGTGTGTCTACTGGGGGGGGTGTCTGGCACTACTGGGGGCACTACAAAGGGGGGACTACTACTACTCGGGGCATTGCAAGGGGGGTGGGGACTACAACTACTGGGGGCACTACAAGGGGGGGAACTACTACTGGGGGCACTACAAGTGGGGACTACTGCTGGGGGCACTACAAGGGGGAGGGGACTACTACTACTGGGGACTACTACTACTGGGGGCACTATAAGGGGACTACTACTACTACTACTACTACTGGGGGCACTACAAGGGGGGTGGGGGACTACTACTACTGGGGACTACTACTACTGGGGACACTACAAGGGGGTGGACTACTACTACTGGGGACACTACAAGGGGGGGACTACTACTGGGGGCACTACAGGGGGGGACTACTACTACTGGGGGCACTACAAGGTGGGGACTACTACTAATGGGGGCACTACAAAGGGGAGGACTACTACTACTGGGGGCACTGCAAATGGGGGGACTACTACTACTGGGGGCACTACAAAGGGGGGGGACTACTACTTCTACTGGGAGCACTACAAGGGGGGGACTACTACTGGGGGCACTACTGGAGGCCTGCATAAGGGTGTTCTCTCCTGTGGCACACGGGGGCACTGCATATGGGCACTACGACAGGGGGCTGCCCTAATCTTTATTTTTACCTTACATTATTCCCATATGGACCCGCCTCCTCCCTGGAACACTGGAGGGGGGGGCACCGTAGCACGCATATTCTTTGGACACACACGCTACTTCTCTGCCAGGGCCGCCTGCATGCATTTGCCCCCCAGGCTAAAAGTTGCCAGCCAGCCCCTGGCACCAGTGCTCTAGATTTTATGTAATGATATTTGAATTTGCATTGTAGGACTATGTTGTCCTATAACAATTGACCCCCTTTCCATTTCCATTTTAGTAGTTATTTGGTATTGTGATATTACATAGTTGTCAAAATCAGCATTACTATTTCATATTTAGTACCAGTATTAGATGTTCTGTAAGGGGGAGCCACTTATGAGAATCGTAATACACACTGTAAAAATGTAAATTGCGCATTAAAATATAAATAAAATGAGCAGCATTGCCCGCCAAGTGAATAACAAGCAACCATAGCCGACACTAGGGGTGGTCAAGCTGTGCCGCCATCCAGGACAGGCTTTAAGTGCCACAACGGGCTAGGGCTGAAAATGATTAAATGCCTATTGTGACAAGAGGAGGGGCTGTGACCAGGTCTGTGTGTGGTCCGTGCCACGTAGGCATATACACTCTAAGACTCCTACATTGTCATGCTCAAATGAGCATACAATCATAGGCTGGGTACACATTACCGATTTGAGGCAGATCGGAACGATATATCGGGCACATTGTCTAATGTGTACCCATGATTATGCGCTCCTGCATGTTGTCAGCGAGGATATCACATGTGGTGCAGTGCATATTAAATCTTCACTAAATCTTCTAATTAATTAGGCAGTATAATAACAATTGTTGCTGCTTGTGTTGAAAATTGAAATAGGAAGAGATCGAACAGTTTCTCATAGGAAAAAACACACAGACACATCTTTCTTTAAAACCTTGTAAATAAAATAAAGGTATCTCAAAATTATTTAACCCATTTAACTTCTGCATCTAAAGAGAATCTTCTTACAGAAGTAGTCTATGGTATCTATGCGTAATTCAAACAAAAAAACAAAACGAAACAGAAGAATTTAAACAAAAAGAAAATGTCAATGAACAGAGTAAAGTTGGACAGGCCTCATGTCATTTAAGCATTGTTAAGCATACAGTATCATGCTTTTTTCCTCCAGACACCCATAATTAGTACCAGCACCTAGAATACAATACAGTGCCATATATATAACGATGGAGATTACATGTATGAAGCATCACTGCTCCAGATGTCCTCTTACGGCAGCATCTACAAAGCTATCAATACAGTACAATATTAAAGTATGTAATGTACTGTAGTGTTATGCGTATGATCCATTTTCCATATCTACAGCATCTGAAGGCTAAATGACATTGAAATGAATGTGACTGACTGAGTAGCAGAGGCTTGTAAAGGACAGTTCAGATCAAAGTCAATTTCAAACAGCTTGGGGAAGAAGTTGATGATAATGACTGTTGCATCTTTACTCTGGACATCTGGTGGTAGGAAATAGTACTACATGTACAGAAAAAGTAATTAAAACAAAGTTTGGTTAAACGTGGCAATGAGATGTATTGTATTTCTTTAAAGCACCATGATGCATTTGCATGGCACAGTGGCACTCTAGTTGTCAAATTAATGTTTGATATACACTACCGTTCAAAAGTTTGGGGTCACCCAGACAATTTCGTGTTTTACATGAAAACTGACTTTTATTTATCAAATGAGTTGCAAAATGAATATAACATATAGTGAAGACATTGTGAAGGTTAGAAATAATGATTTTTATTTGAAATAATAATTTTGTCCTTCAAACTTTGCTTTCGTCAAAGAATTCTCCTTTTGCAGCAATTACAGCATTGCTGACCTTTGGCATTCTAGCTGTTAATTTGTTGAGGTAATCTGAAGAAATTTCCCCCCACCCTTCCTGAAGCACCTCCCACAAGTTGGATTGGCTTGATGGGCACTTCTTGCATACCATATGGTCAAGCTGCTCCCACAACAGCTCAATGGGGTTGAGATCTGGTGACTGCGCTGGCCACTCCATTACAGACAGAATACCAGCTACCTACTTCTTGCATAATTTGGAGGTGTGCTTTGGGTCATTGTCTTGTTGGAGGAGGAAATTGGCTCCAATCAAGTGCTGTCCACAGGGTATGGCATGGTGTTGCAAAATGGAGTGATAGCATTCCTTATTCAAAATCCATTTTACCTTGTACAAATCTCCCACTTTATAGCACCAAAGCAGCCCCAGACCATCACATTACCTCCACCATGCTTGACAGATGGCATCAGGCACTCTTCCAGCATCTTTTCACTTGTCTGCATCTCACAAATGTTCTGTGTGATCCAAACACCTCAAACTTAGATTTGTCTGTCCATAACACTTTTTTCCAATCTTCCTATGTCCAATGTCTGTATTCTTTTGCCCATATTAATCTTTTCCTTTTATTGGCCAGTCTCAGATATGGCTTTTTCTTTGCCAATCTGCATCCCGGAGTCACCTCTTCACTGTAGATGTTGACACTAGTGTTTTGCGGGCACCATTTAATAAACCTGCCAGTTGAGGACTTGTGAGGCATATATTTCTCAAACTAGATACTCTAATGTACTTGACTTCTTGCACAGTTGTGCACCGGGGCCTCCCATTTCTCTTTCTATTCAGGTTAGAGCCTGTTTGTGCTGTTCTCTGAAGTGAGTAGTACACACCGTTGTAGGAAATGTTCAGTTTCTTGGCAATTTCTCGCATGGAATAGACTTCATTTCTAAGAACAAGAACAGACTGTCGAGTTTCACATGAAAGTTCTCTTTTTCTGGCCATTTGGAGAGTATAATCGAACCCACAAATGTGATGGTCCATATACTCAACTAGCTCAGAGGAAGGCCAGTTTTAAACCTTCTCTAACAAGCAACCCCGTTTTCAGCTGTGCTAACATAATTACACAAGGGTTTTCAATGGTTTTCTAATCATCCATTAGTCTTCTAACGGGCGTAGCAAACACAATGTACCATTAGAACACTGGAGTGATGGTTGCTGGAAATGGGCCTCTATACACTTATGTAGATATTCCTTTAAAAACCAGATGTTTGCAGCTAGTATAGTCATTTACCACATTAACAATGTATAGAGTGTATTTCTGATTAATTTAAAGTTATCTTCATTGAAAAAAAACAGTGCTTTTCTTTCAAAAATAAGGATATTTCTAAGTGACCCCAAACTTTCGAACGGTAGTGTATAGGTATATATAATATCTTTGGAAGTATACACAAAAACATGCCTAAATCGCTAAAAAAACAATGTGCAATATATCACAATGAGTTATAAGGCTTGAAACTGGAAGATGTTTCTTAAGTTGTAAGGTGTTGGAAGAGCATTTACTATACAACTGCCACAGATCATAGCTGAACCCTGGAAGTATCATTATTTACTATTTTCAATGGCACCATTTGCTTGTTCTAGGCTCGTACGACAAACAAACAAACAATTTGGCCCATCTAAACCTCTATATTTATACATGCAAAATACAAAAAAACCTAAATACACAATTAAAGTAAAAGCAGTTGTGATGTAACTGAAATATTTCTATGTTCTTTTGATCCATATTTATGTTTTCTATAACTCTTGAATTTATGGGACATTGTGGCTGCCTTTATTTCAAACTAGCAGAAGTACCGAGCGGTGCCCGGGTTTAAATCTTCAAGTTATTAAGTTTTATTATGTGATGTTGTCCAAACCATTCAGTGAAAGGCCCAGAACAGGCTCCCTAGGTCAAAGTTCAGTCTGGCGTACTCTGCAGTGAGGTCCGACCAGGACCTCCACCCCTTAGTTTGTCTTCTGGGATCCAGTGTCACCACTCTGTGAAGTTTTCGTCCAAATTCATCTAGTGGAAGGCTCAGAATAGGCTCCCCAGGTCAAAGTTCTGCCCAGGGTACACCAACTGGAGGTCCGCCGGGACCCTAAACCCCCTAAAACCTGGCCAAGATCCAACTTGACCACCTCGCATTGGTTTCATCCCAATTTGTGCAGGGGGGTATCTTCAAGTTATTACATTTTATCATGTGATGTCATCCAAATCCATTCAGTGAAAGTTTTGCCCGAAGCACTCCGCCGTGAGGCCTGACCGGGACCCTAACCACTCCATTAGACATCCCAGTCCAATTGTCACCCCTCTGTGAAGTTTTCATCCAAATCCATCCAGTGGAAGGCCCAGAACAGACACCCCAGGTCAAAGTTCAGCACAGAGTACACCAACGGGAGGTCTTACCGGGATCTCAACCCCCTAGTATGTCTTTTGGGATTCACTTTCGCCACTCTGTGAAGTTTTCATCCAAATCCATCCAGTGGAAGGCTCAGAACAGGCTCCCCGTGTCAAAGTACTGATCAGCATACATCAACGGAAAGGTCCGACCAGTACCCTAAACCCCCTAAATTCTGGCCAGGATACAACTGGACCACCTCGCATTGGTTTCATCCCAATCGGTGCAGGGTTGTCCGAATGCGTAACCGGGCAGACAAACCAACAAACAAACAAACAATGAATTTTATATATAAAATAATAAGTATTTGCTTTAGGTCCATTTGCTTGGTTAAATTGTCTTCACAAGTTCATGATGCCTTCAAATATGCCTAGTTTCTATCCCTGATAGATTCATAACATATTTGCATGTATCCTCTGGGAGTCTATAATTTATTCAATTTTAAATACATGTATTTTTCCTACATATAGATAAATGAGACACCATTTAGATTTGAATGTAAATATACTTGTAGAGCATACATTTCCATACTGCACATGACTACATTTGTCCAAGGTAGGCATGCATCAGTTCAGCTCAGTAAGTGGAGCAAGCTCACTCTAGATGTGACCTATAAGCTGGGTACACACTTTTCAGATCACTCTGCAGATACGATAAACCTTCTGATCTATTTGTAGCTCAATGAGTTCTTTCTTCAAGGGGACTGGGAGGTCGGATATAGCAATTTTTAATCAGGGCCTTCTGATTTGACCTCCTGTTCCGACCATTGCAGGTGCATTTGAAGCCATTTATTGGCTACCCCTCCTTCATACACACCTTTGCAATTATTGGGCCAACCCGCCAATATTATCTGATCAGACCAATAATTGCATGGGTGTGTACCCAGCTTTAAACACATCTCCAGATGCTTGCCTCATGAGGTGCATCTCTTCATGGAACTGGTACTTTGATGAAGATGACAACAAAAATGGCCGCCTCTGGGCATAGGTATAGTGGTGTCACAAGGTGGGTGCGGACTGCACCCGGGTGTCACCCGCCGACTCCTCCTTAGTGACAGGAGCCGGGTGTTGCATTGTAGCATTATGTGCAGCACTCGGCTCCTGACACAGTGAGGGAGCTGGCACTACAAACAGATTGGTCCCCGGGGACAGTCCACATTTCCCAGACCCCCGGAGTGACAAAAACAGGGGTTCGGGCCGCAAGGCCACGCCCCTACCAGCGAGGCCTTGCCCCACCCACGAGATCACGCTCCCTTTTTGCCAGCGTGAGGTTTTGCTGCATGCACTATAAGCCCGCCCACCCCTACCCATACAAGGTGTCACAAGAGGTAGGGATGCCACTGCATAGGTGATGTAGGCACTCGACTAGGGTGACCTAGCTCTAGAGGATGCTTCTAGGATTACTAAAATCTGGGATTACTCCGGACAGTCTGGAAATCCACCTGAATCCTGTTGGGTGGTGATACATGTCCAGGAATCTGTACACTGTCCACGGCGTGTCTGAGAATGTGACTCTGGTGTGGTCAACAGTTGCAGACCGGATAGTGGGCCTGATTCAGAGCCGGACGCTCAGACCAGAGCGCTCGCTCTGAATCAGGGCCCTCCTCCCTCAACTTGGAGCGGCCTCATGGACGACCATCGTGCTTACGACGAGACCCTACGGTAGGGTCTCGGTGACCGCAATCCCTGGAGTGATTTTGGCCCAAATCACTCCCACTGACATCACTACTGATGTCAGTGGGGCCGGACTCAGACGGTAGGCGTTCCCATGGGAACGCCTCCGTCTGGCAGCCACTCCCCTGGCACGCCTACCAAAGGGGGCGTGCTGTCACTCACCATCGACAGCACGTCCCCTTTGGTGCGAGACCCATAACGACGGCTTGGCCATCGTTATTCGGGTCTCGCGCATGCGCACGATGGAGCTCCCTCCGTCGTGCGCATGCGCAATTCGGCACCATCGACCCGCTTGCGAGCGTCCTGTGTGTGTGGACTGTCAGCAATCATAATTTAGATAATTAAACAGTGTGCAAAAGAAAAGGAATGTGCTTAATTAGCAATGTGTGCTCCAGTTGCAAATTATCCCCTCTCATAGATTTACCAAATACCTACATGGTTTTATTTGAGACAGATAGATCCAATTTAATTATTGAATTATTTTCATTAGTCAAAAAAAAACCAACCCATAAATCACAGTTTCTTGGAGACAGAGTGAGCATTGCAGAGCCACATTGCTGACTTTATTATAGATATTACTGGATTACATCTTAGAAACTATTACGTTCTGTTAATGTATAGGTGGTAATAAATAAATGGTAATAAATAAGTGGCAGGGAAGAAATAAGGTATTGAACTGAGTGAAAACAGGAGCTGACTAAATACTCTCCAGTATGCTAAATATTGAGCAGACAATGGTAAGAGCCTGAGGCACCTAGTAACAGAGGTACTGACAGGAGTCAGTGTGAATAATACAGGGAAGATGTAATTATAATGTGGAGGAGTATGACATACAGTTGGGCAGTGGTTCCCAAAAATTTTTGAACTGCGGCGCCCTAGAGTATCAGAATTGTTTTCATGGCACCCATAAGCCAAACGTTTGTAATTGAGAAATTCAGGGGGAAAAAAAATGTAAAGTAGTAAAGTGAAGTGAATTGTGCTACCTGTCATCCTTTAGTTTAGTTATGTGGTAGAGGACAGGTTTGCGCTTCTGTTTGTCCACATATTTACATTACAATGACCATAATTAATTTGATTTGGTACTGGACCACCAACCTAAAGCACCCCTGCAAGTGTCCCAAGGCACCCCAGGGTGACACGGCACACAGTCTGGGAACCACTGCAGTAGGGCCTGACGTAGAGATGTAGGCAGAACAAGCTTTTTTTTGCTATTGCGCATGCGTCAAAGTTGCACTGCGAGCACTGCGATTGTCTTGCAATTCCACATGCACAGAGAATCCATTTGCAAAGTGAGTGACATGTAATCAGCATTTGGGGGAGGTAGTGGGGTTGGTTAGAAAAGCAAAGGTGTGTTTTACCGTTTAAATGCCGTTACATGGGCATGCATAAATCAGCCATTGTGATTACATACGCAGCATGAGAGCTTACTGCGTGTCAGGACTCAGGAGATTCTGAGATAGGTCAGACCTCCTGCAAGGGCTGCATGGCTGGTCAGTGTGCGGCAATGTTACCATAATGTACGCTGGCCTGGTACGCAAAGCCGGGCAGCAGTGGACATTCCTATTCTCAGGTAAACTTTGGAACTATTAGCACATGTTTGCAGCTGTGATCACATTAGCATACATCTATGAATCAGGCCCATAAGCAGAATCTCACATGTAATGGAAATACATCTCCAGTCAGTTTTCAGTTACAGCGGTGAAATAATAAAAGTAGGGAATATTTTGAAAAATTAGGGCAATTTAACTTTTAAATGTAATAGAGTAACAATGTAGTAAAAATTAGGATATTGTTTGTATTTGCCTTTTCTTTTTAATTTAAGGATATTATTCATACATGCCCACCCTCCCGGTTTTCGCAGGAGGCTCCCGATTTTCAGGTAACCCCACGCACCCCCCGGAAGGGCAGGCATTTCTCCCGCATTCTGCCCACTTCCTAGTGAAGTGTACAGAATGGGGAGAATTTCCGTGGCGATCTCAGGTCCCTGAGTAGGGGCGGGGCTTAATGACGCAATTCTACATGAATCATGTAATTTAGCCCCACCCCCTATTTAAATTTAGGTCAATCGCACCAATTTGCCACTAAGGGGGTGGGGCTTAATGACATGACCCATCAGGCCCTGTCCCCGTCACGGCCCATCTGCTTGTCCTCCCCAGGCTTCTCCCGGGGAGGACAATCAAAAGGTAGGCAAGTATTATTTCATTTTAAGGATATTATTTATTTTTAAGGATATTATAATTCATGCAGAGAATGTAGCTTTTAACAACAGACATGGGGCTAAAGCAGAGCTGGTGTAATTTTAGACTGAAAAAGTTTCATGTATTTCTGCCCATATGCAGAACTGCAGATGTGTACTTGTTGGCAACAGTAGCATATGTGTCTGGTTTACACCAAGCACACATTACAGACGCTTACATCCCACTTTATTACACCATCCATTTTATGTGCAACAAATGCATCAATGCAAAGACCTCTCTAATACACCGGAAACATGTTGCATTAGCTTTTGCTTATACGTGCTCACAATAATCTATGTTGGAGCAAAAGTCAATGACAACAGAGAGTTTGCAACAGACAATCACAAGCATTTGGCTAATACTGTCTATGTGCATCCGCTATTTGATTTGTCCATGACCAACTACAAATAATACTGTTTTCCTTTGTATATGCTTCTTTTTCCCAATCTGAATCAGTTTGCACTTGTAGAAACACACCCGTACTGTACAATTAGAACGTCCCCATTTCTCCCATGAAGGCAGAGGCCGGCACAAGTCTCAGTATCAGACAGATCTGTACAGTTCTGGGCATTCATACAAGATACATGCTACTCCAACTATCTGACAGTAGTTCTCACTCTGCATTAGTCCCTTTTGCTTTGTCCACAATGACTTTTCTGAGTGTGCGGATGGAATGGGAGAAATACCTATTACCCGTGGTGGTTCCTACCTTTTTATTATAGGGGTGCTGGCCAAGCTGCAGTTCACTGTCCAGTCTCTATCCATTGCATATGCGCAAAAAGATAACAGCGGACAAAATAGAATCAAAATCTGCACATGTGCATAAAAAAAACAACTTCTAGGGACTGCATAGGCTGCATCCCCTAGAAGCCAAATAAGGCTGCCATAATAAAAGCAGAAGTGGCTACCCATTGTAAGCACTTTCTGCTGATTGCAGTCCAGACTGGAAGTCCTAGGAGAGAAAGAACAGCCCGCTGGGACTGCATGTCTGATATGCGATTAGCAGGAAGCTCTGCCACTGCTACTGCTAATTCACATACTGGGGGCTCACAGGGGGTTATAGTTTGTGCTGGAGAGGTTGCAGCCCTGACACCTCTAGGTAAAATCCGCCACTGGCTATTAGTATATTTTTTGACTGTATGGAGCAAAGCCATGCCAACATTGGCAGAACATATAAACTCCACACATTTCCTTAATTGAAATCAATCTAATGACACAAGCACTGTGAGGCAGCAGTGTTAAGCACCATATCACCATGCTGCCACAGCTATGGTTGACTGGGCAAATCCCTGAAGACCTGATAGTATTGTGGGCCAAATTACTAATTTGGCACAACATACAACTAAGGTCCTGTCTTTTGCAGAGGTAGCTTTGCTTGCCATCCTGCATTTCTCTGTTGCTTACACATGCAGGATGGAACAGTAACATTGCTGGGCATTGACACCTTTCCCTATCATGCATACAAGTGACATGCCAGTAGTCTTGTTACAGGTGAGTCTGATAGAGCACATGATGACATGATTTTTTTAACTGGCTACTTCCATTTTGTGGCATCAGCTGTCTGCATGCACAGGTCAACTTACTTGGGGTTTCGGTTTAGCAAGAGCTATTCATTTATTTAAAACTAGCTGGGATACCAGGCGTTGCAAAGGTTGAATAATGGACCTTGAAGTCCATCTGCAGCCTTCATTTTTTACATTGTCCTCGCCTATAACTCCATTCCATTGACCCTGAAAAGGACCCCACTGTTTGCTAACATGGTTTTATCCCTGATAAGTACTTAGACACTGTTAGCTCAACACTGAAGTTGTATAAGCAATGTTGCTGCAATACCTGAGAAGGCAACTGCAATTACAATGTGCTTTTGGCTACCAACTTTGGCCAAGATTAGATTTAGGAGGAATGTTTTTCCTGTTCCCACTGGAGCATCTAGAATGACAAACCAGTTTTTCTTTTTATTATAGAACTAATTCTGTTATATGCATCTTTTTGATCTGACATCAGCCTGGGCTCATTCCCTGTCACAAATCTTTGCAACTGTTCAACAGTATAGCTTGTTTCTCGTAAGCTGTCTTTACTAAGACTGGAAGGGCTAAATTTACTAATATGGTTCTATTAAGAAGTTATGTTGCCAATAGCAACCTATCAGATTCAAGGTATTATCTTCTAGAACAGGGATGGGGATCCTCAGGCCCGGGGGCTGTATAAGGCCCTCGGAATCATTTGGTCTGGCCCTCTGAGCTTTTTTATTGCTAGCCTCATTTGGCTAGCAGGGAGCCTAGAATTCTGCAGCCAAAATCTATGCAACAGTGCTGCCTGGAGTGTTCTTAGGACGCTTCAGACGGTCACACCGCTGCCCTTACAGCTCCCCGGAGTATCCTCAGGATGCTCCGTGCATAGTTGTATTCACCGCCAATTATGGTCCCACCCTGTGTTTCATCAAGCGGAGGGGGCGAGACCTGCACCGGCCCGCGAATAATGTTATGTATATCAAAATGGCCCTTGGCAGAATAAAGGTTCTCCACCCCTGTTCTAGAAGGTGCTAGGTGAATGAGAAGTAGAATCTGATTGGTTGTTATGGGCAACATCACTTCTTAATAAAACTCCCATCTTAGTAAATTTACCCCAAAGTGTTACTTCTGTCAGGAGTTGGAAGCCCTGGGTGATGGAGACTCTTGCCTGCCATCTGTTGAATTTTACCTACAAGCAGATGAGCGCTTGATTGAACATTACCTTAGTTCAGAATTGTCTCATCTTGCTTCATAATGAATGTCTTCACTCATATTTTCTTTAAAGTCAAGTCTGGGTTGACTTAGTTACTGTCAGTGCATGTGCAGTGTGACAGTTAATCCTCTGACTCAATGCTCTTCTGTTGGAGCTCATCCTGCCCCTCACTGGTACATATCAGTCTGTGCCTTTAGATCAGTGCAGTTTTAGGCACTGGAAGATAAGTAAACTTGCTTAAACAAAATTTTTAAATCAGAGACTCCATGGCCTACTTGGTGGGCACCATGTAGACTTCCATGGCCCTGACATAATTTAAACATAGCCAGGGGGCGTGGCCTAGCAGCCGAGCTGAGCAGAAGTGTGTGGCCTGGGCTCCTGTCTGGTGTCTGCAGCAAACCTTTTTTTTTGGCCTCCTCCTCAGTACACAGAGCCTCTTATTGTTCTGGGGCTCATGCATTGGTGCCTGCTCGTTTTGGGGACCTCTAGCACAGAGTCCGGGGTCATGTCCTGCCTCCCCACAACCTGCGGCCTGTCCGGGTAGGAGAAGCCGCGGCCTCCGTTTGTTACCTGCTCTGGAGCGGAACCCATGTCCTCACGTGACCGGCGCTTGCCCCCGGATGTGGTGCCCGATCACTGGCTGCAGTTCCTCCTGGGTCCCTGACGCGGCTCTCTTCTCCTCCCGCTGGCGCTGATGGTCTCCCAAGGATCTGTCCCCGGCCGGAGCTGCCGCTCGCCTGTGCCCACGTGACCTCCTCTCCTTGCTGGCGGACACCGCAGCTAGACACCAGCCTTCAGCCCTTCATGTGCCCTGTGAGGAGACAATCCCCGTTGGCCAGACAGGTCTCTTCAGCACCACTACTCCACTCTGCTGACAACCTTGCAGAAGCACCAATTCAGGGTAAGAGCTGGCAGCCATTTCTCATTGCCTCTCCCTGGGCTGGATGTGGGTCTCTACTCTGTACACTTCTTTCTACCTAACCTAAGCCTCTGTCCTCGGGACTGCCTCTGACTCCCAATACAGCTCCTGCACTGGTATATCCTCTAATTTGCTGGACTTTGTTCCCTACATCTCTACTGCTCTCTTTATTGCTCATAACCCAGGATCTCTCAATCCGTTATTGGCTCCTACTGAGAGATTGATATACAGTCTACCTTCCCGCCCTGACGGTTGCAACATGTACTAACTGAAGCCTCACCCCCTCCCACCCCTAATTAGTACACGTGGAGTTCTATATGTGCCTCCCACTTTTTAAGGGGCCAAAAGTAATGGGACAAACTAAACAATCCTAAATCTAACTTTCACTTTTTAATACTTTGTTGCAAATCCTTTGCAGGCAATTACAGCCTGAAGTCTGGAACGCATAGACATCACCAGACACTGGGTTTCATCCCTGGTGATGCTCTGCCAGGCCTCTACTGCAAATGTCTTCAGTTCCTGCTTGTTCTTGGGGCATTTTCCCTTCAATTTTGTCTTCATCAAGTGAAATGCATGCTCAATCGGATTCAGGTCAGGGGATTGACTTGGCCATTGCATAACATTCCACTTTTTAGCCTTAAAAAACTCTTTGGTTGCTTTTGCAGTATGCTTCGGGTCATTGTCCATCTGCACTGTGAAGCGCCGTCCAATGAGTTCTGAAGCATTTGACTGAATATGAGCATATAATATTGCCCGAAACACTTCAGAATTTATTCTGCTGCTTTTGTCAGCAGTCACATCATCAATAAATACAAGGGAACCAGTTTCATTGGCAGCCATACATGCCCACGCCATGACACTACCACCACCATGCTTCACTGATGAGGTGGTATGTTTTGGATCATGAGCAGTTCCTTTCCTTCTCCATACTCTTCTCTTCCCATCACTCTGGTGCAAGTTGATCTTTGTCTCATCTGCCCATAGGATGTTGTTCCAGAACTGTAATGGCTTTTTTAGATGTTGTTTGGCAAACTCTAATCTGGTCTTCCAGTTTTTGTGGCTCACCAATGTTTTACATCTTGTGGTGAACCCTCTATATTCACTCTTGTGAAGTCTTCTATTGATTGTTGACTATGACACATATACACCTACATCCTAGAGAGTGTTTTTGATTTGGCCAACTGTTGTGAAGGGGTTTTTCTTCACCAGGGAAATAATTCTTCTGTCATCCACCACAGTTGTTTTCCGTGGTCTTCCGGGTCTTTTGGTGTTGCTGAGCTCTTCGGTGCGTTCTTTCTTTTTAAGAATGTTCCAAACAGTTTATTTGGCCACACCTAATGTTTTTGTTATCTCTCTGATGGGTTTGTTTTGATTTTTGAGCCTAATGATAGTTTGCTTCACTGATAGTGACAGCTCTTTGGATCTCAATTTGAGAGTCGACAGCAATTGATTCCAAATGCAAATGTCACACCTAGAATCAACTCCAGATCTTTTACCTGCTTAATTGATAATGAAATAATGAGGGAATAGCCCACACCTGTCCATGAAATAGCTTTTGAGTTGCTTGTCCCATTACTTTTGGCCCCTTAAAAAGTGGGAGGCACATATAGAAACCGTTGTAATTCCTACACCGTTCACCTGATTTGGATGCAATTACCCTCAAATTAAATCTGAAAGTCTGCAGTTAAAGCATATCTTGTTTGTTTCATTTCAAAGCCATTGTGGTGGTGAATAGAGGCCAAAATATAAAATTCTGTCAATGTCCCAATATTTATGCACCTGACTGTATATATACTGTATATTCTTTTACCCTTTTTATATACCATACCTCACGAAACCTAAATCTCTGTCTGGCGCTAAAGATATCGCGCCAAATTCAACTACTGTCCATTTTAACTCAGAATTGGAGGAAGATGACCTTTCTCCCATTACTCACAAATACTTTCTTATACTGTTCAAAGAACTCAAAGATGTGAAAAAGTCTGTTCAGGCTCTTCATACCATGCAAGCAGAAATTTCCGCCATTGGTTCCAGAACAGACCAACTAGAACATAGAGTTGAGAAGGTGGTTACATTCCAACAATCTTATGATGCCAACCTCACACAGCTACGCAAAGATGTTGCTCAGCTTCAAGACGGCCAAGAAGACCAAGATAACAGGGCCCGACGTAACAACATCCGCATCAGAGGTATCCCTGAAGATGTCGAACTTCCCCACCTTCAGCTCTATCTCAAAGGCCTGTTCATGCAACTTTCTCCCTCTACTCCGAAGATCATCTGCTCCTAGACCGAGCCCATCGCGCGCTGAAATGGCTGCATTCCTTTACAGCGAAGGAGACTATAATGAGTGAGGTCCGCAATCTCCCTTCGGTCACCTTTAGGGATGTTACTCTCCAGATCTTCCAGGATGTTTCCACTTTGACTCTTGCTAAATGTAGGGACTGTACCCTGCTTTGTCACCATCACATAAGATACCATTGGGGTTACCCCTTTCGCATTCTAATATGGCACCAGAACCAGCTACATGTGGCTCGGTCTCTCCTTGAAGCCCAATCTCTTCTTACAACCCTGAGTATATTTCGAAGAACTTGTCCCTACATCCTCTGCCCCCTCCCCCAAAGGTCTCGCCAGACGACTCGACGCCCACTTCCACCAGAATGGTCTACTGTTCCTGCGTATTCCAAGTCTTCCACTCTGATCCCTGAGACCCTCTAAAAGGTTTACTGTTATGTTGTTTTTGTGGTTTCATGGTGGGGCCCCTCCACTTATGAGGACACCCCCCATTATGAATACTTTATACTATAGTCTCACTATTTATATTTGGAATTCATTTAGCCTATTTTTGATATATTTACAGAGGTTTATGTAATTATGCTTTGGTGAAGCTCCATTATAATGATTATAAGATATATCGATTCTATACACATTCATGTTTTAACTGTTTGCTTATTACAGCTTTATTGAGACTCTGTTGAACTGTTTGTATGTATATGTCCATAAATATACAAATCCTGTCTAATAGTTTGTATTTAGATTTTGTCTGGGAAGATTTATCCCTCAATTTATTGCCATTCCTTGTTTATTATTTTTTATTTTTCTGTTTCTATTGTATTTCCCTTACCCATTTATATGTTCCCCTCCTTATAGTGTTTTCCTATTTTGCACAACATTGGCTCACCTATATTTTCTCCTATTTCTTGTGGCCTCCTTCCCTTTTTTGTTTCTTTTATTTTCTCTCCCTATACTACACCTGTACGATACTACACTTTTTTCTTCTTGAATTCTTACTATATTTAGGGCTTGTGGGCCCTTTTTTTTTCTATGACATCACTATGGATATGCGGCCCACTTCTGCTGCGCCCCTACAGGGTCTTGTACCCAATTGCTGACCAATGTGCTTTATTAGTGCATGTTCCCCTCCCCCCTGTCAGCACATTTGGCCGACCTACCTTCCTTATCCCTCACCGGTTTCCATTCTTTCTCAAACAGGACAATCCTCTCCTTTCTACTTTTGCTTACCTATCTATTTTCAATTGTTTTTTCTTTCTAGCTTTCCTCTCAACCATCGCGCAAGGGTCTTAAGGTACTCTGCATCAATGTGAAAGGCTTCCCCAAAAACGTAGCAAACTCTTTACCACCCTTAATTTATACAAAGGAGACTTAGTATTCCTCCAAGAAACCCACTTTTTGTGAAATCTCCACCCAGAACTTTGCTCTAAAACCTATCCCACCACCTATCACGCCTGCGACTCTAGGCATAAAACACAGGGTGTTGCTATTCTCTTTGCCTGCCATCTCACTTTTGATATGATCGACTCTTATAAAGATGAGGAGGGCCGCTTCCTTATTCTTGTGGGTACTCTTTACAATACTCTCTGTACCATTGTCAACATATATGCCCCTAACCAAGCCCAGCCTGCTTTTTTTACTAGACCAGATACCCTTCTCTCTCATAAACAGCAGGGCTCCCTTATTGTATCTGGTGATTTTAATGCAGTACTGAACCTCTCACTAGATAGATCTACCTTGGGGGCCACTGACTAAAACACTGCGGATCTCCGTAACTCCAAGGCACTGCTTGATCTCATGAAGTCCCAGCTTCTCTATGATTCCTGGCGGGTTCGAGAGCCCCTTACTCGGCACTATACCTGCTCAGCCATGACCTAGCCCTCCGGCTTGGGGATGTTAAAGTCCATCCTTTGATATGGTCTAATCACGCTCCTGTTTCAGCTGACCTCTCCTTTATCACTAAACGTCCTCGTCCAACGACATGACGTTTAAATTATGCTATTTTTCATTCTCGCGATACGATCACCAGTCTCAATACCCTTCTTATGGATTATTTTCAATTAAATGCTCTCCCAGGCACTTCTCCCTCCACTCTCGGGTTAGCCCATAAAGCTGTGTTACGTGGACATCTGATTAGTATAGCATCCAAAACTAAAAAGGATTTTCTAACTCGAACTAACTCCCTCTCCATCCGCCTCCAACAACTGGATTCACAACATAAACAGTTCTCTAGCCCTTCCCTTCAACAAGAACTACTCGCTGTTCAACATTCTCTCTCCCTTAGAAATATCCTCATATATAAAAATTCCAAAAATCACCTTCTTAACGACCCGGCAGCTATTTGTTCTGAATTCTAGAGCTTCTACAGTAACCTGTACAACCTGCACTCTGCCTCATCCCCTACTTCCGTCCCACCTACTGCGATGGCAATTCAAGAATTTCTTTCCGCTGCCAATATTCCTCAGTTGTCTCATAATGTGAACCGGGGTTTGACTGAGGAGATCTCGGAGGAGGAAATCATAATTTTCATTAAACAGCAGAAGTCCGGCAAGTCCCCTGGACCTGACGGCTTTACAGCTGCATACTATAAAAAATTTATGGAACACCTGGTTCCCCACCTGCACTCCCTTTTTAATGCTGTTCTACAGGGGGTTCCTTCCCTACAGATATGGTAGGAGCCAGGATCATTGCCTAAGGAGGGTAAGGACCCGCACAATTGTGCTAGTTATATGCCTATCTCCCTTCTCAACCTAGATGTTAAAATATATGCTAAAAATTTAGCCAATAGAATTAACCAGGTCCTTCCCTCCTTGGTCCATTATGATCAGGTCGGCTTTGTACGGGGAAGTCAAGCTCAGGATACCCGTAGGACCATAGACTTAATCCATACCATAAATTCCAGCTGTTGTCCTTTCTCTCGATGCTGAAAAAGTATTTGATAGGATCTCCTGGACCTTTATGTCCCAAACCCTACGATCATTTGGGATATCGGGAGACTTCCTGACTGGTGTCATGGCCCTCTATTCCACTCCCTCTGCTACTGTTTCCATCAACGGCATCCCTTTCCTCATCTCAAATGGCACCAGCAAGGGCTGCCCTCTGTCCCCTTTGATCTTAGCCCTAGTGATAGAACCTCTGACCTCCCTTGTCTGACTAAACCCTAGCATTCATGGAATGCAGGTTGGGAATTCATCTTCCAAAATCGCCCTTTTTGGCGACGACATTTTACTTACCCTTACTAAACCCCGGATATCTTTACCCAATCTTTACAATTTATTAGACCACTATGGTGCGCTCTCCGTGTACAAAATCAATTTTTCAAAATCTGAGGCCATGCTCCTCCATATCCCTCATCAGGACGCGGAGGCCCTTAAATCCTCCTACAGCTTTAAATGGCAACATTTCCTATGTTGTCAGTTAAAGCTGTAGGAGGATTTAAGGGCCTCAGCGTCCTGATGGAGGATATGGAGGAGCATGGCCTCAGATTTTGTAAAATTGATTTTAAATACCTTGTGGTCTTCCTGACATCCCGTTATGATCTTTTATATCAGGAAAATTTTCCCCAGCTTTTTACGAAACGACAAGCGGATCTAACTTCTTGGAAATGGCTTATACTCTTGTGGCTGGTCAGGATCATCACAGTCAAAATTACTATTTTCCCTAAATGGCTGTACCTTTTCCAGACCCTCCCAGTAGCAGTTCCCCTTACCCTCCTTCAAAACCTTCAGAAATCTATCAACCATTTTATATGGTATGGTAAGCCCCCTCGGCTATCTTCATCCATCCTTACAAAACCTATTTCCAAAGGGGGTAGAAGTCTCCCGGATTTTAAGCTCTACCTATCTAGCTTCACATTTTTCCCAAATTGTTTCCTCTTACTCCCCCCAAGGAACTTCCTCCTGGCTCAATATTGAATCCAGGTATATTAATTCCTCAGACCTATCTTCCCTATGGGGCTTACAAAAGAAACACCGTCCTCCTCCCTCTAATCTTCCTCCAACACTTAAATTTCTCCTACACATATGGGTCTTATACTCACTTAAATTTGATATTATCACTTCTATATCTCCTCTTAGCCCCATATGGTGTAACCCCAATTTCCCCCAAGGTTTACATATGGCCCGCACGAAATCGTGGATAACAGCATCCCTTAAATTTCCTGCTGATTTTTGTTCAAAAGGGGTCTGGCTCTCTCTCTCAGACCTACAACTGCAATGTCCAACCCAATCCCTAAATCCCTTTGAATATTTCCAAATACGACATTTTTTAGGCTCCCTTTTCCGCGACCTCACTCCTTTTGAATGACTTTGTAAATATTGCTCCATGTCTAAGGGGATGATCTCTCATCTATACAGCATCCTCATTGATGCTGCTCTGCCTACTACTAATTCCCATGAATCCTCCTGGGAGATGGATCTTGGCCCTCCACCTGACTAAGAGGCTTGGGATGACATGAGACTGGCAATTGCTAACACCTCTATCTCTACCAGCCTTAAAGAAACTTCTTACAAATTGTATTACCGTTGGTACTATACCCCAGTATGGCTCTCCCAAATGTTCCCTTTTGCTTCACCCCTTTGTTGGAGAGACTGTGGCCTCCGAGGTACCCTATCCCATATCTGATGGACCTGCCCGGCTCTTGAACCTTTCTGGACCTCGGTTCATGCTCTTCTGAATACTGTCTTTGGAGACCCGATTCTGAAAGACCCATGGACCTTCTTTTCAAGTTACCCCCCTCCTGATCTCAGCAACAGCTCTGTTAAATTGTTGTCCAACATTTTAGTTGCCACTAGAAGTTTGATTGCTCGTAACTGGAAAAACTCTGTTCCATCAACCCTCTCTGCCCTAAAATCACAAACCTGGCATAGAGCAGAAATGGAAAACATTATCTACTATCTTCATGATAGAGGCCATATGTTTTCTCAGGTTTGGGCTCAGTGGCTCTCATACAATAGCACTTCGCCACCTCTGCTCCTGCGCTCGCTACCCATATGTGATCATGCGCGATGGCTGAGTCTGCTCCTCCCAATCCGACTCCTCTGTGACAACCCCCCCTAATTAATTAATTAACTGAATACTTTTCCCTCCTGGACTCCAAATGGCACATTTTTTTCCTTATAATGCTTTTTATCTATCATTTGGTACTCTCTATGATATCTTGCTTCCCTTGGTAGTCCTTTTCCAACACCCTTCCACCCCCTTTACTGACCAGCCCCCCCCCCTCATATACTTATTTCATAAAAAAAAAATGGCCCATCTGTACTGTTTATTATATTTGTTTTCCATGTTTTTTCTCTGTGAGCTTTCTAAATAAAGAATGAAAAAAAAAAAAACATAGCCAAAAACCTAATCCTGGTCAATCTACACCAACATGCCAAATTTGGTGGAGCTAGGTACAAAGCTCTGGCCATACATAAAGGACAAACAGACAGACACACGCACACACTTTCTTGTTTATTATAAAGATGTGGTGAATTGCGGACTATTTTCATCAGAATGGTTATTTTGCATTTGTTCTATCCAGGTCAACAATACAACTGCAAATTTTAAATATGTAGCAACCAGCTTGACAACGCACCACAGCCAGCTGAATTAATGATCTAATAAGTGTTGCTATGACAGTGTTATCAGTGTAATTTCCCAGGCTGACCAGAGCACATAAAGAGCATTGTCAAGCAAAACTCTTAATTCACACTAAAGCACTGTGCATTACTTAAGCTGGCCACACATCTAAATATTATCTGTCCAACCAGCCAACTAGTTGATTGGTTGGAATGAAAATCTGGTAAGGTATGGAAGCAAATGACAATCAGCAATTTACTCCCAAACGCCGGAAAATGGACCAAAACTGTTGTTTGAACAAATAGTTTAGATCAAACATTTAACAAACTTGTCTGATCGACCATTTTCATCTGTTTTCTGGCATTTAGGAGCAAATTGCTGATCATCAGTTACTCCCATACGTTACCAGATTTTCATTCCAACCAATCAACAAGTTGGCTGGTTGGATGTAAGTTGGTCTAGTGTGTGGCCAGCTTTACTGTAAATGTAATAACTAATGTTGTCCCTATTTCTTATTCTTCTTTCTTACAGAACTGTGTAAATAATTGTACCAGACACATTCTTTTGCAAAATACAGTAGCTGAAAAGCTATAATTAATGGTAGTCTATGGGTTTCATATTATAGAGTACCACTATAGAAAATATAATAGCACCTTCTGTGAAAAAGCATTTACATAATTATTCTTACTATAAATTGCCAATATTGCTGGCACTTGGATCAGATATTTATTCAATATGAGAAAAAATGCATGAACAGCTCTTAAAAGGGATTCATACAGACTTCTGGTGTCTGTGCAGCTAGTATGGATACATTTTCTCTGTGAGTCAGTGGCCGCATCGCCTCATAAGCAACCATTGTGGTTGTAAAGTCTTCTACCGCACTGTAACAGCTTTTGCTGTACCTAGAAGAAGTGGAGTATCTTGTTATCCCTGGAAGACTGCTCTATTCAGCGAGGATGTGAGTGACCGCCATTGCCTGCTGCATTGGCAGGAATTCAACAGAGCAGGAATTGAGCCTGATTGCTGTCCAACATCTCTCTGCCCATTTTGGCTGCACTCTTATCCTGTGTTTTAGCCTTGGCTGAAGGGTCATCCATATAGGTGCATCTTCGACAGACTGGGATCGAGGATGGTCACTCAAGGATGGTCACTTTGCCCAGTTCTCCCACTTTATCTACCATCTTTTGTCTTCAGTGGATAGGCTGAAAGACCTTTCTGCTTAGCTCCAGCCCCGTTTAAAGCCCTACATGCTACATCCTTGGACTGTGCTCTTTAAGCTCGAGAAACCTCTACAAGCATCTTGTTGGATCTCAGCCTCCAGAGCAACATACCTTATTGTGGATTTGCAGGCTCCTTGAGTAGGATCTTGTACATCTGTCTATTTTCCTTCTAGGTACAGAGGTGTGCACATACTTTGCTGCCATCATTTACTTAACATGGAAGTTCGCCATATTACAGACCCTGATGGCCATTATATCATCATGGAGACAGATATCTGTCAGGTTTTATAAACTTTGTTTAACTTATATGCACCAAACTCAAATGCTTTCTCAGATTTTGGCATAACCAGATTCCACATCTATTATTATGGGTGGGTGACACTAATACACACGGCTGGACACGTGCTACCACTCCACACCCCTCCTGTGTGGAATCTGTCATCACCACAGTGGGGAATTTCACCTCTGTTCACCATTTAATGGACACCTGCTAACTACTGCACTCCTTAGACCACCTACATACTTTCCATTCTGCAGTACACCGTTGTTTTTCACAAATTAATAATATACTTATTTTGAAACTTTCAGTTATCTGACTGCATTTGGCAGAAATGTATAACATCTTGGATCATGCGCTGGTTTAGATAACTTTGCATATCCCGTCAGCTGACTATGTTGACCTCCTGTGGTCTATTAGGAAGAAATGTCAGGATCTGGCAACCTGTAATTACCGTACTTGTGCAATACAATTAATGTTGCCTTTACAACTTATTCTGCAACCCCATATTATTCCTGTTTAGGGTGGGCAGTTTTCTGGAAGTGGAGCCCATATGTAAGGGGTGATATTTTCTGCACAAAAATGTTTATGTATTATGACATTGAGTCCACTGATTTCTGGTTACGTTTTGTACTGAAAGTGTTTCTATTATCAATAAGTTGTGCTCACCTTGAACTTTGCCCATTGTAATCATATTGTCGTTCCTTATATCTTTTTTCTTATATTTGTTTGGTTTTTGTGTATTATTTTGTGCTTCAATAAAGAATATTATAAAAAAGGGTTGCAGAAACAAGTCACCCTGAATAGCCACTCCATACGCGCATGCAGGGGGGGTTTCAGAGTAACTAGAAACCCCCATGGCCACTGCTCCATCGCCATGCAGCTGAACAACATTTTTTTTTTATTAAAAGGAGCAGCTGGAGTTCAGGCAACTGTGCCTGCTCTTACACTGGCTGGAGCTGGGCTGGTTTAATGTAGGGGGAGCTGCTGCGGCAGCGCGCAGTTCCACCCAGGAAGTTCTGATGGGTCATTGCATGAAGGCCAGGCTGAGCTGCCATCAGGTGACTGTATTCCCGACGCTTTCTCCTGGACCTGGAGCCGCAGGTGAAGTTATGTAGGGGATGCCCAGTGGGGGAGGGGCTGTCAGCGGGGGGTTATTGCCAGTGCGTGGGGGGGGTTGCCAATGGGGGTGTTCTTTAATAACTGAAGCTGCACTTGTTTGCCTGTGCTTATGTTTTTTTGTGAAGAGCTGTGCGTGTACAGTATGTGTCTGTCTGTGTCAGTGTGTCTTTGTTGGTGTGTGTGTCTGTGCGTAGTCTTTGTGGGTGTCTGTGTCAGAGTGTGTCTGTTTGCGTGTCTGTGTCATTGTATGTGTAATGCCAAACTGACTGTCATCCAAACAAATATATATATATATATATATATATATATATACTGTATATATATATATATATATATATATTTATATATATATATATATATATATATACATATGTATATGAAATATTTATTGTGGCTAGATTTTCTTTCTGGTATTTGGAAAACCCCTTTCAAAATCCTGCGTTTGCCACTGACTGCCAGTTCAGACATTATTCAGCCAGATTGCATTAAAGACAAGGGAAGCATTAAGTACTGTGGAGGTTGGCATCTGATTGGCCAAATCAGAATAGCAAGGAACACTCACTATTTTACAGGTCTCACTTTATGCTGCTTAATTGTACAATCCATTTAAAGTGAAATTGAGATCTTTCCAGTGCTGGTGGGAAATTTATTCTGTATACTTTAATGCCTTGTGTGGGATTGTGGGTAATCACTTTTCATTCTTGGTGGTAGGATTTTGGTACGCCTACAGAATCACTGTTATCTGTGCTGAATGTCACTTATTTTGGTTGGTATGTATTATATCTGCTTGTATTGAAGCTCAGATTGCGGTGTAGCCTGTGCTGACTTTTTAAACCAGAGCATAAGACTGGTACAGGATTAGAGACTGTCTCTATCTATTGTACTGTAGCTCCGGAATAAGGTTGTCAGATGATCACTGTTACATTCAGTTCAATATGAATGCTAAATAATCCAATACATAGTACAGGATTCCCAATTGGGTTTGAAATAGAAACCTGTTGATATCATTGTAAGAATTTAGAGGTACACTAATTTTCTAAAGGTAGCTTTTGTACATATGATAAGAGTGAAAGGTCTTCCAGCTCCGAAAGCTCTCCGTGACATCACCCAGCTCCAGTTTCCAAACGGGACTGTGAGATCAATTATGAAAGGGGAAGGAGCACAGCAATACAATGAAACATTAGGTAATGCAGTTTTAATTAGATCTAAAAGCAGAGCCGCAAATACTGGTTAGAGCTTAACAGTTTCTTAAGAACATAATTTGCTCCTGTGCTATTTGTTACTGACATCAAATATCTATTTATTTTATTAATAGACATTAGACCACGTTTTGCAACGTAGTAGATGGATCTACACAAATTAATACAAAATGTTATGTTATGTAAGACATACGTGCATGCAGTAATGTACGTTCATTTCTGACTCAAACTGATGGGGCAATAAAGTAATACATTTTTCCAGCAATCTAATTGTATTTTTAAATGCATGTTAGACCCTCTCATACAGTACAGTATATATACATTGGATACTGATACATTTCTAAATGCTGAGCAATGACAGCTTATTTATACAATATATATATTTATTTTCATATACTCGTTACATGTCCTCTAATAATCTTACAAGTTACATTTACACTGATATGAACCGGTATGAAATACCGACAGTCGGGATCCTGGCAGTCAGAATCTCGACGCCGGGATCCCGACAGGGTTAACATACCTCCCCCTCTCCCTACCCTAACCCTCCCTGTTTGTGCCTAACCTCCCCCCTAGTGCCTGAACCTAACCTCCCCCTCCCCGTACCCTAAACCTAACCCTCCCCCCTTAGTGCCTAACCCCTAAACCTAACCCTAGACTCCCCCCAACCATGTTACTTACCTTCGCTATCTCAGCAGTCGGGATGCCAGCGCCGGAATTCTGACCGGCGTCGGTATTCCGGTGCCGGTAATGTAATCGTTGGCATACCGACTGACGGGATGCCACAGTGAGTGCTTCCAGTTAAACACTTTGAAAAATGTACCTGGATTTTAAATATGCTCTAAATCTGTGTCATTTGAAACATATATGTTTATCAACAATTGAAGTCAAGTGTATATGTAGCTTGATATTGTCATTTGAAAACAACAGAGTTTTATTATTGTGGTGGTCACATTGGTTACTCTGTATGTATTTATCTATTATTTGTAATAATTGGTAACAACATTAAAATATAATAAAAAAGTAAGAATATAGCATATATGGGTGAATACACCCAGTAGTGTGAAGTATAAATACTGTACATTAGGAGTTATACATGACCATATAAAGCTCAAAGGTGCTTATATACATGTCACTTAACTCTGATGATTTTTCAAACCTTAATATTTCACATAAACACACATTCTGTACACAGATGCACATACACAGATATATGTAGTGTGACACTAACATATACTGACATTTACACAAACAGACTGACATGAAACTGACATTTACACAGCCCCATCTTTAATACTGCTCATCAGTCTGGTGATGATCGTGGCTTTATAGAAGATGAGCAGTAAGCCATTCAGTAAATGAGAAATGACATTACCATTACTTCCCACTTTCTGGATAGGCCATCTCCTTATGCTCTCTTATCATTGGAGCGGTCAGAGTGTAAAGAGACATTGCTTGTATAACAAAGGAGCTCACTCTATTAGGCAGCTGCATGGCAGATGTGAAAGATACTGTACTATTGGATACGGATATATTTTACTACTAATTATCCTTTTATTATTGTCATAGTTGTATTACTGTGTAACCCCACTGTTTTGCATAATAAGTATTTAGAAGGGAACAATAGGCCAAGTATAAAATAAATAACACACTTTTTGAGTATGATCAGTCTTTGTTATTCCTCACTGTATTACTGTGACCCCTTACATACTCAGATCGAGAGCCTACATTATTCTGTATTATATATGTGAGCCCCAGCTACTTGTGTGTATGTCACTAAATATCACAGTAGAGATTGAGGGGTCTATTCATCAACACTAAAATAACAGTTTTAAGGACATTTTCCTTAATTACCGTTATTAGTATTCATTAACACACCTAACACAGGAGATATCACTGATAACTCCTGGTTAAGTCCGCCTGCGTTAATTTCCACACTCCACACTCCACTGGGGATGTAGAAGCTATTCATCAAATTCCAAAAATTATTTATTTTCGGAATTTGATGGTATTACTATACGCCATTCTCAGATGTCGTATAGCAGGTTATACTTACCTGCTTTCAGCGTGAGCAGGTCCTACTCGGCTCCCTCCGTCGCTCCCTTGTCTCTCCTCTGGCTCCGGCTGCTGCTCTGTGTGTTCTCCCGGCAGAACACAGTAAAGTTGAAAAAAATAAAATAAAATCTTTAGCCCGCCCCCTCTGTCTGGCCGTACTGTCCGCTGCAGACCGGGGCGGGCGGGAGGTCAGGGTCTGCGACTGCAGCCTTTGACAGGTGGCAAGAAGGGGAGGAGAGGGGCAGACGGACACAGAATTACCGCACCTGTAATCAGCGCTGCGCATGCGCTGCTTTTGTGAATGCAAGTTAGATAGGGAATAGTATCTATTTTCTGAAAGGCTGTCATCGCAAAAATGACAGCTTTTCAGAATGGATACTTATGGAGAGGAGGAATGATGAATTCCTCCGGTAATTAGGTAGAACTCATGCAAGTTCTAAACCTAATTACCTCCATCGATTTTTTAGTAATGATGAATAGGCCCCTGAATCCTTTTCTAAAATATTATATAAATGAAAAGATAAATATATGTCTACTTCATTCTTGTTGATGCTACATATTTCTTGCAATAATATTATATGACATATTAATGAGTAAGCTCTATGTAACAGGCACCCATACCAAAATAGACTCAAATTATGCAAAAATGAAAATCTATAATTTCACTCACCCCTTCACAAGTTCCACAGCAATGAAGTCTGGCCCCTGACCTCCATTGTAGAGTAAGAGACCATCAGGGTGTCGTCCACGGAACATGAAGAGTAGATGCATAGAAGCGTAGGCTTGGAGCCGAGGAAGGGCTAGATGGGCTGGTCCTGAGCGAAAGACTACGGGATCAGCTAGCAGTGGACGGAGACCTCCAGCTCGAGCATTGAGCTCACAACGTCTGCCTAATTCACCATCTTGACATAAGTCAAGATATGGGGCGCCATTATAGCGTAGAGCAGTCAAGTGACCCAAGAAATTTGAGGGTGGAGCTGAAAGGAAACGACGCTCCGTCATTATGCCAGTTTCCAGGTGGTGAAGCTCCAGTCGGGTGTGGTCACCAGCCATGTGGCCTACAGAGACAAGCATGATATGTGTAAAAAAGAACTCTACAGAATATGTAATATCACTGAATTCATACGAGATTGCATTATATTGTGGCTGAACACCATAGAAACAGTTTGTATTTGCTGTCATTTATGCTCTCATTTAACATATATATGGAATATCTACATTTTATTTATATATTTGTCCACATCTAATTACTTAATTACTGTACTGTATTTATATCTTACATTCTACCTATCTCGCTCTTGTATAAAATACCCCTTCACCCATTCCTTCCATTCTTAGATATATTTATCTATATAAAAAAACAGAAAAAGAGAAAAGAAACTCCTATATTGGGGCACACCCTTCTCAATACAATTTAAAACTAAGTTTTATTATTATTACACTAAAATCAAGCTGGTATGTATAGCTAGACAGAAGAAACACACACACACATACAGTCAGGTCCATAAATATTGGGACATTGACAGAATTTTCATATTTTGTCCTCTATTCACCACCACAATGGCTTTGAAATGAAACAAACAAGATGTGATTTAACTGCAGGCTTTCAGATTTAATTTGAGGGTAATTACATCCAAATCAGGTGAACGGTGTAGGAATTACAACGGTTTCTATATGTGCCTCCCACTTTTTAAGGGGCCAAAAGTAATGGGACAAACTAAACAATCCTAATTCTAACTTTCACTTTTTAATACTTTGTTGCAAATCCTTTGCAGGCAATTACAGCCTGAAGTCTGGAACGCATAGACATCACCAGACGCTGGGTTTCATCCCTAGTGATGCTCTGCCAGGCCTCTACTGCAATTGTCTTCAGTTCCTGCTTGTTCTTGGGGCATTTTCCCTTCAGTTTTGTCTTCATCAAGTGAAATGCATGCTCAATCGGATTCAGATCAGGGGATTGACTTGGCCATTGCATAACATTCCACTTTTTAGCCTTAAAAAACTCTTTGGTTGCTTTTGCAGTATGCTTCGGGTCATTGTCCATCTGCACTATGAAGCGCTGTCCAATGAGTTCTGAAGCATTTGACTGAATATGAGCATATAATATTGCCCGAAACACTTCAGAATTCATTCTGCTGCTTTTGTCAGCAGTCACATCATCAATAAATACAAGGGAACCAGTTCCATTGGCAGCCATACATGCCCACGCCATGACACTACCACCACCATGCTTCACTGATGAGGTGGTATGTTTTGGATCATGAGCAGTTCCTTTCCTTCTCTTCTCTTCCCATCACTCTGGTACAAGTTGATCTTTGTCTCATCTGTCAATAGGATGTTGTTCCAGAACTGTAATGGCTTTTTTAGATGTTGTTTGGCAAACTCTAATCTGGTCTTCCAGTTTTTGTGGCTCACCAATGTTTTACATCTTGTGGTGAACCCTCTATATTCACTCTTGTGAAGTCTTCTCTTGATTGTTGACTTTGACACATATACATCTACCTCCTGGAGAGTGTTCTTGATTTGGCCAACTGCTGTGAAGGGGTTTTTCTTCACCAGGGAAATAATTCTTTTGTCATCCACCACAGTTGTTTTCCGTGGTCTTCCGGGTCTTTTGGTGTTGCTGAGCTCTCCGGTGCGTTCTTTCTTTTTAAGAATGTTCCAAACAGTTGATTTGGCCACACCTAATGTTTTTGCTATCTCTCTGGTGGGTTTGTTTTGATTTTTCAGCCTAATGATGGCTTGCTTCACTGATAGTGACAGCTCTTTGGATCTCATATTGAGAGTTGACAGCAACTGATTCCAAATGCAAATGTCACACCTAGAATCAACTCCAGACCTTTTACCTGCTTAATTGATAATGAAATAACGAGGGAATAGCCCACACCTGTCCATGAAATAGCTTTTGAGTTGATAGTCCCATTACTTTTGGCCCCTTAAAAAGTTGGAGGCACATATTGAAACTGTTGTAATTCCTACACCGTTCACCCGATGTGGATGTAATTACCCTCAAATTAAATCTAAAAGTCTGCAGTTAAAGCACATCTTGTCTGTTTCATTTCAAAACCATTGTGGTGGTGAATACAGGCCAAAATCTGAAAATTCTGTCAATGTCCCAATATTTATGGACCTGACTGTATATATATATATATATATATATATATATATATAAATTTTATTTAAAATATGTTCAAGACAAGTAATAACTGACCATAATTGGCCAGAACAACATTGGGTTTATATACCCTATAACATGAATAAGTCAGTAGTATTAGTACCAGCAAGCTTCAATCTGTCCACTGACAGGTGTAAGCAAGCTAACTGGAAAACTTTTCACTAATATGACTATAATACAATTATTGCCCCATAGAACAGACAAGAATCATGATCCAAAATATTTTTTAAAACAATATAATATGTGACTGAACACAACAAGCACGAGTAAACAAGTGAATACCTAGGTGTAAATACCCTCGATGTGCACACTTAACCAAATGTTAATTATAATAGATAATTGAACCCAAATGTGAACCATAAAACAACACATAAGAAAGGTGAGATTAAATGAAATTAAACATATACATATACACAGTGTTGAATCGTGAATTTATACATATACTGAAACATAGAATTAAAACACCCCGTCCCTTGTTGTAATTAAAAACGTAATTGTACCCTAATAGTTTTTTTTACTGAGGCATCCCTCAGTTTGCTGGGTTCTTAAAGAGTTAATAAATAATAGAATCAATGTATTTCCCAGTGCGGAGATCTGCTTTTTCCAGTAACACGTGAAAGTCAGGCTGAAAATTAGAGTCCCCGCTCTGTAACATAGAGAGCATACAAGTAGGCTGTCTCTACTATCGGCACACCGCTACAATTGTCCCCTGATGCTGTTTGCAGTGCAGGCAGCACAAATGTTCTGGTTTTGGCCAATTAGAGGACAGAGAAATGAAAGAAAAGGCACCTGTAGAAGTCAGGGAGTCCCAGCTTAGAACAAGTTGTCCGAGGTGAGGGAAGCCCTGTGCGCACAGGAGATCCCCTGTCTGCTGGGGGTTGCGTAGCTAGTTAGCATGCGGGAGTCTCGTTCGTTATCTATGTAAGATCACCTAATTCATATTTTCATTTATATCATCATTAAATCTATACTTGAAATTGTCATTGTCTATTCCATCATTATTACACTTACCATTATTTCCCTTTTTTTATAGTAATTCCATTTGTTTTATTATTACTTTTACTTTTATATAATTGTAATAGTATCTTAATTTAAATACCCCTACTTCAATTCATTCTCCTACAGCAACCTGTATTTTTATTTCTTTTGCCTTTTTTGTTCTTTTTCATTTACACCTTTGATTCCTTGGGGAGAATTTATGAAGCAGCGGCTTCTGTAAGCCGCTGCTTCCCGGTTGGTTGCAGCTACATATTTAAAACGGCACCTGAAGTCAGTGTAAAATCCGGCGGACTTTATACTGACTCCGGGTGCCGTTTTAAATATTGGACTGCAACCCGCCGGGAAGCAGTGGCTTAAAGAAACTGCTGCTTGGTAAATTCTTCCCCTTCTCTTTATCCTATTTGTTCAGCTCTCAATACACCAATCATACACCCACCACCTACATCTACCACCACAATCTATTTTTACTTTCTCTTTTGTTATCTACAGTATTAGTTCTGTTTAATTAATATATTGATATATGTTATGTCCTATTTCTCAGATTATAGGCAGAATGTAAGGGATGCAGTCAGGAAGCCGACGGTCGAAATGCCGACCACTGGCTTCTCGACTGTCAAATCAAGGCAAGGTACTAATGACAAGTGTAGAAATCCCGAGGCCTGTCATTAGACATATGCCGGGAACCCGACGCATGGCATACTGAACAAAGGTAAGCCGGGCGCAGACAGTTGCGGGGGCGGGGGTTATGTTTTAGGGCTCCCGGAGGGACTAGGGAAAGACACCCCACCCCCCAGGAGGGTTACGTTTAGGCAAGGGGAAGGGAGGTTAGGTTTAGGCACTTAGAGGGGGGTTAGGGTTAGGCACTAGGGAGGGAAGTTAGGGTTAGGCACCCCTAAAGGAGGGTTAGGGTTGGGGGGGTAAGGTTAGTTAATACTTACCTTTAGAGCTGTCGGGATATTCACTGGTGCCGGTCTTCCGACGTCGGGATTTGAACCGCCGTAGGTCCGGCGGTATTTCATGCCAATCCCGAATGTAATAGGGTGCGAGTTAACGCGCGAGTAGAAACTCGCACCTTCTCAAACATTTTAAAGATGGGAATTTGTCCCTCAACTCGCAAATGTATTAGGGTGTAACATAGTAGCATAGCAATATCCGGACTGGGACTGGAATACGTAACTCTTGAACCATGCTAGAACCGGTAATGCGTAACACTGAAACCGGGCTGGGACCGGTAAAGCTTAACACTTAAACTGGGGTGGGACCGGTAATGCATAACTCTGGAACCGGGCTGGGACCAGTAATGAGTAACTTTGGACCCGGGCTGGGACCTGTAATACTTAACAATGAAACCGGGCTGGGACCAGTAATGCGTAACCCTGGAACCTGGCTGGGGCCGGTAAAGCGTAACCCGGGAACGGGGCCGGGACCAGTAATGCATAACTTGGGAACCGGACTGGGACCGGTAATGCAGAACTCAGGAACCGGGTTGGAACTGGTAGTGCTGGTGACCGGACTGGGACCGGTGGTGCTGGATAGACTGCAACTTGAATAATTGGCAGGAATCTGCAATGAGCAGGTGAAATGATACACATTAAGGTGTGGTGACAGATGAGTTGTAGCTGGAATACTTGAAAGTGAGTGCAAGTACTTTATGATAGTCCAAAGGAACAGGTTATATGCTATGACATGAGCCCTCTGTAAGTAGAGTCTGTAATGGAAGCTGGATGTCTGTATCCAGCACAGGTGCTGAGAGGAATTCAGCCAGTTGGATTTTTAGTTTAAGTTTCAAGTTACAATTTACTGAAATTATGTTTTGGAAGTTGCACTGGTTTAGCATACGAGGGCAGCTGTTTGCAGGTATTTACTTGAAGACTGCACACAGAGAACCGGTAAGTCCACAGGTTTAATGGGTGCAAGTAGTCTCCAAGATGTATATAAGTACTGTATGCTGTAACACATAGACAACAGAACAAGGCTTCCAGCAGGTCTTAAGGGAATGCAAGCAGAAGCATATTGGTGAATGGAAGGCTGCGTGTCACGGCCAGGGTTTCTCGACATGGTAGTCACCGGATATTACCTGTGAGGTCATTATGGCGGGGGGCCTCTGGCAGCGGTGCTGGTGTTTGGCGAGGGGCATTGGCTGCGCGTGGTTCTGTCCGGGCACATTATCACTAGGCCTGGTGAGGTCTGGCGGTGTTTCCGTTCCGTTAGTATGGGCGCTGCCATCTTGCATGCAGCCATGTGATTCCAGCTGCCCAATCCTGGTAAATCATGTGCTCATTCCAGCCAGTCACAGCGCGGCACTGAGTATTTAGGAATGTCCAGAGCCTTCCTTCCTTTGCCAGTGCAACATGTTTCTCAGCTGCGGCTAGGAGAGAGTACCTGTGCCTTGCCTGCCTGCTTGTAATACGCTCCTAGCCTGAACCTTGCCTGCTCCAACCTGCTGGACTTACCCTGCACCCTCCATATACCCTCTCACCTGCCTGAGTACCTGAACCTGCTGTGTCCCTGCACCTTGCCTCCGTTCACTCCCAGCTGGACTTCACTACCTCTGCCTGCATTTGTTACAGCTCACCATACCTGCATTCAGTTACAGCTCATCATACCTGCATTCTGTTACAGCTCACCATATTTGTATACTGGACTGTTCCTGCCTGTCACTATCTGGACATTCCCATTAACCCCCACTACAGTTATCAAGTGCACTTTAGTGCTATACTTGGACTTTATTCATTTGTCATTTCCATGTCTTCTAAGTCACTTATTAAAAACTCCACTTTTTCATTTAAGTCTGCTTCTGTGTCTGCTCCTATCACCACCCCGGGTCCACAACAAAATCAGAACCTCACACTGCGAACCACAGGAGAGCATTAGCACAGTGCAAGGAATCGGGAATGCTGGATGCAGAATGCAGGCTGTAAGTAACCACACAGAGTGACTATGGATTGAAGATATATTCAGCAGGCTGGAGTGACATTCTGCAGTGTGAGAACAGCAGACTGAAAGCAGGATGAAGACGTAATGCAGAATTTGTTGCAGAAGACAGACAGCATACTGGTGTGATGGCTAAGAGTTGATGCCACACACTAGATGATGTGTGTACTCAGCTATGGCAGATGTGATGGCACAATATATATCGGGTGGACCGTACACACTGCACGAACTGGCCTACGACCGCCCGATATATATATCGTTCCCCTGCTGAATCCATGGTGATGGCCGTCAGATCTTCAGATTTGCCTGCATTGCAGGCAGGCATGAAGATACGACAAACGACACACGGGAGCGTGCAATAGTGCATACACACTGGACGATGTGGATAATTTGTCATTCCGATTCGCCTCAAAAAGTCAAATTGTCCAATATATCGTCTAGTGTGTATCCAGCTTTAGAGAAGGATCCAACTGAGAATTAGTTAGGTGCTGAAACAGGGTAAAACAGCAATATGGGAATTGCTCAGATTTGCAGAGTGGAGCTATAAGTGTTTTAGCAGTGTTGGAAGCTGCTCATGTTAATGCAGATGCTGGAGCCAGGAATCTCCTCCTCAGAAGACTAGTTGAACTGGCAAAACACAGGTGCCTGGGAATGGTTTATATAGGACACTCTGCACCAGGATTGGATACTGGAGTCATGTAAGAAGTTAGTCTCCGTCAGTGGCTGCAATGGTGTCAGCTGACCTCAGGCAAGATGACTGCCCCCATGCAGCAGGAACATATTACTGAAGTGGAGTAAACAGGAACATCCTGAGATGAATGGTCGGTGGGGACAGACAGTCAGCGAAGAATCAACGGGGGCTAAGGTAAGAGAGTCTGAAATCTGGGAGCGTGACACAAAATCCCCAAGCTTTTATTTGCCAGATACACACAGATTTTGCAGTATATTCATACATGCCTACCCTCTCGGAAGTCGCGGGAGGATCCCGATTTTTCACATAACCCCCCGCACCTCCGGAAAGGTAGGCACTGCTCCCGCAATCTGACCACTTTCTAGTGAAATGGGCAGAATGGGGAGGTTTTTTGTTGCAGATCAGCGGGTCTGTGAGTAGAGGGCGTGACATAATGACGCGATTCTATGAGATTTGCGTAATTTGTCCAAGCCTCTTATTTAAATATGCGTGGGTCAAAGCAAATTACTGTGATGGGCGTGGCTTAATGACGTGATCCATCCAGCCCCACCCCCGACACCTCCCATCTGAGTCAGGTGAAGTTCAATGTTGCCAAGTATGAATATACTATTGTTAGCACCAATAGCAAAAGTCTTTCTGTTTTGTATACATGTATGGCATTAATACTGCCACGCAGCTGATACCATGTACAATACCATGCACAATATGGGTAAAACCGAGCATGGGTATATTTATTTTCTGTGATTTTAGAGAATTGTATTAGGTGTAGCCCAACATGAGAAGCGCTAGTCACACCCTTTTAGTCTGGCAATGTTCCATTGTGATGTGGCCACGCCGCTACTGTCTGTCTGTGAAGCATTGGCATGCACTATTTGCTGTGCACTATTTGTCCTCATTAGTGGACTACCAAAGTTGGGAGGTATGAGCTAAGGCATATTATAAATTATATAAACGAAGTGAAACTTATGCGGAATCTGCAATATGCAACAAATAACCCTTCAAGTCAATTATGAGGGTCATAATGAATGGTTAGATCACCAGGCTTCTGCCTCTGTATCAGGGTATTGTATCAGGGTAGGGCTGTCTGCTTTGCTTTTAGATTACTGCTTTTAGATTACTGCTAAATGTGTTAGGGGTCTCTTTATGCACAAGATGCACTAACTGAAAATCGGTATCACTGTTATCGCAGCAATATCGATTATAATAGCTCTGCAATTCACCAGTATGGGGCTGCTTTCAAAGCCCCACCAAAAGCCACACACCTCTGCAAGTGTTTTCTCTAATACCCCAGCAGCCATGGGCTCACGGTGAAATGTTACTGTAAAATGTGCATTGGCTGCGCTTGCGTACAGTAGTTTGACCCGGCAGAAACCAAATAAAGCCTTACGGCTAGTTAAATTGAGTAGCACGGCAGTCTCCATAGCCGGCCATGGGGACACGATAAACTATGAAAATACAGAGACTGCAAGAGAAATCAATGATTTCTATACGGTAACCCTGTTGCTAAAGAGGAAGAAGCTGTGATAAACACGTCCTATGGCGAAAAAACAGAGAAAGGGGTTATCACTGCTTCATATATAGACCTCATAAAGCAGCTGGCAGTGGCTGGCTGGGCCGGGGGGCAGGGTGCCATGTGCCCCCCGGGCCGCAGCGTCATGCGGGCCGCTGCAGTCTGTGTCACTGTGACACAGACTGCACCGCGTGTGTAGCGCTGACCGGACGGAGTTCGGTCAGCGCTACACTGACACTGACTGTTGTAGGCAGCAGCCAATGAGAGTCTGTCAGACTCTCATTAGCTGCTGCTGCGCCCACTGCGGGAGCCACTCCATCATCCGGCTCCCGCAGTGGGCAATGGGAGAGACGTCATGATGTCATATGACCTCTCTCCCATAATGCAGAGCGGCCCGGCCCGGGAGGACAGATGGAGGAGCAGATGGCGGCGGCGGGAGCGGGGATTCAGGTAAGTGTTTTTTTTATTTAGTTTTTTATATTACGTGTGTCTACTGGGGGGGTGTCTGGCACTACTGGGGGCACTACAAAGGGGGGACTACTACTACTGGGGGCATTACAAGGGGGGTGGGGGACTACAACTACTGGGGACACTACAAGGGGGGGACTACTACTGGGGGCACTACAAGTGGGGACTACTGCTGGGGGCACTACAAGGGGGAGGGGACTACTACTACTGGGGACTACTACAACTGGGGGCACTATAAGGGGACTACTACTACTACTACTGGGGGCACTACAAGGGGGGTGGGGGACTACTACTACTGGGGACTACTACTACTGGGGACACTACAAAGGGGGGACTACTACTACTGGGGGCACTACAAGGGGGGGACTACTACTGGGGGCACTACAGGGGGGGGACTACTACTACTGGGGGCACTACAAGGTGGGGACTACTACTAATGGGAGCACTACAAAGGGGGGGACTACTACTACTGGGGGCACTGCAAATGGGGGGACTACTACTACTGGGGGCACTACAAAGGGGGGGACTACTACTACTACTGGGGGCACTACAAGGGGGGGACTACTACTGGGGGCACTACTGGAGGCCTGCATAAGGGTGTTCTCTCCTGTGGCACACGGGGGCACTGCATATGGGCACTATGACAGGGAACTGCCCTAATATTTATTTTTACCTTACATTAATCTCATATGGACCTGCCTCCTCCCTGGAACACTAGAGGGGGGGGGCGCCGCAGCACGCATATTCTTCAGACACACACGCTACTCCTCTGCCAGGGCCACCTGCATGCATTTGCCCCCCAGGCTAAAAGTTGCCAGTCAGCCCCTGGCAGCTGGTAAGGTAAGAACAAGGGCCTGATTCTGATTACCACGCAAGTTTAAATCAGACAAATCTAGCAGGTTAATTTCAGCTCGACTTTTCCCGCCTGACTCGGATCTGAAATCGAGGCAAAACGTCATCATCCCGCCTTCCGGGTCTCGCGGGTTTTGGATTCTATATAAGGTACCCGCGTCGGCGCCATTTTCTCACTCGGCTGTGGACTGTGAAGAGGGAGGATGGGAGTTAGGGCTGGCTGGGCTGTGTAGTGTAGTGCAGTGTAGTGTTTTGCTGTGCTGTGCTGCTCTGTGCTGCTGTTGTCCATAGGGGCTGTGTCCACTCCTCCAAAGTCCATAGGGGCTGGCTGTGTGGTGCTGTGCTGCTGTTGTCCATAGGGGCTGTGTCCACTCCTCCAAAGTCCATAGGGGCTGGCTGTGTTGTGCTGTGCTGCTGTTGTCCATAGGGGCTGTGTCCACTCCTCCAAAGTCCATAGGGGCTGGCTGTGTTGTGCTGTGCTGCTGTTGTCCATAGGAGCTGTGTCCACTCCTCCAAAGTCCATAGGGGCTGGCTGGACTGTGTTGTGCAGTCAGTTGTCCATAGGGGCTGTGTCCACTCCAAAGTCCTGTGCAGTGTCCCAGTCCTAAAGGGGTGCTGTAGTGTTGTCCAGGGGGTGCTCTGTCCATCAGGGGTGCTCCCCCCAAGTGCAAAAAAAATAAATATTTTTTCTGTGTTTGTGAATTGTGTGCACAGTAGCCGCACGTGCATCAACAAAGGAGCAGCGCCAAGCGTGCGCCTGTGTCCTAAGTAAAGGGCCGGCTGGCTTGTCCGTTAAAGGGTGCTGTAACTCCCAAAGTGCACTCCCAAAAAAATTTAAAAAATATATATTTTTTTGTGTTTGTGAATTGTGTGCGCTGTAGCCGCACGTGCATCAACAAAGTAGCTCCAAGCGTGCGTCTGTGTCATAAGTAAAGGCCTGGCTGGCTTGACCGTTAAAGGGTGCTGTAACCCCCAAAGTGCACTCCAAACAAAATAAAGAATTATTTTTTGTGTTTGTGAATTGTGTGCACTGTGGCTGCACGTGCATCAACAAAGGAGCAGCGCCAAGTGTGCGCCTGTGTCCCATAAGTCTGTTAAAGGGTGGTGTAACCCCCACAGTGCACTCCACAAAAAATAAACAATTCTTTTTTTTCTGTGTTTGTGTGCAAAATGTATGCGCAGTAGCCGCTCGTGCATCAACACAGCAGCAGCGCCAAGCGTGCGCCTGTGTCATAAGTCAAGGGCCGGTTTGGACATCTGGTCTGGACTGAAGGACGTGCCAACAATTTCTGACATGTCTACTGTCACTGCATATGATACTGTCACCACTGACAGAATGGTGGAGGAATTATTTTCTGTGTTTGTGAATTGTGTGCACTGTGGCTGCACGTGCATCAACAAAGGAGCAGCGCCAAGCATGCGCCTGTGTCATAAGTAAAGGGCCATCTGGCTTGTCCGTTAAAGGGTGGTCTAACCCTCAAAGTGCGCTCCACAAATAAAAAAAATTCTTTTTTTTCTGTCTTTGTGAATTGTGTGGGCTATAGCCGCACCTGCATCCTCAAAGCAGCAGCGACAAGCGTGCGTCTGTCTGTTAAAGGGTGGTGTAACCCCCAAAGTGTGCTCCAACCAAAATAAAATAATCTTCTTTTTTTCTGTGTTTGTGTGTGAAATGTATGTGCAGTAGCCGCACCTGCATCCTCAAAGCAGCAGCGACAAGCGTGCGTCTGTTTGTTAAAGGGTGGTGTAACCCCCAAAGTGCACTCCAACCAAAATAAAATAATCTTCTTTTTTTTTGTGTTTGTGTTTGAAATGTATGCGCAGTAGCCGCACCTGCATCCTTAAAGCAGCAGCGACAAGCGTGCATCTGTCTGTTAAAGGGTGGTGTAACCCTCAAATTGCGCTCCACGAAAAATAGAAAATTCTTCTTTTTTTTCTGTATTAGTGAATTGTGTGGGCTGTAGCCGCACCTGCATCCTCAAAGCAGCAGCGACAAGCGTGCGTCTGTCTGTTAAAGGGTGGTGTAACCCTCAAAGTGCGCTCCACGAAAAATAGAAAATTCTTCTTTTGTTTTCTGTCTTTGTGAATTGTGTGGGCTATAGCCGCACCTGCATCCTCAAAGCAGCAGCGACAAGCGTGTGTGTGTCTGTTAAAGGATTACATCGGTGACAGCATCCAAGTAGGCATGTCAGACAGTCCGTACCTGTACTGGCAGGAAAAAGAGGCAATTTGGAGGCCCCTGTAGAAACTGGCTCTATTTTACCTGAGTTACCCCCCCTCCAGTGTGTACTCCGAAAGAGTGTTTAGTGCAGCCGGGAACCTTGTCAGCGAAAGGCGTAGGAGGTTGCTTCCACAAAATTTGGAGAAGATGATGTTCATAAAAATGAATTATCAACTCTTCCAGGGAGACCAGCCTCCAGAACATACAGAGGGACCTGTGGTGGTGGATTCCAGTGGGGACGAATTAATACTCTGTGAGGATGAGGATGTACACAACACTGAAGAGGGTGAGGAATCGGTGAATGAGGAGGATGAGGGCGACATCTTGCCTCCATAGAGCCAGTTTGTGCAGGGACAGATTAATTGCCAACTTGTTTTGTGGGGGCCCAAACGAACCAATCATTTCAGCCACAGTCGTGTGGCAGACCCTGGCGCTGAAATTATTGGTTTGTTAAAGTGTGCATGTCCTGTTTATACAACATAAGGGTGGGTGGGAGGGCCCAAGGACAATTCCATCTTGCACCTCTTTTTTTTCTTTGCATTATGTACTGTTTGGGGCCTAGTTTTTCAAACTGCCATCCTGTCTGCCACTGCAGTGTCACTCCTAGATGGGCCACGTGTTTGTGACGCCCACTCGTGTCGCTTAGCATAGTCATCCAGCTACCTCGGTGCAACCTTTTGGACATAAAAACACTATTGTGAGGTGTGAGGTGTTCAGAATAGACTGCAAATGAGTGGAAATGAAGGTTATTGAGGTTAATAATAGCATAGGAGCAGAAAAAAACCACAAATTCTGTGATTTTAGCTGTTTTTATGCTTTTTTTAAAAAAAATGCAGATCCAAAACACAAAACCCAGAACCCAAAACACGAAAGGGTGGTTTTGGCAAAACCAATCCAGATCCAAAACACGAAGAAAGATCCAGATCCAAAACCAAAACACGAAAAGTGGCCGGTGCACATGCCTAGTCGTGGATGTATTGCGGGAGATTTGTTATGTGCTATAATAAGTCATGTGTATGCCATTGGAACACCTGTTTTTAACTGATCTTTTACACTCAGCATGGGGTAGGTGTAAGTGGGCTGTATGACTATACGCATTAAGTAATACTCGTATTAGAATAAGGTACTGTAGTAAATATGGCAGCCACGGCTGTCTGCACTTGTGAATCAGTATCAGGCCCTAAATGTGTATTCTGATACTACAGGCCAGAGCATACTCTTTGAATGAACTTTCATGCCTTTAGAAGTACTGCTCATCAGCTCACAGTGGTAAAGTCAGCAATCTGATGAGTTGCTGTTCTAGGTACAAACAACTACTGCACCTTTGTTAGCCCGGGCATCACTTAATACAGCCAGGGCACCTGTGAGAAGTTGCATCAACTAGGTCACAGTAAACACACTGTGGGCCTGATTCAGAGCCGCTCGCAAAAAGCCAGCGCTCGCTCTGAATCAGGGTATGTGTTTTTTTTTTGTTGCGGCCTCTCGGCCGTTCGCAGAGCTGTGGGTTACCACCCACAGCTTATGCGAGCGGCCATGATGATGGTCGCAATGGTCAAGACCAGCGCGACCATCGGGCTTGCGACGAGACCCTTGCGGTAGGGTCTCGTTGCCGCAAGCCCCAGTAGTCTTCCTGCACTATTAGAGCAGGAGGTCCACCTACTGACATCACTAGTGATGTCAGTAGGGCCGCACACAAATGGCAGGCGTTCGCATGGGAACGCCTCCGTTTGTGAAGCCACCCCCCCGCCACGCCTACAAAATGGGGCGAGCTGTCGATCAACATCGACAGCCACCCCTTTTGTAGTGAGTCCCGGAGCGAGTGCTTTTTGCGCTCGCTCCGGGGCTCGCACGTGCGCACTGGGCCACCATCGACCAGCTTGCAAGCACATAGCGCTTGAAAGCGGGTCTGAATCAGGCCCTGTGTTCTACAGCACCTGCCATTTTTCTAGTGCAGATTTAAAAAAATAAATAAGTAATATCTGATTGGATGCTATACTGTATGTAACAGCAACTTTGTTTTATTTCTACAAGTTTTTTCTTTTTATAAATGTCCCAGATTGGAGGATGGGGTCTAAAATTGTAATTCTGTATAAGACTATATAAATGTAGTTTTCATTTATAGTTAACTAATAACAATAATAACAAATAATAACAAATGGCTAATAACAAATGGCTGACAATAAGAAATGTAAACCCAGTCAACCAAATACATTGATGATGGTCAACAAGACAAGACTTGGATAATTAAAATCCATTAATAAGAAAACATGAACTACCTTCAACTGTGACATTGTCCACACTGAGCTGAAGATATTTTCCTCTGCGAAGTACACGAACTGTGTGCCATTCATTGTCATTCAGCTTCTGACCCGCAAACAATGTCTCTGGGCCCTTACCTACAAGGAGCATGGTTGCAGCGTGAGAGATTGCACCAACATTTAAAGAAGCACATAACTGTATCTAGAGCTGCAGGATATAGGGATATGTATAATATGTTATTTCTGTTTACGTTACATATTAGTAAGTGACTTTTATTCTTCTATGTGTTAATGAAAGTACCTTTTAAAAAAGTTTTGTAAATGTATAAGGTTAGTTGATGCTTACTTTCTATGATATTGTATATCTTTGTACCGTATAATAGTGTGTGTTGTGTTGATACATTTTGCATAATATTTTACAGGAGTGAGTATAGAACAAAACTACAAACATAACAAAGTGGAAGGTGCTCAAATCAATTTGGCAATACTCTTCAGGTGCATTTAAGGGATGGGTAATACTAAAATAAAACAGAAAGGGGGATGTCCCCCCAGCACACTAAATTGTACCTGCAACAATATCTGAAAATTATATGGTAACAGAAATTCAGAGACAGTTGTTGTATGCCTTTGCAATTACATGGTAAGCCACCAGGCCAACTTTATGGCTTCTCTGATACTGAATGTCCTTACACTGCATGATAACAGTACCCACTCTGGGCAATGCCATTGTCTATTGTAAGGCCTCATGTTAAAGACACATACAGAAATACATCCAAATTGAGAGCCAGCTTACCTGGGAGTCACCCATGGGACCTCTACTTAGCACTATAGGAATCAACATGCCCTCCAAATGCTGGTTCCATCTATGATTCCAATAGTGCTAATTAGAGGTCCCAGGGGTAAGCTGGCTCTCGAATTTGGATGTTTTACTGTATGTGCCTTTACCATGAGGCCTTACAATAGACAATTACATGGTCCAGAGTGGGTACTGTTATCATGCAGTATAGGGACCACCAGTATCAGAGAAGCCGTGAAGTGGCCTGGAGGCTTACCATGTATTTTCAAAGGCATGTAACAAATATCTCTGAATTTCTATTACCATATAGTTTTCAAGTATTGTTGCAAGTACAATGTAGTGTGCTGGGGGACATATTGGGGACACCGACCTTTCTGATTTTGTAAAGAACAAAACTACCAATGAACAATATACATAACAGAGCATATATGATATTAAGGAAAATGGAGGATAGACTGAAAGAGAGACAGAAAACAGATTGCATGAAGTGTAGAAAAAACTTGGCTTTCTTTATGTGCATGTGTGTATATGTATATACAGTATGTATATATATTTTATTTTGACAACCAAATAGAATGTTTTGGGTATTGTCACAGTCATTTCAATTCCTTGCTGTAGTTGCGGCCTGATTCAGAGTAGTATGCTATTGCATTTGCAGCTGCGATCATGCTCACAATTTATGTGCAAAAATAGGATAATATCTGCCAACAAACATAGCCTGAAATAGTGTGCGATGAACTGAGCAAGTGTTGCTACACCCACTTTCCCTATCTGCATTGTGTGCAGATCCTTGGGGGGCTGAGAACACACCACTATCGACAAAACATCGGATGCACATCAACTTTTCAAGTAAGTCCTGGGCTGCGCAGATTCCTGGGCATCTTTCTCTGTAAAATGGCCTCTGAGAATGGGAATGCAGCCACGATTGCAGGCACACTCCTGGAACCCCCATAACATGCCCATGTACAGGCCTTCTTTAGGGAACACTTTTAGGCATCTCCCTTATTCCCCCCAGGAACGCCCATGCAGGGCCGTAACTAGGGTAGTGCGCCACAGGGCACCGCAGGGCCGGGGGCGCTGTTTGGGCCTTTCAATATTACTGTTTATTATCATTCTCACTTGTAGCTTCCTCTTCTTTTATCCCCAGCATCTCCTGGCCCTTCCCCATGAAGCCATGGCCCCTTTTCAGGTGAACTATCTTTTGTCCTTATTTAAAAAATGGGGGTGCCGCTAATGCTCTCTCTGACACAGGTCACAAAAAAATCTAGTTACGGCTCTGCGCCCATGGATTGCAGTGGCCTGCTCAGGATCACGGAGACATTGCGAATGCCGTGTAAAACTACAGCTCATGCATGTGCAGGAAGACTTTCCTCAGTGTTTTGCATATTCGCAGTAGTAAAAAATCGCACAATTGCATGAACATCGGCACAGCATACTACTCTGAGTCAGGCCCATAGGGTGTAATGTTATGTCTTTTTAGTGTTTGTTACCTTCTTTTTATCCTTTCCACTTTCTTTTCCTTTCTTCAGGTAACTAGCTAATCGATTCATTGATTGATTTATTAATGTCACAGATTAGTCCTTCTGGCACCTTTTTTGTCTCTAAATTCGATTTCTCTGTATGTGATACTTATCTATACAGCTTAAAAAAGTGTCTGCTTTAGATCCGAAACATTGCTTATTATGCAAATAAACTGACATGGTCTATGTATTAACTCTGCTTGGAGTGCCGTTCTGCTTCTATTGGATATATATACCCCTCAACCTCAACATTAAAACCACTGACAGGTGAAGTGAATAACATTGATTATCTCATTACAATGGCACCTGTCAATGGGTGAGATATATTAGACAGCAAGTGAACAGTCAGTTCTTGAAGTTGATGAAAGCAGAAAAATTTGGAAAGCCTAAGGATCTGAACAACTGGCCAGACGACTGGGTTAGAGCATCTCCAAAAGGCAGGTCTTGTGGGGTGTTCCTGGTATGCAGTGGTAGTACCTACCAAAAGTCATCCAAGGAAGGAAAACTGGTGAACCGGTGACAAGGTCACGGGTGCCCAAGGCTCATTGATATGCGTGGGGAGTGAAGGCGAACCTGTCTGGTCTGATCCCACAGAGGAGCTACTGTAGCACAAATTGCTGAATAAGTTAATGCTGTGTTGCTGGAGACCACTGCTAAATCCGCCTACAATAGGCACGTGAAGGTCCGAACTCGACCAAGGAGCAATGGAAGAAGGTGGCCTAGTCTGATGATTCATGTTCTCTTATACATCATGTGTATGGCTGAGTGTGTGTGCGTCATTTACCTGGGGAGGAGATTTTATGTGGATTTAACTTTGACAAGTACCACCTACCTAAACATTGTTTTAGGCCAAGTACACCCTTTCATGGCAACGGTATTGTCACAAGCCGCCACACTGCAATGCAGGGCGAGGCGAACGCCGAGTGAGCATTCGCTGAAGCTCCTCCTGCCTCCTGTCCGTCATTTCAGGATCTTTCTGGATTAGCTCCTGCATCTATTTCCTCCTGGTGCGAATGCTGCTCTGATGTCAGTGATAGAGTTTTCGTGTTTCCGGTTCTATTGTCTAGATTTTTATACTGCCGTTTGTGTCATCCAGGTGGCACAGTTCGCAAACAATCTACCTTCTGTTTGTGTCATCTGGCGGCACGGACAGCACTCTGTGTCCAAGAGTGCGCAGTTCTGCGTACGCTGCTTGTGTCAACCCGGCGGCACAGGTCGCACTCTAGCGTATGCTGCTTCTGTCAACTCGGTGGCACAGGCCGCACTCCAGCGTAAGCTGCTTGTGTCAACCTGGTGGCACTATAGTGTCCAAGAGTGCGCAGTCTTGCGTACGCTGCTTGTGTCAACCAGGTGGCACAGGCCGCACTCCAGCGTCAGCTGCTTGTGTCAACCCGGTGGCACAGTCCACACTCCAGTGTCAGCTCCTTGTGTCATTCCGGCAGCACAGGTCGCACTCCAGCATCAGCTGCTTGTGTCTACTTGGCAGCACAGGTCGCACTACAGCATCCAAAGGACGCAATCCTGTGTACCAATGCCTATGTCTCTCCAGTGGCACAATTCCTTCATCTGCCACATCTAGCCAAGTTGTACCAGCCCTCAAGGCTGCTGCACAGCCCAAAGGCCGCATCCTGTTCCACGGCCCACAGGCCGCAACCGGCTAAGCTTTTCAGCCCTCAACGCTGATACACAGCCCAAAGGCTGCATCTTGTTCCATGGCCCACAGGCCGCAACTAGGCAAGGTCACCTGCCCTCAAGGCTGCTACACAGCCCAGAGGCTGCATCTTGTTCCACTGCCCACAGGCCGCAACCAGGAAAGGTAACCAGCTCTTAAGGCTGCTACCCGACCCAAAGGCCGCAGAAGGTGCAGGAACTTTCCCTCCGAGTGGTGTAGACTTGGGCGGCACCTGCCCGTCCTACAGTCTTTGAGCCCAAATTGAACATGCCAGATCGGTTTATGGGGAATCACAAGGACTTTGTGAACTTTAGAGAAAGTTGTAAACTATACTTTAGACTCAGACCTCTATCCTCGGGTTCCGAGATCCAGCGAGTCGTGATTTGACCCTCAAACTTGGGCCTTTGGTCTTCCCTCCACCTCAACTGCACTTCAGACTGTGGATTCCTTTTTCACAGCCCTGGGATTACTCTATGATGACCCGGACAAAGTAGCTATGGCTGAGGCTAGCCTCCGGTCTTTAAAACAGGAGAACAGGGCAGTAGAGGACTACTGTACAGAATTCCGTAAGTGGTCCATAGACTCTGGATGGAACGATTCTGCTCTTTGGAGTCAGTTCCGATGGGGTCTTTCGGATCAGATAAAGGACATCTTGGTCCAACATCCCTCTGTAGAAACCCTGGATGACCTGATGAGTCGGGCCATCTGCATCGACCGATGTCTACGGGAATGCAGATTGGAAAGGAATCTACCATCACAGGCTCCTTGATCATCTCTTTGGATGCCTTTGGCTGAACAGGAGGAGCCTATGCAGTTGGGGGCTTTCCGTCTCTCTGCAGAAGAGAAACGGAGGAGATGTGCACTGGGTCTTTGTATGTATTGTGGAGGTAAAGGACATATGGCCCAACTTTGTCCCGTGAAATCGGGAAAAGGCAAGGTCTAGATGGTAGTGGAGAGTTGCATCTAGGCCTTTCATCCATCTCCGAAAAATTCAGTCCTTTTTCCCACCATACTCAAGTCACCATACAGTCAAGTTTCTGTTTCTGCCTTCGTTGATAGTGGAGCCATGGATAACTTCATGGACCTAGCATTTTTTGAGACATTGGGACTTATTCCTGAACCTTTATGTACTCCAGTCACAGTCATTGGTCTGGATGGTAGGAATCTCTCCTAAGTTCCAATTTCCCTCCAGACTCCACTGATACAGTTGACCGTTGGAGCTCTGTATTTGGAAGAACTTTTGTTTCTCCTCCTTCAATGTCCGCTGGCTCCAGTTGTTCTATAGTACCGTAGCTGAAGAAGCATAACCCAGTGATCCAGTGGAAAACTGGGGAAATGCTGCAATGGGGGTCCTATTGTCTTGTTCATTGTCTGTCTTGTCCTGTTCGTCTAGCAGCTGCCATTCCATCAGAGACTCAGTTAATCCCCGCTCTCTATCGTGACCCGGCTGAAGTGTTCTCTAAGAAGAAGGCCGGCAATCTACCACCTCATCGGTCCTTCAATTGTGCCATCGATCTGCTGCCTGATGCCAGACTCCTCAAAGGCAGGCTGAAACAGAGCTTGCATCAGGAGATGAAAGGACGCTGAAAAAGGCACCGCAGCGTGCTGAAGCGCATTGAAGAGTGTCGCTTCACCCATTGTATGCAGTATCCCATCCATTCTATATGCTACCCATTTTCCCTTACTGATCTGGGTCCATCTTCTGCAGGGCATTAGGAATCTGCATAATATTACCATCTGATGGAATGGGCTTACTGCTGCATTTTTTATATATGTTTTTATTTATAATAAATAGCTGTCTTTCATGGTACTGGATGACGGTCTTTTCTTTTACCTTGTCCTGTCACGACTTGAAAGTCCCCACATTCCGTTAAGGACCACAGGTTGAGGTTTCTGAAAATAAAGATACCTTTATATGTCCATACATCGCCCTTACAAGTAAGCATACATGTAAGGAACTCCACACGAGACATCCTCATTCACATCTAGGTGATTCTTACGGGAGTTGGGACCATACTAAGCCGGGAGAAGATCTTCATATTCTCCTCATATTCTCCTCATATTCACATCCCCGGGTGGCTACATCGTACAGTGACATTATTACACTATATTGTGTTTTCCATTTCTTCCTTTTTATACCGGAGTATTACCTATACCGGAGGACGTGGGACAATTCCTTTGATGGGCTTATTGTTGACTTGTTGGAACAATCCAGAGCACAAGTGAGGTTGATTTGTTTTGTTATATGCTATTAGATATAAGGGGGTGACTTATTATTAACCTCTGCAGCACTGGAGTGCAGTGCCATAGGGTTTGTAATTTTTTTCCTTTGTATTAGGCTATACGCCTTGCCTGTTCCCGAGAGTAAGGCGATGCAGGAGTATATCCAGGAAGCTTTGGAAAAAGAGTTTATTCAGCCATCCAAATTCCCGGTAGGAGACAGTTTCTTGTTTGTTCAGAAAAAAGATGGATCACTCCGTCCCTGCTTTGATTTTAGAGGACTGAATAAAATCACAGTCAATAATGCGTATCCCTTGCCACTCATCTCAGTCTTATTCAATCAATTACAGGGGGCTTCTATTTTCTCAAAGATTGACTTGCGAGGAGCATACAACCTCATCCGCATCCCGAAAGGAGACGAGTGGAAAACGGCATTCAACACCCACTCGGGGCATTTCGAATATCTTGTTATGCCGTTCGGTCTCTCCAATGCCCCAGCCATCTTCCAGTACTTTATTAATTAGGTTTTAAGGGATTTCCTGAGGGTCTTTGCTGTTGTCTATTTGGATGACATTCTCATCTACTCCAAATCCATGAAACAACGTCGACCACACATGTGACTGGTACTGCAGAGACTCCTGGATAATAGTTTGTATGCCAAGTTGGAGAAATGTGAGTTTGAGGTGAAAAAGGTCTCCTTCTTGGGTTACATTATCTCCTCTCGTGGATGCTCCATAGTTCCTAATAAGGTGAAGGCTGTCCTGGATTGGGAACAACCCACATCATTAAAGGCCATACAACCTAGGATTTGCGAATTACTATCGCAGGTTTATCAAATCCTTCTCCTCAGCTGTTGCCCCCATCGTGCATTTGACAAAGAAAGGGGCTGATGTTGGTAATTGGTCCTCTAGAGCCGTTCACGCTTTCAACTCTCTCAAGACGGCTTTCATGTCTGCTCTTGTCCTCCAACATCCCAATTCAGACCTTCCTTTTGTGGTTGAAGTGGACGCTTCTAAAATCGGAGTAGGGGCCATCCTTTCTCAGAGGGATTTGGAGGATGACAAATTACACCCATGTGCCTTTTTCTCTCAAAAATTTCATTCAGCAAAGAGAAACTATGATGTCGGCAACCGAGAGCTTCTGGCCATTAAGTGGGCATTTGAGGATTGGCAACACTGGTTAGAAGGGGCTAACCATGTTGTCTCAGTTTTGACGGATTATAAAAATCTGGCCTACATTGAGACTGCTAAGAGACTGAATGCTAGGCAAGCACGATGGGCCCTGTTCTTCACCCGCTTCAACTTTATCATCTCCTTCCAGCCTGGGTCCAAGAAAGTGAAGGCGTATGCCCTTTCTCGTAGCTTTCCCATTGATCATTGTCCTAGTATTAAGGAAGAAACCATCATTCCGGCTTCTCTGATTCATTTGGCCTTGACAAGAACCTTGAAAATGCCCCCAAGATTGGTATTTGTCCCGGAGAGATCTCGTAAGGCAGTTCTGAACTACTTCCACTCATCCAAGGTTGTTAGTCATCCAGGCATTACTAAGACTCAGTTCATGAATTTGTGACAGCTTGTGATGTCAGTTCCAGAAACAAGACTCTCTGGACCACTCCTTCTGGCCTGTTGTGTCCATTACCAACTCCTCTTAGACCATAGACTCATATTGCGATGGACTTCGTGGTGGATCTTCCATCATCTTCTCTATGCTCGGTCATCTGGACTATTCTAAACCGGTTCTCCAAGATGGTACATTTTGTTCCCCTCAGCAAATTGCCCTCAGCCAAAGAATCGGCAGTACTCTTTGTTCAACATGTTTTTAGAATTCATGGACTTCCCTCAGACATTGTCTCAGACCGTGGTACACAATTTGTTGCTCAGTTTTGGAGGTGCTTTTGTGCTGATCTATTCATCAATGTCAGCCTGTCATCAGGGTATCACCCACAGTTCAGTGAGCAGACGGAGCAGGCCAATCAGTCTCTGGAGCAGTACCTCCGTTGCCTCATTTCCAATTTTTAAAACAACTGGGTTTTACTTTTGCTGAGTTTGCATACAACTCCTGCCATTCTACTTTATCAGTGTCTCCTTTCTTCTGCAATTTCGGGATTCACCCTAGGAGTAATTCCTTTGAGACTTCGTCTACCACTACTTCTCCTTCATCTGTTTCCAGGTTACGGTCAGTCTGGAAGAAGGTACACCAGTCTCTTCTTCAAGCGTCAGGTCGTTCCAAGGTTTGGGCTGACAGACATTATAGGCCCTGTAGTCTCAAAGTGGGGTACTTGGTTTGGCTGTCCTCCAGAAACATTAAACTGCGCCAGAGATCACAAAAGTTGGGCCCCAAGTTCATTGGCCCTTTTAGGATTATTTCTCAAGTGAATCCTGTGGCTTTCCGACTGAAGTACCCCAGACTCTCAGGATCAATAACACTTTCCATTGTTCTCTCCTGAAACCGGTTTTCCTCTCCTCCAGATTTTCTCTTAGGCGTTCAGTCAGGCCTCCACCAGTGCTCGTTCAGGGGCACCAGGAGTTTGTCGTGGAGAAGATCCTGGACTCCAGAATTTCTCGAGGATGTCTTCAGTTTCTTGTGCACTGGAAAGGGTATGTGACGGATGAGTGCTCCTGGCTTCCTGAAAGGTCTTTGCATGCTCCTACCCTGAGGAGAAAATTATTTGAGAACTTTCCTGACAAACCAGGGTCTAGGGGTTCTTTAACCCCCCTCGTCAAGGGGGGGAACTGTAACAAGCCGCCGCACTGCGAATGCAGGGTGAGGCAAGCGCCGGGTGAGTGTTCGCTGAAGCTCCTCCTGCCTCCTGTCCGTCATTTTAGGATCTTTCTGAATTGGCTCCGGCATCTATTTCTTCCTGGTACAAATGCTGCTCTGATGCCGGTGATAGAGTTTTCGTGTTTCTGGTTCTGGCATTGTCTCCTGTTATCCAGTTGAGCTCCAGTTCTCCGGTCTAGATTGTTATACTGCCATTTGTGTCATCCAGGCGGCTCCGTTCACATTTGTGTCATCTGGCGGCACGGACAGCACTCTGTGTCCAAGAGTGCGCAGTCTTGCATATGCTGCTTGTGTCAACCTGGCGGCACAGGCCGCACTCTAGCATGTGCTGCTTGTGTCAACCCGGTGGCACAGGCCGCACTCCATCATCAGCTCCTTGTGTCATTCCGGCGGCACAGGTAGCACTCCAGCGTCAGCTGCTTGTGTCTACATGGCGGCACAGAGCGCACTACAGCGTCCAAAGTATGCAATCCTGCGTACCAACACCTGTGTCTCTCCAGTGACACTATTCCTTCATCTGCCACATCTAGCCAAGTCATACCAGCCCTCAAGGCTGCTACACGGCCCAAAGGCTGCATCTTTTTCCACGGCCAACAGGCTGCAACCAGCGAAGGTCACCTGCCCTCAAGGCTGCTACATCAAGGCTGCTACACAGCGCAGAGGCTGCATCTTGTTCCACTGCCCACAGGCCGCATCCAGGCAAGGTTACCAGCCCTTAAGGCTGCTAACCGGGCCAAAGGCTGCATCTTGTTCTTCGGCTCACAGGCCACAACCTGCCAAGGCTTACCAGCCCCCAAGGCTGCTACACGGCCGCAACTAGCCAAGTTTTACCTGCCCTGAAGGTAAAAGCAGCATTACTCTTCTGGACAATACCTCAAATCCTAACAGGTATTCCCTGATGTTAGTGGCTTCTTTCAGCAAGATAATGCCCCCTGCCACACTGCAAAATGTGTTCAGGAATGGTTAGAGGAAAATGAAAAAGAGTTAAAATTCCCTAGATCTCAATCAGCTTGTGCAGCTATGGGATTTGCTGGAAAAACAAGTCCTAGCTATGGAGGTCCCACCTCGCAATTTTCAGGACTTAAATCAATTGCTGCTAACATCTTGATGCCAGATACCAAAGGACATTTTCAAAGGTCTTGTGGAATCCATGCCTCTATGCATTAGAGCTGCTATGGTGGCATGTGTGGGACCTATATAATATTAGGCAGGAGGTTTTAATGTTATAGATGATAGGTGTGCACATATAAATATATATTTATATAAAACAACACGTCAAGGCACTGAAACGTTGCCATATATGCCACTGGTGGAGTAATTACTTTTGAAACCCAGGAATGCTGCACCATTTGAAAAGTACATACTTTATTTATTTGTGCGGGCACCCGGTGCTGTTCCTATTGCCACAGGGAGAGCTGGACCATTTGCATACTATATATATATATATATATATATATATATATATATATATATTATATATAATATAGTCAATGGAAGAGTGCAGAACTCAGGAGATTTTCAATCATAGTAGGAAATTTCTTTATTTCATTCCGACGTTTTTGGGAGCACCGACATCATCAGAGAACAGTGTACAAACAAGTGAACATAACCAACATAAATACTTCCACCAATTACCTTAATGTGATACCATAATTTCACTCACCTGCAGAATGGGTTCCGGACTACAGATAGACAGTAATTAGTTAGACAATGTCTAGCTAGACACCAGATGTTAGACAGTTAATAGTTAGAGACAAGGATAAAAGTTCGACACAGACAAAAGTCAGACACACTAAAGTTAGACATGTAAAAAGTTCGACAGGTACAAAAGGTCGACAGGCTCAAAAGTTCGACATGAAAGTGATAGACACAAAAATGGTTGACATGTCTCTTATACCACACCCCTGCAGAACACCACCAGCTGATGCTGCGGGAAGCTCGCTGGGACCGGCTGTCACTTACCCATGACATCATTAAATAGCACCTCTCCGTGTGAGTTACGTACATTGTTAATGGTTACCTAGCAACCTATCGCTGCACAAACCACACATTGTTCATTAGCAGATTGTAATTAAATTAAAACATAATCTCACATTTAAAACAATTATTAAAGTATAATTATATTCAGATGCCCTACATGATGTAGTTAATCCACCAATTGCCTTAATATGTACCACACTTATTTTACCCGGAAAACCCCGCCAGCCGCTGCCACGGGAAGCTCGCCGCGTGTGGCTGTCACTTACCCATGACATCACCAAGTGGCACTTCTAATGTGATGTGCATTGTTTTTGGTTGCCCAGCAACCTACTACTACACAAATCACTCATTATTGATAACAAGTAACAGATTAAATGAAATAATCTAATGTAATAACTAAAACATTTGTCAGAGCGCTAGCGATTAATTCTGATCAGGTGCCGTATATACTATAATCGACATATTTGGTCATATATAATCGTATTGAATTTGTAAATAGAATAATTAACCCTTCAGGTAAAGGCATACATACAAATATGTTAACAAGTAGAATAATATATGTAGACCACCCCACATACAGTGTTACTCTTCCAACTATATCCACTTTATCACAAATATGCTTATACATGTATTGGCTATTTGAGCAACCCAACCATATATGAAAGGCATTTATAAAAAGCATGTATGCTTGGTACCTATAAAAAAGATTGAAGGCCTAAGATTTCATTCAAACCTTTTGGGGCTATGGTGTGCAGTGTACATATCCACCTACTCTCTAATTGTAGCAATTTTTTACTCCTATCACCTCCTCTCAAATTTGCTGGGACGTGGTCAATTATTTTAGCACGTATGCTTGCCACGGGATGTTTGGCCTGTAACAGTGACGTGCTTGTTCACTAATCCCAGTTTGCTATATTGCGGAGCGATGAAGTGCCATACGCTCCTTAAAATGCCATTCCGTTTTATTCACATAACAAAAGCCACATGGGCAAACAGCATTATCTACTACAACATTAGTACTACAAGTGACTGGGTGTTGTTTATTGCAACTTTTACCAGTATGTGGATGGTTGAAAAAATCCCCCGTAAGTAATGATCTACAAGTTATACAACCCAAACACTTGTAGCAGCCGAGTTTATGACTGAGGAAATTAGTTACTTGTTTTTTACTAAGATTCGTGCTGGTAGTTCTTTATCCCCGCTTATTAAGGGCCACAACTGTTTAGCCTTTTTAGTAGCTATGTGACTTTTTAGTAGCGTTGTCACATAACTTACACTGGGAGGCGCCACTTAATGATGTCATGGGTAAGCGACAGCTGGTCCCGGCAAGTTACCCGAGGCATAGGCTGGTAGCGTCCTCAAGGTGAATGAAATTAGGTATCACATTAAGGTAATTGGTGTAGGTATTTATGTTGGTTATGTTCACTTGTTTGTACACTGTTCCGTGATGACGTTGGTGCTCCTCGAAACATTGGAATGAATTAAAGAAACTTTATACTATGATTGAAAATCTCCTGAGTGCCGCCTGCTTCTATGGACTATGTTTGGTTATTATAACCCTAGGAGGGCACCGGAGTAACTTGCTTGGATAATAAGGAGAGTGCTGGGACACAGGATTGGATGTATATATATATATATATATATATATATATATATATATTCTGATGAGCTCTTTAATACTTATTAAAAGAATGCATTTGGAAATACCTTTCAAACGTTGATTACCTGCATAAATATACTGTACTATGGGGCTAATTTAGATTGCCAATTATCGGTAATCTGCGTGTGCGCATGACCCATTCTGCAAATGTGCAGAACGGGTCCTGTGTGATCGCATGCAGCCCCTTCTATGCCTCTGTCTGATTGACAGGCATAGGCATTTAAGGGGCAGGGCCAGCTGGCGTTTGTCAGGGTTCAGCCTAGGATCGGCCTCTCTCACCTCCTTGCTGGCTTCCCCTGACTTCCTTGCGGTCAGACGTCTGGTGCAGTGATGGATGTGGGGCTGAGTATTCTGCCTTAGGTGCTTTTTGCGAGCTTCCATGGTCGGCTGTGAGTGCTGGGGATCGGAGTTCCCATCATGGGCGCCGCCATGACAGTTCCTAACCTATGATAGCATGATTTCAGTCAGCTGACGCTGTGCTCCAGTAATCTGCTACCCCTGGGTATAAATCCGCCTCCAGAACTCCAGGAAGTTGCTGTTCAACTTCTTCTCTGTTCCAGTGATACCAGCGTTGCTCTGTGCTAATCTTTCAGAGAGTTACTTCAGCCTGTTCACAGTTCTCCAGTTTCCAGTATTAGCTTCCAAGCTATTCTTAGTCTGAGAGTAGTTCTCTCCCAGTATCCAGACTGTTTTGTTTTCTATGTCTGTGTGTCTTTGTATATGTGCTGCTTATATTGCAGCTTCCTTGTGTCACTGAGGTGTCAGATTACCTGCTGGTATTAATTAGCTCACAGCTGGACCTCCCAGCACATATCTGTGTCAATCTGCCCTGTGTCTTGTCAGTGCAAATCTGCACTTGCATTTAGCACTCTCCTAGTGTATGCCTGACTTCTCTTTGTGTCTTGTCTCTGCCAATCATTTCCAGCATTCCCATATATTCCCTGAGTCCACTCTCCTCTTGTCTGTGCAATCTCCAGTATATGTCTGTGTTCTTTGCTCAGTGTCTTGTCTCTGGTAATCAGCTCCAATCATTTCCAGCATTCCCATATGTTCCCTGAGTCCACTCTGCTCTTGTCTGTGCAATCTCCAGTATATGTCTGTGTTCTTTGCTCAGTGTCTTGTCTCTGGTAATCAGCTCCAATCATTTCTAGCATTCCCATATATTCCCTGAGTCCACTCTGCTCTTGCCTTTGCAATCCCCAGTATATGTTTGTGTTTTTCTGCATACTTAACTGTTTCCAGTCCATGCCTGTGTTATAGCATTCAGTTCCATTTCCAGAGTTCATTCATTCCATTCACCTCCAGTGCTATTGCATTCATTATAGTTTCCGGTCTTCTGCCATTCCCAGGTACCTGTCCAGAGGGCCGCGACCTGCTCACTTGGTGCAGCTGAAAACCAAATCCCAATTGGAGGGGTCACTGGAGAAAACCACCAAGTGAGTTAGACTCCACGCCTCTGGGCAGGTCTAGCCAAACCTGGGTTTGGCCGCAACTAGGAGACCTAGTATAGTCACTCCCCTAGTTACCCGAACCCCTCGGCTCACCGTCCTCCACAGAGGAATTCTTGCACTGGATCGTGACAGCGTTCCTGGAAACAGGGGCATGTTTGCCCCATTTTCCGGGAGTGGCAAGGCCAGGGGTTGCATCCACGGACGTAGTTTCCTGGCCTCACAAGCCGGCCAGTCTGAGTAAGCTGAGGCTTACTCAACTGGCTGGTGCCCCGGTGCCATCCACCATCGCTACTGATGGTCGCAATGGTTATCCCAACCTGCGACCTCGGTCGCAGTGCCGGGATCGCAAATGCAGCAGGGGTGTCATACACCTCCTGCTACATTTGCATATTTACAAGGACGGAATTTCAAAGCTGCTTGCGTGCAGCTTTGTAATTCCATCCCAAGCTGTATTAGCCCCTATATGTGCATTCTTTTGGTATTTATATCCCTGTGAACTTGAGGCCACAGAGAATACAGTATATTTATTTTTCTGAGTGACGAGCTTGTAATATTCTAGTTTTTATGAGCAATACAGTACATCGTGCTATGCTCCAGCAGACATGCTCATGTACCATTTAAGATTAAATTATATTTGTAAGCATGTTAGTTACACTATACAATTCTCATTTTTGTGGGTGGATATTTGGAGATATCTTGATTGAATCCAGAGAAAGAACATTGTGTTAGATAAATACGTTCCATTGTTGGTTTTTGGTAAGCAGGGACTCACAGTTATTGCCTCAGTTATCCTGCATTATGACCTGACTATTAGCATGGGTTGATAATGTTTAACTAAATGTTCTGCAGAATGATTTCTGAGCAGAGAAGAAGAATAAAAGAGAATAAGTGTAGAAGAATAAATAAATAGAAAGGCAGAGGGCTTAGCAATAAAAACTCACTAAATCACGTATATCATTTTATAACTTTGTCAGTTAACTGTCAGTTAAATGAATGGCAACTGGTCAATAACTGTTTTTAGACACCCTTGGTGATATTTTTGAGTCCAAGCTAAAAAGGAAACAAAATGAAAGGACCACTACAGACCAAATGATAAAGGAAAATACATATTAATACAAAAAAATAGAGTTAAAAAAGAGAATAAAAATTCTAATAAAGAAAACAGAAAGAGTCTTAAAGGCACACAGAAAGAGAATTGTTAAAGCATCCACTTAAAAGAAGAGTAGACAGGCTGAGGTAGAAGACAGCAAATAAAGTGGGCAAGTAGAAATTAAACAGCAAAAAAGATTTAATTGAAAGCGCAGTCAGAGCAAAGAGACAGCTTTAGACTTACTGGGCCCGCATACTATCCGTATACAGTCTGGGGGGAAGAGAAAGAGACAGCCTGGGTTATCCTTCAGATCTTTCTGCAGACAGAACAATTCAGCACCCACATATTCCGGGGACGCACATGTGTCTCAGGGGCCATTTCATATCCAACTGTAGCACATACTGATAATGTAACAGACCACCCACTAACAAAATGTTTAATATAAAAGGCTAACAGCCAGCAAAGCTACATATCCCAAATGTGCACATCTTGCAATGGAATGGAAGAGAAATTTGCAATATGCAAATTTCCTATCACAAACAAAAATATGGCAGTTAATTAGTATACCATGCATAATTGGAATACTTAAAATCAAATCATAAATCCATATAAGAGACAGCATTTGCAGAAGAAAATGACTATAATATAAATATATAAACTTCTGTGACTATGTATTGAAGAATAAAATGCAAAAAAAGTCTTCAAATGTTTAATTACAACATTATTATTATTAATATTATTATTAATAATAATAATTATAAAGTAAATTAATATAAATTATAATATAAAGGGAATAAAGGTGTGTATTAAAAGATTTCAGTGCTTACTTTCCCCAACGTCACACATATTTGTCCCCCATGAAATGGCCACCTTGCAAACTACAGCCAAACAGCCAGACAAGAAAGGAGACCGTCCCACCACATTTGTCCTCTAAGTTCATATGTGAAGATTGATAGGTTGATCAGATCCTGAGATGATCCTGTTATGCACCAATCATCCATAGAACCTAGAGGGGGGACCAAAGCCCCCATTCTGTCTTCTACAGAAGCATCACTATTGGGATGATCCAGGGCTGATAGCTGTTGTCACCACATGTCGTCAACCGCTACGGAAAAGGGGATGTAGACAAAACAGAGGCAGAACCAGGCCCCACTTGGACTCTTTTGGAGAAAAGCGGAAAGTGTATGATTTGGTTCATATTCTAATTAATGCATGTTTCAAATGAAGATGGGAATATGATTTCTTTTTTTTTATGGTGAATATGTTATTTTAAGTAATCTAAACAAATTATTTTTATTCTAATAACTTCAATAGAAATCCTAAACTTTTAGCAGTTGAAAAGAGAATCCCAAAGTTTTCCGTTTGTGGCAGAACAATCTGTGTGTTATTTACCACTTGACAGATGCTTTTCACTATTATCTGAGTACATTTTAAATTGTATTTGCTCTTGATATTTTATATGTGACAATAATTTAAGCATAAACAGTTTATTGGGCTGGTGAATGGGGTTGATTGTAACTTGCCAGCCCAGCCTCAGTATACAGTACAGTAAAATGCAGTGAACCCAGTGGCTGGTGTTTGGATTACGTGAACTGGGATCTCTGGCCTCTTCTTCAGAAAAACTTTATCCGAGACAGTAGGGCTTGCAGAGAAGAACAAATACCATGTAGCTGACCTGTTACATGCATTCATCACATGCTACTGATACTGTAAATGAGAGCAGACAGTATTAGCAAGATTACCTAATACAGGCATTGAGTCAGCACATATGTGCTTACCATATAAACTGTATAGTATTTCCTTATTATTTCAGCAATATGGGCTGAGATTTATCAAAGCATGTCGAGAGATAAAGTACCAACCAATCAGCTTCTGTCACTTTACAGAAAAATGTGTTTGAGAAATGACAGTTAGAAGCTGATTGGTTATGCTGGGCATACACTATACAATTATTTGGGTGATCTGCCCAGATAATTGCACTGTGTATGTGCGCGACCAAACGGAAAATAGATCGGTTGGTCATGCAGGATCGTCCAGCATGTCCGTCCGATATATTTGAAGTCAGTGGCATCTGACAATGTATGTACTTCTGTGGCCGACCGATGGACATTTACCCTGTTCCTTTATAGGAGAAAGCCAGATATTGTGGCCAGTACACTGTGAAATATCTCAGTGTGTAGACATGATATCTGCTGGATGTCAGGCTGCCAGATAAAATGTCTGTCAGTGTATGCCCTGCATTAGTACTTATCTCTCTCCACTTTATCTCTCTACAACCTTTGATAAATCTCCCCTAATGCCTTTAAAAAAATATCAGTTACTAGCTGGAAGAACAGGTTAATGCTCTCACTTTTACAAACGATAATCATAGCCTATTTTTCATATTTACATGATACAATATCTATGTTTATCTATTAATTGTGTCTAGCACTGTTCAATCAATGGCTCTGAGAAATGAGACTAATGAGGCCCATTCTGCTGATACCTGGGTTGGGGGATTGTGAAAATCCAACATGTTGGACAACCTCGATTCCCCAAGACCGACCCAAAAATGATCGGGAATGGTGAGTTGGGGATTGGTAACATGTTTTTTTGCAGATCCTCCGACAAATCAACAATTATCAGAGTCGGCAGATCGGATTGGCACTGGCAGCACAGGGAATCTGCGTTTAGATGTATGGCCCGCATAAGGTAGCAGCACTGGGGTAATATGACTATGGATGGTTGTGTGTGAAGAGCACGTGGGGCAGGGATCTGTCACTCTGAGATGTCCACTCCATGCCTGACAGACCAGATGTGTCTGAAGGTTCCTAGCAAAGCAAACAGTGTGAGGTTATAACTTACTAGCCAGTATACCAATATACCACTCAATCATGCTTCCATTGGTAAAGCATGTTAGACTGGTAATGTGGCAACAGTCACAGAGACAAATAGCTTCATTCATAACATTAATGTGCCACTAAATCCCTAAATGTATATTTTCAGTTATGAAATATGGAGGCCAAATACTGTAGGTTGCTTGGTGTTACCCAGACATTCCACTGCAGCCGTGCTAAAAGATGAAGGGTCTGATTCAATTACAATGTAATGAAAACACAATTACGGCGCACAGAATGAAAATGGTATGCTAATGCTATTATACATGCATATTCTATGCGATCGATCTGCTCCACTCTTCCGTCATCAGTATTATTGGAACTTACATCTATTCCATGCTAGGGGCACGAGATCCATCTGAATTTACATACACACTACTCAGTATAGCCCGTAATTCTGGCTACACACACACAATATACTCCTACACACCCACAAAACAGTTCTTTTGCATGCATTAGCATTGATGCCGTCCAGTTGCCACTCAGGAACGCCCACAATGATTTCGCAGTTTACTAAAATTTGCTTGATGCAGCAAAAAGTATTCCACTTCACACAGGCAGAAACTTCTCACTGTGTTTTAATGGTGTCTAATATGGGAGAAAAATCTTCCTCAGGCATTTGTTTGCCATTTGTCTGCCACTGTATATGACTCAATCAATCCAAACACTGCTTTTTTTAACTGCATGCTTGCAGAGCTGTCACTCCAACTTTGCATCTAGTAAAAGAAGCACCTCCCTCCTAACCAAACATGGCAGCCTGCACCAGATGAGTAAAAGAGCATTGTAAACAATATATCATGTCAGAAGGCATTGGCACTTGCCTGAAGAACAATTAAACCCCCTGGCATGGGGTGGGTTTCAGTGGCCGTTGACAACATCAGCAGGAAAGGGGGGTTGGGTCAATTTTTTAAATACCCATCTTGCTTTATTAAATCTAGAGAGAACTTCCTTTCTGATGCTCTATTTACGCTGATTAAACTCTATTGGGGGTCAATGGCACCATCTGTCTGAATTGGCCTCTCATGATGGTCAGTAGAAGGGAGTATGGATAGTTGGAGGTTTGAGGTCGAAATAGGCTGGCAGAATGCCCCCATTTCTTAGTCTGATGGGCAGGCAGAAGACAACCATATGATTGGGCAGTCAAAAGGCCCGCAATTTGGGCTGATGGGCTGGCAGAAGGCTCTCATTGTTGTCCCAAAATGTTGTTAATTATCCAGGAAGGTGGATTTTTTAGTTCAGTAATTGACATTTATTACATTGCCACCATACTTTTTTGGAATTTTATAGTATAATTAATTATATTAAATAAAAGCTGACCTTTTTGCCCCACCAATACTTGTCTGGTCTCATTATTTTAGATAAGTTATTATAATATGTAAGTTGCTGCTGCTGATGGGAAGCTATTGGACATGGGGTATTTATTTTGTTAGTTGGAAACACTGAAGCTACAGTATATATCATGCAATTACCTCAGCAATACACAGACTCTCATATATATATTACTACCAAGTAATATGGCAATAATCTTTAAATTAAGAAAAAAATTAAACATGTGTATATGGACATTAGTGCTGAAATTCCTCCTAATGGAAGATTTAATAGACATCACCTTGTACATTTAAAATAATTAGGAAGAGAAATTCCTACTGAATACATATATATGTTCATTCAAATCTAAACATATACCAAGGACATAGTTGTAAAATAAAGACTGTGGGAGTTGAAGTTGTACAACTTTGTACAGAATTTGATGTAAATAATTTGATCATTGAAACTGTAAGGATAATGCCATAATTATGCAGTGACAATGTTCTTTGACAATACAAAACTCCTCAGCCCATTCTTTTATTCTATTCCGTGAAGCTTCATTTATAAGCTGCCAACGTTTACACACTAATGGATAGAACTATGAAGTGAGATATTTATCTCATGGGAAGAAGATTATTGCCGTCTCTAATGCCCGTTACCCAACGAATGGAAAAGCAAACTGACTAAGCACAAATATAAATGTTGTCATAAAAAGATACCATAATTGAACTATTTAAATAATGAAAAACATTCCTATTGCTCAGACGCTGAAATTTTTTTGTTACCGCCCATATAGCTATTACTTTGTCTCTGTGACTGTAGCCATTTGGCTTTATAATGTTATGTTGCTGCTAGGAAAAGGTGGTTTGAATGGGTACCTAGGTTTACAGTGAGCTTTACTTTTCCTCCATCAAGTTCTAGTCGTAGCGTATCTGCGGACTCTTTGGAGGTGGTGGCCAGAAGAAGTCCGTATGCTCGCTGGGACATGAACCGTAGAGAGACATCCTCTGCTTCTGTGTGGGTGACTCCGGGGAGCAGGACCTTGAGGTACATGCTGCCGTCGTAGCTCAGGACTGCTGCTTCTGTGAGGGTGCAGCAAAAGGGGAACAATGAGAAAGTGTGAGAGAAGTAATGGGAATGATGCCATCCTAATGTACTGAAGTGATCATTAGTAAGGAGCTCATTGAAAAGGTATTTTTGTGGCTGGAACAAGAAGTTACATAGTAAAAAGACATGCTCATGGGTTTCAGAAGAGAAAAGTCTGGAGACATTTAAAACACTTTTAGAAAATGATTTTGCACAAAGTAGAGTATAAAGGAAGTACTGATTAACAAATTATAAATAAAACATACTGCACTTAGCTAAAAATACATCAATTACATTAAACCAAGCTTTACATATTATAGTTATATTGTTTTATTTGTTTGTATGATACTAAATAGTTACCAATATTATCATATGAAACGTTCATCTTAGCTAGTTACTGCCCATAAATCAACAAACATTATTTCAGATAAAACCTTGTTAAATGCATTAATTTAACAAAAACATGTTTTGTCCCTGAAACAGCAGGTAAGAAAATCTGTACAGTTTAGTAATTCAGGACATAAGTGGTCGATGACTGGTGTTGTAATTTTTGTAGGTAATTGAGGAGATTTTTTTCCACATTTTAACGTAATTACAATCATAGTATTGGACCACCAATGGATGTAAAGAATATGAAATTCTTGAGAAAGCTCAAATTTAATACCTGAGCACACCTTGCACTCACATTTCTTGTATCGTAAACAACTCAAACGTAAAAATATCTTCACATTCATCAGCAAACACAAAGTACCTCATGTATAAAGTGCACTGGCTTTGCTTGGATTTGCACTAGTGCACCACGATAGATCGCCCAGTGCATTTAAAGGTGCATGTGTAATTTACACTCAAACTAAAAGGGCACCTACATTTTAAAGTGGTGGATACTATATGTTTGAAAAGTTGAACTGTGCAAAAGTATAAAGTCCAAACTGCTACACCTTTTTATTCTAAAATGCATATATAAGCAATCTGATACACTTCAGGGGCTGCATTGGGCAGCCCACTAAGCTACAAAAGGGCTGTTCATTACTAATAATATCAGTAGTAATTTAAATAAACAATCTAATCAGTGAATGAGACACCTTTCCGTAATAACCTATAAGCAAGCAAGCCTTTTAAACAAGCATTACAAGCTACAACAAACAAATATGACAACAAAGTAGGAAGGAGAGGGAGGCCACCTGTTGCCCATTACTGATTTAAAGTAATGCAGGTCAAAAAATACCCACAGTGATCCAATTAAACTTGTTATAAAGTTCAAGGGGTATACCTACTAAAGTTCTGGTTTTTAGAACGGAAGATGTTGCCCATAGCAACCAATCAAATTCTTCTTAACATTTCTCTAGCACCTTATAGAAGATAATATCTAGAATCTGATTGGTTGCTATGGGCAACATCTCTACTTCTAAAAACCCGCACTTTAGTAAATACACCTCTAAGTGTTATCTAACTATGCAATATGTTTATATATTCTGGGCTTTTTAATGTAGTAGAAGTCTGAGATTTTATTAACTTGAATTATTTGATTACCCTTTTTAAAAGAAATTTCAAAGCATGTTTTCTAATTTTTTGTTTGGATATAAAACGTCTATCAGGAAATGTAGGATTATTCCGAAATTTCAGATATATTGAGAATAAGAGGGATTTAACATGTGTCACAAAGTGATGTACTCGACTTAAAATGAATGTCAAATAGACTTAAAGTCTTTTTTTATTTTTAGAAGAAGAAGCACTAATAAGAAATGTAATTTTCCACAGCAAATATTATTTAGAATGAGTTGCAGAAGCAGTCACTTAAAGCTGCAATCCCCTGTAAGAATGAAGTGTGTTTAATATCATAAATGATTCATGGTAGGTATTCAAATAAACGCAGGTTTCCATCTGAATCTCACACAACGTGAGTCTGTGCATATTGTGGATAACCCACGTTGTGTTAGGGCCTGGTTCAGAGTTGGGAATAGAGAGAGATATCTCTCTTAATTGATCATCTTGGTGAAACCATGCTGCACTGCAGGAGGGGCAGATTTAAAATGTGCAGAGAGATTTATATTTGGGAGGGAGGTGTCCAAACTGACATCTAAATTGTAGCGTAATAATAAAGCTGTGCAGTATTTGTGGGCTACTTGTAAAAGCAGACAGTATTTACCCTACATGCAAAAAAAAAATATGTATTTACACTCCTTGCATTGCAACATGGTTTGTCCAGGTACACAGTTAAGTGCTATCTCTCTCTCTATTCCCAACTCTGAATCAGGTCCTTAGTGCGAGAGGTTCTTTTGAAACATCTCAACTAATTGAATCACCCCCATAGAGTTGTGTGCCATGGATGAGCACTGAACTTTTAGTAAGTGAGGTGAGGCTAAAAACATTGTGGTACATGGCGTAGTTTGATGTAGGCTAGTTTGGTAGTTTAGAACCTAAAGTGTTAGGGGAATATTTACTAAAGTGGGGAGTTTTTAGAAGTGGAGATGTTGCCCATAGCAACCAATCAGATTCTAGCTATTATCTTCTAGAAGGTGTTAGTTAAATGTAAAGTAGAATCTGATTGGTTGCTATGGGCAACATCTCTACTTCTAAAAACTCTCACTGTAGTAAATATACCCCTTAGTGTTGGAAAGTTTGTTGAGTTACAACAGTTTGAGTATTGGAGGCAATTATTAGTGAGCCGGTATCCCCATGAAATATAATTAGTGTTCTGCAAATACAGTATATATTAAATATTTTTCAATGAAGCCATTATGGAAGTAAACTACACTTGATATAAGCTGTGTGGTCTTGTTTTGTGACTGTGCTTAATTTCTAGATATACTATTTATTTATTACCAGTCATTTTTATGCTACACACATATTCACGAGTGCCTTACACAAAGTATATACTGTACAAACTATATAAACTAACTAATTATGTGAATATAGTGCAGCTTAATGTAGGTGAAAAGTAGAATACGACTGATTAAATTGGGTGCTCCCATAGTTTAGCATCGTAAAAATGCTTTTTTTTTAACTTAAACACTAAGTGCCGTATTCAATTAGACGCGAAAAGTCCCGTACTTTTCGCATGCCGGACTTTTCGCCATCATCGTTAGTTTTCCATGCGAAAAAGCATTGCACGCGTCCCCGCTTTTCGCCGTATTCAATTCCAAAGACGCGAAAATGGGACCCAGTGAAACGCAAACAGGTGAAAAGTGCTGTCAGTTTTGGGGAAATCAGCCTGATACCTCCCAAAATATACACTAACATTGGGGATCATGGTAGATGCCAACGATTATCCCTGCTGAAGCTATTTAGGGTACTTAAATGCTCTCATTTGCTGATAATTCACATCTTTGCACAAGTGGTGAAGAATAGCATTTTGCATAATTTTTTGGTGAAAATAAGCAGTCCCAACAAATTTGGGGTACATGAAAATGGGTGCAAGCATGGTTAAAAATTTCAAAAGTGAGGTCTTAAAAAGCTTAGTAAACGCACCTTCAGCAAGCACCTGCAATAAAAAAAAATCCTCCCCCATACTTGTAGACCCCCTACCCCCAAAGTCTATTTCACTAGCTTTTAAGTTTGGACCCCAACTTTGAACTTTTTCGCCCCCTTTTTCAAAGTCTTTTTTTGGGAGTGTTCTTTCTTTTTTTTTTGGGGGGGGGGGGGTGGTTTGATGCAGTTTACCTTTGGGGACCTGTTCTAAGGGTGCAGGGTGGTTTCCCCACCTTTGCACCCCAAAAACCGCAATTCTGCACTTTTTTCCGACAGCTATTCTTAGGCGAAATGACGTCACCAGTGAAACTTTTTCGCAAAAGATGGCTTTTCGCCGCTAATTGAATACGGCCCTAAGGGATACTCTTTCTGTAAACTTGTGGATATGCATTTTCTGCTCTATTTATGTATAACATGCTGCCTTTATTCTCAAAATGCAACTGGTTTGCTCTCAAAATTTAAAGTGCCACCAAAGTCTGGGGTCTGACCCGGGATTTGGAACACGTTTCCAACCCGGATCAGACCTGGGACATACCCCTTTTACACCGCAGCACCAACCTGGGCTATGCCTGGGTCAGCACCGTTCACGTGCATCAACCTGGGATTTTCAGGTCGGTGTAAAAGGATTATAATATTATATTTAATATTAGTGCAACTTTAAATTTTGAGGTCAAACCCGCAGAGAAATGATAACTTGAAAGAAACGCTGCTTCAGAAATATACCCCATAGTCTACATAGTCTTGTATATTTATTATATACACGTGTCTAGCAGCTGTACAGTAGACAGCTGCAGGGTCTCCTCCCTCCCCTCATAGCTCTCAGTGCCATCTGTCTGGACAACATAGCCTCCCCCAGCTAACAGACATCCTGTCCCTTACTGCTGTTCAGCAATGATTCCAGACAGAAGTTCTGTCCCCTGGACAGACCAATATATCAACGGTTGACCTGAATGATATATCAGTTTGCAGTGGAAAATAAGCAGCAGGGAAGAGAAAAAAGAAAATAATGGGAGAGGGACAATATGAGAGGATATAGAGATAAGAGTGTTCAGGCAAGAGGAAGAACATGGGTAAAGAGAGGGATACGGAAAGAGGGGGAATAGGGAGAGCCAGATAAGGGTGGAGAGAGAAAAAGATATGGAAAGGTTGAGATGCAGGGGCATAGCTACCATGGGTGCAGGGTGTGGGGTGCGATTGCTACGAGGCCCGAGCACCTCCAGGGCCCGCCTCCACCTGCCCCCAGCTCACCTCACAAAGGACTGATGCAGAGTAACAGAAGCGATCTGTCCGCATTAGATAGGAAGCAGCAACGTCAACCGATCATAGGCTTCACCCAGGCACAGTCCCCCTCCTGGTGACTTCTACTACGTCAAAAGGGGGCCTACCTACAAGTGGGCGGGGCTATACAGGTGTGCTGCTGGGTGCTGTTATAACTCATTTGGTGTGTGTGTGTGTGTGTGGTCAGGAGGACCACAGGCTGGTGATACTTCCTGTGAGCTGCTTCTTAAGCTGGGTACACACTATACGATCTGACCTGCAATATATTGTTCTATCACGGATTGGAACAATATATCGCACGCATTGTGCAATGTGTATGCCCGATCCATGGTCCCATCTGCTGTTCTGCAAATATTTATATATTTATATAAGTATTTATATATACTTATATAATATTATAATAAGTATATATATATATTATAATATATATTATAATATTTATATACAAGAGACATGTGGAGGGGTCTAAATTTAACTATATATTATCTGGCACACTGAGAAATACCACCCTGGTATGTTGCCCACCCCAGGCTCTGGAGGAAAGGCAGCGCGGCTGATTGTGCCACCTGAATTCTAGCAATACCTTGGGAGATACAATAAGCATGGAGACTGAAAGTACAGGGGTTTGTTTACATAAAATACAGAGTAAAAACAAAATGAATAAGTTTATCCAGTAGTCGATAAAAAAAGAGCACTGCGAAGAGATGTGTCTCTCTTGAAGCATTGGGGGCCACACAAAGCTTGCTTTGGGGCCCACATATTTCTAGATATGCCCTGGGAGGGGCTGGGGGGGGAGGGAGTACGGAGAAAGGAAACAAAATGGTAATGCTGGCCAAAAAAAGGGGATGTGTCAATGGTAACTAGTCATGAAATGTCAGTGGGGTCTCTTAGAGAAATTATGAAAATTAGAACATTTTAAAGATTGTTTTTTTTTTTTAAATAAAAGTGCTCTGACGTCATATTGAATCACCACATATATAAAATCAGAAGGCGGATATGTGGTATATCCATTGACAGAAACCTTAGCTGCCTTTATTTAATGAGTAATATATTTACTTATAGATTTTATACTGTACAGCATAATTTTGCCTCTCTTTGAGTGATCATAGCAGTTCTTTCAGAGTTAAGATTAAAAGTAAATTACTGCTTTATGTAATTTAGGCAACTACAGTATGAATGTATGCCTTTTACATGGAAATGTAATATAGGTACATATTAGTCATCTCAAGATTTTATTGTACAGCTGTTGATTCTAGAGGACAGTACATTTGAAAGTGGAATAGGACATCCAGCACATTTCCTGCAAAACTTCCCTGTTGTTTTTTAATATTTGTATTTCCATCACATTTGTTTTGGCAGATCTTAACTTTGAACTATATTTCTTATGTTGGCAAAGACGATTCTTTATAATCACACTGTATAGAATACTAAAATAGATATATGTCTTGTAATAATTTGTCTTTGTCATTAAAAAAAAATATTTTGCAAAATATGTGACCTCCATTTAACCAGCAAACTAGTTATATGACTGACTGTGTATCATAACTTACCTCTCTCACATGTGTCCCCAAGGTACCCTGTGCCCACGCAGTCACAGATAAAGCGGTTCCAGCCTTCTCTGCACTGTCCCCCATTCCTACATGGGGAATTTGTGCATTGGCGCTGGGTCTCCCGAGTACAGAATGGAGCGACACCATTAGCTCCTGATAACTCAGACAGCTGTCGGATGTCTCTGCTCTTCCCATCTACAAAAAGATCCCGAATGCAACCAACAAATCCCAAGCCAAGGGAAGCTGTCCAGACTTCTGGTGGAAGCTGAAGATCTTCTCTTGGTTCTGGAAGACCTCCAAGATACATTTCACCTTCAAGGTCAAGAATTTCACTCTCACCTCCAACTTGAAAGGGTGTATTTCGGCTGTTAACGGAGATGGAGCCTGAGAAAAAAGAAACAGTGGAATTTTCAATTTTTATAGGTCTATATAAGATGGCTAGGGTCAGCAAGACAAAGGTAAGACCAGAACAGATAATAACACTTCTTTTAGATCACAATTTTTATTATAGATTACATCCATTACTTGGAATTCTCCACTAACAGTACAGTGAGTTTTGTTAATGAAATCCAAGTAAAATTTAATTGAATGGCAACTAAAACATATCAAAGATTACAGCATACACCCTGTTTATTTCAAGAGAACATGTGTACTGAAATAGTTCAACAATTATAGCACTAATAGATAACATTAACATAAAGTTTATTTCATGCCATAACATTTTAATCAATTTTAATTCTACATAATCTTCTAACAAATGCAGTAAATGTTAATAGAAGTCAAATTGTATGACTAAATTGTAACATATGGATATATTTGAACACTGATGTGATTAATACTATAATATCCGGGGTACAGTTTGATAACAAATATACATGGTGGCCATACATGTGATGATCCAGCTATTTGTGTGTGGCAAAATTTGAAAATGATTTGCTGCAACAAGGAGCTATGAGACAAAGCATAGCTGCATAAACAGTCATCAGGTTATTGTCCAACTGCATATATTGTCCGCTCATGCAACATCTCACAGATCCCAACCAATTCCGTAAAGCTGCAATCCAGGTTGCACTGAATCCAGCAGAACCTACCTGTATAATCAGTTTATAGTTAAACCTGGAAAGCACCACCAACACTGTCTCATAGAAGTGTATTTTCTTGTATTACACAAAAATTGTTGGTTTGCATATACAGCATTTACTGTACTATCTTTAGTCTGGTGCAGGATCATCCCTTCCCCGTATTACTGAATTATCCAATGCTGACAATAGGGAAAACCTAACACATGGTTTGTAGATTATATAAAAACTGTTTTTAAACTTAAATCAAAATCTACCTATGTCATATACTTCATATTTCATATTATTAAACTATCTGTTCATGTTTAAGGTAACGCTCTTGGGTTGCACTATTAATATCAAAGTATCTATTGCAATCATCATAGCAAAGTATATACTATATATTTTACTTTTCCGCTTTTTTTCTGTATAAAATATGAAATTATATTTTTCAATACAATATCTTACTCAAAGACAACCCCATCCGTCCTGAAAAAAAGATGTGAAATTTTCTAGGATACACAAAGTAGCTAAACAATAATTGTTGATTTATGTGACACAGTAAAACTGTAAAATGTAGTAAGGCCACCTAGGTATATAGAACTACAGCGTGTGAATGATTTATGAGATGTGTTGCTAATACTAAGGACGTTATCCAATACGTGTGATATACACAGTATGTGCAGGATAATATGCATTGCTTGTTTAACTAACAACTAATACTTACTAGACATTGCCAATTGTATCATTTTGTTCTTTCTGAACTGTCAGGAACATTACTATGTTTTACTGTATGTTCTTTTTTGTGTGTTTTTCAGTGTCGATTGTACAGTAATCAATCTTATGCTCCTGATTCAGAGGTGGACTCTATTCTGATGTTTGCGCAGTTGGACAATGTTTTTTATACAACGCATGTGCTACGTCATGTTGCTTTACCAATGGAGGCTGCAGTGAGTATTTGGATGCAGAGTGATTGACAGTGTGCATTTATGGGAAGTAACTGGGGGTGGCTAGACAAACACGGGCGTGTCACAAGCGTTTTCTGAATGTGTTACATCTAGTGACTGTGTCTTTCTATGCGATTTCACTGATCCTGGCGGCTTAGTTCCGATGGACAATCTGAGCAGCCATAGGGTTTCTCTGAAGTTCAGTGATGTGACCAATGTGCGACCAATGGTGCGTCTTTGTATTCAAGTGGCAGATTAGACGCAGCTGGTGGGAGTCTCTGTACAGATGACAGCGGCTGTGGCATTAGCATGAAATCTCAGTACCGCTGCATACAAAGTTACAATAGCGACAGGATTAGCATCCACCTCTGAATCCGGCCCTATCTCTCTACTCCAGATTTACTAGCACATGTCTGTAATTGTCTCCTAGCTTCATGATAGAACATTTTTAAAGAGAAGGTGAGTATTGTTATGTATATCGGAAATTTACAATACATTTGTATTCTTTGCTTGATACAATTCTGAACATTCTTACTTCTGCATGAATTGATATTTTCTCAGTTCGATTTCTCCTATTTTATCTCCTAGATATTAATCTTAATTTTTAGGTTTCTTTTCCAGCTCTAATGGCATCTGAGGTGATCAGTGATGGTGAAGCATGTGAAGGAAGTATTAGTTATGTAGACTCACCTTCCCTAATAAAACTCATATATAACAATTGAACTTATTTTTTGGCCAGCTGCCATTTCCTTTCTTTTATCACTTGCTGTATGCTGCTCCACCATAGCTGACACCAAGAGTCACACAATGTAAGCATAGGAGGCGTAAACTATGCACTTCTTCCTATACTGAAGAACACATGGGAAAGTACGTGGGAGAGAAAAGAGCCATTTTGGAAGCAGTTAGAAGCCTATTGAAAGTATTTTTAGTAGCAGCAGGAGGTACTCTGGACCTCATTCAGACCCGCTCACAAGCGCTTGAGCGCTCGCAAGCGGGTCGATGTTTGGCTTTGCGCATGCGCAGTGGCCGCACTGCGCGTGCACAAGCGTCGGAGCGAGAGAGAAATTCTCTCGCTCTGGGGCTCACTACAAAAGGGGCGGCTGTCGATGTTGATCGGCAGCTTGCCCCGTTTTGTAGACGTGGTTTCACAAACGGAGGCATTCCCAAGCGAAAGCTTGCCGTTTGTGGGCGGCCCCACTGACATCACCAGTGATGTCAGTGGGAGAGCTTACGGCTCTATTAGAGCCAAAAGCTCTCTGGGGCTTGCGGCAGCCGAGACCCTACCTCAAGGGGTCTGGTCGCAAGCCCCGATGGTCGCGATGGTCTTGACCATCACGACCATCATCCTGGTTGCTCGTTTAAGTTGTGGGTGGTAACCCACAGCCTAGCAAGAAGCCAGGAGGCCGGCTCAGAAAATTTAAGCGGCCGCCCTCATTCAGAGCGAGCGCTCGCATTCTGCCAGCGGCTCTGAATGAGGTCCTCTGTCTGTAATAAATTAAACAACTCCACTGGCTATTACCTCAAGCATTGATTGTTATAAACAGTAGAATATCTATTTGGATTTTCCCTTAGGATCATTTTTTGTTCATGTAGCTTCTAAAACTGTTATTGATTTTACTTCCCATCCGGTACAGAGATCAGATAATATATTGTATTTATTGCTTTTCAGCATTCTTATATAATACATAATTACACAGAACATACAGTACCTCTTCTGCCATCTCTCTGGATGTCAACATGGCACCATTCTCCATCATTGACTTTTTTGTGACTTGCTTTCACCTTAATTCCGCCAGATCCAAGATCAAGCAATAGATACAGAGTTCCCTCAAGTAACTCCACTGCGAAATAATCTGCTTTTGGTGGTCTTTCTGGTCTTCCAGTGGCCACGGCTCCTGGAGCTGTTCCTGTTGCACCGGTGCGTGACCTTCCCTGGCTGAAGAGGAGAATGCCACTAGGTTCTGTGGTCTTAAAGTCAAAAGATATTGATCCAGCTTTTTTGGTCTCCCATCGCGGAAGGCGTAAAAAGGCCTCAGGTACTTGAAAGGTCACAGGGTCTAAAGACAGAACATTTTCACAGCGGAAGAGGAGGTCACCACTAAGCCGCATCTTTGGATCACCATCTGCGGCTAGACGGGACAGTTCTAGTTTGAAATCATTATTTTTATATACAACCTATAAGAAGAAAAGAAAAGAAAAAATAGAAATCACCATATATAATATGCCCACACATTAACCATTTAAGTGTAGAAAGAATAACTGAACCTTTCGTTTAATTTTAATTGTTTTGTTTTTTTGTCCCGTCAGCAGGCTGTTTTTCATTTTTTTTATGTTTAATTTTTACTTTTTTTATATGAATCTGTAATATTGCAGGAAGCATGATCTGGATTGCGGTGCAAAAAAGACATAATCATTTCTGATGTATTTAGTTCATTTATGCAAATGATGCCATAGTTGTGGCCAGTAAGCTCCTTAGTGATGGGGCAACACATAGAAAGCAGCTTGAGGCAATAAATATAAATCCAAAGCTAGCAGCGATTAGAAATGTATGACTTCTGCTCAAATTCATCCTCAAATGTTCTACTTGATAGTATTTTTCTATCTTTACCAGCTGATTCACCTCTCCAACTTCCTGTCAGCCATCTTACAATATTTGAGGAGAAGCATATAGCAGGACAAAACATGTTAAACTTATTAAGGGTACTTTAAAAATATTATTTAGATTTATTTGTTTACTTTTTCTTTTAATTAGAGTCAAGTGTATTGATTAGCATTTGTGTCATTTCAGAAACCTTAGTCATTAATTTATGTGTTAGTTTTTTATATAGTATTTTACAGTGCATTTAATACTTATATATTATATATAAACTTTACTAATGTGAACTAAAATAATTGTTTATTACTTAAAAGAATGAGGAGGAGACCAAAAAGAGAGCATCTTAGAAATGTGTGTGGGTGCTCTCCAGCTCCTTAGCAGTGACTGCAGGTAAGCAGCTCAGACAGCTGGGGCACCGGAATATTGTTGACACTGCAAACAGCAGCACCAGTGCATCAACTACTGTTGTGACATCTGTGGCTGCTGTGAGCATTAATGTACACAGCAGTCACAGATGTCAGAACAGCAGTTGTGACATCAGGCTCAGGTTCTGTTCAGCATTATTGGCTTTCCAGTCCAGGCAGGTAGTCCTAGTTTCCAGGACAATGGATTCAGAAGGAAAGATTTATGTCCTCTTTAGTCTAGGACAGCGTGCACACCTCCCCACTGCTCTAGCTAGTGATGACAAAACAATGAATGTCGAGTTACGAGCATTGTTTGTGACAGAAGATACTGGCCATGGCATGCTGTCTGACAAAGATTGGTCTGACCATATTGGCCCAAGTGTCCTGTATTTGAACCCACTTCATCAGCTCTTCTTTCTCTATTTCCACAGCAAGAGCATCATTATATATTAGTATTATTAACAGCAAGGTATAGGAGCTATTGACACTTTCCAGAATTTATTTGATGTCATTGTACCCCATGTAATCTCAGATGTTCATGCTCTAATGCCTGCAGTATCTTCTAGAAATCTGACTAGCCTATGGTCTTAGCCTTTGGATCGCCACCTCTGTAGGTTACCAGCCTTGTAACACAGATAAGGTTAGCACAAAATCGGTAGCAACTGCAAGAGTTTCTACCTACAGTAGTGTAGATTTTTTTGTACGATAGTGGTGCCAGTAGCAGTGGAGTTCCTATAAAATGGAAGGCAATGCTGATGAGGTTGGAATGGCCGAACACAGACTCACAAAGCCTGCCTCAATTGCCTGTGAATAATGGCACCAAAAATTGTTTTGTTGTGAATTATAACTTATTTTCTTAACCTAACAAATTACATTGTTTACCGTTTGCACCTCTAGCAAAAGACACTTCTCATATGTGTTCAAGTCCACATACAGTATCTTAAGAGAGTTTTGCTGTAAATATAAATATATGTGCAGCTTTTTTGTGGGAATATGTAACACAAAACATATCTGCAAATTTTATGCTGCACAAACAGGCATACATCCAACTCAGTAACTTGCCATAAGATAGGTAAAGACACAAATGACAAGTACTGAAGAATGTAAGCTTCCACGAGCAGGGACATCTTTATTTTGTCTTTATTTACAGTACAAATACTGTACTACATCAGCATTATATGTACTTGTCCAGTTTTTATGTATGATTTGCATTTTATTTAATTTGTAAATCTGACCAACACTTGACTGAGTTTTGTGGTGCTTTTCAAATTAATGATGAGGATGATGACAATTTGATGCATTTTGTGAAAGTTTGCAATTCCTTATTTTTGGAGTGCACTGAATGCACCCACTGACAGCACTGAATGCACCAACTGACAGCACTGAATACACACTGACAGCACTGAATGCACCAATTGACAGCACTGAATGCACCAACTGACAGCACTGAGTGTACCCACTGACAGCACTGAATACACACTGACAGCACTGAATGCACACTGACAGCACTGAATGCACCAACTGACAGCACCGAATGCACCTACTGATAGCACTGAATGCACACTGACAGCACTGAATGCACCCACTGACAGCACTGAATACACACTGACAGCACTGAATGCACACTAACAGCACTAAATGCACAGTGACAGCACTGAATGCACCCAGTGACAGCACTGAATGCACACGGACAGCACTGAATGCACCTACTAACAGCACTGAATACACACTGACAGCACTGAATGCACATTGACAGCACTGAATGCCCACTAACAGCACTGAATGCACAGTGATTGCACTGAATGCACCCACTGACAGCACTGAATGCACCCAATGACAGCACAGAATAGACACTGACAACACTGAATGCCCACTGACAGCACTGAATGCACAGTGACAGCACTGAATGCACACTGAAAGCACTGAATGCACACTGAGAGCACTGAATGCCCACTGACAGCACTGAATGCACACTGAAAGCACTGAATGCACACTGATAGCACTGAATGCCCACTGACAGCACTGAATGCACACTGAAAGCACTGAATACACACTGAAATAATATAATGGAAAATGGGCATCAAACAGTTTCAGTGTATAGTTTACATAATTCTGGCCAATAACCAGGTTTCTTCTAACAATGGCCCTGATTCAAAGCCGGACGCTCTGACCAGAGCGCTCGCTCTGAATCAGGGCCCACCTCCATTAATATGGAGCGTCCTCCTGGACGCTGGTATAGCTGTGGGTCACCACCCACAGCATATACGAGCGTGCAAAATGATGGTCGCGATGGTCTTGACCATCACGACCATCGGAACTGCGAGTAAAAGCCTGCGGTTGAGTTTCTCAACCGCAAGGCCAGGAGTGATTTTGGCTCTATCAGAGCCAAAATCACTCCCACTGACATCACTAGTGATGTCAGTGGGGCCGGCTTCTGACGGTAACGCCTCCGTCTGGCAGGCACGCCCCCGGCACGCCCACCAAAGGGGGCGTGCTGTCAGTCACAATCGACAGCACGCCCCCTTTGATGAGACACTCCGAGCGAAGTAAAGTCCTTCGCTCGTCGGGTCTCGCGCATGCGCACGACAAAGCTCCCTCCGTCGTGCGCATGCGCAGTGGGGAACATCGATCCACTTGCGAGTGTACTGCCGCTCGCGAGTGGGTCTGAATGATCCCCAATATTCATGTGGACAGGTGTAAGTATTATAGGGTAATTTTGGTATGTCCACCTGACACTAAGTTTTGGTGACAGTGTCTGTAATTGTATTATTATGGTCATCACCATGACATGAGGATGTTGTTAACACACATTTCCTTTTCTTGTTTTGACTTGGCTTATGTAGTATCTCAATCATAGCTATGGTAGAATTACTTCTATTAGGAAGAACATATGTGAGTATATAGGTTGTGGTAATGTCTTTGCACAGTGGTAAAAGCTTTTCTTGTGCAACCACGCCTGTTAAAATGTGCACTTATCTTTTTTGATGTTGCTAGTATGCATGCAATGTCCTGAGAAATGCACCAAATATTTGTACTATTAGGTACACCACATCCACTATCTGGTCTCTGGGTGAGCCAGGTGGGTGGGGCAAGGTGGGTATTGCATCATCTCAGCCCCCATGACATTACATCAAAGGGGGTGGAGCAGTGATCATACGATTCATCACACCACCTGCTCTACCTACTTCACAGGAAACGTGAACGGGATGCGGGAGGGTTACCCAAATTTCCGAGTCTCTCTGGAATTGCAGAAAATAAGTAAATAATGCTCAAAACTTAAGGTGTTTTATTTGCTCAAACAGAAAGGCAGGCACAACATTCAATGCCAGATGTTCCATTTCCAGTCTTTAGTTATTGGCAAACAACCAGTGCAAGCAAATATTTAATTTGTTAAATGTAATTTCTGGTCTAAGCTAAGTAAAGGAGGCAGGGCAATGGTTCAGTTTCTCCTTGTTTAAAAGTGGGGAGCCAATAATGATGACTGTGACTATGTCCTTGGTTATGTTGACACTTGATTAATTTATAATCACTCAGCATTGAGAGACATATATTGATTCTAGCCACAGCCTCTCAACCGCATATCTGTTTCATCATGGACCTGATGTATAACACATTTAGAGAATGATTGCTCTATGTTGGTAATAATATGGGCATATAAAGCTTTAGCAGACAAATATTATTAACTAGGTACTTGCCATCTTGTTACAAGCCATCAATTCCCAAAATAATGCAGATTCTAAAATCTTGAGGTACATAATTTCCAAACCTTTTGTTGCTAGGGAGATTGCTACTTTGGAAATGTATGCCAGACTTAATATAATCGTTAACTGATGACGATGATACACAACCACTTTAGGAACGTAATGATGAACATCATCAACAATCAATCCAACGATTTAGAGCTTAATTGGTGACTGTCATTGTAGATTTTGGATCGCTTGCATATCTTGGACTTGAAGGCCGTTTTTAAAGTTGTAGGTGTCAGCCAAGGCATTATAGTATGTAATTATCTGTTAAAATTGAAGTATTTCCCTCAAAATATAAGGTTTTAAATAGGTCTTAGGTTTGTGCATCTAAAACGTTGTTGTCAGGCAGCTTTTTGTATGTTCAGTCAACTGCTGAAGAGGAGCTATTGCTTGATAGTTTCATCATTATCATCACCGCTTACTGTACTGTAGCTCAACTTTGCAAGGCGTCTGAAAATTGGTTGTCTAATGATGTCATTTCACTTTGTGAGGCATAGTAAACAGTGTCTGCAAACAGAAAATGTCTACAAATATTTTCCACCAGTTTATTTTTTTACTCAACCTAAATGGCATAAGGATGCATCTGCAGCACATTTTTGTTTACTTGGAACTGACACTACTATTGTACAATGTACTAGTCTATGTAGGTTTATCTGAGCACACTGACCTATTTTATCTGCATCACATTTTGGTGAAAAGCTATGCAGTAAATTTTCATCCTCATCTTACCAGATTTTTGTGCCAGTCAAGGCGTAAGAACACAAAATACACCATTTAAGGTTGCAAATGATGATCTGTACATTTTTACACTTATGGCCTGATTCTGAGTTGCACGTAAATCGTTTGCATTTCCGGCCGCTTCCAGTGATTGTAAATCAATGCAAACATCCACACCTATGCGACCTCACTGCCCCCAGCACCCCATTTGTGAGAGCAGCTGTCATGACTATTATCTGCATTTGCACATCCCCATCCTTGGTGCAGGAGCTGACTGGGCGTACACTTGTGGTAAGTTCCCTCACTGTGTAGTCACCTTGGTTACTTTTGCAGAATTGCTGTAAGGAATACCAAGCCACCAAGAGATCAAGTGGAAAATATTTATTGTAGTTGAAACCTAACCTCATACACTTACAGTTTTAGAAAAAGTGTGTTGCATTGGAAGCTTATGGCAGCCCAGAGGACAGGTTACCCCAAAATATGATGCTCATCAACTTCATTCTTAATTAGAGACTGATATATAATAAAGACTATCCACAGTTTTTCCATATAAAAAGTGAGGTTAATTGAGAACTTATAACTAAAGCTTTGTAGTAAGTCTTTAGAAATAATTTCTGCCCAAAGATGTTGACATACTTAGAAACGTATTGCATATTGGCTCATGTTTGAAGGTTCTCGCTTCAGTCTGGGGCTGCTGTAGATTCCCAATGTCATGCATTTCTGCTAAAACTGTAAGTGCATAGGTTCATGTTTTTAACAATAAACAGTTCCTACTTGATTTATAGCAGGCTTGGTATCCTTTCCAGAAATTAATTAATAACCTGTAGAGGTAACCAAGACAACTACATGACAAGGGAATTGCTTAAAGTAGCCAGTGCTTTCTATACTGCAACACCTGTAAATGCATAAATTATTAAGATTACTGTTACTACGAATGCCACAAGAAAAGCAGATGCTTTGGCCTGTCTTATTAAGAATGCACTTGATCTATTGCTGGTACATTTGATCTTTCTTTAGTGTTCTTCACTCCTTTTGATACTACTGACTACTAGCACCTTCTGAGATTGTGGTCTGCAAGCAAGAAATGTATTTGGTAAGGTGTATGTGGACAAGTGAGCTAGCTTTGAAGATGTGTTGCTCATTGTACACAATTAATAACGTCTATAATTTGTCGGAAGATGCAGATTTTAAATATTAGTCCTTTAATCAGCCGGGGATCTTCCAGCTCTATTTGTGTGTGTATTAAAGATAATGCACACAGTGTAAACTGCTTTATAGGTGTTATTACGTTCCTACCCAACTTCACAAAATGGATCCTAATATAACCACCTGCTGTTGGAGAAATTGTATGTCGGAAGGCACATTTCTTCAAACATGGTGGCAATATACCAAGCTCCATCCTTTTTGGCTGGATATTTGAAAATCGAATCCCTCCCTTACATGTATTACTGTCCTATTTTCCCCTAGGTATTATCTCCTGCCTACAGAGATCCCTGGGGCCTCTCGTCACCAAACCAAGCTGATCTGTCACATTTTTTCAGAAGCCATATGCCAGATTGCTGTGGTATGTGGCCTCTGCCCTTCGATACGTGTCACCCTTCCTAAGATCTGTCATGTTTACAAAATGGAATGAAATGTTGAGCATTTTCCACAATTTGTCCCTATCTTTTTCTAAAACATGTCCAACCCCCCTTTGTTTAATAACTTGCCCCTCCATAGAACTTCCCATCTATATCTGTACCCCCTTACAACCCTCCCCCTATTATTTGCTTCCTTCTTCCCTTGCGGACTGCCTCTCCACCCTTTTGTATACCCTTTTTAAAGCATTGGTACATTATTGTATTGCTTTATTTGGTCTGCAACTGAACCCTCTGTTTTCCTATACTGTTCAAACTGCAATAGTTCTTGTTTCTAATTATTTATTTATATGTCTGACTGTTTTATTTGTATTTTTTTTGTATTGTTTCTGACCTTGTAACTCCCAATAAATGAAGTCTTAAAAAATATTAATCTTTTAAATTGTCACAATCTTATATTACTAACTCCATTTTAACTTATTATGTAAACTAGGCTTAATTCTTATTGTCTGTTTTTATTCCGTATATTTGGTTGTGATCATTTTTATGGACAATTCTAGCAACATAGGGCTTTATTCTTGTTCTTTACCTTAATGTTACAATAAAGTTTTGTGCATCATGAAATTGTGCAAAAAGACTGAGAGTCAGTGTCCAAAAATTATTTACTACACATATATCATGGATGGATGAATACATTTAATTCACATTGAACAGTATTATTTGTAACAATACTCACATCCTTAAGGCAGCCCATGAAGTTGTTACTGACAGGGGACCCTGGGAGATCAGCTGTGTTTGGACTGCCCCCAATATAGAAGAAGTCGTCACTCCCCAACATGGTGTAATCCTCTTGGGTGTACCCCGTAGAAGTGAGAATCCCGTCAACTGAAATGGTGACCTGGAAATTGAAGTGGATGGGAACCAAGAGGAAAGAAACAGGAAGAGGAAGAAAGACCGACAGAAGGTTCGGAAGAAAGGATAAAGATGAAAAGAGAGAGAGATCCAAAGGAAGAAAGTGAAGGGAGAGGAAAAGGAGGGTGAAAAAACAAAAGTTAGGTGAAGGTACAAAAGCTGCTGATGTCTCACCATTTTCATGTCTGTTCTGTTTCTGAGGCAAGACCAGCTCTTCACCATGGGCAGAAAGGAAGGGCAGATAGGAAAGTGGTATAGAAAGAGTTTGAGAAATAGAGAAAAAAGCCATTGGGAAAGGAACCTTTGGACTGTGAAACATAGGTCGAACAGAAGAAGGTGGGGTAAGGGGACGAATTGGTAAACAAAGAAGGAGGGAAATGAGTGACAGATTGTGTAAAGAAAATGATGTTTCTTTGTGGGAAGTAGGTGTTTAAGGGAAGAATTGTACAGTATGTTTATTGGACAAGCTCCAAGGAAGAAAAGCATGGCTGACCTTACCTTTTATGAGACATCTAGTCTTCGCCCAACTCTCCGCCTGTCTACTTCACTTACTGTTATTTATATATGCTGCTTTATCTATTTTTCAACTCAAATCCTTTCCTATAAAATGTAGCCACTTTCCTTCCCTAATAATATATAATGTTATCAGAATTGTACTTTTCTATGTCACTTTTAAAAATCTTTAATTGGCTTGCACAGGAGCCACCATTTTTTAATGGATCGGGATTAAAATACAATTTAGTAAGACTTCTGTCTATTTAAATTAGTTATTTTTTACAGCAGGCCAAAGTTAGAGATAGTAATGAAAATATATTTTTAAAATTTTTATAGTTAAATCAGAATAAATGTTTACATAAAGAAGCTAAAACAGGTTGCAAAAAATAAATGTTAACATAATAAAGTGAGAACCTTTAGTTACAGTCCACAATGTAGTTATTTTTTATACTAGAGTGGGCAATGTGAATGGGATTGCCCTGAATGAGGTTTGTTTCAAAGTTAGATAAACAGAAATCCAAGTAGTAGCCCAATATCCACTCATAGTCAAAATAAAAATAAATAGCAATCTTACGAACACCAAAATTGCTCCCATCCTTCAGGTAACTTTAATATCAATTGTAGGTACATACATATACATATATATAATATATATATATATATATATATTGGTTTAGCTTATTTTTATTTTTCAATATGTGTTTACACAGAAAATTTTAATGAATTAATTTACAAGTATCCAGGTACTTAGGCTTATGTGCTTATCTTGGTAATTGTTTTGTTTTACTTAATACAGTTGTCTTCTTGAGGTACAATACAAATGTTATTAATGTACAGTAGCAGTCGTGCATATTGTTTTCTGGTTATTCATATGGAATAGTTACAATATTAAGACACAGCTGTATGTGGACCGGCAACTGAATTTATTTAGAGCGAACAGTGTTAGCCGTGAACAATGGCAAATTACATCTCTCTTCTCTATCCTCATTCACTGTATTAAAACAAGTAGCAGTTCCGGATCTATGATTAGAGTAAACACATACAGTGCATGACGTCTCAGAGGATTTGTATCTGCTGTCTAGAGAGTGGTCCATGGTTAGTATTAATGTTACAACGGCATAAATATCAGCTTTTCACCAATACTTCAACTGTTTTGAGGGTTGAGAACAGTTCTCAAACTAGTTTGGTGCATCTATGGAAAAATGGTAGGACATTCTAAGACTTTTGCAAGTCTAATCATCCAATACAGTAACCACTGTGCAGTTTAAATGGCTCACATACAGCTGGCAGTCTCTAGCTCCCTCTTCTATTGACCATGAGTTGAGTAAAAGTATTTTCAGGTATTGAATATTGACAGACATTGTGTTAATACTTGGAATTGTGTTAAATAAACCCTGTAACACACCTTACTCAGGACAATCACATGAATAGCGCTCATTCTCCAGTCCATATTAGTTGTTGAGGTATTGTGGACTGTAGTCAAGAGATCTTTCATATTCTTTCCAAATTACCTTTTATACATTTAGGATACTTTATATTCGAAATAAATTAAATATAATTATTTGTATATTTATTACTATAACTAGGCCCTTTTATTTACTATGATATGTATATTATTAATACATTAAATGGTTTATCTATTATATAAATTTACAGTTTACTAAATTACAATTTATTGACCATTTCTTTTAATGGGTAATTTGGATATTATATTTCTTTGATTCTCTATTCATTTAATTTTAATCTTCTTCCCCATATGTACTTTTCTAAATTACATGTGTAATTAACATTTGTATCCAGTATTCAGATCTATATAATATCACTTTTGTTTGTATGCTTTTCACTACAAACTACACTATATAGATTTTTGTTTTTATTTTCCTTAAGCAAACCTCATATCTACATTTTATGCTAGTGGTAATTCTTTCATTTTGTATTACTTATCTTTATGTTACAGTATCATTCTAAACTTTACATGATCACAATACTTCCTTACAAAGTAACTTCTATCGAGTCTGTAGGTAGACATTTGTCAGATGGAAAACTGTGGGGCTTCCTTACTGTTTTGAATGTTGAAGTCCATTAAAGCTACATAACGCATTTCACATGACACCAAGTGCATTATCATGTGACGGGATACTTCTGTACTTTGGGTATTCTTATGTTGTCAAATGTTGACTTTATTTTCCAGCACACCCTGGTCATTGGTGGATAAGAACCTGTTCACAGCTTTGTTGTATTTGTGTTGCTTTGCAGCCACTGTTAGTAACACATGGACATGCAGTTAGCATATAAAGTAACACTGTGCTGGTGTTTTAATTTTACGTAACAGCTACTATCCCCCCATAATACAAATACATTAAATGTGACACAATTGCATAATATAAACATGAACAGACATTACAATATTTGTAACAGGTGTAAACTGCCATGTCATTTTTGTGGTTAGCTGGCTTGTCAGTTACTATTACAAAGAGATACATGGTATGTGGATCTGCTAGAAGTGATTCCAATCAAGGTATACTTCTGTTTGTCCTTGTTGAAGCCCATGTCTCAAAATCATCTGCAGTCAGCGTAAAGCACACTGTGGCTAACATTTGTGTGCAAATGAGGAAAAGGGTGTACCAATGCCAAGAAATTCTTCGAGCCCTGGCATGTGAGTGTGTAGCCACAGCCTGCTGTGAGTAGTGGGGGTCTCTGCAGAAGCTGCACGCTGCCATGGTTACACCTCCCTGGCAGGCCTGAGTCTTTGGGATGGGGTGCTTGGCAACAGCATCCTGTGAATAATTCTACCTGCCTGGCATACCTAAGCCCCAGTGGGTGGTGGGTGTGGCCACAGCCTGCTGTATATACTGGGGCCCTTTGCAGAAGCTGCATGCCAGTGGCAAATGCAGGATTTCTAGAGGAGGGGGTTTCCAAATGCCTGATTTTAGAGCGAGTGTGGCCGGTCCATGAAGAGGGTAGAATTAGCACTTAACCAGCTTTAATATGCATCATACAAAGTATATTGTGTGTCATAATTCCAGCATATAGAGGACCAGCAATCACAGTAACCCATTATATGCGGCAGTAGGGCCATCCTTTCTGAGATGAACGTATTTATTTTAGATGTGGGCACCATTCCAGAGCACGGGAGCAAGTCCGGGAGTCTGGGGGAGCAGCAGAAGAACCTAGCACTGCCCTGGACATATATGTACATATTGGGCTCTATAGCAGCACATCCCTAACAGTGAATGTTTTCCAGATCTCCTAGTTGGTGCACAGGTTATTTATTACTGACTGATACATGTTAAAAGATCCACAGGTGGTGCTAATTATTTCATTTATGATACTGTGAAGAAAATGCAGTAAAATTCTATTACATTACTATTTCTATTGTGGTCATGGTGTGGGCTGGGGAGGGGGGTTTCCAGGCAGATGGAAACCCCCCCTGCGTTTACCTATGCATGCTGCTATGGTTACACCTCCCTGGCAGGCCTGAGCCCCAGGGTGTGGGTGTGTGGTCACAGCTTACTGTGAATACTGTGCCCCTTTGCAGAAGTTGCAAGCTGCCATAGCTATGCCTCCCTGTCAGGCCTGGGCACCTAAACAGGCAGATTATACCCACCCACCACTTCTCATCACTACTGGTTATGCTTTTGGGAATGGTACTACTGACTCATCAAAGAAAATGATTATAAAGCAAATCCAACTTCTAAAATGTTTCTTATAGCCTACAGCATAAAATATGACAGTAGAATTCACTACTCAGTAGTACCATGCATGTGGCTCGTCAGTTGCTGTTTGAGCCAGTTTAAATTGAAGTTAACTGGCAGCAAAAGATATAATACTTTACAGTTTCCCGTAACTCCTCAAATGTTCCCTGGCTAAAGATTAACATCATTTACATAACAATAAAACATATGAGGTCGGAGTTGGGGTGAGGCATGCCCAGCAGCATGGGCATTTACACCACTGGAAAAATGTCTAATCTTGCCAAAATTACAAAAGTAATTGAGGCCATAACTTTAAGAGTACATACACATCTATGAGTTTTTCTACACAATGAATTTGTAGTTCGCTTATTGCATGTGTTTAGTTTGTACTTGGAATACACTTCGGGAGGAATTCAATTAGACCCAATATTTATTCGGGTGCGAAATACACGTATTTTTCATGTTTCTTATAATGCCCAATTCAATTGCTTCACGTTTTTCCACTCAAAAAAATATTTTTCGGGTGGCGAAAACACATAGGATCCGCGTTGACACACGGACCAATCAGTTTTCACGCCCTGGCTGCGATAATGGGGCTGCTTATCGGGCAGGTGAAAAAAATGCCCATTAATTGCCGGCTCCCTGTCAGCTGCCCAACACATACTGCTGTGTACTGAGCTGCAGTGGGACCAGGGAAACTGATGCCACTAAGCACCTGCAGTCTCCTCTCCTCTACAGGAGAAAGGGGGTACAATCACGTTGATCATGGCCTCCCTGGATTTGCACCTGGCTGGGGGGCTCACAGTATCCCTCCCTCCTCAGCATGCAGTGCCATTTTGTTTCTACAGCGGGCATGGCCACACCTCACATGATTAAACACTCCCCCGATAATATTGACTTAGGGCTAATTGAATTCCCCCCGTCATGTAATAACCATGTAATTGGGTATTTATAAACAATGGACCTATTTTATTATCAGGGTTCATTTGTTTATAGTGTGAAAATAATAGCATGTAAACTGCATAGCTGTGTACATCTCTTACTTAAATCAGTCACATTTTACATTTTTTATATACAGTACATTTGTTTATCGGTCAACAAGCAGTATTTGTAGCTCTCCTTGGTCTTTTTTGCACAATTTTGCAAAATTCTGAGTTTATTCTACTTACTAGTCTACTAATGACTATACAGTAAGTCACATTTTTGAAAGTTTAAAGACAAATTGCACTTTAGACTCCATTTTAACTTTCCTTAGGTTTCAGTTATACATGGTATTGTAAATTAAACTTGGTAATGGGTCAAGAATGTATGTTTTAGGAACACTAAGCACAGCACAAAGGGTATTTTTTGTCATTTGTGTGAGTTCGGGGCATATATGGGAAACAAACAAACCTTGCAGCTGTTTCCAAAAGTAGACTATGTACAAAACTAGTATTTCTTCATACAGTATCTCCATTTGTACAATTTATAGTGTAAAGCTACAGTAGGTACACGCTATGCAATAAACAGGTTGGTCAGCGGATTGTCATCTGCTCGTCCGATAATCTCAGAGTGTGTACACAGCAACCAGGGACAATTATCATTTAACAACAGTCAGATCGGATGATTGTATCTAATCTGTTGCATGACATTTGTTGACAACAATCAGCCAATATGGTGCACTTTGTTTCGTCACACGGTGACACCTATGCGACGAATTTTAGGATAATCACTATGAACGTGGCAATAGTTTGCTAGTGTGTACACTCAAAATCGGATGTTCTTGAGATTGTTTCTTCGCTCTGAAAATCTCTAAATCAAATGTTCATCTGTGTACCTAACTTAATAGAGTTTTATTAATTACTGTATTAGGATTTGGTGAGGCATCATAAGAACTGATGGCTGTAAAGGTTGAGATATATGTTCACTTAAGACACAGGCTTGGATAAAGGGTTCGAGCTAATATCAATTCTAGGGTTAAAGCTGGGGTAGGCTCATATTTAGGATTTTGGCTATATGGCTGTATAAATTATAGGATTAAGGGGTCTATCTATAAATCATGGAAAGATAACGTGGACGGAGATAAAGTACCAACCAATCAGATCCTAACTGTCATTTTTCGAACACACAGGTCTATTTGCCTTGGAAAGAGATAATGTGGACAGAGATAAAATACCAAACAATCAGCTCCTGTCATTTTTCAAACACGCTGTAAACTGACAGTTAGAAGCTGATTGGTTGGTACTTTATTTCCATCCACTTTATCTGTCTCCAAGGTTTAGTACACAGACTATTAGGTTAACATTCTTTTTTTACTTTTTAAGCATTTGCTGTCGGATATCTAAGGTAATTTTGGGCAGGCATCAATTCATAAGAAAGATGAGACTCTCTTCTTTGGAACAAAAAACTTTTAGAGCCTTCCCTTATAAATTCTTTTGCTATGAATTCTAATCATGGACCATCTGTCATAGAGGGTACAAAGTATATTCTTCAGTGCTTCCCAACTGCTGATGAAGGTATTATAGTTCCCAGGACTGGAGTTACCCACTAGTGAGACCCCACTATTACTGAAGTAAAAGACCATTTGGATGAATATCACTCAGTACCTGTGGGTAATATATACTGTACATCTTGCCCACAAATAATTGTATGACATTATTGATTAGTAATTTTGATGGGTCTATGATTGAATAGGAATGCTTGCAGGTATAGGCCATTCTGCCTGACCTGACCAGCTTGTAGTACTGTCCACTCCACATATTGTTGACTATAGTTTCCCATAATATTTTCATGTACCACAAATTGTCTATTTAAAGCTATTTCCGCATCTATGTTGAAAAAAAATTACATTAATAATTTGCCAATCACATCTGAATAAATGGATGCTTCATTCTGTCCCTTTATATACTGTATATGAATCAGTGGCATAACTACAGGGTGGTAAACCAGCAAATATTCAGGGGCCCACAAGGTGAAAGGAGGCCCACTGCTGCACACCCTGCAGGCTATACAGAAACTCAGGGTGTCCTAAGGATGATTGAAGTGGTGCAGTAGTGATCCAGAGTCGATGATCCCCAAACTCACCTGCGAGTGCGCACCTGACGCCCAAAACACACCTGCTGCTGCTGCGCGTGGCCAGAATGCAACAGTGTCCACCTCACCCGCTGGGAACGCAAGGGGACGTGCAGTGAGCACAGAGAGAGGTGACTGGCTGGCCGCCGCATGTTGAGTACTGTGAGGGGGAGTTGAGCCCCAGCATGCTGCTGTAACTGTATTTAGAATTGTTACGTATTTCTAATATGCATGATACAGAAATGATTTGGATATGATAAACATGTAGACCTAAGGGTTTATAGAAATCAAATAGCAGGTCCACCTTGAGTGTTTGCCAGGGACCTCCAAGCCTCTAGTTATGCCACTGATATGAAGAACATGATTCCCCAATTCATCTTCTTATACCGGTTTTTCCTGTACATGTTTAGCAGAACATATTTTTCTCTGAAAAGTGTTTGCAATGTATTTCTTCAGAAGACGGTGGACCTCAATAACTTGTCACATAAAATACACTACTGGGGATCTGATTTTTTACAATACCCGATGTTCAGAAACAGTTGAATTACAAATATGTCTGTGATGCTAAGAAAAAGGTTGATTTGTAGTGAAATATATTGTAACACAAGTCTCGGGTAAAAATTCCAATATATTTTACACTTTTTGCTTTATATAGAATGTTGTAGCGAAAAAAAAAAGAGAAACAACTCACATAAATTAGAGACAAAGCGACCGAGAAAATACTATAGATAAGTACACGCTGCTCTGCAAGGATCAAACTAAATGGTTTAAAGGAAATATGGAGCCAGCACCAACCAGCTCATAAATACTCTCCAGAGCAACTGTTTATAATATGCAGCTAGGGCCAAGACTAAAAGAAAGGCGCCCTGGACATAAAATTATTTTGTACCCATGTATATGTCTACTTTGCTCCTTACCAGGGCGTAACTAGCAGTTGCTGTGCCAGAGAGCAAATTATTGTTAGTTTGTTTTACTGGTGGGGGTGGGGGCATATATAATTACAGATGTAAGGCCTCAGAGCAAAGGCATCTGGAACTGATGGGCACACAAGGGCCATAACAGGGCTATAATCCACCCTGTGCCAACTCCGCCCCCTCGAACATGTGACATCATGATGTCACGACGAGTAGGCAAGTTCACTGGAGCCAGTATGATGCTACTGTAAGTGCCAGAAGCTTCCTTAGGACGCTCTGTGCGTCTCTTTAAGCTTTAGGGTGGAGTTGCAGACAGCCTGCCAGTCAAATTCAGGTACCCTGGGGCAGCATCGTTGCTATCCTCTGAGCCCTGTGACATGGATGGTGGCACTGCCTGCCCATCCCTAGTTACGACCCTGGGAAACACATATGCAAGCCCAGGACTCTATAGCAGTCCCATGGGATACCCCAGTTGTAATTACTCAAATGATCATGAACATGGTTACTACCAGGTACACACTTCTAGTGTAACAAATGTACGCTGCAATTGCTTAATTCTTTTTTAATCTGTTAGAGTACATAAATAAACAAAATACCTTTTCTAAGCTAAATTGTTTTATTTAATTCCATTTATAGCTTTATGAATTTATGAATCCATGTGCCATTTTTACTTCCTTATCATTGCTTTCTTTAATGTACTCTTTAAGTTGAAAGAAAGTAATTATTATTTGAGTGAATTATGCAGTGTGCTTTCTTTTGCTTAACATCAGCAATTCATGTTTTTTATTCCCAACAAACAGGAGTATAAATGAATGAGCCGTCAACAGCGAACCTGGTATGATGCATGACTGAAAAATTCTGTTGTTCCTCAATTATCTGAGATGTGCTTAACCAGGATCTACACCTACTGCAATAGGAATCGGCCAGCAGGTGGTGCTGTTGAATCTATCATTTTGCTTTTTCAGGAAAGATGAACTCATTATTTGTGATTGTATGCCCTTTGCATTATGCTTACATTTATACATTGCAGTGCTATAGATTCAATACGTGGCTGTTTTACTGGCAATTTAATGAAAATCTATTAGTGGCCACAAATTGTTATTGACACTAACGTTATGTAAATAAAAATAAAATTGTACAGAAATGAGATTCTGGAGAATGTAGAGCATATGACAGATCAGAAATGTAAATGATATGGTTCGCAACCATATTCAAGCTTGTGTGTTACATGTGTGCGATATTAGTGTTAGTAGGATGATCATCACAATTATATTTTAATTTATGGACAGAAAACTGATTTAATTTTTACTGGCAGTAGCCAGCCAAGTGTGAATACAGAGAGCAGTATGGTCATATGAGAGGTTATAAATTGGGTAGACATGGCAGCTGCCAACCATCCTAATATTGGTGGGCCTGTCCCAATCACGGACGGAATTTATGTAGAAATGGGCAAACGTGAACACATGGGGAGCTTCTTGGGCTGATCTTATTTTGTTCTCATTTTGCATGTCTACACGTCAGGAGGTATTTAATTATACAACAATTAAATGAATACAGTACATATACTGTAAAGTGTGTAATAATTACTCTATCAATTTTGAAAAAGGTCCAAAAATGGCCCTGAAAATGTTCAGCGACTGATTTACAGTTAGGTAATGATTTAAGCTGGGTACACACTAGATGATTTTTTGCATGATTTTGCCTATTCCGACGCATTTGAACGAGAAATCGTGAAGTGTACACGAAAGATAACGATGCCGATGCGCGGTCCCGCAGGTCGTTGGTCGTATCCTCAGATCTTCCCTACATGCAGTAAGATCTGGCAATCTCATTAATGATTTGGCACAGATCATTAGGTTGTTGGACAGACTGCACAGGTTTTTGCACGATATTGTTTGTCAGGGAGTGCTGGGTGTTCAAGGGAAATCGTTGACGACATTGCATCATTTGCGAGTCGTCTAGTGTGTAGGCACCTTTAGAGATACAGATGTGTCCTCATACACTGTGGCGACAGTCACATCAAACAGCCCCTCTCGGCACACCAGGTCCCAGGCGACTCGGCCACACCGAGCGTCTTTTTCGCTCAGAATATGCGTCTTATTCACGCAAATAAAACAACTTGAAGAGACAAAACTATTTTGCTAGATTGTACTAATCATTTTCATGTGCGACTGAGCCTGAATATGTATACGAAGTGCTACGATGCAGCGGCCATGGCTTTTTCTGTGTAAATATAACTGCAAGCCCATCTCTCAGTCATTCACAATGGGGCTCCAGAAGCAGCTGGTACTTGCCATTATATTGGCATTTTTCTAACGCATGGATTTCCTTGCAGACCCCAGAATAGTGCCCAACCATACATACCAGGCATTAGGTGAAAAATAATATGGTATATAACCGCAGGGTGTGTTTATATCAAATAGGGGAATGTGTTTCATCCACCAGTACTTTACCGTTGTGAACTATAAGTCCCAGCAGAACTAGCATGCCAGGACACATAGGTGCATTAAGCTGTACAAGTGCCAACATGCCCTGGCAACTATGGGTATTCTGACACTTTGTATACTACAATTAAAGTATACCCAACCACTCTAAGACAACCAGGGATTGCTGGAACTATTAGTGCACCACGGCAAAATGCAATCACTCACAATTTGGAATTATTCCACACTCACCAGACAAGGGTGTAGGAAGATGTCTAGTGCTTTAAGTCTAGGGCTATTTTTGATAGGTGGATACCAATATTTTGCAGGCGTTGTCACTGTTGCAGAAGGACCCCACAATTGGGATGTTCCTGCTATAGTGCATAGCCTGGTGCTTTTTGTTTTGCCAGTACCAGCCTAGCCAAGCAGTGGTAATGCTGGTATTAGTTTTGATTTCACATTTATTAATTTAATCATTTTTACAATCAAAAGCTACTATATATGACAGTCACCATCATCAGATTGATGATGATGATGAGTGTTGTCTCGGTGGCATGATATGCTTATAGTGTTTTGGCATACTGTATTATACGCTTTAAGTGTATCTCACTGTAATATATGCAGTATATGTAGTATGCACCCTTGCTGGTATATTAAGATACCTGTGACTCTGCATGCTACGCAATTTGCACAGTTTTGTTGGTGTGCAGTTTATGCCTATGATTTGCCATAATAATGGGAAGCACTCTGTAGTGTGGGGGTTGAAGAAATCTAATTAGACGTGCTATATTTCAGTGCTGTATTCACAATATTGTTATCTACCGTCAGTGAGAAGATGCTATTTAGGATCCATACACTAATCAATCACAATATTGTTATCTACCGTAAGTAAGAAGAAGCTATTTAAGATCCATACACTATTCAGTAACATAGGGCACTATTATGAGATTACTTGACATGTTTCTTTAGGGTATAACTATATGAATAGCACAATGCTTTATGGAAATAGCTACACAGACAGATGTGGGGACCATAGTAATCAATAATCCCTATAGTAGATCAGAGTGTGCTTTGTATGTAATAGACATGCTTGCCTTGTAAAACGCATATAATCTACTAAGCATTTGTTTAATCCTGTGGCAATATAAAATAACAATCAGGGGAAGGGATTCTTGTTGGATACAGAGTTCCAGGAGATACAGACTTTTGTTGAAAACCTAAGGTGACCTGGTGTCCACGCAAGACTTAAGGATAGAGAAGAAATATGATTGAAATCAGTCAGACACCATGGATGAGAACACAGAGCTAAAAACAAATAATATAGTAAAGCGTTCAACAAGAGAAAACAAGGATAAACCACCTGAACACCTCTCATACAAAGAAAGTGCAATCAGTTTGCATGAACCAACATCTTGGCAAGATATAGTTCTTTTACGAAGGGAGGCAAGACATAGACCAAAGCTGCTGAAAAGGAAATATAGTCCAAGCAACACTAACAACCAATCATGTATATTCATTGAATATCCAGCATGGCAAAAGGCCATAGGGGCCTATTCATCAACACTAAAATAACGTTTTTAAGGACATTTTCCTTAAATAACGTTATTTTGGTATTCATGAACAGGAGATATCACAGATATCTCCTTGCTAAGTTCCCCTGCGTTACTTTCCACACTCCCCATACATTAGTATGAGGATGTGGAAATTGTGGTATTCATCAAATTCTGAAAATTATCAATTTTCGGAATTTGATGCAGTTACTATTCGCCACTGTGAGGTGGCGAATAGCAGAATCCACTTACCTGTATCAGCGTGTGCAGGTCCCCCGACGAGTCCCTCCGGCGCTCTGCTCCGTCCTCAGGCTCCGCAGGCTGGTCTGTCATGTGTGCTCCCCAGCAGAGCACAAGAAAGGGGGGGTATGAAACTTAACGCATCTGTAGGCAGTGCTGCGCATGCGCTGGTTTTACAGATGTAACAGCGCATGCGCAGCACTGTTTCCAGATGCGATAAGGTAGTGTAGGCAGGGAAAAGTATCTATTTCCCGAAAAGCTGTCATCGCAAAAATGACAGCTTTTCGGAATAGATACTTATGGAGAGGTGGAATGATGAATTCCACCTATAATTAGCTAGAACTCCATGAGAGTTCTAAAGCTAATTATCTCCAGAGAATTTTAATGTTTAATGAATAGGCCCCATAGTCTGCAAATGAACACGTAAAAAACAAATTGTAATATAGATAGCAAGGTTGATCTGGACCAAGCCTCAGCTGTTGGGAAGTGATGTTAGAGTAGAGTAACAGCTGCAGGCTAAATATTGCTTGAGTATGTGGACGGAAGGAACAGAAGATTGCCCTGTGGGCTTGATTCGGCAAGGCACGCAAGTGCACTGCCGAATGCAGATTCCCGATTGTGCGAATGTGCAGAATGGGTCCTGCTCAATCACACAGAAGCCCTTGAATGCCTCTGCCTGATTGACAGACAGAGGCATTTAAGTGGCAGTGTGGGGGTGATGTCAGCCGGTGTTCCCGGAAACGGGGCGTGTCCGCCCCGGTTTTCCGGGAGTGGCAAGCCCAGAGAATGCGTGGACATACGCAGTCTTCTGGGCTCGCAAGCCAGCCAGCCTGAGTAAGCTGAGGCTTACTCAGCTGTCCGACCACCCAGCGCCGTCCACCATCGCCACCATCGACCACCGATAGTCACGTTTGTTATGCCAGCCTGCAACCTCTGTCGCAGTGCTGGGATTGCAAATGAAGCAGGGGGCATCATACACCTCCTGCTGCATTTGCATTATTGCAAGGATCGCAATTGCAAAGCTGCCTGCGCGCATACATCATATCTATAGCCTGCGTGCAGCTTTGCAATTGTGATCCTGGCTGAATCAGGCCCTATGTCTTAAAGTTTCCTTGTGTAGTCTCAGTATCTGTACAGCAAACTTTATCCCACAATCTTTTCTGAATGTTTGTTGGCAGATGACTTGAGATGACTTGGGCCTGACAGCATCATGTTAGGCGTCTGCTTTTAGTAGTTGTTAGGGTTATAAGTAATTTGAAAACCAATGATTGAATAGTGTAGTTGGGGCTGCCTTATATTATCAGTTTCAGCAGTGGATGAGCCTCTTTGCGACTTATATTAACCATCTCCCTCACTGGTGTGGCTCAATAATATTAAGAGTATTTTTATATGCGATGAAGGGCCTGAATCAGAGTGGTGTCAGTGCTGCATCTTTGGTAGCAGCGGATTTGAGAAGTTAAGTTAATGCAGCAGGAGGTGTCTTTTGTAAAAAGATGCCCACTGCTGGTTTCTCAGATCTGCCATCAGACATCTGAACGACCCTACGGTTGAATGATCATCTCAGCTAAGCTGCCGATGCCAGTGTTCCTTCCGGGGGATCAGAAGCATCACCCATCCTGGTTGAATAGGTTGGAGTGGCACCTTTTGCTCCCCTTTAAATCCCTTTCCCCAATACATGTGATAGTTGCATTAGTAAGCCAACATATGTGACAGATACGCTTGTGTGCAATATCAAAGCATGTAATTGTTGCATTAGCATTTCATTTTCCTTAGCTCTGGATTCAGGATGCCCTTTTTCTGCCACCATAGTAAGTATTTTTGTTTTCAATGAAGATGACCTTTTATCTCCATATTCTGCTGTCAGTTTAATTTAATAAGAGTTAAGTTATTAAAGGTTATATGGTTTAGATGTCAGAAGCCAAAAGCCATCATCAGCCATTAAGGCATTTATGATGCTTGAATAAAGAAGGCTATGGGCCCAGAGCATAGTACACCAGAAAAAATACAAACAACATTCCAGTGAAATCTGCAATACTGTATGCATGTGAGTAATTCAACACTGTGTGGGTTGATTCAGAATTGGGAGAAGAGCAATAAAAGGAGAACCTTTTCACCTGGATAAATGATGTTGCAATGCACGGGGTAGAATATATATTAAATATTGGTTGCTTTGCATATAATCCATACATTTTGAACAGATTTATTTTTACACTGCAATTTAGAGTTCAGCTAGGTTATGCCCCTCCGAACTCTAAATCTCTTTGCATATTTTAAATCTGTCCCAGCTGAAAGTGGTTTTGCCAATGTACAGATTTGCTGCTTCTTTTTTTATCCTGACTCTGACTCTGACCCTGTATTTCAAAGGGAGTAAAGAAGGAAAATAAAATAGCTTGAACTCAGAACGTAAACATATGACGTTTAGTTAAATTAGTTTTCCACTCAATGACAGTTTAATTCACTCTTGTACATGTCTTGGTATCTGACAATACCCATCTTTTCATTTTTCCTGCCACACATTACACCACCCTACAATTTAATGTAGAGTTCCTTACTGCATAATTAGTACAGTAAGTACAATTCTAGATACTGATGGCAGCCTTTGACATCTCCTAGAATGTCTACATGCATCCAGCTAATCGGTACAGTAATGCAGAGGTGTTCATAACACCTGGAAGTACACTTGGTGGTTCTGGATGTGATGAGGGACTAGAGCTGCCAGATATGACTGAATTTTGCATCCCTTTACCCAGATCGACTGAAGCTGTGTAATTATAATTCTGCCCATGACTATTCCTGTTTTTTAACTTTTATTTTTTTGTAAAACAATGTTTGAAACCTAAACTGATAAAATACCCAAAAAAGCAAGCACATGGCATAATATAAATAGTACATCTAAGCAGCCATATACTTACATGTATATCAAATGCACTGTGTCCTAGTTGTATTTGAATATAACATAAGTTTTAGTCTAATTATTGCCAAGTCAGATGATCTGGTCAAAAGTCTGAACAGACCAAAGTAAAATACTTATCAGAGAGTAACTCATTTTGCATCATGTGCCCCAAGGGAGCATTTCATATGGTTATTTTCAGTAGCGGATTTTACCTAAGGGCTGCATGACTGCAACCCCCCCACACACCACAAGGAATGCCTAGCAGTGGCTTTCTATTGGAAGTGATCCCTGCTAATCACAGCTGGACAGGCATTCCCAGGGGTGGGTGTTTTTTCCCCCCCGAGACTGTCAGTCCAGACTGCAATTAGCAGAGAGAGCGCTTTCAATGGAAAGCCACTCTCCTGCTGTAACAGCAGCCCTAACAGGCTTTTAGGAGCTGTAGCTGATGACGTCCCTAGAAGCCTGGTCTGCTGGTCAAGTTTGTGGGCATGTGCAAGATCGTGACCCCATACATGCACACAAGCCAGCTGCACAGACCAGCAGAGAGCAGAGCAGCAGACTCCCCCAATGGAGTTACAGATGGGAGCTGCCACTAGTTATTTTTATTTCTCATATGAAATATTCATCTTCACGTTTGATTACAGCAGAATAAGAGAGGAAGATTTTAGGTAAATATTTATTATACAAGATTGATAGATTGATTTAGAAATTATGAGGGCCACAGGGATTAAGGCAACAATCAAATTAATTTATTATTTTAGAAAATGAGGGACATATATTAATTTTCATGCTACTGAGGGCAGTAATATTAATCACTACTGAGTAGGGATGAGCGGGTTCGGTTCCCTAAGAACCGAACCCACCCGAACTTCGGGGATCCGGGGCGATCCGAGCCCAAGCTCGGATTTCCCTGTCTGCCCCGGATCCCTCTCCCTAGGCAAAACCTTGAGATCTGCTGTCGGATCTCGAGGTTTTGCCTCGAGCGGCCATTTTTAAAAAAATGCCTTTGCCTTTAATGGGCAAAGTGCTGATTGGCTGACAGAGCCGTCTGTCATGGCTCTCAGCCAATCAGCATTATGGTGCTCATTTGCATGTAGCACGGACTCGTGAGATCCGGGCTACATGCATCTGTGTGATTGACAGTGACACAGAGCACAGATGGGTCAGTGAGACCCGTCTGTGCTGCTGTGTATTTCAATGACACAGATGCACGCACGGACCAGGAGATCCGTGCTACTTGCATCTGTGTCATTGACACAGAGCACTGACAGGTCCGTGAGACCCGTCTGTGCTGCTGTGGTAAAAAAAAAAAAAAACCTGTGTAAAAAAAGAAAAAAATGGCGTGCCCCCCCCAAAAGAGAGCAACCAGCCCCGGGCATTAGTGACCCATTGCTGGGTGTGCTTAAATACAGGGGACAAATGACGTAGGGGTCCCCTGTACTTAAGCACAACCAGCACCGGGCTAGTCAGAACCAGCGCTGGTTGCCAAAATACGGGGGACAAACGACGTAGGGGTCCCCCGTATTCTGCGCAACCAGCTCTGGGCTCTGATCCGGTCCTGGTTCTGGAAATACAGGGGAAAAAAATTAGTAGGGTTCCCCTGTATGTTCCAGAACCAGCACTGGACTTTTTCTAGCGGGGGGCTGATGCCACAGCCAGGGGAGCCCTTTCACCGGGCCCCCCAGCCGCAGCATCAGCCCTGACCGCTAGTCAGCCCAGGCCGGGGATCCCTGGAGAGCTAAGGACCCCCCCAATAAAGGGGTCATCCTCTCCAGGGCATCCCAGGCCCAGGCTGATAGCCTGGGACTATCCCCGCCACCCCTGGTGGCGGTGGGTGGCGGGTTGATTGTGTGGTGTGGTGGAAATAAAGAATATCAAACATTGTCTTTACAAGTAGAACTGCAAGTCCCAGCAAGCCTGCCCCGCATGCTGGTACTTGGAGAACCACAAGTACCAGCATGCAGGGCATTAAGGGCCCACTAGTATCTGTAGTTCACCTGTAAAAAAATTTTTTTTAAAAACACAGGACACACACACCGTGACAGTATAAGTTTATTAAACATACATACACACACATATGTACACATACTCACCTATGTAACCCTGTAGCATCGGTCCACTTGTCCGGTAAAGTATCCATAGGGGACCTGTGAAAAAAAACATACTCACCATCTCCTATGCGAGGTTCTGTCCTCTTCGTTCCAAAGTAGGCATCCCCGGACTTGGCAAAAAAAAAAAACGAAAACGCGATCCACGAACTTAGTACCGTTCTATAGAACGGTACTTCCCGAATGAGAGCTTAGCGGAGGGGTATCTCCATGGAAACCCCGCTGCTAAGCGTTCATTGGCTGAGAGAGGCCATCTCCCGTCTCTCTCAGCCAATGAACGGCTCCCTCCATTGTAGTCAATGGTGGGAGCCGCAAGGTTATTAAAGTTTACCCTGCGGTTCCCACCATTGACTACAATGGAGGGAGCCGTTCATTGGCTGAGAGACGGGCTATGATTTTAGCGTTTTTTTTTTATTTTTTAAGAAAAAATACAGATCCAAAACACAAAACCCAGAACACAAAACACGGAAGGGTGGTTTTGGCAAAACCAATCCAGATCCAAAACACGAAGAAAGATCCAGATCCAAAACCAAAACACAAAACACGAAAAGTGGCCGGTGCACACCCCTACTACTGAGGAAGTTGAAGTGCCTTGCATGAAATTTGTCATCATGTGCAGAGTCAAATCACGGCCATTAATGTGTGTTCAGTACAATAAGGGCAGTATCCGGATGACAGGTCAACAGTAAAAAGATTGACAAAGAATAGGTTGACACCAAATGGTCGACATGCAATAGGTACACAGGGACAAAAGACCTACTGAAAAAAGGTCGACAGTACAAACGGTCAACGGGGCTAAAAGGTCGACATGTTCAAATGGTCGACACACCAATGGTCGACATTTAATTTTTTCCCCCAACATTTTTAAGGTTAGGAGCTAGGGTTACGGTTAGGCACTTGGCGAAGGGTTAGGGTTTGGCTGCCAGAGTGGACGTTTAAGGTTAGGCACTAAGGGGAGGGCTAGGGTTAGGCTTCAATTGGGATTAGGCACTTGGGGGAGGGTTAGTATTAGGCAAAGGGGGAGGGTTAGGGTTAGGCACAAGGGAGAGAGTTAGGGTTAGGCACTAGGAGCAAGGTTAGGTTTTGGATTAGGCTTAAAATACAAAAAAAATGTTGACCATTTTTGTCGACCATAATGTGTCGACCATTTGTCCCTGTCGACCTTTTGCACTGTGGACCTTTTGTCAGTCGATCTTTTGTACCTGTTGACCATTTGGTGTCAACCTATACATTGTCGACCTATTACCTGATGATCTTTTATTCCACACCCAATAAGTGCAAAGAGGCTCAATTTAAATGCAGTTGAAATGCAGCCGCAGAAACGTAAGTGTGTGGACTTATTTTTGCATGTACGCAAAATTTCACGTGACAGTTTACAGCTAAGGTTTTTAAATTTCATTCTAAACCAGGCTCTCAGTGTAGATTTTTTTCATATTAATTATATATTTATATTATAAAGTGGACATTTGTAGCTAGACTCAGTTGTGGTCTCCATAGTCTTCTTTTTGCATGTCTGACACAATTTGTTATTGCTAGAGTAACTCTTGGATTTGCCTATCCCAACATATTTCTTTTTGTTTTCATTTGATAGACACTCTAATGTCTGACTTTGAGTGTTTTTTAATCTACGGTGTTAACAGAGGAATCATGTAACTTTCCCAAGTTTGAACGATGTGTGACAGTATTCCCTAACATTCCACGAGAGCCCTGAATCACAAGACTCACTCAAATGAACTACTTTGGGGGTCTAGAGGAAAAACAACTTGATCATCGGATTAATGGATAGCACAATATTTCTGCACCAAATGTGTCTTTGGTCAGATGAACACGTAACCCTGATGAGGGCATACAGTTTTTGGCACTGAAGTGTTGTGTTGTATATGTACTGTAAGTGATAAAGCCGATAAATATCTAATTTAGATACATTCAGTATCCCAGCACAGGGGATGCCGGCGTGTATAATACCAGCGCCGGGATCCAGACACCTGTCAGAATCCCGGCGCTGGCATCCCAAAGGTAAGTAGCAGGGTTAGGGGGGAGGGTTAGGGTTAGGCACTAGGGTGAGGGTTAGGATTAGTCACTAAGGGGGGAGGATTAAGTTTAGGGTGTGGTGAGGGGGAGGTTAGGTTTAGGCACTGGGGGGAGGTTAGGTGGCCCGCGGGTGGTCAAATCGGGAGGTTGGGGACCCCCACCGCCACAGCTGTGCGGCGGTGCCTGGACCCCGGTGTATGAATGGGTGCTGTGTGCATGTGTGTTGCATTCATTCAGTGACGGGATTGGGCTGGCGGAAGCCCAGTTAGTGAGGCTCCCCCCAGCCTGACGTTATTTGGAGGCGTGCCATGCGGACACACCCCCAAACAATGTCACATTAGGGCATGGCCTATGGTAGTTAGACCACGCCCCCATTATCGGTTGCGCGTGGTTGGGGCGCACTATAGAGAGCCTGCACAGGGTGCTCCGACCCCTGGAGCCGGCCCTGGGATCAGGGAACCTGTTGCTAGGTAATTTTCTTTTGTTTGTTTAATTTATTGGTTGTTGAGTAGCCTATCAGATTGTTAAGGGGTGTGCACATTTATAAGGTAGCTATTTAAGGGTAAATATTGGTCCAGTCTCTTATTCAGTTGAAAGTACCTCCCCCCTACCCAAAACATTGCTATGTTGTTTGTTCGTCTGTCATTACTAATCAATTTTTAATACAATGGGCGGGAAGGCACTACTAAGCAGCGGCCACATGTGGTGTAAGAGGTCGTTGTGGGGCACTTACATGTTTGAAGGATGGCGGGTGTGTCCTACCTATGCGAGCTGGATAATTGGGTGCTTTTCTTTGCGAAAGCATCTGTACTGTGCTATATTAAAGGGTGGTGAGTCCTTTCACTGTGCACGATATGCATATAAAAAGGGAAGGCATTTTAGTTGCCCCTATTTTTTCGTAGAATTCTTCGGGCTAGAGCTGGGTTGTGGTAGCGTCTTCTTTGCCACCCTTTATAAATTAAAATTTGGTCTTACATTTATGACCTTGAACCAAAGCAGTGGTGTCAGTGTCCTTACTTGTAGGGTGTTAAGTTAGTATAAGGTGGTTGTCAGGGGTAATTACAATAAATTGATGGACGCCTTCTAGAAGTAGAGTTTAGAGAATGAAAGCTGTGCTGTTTACAGCACCTTTTTGACATATTGAATATCTCCTATATATGGGCTTTGATTATTCATTTTTATTCAGCAAGGACCCATACAACTAGGATTTTCTGGTGAGCCATTTTATTCTACTTGCATCACTGAGCAACTATCAAGGCTTAAGTTGGGCTAAAAGGATACAGAATCCCTCCACTGTGAATAAACTATAGTAAAAGTCCTTTAAAACACAACATATTCACATGTTCGCTGCTTTAAAAATTCCCTCACAGTCTCAAACAATAAAGGGTTTCCTGCTCACTAAGGAATTTCAGAAAAATAAATACAAAGCATCCTTATGTGAATGTTAAAGTAACAATGGATCTGAATTCATTGTTCTATGTGTGGAATGGTACCGTACTTATGTCAAAAGTTGGACATACTGTATAGGGGCTCATGTGGTGATGGCCTTATTTCAGGTAAATAGTGTCCAAATAAACAGAAGTAATTACATGTCTATGCTAAGTCAGCTGTATCTCAAGATACCTCTAACTCGGAAAAAGTAATATATGCAGGTAAACCGGGTACATCAGCTAGTAGTAGTATATATATGCCAGGTCATTCCAGAGGATAGTAGCAGTATATGCGACAGGTTATTCCAGGGGATAGTAGTATATGCGCCATGTGACTCCAGTGGATAGTAGTAGTAGTATATGTGCCATGTGACTCCCGGGTATAGTAGTAGTATACGCGCCAGGTTATTCCAGGGGATAGTAGTAGTATATGTACCAGGTCACTCCAGGGGATAGTAGTAGTATATGTACCAGGTCACTCCAGGGGATAGTAGTAGTATATGTACCAGGTAACTCCAGGGGATAGTAGTAGTATATGCGCCAGGTTACTCCAGGGGATAGTAGTAGTATATGCGCCAGGTCACTCCAGGGGATAGTAGTAGTATATGCGCCAGGTTACTCCAGGGGATAGTAGTAGTATATGTGCCAGGTTAGTCCAGGGGATAGTAGTAGTATATGTACCTTGTTACTCTAGGGAATAAAAGTAGTATATGCACCGGATTACTCCAGAGGATAATAGTAGTATATGTGCCAAATTACTCCAGGGGATAATAATAGTATATGAGCAAGGTTACTCCAGGGGATAATAGTAGTATATGTGCCACGTTACAACCAGGGGATAATAGTACTATATGCACCAGGTTACTCCAGGGGATAATAGTAGTATATGTGCCACGTTACAACCAGGGGATAATAGTACTATATGCACCAGGTTACTCAAAGGAATAATACTAGTATATGTGCCAAGTTACTCTAGTTGATAATAGTAGTACATGTGGCAGGTTCCTACCAGGGGATAATAGTATATGACTATATGTGCCTGGTTACTCAGGGGATAATAGTAGTATATGCACCAGGTTAATCCAGGGTATAGTAGTAACATATGCGCCAAGGTTACTCTGGGAGATAATAGTAGTATTCGCACCAGGTTACAACCAGGGGATAATAGTAGTATAAGTGCCAGGTTACTTAAGGTGATAATAGTATTATATACACCAGGTTACTTAAGGTGATAATAGTGTTATATGCACTAGGTTACTTAAGGTAATAATAGTAGTATATGCAGTAGGTTACTTAAGGAAATAATAGTAGTATATGCACTAGGTTACTTAAGGTAATAATAGTAGTATATGCACTAGGTTACTTAAGGTAATAATAGTAGTATATGCACAAGGTTACTTTAGGTGATAATAGTATTATATGCACTAGGTTACTTAAGGTAATAATAGTAGTATATGCACAAGGTTACTCCAGGTGATAATAGTATTATATGCACCAGGTTACTTTAGGTGATAATAGTAGTATATGCACAAGGTTATTACAGATAATAATAGTATTATATGCACCAGGTTACTTAAGGGGATAATAGTAGTAATATATGCACCAGGTTACTCAAAGGATTAATAGTAGAATATGTGTTAGGTCACTCCAGGGTATAGTAGTAGTATACGCGCCAGGTTACTCAAGGGGATAATAGTAGTATGTGTACCAGGTTATTCCAGAGGATAATTGTTGTATATACTGTACATACACCAGGTTACTCTAAGGGATAATAGTAGTACATGTGCCAGGTTACTCAAGGGGATTACAGTAGTACATGTGCCAGGTTACTCAAGGGGATTACAGTAGTACATGTGCCACGTTACTCAAGGGGATTACAGTAGTATATGCTCCAGGTTACTCAAGGGGATAGTAGTAATATATGCACCAGGTTAATCCAGGGGATAGTAGTAATATATGCGCCAAGGTTACTCCGGGAGATAATAGTAGTATTCGCACCGGGTTACAACCAGGGGATAATAGTAGTATAAGTGCCAGGTTACTTCAGGTGATAATAGTATTATATGCACTAGGTTACTTAAGGTAATAATAGTATATGCACAAGGTTACTCCAGGTGATTAGTGTTCCCGCTAGGCTGTTTTAGCGGGGCACGGCACCCTGTCCTCCTTCTGGAGGGCAAAAAGCACCCTGCCCTCCAGCAGGAGGGCAAAATGCGCCCTGCCCTCACAGCCTGCGGGTTCCGTCTTCACCCGCGGGTCGCAGTGTCCCGCGGGTGCAGAAATGTGCGGTGACCCGATCACCACTAGAGAATAGACGCCGGGCGCATGCGCCCGGCATCTATTCTCACTGTCTGCAGTGCTTGGGGGCTTCCCGGCGTGTCCGTAAGTGCCAGGTTACTTAAGGTGATAATAGTAGTATATGCACCAGGTTACTCAAAGGTATAATAGTAGTATATACACCAACTTTCAACCAGGGGATAATAGTAATATATGTGCCAGGTTACTACAAGGGATAATAGTACTAGTACAGTATACAGTATGCACCAGGTTACTACAGGGGATAATAGTTGTATAGGCACCAGGTTACTCTGATACTGCTATTAATAAATGTAAAAGTCTAATTTACCATGTAAATTGCAAGTAAATACAAATAAAAGTACAAATTTAATTAAATACAGACATCCGTTGTCTTCTACTTTAAAAAAAAAACAAATGGGAAAATACATAACTACATCAGTATTAATGCAAATATGAAGTAATACAAATAGACAGCTAAGACTACATATACTATAGACGTCACATTGTGATTTATACACTATCATTGGGAAGGGTGCAGATGCAATCAGCCAATCAGAAGTGGCTTCTGTTTGTCATCATTATTAGTGTGTATTTGTCATAAGGCATGGTGCACCTGTAATAGATACCCCTCCTGACAAAAGCATATGCTTCTGTGTCCAGGTCCATATCAGACGCATTTGCATCAACACACCCTTAATGTACTTGACCTATGGTTGCCCGCCACTTCCCACCCTAATTCCTCCTCTGTAAGCATAGAAAGTCACAAACTAAAGATGTGTCAAACTCTGCATAAGGACTACCTGAGCTACATAAAGAATAATTTATATATATATATATATATATATATATATATATATCCTTCTACGATTCCTTTATTTAAGATGAAATCGACCATCTTATGCTTTATTCTAATTTAATATAGTTTTCGCGGTGTATACATAAAACAATAAACTATGCAAGAGGTGAAGAAAACTCAGAACCAGCAGCGTAAAGTTAGTTTGAGCAGCAGATGCAGTCGCTATGTGGCCAAAGGCCACTAGGGGGGATGTAGTTACCGTCCCGTCAGTCCCACCCAAACCCTCTAGGGCACTGCGCTTTTACAATGTGTTATCCTGCCTATATTAAACAGTTTAAGTACTTGAATAACTGATACACAAGCACTGATGTGTTCGGTGAAAGTTGGCGACAGCATTTAACTAATCTCATTATTATTTTAATTTATTTATAAAGTGCAAACATATTGTGCATTCAGGGGACAGTGGAAATGTAATGAAACAGAACATGTCCATTTGAGCCCAAAATAAAAACAATAAAAGATCTTACACTTGGTATATGCAGGAAAACAATATATAAGTTCGGAGTTCCCTAGGCTAATAAATGTGACTGACCCTTCTATATATCACTACTGTATGGGGCCATTTTTTACTAGCTAGACTTCTCAGGGTACCAGGCTGCTATTGCCTTTACAGTACAACAAAACTTATAGCATGTAAAGTATTGGCATTCTATCCCTTAGCACAGGAGTGAGGAACCTTTTTTCTGCCGAGGGCCATTTTGATATATATAACATTATTTGCGGGCCCGATGCAGGTCATGCTCCCTCCATGTGATGTCAGATGGGGACGGGCCACAATCGCCAATGATTACAGCTGTAAGGGCAGCGGTGTGACCGTCTGAAGCATCCTAAGGATGCTTCAGGTGGCACAGCTGCATACATTCTGGCTGCAGGTTGCCATTCTAGGCACCCTGCTAGCCAGATGAGGCTAGCAGAAAAAAGCTCAGAGGGCCAGACCAAATAATTCTGCGGGCCTTATACGGCCACCGGGCCTGAGGTTCCCCATCCCCGCTTTAGCATATGACAGAGGTGGAAAATAAATCATCTCCTTCCTCTCCAATCTGTTAGTTTGCTGCATGAAAAGGCTGGAGAGCTATTCTCTGCATGTTAATCTGCTGCTCACCAACCCTCAATCTTTCTCAGTGACTGGGATAACGCCTCATCAATATCCTTCCACTGTGTGGAATAGGAGGTAGTTTGCAGCAGTGCCGCCTGACCACTGATATGCAGCTCTGACATTGATAGTCCTCACCCTTCTAAATTCTCACTTTGATTTCAACAGCCCCAGCTTTGTTGCTTGCAAACTGTGTTTGGTGTTTTATATCATGTCTATGATAAATGATGCTTCTGGAAAGCTGTGGGTTGAATTATTAATTAAATGTGCATTATAAAAGTGTGGTTTGTTTGAAGTATATTATACTGTATTATGCAGTGCATTATATGAAGCAACATGCTGTACCTTACATTTATCTAGACTTTAGTGGGATGATGCTAATTCAGAGCATCATCATGGCCTCATCCTTCCGTCTTCGCTATGGAAAAGGGCTGGATCCGGAGACTTTCACGGCTAGTAGAACCCATAATTTAGGGTCAACTAGGATTGGTCTCTGTAATAATGCTGAAAGAAAATATATCACCTATTCACAGAATTTTTCAGTAATGCGACACCCTCATATAATAAAATACCAGAAATTGGATCCTAAGCTAGATTGCTACATCTCTTTCTAGGTATGTAGAAACCATACCCCTCACCATGTGAATGGTATGGTGGTCATTTGATTGACAGGCTGGTCCTTCTCCTCAGGACCATGCTCTTATTGTCGCAGATGCAGATCATACCGATCCATTCCTCCTCACGTTTCCCCTCTCTATCCTGCTGACTTCATGTCACACATGTTGTTACCACCAGCTGACTAGCGCGTCATCCTACATGTGCAGCCAGAAGGAGAGGCAGACAGAAGAGCCTGCCTCTGCAGGACAGGATGGAAGAAGGCAAGTGTTGGGGAATGGCTTACTGACAGAAACTGGGAAAGTCCCACCCATTTAAATGCAAAATATTAGTTACCATGTTACCCTAACAATTCTTGGGATGCAATTTAGAAATGAGATGGTGCATAATGTCACTAGTACATGCTTTCGAATAGATTATCATTGTTAATTTTTGCAATTACATCATCTATTTTGAATCGTATTCTTTTTTATATACACGCTCACACCTCTTGGGAGTACCTCCATTACAGAGTTTTTATCTAGAATGGGATGGAACGTATTCATAAATCACATCAGATTTTTGGCAGGTTTAAACTCACATGTGCAAATAATGCAAATAGCTTGAAGAATGGAGTTTACGAGTTCCCTTTAATGAGGGCTATTCATTTAATAAGGTTAGATGGAGACTAATGAATTATTGGTTTGTGGGACCGTTTAATTAATTTGTGACTTAGTTTGTAGAGGAGGATGTCTCTTTATTAAATGTTGGTTATTAAATGTGAATTCATATTCTCTGGGCTTTTTGGGGTGATATAGATGTGTTCACTTACATGCTTTGTCCAAGCAGGGTACCAACATGCCAGGGTCCACACAAGCAGCTTAAGACACGGGCAGCAAAAGGTTGTGAAATTGGCAAGAACTAGCAGGAGAGAGCAGACAGTCTTCCAACTGTCCTGACTCTGGTGGGGCAGCCCCAATTTTGGGTAACGATCCAGTTCAGTCATGACTTTGTCCCCACTGTAGGGACAGGTGAGAGGTATGTGCCTTCACCCTGCTTGTGAAGAGAGAGCTGCGTGTAACTAGAAGTGCATGCAGCACTGACTGTGTGTCTGATGTGAATCGGATGGGGGTTGAGAGTGACCATCATCTTTGCATGATGACTTTAGTGGTGTTGCATGGATACCCCATTCTACAAATACTGAACTTGCTCCTGCCTCCCACAGGTGGGAATGTATGGTTAGTATACAGTCTTGATATAGAACAGTATGGTATCCCCTGCTCCCCAGGCAATTGATAATCACATAGCTGCGGTTATGATCCAGCAAATTGGTAATGCTAAAACTTGTAATTTTTGTCAATGTCTGAAAACATGTCTATGAGGGAGGCCAAATTCGACTTTTAGCTGTTCAAAACATTTTTGCAAAAAACATACATAGATGTGATCAGAGGAGGAGATGCTGTACCAGGCAAACCAGCTGGATTCTCGCATAAGCATTTTAGGGAGTATATTTATGGGCAGTCTTAGGTCTATTGTTATATAATTTAAAAATGACCACATATATCCATAGCCCTGCTTCCAAAGCATCTAGCGCCTAACGGTGGGTACAGACCTGACAGATATATCTGCAGAGGATGGTCGTTCATACACACTAAACGGCCATGATCTGCTTGTGCCCTCGGGTCCCGGCGGCCGTGGTGTGTGTCCCGCCCCCCTCCTCGCGGCTGCCACTGTGAGCGTGTAAGGGCGGTCTGCAGACATATCTGTCCATCGGCTGTGCAGCACAGCCAATGCGATATGTTGGTGAACGCCGACGTTCACCGACATATCGCGGGTACACACTGGCCGATGGGCAGCAGATATATAGGCCGATCAATTGATCGGCCAATGTATCTGTCAGTGTGTACCCAGCATAAGTTTCAGAGCTGACCCTGTCTGCATATCTTACGATACTTTGTTGAGGATTGTAAAATACCAAGTGCATACAATGGGTGATATATAAGACCTTTCTCTGGCGTTTCCATAGAGAAAGGGATTTTCTCAGTTTCACACAACATACCAAGTGGTGAACCACAGAGAAATCACCGATATCTGCTGCAAGACCTCTCTGACTGCCACTTAAAGCCATCCCCACAGTACTCTATGGGGTCAGCAGCCTGACTCAATATAGCATAGTATGGTGTTATGGTGCATACGCACGGTCAGATTTTCTGTCTCCGATCTGATTGATAACGATTTAAAAAATTGTTCAATCATTCATATCTGAAAGAAAATCTGACATGTGAGCCTGCAATGATGAACGACGCGCGTTCCTGCTTGTCAGAGAACGATATCTGACATCTGATGTGTTTGCAGTCAGATTTGGACGATTCCATTCATTTTAATACTGTCTAAAATCATTCAATCATTCAAATCGTTGGTAAAATTGTTCAAATCGATGGTAAAAATAGTTCAATCGTGCATCGTTCATCTGACAAATCTGACCATGTGTATGCACCATTAATTATACAGATGTGTCCACATACATCTTACCTCTGTGAGCTACTAGTCACGTTAAACATAATGCGTGAGCACCATGCAATTTGGTAGCGCAGAGCGTCTTTTCATTCAACTTATTACCTTCAAATGCGTCTTATTCACAAATCGATGCAAATAGTATGCACAAGCAACTTCTGCTGATTAAAATGATATGTGGTATGCCTACAATATATTCTGTGTGCGACTGCGGGTGTATCTGCAGACGAAATGCTATGTTACAGTGTCAGCAGCTGTGTCACTGTAACGTAGCATTTTGCATGCAGATACACAGAATATAGGCATGCTGCTGCTACATACCATTTTAATCCCCAGAAGCTGCTTGTGAATAAGAAATATTGGAAGGTAAAAAGTTGCATGAAAAGTCATTCAGCGCCATTGGGTCATGCCACGGAATGGCACGACTAGAAGGGCTGTTTAACACGCAAGGAAGTAAGTTGTATGTGGACACACCTGTAACTGGCAATGGGAACCGGCCAAGCCGGAGAGGCTTTGCTGCATCCTCACTGGGTTACAACAAAAATGCACATGTGTGGATATGGCCGTTTCATGCTAACCTTTACCCAGTAGCCGAACAACAGTGGGAAAAGGTTTTTGCCAAGGCTCCAAGAAGAGTATGTGGCAGTACTACAGAACATTTTTTATTGCTGCGATATGCAGTAATACATTATGATAGTTCCGCTAAGGGGCATATTCATGATGACATAATTATCATTAGTGATAATTATATTTTAAACTCTCCCACACAAAAGTATCACTTCCAAAAAGTTGATCTTTTTGCGGAGTCAGCTTTTCGGAAAAGTGATACTTTTCCCCTGCAGCTGAGGTATCCACAAGGATTTCCTCGCTGCTGTGTGTCTCTCCCCGTCCCCCCCTCCCTCACTCTGTATTCCCAGCTGGCTAACACCCCCTGCCCCTCGTGGGTGCCCGATGCGGACCCCCCCGCATGGGTGTCTGAGCCCCACAGGTGTCTGTTGCGGCCCCCCCCTCCATCTGCGGGTGTCCGATCACCATCATCCCCACCCCTCCCCCACGGGTGTCCGATCACCACCATCCCATACCCTGCCCATCCCGCGGGTGTCCGATCACCACCGATGCATCTTCTCCCCACCCGGGTTCACCACAGATTCAAAAGACCAGGTTGTAGCATGTGTGTGTGGAAAGCTTTATTCATTTAGCTTCACTTTCAAAAGTTATAGTGGTCATATAACTATATTAATTTTCTTAAAACCATATTCTATCTTCTCTTAAGACTTTACGCAAGCTTTTAAGTTCATTCAAATATAAAGGCTAATACAGTCATGATATAAAATTTACAATACATATGTTATATGGATAAAAATGAAGATTATTATATTAGGGATGGTACATCAGTTATAAATGTTTTCCATTCAATCATCATGGCTGGTAGAAAGGTATTAGACGTCCTTAGCTAACCCTCACAGAAATCACCCACTCCTCCGGGGGGATGTCACTCCCATTGCTCCTGCCGCTGCTGCTTCTTATTATGACAGAGGCAGGCTGGGGTGTAGCATGACAGATCTGGTGAACCAGTAAGACTACTCTTATTACTGGCAAAAATAATCGATGGGCACTGATCCCCTGATATTTTGCAGTTTGTAATAAATTGATGCAATAACAGATTTTGTACTGCTGCAATAAACGGAATAATAAATCTATTATTGCTGCATATTAATAAATAGCTGGCCAAAAAATGTTATACTTATGTTTTCTCCTTGAACTTTTTATGTTTTTCTAAAGTTAACCTGAGCCAGGTGACATGAGCTAAAGACCACAATAAGGGCCCATACATACTGTACATTTCATGTGATACTGCAGCATACGGCCTTGCTATCCGGTGGCTACTGAAAGAAAAACCTCCATTTCATGTTAAGGATCTCAGACAGGACCCAGCTTAGACAGGATATACTGTATCAGGAAGAAATGGTACATTTAATAGTAACATTTTATTATTATATTTAAAACTAAATCAACAGTAAAACTGAAATCCTACAACAGCACGCTACTAGTAAAAGTTGCTTGACAGATGTAAGACAGAAGAATCATTGTTTATTGCAGAAGTTAGTAAATTACATAATTTAAATTATTTTTGCAAAATAAGCAATCCCCAAGTACATATAGCTACTACAGCTGCAACACGTTTTATTGTACAGTGTTTGTATATATAGGAATTAAACCCACATTAATTAAGATGTATACACCAGCACAGTGTCCTTCCAAAGTCTCCCCATAATTGGAAAGGATTAAGGTTAAAGGTTAGAGTTGGGAAGGGGAGAAGCTTTGCGGTTACGGGACGGGGGTGATAGTTAGGGGAGGTACAGGGAAAGATGTATAGTATTAGTGAGAAGTTAGTGGACCCCCTCAGAGGAACAGACCAGACACAAAAATGTTGATTAGTAAACAAGTCATTAATTAGATTTCAGTTTATTAGTAATCAAACCTCAAGTTAAACATGTCACAGATCACAAGAGAGGGGACATGCAGGAGGGGGGTAGGATCATGCAATTAATACTTCCATGAACAAAGAGAAAAAGAATGTCTTTGACCAGGGAAGAATTACATTGTCAGTCATGCGGTTAATGAGGTTAATGGAGGTAAGGGGTGGTCCATTCATTACATGCTAAAGCCACATGCTTGTGAAGAAATAGCAGCCAGGTGCTTTTATAACAGTAAGAGAGATGTGGTGAGACAGGCGAAAGAGCTGTGTAATAGCAAATAAACTGAGGATTATAAGATTATTATGAGAAATAAATGAAAGTGAGATAGTAAGTGCAATAGGTAAATAACTGACGGTATATGTGAAATAAGAGAATGTGGAATATGTGAAAAGAGAACTACTGTGGAGAAAGATTTTGTGTGGGTCATCAAGATTCAATAAAAGAGATAAAAGATAATATATGTATCTTATCTCTCATTTTGCTTTATGACTCCAATGGAGAGGAGGAAAGAGATATTAGAGCATGTATCAAGGATAATAGTTATGTTAGTGAGGTTAGGAGAGGGGTTAATGCGAAGGAATGAACTGTGTTAAATCATGCCTTGTTACAGCCCCCTCCCACTTATAACATGCATTGTCTAAGAAGGAGGGTGATCTATAATGGCAGCCAGATTGATCCACTAAAAAACAGCAAAAGACAGGTGGAGAGAGACAAGGATGGCTGGAGGAGTTAGGGAACCACTACATGATCATCTGTGTGAGTGGCAGTAATATATATGAATAGTATTTTAACCTAAAGACCACAACCCACAACCTGCACCAATGGCTGCCATGAGAGACCCCACCCTCCAACCTCAGCCCATCCATTAATACAGTAAGCAGTGTTTAATGCTGGAAGAGTATGTGCATGAGTCAGTGAGGTTATTGAGAAAGAGGAATAGAAAGTAGAAAAGAGAGGAAGGTATGAGGATTGGCGAGAGGAAAACTGGAGAGCTGAACTTAAATATACACAAAAATGATATATGAATACATTAAAAAAATCTATTTAAAATGAGATGATCCTAATCTAAAGCTATACAACTATAAAGATTGAACTTGGAAACTGCACAGTTAAATGAAATACAGTAAACCTTAGAACTATGCCTAAGCAGGCAATACACAGAGTGCATACCTTCAGTCTTTCCATGTGATTTCACCATACATAATCACCACATGATGTCACTCTAATCTCTGGCTGTAACGGAAGTCTTTCAGCAGCATACATTTCCCAGACTTCACTCATTTATGCATTCCAGAATGACTTGTATCCACTTGTTATCGGTGGAACAATGGATGCACAAAATATTACTGCTATTACTCCATTCACTGTTCCTTTACCTACACTGGCTGTCTTTAGTAGCCACACAGCAGTATGAAACAAATAACACATTATACCAGCTATAGGCACCCTGATACTCATCCATTGCCATGTTGGGAGACCCTCTAATTTTCAAAAGGGCTGCAAATTACTCTTAATATCAGGTGTAAATAAAATGAATGCATCTAATTAATGAAAGAGAACACTATACAGTATGTACTGTAATTACATTTCAGTTGGCCTTTTAAACAAGTGCTACAGTACAAGCTATAACAAACAAATATGACTACAAGGAAATCAAGGCTTGGGTGCTGCCTGTTGCCCACCACTGTATTATACAGTCACTCTAAAACATACACTACAACAAATGCTGCTCATTGATTACATCTAATTCAAAGAACAATAACACAAATAGCACTGATATACTAATAACAACAAAGAACCTTACATCACACCATTAATATTATTTATAATGAAGCAGCTCTGCAACTCAGTCTAAGGCCACATGGTGTCACTACTATTCCAATACATGTACAGGGAATATTTGCATGCGTATTGGTGTGGTTTCAATAATGATTTTATAATACATTGCTGAATACACTATGTAACATACAGTTAGACCACATGGGGACCCCACATTTCTACAAACCCCCACATGCCTAATGCATGAAACATCCACTGAGCCAACATCAGTCACTGACACCCATGGTGACTATTAGCAGATAATATTAGGCAAATGCGCTGTGTGTTCATAAGAGCATGTAATGTCTTATGAATGAGCAATACAGGGAATACAGATGCAAAAAATAACAGCCACTATTTGGTTCTCAATAGCAAATAGCTTTAATGTACAATAGTTTTAATCTGACGTTTATTAAGACACTGTCAACTGATTCTGACTTCCTTATGCAATCTACTTAATATATACTAAGGGGTATATTTACTAAAGTGTGGGTTTTAAAAGCGAAGTTGTTGCCTATAGCAACCAATCAGTTTCTACTTCATCGTTTATCTGGAACCTTCTAGAAGATAATAGCTAGAATCTGATTGGTTGTTAGGGGCAACAACTCCACTTCTAAAACACGTACTTTAGTAAATATACCCCTAGATCTAAATGTGTTTTACATAAACCAAACAAAATGAAATCACACTGACACATAGGTTAAAAATAACAAAATAATAATTAAAAAAACATAAACAGGCCATAAATGTGAAATTGAAATGAGATAATAAAATATTTGTTTCTAAAAATAAACCCAAATAAATTAAAACATATATAATAAAATAACAAGAAAAAAAATAAATAAATAACAGTCAAACACATGAAAGTGATTCTGAACCTATAGATAAAGACAGTAAGAGGTGATAAACTTTCTTGGAAGAAAGACAGTAAGGATTTTTTAAAGAACATAGTTTGAGGGTGGGAGGTGAAAGGGTACAGTGGTTGAGGGACTTTTGGTTTTTGAGCTGTGAACGGAACAGAAGACAGGAGCTGGAATAAACCCCAGGGGTACAATTGGAGTGATATCTACCAGGTAATGGAGTTTGTTTACCAGAGCATGTCCGATGCCTGCATGCTTTAACACGAGCGGAAAGAGAATAGAAAAAAAAATATATGTAATACAAGTGGGGAGGAGAAAGGAGAAGAACCCCTTTCCTTTTACCCTCCGTATTGATCATTCACCTATCCACTGTGACCTAAAAGCATACTCCCATCAGAAAACAGGGAAGATAGTCCTATATTCTAGCTGGCAAAGGTAAAAAAATTAATAGTGGGAGCAAGTGATAGAGGTGGGAAAGGAGGGGGCAGAGTGAAAGTTTTACAAGTAAGTTAGATATAGAAATACATAAAATAAAAGGTATGATAGATATAAGAAGTTGTGTGCGAGAGAAAGGGGATTTCTTTATATAACATAGGAAATAATACAATTTTGGCTACAATAATACATTGATATGAAAAAGAGAAGCCTAAAATGTCTTATGTGAAAGTTGAATTGAGCGTAGAGCCAGTTAATGCTTGTAAAACATACCATAAACCTCTTAGGTATATTTGTTCTCCAGTAGACCAGTGTGTTAAAACAGCAAAACAATGTCAAGACAATTTCACAGAGTGAGACAATAGCTTTTAAACAATATCTTTTTTTTTTTACACGGCTATATAAAGAGACAATAGTTAATATAAAAGTTATCTCCATACAAAAGGCTAGCAGTAACATTCACAGTTACATATGGTATTTTGTCTGAACTGAAGATTTCATATAAGTGAGTATTATTAAAAGTAGCAATGTTCCTTATGCTCAGAAGCTTTACTTCTTGTGGTTATTAATTAGCACTGTGGGAAACCTTTTAATATTGAAACAACTTGTTTTTTAATGGGGAATAGTCACCATGTTTTATTTCCCTTCCCAACCCCACTAGCAGTGTTAGTGGAGTTGTACCATTCATGTGATCCAGAAGCCCCCATATGTAGAATTTTTGGGATGTCTAGTTATTAAAGATATTAAGGGGATAACGTTAAGTGACCTCACATGAAAATATAAAAACGTTTCCCTTGGATCTTTGTAACACAATCTGCAATCTAATGTGGTGAAGCCAGTTTACAAGATAACATCAATCTGGTCTGTTAGTGTTTAACCTTCTAGTATCTGCAGAACAGGATGGGCACTCCATCATTTTTTAAATGGGGAATTGGTACCTATGAGGTAATCACCATTTAAAATGTAAACTTGAAATACATTAGAAGCAGATGTAAATGTAATATGCAGAGGTGTAGTCAAATAAAATTTAAAACTGTGGGGGTAAAAAACATTTTCTATTATCAATACATTTTCAATAGTTTTCTATTAAACAAACAATTAATTAGTTAGAAAATTACATTAACATTGGAAATTAGCAGCAATTGTAAAGTACTTGAACATTCTACTGTAGGCCAGTTCAAAATAATAGATAGATAGATAGATAGATAGATAGATAGATAGATAGATAGATAGATAGATAGATAGATAGATAGATACATGGTACATTTAAATTTACAGTCTGATAGTTATAAACATGTAATGATTTGACATTATTTATCTTAATGATTACACTTGGCTTTACTTGTCATTGTGTATATATTTCAGTCTTTGTACTCAGACCACTACATGTTGGGCTATCATTATTTGTATCATTGCGATAGTGAATATTTATTTGATTTTAAACTTTTCAATAAAATATGTCTACAAAAAGATAGATAAAAACATTATAGCTACATAATTGCACAGAAATACATGGTCTAGTACCAATGATACATAACCAGCCCAAAACATGTGATGATTGAAGGAAGAGGGTGCTATCCACAATCTAAAGACCGGCCACCATCCGAAAGAAGAATTGAGAATAACACTTTTGGAACAGTGAAATAGAGCAGCTGGCACATAGAAGTCAAACCCACATCCATCAAGTGCCAGTTTAGGGAAGTTGCAGCAATCCAAGTAGATGCAATACACATTTTTTTATTTATTTATTTATTTATATATATATATATATATATATATATATATATATATAACATTTTGAGTGTGGCTATTTAATGAAGACATCAAGCTCTTTTTTACATGTTTTGCATTTATCTGTTGTACTACAGTTTTCCATCACGCATTATTTCACCTCCTTACTAGTGCACAGATGATGCCAGTGTAGTTATGTATGAATAAATCTTGGGCATGGGGTCTTTAGGATATGCTGAAATTTTGATATAATACAGCAAGGAAACTATTGAGCAGGTGGACCCACAACGAGGGCACAAAGCTTTTCCTTACTAGACAAATAAGTTACTGCACAGAGGCCTTGGCACAAAGACTGGTTACCGCTGCCTATGATTTCCAGAAAAATAAGCTTTCTGGAACTTTATGAACACAATAATTTGAATAAATTCCATGCCATTGTCTCCTGCATAAGCCATCCAGGGGAATAGATAAAGGTGAAGAACACATTCTTTAGTGCCTTCTGCAAAAGTACAAAAGCTTTACAGAAAATTCACAATAAGAAAGTAGGACTATAAAATGAGAGTGCTACAGATAAGCATCTAAAAATATTCAACTATCAAAATATGAACTGATGTAGCATGGATAGTAGTCTAACAGCAGTATTTGACAATGCCAACCATCTCTTCATGATTTCTAAGATATACTGTGTATATATATATATATATATACAAAATGAACCCTTATATCGCGCGTACACTGGTTCAGCTGCACCAATTAGGCGGACCTCTGCTAGTAGAGGACCTAACAATAGAAATGGAAGAGAAGGGGTACCTTTGGTGCGCTACAACTTTGAGTATTAATTGAACAGAAGAAATTTCCACCACTTAGGGGGATTTATTGCAATATTAGCTGTTGGTCAAACACAACCCGCTAGTTAGTCTTCAAATCACCACAAGTTTATGTTTTGGATATTGTTCATAAAATAAAAGCCCTATGGTAGCCCATAATTCTTATACCTGAATATTTTATTCTTGGTATATCAACAGAGGTAAAAATATAAACAATTTACAATCCAAATAAATACATAAATCGCATAAAACAACTTTTAGTAAACCTGCCCCAGTACAGAAGGATAGATGTTGTCATCTGCCACCTACACCTTTACAGGTGTGAGCTCTTAGGTGGACTTCTTATGTGGTAGGCGCAGGTTTTTCAAAGCGATGACCCTATGCGTTTCGTCCACCTACGGGACTTCATCAGGGGTGAACACAAAAATGGAAATGGTCTGAACAAACACTTGATATGGAACTGGTTAGAACACTCAGTAGTATAAGCTTATTTTCTGTCCCTTGATAGGGAGAAATTCCTAGAAAGGCTTTTAAAAGCCAAGTAGTTCTTATAAAGATTTTACTGGAACGATTAGATGGATGTTTCTCAACCAATAAATGTAACCAGATTCCTTAACAGCAATTTAAATATGAAGATCCATCATATACTCCCAGTGTGTAAAAATTATGAGACCCAGTGCGAAGCAAATGGTAAAACTCTATTCAGTCCAATGAAGTGTATGTCTCCCTCTGTTAGCAGTAAAGGTGTAGGTGGCAGAAAACAACATCTATCCTTCTGTGCTGGGGCAGGTTTACTAAAAGTTGTTTTATGCGATTTATGTATTTATTTGTATTGTAAATTGTTTATATTTTTACCTCTGTTGATATACCAAGAATAAAATATTCAGGTATAAGAATTATGGGCTACCAAAGGGCTTTTATTTTATGAACAATATCCAAAACATAAACTTATGGTGATTTGAAGACTAACTAGAGGGTTGTGTTTGACAAACAGCTAATATTGCAATAAATCCCCCTAAGTGGTGGAAATTTCTTCTGTTCAATTAATACTCAAAGTTGTAGCGCACCAAAGGTACCCCTTCTCTTCCATATATATATATATATATATATATATATATATATATATATATATATATATATATATACTCAGATATATTGTGTGTGTGTAACAATAGCAACAGAAGGGGACTGGCAATAATAACTATTGCATGGAGTTGTCATTATTATACTACAATAAAATACTAAAATAGCACTGTCAATGGGGCATAGTCACGTGAGGTATAAAAGGAACCTATAATATCTAGAATTGTGCTGTAGATTATGGTGATTGTACTATAAGTAACAAAATAAAGCCCAAAACAAAGAAACTTTTGAGACATACCTGCCGTAGATTCCTTGTGACACGGACGTCATGCCAGCTGTTATCGTTGAACTTGCCATTGACGGGCTCCACTAGAGCTTCGAAGGCTCCAGATCCAAGGTTGATGACCAACCACACTGCGCCACTCTTCAATGAAAGGTTGACGTAGTCTGCAGACTTTCCTGTATGGAGCATCAAACCATTCCTCTGGAGGGTTCTAAAGGAGAGGGTAATTTCATCCGCGCTGCTCTGGATTGGGCTGTGGGACAGGTCATAACAGAAGAACTCGTTCCCTCGGAATGTAGCCGCATATTCTTCCTTCCCTAGAAAGTACAGAAGAGGAATGTGGAGGAAGCAAATGTGAGAAAGTAGTGAAAGGGTAACACAGTGAGTGTGACAGGAAGCAATAGTTTAATAACTATTGTAAACCAGAAAAAGAAATGATAAATAAGATATGAATATAAAGAAGCAGAGGGTAGATGGTAAACGCAAAGCAAAAACTGGCAGAGTTGAGAGGGTAAATGATCAATATGTGTTACTAGAGAAAACAATAGAGGAAAGAGATAAATAAACATTATAGACATTGTAAAGTAGAACAAAAATGACACAGAGGAAAAAAGACATTAGGTAGTAAAATAGGAAATACATTACAGAGAACGAGCATTGGATACTTCTATTGTGGTGTACAACCCAAAGCTAGAACACCATGCAAATGTACAATAGCAATATCCAGTAGAAATCATCCAAATGCAGCTCCTGAAATGGCTAACGCTGTTTCCGAAATCATTTAATTGCATCTCTCCAAACATGTGAAGATCACACATTCACAAGACAACATCATTCAAGTACGAGTTTTAACTGTTGTTTTTGCAGAAGTGTCAATACGGCTCAATGTCTCTTAAACAGTGTGATGCCTCTTTAGCTGAGCATTAGATCAGAAGTATTCCTGAACCTTATACAACAGTATCATAAGCTGACAGTAATGGTAAAAAAAAAAATTCACTTTAGGATTCCTAAAAATCTCAATCAGAATATTACGGGTTTAAGCGGGAAACGTGCTTGTGTTTTCTAGATAGATTCCTCGGTATGAACGAAAACACCCGTGTGTGAGCCCTTATGGTGGGAAGACTTAATATTAATGCTACAGTATATTGTGAGGCATGAAATGAGAATCTAGAATGCTAGCCGAAGCTGTTCCCTGTCTTACATATTCTCTTTCATTATATTATTTATATGAACATATATTCCCACAAAAAATATTTGGATCTTTTAAAATTGAATTGTCATTCTTTTTTTATTTTACTTAAAACCAGGGCTCAATATATTTAGAAAAGCTATAAAATTGTATCACATTCCTATTCACTTACTTGAATCAATAAATGAACTGCACTTTCCCTATAGATTGTAAGCTTGCAAGCAGGGCCCTCTTACCTCTATGTCTGTCTGTTATTACCCTGTTTTGTTCTATCAATGTTTCCAATTGTAAAGCGCAACGGAATATGCTGCGCTATATAAGAAACTGTTAATAATAACTTAATGGTAACAAATTATACTACACACTTATTTACTTCCCTCTGTTTACAAAATGGACATTCAGAGCACTGGATCTCATTCTTATTTTTATTAACTGTTATCATACCTACTTTTCCCTTATACATTTATATGTGGTTCTTATAGTGAGTTGTTGTTTTTTTCTTTAAATAAATAAATGTTTATGCATCTTTGGTTTAGCTTTGTGAATCCTTTTAATATTGATTGTTAGCTCTTTGTCAGTCTGTTAATTACCTGTTTTGTTTTATAACTGTGTTTCTTCCCAATAGGAAAAGGTTTGCTGGCACTATATAAATAAATGTTAATAATAATAATAGCTGCACAATGTCCATGTAAAATGGGATTTATATGGTTTTTAGATTCTTAGGGGTAAATTAACTAAAGTGAGAGTTTTTAGAAGTGGAGATGTTGCCCAAAGCAACCAATCAGATTCTAGCTATAATCTTCTAGATTCTAGAATATAATAGATAGAATCTGATTGGTTGCTTTGGGCAACATCTCCACTTCTAAAAACTCTCACTTTAGTAAATATACCCTCTAGTGTACATAGTCTCTTTAGCTCTTACATACTTTTCAACCTTACTTTATAGCAGCTACAATGTACTTTAGTGAGAACACCAAATTCTTGATTACAGGTTGTCTTTAATAGCCCAAGTTCCCTCCTATTCTGTAAAGGCAAATTAGCAAAAACAACTGGACTAAGCCAAAAAAAGATAACTTTGTGCACCGAAGCGTTAAGGCCTTGGGAAAGGGCGGTGTTGGGGATAGGGTTGAGCTGGTTAGGTGTGACCATACCAAGAGACTATTGCTGGGGTTGTTCTAGACTCTAGAGGAATATCAGAACCTTGAAATGTAAAGTTATTCCCTGTTGTTACAAAACATTAATTAATATCAGGAGCAGGATATTCTTAACACATCTTATTGGGTATGTGTAATGTTGACAAACATATGGAGTGTATGCAAAAGAAACAATATAGTGAGAGCAAAGGGGTTTTTTTTTCATTGGTTTTGTACCATATACTTGTAACATACACCACATATAAGACGCAGTTTGACAAAATCCATTCAATTGCACATGTGAATAATAAAGGCTGCACAACTTAAGGCTTGGAGGGTGACTTTGGGAATAGCCATAATTCACAAAGAGGACACCAGTAACTAGTCATCTGGCAGCGACAATAACTTTACAAGCTGTGCTGTTACCTAACGATGTGCATAGCCTCATACAATATATTTTTGTTTATGTCTTGTTTCACCAACTGATCTGCAGCTATAATACCACTGGCAGATTTGCACAGCTGGGATCAGCAGAGCAGGAGCTGTCCAGTAACATTCACTTTGCTTTACATTCACAGCCGTAGATGGAGAAATGCATTGAGTGTTTGTTACTATAGCAACTGCCACCATTGCTTGCAACCAGCTGCATAAATTCTACCATCAGGATTAAGGCTAACTCACCCTCATCCCACAGTAATACTTCACATTCCTTCACATCTTAAACTGTTATGCAACATTGTCCAACAAAATCTTTATACATGAAGTTTTTCTCTGTGCCTTGTCCTGTGATGCTCAGTCTATATAACATCTCTTTTCATGTCAGGTCCTAATTAGGTGAGATCATGCTAAGTTTTGGAATCAAATTCTTTTTTTCCCCATACATGCTTCATTTATTCTCTCACGTAATGCCATGCTTCTTGCTCTAGCGCGCGCACACATCTCCCAACAATCACGTAACAAGATATAACAGTAAAAAAGCTTATACACAAACAAGTACACACACATATATATATATGACACATGCAGTAGTAAACATGCATACATTCAATGACAGATTTAAAATACTGTAAATAAACAGCACAGTGACACACAACAAATTGGATAATGCAGCCAGGGAAATGATTATCAGAGACTAGGTTATACAGAGAGGAGCGCTGTGTCCCCACACTGTCACTCTAAGTGACACATGCACAAACATATAAATCATGTCATATGTAGCATCGCACAGCATCCTAGCTATACAGAAATGATATATGCACAAATGTATACAGACATGGAAACATAGATAGCGATGTGCACATTCATGGCATACTGTGTGGTGACAAACGTTCTCCTAGAGGGAATTTAAAACCCATACTCAGCATTAATTACATCCCTAATGTGAATAAATATATACAGTCATATATATCCAAATGAACCCAGGCTCTGTTTAATGCAAAACACTTGGCATTTTGCTTTCAATTTAAGATCCATGCATTAAATGTACCCAAAGATAGAAAAGGAGGCACAAGGCAGACACACTGGAGAGAATTTTACTGAAGTCTCTGTTTGTTGTCTAGCTCTGAGGTGCTGTATTAAGATGGACCTCTGATATCCATTATAGAGTCACACTCATGAGTTTAGCACATCAAAGAAGTAAGTGTCCTGCTAATTGTCTGCTACTGTGCACCCAGTGGCTACACATCAACATCTGCATTCTCATGAATATTGCCTCTGCCTACATAATGTCTACTTTCACTGAGTGCAGGCAAAATATTCATTTAGCAACAGAAGGGACGTTTTAGCATAATTATTTAATTCCCAGTGCTGCACTAGTAGTATTAATATTTCTACTGAATCTACCACTTCATTACCTGTCTCATTTGTGTATAATGGCATTAGGCTGAGAGGAAAGGAAGGACAGGAGACAGATACTGTATCTGTTTGTGTAAGCTTTTCTGGTGTAGTTTACAGCAGTGGTTCTCAACTCCAGTCCCCAAGTAGCACCAACAGGCTATGTTTCTGTCTGTGAAATAGGGATGTCCTAAGACCATGGATGTTTTCAAAATATCGATGATTCCATGCTGATGTTAACTAGTTTTGCCATCGATGGCAGAGAACCAATGGTTCTACACCATCAATGGATGAATGGGAGCAGATGTTTTTTTTTCTCGTGGATGGACAAAACTCCCGGCAGCCGCTAAGCCCCGCTCCCATTTTTTATTGGCCCACAGTGCCAGCAGCAGAAATTACCATCGAGGGGGTGCAAACCATCGATGGTTCCCTTTAGACGTTTTTGAACAATATAGCAATTTACATGTGCATGATTCAAGAAATCCAGAAAACATGACATGTTAGGGGTGACATATTAGGTGTAGTTGAGGACTGGAGTTGAAAACCTCTGGCTTATAGGAAGAAATGTTAATTCACAGGGACAGGATCATTTACCTGACAAAACTCACATCCTTAGAGAATGGTTTTAAGTTTGATCCATATTGTGGCCAAATTACAGCTACGTACCATATTGTTTAATATACTGCTACACTCTCATTACACCAATTTTAACAGGAATGCCGTTACATAGAAAGTGTAAGCCATTTTCTTGTTATATGGATATGAGAACGTAAGTGGTGCTCTTACTATAGTATTCTATGGAAAGTGTTTTGCTTGGAAAGGAAACTAAATTTTATACTGTAGGTCACACAAATATTAATAAATGCAGATGAGTATAAAAGTGATTCTGTCAGCACACAGAAAACTATATATATCAAAGTCCATCTAAGGAAACATACTATGTAATTCTGCCTTTTAACTTACTTAGTTCATTGTTTTGATTGACTAATAAATATATATACACATTTCTGTTGCCTGTTTTTCCTGAACAGAAAGTTTAGCACTATTTAATACACTAATCAAAAACAGAGGAACAAAAGATTTTTCTCTCTAGCACTCAGATTTATTACAGATTAGTAGATCTCTCCCAGTGTGCCATACCATACATACTGTCATGCTTGCTGTTAACTTGAATACCTCATTAATTCAGCAGACAGCAATGCTCAGTGACAAAGTGCAATCATACAGTGGACCAGGCACAATGATATTCCAAATGTGACACCCAGTCAGGACAATGTAAATGTGTTCTGCCCAGTGACACACACAAAATTACATGACCAACTTAAATGTTGGTGCTGCAGCTATCTATAGACACAGTGGTGATAAGGAGGACATACATAAAAGTGCACATCTCACTAAATGCATATACTGTACATACATGCAGTGTAAATGCATGTACAATATATATTGGAAGTCATTATCTATAGCGCCATGCTGTTGTGGACCATTGTAACTGATGGCATGTAACCCCATGTCTGATGGTGATAATTAATTGAAGTATCATGGGGAATGTTTGCCACTGATTCATTTAAAAACTGACCCAGTTGCTTAAGTTCTCTGGCTCTGTCTCTGTTGCTCTCTCTCTCTCTCTCTCTGTCTCAATTGATTATCTTGATGAGTTAGAGATAAGGGTCATGGCTTCACTATGACAACAGTCAGGCAAAGAGTTTTTGAACCCAGAACAAATAGAATTGAGTTCTATGGGCAGCAGCACTGTGTATAAATCATAACATCCACTCATTCTCCTAGCACCACCGTGTCATCACTAGCAGTAGGAACATCACAACATGCAAATCACATTGACATACACACATCACTGACTGCAATAACTATGTAGGTACACAAAAAAATACTTATGGCACAAATCAAATAAATGTGCTGTAACATGTAGCAATCCATCACATGCTTTTATTGGTCTAACCTTAGCCACATAATGTACCAAATGTAATGGTGCTATTAGCTAAGTGACCTCATATAACTGTGTATATACAGTAGCTCTAAAATCAGCCCAGTGTCTCAGTATGGACCAATCAAAATGAGCACAGGACAGCTGTCAGCATGTTGTATAGTCATCTATCGATTGTGCTAACAGACCCTCAAATATGGTAATATTAGGAACTGATCACGTTACTTCGGCTGAATGTTAATATTGCCCCATGTCGGGCATCGTCCTGGCTTACACTAGACCAGTGATGGGCAACAGGTGATCATACAGCTACATGCAGCCCTACCAGCCCTCACCTCCAGCTCCCAGCTTCTTCTTGCTTTATGATTCATTGGTCTTTTCTCTACTTTCTGTCCAGTTGAATGGTGCGCTAAATTCTGTTATATTCCCTACCAAGTCTCAACATTCCCAGTTCTTATTTAATAAGTGGGCTGGGAGGCTGAAGTATGTTTTTAAAGTGGATGGAATTAGAATGTTTTGGGGTAAATGGGGTTCTAAAGGGCATATGACTGGGTATAATGAGAGATCTGAGGTATGGTTTGGGGTGGGTGGGTGGCTTGAGTTACATTTGGGATCTAATCTAAGAGCATGTGGTGTCTAATCTAGGTGCCCTCTGTGCTATTTACTTTTCCTTTCTGCTTTGTGAGCAGCAAAGCCAATTATGGTGTTTATTGCATTAATTGTGTTTAGTTGTAACTTATTATTGAGCTCAGGAGTAATGTGTGGCCATTTGGAAGGTAAGAGGAACACCTCTTCAAGTGAATCAGGTTGCCCATCACAGCACTAGACTGAGAAAAGCTAAAATCTTATTTGCTATAGGTTATAGTTCAATGCAAGAACAAATAAACAGTAGGTGAAGACAACTAATCCTACACCTGTTGCAAAAGTAAATCTCTTATTATCTTAAGGCAAACTAGTTGCTCACTGACATCATCATCTCAGACAAGCAAGTTGCTCACTGACATCATCATCTCAGACAAGCAAGTTGCTCACTGACATCATCATCTCAAGCAAACTAGTTGCTCACTGACATCAATCATCTCAGGCAGCTAGTTGCACACTGAAAAGGATTACTTTTCACAAACAGCTGAAATGTGGAAAGTTGCTTACATCTGTTTACACAAATTAGAATAAAGACAAATGAGAACCAACATACAATACCACAGATAATGAGTGCATGTAAACTACATGAATAAGGACTGGACACTTCTAGAACCTAAACATACAACATGTAGTAGCAGACAAATGTAAACAAAGAGGCTGTCTAGCATTCTGTACATTTTTCTGACTTGTAGCTAAGCTGGCCCTTGACACTCTGCTCCATGTGCCATTAACTTTTCCTTTCTGTTTAGAGAACAGCATGAGCCAATTATGGTAAGTAAGGGGTGAGCCTGACAACTGCACCTGGTACATTGGTTGTTAAGGGACAATTTAACTGGAAGTAAGGGAAACCTGCCTCTTATTTTAAATTATTTTAAGTTAAACAAAACTTAATTACAGACATTGAGATAAGACAAGAAGCACAGAAACGCAGCACACACACATAGACACACACACATACACACACACAATATTCTCTAGGTTTGTACTGTATGTGTAATATATCCTGCAAGAAAGAGCTGGCAGATCATGCAAATAGCAGCACATGATGGAGAAACCAGTGACAGGTGAGTACAGGAAGATATTAGATACCACTCATCACGCAGCATGCAGAGCTGGGGCTGACCAGAGAGATACAGTGAACATATGTTTGCAAGTACATAATGTAAAGAAAACAGATAAGAGAAGGAAGGAAAGAGATTCAGAGGGGATAATATAAAAAGAGACAGTGAAGAGAAAGTGAGCCTTGCTTTTAAATGAGCGTTGAATGTTTTCTAAAAATGTTTTTATAAATACCATATTATGTTTCATTTAATAAATTATGCATGTCTACTGCACCTTCCAGCCTGTACAGCAAACGAGCTATTAATAAATAGCCTTACTCTAAAAATGAATGAAAATGAAAACATTCTAGACATGCTACTGTTCTACCTGTGTCTTCAGGTCCATTTGTGGGAGATAATCGATAACTGTACAGCACGTAGTATTTGGCAATGTAAGGATAAAAGATATCTAAGCCTAAACTACATCTTTTCTTGTTTAAAGTATGTATTAGTACATCCACAGATATATATGTATACTGTACATAGAAGTTGCAAATGCACAGGAACTGTTAAGATAATATTTAAGTTTACACCGTGTTAGGATTGTTTTCAACTATTTGCATAAATCTTACTATCTTAAAATATTCTGCAAAACGTTACAGGGTTTTGGCTTTGAAATGGAAATGTTGCAAATAATTTTACGGGTTGTAAAGTTTGAACTACAAAATTAATATTAATATATATTAAAAGAAATTTTTTTATTGAACTCATTTCTGCTTTAGGCTTAGCAAACTTTTACATTTGCTGCAAACATTTTCCATCCCTACTTCTATCCATTTTAAACCAAACAATAGTGCAATTTATATTGCCAAACACTAGTATGGCCATTGTAGGTCCTAATTACATGGAGAGTATTGCCCTCCATTATCTTACAGAACTGCACTATTTAGCTAGAGCACACATGATCTTAGTATATCATATAAATACATTTATACATACAACACTTCAAAGGAAATGCTGCCAAAATTGTCTTAATAGGTTGTTGGGGTCCCACAAATCATTAGAGCAGCTTCAGTGCAAATTTACATTATTTCTACAAGTGCCTCCAGCTATATTGAAGTGATTTGATAACACTTATCCACAGCAAACTTGATCGGCTATTATTTCATGGTGGTGGAAAGCACTGTCGCAGGCACCACTCCAAAACATTTTTTTATCTAATGATGGCCCTTAATAATGATGCCTTAGACTTCAGTATACACATAATACTGGCAATTGTTTCCTATGAAACATCAGCAAATTTAGTCTTCATCACTCTCCCCTGAAACTTATGAAGTTTTCTTCCATGGTTGACATTGTATTGGGCAGTGTACCTTAACAGCGTATTCATGATTGAAACAACTATTTTCAATATTTTATGTGTCACATATACTCAACAGTTTCCTTTATTTTGGTAGTTACTGTATATACAGCTGTCAGAAAGTATGTGCGTCCATGTGGCAGGGATAACAAGAGAATCGCTTAGTGACACTGTACAGTAAAGAAACCAGGATGACCATTGGTTTGTTCCCTGTGGGGAAAATTGATGTCTAAACTGATTTCACTGGACAAGATTCTGTTATTTATCACTACTTTCTTAATTATTGTTTTGCTTTACAGCAAAACAAGCTGCAATTTTTAAGAAACATGCATCCTTTAATTTCTATACAAATATCCAATTATAAGCACTCGTTATCACATCACTTGGTGATGTAATACTGTACAAGTGGTTTTTACTTCACTAGCTCATAAGACAATTCTTATTTTATGGGAGACTGTATTGTATTTTAATAATTTCTTCTTTGCTGTATTAAAAAGGTAAAATACAGTATCAGTATCAAATATTATAGTATAGTACTCATTTCTTTGATTTTTTAAAATATAGTTTTAAAATATATTTTTCGGGCCTCAATATATTTATATTTATGTTTATTTCCTGGAATTGCATCATTTGACTTTGCTACTTTGTCCCTCTCTAGCCACCATCATCTGCTGGCATATTCAGCACAGCACATTATGCTTCTGTCATGTATCTGCACACTAAAATAAATACAGGTAACCAAATTATATAGCTATAGTCCTCCATGCTACAGTGTCATTATTTTCCTGAGTGTATTCTGCTGATAGTGCTTGGATCAGACATGGGATAGAAGAAAGGTATCACAGAAAGAGAGAAAGATTGTTAAAAAGAAGAAGGAAGGAAGGAAGGAAGGAAGGAAGGAGAGATAGGAAAAAGAGTTCTGAATACACTTATGCGCTGTCTCTTCCCCCAGTGAATAAACATGATATTGTAAATGATTGAAACCAATGATGCATGAGACACGCATGGAGGAAAGAGAGTTATTGTGGAAGACAGAAATGTACTGATGAAAGTCTGAAGAAAGGTAGAGACAGAATGAAAGGGTGAAAAAAAAGAAAATCTAGGGATAGGGAAAGAAAAAAAGGAAATGTGGATTAAATCCGTACCTTGGTTGCTTAACGTCAGATGTGCTGGAACTTCGGATTTTGGGGATGGGAATAAAATCAGAACAGAGTGGGATTGGGGAGGGGGGATAGAGGAGGAAAGAAAAAAACGAATAAACGACAAGTTTAGAGAAACGTCACAAAAAATAAATGAAAAAAATATAAAGACGTTTTCTGAGGTTTTGTTTTAAAAAAATGCCACAATTTAAAAGTTTGGGTTAAAGGAGATGAATTGTATTTTTTTAATTTGTGACAGGCATCTCACCCCATTAATGGGAAGGATGGGAAATATAGGTAAGGAGTAGGTATAGATAAGGATCAAAGGGCGGAGAGGGGGAGATGCCAAAAAAACATAAACAAAAGAGAGAGATATGGTTTTTTTTAGCTTTGGTTTCATTGAAAAAAGAAAAAGCATTTGGAAGAGAGAGGCTTGGGGAAAATAAAACTTAAAAATATAGAAAAACAGAATATTAAAAACAAAAAGGTAGAAAAGTAAACATAAAGGCATCAAATAACCAACAGAAAAAAAGAGAGCCAAATGCTTTTTCTTTATATATATTCATATATATACAGTAGGATGGAAACACACATAGAAAATATACAACGTAAGGCAAAGAAAGCCGAGTGTTGTATGCAAAAGTGTAACAGCTACAGTCAATAGATACATCCAATGTGTTATTTACACAATAACCACAAGAGTAATAAGGCATTCTGACATTCTGTTTCATAGAAATATATACTGTATTTATTCACATATTACCATTGAGCAAAAAGAGAATGTGCATTTCTATAATAGCCATGGTCATAATAAGAAATAAATTGATAAAAACAATATTTGTTAAACAGTGACATTTTTCTCTCAAGAAATAATATAATTTCTTAACAATTTCAATCCCCACCCTTCACAAAAATGTTCTCGAAAAGAAATAAAATGACACTGTTTGACAAATCTATGAATAAAACTTATTATTTTCTATATAAACCATTTGTGTAATTGTAACATTAATTATATCATATAAAATAATAATAAGCAGTTCATTAAAAATGATTGACAAAATATAGATAATTGAAAATAGCGATATAGCAGTAAACACCATAGTCCACCCAATTATTACCATCTTCAAAATAATCTATTGCATCTTTATAGTCAATTCTAACATTATACTAGACATTCTTTCATTATTTTTTTAATTTGTATATATAAAAATAATATGTTAGATGTGGCCTGATCACCACCTCTTCCTTGTGGCAGATTAAATATTCTTTTAGATTACATTTTATTTAGATTTACAACTTTTTTAATTTTTACCTCAAAATCTTCTAAATAAAGGCACTGCTATGGGGAGCAAGTTTGCATCAAATTCTGATTTATGAGTTTCTTTGAGGAGACTCACATTTGGAACAAAAATCTTTTCACAGCAAATCTGGTCATAAATATGTCATATGTTAATGATGTAAGTTTACATAAGAAAGAACTGCTTGGATGCTGATAAATCATACAGTATGCATACTTTACGGAAAAATAAACACTCTTAATATTGGACATTGCATAGTTGCAGATTCCTTGACTTGCTTTGGTTATTCAGATATCCCCAAGTTTAACTGATACAATATATATATATATATATATATATGCATACAGTAGTGAGGTTTCTTATGTACACCTTGTGCACCCTTAAGTGAACAGAAGGCAAAATGTGACCATGTATATCCTCACACCAACTACTGTTTGATTTCCAAAATATGTTAGTAGTTTGATACATGTAAATCCAATGATAACCAACAGGAATTCCCTTATTTTAGTGTGCTTAAAGTATGCTCTTATTTTCAATAAATCAGTTTCACAGCTCCCTTCTTGTTATCTGTAGATGTGGCTATAAATATCAGAATATGTTGAATATGAGACAGTATATAGATAGGATATTGCACCTGGGATATCTTCTCACTGCTGTTTCAATGGATGGTAAAGAACCAAAAGAGCCCTTGATGCCAGTGAGATGATAAAACTCCAACCAAAGAGCTTAAAAAGTCCCTAATGATACCAACATATTTCAACTTATTAAAAAAAACTGAATTTTTTTTTTAATGACACAACAATGGTTTTAACTTTTGTATAAATTGTAATTTTTGGGGGGTATTGGAAAGACCCTAGTGAACCACAGGCTGCAGTTAAAGGAGCTCTGTTAGGTTTTACTCTTTTGGTCTTAGCACATATAATATTGATTCAGAAATATTACAAACCTTACATCTTGTGATTCACTACTGCATTATATAGTATATATAACCTTTACTTCAGAGCTTGACAGAGATTTAATTCCTTTTATGTTCTTCTTGAAGCTACTGTATGAAGTGGCGACATCCTGTTGAGTACTTTTTTAAGACAGTAGATTACAACAATGATTTGTATTTTTTTCAGGTTCCGTGCCAACTATCGAATAAGTGGAGATCCAAAGTTGGTAGCATTTTCTTTTCTAACACAGTATAATGATTTAGATTATGATGTTCTACCACAAACATTAGGATATTTTAATAAGCACCAATTTCAAATAGAGTTGTACGCCGACCCCTGTGTTTTGGTTTAGGACTAATCGCATTTTGGTTTTGGTTTTACAAAATCACCCTCATGTGTTTTGGTTTTTAATCTGTATTTAAAAAAATTAAAAAAAAGCTAATATGTCATTTTGACCTGTTAGTATGCAATCCAAAAGCCGAATTAGCTTTTTAAATCTGAGATACAGGAAGATATGAACCGGGACTCAGTTCGACTTGGTACCCCAAAGTGATTCCGAACGTGGACTTGGTTGGACTAGGAACCCCTAAATTTGTTTGTTATCGGTTTTCTGACAACCAGACCCGCACATCTCTAATTTTACAGAAAGTAATTTCACCCTAACGGTTTTATTTTAGAAGATCACGTTGAAACACAATTCAGTCATAAGTGAATATTTTAATATTTCTTCTTTTATTACCTGCAGTAGGGACTACAGAATTTATCTTTTCAAATGTCCATGTGGGTTACAATACTTTAGTCATACAATACAACATTGTTTATGAAAGGTAGTTCAAATATACAAACCAACTTTTTGTGGCATTACAAAACAGCATTTGCACTGCTGTTTGCCTTTTTAGCTTGTTAAGTGCCAATTTTTTTGTTATTCTATAGTCCATGACAGATACAATCCATCTTAAGGTAACATCCATTGAGCGACTATCATCTAGTTTGATCACTTCCAATGAGAAATTTGTAACTACTGTTTTTGTTTTATTTAAATTTTTTTAAGCCATGTTAATTTCTTCAGCTGAACAACTGATCTAGTATGAGTTTAGTAATTAATTATGTATTTAGAGATAAACAGGTTTTGACACGTTTTTTTTTTTTTTTTACAAATTAGTGCAAGTTCGGATTAGTTTGAATTTACCTTATTGGCTACCCAAAACATGTGAGAGCCAGATAGCCAATATGATGCTGTTTTTGAGATCCGAACATAATCGAATAAAACGGAACAGCTCATCTCTAATATTCAGATTTGCATGTTACTTTTAATATAGGTTTACTTTATTGGTGCTACTTCATTATACTTTTCAAGACTTGTTTTGGGTCTGTTTTTTTATCTTCTCTTTTTTTATGTGATACCTGCTGCGGAAGAGTAGTGAACCCCGAAATGCATTGATTCGTTTTCTTTTGTTTAATGAATAAACTCTTTGAAGTTACTATTTGTTTACCATCTGTAAACACTGGCAACCTAATAGGTTCCAGACTAATCGAGACCCGGCATTCCTAGTAATCATACAGCATGATTACTAAATATCACTCTATGGTTTTGTTGCCTTCACATCTCAAAGTGTAGATTGCCCATAGTATAAGATCGAGGAATGCCATTTAATGCCCAATTGTTAAATTATAAAAAGTTAGTTGTTTTACTATGTTAACTTCTTTGTATGATTTTACTTGGAATTAGCCTCTAATGCTGAATTTAGTTTATTTCTCTAATATGACACGGAAACCTTAGGCTCATTCTGGACCAAGCAAGTAATATCACCTACTCTTTAATACCCAGGAATCAGGATGCTTTTAACTTCCAAACCCCATGTATGTGCTATTCTACCATTATCTCTTACAAATTTCCTATAGTTTCTACCAAAGCTGTGTTTGATTTTACAGAGTGGGAATGCAATGTATACTGTAGTGTATGTTACTAAATCTTTACAACAAGCATTATTAGAATCTAAATAGTGGATGGTTAGAGGAATGTGTATTGATCAATGCTAAAGTAAAGACATTGTAAAGTACTATACACCACTTAATTATAGTCAATGCATGGTTTGATTATGTCTTTGTTGTCACACAACAACAAAGAATTGAATCCACACTAGAAAAAATATATTGGTCTATACAGATGAGCCTATAATTGGCACATAAATATTTGTTTTTTGAACAAAAAATGTTGCTGTGTATACCCCGAGCATAATTATTAACATAGTTTGTCTAATTAATTTTTTGACTCATTCATTTTAACTAATACATTAATAAAGGTTATATTTTAGCTGAATCATACAAATCAATAAGAGTGCCACATAAAAAAGAGTCTGCTTACTCTCCTCTTTGTTGTGTAAGTGCCATTGAAAGAAAAATGTTTTCATATTATTATAATATTTTATAAATATGCCATACCACATAAAAATTAAAACAATACATTTGCTGTAATTTAATAAGGAATGTTAGAACAAACTGAAATCAATATCACCTCTTCTGAGCATAGAGTACTGTATTAGCAGGTAGCTATGAAACACACAGCCACAATGTCATATAATAATCAAGGTCTAAAACTGGGTACATACTAGACAATATGTAATCTATCCCGCGGTTCGTAGTTACATATTGGGTACCACATCTAGTGTGTACCCATAATATGCCCACTTCTGCTGGTCTCTAGCGCTAGCTGCTAAATGCAGCATGACACATAGCTCCCCCCTGTTGGACCTGGCATCGACAAGTGGGCATGCAATTGCCGCATGTAGGGTCCCGTCGCCGGCGATGTCGTGCTGGGTACACATTGTGTAGTATGTACCCAGCTTTAATAAACAACTGTAATGTGGTTTAATATCATTGTTGCATATTCTTCTGGGCAGCGCAGATGGTGTAATGGTTAGCGTTACTACCTCACAGCAAGGAGATCATGGGTTCAATTCCCACCATGGCCCTAACTGTGTGGAGTTTGTATATTCTCCCTGTGCTTGCATGGGTTTCCTCCGGGTACTCCGGTTTCCTCCCACACTCCAAAAAATATACTGGTAGGTTAATTGGTTCCCCCCCAAAAAAATTTACCTGTGTGTGTGTGTGTGTGTGTGTGTGCACATGTGGTAGGGAATATAGATTGTAAGCTCCACTGGGGCAGGGAATGATATGAATAATAGAATCATTTTTATGTTTTTTGGCAGTTTCTACATTAAGTTCAGGCCCAGACTGGCAATGTGGAAAGGCTAGCATTCGTTAGATACATGCGCAAACTGCTCAGTAAATAACCTAATGAGCTCTTTCTAGCTGTCTTGTTTGTTTAGCTTCAGATGCATACATGAACGTGGGCTTTGTGCTTTGTTCACCAAGGCTGCTTTCCAATGTTCCACTCCTATACATTAAATTACAAATACTTCACCTGTATATATATATATATATATATACCCTTAGGTAGGCTTGGCTGCTGTCTCTGTTGGAACATTGTACATTTATAGTTTCATGCTTTTAGTAGGGTCTTTTTTATTTCAACAACATTTTTTATTGAAATTTTCAAAACATAGTGGGTTACAGAAAAAAAAGGATAGGGAAAGATAAGGGAACCAGGCATGAAGAGTACATACACATAATATCACAGACTATATTGAACAAAATAAGAAGCAGTGACAAACCCAAGAAAAGAGGGAATATATATGAGATCTCCCTTTTCACTTCAATAACAACAGGGATACAGGGACAAACAGTAACACAACGACCCTCTGTAGAATAGACATGCCAGCTGTACCACTGTATCAGAGGTGAGTTTCCTGAAGAGGAGTAAGGACAATTCAGGGTCTCCATCTGGAAGCTATGTTTAACTTTGGACATAATCAAAGCAAACGGTGCTTCCAAAACTGGGCAATAGCTGCTTTAGTAGAAATAAAGATGTGGCCTAGCCGACTACAATATATCTATAGTGCAGAGGGATAAAGTCTGGAGATATATGAAAAAGGCCTACGGCAGAGGAGAGAGACACCCGTAGACTCGTCACCAGAGAGCCCGAATAATCAGGGTGACTTTTTAACCTATTTTTCTTCCCCACCACATGCAATCAAAAGTGTCATTCCTCAATTCAGAAGTCATTTTCGTGAATCAAAATAGGGGTAAATAAAGAAAAAAACAGGAATATGTAACTAGAAAACTGGCAATTTTGGGTTTAATATGTCATATTTTCAATCAAACATAAAAGTGTTATTCCTAACCTCATTCAATTGTCACTGAAAAAAATTCAAGCACCAAAACTTAATTGAAACTCTTTCCCTCTACAAGCAAATTCTAACATTCTAGATAGATTTTACTTATTTAATGTATGTATGTATATATGTAACTATGTATGTATGTATTTACAGTATTTATTTGCATATGACCTCGAGGTAGTCTCCTGAACCTCTCACCATTGCTTGCATGCTGTACAGTAAATAATGGTTATTAAAATAGTTAATAAATAGAAAATGGACAAAGATTGCGGATGTTATGTAGCAATAATATACTTGGTGATAATTTATGTGCCTTTTAAAAATAAATTTTTAAAGCTGTTTGTATGGCTGACATCCAGTTTTATTGTGTATGCAAACTCTTATTTTAGCTGTAGTTCCCCCAGTAAATCACTGACACCTGCCTGTTTTTGTGCAATTTTGTATCTACAGTCATTAACACTGCACTTCTACAGGTTATGTTTAATCATAAACTTCCATTATACAATTGTAATGATAATAATACCTTTATAATTAAAAGCAGTATTTAGGTAAACAGAACAAAAATTAGCCTGAAAAGTCTGAGTTATTCAAATGAGTTCACCAGATGTGATTAATATTAATAAATAGTGATAGCGGTGAATCAGATTGTTAGTTCTGCACCAATAGGAAATACATTTAAAAGTGGCATAAATGTAGGTGATGAAAGGATGTATGTGCTACTTAGCATTGACAATATACAGATTTAACCAATTTTGCACTTCAGGGTAATATTAGAAATAAGTTTAGACTTCCTTCAAGTGTGATCTGGAGATTTGAGATACATAAACAAGGTTGTAAAGAATTAAAACGTTTTGGGGAAAATTAAATATATTTTAAATCACATTTTCAGTATATGGGGTGGGCAATAAGCGGCCCTACAGCTGTTCTTGAACTACACATCCCAGCATGCCTTGCAATAGTTTTAGCATGGCCAATTAGCAGAACTGTGGCAGGGCATGCTGAGATGTGTAGTTCTACAACAGCTGGGGGGCTGCTTATTGCCCACCCCTAATTCTGAAGGATAATTTTTAGTAGTGAAAAGCTTCCAAGGTCAAGAGATTTGTGTCATTTATAGTGTACAGTACTTTGTATACATGGTTTTATATATATATATATATATATATATATATATATATAGAGTCTCAGCTCATTTCCATAGGACAGTTATAAAATATGATCCCATCAAATTGCATGTTGCAGGTGTGATGCCTCTGCTGTTGCAGTGGAAGCAGCAAATAGAAAGAACGGAGGGCCCTGATCAGCAACAGGTAGTGTTTGTGTGCTGGGGTATTGGTAGTTAATTGGAGGAGGAGTGTGTGTCTTGGTGCTGCTGCTGGGGTGTTGGCAGTGAATGCAGGGATGAGGGTGTGTGTTTGGGTGCTGCTGGAGTGTCAGCAGTGAATGCAGATGGTGAGTGTGTGCCTGGGTGTGGCTGGGGCATTGGTGGTGAATGCAGGGAGGGAGAGTGTGTGACTGGGTGCCGCTGAGATGTTGAAAGTGAATGCACAGGAAAGGGAGTGTGTGACTGGGTATTGCTGGGGTGTTAGCAGTGAATTCAGGAGGAGGAGAGTGTGTGACTTGGTGTTACTGGGGTGTTGGAACTGAATGCAAGGGGAGAAGAGTATGTGACTTGGTGTTGCTGGGGTGTTGGAAGTGAATGCATGGGGAGAAGAGTGTGTGTCTATGTACTGCTGGGGTGTTGGAAGTGAATGCAGGGGAAGGAGAATGTGTGACTGGGTATTGCTGGGGAGTTGGAAGTAAATGCAGGGGTAGGAGAGTGTGTGACTAGGTGCTGCTGTAGTGTTAAAAGTGAATGCAAGGGGAAGGAGATTGTGTGTCTAGGTGCTGCTGGGGTGTTGCAAGTGAATGCAGGAGTAGGAGAGTGTGTGACTTGGTGCTGCTGAGGTGTTGGTAGTGAATGTGCTTTAGGGTGAGTGTGTGTGAGTGCTGCTGGGACTGGGTTGTTGTAAGTGAAAGCGAGCCAACATAAATTATGACAAGAAAATGAATGGCTTAATCTATAGAATAAAGTTTTTTTTGTTTTTGTTTCTTTTCAGCCTATCTGACTTTAATGCAGATACAAAGGAAGACCAGCTCAGTTAATATTAATTTAGTTGAGATGGTAATTATTTAGACAGAGGGCCTGATTCTGAGTTAGACACCAGACCAAATGCAGATGCATCCTGCCAATATCAGCTGACCACTAATGAGCCACAAAAAGCAGCTTAAGACCATGCATGACCTTGACGAAGTATACGAGAGGGACTGATTCACTCCATGCAGAGTACAGAGAAGGGGAGAGTACAGGCAAGTAGGAGCACTATGAGGAGAGTACTGCCAAGTAGGGGCACTATGAGGAGAGTACAGACAAAGGGAGCACCTTGAAGAGAGCACAGACAAGGGGAGTGCTATGAGGAGAGTACAGACAAGTAATAGCACTATGAGGAGAGTACAGACAAGCAGGGACACTATGAGGAGAGCATGGGCACTGAGAAGGGGGGGAGCGGGTAGTTTACCCAGGTTTATGCTTGCTATAGGGCCTGGCCCGTCGTGGCCCCCTCCTCACAGCAGCTCAGCACACAGCTTGTGCTGGGCTGCAGTGCGAGACTGATCGCGGCTGCTGCAGCAGCCAGAGCAGTCTCCTATGGCTGTGGGGGGTGCGATCACACTGATTGCACCTCCTCCCCACTTAGCGCCGGGCTGGGGGTCTTACAGGGCCGCCCTCCCCAGCGCTACATGGCTCTGCAAAAGTGATGGGGGTTTCTTTTTGTCAAGGGGGCGTGGCCACACCTCCTGCGATTAGGACACGCACCCTCCTTTACCTGGGCCCGGCCGGGCTCTCTATGGCCCTGGAGGAGAGTACTGCCAAGCAGGGGCACTTTAAGGGGCACCACTGTTTTATTTGCCCAGGTGCCATTGACCCTAGTTACGCCTTTGGTGTGTGGTGCATGGCATGGGTACACTGTTCTTCTGGATAGGTACACCATAAGGGGCTTCTAAGGGAGGATGGTTCACCAACGAATGTTGTATATTTGCTACTTGTTTCCTTTGATTTCTCACTGGCTGCCACCATACGTTCTCCTACCCATTACCTTTCCTGATTTTTCATTAAATAAAATTTGATCCATGTTCATGCTCATTTCTGTGCCCGTCTTTATAATGTTAACTGCTATATATATATATATATACATATATATATATATATATATACACACATAAATATATCCAAATCTGGCGGCACTCGGGTAATAAAGACCAATATAGGCAGAAATATTGCAACGTTTTGATTCTATCATCAGGGTGCATACATGCATTAACACCACTCACCTTAAATACCCCATACCCCATGTGCAGCTCAGCAAGCTGGAAACCGGTGAAGGCGCCCAATGATGACGCAATCCACCGGCTGCCGTAACATAGTAACATAAAACAATCATCATAGCAGCAAAGAAACATGTAACAACTGCTGAGTTTCCAAAAGCCACATAATTAAACATACAACATGGCAAAAAAGACACAGTCAGTAATACATTTAAAAGAAACAATGCATTAAGACCCTTAGGAGTCAGTGTCCCTAATCTAGGATCCAATTAGACTCGCACATGAGCAATCTCAAGGATCTATCACCACCTCGCTGAGAAGCCGGGACATGGTCGCTAATAATATACCGAAGAAATGCCAAATTGTGGCCAGTCTCTGCAAAGTGCCGTGCCACAGGTTGATCGCTATATCCGGCTGTAATGGCCGCTCTAATCGATTATCGAAGCAGGGCCATTCTTTCCCTCAAGGTCCTATATGTTTCCCTACATAGCAAAGCCCGCCAGGGCAAGTGATCAAGTACACCATATAGCGAGTAGTACAGCTAAGTCTATACCTGATGTTATAACGTTTCCCACTAAAGGGCTGACTAAAGCTATCACCCACCAAGAGGTATCGACACGTAAGGCAATTCAAGCACTTATAACCCCCCTGTATCTGCTGTAAAAAGAGGCCAGTCCATATATATCTCATATACCTGTCACATCCGTCTTCATCACCCAGTCGCGGATATTTTGTCCACGTTGGTAAAAAGGTATGATATCAGTGTCAGCAAGATTTTTTTTCACATTGCGAATAAATCCACGGGCTACATTATAATGGTTTACCCAAGGGAGATTTTTCTTTTAATTAGATGCAGCTCTAGGTCTCAACAATTGTGATCTAGGGATGGCCAAAGCTCTCCTTTTAGCCTCACTTAATAAGGTACTATATAATCGGAATTGGTATGAAATACCGCCGGCCGCATGTTCGATTCCCGTCAGCGGCAGCCAAACAGGAGCAGAGTGCGACGCAGCGGCAGCCCGACAGCGCTGGAAATCCCAATCGTGGATAGGTAAGTATCCACTAACCTAACCTAACCCCCCTAACCCTAACCCTCCTTAGGGGTGCCTAACCCTAACTTTCCCCCCAAGTGCCTAACCCTAATCCCCCCTCTAAGTGCCTAATCCTAACCACCCCCTTCCCCGCTGCCTAAACCTAAGTCCCCCGGGGGGGTGCCTAACCCTAAGTCCCCCCGGGGGTGCCTAACCCTAACCCTCCCTCCCCCTAGCCTAACCCTAACCCTCCTGGGGGGGGTGCCTAACCCTAAGTCCCCCCCGGGAGCCCTAAACCTAACCCTCCCCCCCGCGGCTGTCCGCTCGCGGCGCCCGGCATCACTACGATCGTGATGCCGGGCGCCGGTCTCCCGGCGTCGGGGAAATGTGGGCGTCTACATCTAGACGCCCGGCATTTCACCCTTGCCGGGAAATGACAGTCGGGAAGCCGGCTGCCGGTATTTAGGCAGTCGGCTTCCCGATTGCCTCCCATATAAACATATCCTCTCTAAAGGAATTTAGAAAACATGACATCAATCTGTATAACTGCTGTTGCAGGCTCACTACATATCGGCAAGCTTTAAGCACCTGAGAAATTGAGTCTCAGCTTGAGGGGCCTAGGATGGAAACTACCATAATATAAATGGGTATTCCTGTCCATGGGTTTACCATATATGAGGCATATTCAATTAGGTGCGAAAAGTCAGTTTCTGCTGAAAAGTTTCGCCAGTGACGTCATTTCGCCAGGCGAAAAATTTTCCCCGTATTCAATTCCACAGACTTTTCGCCGGTGCACAAAGTCAATGCATTGGAATAGGCGAAAAAGATTCGCCTATGAAAACTGTCGGAAAAAAGTGCAGAATTGGGGTTTATGGGTGCAAACTTGCGGAAACCACCCTGCACCCTTGGGACAGACCCCCAAAGGTAAACTGTGTAAAAAAAAAAACAACTTAAGAACACCCCCAAAAAGTACTCATTTTGGGGGCAAAAAAAAACAAAGTTGGGGGAAAAACCTAAAAACTAGCGAAATAGAATCCAGGGGGGTCCCCAAGTATGCCCCAGGTGTTTTTAAAATTGCAGGTGTTTGCGGCAGGTGGATTTTTTAAGTTTTTTAATACTTCACCTTAGCAACTTTAAAATATGCTAGCACCCATTTTTGTGTACCCTAAATTTGCTGGGACTACTTATTTTCAGGACAAAAAATGCTAAATGCTATTCTTCAGCACTTCTGCAAAGATACTAATTAACAGCTATTTAAGTATCCCACATACCTTCAGCAGGCCTATTCGGGGGTATCTAGAGTGATCCCCACAGTCAGTGCATCTTTTGGGGGTGTCAGGCTGATTTCCCCAAATCTGACAGGACTTTTCACTGGTTTCGAATTCGCCGGGTTCCGTTTTCGATGATTTGGAATTGAATACGGGGACGCGCGCAATACTTTTCCGAATGGAAAACCAGCGATGTCGGCGAAAAGTCTGGCATGCGAAAAGTATGGGACTTTTCGCTTCTAATTGAATATGCCCCATAGCGATGTACCAATAACCCCATATCTTAGAGTAACCTGCACATCCAAGAAGTTCACAGCACAATTGTCAACATGATATGAAAACTTAATCGGACTCTCTGATGAGTTGTGTGTTTCAATAAACTTCACAACAAATTCACCTCTGGTACCAGTCCATATGATGAATAGATCGTCTATGTATCTAGCAAAAAAAGCTATCTTACCAGACATACAGTATGACGGCTACTAAATAATTTTTTCTTTCTGCCTCAAACATGTAAGCGTTTGCGTACAATGGGGCCACAGTGGACCCCATCGCACATCCTGCTAATTGCAGATTAAAATAACCATTGTATAGGAAGCAATTTTTAGTTATGATCATCCAGAGTAAATCAAGTATCAGTTGGATGTCAGGAACTGTATATAATTCATTTTCATAAATGAAATTACAGACAGCACAAAGGCCCTCATCATTAGGAATGATTATATACAGGCTAGATACATCCAAGCTGCATAAAAAACTCCCTAACGGAATCTCCCCAAGTGCATGTAGCTTATTCAAAAATGAAGTAGTATCTAGTATATATCCAGCTTCATTCACTATACACGGCTGCAGAAGAGTGTCAGTATATAAAGAACAAAGCTGGATCAGTGACCCGGGGCTGATATTATCGGATGCCCTGGGGGATTCACTAAACACTTGTGTATCTTCGGTAGCGTGTATAGTAGATGTGTAACAGATGTTTAGGTATAAGCATATCACATAACTCTCGTGTGATCACATTGTTAGTAACAGCAAGTTTTAAATGAGCTATCAACTCCCTACCAAATTGTACCATTGGGTCACCCTCCAATAACCGATACCCATCATTATCTGAAAGCTGTCGTTCAATCTCATGTTTGTACAAAACCAAATCCTGTACCACTATCGTCCCGCCTTTATCCGTGGGGCGTATAATGATGTCATTGTACTTAGATAAATCTTGAAGTGCCTGTAATTCCCCATTAGACAAATTACTGTAACATTTAGTAACAGAAGGAATTAGTTTAGAAACCTTTTGTTTATAAGTTACTATGACAATGGCAGCCAGTGAGTTGCGTCATCATCGGGTGTCTGCACCGGTTTCCGGCTTGCTGTAGCTGCACGTGGGGTATGGGGTATTTAAGGTGAATGGTGTTTAATGCATGTATATACCCTGATGATAGAATAAACTATCGAAACGTTGGCATATTTCTGCCTATATTGGTCTTTATCACCCGAGTGCCGCCGGATTTGGAGTGTCTGTATGTGAACCCCATGCTAGGGGTATTTATCGGGGGGCTACGGGACTTTTATTCATCTATACACAGGAATGCCGCCCTGCAGGATTTGTTTTATATATATATATATATATATATATATACACACTATATATATATATATATATATATATATATACACAGTATATATATATATATATATAGATATATTTATATATATATATATATATATATATCTGTGCAAAAGTTTCAGGCAGTTGTGGAAAAAATGCTGCAATGTAAGAATGCTTTCAAAAATAGAGGTGTTCATAGCTTATTTTATATATATATATATATATATATATATACATATATATATATACTACTATTTAAGGTTTAGGAGCAGAATAAGTAACAGGGTGGTCACTCAGCGGCATCAGCTATTTGGGCATTTAATTGTTCTACTGATACCTATGCTGAAAAAATGTACAGTGCATCCGGAAAGTATTCACAGCACTTCACTTTTTCCACATTTTGTTATGTTACAGCCTTATTCCAAAATGGAATAAATTCATTTTTGTCCTCAAAATTCTACACATAATACCCCATAATGACAACACGTAAAAAATGTTTGAGGTTTTTGCAAATGTAATAAAAAAAAAAAATAAGAATTCACATGTACATAAGTATTCACTGCCTTTGCCATGAAGCTCAAAATTAAGCTCAGGTGCATCCTGTTTCCACCGATCATCCTTGAGATATTCCTACAGCTTAATTGGAGTATACCTGTGGTAAATTCAGTTGTTTGGACATGATTTTGAAAGGCATACACCTGTCTATATAAGGTCCCACACTTGACAGTGCATGTCAGAGCACAAACCAAGGATGAAGTACAAGGAATTGTCTGTAGACCTCCGAGACAGGATTGTCTCGAGGCACAAATCTGGGGAAGGGTACAGAAAAATATCTGCTGCTTTGAAGGTCTCAATGAGCACAGTGGCCTCCATCATCCATAAATGGAAGAAGTTCGGAACCACCAGGACTCTTCCTAGAGTTGGTCGGTCATCTAAACTGAGCGATCGTGGAAGAAGGGAGGTGACCAAGAACCCGATGGTCACTCTGTCAGAGCTACAGCATTCCTCTGTGGAGAGAGGATAACCTTCCAGAAGGACAACCATATCTGCAGCAATCCACCAATCAGGCCTGAATGGTAGAGTGGCCAGATGGAAGTCACTCCTTAGTAAAAAGCACATGGCACCCCGTCTGGAGTTTGCCAAAATGCACCTGAAGGACTCTCAGAACATAAGAAACAAAATTCTCTGGTCTGATGAGACAAAGATTGAACTCTTTGGCTTCAATGCCATGCATTATGTTTGGAGTAAACCAGGCACCGCTCATTACCAGGCCAATACCATCCCTACAGTGAAGCATGGTGGTGGCAGCATCTTGCTGTGGGGATGTTTTTCAGCAGCAGGAACTGGGAGATTAGTCAGGATAGAGGGAAAGATGAGTGCAGCAATGTACAGCGACATCCTGGATGAAAACCTGCTCCAGAGCGCTCTTGACCTCAGACTGGGCAACAATTCATATTTCAGCAGGACAACGACCCTATGCACACAGCCAAGATATCAAAGGAGTGGCTTCAGGACAACTCTGTGAATGTCCTTGAGTGGCCCAGCCAGAGCCCAGACTTGAATCCGATTGAACATCTCTGGAGAGATCTGAAAATGGCTGTGCACGACGCTTCCCATCCAAACTGATGGAGCTTGAGAGGTACTGCAAAGAGGAATGGGCGAAACTGCCCAAAGATAGGTGTGCCAAGCTTGTGGCATCATATTCAAAAAGACTTGAGGCTGTAATTGCTGCCAAAGGTACATCAATAGAGTATTGAGCAAAGGCTGTGAATACTTAGTTGTTTTTTTTAAATTACATTTGCAAAAATCTCAAAAAAACTTTTTACACGTTGTCATTATGGTGTATTGTGTGTAGAATTTTAAGGACAAAAATTAATTTATTCCATTTTGGAGTAAAGGTGTAACATAACAAAATGTGGAAAAAGTGAAGCACTGTGAATACTTTCTGGATGCACTGTCTATACTGATTGCAGCACTGGCATTGTGGATTCAGTTCTGGACCCATCTGTGTGGAGTTTGTATGTCTCACAGTGTTTGCATGGGTTCCCTACAGATGCTCCACTTTCCTCCCACACTATTAGAGTGAAAGAGAAAGTAATTATGCATCTTGGTAAAACAGTGCTGCACTGCAGGTGGGGCAGATTTAAAATTTGCAGAGAGATTTTTAGATTTGGGAAGGGTGTGTCCAAACTGAAATATAAATTGCAGTGTAAAAATCAAGCTGTCCAGCATTTGTGGGCTACATGCAAAAGCAGCCAGTATGTACCCTGCATACCAATTTTTTTATAAAGTTGCTCCCCTTGCATTTACAACATGGTTTGTCCAGGTGCACTGCTGAACGCAGATTCACAATTATAGGGAATCTGTGGTTTAGGCACTTAGAGGGGGGATTAGGGTTAGGCACAGGGGGGGAGGTTAGGGTTAGACACCCCATAATGAGGGTTAGTGTTAGGGGGGTTAGGTTAGTAAGTACTCACCTATGAACGATCGGGATTTCCAGCGCTGTCGGGCTGCCGCTGCCGGGATCTCTTCATTTGTCTGCCTGACGCTGCCGGGATTCGAACTCCCGGCCATGCGGCTGGCGGTATTTCATACCGCTTCCTCGCAACCATTGGTCCTTTGCATCCTGGGATCGCAAATGTAGCAGGGGGTGTCATACAGCTCTTGCTGCATTTGCATGATTGCAAGGATCGCATTGCAAAGCTGCCTGCGTGCAGCTTTGCAATTGCGATCCTTGCTGAATCAGGCCCATAGTTACTTGCTGGGATTGATGTGAATAATTAAATATTCTTTATAAAGCACTTTGTATAAAGTAGATGCCATGGGTGTAACTACCATTGGTGCAGCTGCAATGAGGCAGATAGCTGAGGGGAGCCCATCTTCCTTGTCAAAGTTACGTGTGTCATATACATTTTTCACCATTGGGTGGTAGATAAGGGCCCTTACAAACTTTTACTATGGGGCAATCAAATACCTTGTTACGCCCCTGGTGTATAACTATTTAATAACTTAATAAAATAAAATCTGTGTGTCTAAAATTAAAACTTCTTTATATCCTCTGTCAATAAAGAAAAAGCACTTTGTAAATATACTATTAAATACCATACTGACTAGAGTGACTGGGATAGCAGGGAGAAAGCCAACTCTTTAGAAGAAGCCCTTAAGCTTATAATCACTTATGGAATCTCCCTCTGTATGTTGAAGGATCTATGGCATCCTACCGTGATGGCAAATGTAAAAGTCAAGTCAGTTTGTAAAAAGGAACTGACTTCAGATGCAGTGGGGACTCAATAGTGTATTTCATATTTTGCACGAATTGCTCTGCAATCACATCCTGCTGACCTCAGAAACAGGAAAGTTTTATGTTCATTTGTAGATTTTCTGTGGGTGTTTTTACAGCTTGAATGCATAGCTCAAAGCTGCCAACTGCTAATGGATTTACTGCATTTCACACATTTGCAGCTAGGCTACTCAGAAATGAACAGCACAACAAGTACAATGGCACAAACAGCAATGCACTGCATGAAAGATATTCAATAGAAAATCCAAGGTTTTTCAACATTTACAATACACTGTATAAAAGTATTAATGGTTGATTAATATGAAACATGAAGGGATCATTTATAAATAAATGTATTGTGAATTTTAATTAAAAGTGCCTATCTTATACAAGTGGCAACATTATCACAAGCTACTGACTGCTGACACTAACACTAGTCACTGACTACTGGCATTAATCACTGACTACTAACACTAGTCACTGGCTTTTGAGACTAGCAAAAGGCGCTGACTACTGACACTAACACTAGACCCTGACTACTGATACTGATGCTCTTGCTCCACTCAGAGCGCTGCTCCCAGACCAGCTGATTGCAGCATCCAATCCTTGGGGATCCTCCCCTATAAATTCCATTTCCAGACTGGCTTCTGTTGAGAGTACGTTGCTTCTTGCTGAAGTTACAGCTCAGTACTGAACGGTCCCAGGGCCTGATTCATTAAAGATCGCTATTGCAATTGCAGCTCCGTAATCGCACACAGGTCTGCTGTGAAAATATGCTAAATGATTGCAATTGCAATCTCGTTGCACTGCCAGCATAGAGACGCCCACTGCCTCTCACTACAGCTATCTCACAACCGCAATACCTTGCAAACCTCTATAAACATCGGTAACATCGAGTACCATCGGTCCCTCATGCAGAATTACAGCACCCCTGACCTTACTTAGAAATTGCTAACCTCATTGCACACGGTAAGTTCTCAAGCTGCGTATGCAATTGCAATGGCTAATTTATGCACGCCCACGCAAAGGCGGTCAAACGGACAGGCACGCCTGCTTGTCGAAGATCACCACCCCGTCGCCACCCCCAAATGCTGACTGCCTGTCAATCACTCTGTGATGGCTCTCCGTGGTCTGTGTGATTGCAGTGTGATCGCAGTGGTGCCTTCGAGCACGCCACTGCGATGCATATGCATGCACAGTACGCAACAATCGCCTGTCTGCTAGCGCTTTAGCAATAGCAATCCTTAATGAATCAGGCCCCCAGTCCCTATATCTGGTAAACAAGTCTCCTACAGTATACCATCTTGCACACCAGTCTGGTTTTCACCTCATAGACTTGTTATTACAGTAACCATCGGTTCCAGCCAATACCTCCAACCATTGGTCTCATCCGATGCTTCCAACATTGGACTCATATTAATTAAGTTCCTCAATTCATCAACATCGGTCCCAACCGATCAAGTTCATTAATTCATCAACATCGGATCAAATCCAGCAAGTTCCTCAAATCATCAGCATTGGTCTCAAACCAATCCAGCTCTCAATCCAGCATCATCGGTCCCAATCCAATTCTGCTCATTCATTCAGTATTATCATCTCCACTTCTCACTCCAACCTGCTGTTTAATAAAGACATTCCATTCTTGTTCTCACCTTCAGGCCCATCATCTTCTGCAGCTTCTCTACCTCCTCACAGCAATACATGAGGAGGTCCTGGCTCAAGCCACCCAGGTTTATTCACACCTCTCAAGTCTCCTCTTCAGCCTCCCATGCCTGTTCCAGCCCAAACCAACCCTCAGGCATAACAAATAACTACTGACACTATCACTAGGCACTGACTACTGACACTGACTCTAACAAAAGGCACTGACACTATTACTAGGCAATTACTAATGACACGAACACTAGGCACTGACTACTGTTTCTAACACTAACCACTGACACTAAGCACTGGCTACTGATACTGACATTAACACTAGCCACTTACTACTGACACCAACACTGGACACTGACTACTGACACTAATGCTTCACTGACTTCTGACACCAGGCACTGACTGCTGATACTGGCTACTGACACTAATACTAGTCACTAACAGTGGCTACTGACACTAATACTAGTCACTAACAGTGACTACTGACACTAACACTAGGTACTGACAACTGACACTAACACTAGGCACTGACTACTGACACTGACTCTAACTCAAGCCACTGACACTATTACTAGGTAGTGACTACTGGCACTAACACTAGGCACTGACTACTGACACTAATACTCACTACTGACACTAACATTAATGCTAAGCATTGACTACTGACACTAGCACAAGGCACTGACATTAACACTGGGCACTGACAGCTGACACTAACACTAGGCACTGACTATTGACACTAAGGCTGATTACTGACAATAACAATAGGCACTGACACTAGGTAGGGATTACTGACTGACACTAGGGACTGACTACCGAGACTAAGACAAGGCACTAAATACTGATGCTAACACTGACTACTGATGCTAACATAAGGCTCCAACAACTGAGACTAACACAAGGCACTGATGCCAACATTAGGCACTGACTACTGACACTAGGCTCTGAATACTAACACAAGACACTGACACTAGGCACTGAATACTGACAATAACACATGGCACTGAATACTGACACTAAAACTAGTCACTGACTACTGACACCAAGGGGTAAATTTACTAAGATTCGAGTCTGTTTTTTTTTTTAAACTCGACTTGCATCACCGAAACTCGGGTGATTTTCCCATTTTTAAACTTGCAAATTTACTAAGAAGTGAGTTTAGCTGAAAGTGAGTTTTCCGATGGTGTAGCAGATAGAGACTTGTCCGCTGAGATTGCAGTGTTTTCTCTCTGCAATACTCTGCTGAGCAAGCAGCCTGCACATATCAGTGAGATATGGGATTCCACCCCCACAAAAGCATAACCAGCCCCGGACTGCTCAGCCAGTCCTGGTTCCAAAAGTTACGGGGAACAAAACAAGTAGGGTTCCACCGTAATTTAGGAACCTGCACCTGGCTGCAGAGCCAGTGCTGGTTTAATATAGGGGGGAAATTGCGTAGGGGTCACCCTATATTTTAATAAACCAGCACCGGACCCAAACCAAACGGGGTGTAATGCCACAGCCAGGAGACCCTATTACTGTGTCTCCATGGCCAAAGCATTCACACCCCAAGCCGGTCAGCCCAAGCCGGGGATCTCAGGAAAGGTGGGGACCCCCACAAGAAGGGGTCCCCCCTCTCCCGAAACACTTTAAATTAAGTACACATGTAGAAACATACACAAATCACACTGATCTGTGTATGTTTCTGGCACTCTCGCAGCTCAAGAGGTGGAGTGTTTTAAACTTCAATTTCTCTGCGAGTTTGCTACAATCTCCCCCGAGATTGTAATCTCGATTCTTGGTAAATTTGCTAGTTGTATTTCTTACATGAAAAGTACTTCTGAGTTTGCCCGATGGCGAGATGTTTCGAGTTTGCGATCTCACCCAAATTTTACGAGTGAGATTAAAGAAATCTCTCCCAAACTCACCAGAGTTTGTCTGTAGTAAATTTGCGAGATGAAAAACATGCCTAAACTCACCGAAGATTGTCATCACGACCAAACTCGACTCTTAGTAAATTTACCCCTAACACTCTCTACAGACATTAATACTATAGTAGGTACTGACTACTGACACTAACACTAGGCATTTACTACTGACACTAAACACTGACTGCTGACACTAACACTAGACATTGACTAGTGACACTTAGGGGTAAATTTACTAAGAATCGAGATAGGTCGAGATGACCATATCGGGTGATCTATTGATTGAGAGTTTGAAAAGTGATTTTGACAGAGAGTTTGCTCCTATCTCACCCGAGCTTGTCATCCTGATTTTTGGTAAATTTGAGAGATGTATGTTTTAGGTGAAAAGTACTTCCGTTTTGGCCCGATGGTGATAACATTTGACATTGCTATCTCACTCAAGTTTTACGAGCGAGATGAAAGAAATCTCTCTCTAACTCACCCGACTTTACCTTTAGTAAATTTGCAAGCAGGAAAAAAAATCAATAAATCACCCGAGATGGTCATCTCGACCTATGTCAATTCTTAGTAAATTTACCCCAAGGCGTGCTTTACACTGAATGTTACCGTAAATTTTCAGCTTCAACCCACTGAGAAGCGCTGGCTTAAAAATGCCACCTCTTTGTAAATATAGCCTTAACACTCAAAATGGAATGAGCCTCGGTCTACCTTATTATCAAGTAACATATCTTTATTTGCATCTACACAGAACAAGGGACTTTGGAATTACAAAAAAAGTTCAGTGAGCGGAATAAGTTTAAGGTCCTTTGGCTGGCTTACTAGGCAATTCAGCACCTCAAAAATAAAACACAATGCAAAATTACAGTAAATCTCAGTTTTGTAGATCAAAACTGTTAGAAAATATAATGAGAAAATGCCTATTTGGTAAAATCATGTTGTATTACATGAGGAGGAGGGGGGGTACATTTAAAATTTGCAGACATATTAGATTTGGGAGATGGGTGCATTCTAGCTGAACTCTAAAGCTGGGTACACACTAGGACGATGTCGGCTGATACCTAGTTTCTGGCAGAATCGGAGCGCCATAACGGCCGGATCGTGCAGTTTGTATGGACTATCTGCAGCACACTCCTGTGGTCACACGTGATATCATCCAGTCGGCTGTGCTGTACGTCTAACCACACGATATCTCATGCGGCGCTGTTGCAGGTAATGCAGGACGGAACAAGGGATAGTTCTGTCGTTAATTAATTGCTCAATGTGTACCCGCAGTACAAAATGTCGTCCATTCGGACCGACATATCGTCTGGTTACACAACGCTAAATGTATGCCCAGCTTAAAGCACAGTGTAAACATAAAGACACTCAGTATTTGAAAATGAAGGCAGTATTTAAATGCTTATAAAAACTAAATCAACACATTTGTGCCACCACTGGTTTGTCTAGGTACAATATTATTTGACCAGCTGCAAATTGTCCATATTTACCTGTATTTACTCCCACCCCCAAATGAGACCCAAGGTGCATAGTGAGGCACTCAAATCCGCTCATCACTAATCGCGGCATTTACTGACTGTGCATTTTAAAGCACAAATCTATGTGCAGGTCTATGGTTAGACACAGGCTACCATTGCAAATTTCTGATGTCACTACTTAGTGCACTGGCTGCCCCTTTATTTGTACCGTGTGCTCAAACCTGCTCCTCATGGAACCCTAACAGTGCATGTTTTCCATATCACCTTGCTGGAGCACAGCCGTGTTAATTGACTAACACAATAGATCTACAAGTGGTAATAATTATTCCTGAGGACAACTTGAGAACACGCACTGTTAGGGTTCCATGAGGACAGAGAGTTTGAGAAACATTGGTCTACATAAAATGTGGCAATATTAAAGGGTATGCTCTGCAGAATTGGAATAATGGGTCATTCAAGTTTAATGTGTTCATTACAAAAAAAAAAGAACACCTTTAGGTCTATGAAATGCAGGACATCTGATGACTGCGCAGCATTCTCCATCCCTTCACATTTAAATGCATAAAAAAGGAATCTATTACCTACAGCAAACTCGGTCCTCAGGACCCCACACAGTTCACGTTTTCCAGGTCACCCAGCAGGTGCAAATGTGTATTCATTACTCACTGACACATATCAAAAGATCCAGAGGTGGAGCTAATTCTATCACTTGCGATTCTGTGAGGAGACCTGGAAAACATGCACTGTTGGGGTCCTGGGGACAGAGTTTGAGAACCTGTGACCTACAGCATAACGTCTGTCTAGCTTACCCATTTTGATTTCTATTTCTATATTTTGTTTTTGTATATATTTTTTGGCTATATTTAAAAGACAACTTGAACCATATTTTTCATTACTAACCCTTCAATAGGCAATAAGATGATTTGGAAATCAGCAGAATTATATACATGAAATGCAGCAAGCAGAACACTGCTGAAGGCACTAATGAGAGAACTTAAACCAGGAGACAGAAGCATGCAGGAAATAATACATTCATTGTACTTCATCGTGGGGATGAATTACTACAGAGTTTATCCAGCTAGACAGTACTTGCTCAGCACAAGTGCAACTTCAAGTCTAGTAAGTAACTTCACCCTGTTTGTGATACACACTATAAAAGAGAGAGAGAGAGAGAGAGGAGAGAGAGAAGATAGATAGATAGATATATAGATAGATAGATAGATAGATAGATAGATAGATAGATAGATAGATAGATAGATAGATACAGTCAGTGCAGAGCTGTAGCAACCCCCCCAGTAAAATCTGTCACAACCAGTTTGTGTTCACAGGCACCGGCAGTTGCTTCCTATTAGAATGAAGTGCTATCTGCCAATCACAGCCAGACAGGCAGTGCCAGAGGAGGTGTTTTCTCCCCCTGAGACTGTCAGTCCTGGCCACGATTAGCAGAGAGATCGCTTCCAATGGGAAGTCACTCTCCTGTTTTGCCATGAGCTCTATAAGCTTATAGGAGCTGCAACCGATGCTTCTGTACATGCACCGAACATGGGCCCTGCCGGATGCATTGCGCATGTGCAATGCACCTGGCAGGAGTTGAAGAGAGAGAACAGGACATAGCCGGCCAAGCTGCTGCACGGCCAGCCCAAAAAGACCATACATGACAACTTTTTTTCACATCTTCAGTAGAGTTCCTGGAGGGGACATGCATCATGGCCACTGTAGGGGGCATGGCAAATTGCATCATTATGGGACTGCTCAGTGGAGGAGGCAACATGATGATGTTGATCACTGAGTATTGCATCATCATGACCCCTGTCCCACCCATTACACTAGGAAGTGGGTGGGATGCAGGAAGGTACCTGCTCTCACTGGATTCTGTGAAGACTCACAGAAATTCCATAGTTACCCAGACATTCGAGGGCAGTAAGCAAGTAAGAAAGAGATACACATGAACACATACATGTGGGCTGTTTTCAGAGGATTTCCGCATTAATTATATATCCTGTTACCGATCACAAATCCAGTCCCCATTGGTTTCTATGGGGACTGCGAAATTGTAAGATTGTAAGATGAACCAAGTTCCAAAAAGATTAGCTTTTCAGAGCTCCACCTCTGACATATAACTCCATGGGGCCTATTCATCATCGAAGGCCGTCTGGAGTTTAGTGAGGAGGCGGCGGAGGGATCCGTTCAGATTCCTCTTCGCATCCCCGGATATGTCATGATGTCTCTCTCCACCCAGTGAGGGAGCCAGGAAGACAGAGCGCTGGTTGCAATGGCAGGGGAGTATGGCCGGTTCCGCCCCCAGGGCATCCTGCCCTGTGCGATGGCACCAGCCTCACTGTGCTCATTATGGTACTGTTTGATGGCGTAACCATTTTAGCCCATAGAATATATGTGTGACTTTTTAGGGAGAGGGAGCCAAAGGAAACCTATCCGGTAACTAACGTTTGCACATGCTTGGTCTGTGAACTGTGGACCCGATTCAGACCCGTTCGCTAAGGCGCAATCGTTCGCTCTAAGCGATTTTCACCCATCTGCACATGCGTATAATTTGCAGTGCGCGTGTGCAAGCCATTCTTTGCGATCTGATTTTGGTTGCTCGTAAGCCACTATCAGGTCACTGCTTTGAGTGACAGATAGTGCCGTTTGTGGGTGGTAACAGGGGAAGGTGCTTGTGAACGGGGGAGTGGATGTGCGAAGGCAGGCGTGTCAGGCCGCCAAAACGCTGTTAAAGGGCGCGCATAATTGTCAAAGTAGTGTCATTGTACACATCACCTGCATGTATTTCAGCCAGCACTGATCACTGTGGTTGCGGCGGGTTAAGGCAACCCCAAGGGCTGCGAGCAGCTCCGATGGCTCACGATGGTCCCGATTAATCCTACTTTTCCCGGAGATGACGTGTGTTGCGAGTGGCAAGGACGCATCTTTAGACACTTGCGAGCGCACTTTGCCGTAGCTCGCTAAAACATAGTGGACGTCCTTACGCGATGCAGTGCGAGCACTTCATTAAAATATCCGGCCCCTTTTTGCAAGCGAGCGACTGCAACTTGAGAGCGGGTCTGAATGAGCTCCTGTGCATGAGCATTGAGAGAGGCAGCCAGTGTCCGTGCAAGAGATTTTTTATACATACACCTATTAAATAATTTCTTATTGCGGCAATACAGTATGTGTCGATAAGAAATTATGCTTATCTGGGAGGATACAGTGGAGGCCAAAAGTCTTGTATCCCTAGTGCTTTCAGCATTCGTGGCTTGAGGCAACATTTTATGCATGTAACACAGGGCCTGATTCAGAGCCGGACGCACTTTGAGAGCGCTCGCTCTGAATCATGGCATCCCTGTTTTTTTTTAAAGACGGCCTTCTGGCCACTCGCATAGCTGTGGGTGACAACCCACAGCTTTAGCGAGCGGCCAGGTGATGGTCGCGATGGTCACGACCATCGCAACCATCAGGGCTTGAGACGAGACCCTTGTGGTAGGGTCTTGTTCCCACAAGCCCCAGTGAGCTTTCGGCTCTAATAGAGCCGGAAGCCACCACTTGACATCACTCGTGATGTCAGTGGGGCCGCCCCCAAATGGCAGGCGTTCCATCGGGAACGCCTCCGTTTGGCCAGCCACCCCCCTGTCCGCCTCCAAAACGAGGCAAGCAGTTAATCACAATCGACAGCTGCCCTGCTTTGGTGTGAGACCCGTAGCGACGGAGCGCCCGTCGCTGGCCGGGTCTCGCGCATGCGCACGCCGAAGCTGGCTTCGGCGTGCACATGCGCAGTGGGGGACCATCGCCACACTTGCGAGCGCTGTGTGCTCGTGAGAGGGTCTGCATCAGGCCCTTAGTTTTAGCATAATGTTATCTATCATTGTGTAGGGAATTTTGTCAACTTTGGGGCAGTTGTATTCACATACAGTACTATAAAGCAGTTGAAAATTTACAGCAAAATAAATGCGTCAAAACAGACACAGTTGTGCTCATTTTTTGCACTGGGCTGCGATGTCCATCAACCAACCAGGCGCTGCTGCCAGTTGACCAATCAGAGTGTGCCAGCAAGCAGGGTCAGCTGCTGGTGCTGGACATCTTCAAATCATGGAATGAATGATGAACACGGCGCAAAATATATCACAACAATCAAGACAAGAAAGCTTCCCTCTGCAAAAGAAAGTTTCCAGATGAATATTTTAGCTTTCAAGATGACAATGCACCATGCCATAAAGCAAAAGTCATGAAGGGTCTGAAGTGCCTGGTTGATTACAAGTTTGGGAGTGAGATCTCAAAAAAGAAGCCCACAACAAAAAGGGAGCTAATTGAAGCTTTGAAGCTCTTATCGCAGCCTGGAACAAAATCATTCCCCTGGCTCTTCTACAAACCTGATTTGTCCACCTGGCAGTGGATGCAGATAACTGCACAGTAAGTTCATCACTACTATTTTATGTAGTATGTATGAGACAGTGGAGGTGATTTAGAGGTAGAAGCAACGCAATAGCAGCTATGACTTTTGTCACAGCAGCTACTGCAAAACTATGCTAATGCTGCAGACGATGAGCTTTCAGTTGAGGTGCACACCGGATGCACTACAATCTGCCATGGAGCGCACAAAAGCGCAACATCAAGCCACAACAACAGACTTCAGAGCAACGCTTATTTCTATTCACCATTTTTTATTTTTTCACTGTATTTGGACCCACAACATTTGCCCAAAAGGGACCTAATGCTTGCCACCATATATATAAATATATATATATATATATATATATATAATTAGTTTTTAAATGCATTACAATTTAATTGTTACTTTTATTCTCAAATGTGTTTTATTTTTAAATTTCATATTATGTATTTTCTTTTTTTAAATATGTAAAGATAAAGTTGCCTTGCCTAGTGATATAACGTGACAATATATGGAAAAAATAGCAAAGTAAATACCCAAACAAAATTGCAAAAGGGCATCAGCAGCTTTAGTAGCTTAGATCGGGGCTTTGTTACATGTGACCTTTGATGGACTATGCAGCTTATATAATGTCACTGGGGTCTTTATTTCTCCTAAAAGACCTTCATAGACTCAGAATAACAGAGCTGATAATCATAAAACATTTGTGTCCAAATTCACAGCCCTACAGATGTGTCCATATACATCTATCCTCTGTGTGCTATAAGTCGCATTACACATAACGCACGATCGACGTATGACTCGGTAGCGTCGAGCGCCTTTTCATGCGACTTTTTCCCTTACAATGAGTCTTATTCGCAGCTTCTGCTGAATAAAATGATATATGGCTGTTAATTATCATATTTCTTAGTAGTTATTAATAAAACACCATATTAAGGAATGACTGGTTTACGTTTCACTTGTGCGCCAAAGACGCTTTAAACAATATTCTGAACAATATACAATTTCTGATGTTTTGTTTTAGTTGTATCAAAGTGAAAGATATTTGATGCACTAAGTTCTAACGAGCAGGGCCCTCTGTCTTCTTTGTATTACGTCTGCATCTCCTTTTGTCAGCATGGTCTGTACTTGTTACACTCTGTGTGCAGCTGTAATTGTATGACTGTCAGGCTGTGCACTATTTTAGGTCCCTTAATAAGGCTGCCTATACACCTATAGATATATCTGTCCAATCTGTCTGGTGGGAAGGAAAATCTGATCCATTTTCCAGTGTTTGGGAGCAAATTTCTATTGTTAATTGCTCCCATACATTACCAGATTTTCCTTCCCACAAGACAGATTGGACAGATATATCTATAGGCGTACCTCCCAACTGTCCCACATTCAGCGAGGTCCTGTTTTTCTGGGACTGTCCCGCTGTCCCACCCGTGGGCCACAGTGTCCCGTGGTGGGAGGGAAGTTGGGGAGAGCACATAGCAGAGCATAGCAGAGCAGCGGTTGTGCAAGAGGTGAACAGATGCATCTGTTTACCAATGCGCACGGCATCTGTTCACCAGTGTAGGGAGAGCCTGGGGGCTGCCCAGCATCTCGGAGAGTGCTGGGCACGCCCCCTATAGTGACATAAACGGGGGTTGTCGTGAGGCTCTGCCTTATTTTCAAGAGACCATGCCCCTTCCTGCATAGCCCCTCCTCCTTTTCTTCATGGACCATAAAACTTGGGAGGTATGTATGGCTATAGGTGTGTACACAGCTTAGATAGCGCACCCGATGTGCACTGCAAAATGCCTTCGTATTGCACCAGCGTGACAAGATTATACTTAATTTACCCTTGAAGTTTTACACTTATCCTCTCCAACCAAGATGTCTGCCTAAGTGTGAGCGCACAGCGCAAAGCTGTAAATGTCACATCAAAGTCCAAAAAAGGGAGCTGCAAATGTCTGAGACCAATTAGACTACTGATCACTGCCAATACTGCAGATAAAAAGCATATGTATAGTTTGCACAATGCCACAATATCTCTCTCTGTCTCTATCAATATATACATATATTTAACACAGTAACAATGGGATAAATGTACATGTGCTAACCTTGTACTAACTCTATTCTTTGAGAAACAGCTGCTCCTGCTTCGCCTGTTACCGCTGTGAAGCAGGAGCCGGCTACCGCAGCTGTTACTAAAAACACATTAGCCGATGTGTAGCCAGCATGATATCGCCGGCAATGGGACCCGGCATGCGGCAAGTGCATACACACTTGCCGATGCCGGATCCGACATTCTGCAGCTTGACATCATTAGTGACATCCCCCATTGGCCCCTGCAGTAGGGCCGATGGGCAATGTCACAAATGATCCGTGGGAGCATGCGTATCATGGGTACACACTAGATGATGTACCCAATATATTGCTCCGATCCATTGGATCTGACGACATATCGTCTAGTGCGCACCAACCTTAGGTCACTTCCTCGGCGGTAACAAAATCAGCAGAGACCCCTTTCCTCCGACAGCCTGTATGTGACTCACTGTCTCCCAGCCGGCAGCTGCAGCAGTGAACTTTTTTTTTGTAAAAACTTGATCAATAAAAATGAAGATGACAACAAGCACTTCCTGCTTCTTCAATGAGAAGCAGATAAGGCCAGCAAGAGAAGGCGAAGCTGGTGCTGGAGAAGACACCAGACAGTGACCTCTCCTCTTAGTAACACCTGGGGCACATAGCACTGTCATAGGTGCCTATGGCAGCGCTAAGTGACCCAGATCCATGCGATATTGTAGCCTGCACTTAGCGCTGGCAGGCTTCAGGCAGAGACATTTTTAGCTTTTTTACCTCTTTTTTCCTCCTTAGTACATAGACCCCATATTTTTTCTTAGCTGCATAAAACTGTAATCCTAAAGTGTCCTCTTTGTCATACTTCTTGCAGAACTTTGCAGCCCTATAAGAGGAACCAGCAGTAGGGGGTGGGGTTTCCTGGGGATCGCCCATTACTGCTGCTTTGTGTTACAGGGATGACAGTTTTATATATTTAACTATAATTTACAAAGAGACTTGAGCTTGTGACAAATATTTTTGTGATTTTTTTTTTTTGTTAGTTTGCTTGGATTGTTTATGTCATGATCTTTTATGAGTTGAATCACCATTAATTTGTTCTAGTTCAAAATAAAATTAAATTATGTGTTACTGAATCTATTTTTCCTGTATATCTGTTTATAGCCAAAGGGTTTCTAGCTTCATGTATGTTTGAGTGCTACATTTTAGCATTTAGCAATGGCATTAAAGAGCCTCTTCTGTCAGCAGTTCCATGGGTCTACCAGGTTATGTCTAGGCAAGACAGATTTCACATTTAGCTGTGTAGCCCTACCCTTAGGAGCACAGTGTCTCATAATATTAGTGATAGCCTTTAGAAGAAGCTACAGTATTAACTACACTGATTTAGCTGACTCATACTAGGACTGAAGACTTCTATTTAGCACCAACATCAAAGCGCTACATCCACTTAAAGAAGTTTTCCTCAGTTATGCTATGCAGTATATCATGCAGTCATTTAATTGTTCAGTTTGATAAGTTAAAACAATAGACCTTATAAAAACAAAAACACATAAGATAGTGTAGAATAGATTGTTAGAAATGATAAATGTGACAGCAGATAAGGACAGTCCATCTAGTCTGGCCATTTTTATTCCTAAAAATCTCAGACGCTATTTTAATCTAAGCTTTCTCTGGTCTCCCAGTTCTCATTACATGCAGCTCTGATAAGGTGTGGCGACCGCACTGTGCAAAACATTAAACATCTTTTTCAGATGTCCACAGCTATAAGGCTATTCCACCTATCTATTACTCATTCAGTAAGAAATTCTACCTAAAATTTACACTAAATCTGCTGCCATCCAGTTTTAATGCATGTCCTCTTGTAACACTCTTCCTCCATATAATGCTTTCATCTTATATCTTGTTATAACACTTGATATATTTGAAAGCTTCTATCATATCTCCCTTCTCCATATTCTGCCCCTACCTATACACATTGAGGCCCTTCAGTCTTTCCCGGTAAGCTTTGTGATGTAGCTCACGTATGAGTTTTGTACATTTCTTGCATAATCTCTAATGTATTTAAATCCTTCTGAATATATGGGGGCCTATATTTATTAATGCCTTTTTATTGCCATTTTATTATTAATGCCTTTTTCCCACAAACATCATGCAGAAACATTAGTTTCTGCATGATTTAAATATCCCTGCTATTTACCAGACAAGTAGCGCAGGATACCATAGTCCCCATACAATTTGGCTGTAGAGGGATCTTCAAATTTCTCTATGACAGTTGTACTGTGCGCAATGGGTTGTAATTGGCCAGTACAAACATCTCCCTCAAAAACCCATAAGCAATTGGAGAAAAAGTCTTTAATAGGGGAATGTCAGTGCTAGGATAGCCTCCTATTGAACACATTGTCCCGGTAAGTCACAAATATCCATACAAATCAATATGTTATCGCTGTTAACGTTAATGAATGTGATTAAAGTGCAGACGTGTGTGTGTGTGTGTGTGGGTGTGTGTGGTGTGTGTAATCTTGTCCCCTAATTTACCCATTCTGCTGTTTACTCCTCCACATGAGCTTTGCACATCTGACTCCTTTCTTAGCATTTCTTACTAGAGACTTTTCTTTCTTACAGTGATTCCTGCCTCCTTTGAAAACCGGATTGTCTTTATTTCCCTTGTGTCTTTCTAACCTGTCTGAACAAGGTCTGTGGCATTTAGAATGGCACACTGAAAACAATTTATTTGAGGATATGCTAAAAAAACTGGATTTTTCTCTTAAACACAAGTATGTGGATATACCAATTAACACGATTTTAGTCTATTGCATGCTAATCCATTTAGTCTATTGCATGCCGAGCCATATAGTCTATTGCATGCTGATCCATTTAGTCTATTGCATGCCGAGCCATATAGTCCACTTCCCACTCAGACTAGCACCTTTACTACATTGGTTACAGCATGGAGTCTGGCAATGTAATATGCACACCAGTCAGGGCACAACATAGGTAAGTCCTGCTAATATTTAGACTGTGTAGTGCAGCTTTGGTTAATTTTTGGGGTGTGGGTCCCCCTGGAATGCTTTGCTGATCTGCTTCAGGGCACCGCAGTATAACACATTTTCCTTTAACACATTTTAATACTTCACTGTCTGTTTCTTTTATATATATGTATTTCACTTTTTTATTTTTATTCTTTATATGCGGCCAACGGCTGCTCCTAACTATTTCTTTTACACTTCACTTTTCTTATTAGAGCGGTGCTTTGGGGTGGTTTGGCTGGGCTAGTTTGGGGGTGTCCTGCGCTCTGGATTTGAACCCTAGTATGTTAGGGACCTGCCCAACAAGAGGTTACCCGGATATGGTGGGCAGGCCCATAATCTTGGCCATATAGTTTATTGCAAGCTAATCCATTTAGTCTGTTGCATGCTGATCCATTAAGTTTATTGCATGCTGATCCATTTAGTCTATTGTATGCTGATCCATTTAGTTTATTGCATGCTGATCCATTTAATCTATTGCATGCTGATCCATTTAGTCTATTGTATGCTGATCCATTTAGTCTATTGTATGCTGATCCATTTAGTCTAATGTATGCTAATCCATTTAGTATATTGCATACTGATCCATTTAATATATTGCATGCATTTAGTCTATTGTATGCTGATGTATTTAGTCTATTGCATGATGATCCATACAGTCTATTGTATGCTGATTCATGTAGTCTATTGCATTGTGATCCATTTAATCCCATGCTGATCCATATAGTCTTTTGCATGCTGATCCATTTATACCTCTTTTACACCAGAACAAAAACCTGGGTTTTTGCTGGGTCTACCCAGGTTTAGTGTGAACGGGGCTGACCTGAAAATAACCCAGATCGATGGTGCTGTGTAAACGGTGTCTGAGCTGGGTTGGAACCATGTCTCAAAACCCAGGTTGGACCCGGGTTTTTGGTGGAAAAGAGGTATCAGTCTATTGCACGCTGATCCATATAGTCAATTGCATGCTGATCCATTTAGTCTATTGCATGATGATCCATTTAGTCTGTTGCATGTTGATCCATTTAGTCTATTGAATGCTGATCCATAAAGTGTATTGCACGCTGAATTATTTAGTCTATTGCATGCTGATCCATATAGTCTCTTGCATGCTGATCCATTTAGTCTATTGCACGCTGATCCATATAGTCAATTGAATGCTGATCCATTTAGTCTATTGCATGATGATCCATTTAGTCTGTTGCATGTTGATCCATTTAGTCTATTGAATGCTGATCCATATAGTGTATTGCACGCTGAATTATTTAGTCTATTGCATGCTGATCCATATAGTCTCTTGCATGCTGATCCATATAGTCTCTTGCATGCTGATCCATTTAGTCTATTGCATGCTGATCCATTTAGTCTAGTGCATGCTGATCCATTTAGTCTATTGCATGCTGATCCATTTAATCTATTGCATGCTGATCCATATAGTCTATTGCATACTGATCCATTTAGTCTATTGCATGCTGATCCATTTAGTCTATTGAATGCTGATCCATATAGTCTATTGCACGCTGAATTATTTAGTCTATTGCATGCTGATCCATATAGTCTCTTGCATGCTGATCCATTTAGTCTATTGCTAGCTGATCCATTTAGTCTATTGCATGCTAATCCATTTAATCTATTGCACGCTGATCCATATAGTCTATTGCATATTGATCCATTTAGTCTATTGCATGCTGGTCCATATAGTCTATTGCATGCTGATCCATATAGTCTATTGCACGCTGATCCATATAGTCAATTGCACGCTGATCCATTTAGTCTACTGCATACTGATCCATTTAGTCTGTTGCATGCTGATCCATTTAGTCTATTGAATGCTGATCCATATAGTCTATTACACGCTGAATTATTTAGTCTATTGCATGCTGACCCATATAGTCTCTTACATGCTGATCCATTTAGTTTATTACATGCTGATCCATTTAGTCTAGTGCATGCTGATCCATTTAGTCTATTGCATGCTGATCCATATAGTCTATTGCACGCTGAATTATTTAGTCTATTGCATGCTGGTCCATTTAGTCTGTTGCATGCTGATCCATTTAGTCTATTGCATGCTGGTCCATATAGTCTATTGCATACTGATCTAATTAGTGTATTGCATGCTGATCCATAGTCTATTGCATACTGATCCATTTAGTCTATTAAATGCTGATCCATATAGTCTATTGTATACTGAATTATTTAGTCTATTGCATGCTGATCCATATAGTCTCTTGCATGCTGATCCATTTAGTCTATTGCATGCTGATCCATTTAGTCTATTGCATGCTGATCCATTTAGTCTATTGCATGCTGATCCATATAGTCTATTGCATGCTGATCCATTTAGTCTATTGCATGCTGAACCATTTAGTCTATTGCATGCTGATCCATATAGTCTATTGCACGTTGATCCATTTAGTCTATTGCATGCTGGTCCATATAGTCTATTGCATACTGATCTATTTAGTGTATTGCATGCTGTTCCATAGTCTATTGCATACTGATCCATTTAGTCTATTAAATGCTGATCCATATAGTCTATTGTGTGCTGAATTATTTAGTCTATTGCATGCTGATCCATTTAGTCTATTGCATGCTGATCCATATAGTCTATTGTGTGCTGAATTATTTATTCTATTGCATGCTGATCCATTTAGTCTATTGCATGCTGATCCATATAGTCCATTGCATGCTGATCCATATAGTGCATTGCATGCTGATCCATTTAGTCTATTGCACGCTGAATTATTTAGTCTATTGCATGCTGATCCATATAGTCTTTTGCATACTGATCCATTTAATCTATTGAATGCTGATCCATATAGTCTATTGCACGCTGATCCATTTAGTCTATTGCACGCTGAATTATTTAGTCTATTGCATGCTGATCCATATAGTCTCTTGCATACTGATCCATTTAATCTATTGAATGCTGATCCATAGTCTATTGCACAATGAATTATTTAGTCTATTGCATGCTGATCCATATAGTCTCTTGCATACTGATCCATTTAATCTATTGAATGCTGATCCATATAGTCTATTGCACGCTGAATTATTTAGTCTATTGCATGCTGATCCATATAGTCTCTTGCATACTGATCCATTTAATCTATTGAATGCTGATCCATATAGTCTATTGCACACTGAATTATTTAGTCTATTGCATGCTGATCCATGTAGTCTCTTGCTTGCTGATCCATTTAGTCTATTGCATGCTGATCCATATAGTCTCTTGCATGCTGATCCATTTAGTCTATTGCATGCTGATCCATTTAGTCTATTGCATGCTGGTCCAAGTCTATGCAAGCTGGAAGCCAAGTCTTTAGCTCTATCTCCAATTGTATTAAATTGAGAAATTGCTTGACAGAAGTCCCCAGCAAGTAACTCAGGGCCTGATTCCGCTTGGATCAGTATTGCAATTGCAGCTGCGGTTACGCACGCAGTTCAACTGCGATAGTATGCTAATTCATTACAATCGCAATGCCGCCGCAGCACTACATAAGGACGCCCACTATACATTACACACATTGGTAATGTTTAGCAAGAATGTGAAAACATCGGTACTATCGAGTAACATCGCAGCCTCACGCACACTTGGACAAGCTCTGACCTTACTCAGAAATTGCTACCTTCAGCACATGCTATGAGGCCTCATGGTGCATAGGGAATCGCAGTGGATAATTTATGCATGCGTCTGCAACAGCATTTATCTATTTAGGATTGGGGACATGATTCTTCTTTCTGTAGGATAGGAGGCGTGTCTCTGCCAGTGAATGTGAATTTATACGCAGTGCTAAAAGCTTCGGCGGCTCTCTTGCGACAGACATTCTAATCAACCATAGGGTTGCTCAGAACTTCGATGGTGCATCTTTGTATGCAAGTGGCGGAGGTGGTAGTAGCGGGTGTCTCAGTACGGGATTTGCATGCAACTCTGAATCAGGCCTTTATTTCATTTACGCAATGCATGTGTAACTGCGACAGACCTGCATGCAACTCTAAATCAGCCCTTGTGTCTAGATGGCTGTGCACTAGTTACCAGGCATGTATCCACCACAGCACTCAGTAACATGATTTGTACCTGCATACAGGTAGTTTCAGGCTACATATTGCAGTAGTTGGTCTCTTGCCTGGCCTGCCTCTTTATTCTGTTATAATTCCATGTATTTACTCTGCCTAAACCTTTTGATTGAACACTCCTCCAGCCCTGTCTTTTGCAATCTCCCTGACCTTGCCTGTGCTGTTATATTGCCAATGTTGATCTGGTTTCTGACAGTGGTTCTTTTCAACTTTTCTCCTTCTCTGTTGTCAGATGTTTTGCACAAGAGTAATAAGCAATAACCAAAAATGCTGTAGCGAAGTCCCCCAACAGAGTATTGGTGAGTATATATAGCTCTATGAGAACAGAGGATGCTATAGGTGGAAAGGGTTTGAGGGTCAGGCAGAACAACATATCAGCTAATAGTTACTGTATATACATTTGCCTTCCTGCCCCATGCCAGCCATTTCCTGTGTGACAAGTGGAAACAATGTGCTTCCAGGGACCCAATCAGTTTGGCTGCATATGGTTTAATTTGTTTTATTATAGAAAAGGTTTTGAAAAGGTTAATCAGCACAGCTCTTTAGTTAATAGTAAGGACATGCATTGAATACATCATCTGACCATCTAGATTCTGAAATCACCAAATGTGGCAAAATAGTCATAAAATTGTATGTTCCAATTAAACAATGGCCACATCTTTCTTTAGTAGGGTAACAAAAAGAATCGTTATAGAAGTTGTATAATTAATAATATATTGTAGGTATAACAATGACATATTCAATGTTAGAATAATAAATATGATTACCTAGAACAGCAACTGATCACAGCCTTGATGGCTGCCTTGTCCTCTGCAAAAATATTGGGTGAAAGGCACTATATATAAATTATTATTATTACCCCTTCAGTGCCAAGGATGAGTGGGACTCGTATTTATCATATACCTGAAAAATGCTAAAGTCCCCGCGTTCAATTGATGTATTCCATAAGTAATTATTATTTTCAGTGTGATCACCAGACAATATTCCCCTACACTACAGAAACATTAGGTAGTCTAGTGATGGAGGAGGATCTCCCCCATCCTGGCCACAATAAACAGGGCACCTTATTTGAAAGACCTCAATAGTTATTTTCTGGTCAACATGTGATCTACCGATAATAATATCCTACACTACAAGAATACTAGAAGAGACAGAAAGTTAGATGAAGGGAATAAAAAATGCCCATCTTGGCACTTACTGACTCGACGGTGCCTTTATTTGAAAAAGAGAAGAGGTGAGTGATCACCAGACAATAATTCCCTGCACTAAAAAAGCATGCTTTCCAGCAAAGGGGTCATTATAATGATCAGCTCTCAGTATCCAGGGTCAGAAATGCTGGGATACCCCCATTTGATGCATTGAGCTGTCTAATTTTCAACTGCCATATAATTTCTACACATTTTTGTCATGTTCAGAGCCAAATGCAAACATAATTGCAAAATGCATCTTTTTTTGAGTAGCCCCCATACGCAAAAGCGACCAACTCTGCATAGGTAGCAAATATGACTCCCTCTCAATAAACGTAACAGGAGCAGATGTGTCAGGAATAAAATAAGAGGTGTGGCTTGACTGTGAGTACCAAATATGCTAAAACTCACAGTACACAATGTATACAGTAAAGAGCTGGAGAGTGCAGATATTAAGTACCCAATTTGGGCATCTTTTCCCTAGGTTACGAAAATACCTTATGGTGGACAGTTTATGTGCATCCATGTACAAATATAATGATTACTTAATTTGATGCTGTCGTACCTATTTTTGTAGTAGAGCCCAATTTTTCCCTTAAAGAGTCATTAGGGGGTAAATTTACTAAATTTCGTGTTGGTCCAAGATTGCAGTCTCGGGTGTAAATATACAGTAGTTTTTTACCAACACGGAAATTTACTATTGTTAAAATCGGGTGTTTTTTTCATTTAGGGGGGGTGAATTTGGCCATGTTAATCCCACAAATTCTGACTTTTTTTCACTAGAAATGAATTCACCATCGACTTGATTCGGAAAAGCAGGACTGGCTAGCAGCCAGGTGCTGGTTCCTAAAATACGGGGGAACCCTACACATTTTTCCCCTTATTTTTAGGAACCAGGACTGGATGAGCAGCCCAGGGCTGATTTTGTCTTTTGGGGGGGACCCTACGTCTTTAAAAAAAAATAAAAAATTTAACCATTACATTACACTAACACACAAGCAGCCTGCACATATTTCACTGATATGTACAGGCTGCTTGTTCGGGAGAGAAATTCGGGGCTTAAACATGGACAGGATCAATCAAATACACCATCAGACAACACGATCCTGTCAAACACGGGAGCTTGGTAAATTCCCGACTTTTTTTGAAAAAACATTTCTGGATGATAACAGAGGGGTGGCTAGCCAGACGTGTACGTGTCACGGGCAAGTTGCAGTCAGTGGCTGTCTTTTGCCGCTGATCAGATGGATAATTTGCGCCTCCATAGGGCTGGTGCAATGTTCGATGATGCAGCCGATGGTGCAGCCAGTGGGCAACTCTGTACAACTCCCATCTGCTTCGGCATTAGCATTAAGACGCAGTTGGGCTGCAGCACAAGACACGCCACTGTAATAGCATTCACCTCTGAATCAGGCCCTAAATGTTCATCGAGCTCAGGGACTTGTAGCAGCATTTTGTACCCACAGGTTATATATTGGGCAATCTACATACATTGTGGGCATACCTCAGCAGTGAACACACAGGGAAAGTCTTCCTGCACAGGCAGATGACCATTATTGTCATGTACATGTGTTGGTAATGACACCAGTTACTGTATATCACCAGAGTGTAATGAATGTAGCATATTAGTTGCTATAATACAGCACACACAGTTCACTTTGCACTTTACACATGTCACATTTAATATACAGGAGCTTTTTAAAACTGCAATTAAGTGGCATTTTCTACACACTTTTGAGACGTTCCCTGTGGATTATAAGCAAATTGCTAAGAAATGCAAATAGGACAGATAAATTGCCATTACAGTCTTCAAATTCCCCATTTGCTAATGTGTGATTTCACAAGTTAAGTATTAAATCACTCATGAAAATCTTATCTTCTACTCAACAATTAAAGCTACTAGACTTTTTTTCTTGTATCCTAAATAATCTATATTGTAAATGATGTGTTACTTTTATTATGCAGTATCATTTTATACTTCTTTAATTATTGCTATTTTTACTAAAGCATAAATGTATTTAGATATATGCAGTAGATGCCAACATTGCTTTGTAAATATTAAAGTAGTGCTCTTATAGAACCAGTAGTGGAATACTTGCCTTCTAATTCCAACCCTGCTATTGTGAAATGTATTGTCAAGATAGAAAAACAGGAGTTTAGTTGGGCTTCATGATGCAATTTATATAAGCCAAGTAGGTTAGGCAGTCAAATAATAAACCCCACAGACCAGTAAACACTGACTGGAATGAAGGTCTTGATGCAAAACGCATGATAACACCACTGCTACCGCACTTGGCAGGAGATGTATCAAACCATCTAAGTGGAGAGGTTGCCTTTAGTAACCAACCAGCCTATATTTATTACTTATCATGTATATGCTATAAAATGATAGTTATAAGTTGATTGGTTGTTATGGGCAACTTCTCCACCTGTCCGCTTTAGAAGGTTTGATCCATGTGTGATACCTATGGCTTGATAGGAACCAATGGACGATGTAGTTTAAGAGGTTGCCACTCGGTGGAGTCGCAACACGCCAATAAGAGTCAAATCATCAAGAGAACAGGAAGTTACTGGTGGTACATGTGCAGTAGAGTTGGAGAGATGCCGAGGAGTTGAGTAGCAGAGCCTGGTGAGGTGCTGCAAGTCTAAAGAGATAGACTGGGCAGGTGACAATGTTGAACTGCTACAGAGTGACAAGTGCTACTGAATACCCACTAATTGTGTTCTGGGGACCGCTGCAGAATGCTAGCAGAGTGAGGCTGAGATTCAGAGATAGTGGGCCAAAAATGTGAGAGTTTAGCAGTAAACTGTCACATTGGTCGAGTTTTATCTTCAAAATGAAAAAACATCTGGATAAGAGTTTAAATCGTGAGAGTTTTTTGAGTCTAAAAACATGAGAGTTTGTATGTTCTCGGACTCTATTACATTGGCCGAGGTTAAAAAGTGTGAGAGTTTACTACAAAACGCTCACATTTTCTAAACTCTCATCCTATTACATTTGGCCCAGTGTATCAGCACTGTGAGCCACAGCTAAAACCCATAGAGGCTGTGTGTGTGAGTACGCATCAGCTTCCATCGGCGGCTTCCACCGTTGGGTGTTTGTCCCGGAAGGTTCCCTGGATTACTTTTGGTGATTGCCTGGGTCATATTGTTTCATGTCATGTGGTAATCAGCCCACAGAGTTTTTACATTTGGTACGAGTACATCTCTTATTGTGATGTTCATTTTTGCTTCATAACTATGTATTAAATCTTTTATGCACTATGGAGCGCCCCTCCTTGTTTTGTTTTTGCCTCCATTAGAACTTTACCCCGTGGGATCCGGGATTTCATACACAAGAGGGAGCTGCGGTCCTCATCTTTTGGACATTGGTGCTTTTACACCTTGCATGTGTTGCACGGTGTGGGTGAGCCGGACTGCTTACTTTGATTGCCGCAGCTGCACAGTCAGTCAATAGAGAGGAGCGGGACCTCCAACTATGGACTGACAGTGCAGCTGCGAGTGCCGCCTATATATTGCTATCTTCTGTATCTGTTTGTGAAGGAGGGCACCCAGCGAAGTTGCTCTATATTAAGCAAGAGTGCCATGTATTCTTTATCTATATATATATGTAATACATGTGTTGCACGGTGTGGGTGAGCCGGACTGCTTACTTTGATTGCCGCAGCTGCACAGTCAGTCAATAGAGAGGAGCGGGACCTCCAACTATGGACTGACAGTGCAGCTGCGAGTGCCGCCTATATATTGCTATCTTCTGTATCTGTTTGTGAAGGAGGGCACCCAGCGAAGTTGCTCTATATTAAGCAAGAGTGCCATGTATTCTTTATCTATATATATATGTAAATAAATATATATCTGGTGCTAAAATTGCAGATACATTTTGAAATTTTAATGTTTTTCAACTTTGAATGCTTATCTGTTTCACTTCATGCAGTGCAATGATTCATATATCAAATGAAAGGAAATTAATGCTGAATTCAACACAATAAACAGAGGTCAAATATTTGCATTACAAGGGAAGTTATACTACTTTCAGTCAGACAAAGAAGCACAGATGCGTGAGATTCAAGAAGCGGATTGTAGTAACAGCTACTACCAGCCAATCGGAATCGTCGTTCTGAGGACCAATCAGCTGTCGTTTATGAGCAGGTGCAAGGTCATGTTCAAAGGTGGGAAAGGTCAGTTTGGCTATTTCATTTTGCAGAATAAACTAAGTTGGTTACTGAAGTGCATTTACAGCTGGATGTTTGTGTGTATTTTTTAAGGCTATTGACGGTGTAAAACAGTGGCGTACGTTCATCCCAGACGCCCGGAGGCAAGTTATAATTTGGTGCCCCCCCCTACAAAAAAAAGGGAAAATAGGTATGCAACATATTTATCGATATGCACAAAAACACTAATATAGAATATGTGAATTTGTTTCTATTAGACCTATGTACTAAATTTGCAGGATATCCCCTCAAAACACTCTTTTTCAGGTATATACAGCTAAGCGTAAGTCACAGATAAGATTGTGACCTGTATAGTACAATTAGCATAAGGCTCAGAGTCCTCCTGATGGAGGCGAAAGCCACCGGATGTGGGAAGCCCTCCTGATACCCCAGATAGAGGGCAAAACCACCTGATGTGGGGGCTTTGAGGACTGAGGGCCTGATTCAGACCCGCTCGCAAGTGGGTCGATGGCCGGGCAATGTGCACGCGCGAGCCCCAGAGCGAGTGACAAATCACTCGCTTCCGGTCTCGCAACAAAACAGGGTGGCTGTCGGCTCCATAAAAAAAAAAAAAACGCCCTGATTCAGAGCAAGGGCTCTGAAAGACCGTCCGGCTCTGAATCAGGGCCTGAGTTTGAGTCAAGATACTGCAAGACTCCTACTGTGGTGGAACATATTTACAGCCCCAAGTGGGGTGAATATATTGTGGGCAATGGAGGAGGTGCCCCTTGAGTGCTAGCGCCCAGCGGCAGACGCCTCCACTGTCTCCCACAGTTCTGCCCCTGGTGTAAAATATAAATACAACAATGTCGTCCAGGCAAAGTGGTGACTGGTTACCCAGGAAGAGATCCAGGATTGTGGTTTTACGTGAAAATGGTCTTTCGTATGGAGCAATTGTGAGAGAAGTTGGTGGGAATGTGACAACATCAGAGTACGGAAGCTTTGTTTACGTTATCAGAAAACACAATCTATGCAAAACAAAGAAGGAAATGGTCGGAAAAAGTGCACAACAGCTGTTGATGATAGGAGAATAAAACAAATTTGCGTCAGGGACAGATGGATGTCATCTGCGGCCATTAGCAGTGAACTGAGGGCCTGATTCAGAGCTGGACGCTCTGACAGAGAGCTCACTCTGAATCAGGGCCGGCCTTCTTGATTTTTAGAGCGGCCTCCTGGCCGCTCGCATAGCTGTGGGTGACCACCCACAGCTATAGTGAGCGGCCAGGAAGATGGTCACGATGGTCAAGACCATCACGACCATCGGGCTCGCGACGAGACCCTTGTGGTAGGGTCTCGTTGCCGCAAGCCCCAGAGAGCTTTCGGCTCTAACAGAGCCGAAAGCTCTCCCACTGACATCACTTGTGATGTCAGTGGGGCCGGCCCCAGACGGTAGGCGTTCCCATGGGAACGCCTCCGTCTGGGCAGCCATGCCCCCAGCCCGCCACCAAAGGGGGCATGCTGTCACTCAACATCGACAGCATGCCCCCTTTGGAACGAGACCCAGAGCGACAGAGTGCCCGTCGCTATCCGGGTCTCGCGCATGCGCACGACGGAGCCGACTCATCCCGGAGTCGGCTCCGTCGTGCCTACCATTGACCCGGTTGCGAGCGCACAGTGCTTGTGACCGGGTCTGAATCAGGCCCTGAGTGCAAATCGTGTTTTTGACAGTGCAAGAATGGTACGGAGAAGACTAACGGAGGTTGGCCTAAAAGGTAGGATTCTCCGAAAAAATCCATTGCTGAATAAAAAGCAGCGGCAGAAACGAATACAGTGGGCAAAAGAACATATTGCATGGACAGCAGGACAGCAGGTCAGTGGAAACAAGTGATATGGAGTGACGAAACTAAGATATCGATATTTGGTAGTGATGGGAGAAAATGTGTGAGACGTCGCATCGGGGAAGAGGTACATCTACATTTTATTCAAGCGACAACAAAGAATCCTACAAGTGTTATGATCTGGGCATGTATGACAGCAGATGCTGTAAGCCTACTTTATGTCATAGATGGCACACGACAGCAGAAAGTACATTGACACCATCCTACAACCAAAACTTCTACCTTCTATCAAGGATCTTTTCTAGATAATGCCCCATTTTTTTCCAGCAGGATTCAGCTCCCTGCAACACTGCAAACAGTGGTTCACGGAGAATGACATAAAGGTGCTGGGATGGCCAGGAAACAACCATAGAACACAGGGATTTTCACCCTAAGTGTTGTTTTCACTGCATAACTTCCCTTGTAATGCAAATATTTGACTTCTGTTTATTGTGTTGAATTCAGCATTAAATTTCCTTTAATTTGATATGTGAATCATAGCACTGCATGAAGTGTAACAGTTTTTCTAAGCATTTGAATTTGAAAAACATTAAAATTTCAAAAAGTGTCCGCAATTTTGGCCACCACTGTATACAGGGATTAAAGTGTGCGTTCCATCAGCTCTATTTGGAGACGGAGCCAGTTCCGCCTCCTCCGGCCCACCTTACCCAGCTTGTCAGCCTGGCGACGCATAGAGATGCCGGGCGCCCGCTGAGATTTTGTTATCAGCGGGCGCCCGGCTCCTTCCCCACAGTAGCTGGCATTCACTCCTGAGATCCGGCTTCCGGCTCCCCGCACGGGCACTATGGGAGAGACGTCATGACGTCTCTCCCATAGTTCAGAGAAATCGCCAGTCAGATGGCAGCGGACGCAGGGGTGGGCTTCAGGGAAGAATTGTGCTTTGGGTTTTTTTGTGTAAGGGGCGCTACTACAGAGGGCAATACTAATGGGGCATTACCACTGGGGTCACTACCACTGGGGGCACTACTACAGGGGGCATTACTACTAGGGGCACTACTACAAGGAGCACTACTAATGGGGGCATTACCACTGGAGGCACTACTAATGAGGCCATTGCCACTGGGGGCATTACTACAGGGGGCATTACCACTGGGGGCACTACTACAGGTGGCATTACTACTGTGGGCATGATTACAGGGGGCATTACTTCTAGGGGCACTACTACAGGGGGCATTACCACTGAGAGCACTACTACTCGGGCATTTCTACTGGGGGCACTACTACAGGGGGCATTACTACTGGGGGCACTACTACTCGGGGCATTGCATAGGGGGCACTGCATAAAGGGCACCACTCCTGGGGGCACTAGAAAAGGTGCACTACTACTGGGGGCACCACATAAGGGGCACCATTAATGTGGGCTCTGCCATAGGTGGACTACCACTGTGGGCACTGCATAAGGGGCACTACCACTACAGTGAGCATTACATAAGGGGCATTACCATTACAGTGGACATTATGTGTAATGGGCACAACTGCTGTGGGAATTGTATAAGGGGCACTACCACTGTGGGCATTGTATAAGGGGCACTACCACTGTGGGCATTGTGTATTAGGGGCACTACTACTGTGGGCATTGTGTATAAGGGGCACTAATGTGGGCATTGTGTAAAAGGGACACTACTGGGTGTCATAACATGAATAAGGGACACTACTATGTGGTGTAAAGTGAATCAGGGGCATTAAGTGATGTGTAATGTGAATAAGCTTGTGCTACTGTGCGGCATAATTTGAATTGGGGATACTATTGTGTGACCACGCTCCTTACTTTTTTATACCACGGACTCCTTAATAAATAAGTGCCCTGGGCGGGGGGGAACACTACATCTGGGACTACTTTAAGCACTGTATATATATATGCAAGTATGTGTTTTTAAATACTTGCCAACTCTCCCTGATTGTCAGGGAGACTCCCTGAAATAGTAGCAATCTCCCTGATTGCACCTTACCTCCATTATGTAGCTGGTATATAAAAAAAAACAGAGATATGATGGGATCATTAGTATTAATTCCCTGCTTTGGTTTTAAGGAACTATAGCCCTCATTCAGAGCCGTACGCTCTGAGCAGAGCGCACGCTCTGAATGAGGGCCGGGCTCCATGAAAATGGAGCGTCCTCCTGGACGCTCGTATAGCTGTGGGTCACCACCCACAGGCTATACGAGCGTGCATTGTGATGGTCGCGATGGTCGAGACCATCGCGACCATCGAATTTGCGAGCCGGAGCCTGCGGTTGAGGTTTTCAACCGCAAGCTCCGGAGTGATTTTGGCTCTATCAGAGCCAAAATCACTCCCACTGACATCACTAGTGATGTCAGTGGGCCGGCTTCTGACGGGAGGCGTTCCCTTAGGAACGCCCCCGTCAGGGAGGCACGCCCCCGGCACGCCCACCAAAGGGGGCGTGCTGTCAATCAACATTGACAGCACGCCCCCTTTGATCGGACACAACGAGCGAAGGACTTTCCTTCGCTCGTCGCGTCTGGCGCATGCGCACGACGGAGCTCCCTCCGTCGTGCGCATGCTCAGTCCATAACATCGACCCACTTGCGAGCGGACAGCCGCTCGCGAGTGGGTCTGAATCAGGCCCTATGATCCCTATGGCTACATGCATTTTCTGAAGAGTATCAGTGTGTTTTCATCAACAAGTACTTCTTACTAACTGATTTGGGGCTTGTATACATTTGGATGTATTAGTTTTATGGCACGCCTCCCAGATGTAGCAGTACAAGTCCAATTTACCGCCACACTCATAGATGTTACTTTCACAATCTCCCTGAAATGCTTTTTCAAAAGTAGGTAAGTATGGTATATAATATATATATATATATATATATATATTACATACAAATCCAGGGAATGGTACTCCAAATAACAGTGGTGTAGCTGCTGCCGTCACTGTACACTGCAGAGGGTGCGGCACTCCAGGCATACCTCCATTTTTATGGAGGGCGGCCCTCATTCAGAGCGTGCGCTCTGCTCAGAGCGTACGGCTCTGAATGAGGGCCATAGTCTCTGGGAGAGATGCTAGGGTGTCCACCACACCATTGGAGTCCTGAACGGTACTCCACCAATTATGTAAGACAAAAAAGAGGGGCACTCACCAGGCTTGTAAAAATATTAATCCAGTTTTAATTCAAGAAAATATCCCGCTCAACGTTTCGGTCACAACGTGTGACCTTCTTCAGGAGAAGCAACAGCAGATATCAAACAACAGCATCAACAGCAAAGGATACAGGAGTATGTGGTCTACCTTCTGTCTTGCCCATGTGGTTTATTCTATGTGGGCAAGACAGAAAGGCAATTTAAAGAAGGGATGGCGTTACATCGCTTCGCCACACGGGCTGCACTCCAGAATCACAGTAGCGATTGTGCCTAGCAGCCAAACACTTTTTGGCTGCTAGGCACAATGTAGCAGATTTAAGATCTAAAATTATAGACCATATCACCATTAACATATGTGGAGGTAATCTGGGCAAACATTTGCTCCAAATCGAATATAGGTGGATATTCAATTTGGGGACCCTGGCCCCGAAGGGATTAAATGAGACATTGGGCCTACATAGTTTCTTATAGAACAGTTTTCTTTTGTTTCTTTCTGTTGTTCTTGCTTTTAGGTATTACAAAAATTGCCTACTAAAATTGCCTATCTATTCCTAGTTTTATAGGTTAAGTGTTTATATATTTGTACTATGTTTACCATACTAGCACTGTTTAATAACAGAGCTTTTTAAATGTAGTAATGGTGTTAAATATATTGTTTATGATTCGTTTCCATAGAAACAACATGCATACACAGACGTGGCGTGCCTGATGACGTCATGCCCGCTGCAACTCTGGTTCTCTGGAGAGCAATGGAGGATGGACGCGGACGGCGACGCCGCACAGGTGAATGCCATTAATGATCAGGTATGTTAGGGTAGTGGGGTATATAAGGAGTGTTTTTAATTGTGTGTTGTATCCTTGATAACGAGCATGGGGCCCAAAATGCCGTTGGATTAAAGCCTATTATTCTACTAAGACGCAGAGTGCCGCTGATTCTTTTTCCTTTATATATGTCAGAGTATATACATATACTAGAACACCCGCCACCCCCGTAGAAATCCTGCGTTTGCCCCTGATGGGATCGGACACTGCCTGACGCCGGAAGACCGGCAAAAGAAGATCCCGACAGGTAAGTTTTTTCACTGTTACTAACCCTCTCCCCCCCTAATCGTAACCCTCCTTTAGGGTACCTAATCCTAACCTCCCCCCCAAGTGCCTAACCCTAATCCTCCCTGTAAGTGCCTAAACCTAACCCCACCTTCCCCGCAGCCTAAACCTAAGTCTCCCGGGGGGTGCCTAACCCTAACCCCCCTTCCCCTAGCCTAGCCCTAACCCTCCCGGTGGGTGTCTGACCCTAAGTCCCCCCGTGGGGCCTCTAGCCTAACCCCCCCCCCACGGCTGTCAGCGCCCGCCGCCCCGCTTACCTTCATTCGGTATGCCACGCATCAGGCTCCCGGCGTAGGGATAATGATAGGACTCAAGACTTTGACGCCTATCATTAGTCCCCTGTCGGGATTGCACAGTCGGGAAGCCGGCGGTCAGCATTTCGACTGTCGGCTTCCTGACTGCATCCCGCCCCTGATACCCGGTTTCATAACCGCTATGATTTTATGCATTTATCTTTTGATAACTTTTGATAACCGCTATGATTTTATGCAGACTTTATGTACTTAGGGCCTAATTCAGTAAGGATCGCAACAGTGATTACGCACGCAATCAGCCGATTGTTGCATACTGCACATGCGTATGCATTGCGCAAACACTCCACTGAGAATGGGACTGCTATAGCAGTGACTATGCAGACCCATCGCAGAGTGATTGACAGGAAGTACCGTTTGGGGGTGGTGGCGTGGAGATGGTCGGCGAAACGAAGGTGCGTTTAAATGCCGTCGCAGGGGCATGTATAAATTATCCACTGCGTTGCCATGCGCAGCCTGAGCTGTCACTGTGTACCAGGAGGTCTGACCTTGTGTAAGTGTGCGTGAGGCTGTGATTGTACTCGATGTTACCAATGGTTTAGCATATGATCGCAGGTTGACTGCGTGCATAATCGCTATTGCAATCAGAGTTGCGAACCGTAATGAACCAGGCCCTTAGAGCATAGATATACATGACGACTTGTTGCATTTTTTAAAGGGACACTGCGATGACAATGCTATTTAATTTACGTTTGTTTAATGTATTTTGGATAATGTGTTGCACATAAATATTTTTTATGGTTTTACCACTGTCTTATTTTCTTATTGTCGTAAACTCATGAGAGTATAGTGGATGCTAGCCCATACTTCGGAGTTGACAAGACCCACTACTGAGGCGCTGAGTCTAAAGTGCCGGTGGTGTTGACCAGGGACCACAGTAAGCAGGTTTGGACTTAGCTGCGTCTGACACGCAGTTTGCGGCCCTCAGACTTGGTTCCCTAGTTCAGGTGCCAGTATACTCTGGAGTGGAGTAGAGTATGATGAAGGCGTACAAACGTAGTCGACAAGTCGGGTCAGAACCAAACAGACAATACAGTATCAGGGATCAGACAATATCGGGTCAGGAACAATGTCAAATTCATTAATGAGCTGTAGAAAACTAAGATGCTGGCGTAAGATAATGGTGTCTATACTTTGACACTTGTTTAGGGAGGAGTTCAAATCTCACTCCAAACGTGCTGTCTCTTTAAATCTTCCTGGAGGTCAGCGCACGCACCCATATGGGAGACGCATCCACTTGCACTTTGCAGCTGCACCATGTGCCAGAAGGGAGGAGGTGGAAGCACTAGTAGCAGGTGCTAGGGACTCCCCGCCCGATGCCCATCACCGCCTGGGACCCCAGTGCTGCCGCACCAAGTATGTGACAGCCAGTGTCCGGCACACTCTAGGGGTGGGCACCAAACACCCCACAAATGGTTTGTTAGGAATCCTTCGCTGGAACTTCTGGAGAAGCTGAGGCGCATGAATGTCTGAGGCCTTGACCCAACACCACAGGAACTGATTAGAACCTCTAGAAACCCTGGTCCAAGATCTGCTTCACTTCGCATTCTTCCTGATGATCTACTGGAATTGCAGAGGGAGGGTTGCAAGGTGTTGCACCAGGGGTTTGAGGAGGGAGATATGAAATACATTGGGTATTTTCAATGTACCAGGAATTTTCAGACGGAATGCCACTGGATTGATAACCTGGAGAACCAATGAATCTGGGAGCGAACTTCATGGTGGGAACTTTTAATTGCAAGTGTTTTGTTGACAACCAGACTTTGACACCAGGGCTCAGTAAAGGACCCCTCCTCCTCTTACTGTCCGCAAACAGTTTATACCTCAAGGAGGCTTTGCACAGATTCTTCTTTACTTCCCTCCAGGTATAGAAATGGTTCACTGTACCATGGATGGCTGGAAGTGACACTGACCGTAGGACTGGTAACTCCGGTAGCACAGGATGCATGTCGTACTGGTTGAAAAATGGAGTGACCCAATATCTCATGAAACAGATTATTGTGGTCGAATTCAGTCATGGCAACAGAGAGACTCAATCACCCTGATTGGCTGAAACATGTATCCTAATAAACTTTTTCAGGCCCTGGTTTACTCTCTGTTTGACCATTACTCTAAGGGTGGTAGGCTGATGAGAAACTTAGGTTGACCCGAAAGCACTTACATAACAACCTCCAGAAGTTAGAGGTAAATTGTATCCCATGGTCTGAGACAATGTCCTTGGGAAACTCGTGCAACCTGAAGATTTCCCTTATGAATGCATCAGCCAGTTTTGGAGCTGAGGGTAGACCTTTCAACAAAACGAAATGAGCGACCTTGAAGAATCTGTCCACCACCACCCAGATGGTATTGAAGCCTTGACAGGATGGTACATCAGTGACAAAGTCCATGGATATATGGGACCAAGGACGATCAGGCACTGATAGTGGACATGGAGAGCCTTAGGGAGGGTAAGGTGGAACATAGTATTGGGCACAGATTGTACAAGCTGCCACAGTCTTTGACATCACAGTCAACGTCAATGCACAGTCGGCCACCAATAATTCTTGAGGATTAGCTCCAGAGTTCTTCTCACACCTGCATGATCGGTTAAGCGTTATGAATGTGCCCACTGAAATAGCTTAGCTCGGAGGTCAGGTGCTATAAATGTTTTCCCAGCGGAATCTTGACCTTGCTGGTGACTGCCACATAGTAAGTGGGGTTCAGAATGGGCTTATCTTCTTGTACTTTGTCCACCTCAGCAGAACTGAATGCTCAGAACAAAGTGTTGGCTCTGATATTATTGTTACCCGGGCGGTAGGTAATCACCAGATTAAAGAAGAATAATGACCATCTGGACTGATTGTAGTTTAGGCAGTAAGTTGTTTTGAGGTATGACAGGCACTTGTGATCGGTATAAACAGTCAGTGGAAATTTTGCTCCCTCTAACAAGTATTGCCATTCCTGGAGGGCCAACTTTATGGCAGCAGTTCTTTATCCCCAACGCCATAATTCTTTTCTGGAGCACAGAACCTATGGGAAAAGAAACAACAGGAATACCACTTGAACCATCTTTCTGCAAAAGCACCCCCCATTCCAACTGTGGAGGAGTCCACCACCAGGAAAAAAGGCTGGTCACAGTTGGGTTGTCTCAGAACAGGTGACGAGAGAAAACATTGCTTTAGAAGAATGAAAGCTTCCTCTGCCTCGGAACGCCACACCCGGGTGTCTTGACCTTGTTTGGTATGAGGTGATGATGGGAGTTGCAAGTAACGAGTAGTTCCTGATTAGTTGACAGTAGAAGTTACAGAAACCCAGGAAGCACTGTATTGCTTTTAACCCAATAGGAAGAGGCCAATGACAATTACAGTGAGTTTCTCTGGATCCATCCCGAGACAAGAGCCCGAAATGATGTATCCCAGGAACGTCAGCTCCTTTTGCTTGAAGGAGCATTTTTCTAGCTGGTTAGCCCAGAGTCGTGACAGTACTTCACCTGTGTATTAGCGATGACTCACAATGTCTTCGGAGAATATCAGGATGTTGTCCAGATACAACACCATGTACTTATATAACAGGTCTCAGAAGATGTGATTCATGTACTTTTGTAAAACAGCAGGAGCACTGCTTAATCTAAAAAGCATGAACAAGTACTTGTAATGGCCGTCATGAGTGTTGAAGGCAGTCAGATCCTGATTAGATTGTAGGCACCGCAAAGATCTAGTTTGGTAAATATCTTTGCCCCTTTTTTTTTATTGAAGAGCTCTGAGATCAGAGGTAAGGGAAACTGGTCTTTGATGGTAATGGTGTTCAAGCGCTGGTAATCAATGTACATTCTCAGGCCTCCATCTATTTTTTTTAACAAAGAATAGACTAGCTCCTGTGGGAGATTTGGACTCCCTGATGAATCTGTTTTCAAGGTTGTCCTTTACGTATTCTGACACCGCCTGGGTCTCAGGAAGTAAGAGAGGAAACACTCTTCCACGAGGGGGCATTTCCCAGGTAAAAAGTCTATACAGTAGTCCCACTCCCGATGAGCTGGAAGTGTTTTGGCAGCTTTTTTTTACTGAATACATCCCTGAAGAACTGGTATGGAGCTGGAAGAGGGTCTTCTGGAGAGATGGCCAAACTCTGAATGACACAATGTGGAAGTTTGATAGTAGGCAAGTATGTCTGATTGCACTGAGATCCCCATGACAAGATTTGAGGTTCATTCCAATCTAAAGTGGGAGCATGTTTGAGAAGCTATGGAAGACACAGATAATCAGACACTTGGCTGATGGGAGTATATAGAACGAGATTAATTCCTTATGGAGGGAGCCAACTTGCATGGTGACTTCTAAAGTCGTGATGCGGATGGTAGCCATAGGAAGTTTAATTCCATCCACTCCGATGATGTAGAGTGGAACCTGTAAAGGCACACTAGGGATTCCTAACTCCTGTAATGAAGTTGCCATCGGCACCCGAATCCAAAAAGGCCTTGCGAGTTCCTGAGGAGTCACATTGATCGCAAATTGCGGTGAGCTGTTTTCTTTTGGGGTGTGCTGGAATGCACCTAATCTGACCACCCCATGATCAATTAGGCTTTCTCGTTTCCCGAACGTTTGGGACAACAAGCAAGGAGGTGACCTGGTTCACCACAGTACAGGCACAGCTTATTCTTAATCCTCTGCTCCCTTTCTGCTGCAGGAATATGTTATTTCCAAATCTGCATGTGTTTGTCCACACTGTGAATTGAGAGGTGAGCTTGAAGCTGAAGCGTCGGAACTGTTCTCGTTCTGATACTCTCTGATACCCTTTCTCTATGGCGGAGGTCTATCCAAATACACAGAGAAACTAGGTCATCTAAACAAATTCTCTGGACGCCAGGACATCCTTAATATGCTTGGAAAGTGCTTGCAAAAATGTGGCAACCAGGGATTTGTTGTTCCATCCCAGTTCTAAGTCTAGGGTTATGAACTGCACTGCATATTGTCCAGACTAGTTGCCTTGTCTTAGTTGCAGGATACTTGATGCTGCAGAAGCTACCCATCTGGGTTCGTTGAAAACCGGAAGCCCTAGTAGCTTGAACAGACATTGCAGAGGATGGCGCTAGCTGTACCGGAGATGACTGGCTGGAACCAATTTGCTGCATCAGAGTCTGTAAGCACTGCATGATGTGGGCCTGATTACACTCTTTCTTCTCAACTTTGGCAAGGAGATTTTCCAGCAACTCCTGTGGTGAGGGGTTACCAGCAGCATCCATGCGTGGCCAGGGTATTCTGTCCATCACGGGTGGATTGTGGATGCTAGCCCTTACTTCGGGATTAAAGAGACCCAGTATTGAGATGTCTAATGTGCCGGCAATATTCACCAGGGACCCCCACAAGGAGGTTTGGCACGCAGATTGAGCCCCTCTGACTTGGTTCTCTAGTACAGGTGCCGGTATACTCTGGAGTGGAGCAGGGTACGATGAAGGCATACAAACGTATTTGGCAAGCTGGGTCAGAGCCAAACGGAACAGGGATCACACAATATCGGGTCAGGAACAAAGCCAAAGTCAGAAACGAGCCGTAGAAAACCAGAAGGAACAAGGATGCTGGAGTAAGGAAATGGAGCCTATACTCTGGCATTTGTTTAGTGTCGAGAAACTCCTTGTTATGGGGAGGAGTTCACATCTTTAGCCAAAAGTGATGTCACGTTTGGCGTTCCTGTCTCTTTAAATCCTCCTGCAGGTCGGTGCGCGCATCCCTAGGGGAGACGCAGCCACCTGCAATTTGCAGTCGGACCCGGTAAGTGACAGCCGGTGTCCGGCACACTGTGACTCATACATTCTGGGAATATAACTGCTATGACTGTAGTTTTTTTTTCAGAAGTCTAAATGCATTTCCATTTTTAGTAGTTCTGCAAACAATACACATCCTGTGATGGTGGAGCCAAATCAGAGTTGTTAGCACAAGACTAGAGCAGGTGGGAATACAAAAAATTTGCATGATGTACATTTACAAAGAATACCAACCACATGCTGAAAAGTGTTGGGTCTTTTCTCAACACCCCTCAGCTGTAGTGTCTATGATAATGAGGTATATTTGGTCCCAGGATGTGGCTACTGTACTTTACAACCTTAGTGGGCCCTCTATAATGTTAAAGAGTCCACTATACAAATGTATTATAAATGAAAACACATATATTTTAATAAACACCCTGATACCGCTATTCACCACTTTATTATTGGAAAAACTATTTTTTTTTTGTCCCATTGTAACCCAAATGGTAAATCTGGCCCTTTTTGATCCAGTGGGAAATCTTGAATTTTTTAATCCACTAGGAAATTTTAAATGTTTAATCCAAACAGAAATCAAAAGGGCAATACTAATGTTTTTAATCAAAAGTGAAGTAGTTCAGCCCTTTATTCCCAAATGTAAATATACTATTATTTAAAGCAGTCAGATATCATTCTTGTAATCCATTGAAATAAGAGGCAAAAACAATGTGCACCTTGTCCTGCCAAGGAATGAGAGAAGAAGATCCAATTTAACAGGAGCATCAAAAGTGGTTTCTCATGCTATCTGGTTGTGATTGCTTAGTGTTTGGAGGTGGTAACTCCCTGCTTTGACCACATTTCAATAGACATCATTCTGCTATGTAGGTCACAAAAGACAATTACCAGAGATGTGCAGTTCCATCCATACCTATAGCCCATTCTTTTCTAAGACAATTCATTTAAAATGGTAATGAGTGAGCCTTATAAATTAAAGGGCCATAGACATGAATAGGAAAATGACATCACAATGCTGGATAAACAGTGGGCATGTACGTAATGCTCTCCTCTAGAGAGTAATTAACTTTTTAAAGTTTGGAGACATAGGACCTCATTCAGAGGCGGTCACAAAATGCGAGCGCTCGCTCTGAATGAGGGCGGCCGCATCTATTTTCCGACCCGGCCTCCTGTCCGCTTGCTAGGCTGTGGGTGACCACCCAGAGCTTTAACGAGTGGCCAGGTTGATGGTCGCGATGGTCAAGACCATCACGACCATCGGGCTTGCGACGAGACCCTTGTGGTAGGGTCTCGTCTAACGCAAGCCCCAGTGAGCTTTCGGCTCTATTAGAGTGATGTCAGTGGGGCCGCCCTCAAACGGCAGGCGTTCTGTCGGGAACACCTCCGTTTCTCCAGCCACCTCCCCGTCCTGCCTACAAAACGGTGTGAGCTGTCGATCACCATCGACAGCCGCCCCTTTTGTAGTGAGCCCCGGAGCGAGAGAATTTCTCTCTCGCTCCAGGGCTTGCGCACTTGCGAGCGCATAGGCGCTTGCGAGCGGGTCTGACCCATAGACCAAGATGGTTTTTATTTTTACATGCGTTTGCTTGGTTTTCAGTCCATTAAAAATGCAAGTCATGTGCAGTGTCTCAACACTAGTGAGTGACCAGCCTTAGGCAATGCCACAACTGTAAGTCCACAGGAGCAGAAATAATTACCTGTAATCACACATCACTAAAGAATATCAGTAAATATATAATATTTAATGAAAACAGATATTGAACTAGCTTTCCTGCTTTGGGATATGTATTCTTTTTAAATAGTTGGAATGTGCCTCATACTAATCAAAGTAAAATTTTCTTGTGGCTTAAAACCAATTACACTATTAAATAATATACTGTATGTATTTATTAGAGAAACATATAACAATTATAATAGCCTCTTGTTTTATATTACAATATATTATTATTTATTATTATTATTATCATTTATTTTTATATTATTATTATTATTAGTATTATTATAAATAATGATTAAACCCCAAAAGATTGTATAATATAAATAATTTAATTCCCTTTAATTCTCATGTTTATCTGCTTTCTCTGACAGTAAAACATGAAAAGGAGTTAGGAAAAGCAGTTAATTAAATTTTTGGTATCACATTTAACAGTGTTCAGTGAATAAATTCAAGTTATATATATTGTTAATATTATAGTTCCTCAGCTTGTGTAGCTGTTAGCTCCCATTTGCAATAAAGAAAATTTAATTATCACAGTAAAATTTACAAGTCTGTTTTATTGTTCATTTTACATTTGCGTTAAATAAAATCTTGTCAGTGTTACAAAAATGGGTATTATAGTGTGCTGTGTACTTAAAGGTCCTCATTTTTAATCCACACACCTGAATTTACAATTCCTCATCATTGTTTTTGCAGTTAGAATTCATACATATAAGGAATATGTGTGATATATCATGTGTAGCATGTTTAAAAAGTGCTTAATGGAAGCAGTAATGCCAATATTAATCAATTCTATTTTATAAGGACAGAAAATAATCTAGGTTAGTTTACATAGAAGTTTTAATTTTAATCATTATGGTTGATGGGACACATAAACGGCATTTTTCAATGTCCATTTAGTGCTTCCTACTCCAAACTACATACATTACATGTAAGTGTGTGTCTTGATTATTTCATTTTCAATTGACTGTATCTGATTAAAGCTTGTTCTGTAAGCATTTACTGAAATAGTTATAAAACAAAATACTTACCTTTATAGCAAAGGCCACTTCACCACTCCATAATCCTATATCTCTTTTGTAACCTATCTGTAACCAGGGCAGGTGACAGAAATCATGATGCCCGGCACACCCATTTTTTTTAGGGGCCCCAATCCCGGGTGCCTGGCAGGTACAGGCCAGTCTTCACACAATAATAACTGTCTCCCCACCAAAATTATAATTATGTCCCATAAATGCCCTCCTCCCACAATTATAATTATTTCGCACAATTGCCCCACTCAAAACACAATTATGTACTATAACTGCCCCCCTCCAACAGTTCTAATTATGTCCCATATCTGCCCCCCTCCTCCATCAATTATGCCTTATGATTGCCCCCTCCTCAAACACTTGTCCCATAATTGCTCTTCCTCCTCATACAACTATACCCGTGATGTCCCAAACCTCTTCCCCTCCCTCCTCCCCTGCATAAAGGATCCATTTAAATTCAGACCTCAGATCTATCCTCCTGCTGTGCTGTCCCCTCCGGCTCTTCCTCTCCAAATGCATTTGCAGTTACCTCCAATTGGTGGAGAGCTCCAGTTATCCACCAATCAGTGCTTAGATATGCCCACAACAGTGATTGGTGGATGGCCAGCATCATCCACCAATCAGTAATCTAGCATCCAAAATAGTGTACAGACATTGTACACAATGTGACAGTAGCACGGCTTGTAGGGGTGTGCTCAGCCACTCTGATCTGACAGTGGCCGGGCAGTATCTCTAGTGACTATAAGCTGTGGCCCTACTGCTCCCTGCTAGACGAACCCCTGCCCACTGCCTACGTTGCTGCTGCAGTGATCAGCAGGTGCCCTGTACATACCTGCACAATGTTGATCACTGCATCAGCAGCGTAGGAAGCAGCTACACCCCTGGGCCCCCCTGTTGCCGGGCTTGTTTGTAACACCACCATAGAATAAGCATAACAAACCACTTCCTTAATCTAGTCTATACCTGATATGAAGACTAACTACAGCCTGATACAACGCTCCACTCATCCTAATCTTCTTAACACCACTCGACCTAACTTTAACCCTGCAGCCTTACCTCATTCAGCAGACATCAGGGGAAGCAGTGCGCAAGGATCAGGTGCACATTAATGGTCAAAAACAGTCATTCCCACTAGATACTCATCTGCTTATTGTATTGTTTCTGTATCTAAGAGCAGTTTTTTCTTGTGAGGAATTATCCACTCACTATTGAATGGCTACAAAAAAAGTGGCTTTTAAAATGCTGCAACTGATAAAAAAAGATGACATAAAATACTATAAATTTTACGGATGCCACCAATAAACCGAACCTTAATCCTGAAGAAATAAGATCATACTGACAATCTACAAAGACATTCTAATTTCAGTACATTAGGTACAGCATGTTTTATTTTGTGACTGTCATAGAATAAATAAAAATACAACAAAACCTGAAAAGACAAGTGAGGTTAAAATGACACAAAAGGGTTTAAGCAGTATATACAGTTATATTAGCTATACAGTAGTTATGTTTACAGTATATATTAGCTATACAGTTGTCCATTGTGTAACACTCACCTGAGCACCACTTAGTCCCAGTGAAAATCTTGCTGCTGCTAATAATTCCTGTTGCTTATCAGGCTTGGTTAACGTTAACAAGATCCAGGTAGGTAAAACTATATTTATCCGATATGTATACAATCTGATATGTCACAAAGTATATTTGAGGCCTAACAACAACAAATTGCCATTCCATAAGTATACAGCTATGTGAGATTCATAGCTGTATATTATTATCATTACCACGCTCTTCAAAGAGAACATTGATGGCTGTCTTACACTAGAAACTACATAGCTATTTCAGTAATATGTATGGCTATCTCTCATAGGGAAGACATGCACAGCTATTGTGAAATGCATTCATCTGGGCCTATCCACAATACTCAAAGCCATCTCTCCCAGTGTCGACATGAACAACCATCTTTATTGTCCAGGGAAGAGCATATGAAAGTCACAGAGCACCTGACTCTTATCTGTCAGCCACAGCATGGAGATAGCAAACAGAGAGACCCCAGGGGAGTGGAGAGTGAGGTAAAATAGATTTCAACTTTGAAGAGGAGAGAAAGAGATGGTCAGCCAGTTGGGGTGTATAGACAAGAGAATTATACAGATATGGAGAAAGTATGGAGATGGAACAGGAGAAAGCGAGGACAGAAATAAAAGGAAGTTATTGTAAGCGTCACAGCAAAAGGGAAATCACATATATGGTAGGTTATAAAAGCTGAAATAGATGAGATGGCAATAAAAGAAAGCTAATTATTTGTTAGTTTTTTAATTCTTCTTTTTTAGTTTATACCTTGCTAATTTCTTCTATTCAAAATCAAAGACGTCTGACCTTTGTACAGTAGTGTGCATACCAGTAGCATTCACTGAGGTCAATGGCTGGGGAGGCACACGTATTAAAACACAGTTTTTATATCAAAACTCTGAAGCATGACAGGGAGTATGATAGAGGAGGAAGTATGACAGCCTCCCCTGCCTACCCTGACTGCACGTCCCTGGTGCATGCAGGACTCTGTGCCCAGCTGGAGAAAGCTTTGGCATCTCTCCTACCTCACATTTCACTAACTGGAACCCATGTACAATGACACAGGCTCAGTCATGGTGCAGATGTTCAGCCACAGCCACAGGCTTCTTACTGCTGGCTAAGGATTATGGGGAATTTACTTCACTTAGAGCTGGAGAACCTATGGTCTCCACCTTTACCTTAAGTTACTGGTCATCTTCACTCCATCACTAGCTGCCGAGGCATTGATAGCCTGATTGTACACATAAGTACAAGTGTATATACTGCATACTTGCCTACTTTTGAAAAAGCATTTCAGGGAGATTGTGAGAGCAGCACCTATGAGCGCGTAGGTAAAGTGGGCGTGTACTGCTATATCTGAGAGGCGTGTCCTAAAATTGATTTACATCCACATGTAAATGAGCCCCAAAGCAGTCAGTAAGATCTACTTGTTGATGAAAACACACTGATACCTCTCAGAATATACATGTAGCCATAGGGATCATTGGGGCAGATGTATGAAGCTCTGGAAAGTGATAAAGTGCAGAGTGATAAACGACCAACCAATCAGCTCACAACTGTCATGTTACTAGCTGTGTTTGAAAAATGACAGGTGGGAGCGGATTGGTTGGTCATTTATCACTCTGCACTTTATCACTTTCCACAGCTTCATACATCTGCCCCATTGTGCCTTATACCCAATGCAGGGAAATTATACTAATGATCGTATTTGAATGTATATATCTCTGCTTTTTCTTTTATATAACAGTGTCATAATGGGGGTAAGGTGAAATGAGGGAGATTGGTAGACTCTTCAGGGAGACAGGGAGATTCCTGCTATTTCAGGGAGTCTCCCTGACAATGAGGGAGAGTTGGCAAGTATGATATACTGTAGATACCTCATATGTGCTATGATGGCCTTCTACTTTCTTCATCAGCATACTGTAGCTGTCACTCTCTTCGCTATTCTGATTTCCCACCATTAATAACATCAACCCTATTTTTAACTGACAATCTTTTGACAGCAGCTATGTCTGAGCTCATTTATCTTCTGTTTTGTGACATCTTTGCTGCCTGCATCTTCCTTACTCAGTTTCACTACTCGCTATACCATTGCTTTTGTAGCACAGTACTCATTGTATTATTTGGTTTGCTCTAGGTTAATTATAGTGTTCTAGGTACCAATCTGTCTTCCATTCTACCACCCATTCTACCTTTTGCTCACGTTATCTCCTGCTCATCTCTCCTTTCTTCTCATACCGCTAATTCTCTCTTGATTTCTAGTCATGTGCTCTCCCATTAAAGTCTAATTAACATAATTTGCATAATGCTTGCTCATTATTATGTTCAGAGGAATCAGGTGACAAGGAAAGCAAGATAATAGGGAGGGGGTGAGAACGAAGAGAAGAGGAGAGAAGGGTGTTCTGAAGAGAAAGTGAATGGTTAGAAGTAGGGATGGAGAAATTGACAAAAGGGAAAGGAGGGGAAGGATAGAAATGTATACAGTGATACCTAACCCTTCCCCTGACAGATCCCTGTGGAGTTTCACATGATGTTACTTAAACAAGCAACTACTCACCTTCAATCACACGATCCTCTGCATAAAAACAAGGAGAGAAAAAAAAGAAGACTGTCAGTTACTGGAGAAGATAAGAGAGCATAACATTACAACTGGTGATGACAGGCATATAGATCCTTATCCCCCCTACTATACATCTCTCCTTTATTCCAATCTCTATGTGTATCACTCACTGCTTATTTGTCTATTTACTGTATACGCATATAAATACATTCTCTATTTTGTCTGTAGTTGTCATCTATAACTCCTGCTATTTATTTTCTCAGTCCATTCCTCTCCCTCTCTCTCTTCTGTGTCTCGCTGTGACCTTCTTCTTCCTCCTTGCCGCTGGACTACCACCACCCCAGGCTAATGTTCATCCAGCCAGCTGAGCCCCCTAGAGGAGGCCCCCCTCTATGGATATGAATAGACTAGCAGACCCCAGGCTGAGATTCAGTGTCACTGCTGGTGACATCCACAAGAGACCAGAAAGCAGGAGGGGAGATAGTGGAAGTGAATGATTGAGATGAAGAAAAACAGAGCACTAATAAACCAGATGATGAAAGAGAATAGACATTGTGAAATGTTGCATAGAAAGACAGCTAAGGTGGTTATTTACTATACTAATAGCACAATTAGGGGAAAGGAAATTTAATAGGTTACTCAATTATGTATAAGTAGCGATGATGGGAGAGTCATAGGTAAATAATGGACCTAATAAACAGCAGGAGTGCCTTCTGAATGTATTTTACTTCTTGATAGTTTGTTAAAGAATTCAGACCAGTACTATAACAGGCAGCTCATGTGGCAGGTACAGGACCCAGAGGCATAATGGACCTGGGCGGAAACAGCACAGTTAAGTTTGGAGGAGGAGAGATCTGTGGGGAATCACTAGTAATCGCTGGCAAGTACCACCAGGTTTTAAACACAGATAACATTGCAGAAATTTAGTTTTTGAAACATATTGAAATATAGTATCTTGAATGTTTGTTTACATATGCTGTATGTTCATAAGAAACGTTTAATACTTTCACATTATTATTATCATTACTATTATTTATGATTAACATTTATTTATACTGTGCTGATAAAGTATGCATCACTGTACAAAGAGGGGATTATTATAAAGAAACTGCATACAAAAAAAAGAGATGAGCGGTTCGGATTCCTTGGAATCCGAACACACCTGAACTTCTGGGATCTGAGGTGATCCGAGCCGCAGCTCAGATCTCCCTGTCTGCCCCGGATCTCTACCTGAGCCAAAACCTTGAGATCCCGCTGCCGGATCTCGCGGTTTTGGCTCGGTCGCCAATTTCAAACGTGCCATTGAAATCAATGGACTGACCGCTGATTGACTTGGTGCGCCGTCTGTCACAGCTCTCAGCCAATCAGCGCTTCCCCATAGACTTCAATAGGGCACCAAGGACACTGCCACCCGCAGTGCCAACACCCTCCGCAGTGCCAACACCGCCACCAACCCTACACTGAGGACATCGCTGGGACCCCTGCACTGCCGACACCGCTGGCACTTCCGCACTCAGAACACTGCCGGAACTCCTGCACTGCCGACACCGCCAGCACTGCCGTACTGAGGACACCCCTGCCGATACCATTGGCACCCCTGAACTGCCGACACCACCAGCAAACCCGCACTTAGTACACCACCTGTACCCCTGCACTGCCGACATTGCTGGCACCCCGCACTCAGAACACTTTCGGCACCCCTGCACTGCCGACACCACCAGCACTCCCGCACTGAGGACACTGCTGCAACCCCCGCAAGGCCGACACCGCCGACACCCCAGCACGCCCAACATCACCGGCACACCCGCACTGAGGACAACGCCGGCACCCTCTGCACTGTATCCACCCACACAGTATTTGACCTGCACTGTAACCCGCACTGTATCCGAGCCGCACTGTATCCAACACACACCGTATCCCACACTGTATCCGATCCACACTGTATCCGACCCACACTGTATCCGATCCACACTGTATCCGACCCACACTGTATCCGATCCACACTGTATCCGACCCACACTGTATACGATCCGCACTGTGGGCCTGATTCAGAGCCGGACGCTATTTGCGCTCACTCGTTCAGAAAAAGGGGCCGGCTATTTAAATTGAGCGCTCGCTCTTTGCGTGCTGTTTACGCCTCTATGTCTGAGCAAGCGAACGAAACATGCGCTCGCTATTTTGAAAAGACGCCCCCTGGCTGCTCGCATCATACGTCATCTCCGCTATTTATTAGATAAATCGAGTACATCGAAAGGTGTCTGAACTGCACGCAGTGCTTGTGGTTGGATTTTCCTACTGCAATCATGCGAACAGTTCAGGCTAAGAGACAACCAAGTGACATGGTCGATGACGCTGCTTTGTTAATTATGCACACCCTTAAAACGCCCGTTTTGACCGTTTGGCACGCCTGCGTTCAGATCTCCACTCCCCGTTTTCAAGCACCTTCCCCTGTTACCACCCACAAACACCTCATCCTATCACTCAAATTAGCAGGCACTCGCAATTTTGCGAACACACGTTTTCCGACCGCACTGACTGGTTGGCGCATGCGCATTACAACCCATACGCATGCGCAGATGTGCGAACATTGCTCAGAGCGAACGAGCGGCCGTTTACGAGCGGCTCTGAATCAGGCCCTGTATCCGACCCGCACTGTATTACGCACTGTATGCGACCCAAACTGTATCCAACCCACACTGCAACCTGCACTGTATCCAACCCGCAGGTAGGGAACGCTATTTTTATGGTTGGGGAAATGCTAAACAAAAAGGCTGATTGATCACATTACTAATTTGCAAAACATTTTTTTTTATGCAATCTATTTTTATTGAGAACAAAATCAGTAGCAGACACTGAAAAAGGCATATACAATATACCATCACAATAAACAATTTCAACTAAATAAAATGTATACATAGAGATAAAGTAGGTAGCATTTTAACAATTATTCAGCCTGATTCAAATCCATACAAAACAAAAATACAAAATAAAAAATCTTATAAAAGATAAAAGAAAAAAAATGGGGATGGGAATAAAATTGTCACCATACCTATGAAAGTAATGCTGCCCATCCACTAGACGATTAAGCTGAGTGATAACGATCGTTCAATCGTTTGCAAATCGTTTGCAAAAATGTCTAAAACGACCAGCGATGCACGTGCCCGCTGGCCGTTTATACATCTATCATCGTGCAAGCATGCTGGTCAACCTGACGATAACGTCAGGATCAGCATGTTGCCAGATGATTGATGAGCCTGCACTGAACTACTGCTTGTTCAGTGTAGGCTTATCACAGACATAGAAACTAAAGCACGATTACAATGTTGTATTCGTGCTGTTGTTTCTATGGTCTGCTAGTGGATGGGCACCATAAATTAGGAGGGGGATAATTGAAGTAGGCTTTATACTCCTAGGACCCTTAAAACTCCAGCCAATCAAACCAGGTGGCCGTAAAGGCAGAGGATGCCAGTTTAGAGGAAGATGTAAGGTTGTGGTTGATTCTCTGGAACTACCTTGAAATAGGGGGTCGCACAAAAGACCTCCAGATACATGGGATAGTTGCTTGTGCCGCATTCTTACAAAACATTTTTAAACAGAAATAACTGCCGTGTATTTGTGCCGTTGCTCTGTTTCTTAGCTTAGCCAGCCAGCCTTTCACTTATATTGGTGAACAATATTGTGAGCTGTGTGGTGCTCAAAATTGAGTGGAAATTACTTGAAATTACTGTTATTGAGGTTAATAATACTCTAGGACCAAAAAAGGGCCCAAATTATGTGATTTTAGCTTTTTTTATACATTTTTGAAAAAATCCAAAACCAATACCAGTCACGGCGTTTTGGCAAAACCAAGACCGGGTGACGAATTGGAACCAAAACCAAAAGCAGAAAAAATGGCCCGGCTCTCATCTCTAACAAAAACATGAATCATAAGTTAAAGATGGCTCTGACCAAATGAGCTTAAAAGCTAAGAGATGTGGGGAACAATTGATAGATAAGACATTTGTAGCTGCTAGTGAGGGTAGTGTGTGTGGCTATGGTAAGCCAGCAGATAGTGATAGTGAGGATAGTGTGTGTGGCTATGGTAAGCCAGCAGATAGTGATAGTGAGGATAGTGTGTGTGGCTATGGTAAGGCAGCAGATAGTGATAGTGAGGATAGTGTGTGTGGCTATGGTAAGACAGCAGATAGTGTTAGTGAGCATAGTGTGTGTGGCTATGGTAAGGCAGCAGATAGTGATAGTGAGGATAGTGTGTGTGGCTATGGTAAGGCAGCAGATAGTGATAGTGAGGATAGTGTGTGTGGCTATGGTAAGGCAGCAGATAGTGAGGATAGTGTGTGTGGCTATGGTAAGGCAGCAGATAGTGATAGTGAGGATAGTGTGTGTGGCTATGGTAAGGCAGCAGATAGTGATAGTGAGGATAGTGTGTGTGGCTATGGTAAGGCAGCAGATAGTGAGGATGGTGTGTGTGGCTATGGTAAGGCAGCAGATAGTGATAATGAGGATAGTGTGTGTGGCTATGGTAAGGCAGCAGATAGTGATAGTGAGGATAGTGTGTGTGGCTATGGTAAGGCAGCAGATAGTGATAGTGAGGATAGTGTGTGTGGCTATGGTAAGACAGCAGATAGTGTTAGTGAGCATAGTGTGTGTGGCTATGGTAAGGCAGCAGATAGTGATAGTGAGGATAGTGTGTGTGGCTATGGTAAGGCAGCAGATAGTGAGGATAGTGTGTGTGGCTATGGTAAGGCAGCAGATAGTGATAGTGAGGATAGTGTGTGTGGCTATGGTAAGGCAGCAGATAGTGATAGTGAGGATAGTGTGTGTGGCTATGGTAAGGCGGCAGATAGTGATAGTGAGGATAGTGTGTGTGGCTATGGTAAGGCAGCAGATAGTGATAGTGAGGATAGTGTGTGTGGCTATGGTAAGGCAGCAGATAGTGAGGATGGTGTGTGTGGCTATGGTAAGGCAGCAGATAGTGATAGTGAGGATAGTGTGTGTGGCTATGGTAAGGCAGCAGATAGTGATAGTGAGGATAGTGTGTGTGGCTATGGTAAGCCAGCAGATAGTGATAGTGAGGATAGTGTGTGTGGCTATGGTAAGCCAGCAGATAGTGATAGTGAGGATAGTGTGTGTGGCTATGGTAAGGCAGCAGATAGTGATAGTGAGGATAGTGTGTGTGGCTATGGTAAGGCAGCAGATAGTGATAGTGAGGATAGTGTGTGTGGCTATGGTAAGACAGCAGATAGTGTTAGTGAGCATAGTGTGTGTGGCTATGGTAAGGCAGCAGATAGTGATAGTGAGGATAGTGTGTGTGGCTATGGTAAGGCAGCAGATAGTGAGGATAGTGTGTGTGGCTATGGTAAGGCAGCAGATAGTGATAGTGAGGATAGTGTGTGTGGCTATGGTAAGGCAGCAGATAGTGATAGTGAGGATAGTGTGTGTGGCTATGGTAAGGCGGCAGATAGTGATAGTGAGGATAGTGTGTGTGGCTATGGTAAGGCAGCAGATAGTGATAGTGAGGATAGTGTGTGTGGCTATGGTAAGGCAGCAGATAGTGAGGATAGTGTGTGTGGCTATGGTAAGGCAGCAGATAGTGATAGTGAGGATAGTGTGTGTGGCTATGGTAAGGCAGCAGATAGTGATAGTGAGGATAGTGTGTGTGGCTATGGTAAGCCAGCAGATAGTGATAGTGAGGATAGTGTGTGTGGCTATGGTAAGGCAGCAGATAGTGATAGTGAGGATAGTGTGTGTGGCTATGGTAAGGCAGCAGATAGTGATAGTGAGGATAGTGTGTGTGGCTATGGTAAGGCAGCAGAACAATCAGCCGACCATAATAAAGCAGTCATTAGTGACTGGCGTTTCTGTACAGCTGCCGGTGGTGCGTGCATCACTGATGGGACGAGGGAAGACAGCAGAAAGCGGATTTAGGACACAGGCATCAGTCTTTGTAGAAATCTTAAACCAGTCAGCTGACTGCAACCATAATTGTCCTTCACCATCTATCCCAAATGAACATCTCTTCTGGATCTGAGAAAGGTTATTGCTTTCAAGCTGCACAGGTATTAATGTAGTTATCCGTCAGTTTGGAGTAGCTGTGTGCTCTGCGTTCGTCTGTGCTGTAATTCTTGCTACTGGAAACGGAGCCACAAAGGTTACTCCCCGTGGTTTTTTTTGGCAAATGTTGTCACCAAGGAGGAATACAGTATTATGAAATAATATCTCCGTCAGATAATATATTTACTATATACAGTATATGTTTTGTTTTTGCATTATACTGTATTACACAGTATTATATTTTTTTTACTTTAGATGTGATTGGTTTGGGTTGTTGCTTGCTAGTTAATAGTCATTAAAAGTGCTGCCTATACATCACCAATATGTTATTATGAAGTAATAGGCTTGTAGAAACTACAGAACAGTATTTCTGATTTACAGTATGATTATACAATAAAGGTATCTATGAAATGATTGTGGAAGCAGTCACCCTGTGTTTCAGTCCATTTCTCACTCTGTACCTGTGGTTCTCCCAATGTGAGCCTGGACTTATTGACAGAAGACTGGGCTTCATTGCAGTAAAGGTCTTTAAGAGACTTACAGGAAAATTAAATGACCAAAACAGATGACACATACTTGCAGAGGGTGGGCACAAAACTTCTCTTGTGATTTGAAACATTGCATCTGCTCAATAAATATCTGTTTATAGTGAATACAGTATTGGATGCTGTTGCTCTTTGTGGTCCAGGATTCTGAATCACACACAGCAACAATGTCAGACGCGGTGGAGCAATGTTTTTCATGTACGCATGTGTCACAATTTTGTTTGTGCAGAGTCGCCATACAGATTTAGATGCACTGGAAATGTATGGGTCATTCTTGCATTCTCTCCTGGAAATTGCGGTAGAGTCCCGATTTTTCGGGTAGCCCCCCACACCCATAGGAGAGTAGAGTGATCTCCCGCATTCTTCCCACCTTCTAGTGAAGTGGGCAAGAGGGGTAGATTACACTTGAAATTTGCGGGGGTCCGTATGGAGGGCAGGACCAAAATGGTGGATATCGCCTCATTTAGCCCCGTCTTCGCCTTGCAGACCTGCAAATTGCACCATTTTAATGTGGCAGGGCGTGGCATAATGTTGTGAGAAGCCCGGCTCTGCCCCCAAAATCTGTCAAGTACACTCCTCTCCGAGGTTTCTTCCAGAGAGGAGACAATTAAAGTAGGTAAGTATGGTACTGGGTAGTTTCCTGGGCAGTGAATTGGGGGTAACGGGAGAGGGGGGTGGCTAATAAGACATACAGAGATGTTGCAAACTTGCATCCTATGGGAGTTTTGCAGATGTCTCACCGTAGATGCGTACAGAATCGTTCACTTTGGAGGTCATACTCATATGGATAATTTGCACCTGCCATAGGGCTGCTGTGGAGGTGCAACCATTGGTGCGACTAAAGATGCACCAAGCACGAATGCCACTTCAAGGTGGGTATCTCAGTCCTTACACATTCAGATGCACGGCTGTACACCAGTAAAGGGCTTTGTAGCTGCATTAGCATAAAGTTGCAGATGCGACTGCGGCAAAAGACGTAGACATGGACGCGCCCTGTCTCTCTGTTGAATTGCAAAACACTTATGGGTATATGGTTTGCCAACACGCATACATTTGTCCAGAGAATTTAGCCACTGTCTAAGTGATATGTGTTCTATTGCAGATCATAGTCATGGTTCTTGCTAATGATGTCTCTGTGGAGGCTGCTGGTGTTATTGCTCTATGTTACTGAATAAGTCTGCAAACATATAGGGAATCCAGGTGAAATCAAGCTTACACCACCACAGAAAAGGATCTTGTATATATCTGCAGCATTTTCCAAGATTCCCAACCATGCCTGATCATTAATATCTTCTGCTTTTTCTTGTTTCTATTTCTAATAGTGGTATTTCAGAAATGGGTCATTCAGTAAGTGTAAGATGAAAACCTGAAGTATTTCTGAGGGAGCTCATTGCTCGTACATTTTCAAAACAGATAATTTGTGAAATGTCGAGTATATATCAGTAGTAAATCTGAACATCAAAACCCCCATCCTGCTAATATTCTTTCAGCAGCTCATAGCACAGCTGTATGTCTGACAATGTCGATTGGTCACCAGTCTTTCGGTCGATCAGAATCCTACTTCCTACTACTACCTTCTGATGGAGTCCTGCAGGTTGCGCAGTTAGGCTAGAGACCTTGTAAAGAGGTTCTCGGTCCACAGCCAAGTTTATTTACTTTTGCAGATGTGGATTTCAGCAGCAGACTAAAAACTGGCAAAATATTGCACAAACTATCTGCAGTGGTTTATGACAATGTAAAATGATAAACTGTGTAGTAAAAAAGAAAAAAATAGAATCAAGTCTTCTAAATATGTGTTGTGCATCTACATGATTTGTAAATTGCTTTTTACATGTTATATACATTAATGGAAGAGTGTGCCTTAACATACTCAGGGGGACTGCGGCTGCTAGATAGCAAAATAATTAAGACGCCTAAGTAAAACATTTGTTTTTATAAATGTAAAGTGACCTGTCCACGTAAAATTCTTTATGATTTTTAAACCATCGAAAGGGGCTGGGAAGTTTTCTGAAAACAGAGTGAAATACATGGGATAGATATATAATACCCTAATACTGCAAGAAGAAGAGCAGATGGAAGCCCCCGAAAAATTGTCTGCCCAGATGAGTGGGCAAGTTTTTGTCACTTGTTTCATACAGATACAGAGGTACTCAGGGCCTGATTCAGAGCCGCTCGTAAGCGGCCGCTCGTTCGCTCCGAGCGATGTTCGCACAACTGCGCATGCGTATGGGTTGTAACTTGTAATACGCATGCGCGAACCAGTCATTGCGGTCGGAAATTGTGTGCTCGCAAAATAGCGAGTGCCTGCTAATTTGAGTGACAGGATGAGGCGTTTGTGGGCGGTAACAGGGGAAGGTGCTTGAAAACGGGGAGTGGAGATCCGAACGCAGGCGTGCCAAACGGTTAAAACGGGCGTTTTAAGGGTGTGCATAATTAACAAAGCAGCGTCATCGACCACGTCACTTGGTTGTCTTTTAGCCTGAACTGCTCGCATGATTGCAGTAGGAAAATGCTACCACAAGCACTGCGAGCAGTTCATATGCCTTTCGATGTACTCGATTAATCTAATAAATAGCGGAGATGACGTAGGATGCAAGCGGCCAGGGGGCGTTTTTTAAAAAATAGCGAGAGCATGTTTCGTTCGCTCGTTCAGACATAGAGGCGTCAACAGAGCGTTCTATTTAAATATCCGGCCCCTTTTTCTGAACGAGCGAGCGCAAATAGCGTCCGGCTCTGGATCAGGCCCTCTGATCATATCCATGTGAAGAAGTGGATATCATTGTATAAAGTTCATTTGGCTACCATTCAGACACATTCATTGATTTATATTTGAATTTATGCAAACGTGTAAGGTGCGATGTTTCTTAGATTCGATAACTAAATTTGATTATCTGGTGGACTACCATCTTGATTAAACTCTTTTGATACCTCACAGTCTTTATCCATTCTGTACTATTGCTACCCCTGATGAAGTATCGTATGAAGACGAAATGCGAAACGTAAAAGAAGCTATCACATCCATTATGAGGAGCCACAATTGATTGACAGCACTCTTCTATTAGGGGCGAAAATTATTTTTGATCTCAGGATTGGAAAAATTGTACAACTGTGTATCACAAATCTGTAATATGTTTCTAACTCTACCCTTGTGTGAAATTTAGATTTTTTAATACATTTTATTATTTTGATATTATCTTGTGGCCACAGGCTTGAATATATTGGGTGTTGAGAAAGGATCAAGTCTAGGACCCATAGATACTGTAGATTAGTTACTAAAGGCAGAAATTGGAGATTAATCCACATTGGAATAAGTAACTTTAGCTCTTTTAAGAGATACAGTATACTTTTTTAACACTTAGCAATAAAAGGCAATACTTTCCCCTCTGATTTTTGTGTGCCTTCGCAATATATTTTTTTGGCAGAATACTTTATACCTGGTGTGGATTAAACCACGGGGATAAGGCATACTTGCCTACTCTCCCGGAACGTCCGAGAGGCTCACAAAAATTGGGTGGCGCACTCGGCCGCCCAAAAGAGTGGGCACTTCTTAGTGATTGCTGGGACAGGATCCTATCAGAGTTCCTCAATGGTATATCTGAACAAATAAAGGTTCAGTAATGCCACGAATTGTGGCAGTAAGGAATCTTTCTTTTCAGAGGCTAGCCGCAAAAAAAATGAATACAGCCCTAAAATTTTTATTTTAACAATTTGTGCACCACCTTAACACAACTACTGCTCTCTTTTCTTACATTATATAAAACACACACACATATATATATATATATATATATATATATAATGAACAAAAATTGGTCCGGCACTCAAATGACTCAGATAAGTTGGTCCGGTGCCCCCACAAAATAAGCAACTAGAAATACAGACGGTGCGGCACTCAGGACTCGATCACACAAATGAATCAGACACGAAGTAGTAAATCAACGTTTCAATCCATGTTAGATTGTCATCCTGATGACAATCTAACATGGATTGAAACGTTGATTTACTACTTCGTGTCTGATTCATTTGTGTGATCGAGTCCTGAGTGCCGCACCGTCTGTATTTCTATATATATATATATATATATATACATTCATATATATATATATAGGGCTCAGGGCAGCCGCAGATGCCCACACTAACTCTGGTCAAATTGACTTAGACTGTGATCAGAGCCTGATTCAGGTTTGTTCGCAAGGCTACGTTCGCAAACACCCCGCTCGCTGCGAAAATATGCTAATAAATGCAATCGCACTGCAACTGCAGCTCTATACCAAGACGCCCACCACTGTATAAAGCCGGCCACTTCCCATGACATACATCTGCAAGTCAGTGAAAACATTGATAACATGGAGTAACATCGGAACCATCCACACAATTGTGGTTTACCTGACCCTACCACAGAAACTGCTAGACTTACTGCCGCCATCTAGACCTCTGCCAGGGTATGCTATCACAGGGGCTTAATTATGCACGCCCTTGTAACGGCGTTAAAAATGCCCAGGCACACCTGCGTTTCTCTGACCACCCACCATCACCACCCTCAAATGGTCACTTCCTGACAATCACCATGTGAAGACTGTGCATGCTCACTGCGATTGCTTCCCGATCGCAGTGGCCGGTTTGCGCACGCGCACTGCGTCTTACACACATGTGCAGAATGCAAACATCGGCTGGCTGCGTGCGAACGCAGCCTTGTGATCCAACCTGAATCAGGAGCAGGTGGAGGTCAGGGATTGGCATCTTCAGAATATTACTGGCGTTTTCTGTTTATTCATCTTGTACAGTGTTTCCCTGAACAAAGTTCATTGGGGCTCCCAGAGAGAGGGAGCCTGATCATCTTCTACACCGATTCCCCCTAGCCATCAGTACACTGGAGTGTACCTCAAAGAACCCGCTATAAGAATGGAACAGCGTCACTGACCTTGAGCATGGTACGCTAATCATACCTATGTCACAGTATTCTAAGATGAATGTTTGATTTTCGACTCATGCAATGGGGAAAGCTTACTGTATGTTTTTTTTATTACCTCACAATTGTGTGAGTATGATATGCTACCTCTCTCTACCATTAGGATTCTTTTTGGTTATTCTATCTGCAGAACTAACTGAAACATACTGTATTACACTATGGACTGTTCTTTCCTTTATTCATGAGCGCATGATATAGAGAAGCTGAAGGACAGACGAACAAGGATCCAGTGTGAAACTTCAACTAGATGCAAGAACTGCACATCATTTATGGACTAAGGGCCTGATTCAGAGCCGGACGCTCTGAAAGAGCGCTCGCTCTGAATCAGGGCGTTTGTTTCTTTTTTTTTGTGCGGCCTCCTGGCCGCTCGCCTAGCTGTGGATGACCACCCACAGCTATTGCGAGCAGCCAGGTGATGGTCGCGATGGTCTCGACCAGGTGATGGTCGCGATGGTCTCGACCATCGCGGCTTGCGACGAGACCCTTGTGGTAGGGTCTCTTTCCCGCAAGCCCCAGTGAGCTTTCAGCTCTATTAGAGTTGGAAGCTCACCCACTGACATCACTCGTGATGTCAGTGGGGCCGCCCCCAAATGGCAGGTGTTCCTTCGGGAACGCCTCTGTTTGGCCACCCACCCCCCTTGCCTGCCTCCAAAACGGGGCAAGCTGTCAATCAAAATCGACAGCTGCCCCGCTTTGGTGTGAGACCCGTAGCGACGGAGCGCCCGTCGCTAGCCGGATCTCGCGCATGCGCACGTTGGAGCCGGCTCCGGCGTGCGCATGCGCAGTGGCCAAACATCGACCCACTCGTGAGCGCATAGCACTTGCGAGCTGGTCTGAATCAGGCCCTAAGTACCATTTATGGACTCTTTTTTATTTTGTATATTCATATGAAACTTGACCATTAGCGCCAATATCCGTTGTTTCTTTTTACTGTTCTGTTCTACTGAGGTGGTCCTCATTTCACGGGTAGCTGCAAGAGTGAGGGTTGCGCCTTGGGCACAAATAAATTATCTTATTGCCTACGTAGTTTGGAACATACTACACTATATTGCTATGTTTATTTCACGTACTTCACGTACACCTGGAAAGAGCCCATCCATTGGAAGAAAACATAATCCTGAGAGCAAATTGACTTGATGAGCACTTTATTATACAATTTCTGGTAACAAATATACAATCGTTAACCTTTATTGGTTTATTTACTTGATACATTTAATGCATTATGGGGCTGATTCAAAGTCACACACTGCTACGACTGATATAGCGTCATTTGCCATAGTCATGTCTGCACCTTTATGCCGATGCCAGTATCAGCCCTTCCCCTGGTGTACAAGCGTGCGTCTGAATGGGGAAGGAAAGATATGCCCACCTCTTTAGTCTTTAGCCCTGTGCAGCACTGCCGCCCCTCTCACTCCCTCTCCACCCCCCTCCTCCCCTCCTGAGCGCTTACCCTTACTTCCGAGGGGAGGAGGGAGGGCGGGATCCTGCGCCGACATTCACTGTGCGGCGCGCACCACTGCCAGAGGTCTCTTCCTGCAGACCTCCGGTGCAGGGAAGTGTGTGGCTGGTGCCGCTGGAGGATTCCGCCCTGTGCGGAGGCACCGGCCGCACCACCCTCCCTATGGCCCTGAGTTGCTACCATCGGACGGAGCATCAAAACTTGCAGCTGCTATGCTAGGTGCAGACTCTCCATCAGAGTATGGCCTGCACTTGTAGCAAGTAAGCGGCTGAGTTCACAACCACTCCTGCAACATGCCCGCGACACTCACATAACATGCCCATAAGTCAGTGCATCTCTGTGCATCAGAAAAGCCACCTCCTAGGAACATCCAATACATTTCTGAGACCTATGCCTCTCAAGCACAACTGTGCCTCTGTGCGTAAACAATGTGGGACGCATGCGCTGTGCGACTTTGTAATGACTTAGATGCATGCACAGTTGAAAAACACTGACAACTTGTGCAAATATCTGCATTGCATGCAACTCAGAACCAGGCCCTATTTGTAGAGAGAGAGAGAGAGAGAGAGAGAGAGAGGGAGAAAGACTGTATATTAGCATTTTACAATGTGTGGTTTTTTTAAGTAGGTTCGGTTTTGGTATGCCATAAGGTCCTACTTCTACTTGAGAGGCTCCCCAAAAGCAAAGTGAGCAGCCCAGGCGGCCGATGACGTGATTTGCGCTGGCCCCACCCTCTACTTCACAATGCCAATAATCATGCAAGGATGCAGATGGGGCCAGGAGATTATCTTCCAGAAGCTGCCTACTGGGCATCAGATGCTACCATGTCAGGGAAAGCCCAGCCTGGCGTGGTCGCATTAGATGCCAGGCAAGGGGTTAATAAATAGGCCGCCTATTGCGTTTGAGCTGAAGAGACAGTCCACCCCTCCTTCTACAGATTCAGCAAAATCTTGGCTATCCTAAACAGTGGGGTGAATTTACCAAATAAGTGAAAAAGTGCAAATGTGCAGTATCCCATAGTAGCCAATGAGACATTTGCTATCATTATCTAACTTCAGTTAAACCTTTGCACTTCACTTGTAAATCCACCCTAGTGATACACAAACTTTGCAATTTACCGGTATCTGCAGTAATAGGACAACTTCATCTCACAGAAAAATCCTTTGACAAGTGTTTTTTTTTAGAAGAGCTTGTAAGCTATGTATTAATGCACACATACACAGGCCCAATCCTCCCATTCAACCAACATGAAAGCAACAGTCTCCCCACTGACACTGTCTCAAGCCCTGGAATCCAGTGTATTTGATGAGTCAAGTCAAGGCTGTGAGGCATGTTCAAATTGTTGAGGGCAGACTCTGCTAAGATTTGTTAATCGATTTGGTTTTCTAAGGCCTTATTCACTGAATCAATTCATAAGGCCTTAGCAGGAAGATTTGCTTCCTTGTTCTTTAACACAAGGAAATGTCTGCCGTGAAATTACAGATGACAGAAAAATGTTGGATCCTTCCTATAAATAACAGCGGGTAGTAAATCTAGGAAGGCCACCTGCAGAGACTGCACCTCTGTAAAGTTACAGTATGTCTCATAAATGTGAACATTTTATTCAAGTAATCTATAATAATGGAGCGAGTCCCAAATAAAACCCATGAAATGATGTTCTCTTTGCTGGAACTTATCTACAGCAAGTCAATTCTAAGAAGACATATAAAGATGAAATATGTAAAGTATATAAATATCACGTGTATATATTGAACTGAAACATCAGATACTTAGAGGGTGATTCAGAGGTTGACGCAAGTCAAGCATTGGGTGATTTATCTCTGCACATGCATTAGAGATGCACTGCGCATGTGCCGCTAGGAGACGCAGATTCGAATTGCATGGAGATCCATTCATCCCATTTTGAGTAACTGCTGGAGTATAACAGTTGCAGGGGCATGTCAGTATCAGTGACTACGTCTAAAGACACAGTTACACTGACACTAGCGGCCACGATCACTCAGGCATTCTGCGCCTACTAAAGGTTGTGTCCGATGGTGTATCTTACATCTGCAGATTTGCGCCACTGCTGGCGGAACAGGGATGTAATCACACCTCACGGGGGTATGGTTATGCATCACAAGGGTGTGCTGTGAGTCACAGGGGGGTAGGCTCACGGCTCACCCTCATCTCTCTGGATGTCAGCTGAGTAGAGTGCCAGGATGTGGATCTGCATGCTGGACCAGCTCATCAGGCCATCGGCCATTCTGGCATTTTCCAGAAGGGTCAGATGGCCAGTCCGGCCTAGAGTACATGTGACGTCAGACCTTTGGTCAACATATCTGCAAGGTTTCCCTCACTAATCACATACAACACTCTGACTAAGGTGCTATCTACCAGCCTTCTAATGAAATTGTGTCTTATGGCAATGTGCTTAGATCTACCATAATGTTTGGTGTTGGTAGACAAGTCCATTGCACCATTGTTGTTACATGCAATGCTGATGGTGTCATTTAAATTAGGAAGACCTAACTCGCTCGAATACTTGTTCAGCCACAGCGCCCCCTTGGCTGCTTCTATGAGAGCCATATACTCTACCTCGGTAGCGAAAAAGGCCACAGTACTCTTGCCCTGCTGATGGCTACGCCTACCAAAGCATATAGGTATCATGTGTCTCCAGTCAGCATCACAGAATGCTTGTAATTCTAAATTTCCAGTTTTCATGAATTTTAACTTTAAGGAGCTTGTACCTTTTAAGTATCTGAGGATGCGTTGATCAGCTGTTTAGTGTTCTCTTCCAGGATTGATTGCAAATTGGCTTACATGATTGACAGCATGGGTGATGTCTGGAGGTGTGCTAATGCTTGCATACATTAAAGATCCAATGGCACTCTGATAAGGAACTCTTCTCATTTCCTCTGTATCCACCTCTGTTATTGAACACATAGCTTTTGAGACATTTACGTTTTTGTCAAATGATGTACTTACTAATTTAGCATCTGTCCAAATTTGTTGAGCATTGTCTCAATGTAGCCTTGTTGGTCTATAGTAAGAGTCAAACAAACCAAGTTTATCTGTAGCAGTACACTGTCCAATTTGATGTACCAGCAGTAGCCACTTTGTTTTAGCCCATTCAATGATTTCTATAAAATACATACTTTTCCCTTTGGGAATTAATCAACATTGCATTGTTTCAGGGGTTCTATGTAAATTTCTTCCACTAGCTCACCATACAGGAAGGTTGAATCAAAGTCTAGCTGGTATAGTAGAAATTCATACACAGTAGATATGGCAATGACCATACATAACATACTGTATCTTTCAACAATTGAGAAGATCTCTTTCTAGTCAATAATGGATTTCTGACTGTAACTATTGGCAACAAGTTGGACATTGTCACGGGCAAGAATTTCGTCTGTGTTGATTTTCTTGCAAAGTCCCACTTGTTTTTTGCTGTTTTACCTCACTCAGGCTGTCCAAAAAGATCGATGTGTCATTGTCATTTAAAGCTGAAAGCTCTTTATCTATGGCTGATTTCAACTCTTCCCAGTCACTGCTTGACTTTGCTTCTTGTATGGTTTGAGGTTCACAAAAGACAAAGTTTACAAATACCTCACTGTATCTTTTAGGAAGTTTCCTTTTGTCGCTTCTCATAGAGCTCATGCTCAATGGTTGATCAATTGTACTTATGGTTTCAATATCTGACATGCTTCCAACTGCGGGCATATCTAGCATCACATGCTTTAGTGATGTTTCAATATTCTGTTTGTCTTTGTTTTAAGTGGTCCCGTGAAATACTACATCTTTTGACTTTATGAGTTTTTTGTTGTTAATGCCCCATAATCCTTTGCTTTATTGACAGTATCCTAGCATGATACAGGAGATGGACTTAGGATCCAGCTTGTGCCTCTTTTCTGTAGGGATATGGGCAAGTGCGTAAAAAGACACGGAGATGATTGACATTTTGCTTTTTACCGTACCACACCTCCAATTGTGATTTTTTTTTTGACTGGCACTGAGCATCATAAAATAGCATTTCCCGCTCATTGACTCCACCTCCATTGGTCCACATACATCTGTGTCCACTAATTTCAATGGTGCTCCTCCTCCAGACAGTGACTTAAGAAAGGTGTTTGCTTACCTTACTTTTACACTCTCATCTCTCTGGGTTGTTCACTGATATCCCTGTCACCATGCCATTTAGAAGTATTTGTACTAGGGGTGAGCGGGTTCGGATTTCTGAAATCCGAACCCCCCCGAGCCCCCCCGATCCGAGTCCGATCCGAATCAGGCTCGACTTTTCCCGCCTGACTCGGATCTGAAATCGAGGCAAAACGTCATCATCCCGCCTTCCGAGTCTCGTGGGTTTTGGATCCTATATAAGGTACCCGCGTCGGCGCCATTTTCTCACTTGGCTGTGGACAGTGAAGAGGGAGGGTGGGAGTTAGGGCTGTGTAGTGTAGTGTAGTGTAGTGCTGCTGTTGTCCACTACTTCAAAGTCCATAGGGGCTGGCTGTGTTGTGCTGTGCTGCTGTTGTTAATAGGGGCTGTGTCCACTACTTCAAAGTCCATAGGGGCTGGCTGGACTGTGTTGTGCAGTCAGTTCTCCATAGGGGCTGTGTCCACTCCAAAGTCCTGTGCAGTGTCCCAGGCCTAAAGGTGTGCTGTAGTGTTGTCCAGGGGGTGCTCTGTCCATCAGGGGTGCTCCCCCCAAGTGCTAAAAAAATTATCTTCTGTGTTTGTGAATTGTGTGCGCAGTAGCCGCACGTGCATCAACAAAGTAGTGCCAAGCGTGCGCCTGTGTCATAAGTAAAGGGCCGGCTGGCTTGACCGTTAAAGGGTGCTGTAACCCCCAAAGTACACTCCAGTCCAAACCAAAAAAATATATATTTTCTGTGTTTATGAATTGTGTGCGCAGTAGCCGCACGTGCATCAACAAAGTAGTGCCAAGCGTGCGCCTGTGTCATAAGTAAAGGGCCGGCTGGCTTGACCGTTAAAGGGTGCTGTAACCCCCGAAAGTACACTCCAGTCCAAACCAAAAAAAAAATTATTTTCTGTGTTTGTGAATTGTGTGCGCAGTAGCCGCACGTGCATCAATAAAGTAGTGCCAAGCGTGCGCCTGTGTCATAAGTAAAGGGCCGGCTGGCTTGACCGTTAAAGGGTGCTGTAACCCCCAAAGTACACTCCAGTCCAAACCAAAAAAAAAATTATTTTCTGTGTTTGTGAATTGTGTGCGCAGTAGCCGCACGTGCATCAACAAAGTAGTGCCAAGTGTGCGCCTGTGTCATAAGTAAAGGGCCGGCTGGCTTGACCGTTAAAGGGTGCTGTAACCCCCGAAAGTACAGTCCAGTCCAAACCAAAAAAAAAATTATTTTCTGTGTTTGTGAATTGTGTGCGCAGTAGCCGCACGTGCATCAACAAAGTAGTGCCAAGCGTGCGCCTGTGTCATAAGTAAAGGGCCGGCTGGCTTGACCGTTAAAGGGTGCTGTAACCCCCAAAGTACACTCCAGTCCAAACCAAAAAAAAAATTATTTTCTGTGTTTGTGAATTGTGTGCGCAGTAGCCGCACGTGCATCAACAAAGTAGTGCCAAGCGTGCGCCTGTGTCATAAGTAAAGGGCCGGCTGGCTAGACCGTTAAAGGGTGCTGTAACCCCCGAAAGTACACTCCAGTCCAAACCAAAAAAAAAATTATTTTCTGTGTTTGTGAATTGTGTGCGCAGTAGCCGCACGTGCATCAACAAAGTAGTGCCAAGCGTGCGCCTGTGTCATAAGTAAAGGGCCGGCTGGCTTGACCGTTAAAGGGTTCTGTAACCCCCAAAGTACACTCCAAACCAAAAAAAGATATATTTTCTGTGTTTGTGACTTGTGTGCACTGTGGCTGCACGTGCATCAACAAAGGAGCAGCGCCAAGCGTGCGCCTGTGTCCCATAAGTAAAGAGCCGGCTGGCTCATTTCTTAAAGGGTGGTGTAACCCACAAACTGCACTACTCTCCAGCAAAAATAAAAAAATATTTTCTGTGTTTGTGTGCGCTTTAGCCGCACGTATATATATCAATATAACATAAATGGAGGACCAAACTTTCTCCGATAAAAATAAAATAGGGAAAGATCAAGAACCACTTCCTCCTAGTGCTGTTGCTGCTGCTGGGAGTTGTTCATCATCCCAGAGAGGAAGTAGGAACATCACTACTTTTACTAAACAATTGACCCTCCAACAGTCACTAGCGATGAGGATGAAGTACGACAGCAGTCATCCTGAAGCAAAACATATAACTGAGGCCTTGACTGCTATGTTGGTGTTAGACGTGCGTCCGGTATCCGACATTAGTGCAGTGGGATTTAGACAATTGATGGAGGTAGTGTGTCCTCGGTTCCAAATCCCGTCTAGATTCCACCTGCATCCTCAAAGCAGCAGCGACAAGCGTGCGTCTGTCTGTTAAAGGGTGGTGACACCCTCAAAGTGTGCTACACAAACAATTAAAATATTGTTCTTTTTTTTTCTGTCTTTGTGAATTGTGTGGGCTGTAGCCGCACCTGCATCCTTAAAGCAGCAGCGACAAGCGTGCGTCTGTCTGTTAAAGGGTGGTGTAACTCTCAAAGTGCTCCAAAAAATAAAAAACTATTTTTTAATGTGTTTGTGACTTGTGTGCGATGTAGCCGCACTTGCATCCTCAAAGCAGCAGCGACAAGCGTGCGTCTGTCTGTTAAAGGGTGGTGACACCCTCAAAGTGTGCTACACAAACAATAAAAATATTCTTCTTCTTTTTTCTGTCTTTGTGAATTGTGTGGGCTGTAGCCGCACCTGCATCCTTAAAGCAGCAGCGACAAGCGTGCATCTGTCTGTTAAAGGGTGGTGACACCCTCAAAGTGTGCTACACAAACAATTAAAATATTGTTCTTTTTTTTTTGGTCTTTGTGAAATGTGTGGGCTGTAGCCGCACCTGCATCCTTAAAGCAGCAGCGACAAGTGTGCGTCTGTCTGTTAAAGGGTGGTGACACCCTCAAAGTGTGCTACACAAACAATTAAAATATTGTTCTTTTTTTTTTGGTCTTTGTGAAATGTGTGGGCTGTAGCCGCACCTGCATCCTTAAAGCAGCAGCGACAAGCGTGCGTCTGTCTGTTAAAGGGTGGTGACACCCTCAAAGTGTGCTACACAAACAATAAAAATATTCTTCTTCTTTTTTCTGTCTATGTGAATTGTGTGGGCTGTAGCCGCACCTGCATCCTTAAAGCAGCAGCGACAAGCGTGCGTCTGTCTGTTAAAGGGTGGTGACACCCTCAAAGTGTGCTACACAAACAATAAAAATATTCTTCTTCTTTTTTCTGTCTATGTGAATTGTGTGGGCTGTAGCCGCACTTGCATCCTCAAAGCAGCAGCGACAAGCATGCGTCTGTCTGTTAAAGGGTGGTGACACCTCAAAGTGTTCTACACAAACAATTAAAATATTGTTCTTTTTTTTTCGGTCTTTGTGAAATGTGTGGGCTGTAGCCGCACCTGCATCCTTAAAGCAGCAGCGACAAGCGTGTGTCTGTCTGTTAAAGGGTGGTGTAACTCTCAAAGTGCTCCAAAAAATAAAAAACTATTTTTTTAATGTGTTTGTGACTTGTGTGCGATGTAGCCGCACTTGCATCCTCAAAGCAGCAGCGACAAGCGTGCGTCTGTCTGTTAAAGGGTGGTGACACCCTCAAAGTGTGCTACACAAACAATAAAAATATTCTTCTTTTTTCTGTCTTTGTGAATTGTGTGGGCTGTAGCCGCACCTGCATCCTTAAAGCAGCAGCGACAAGCGTGCGTCTGTCTGTTAAAGGGTGGTGACACCCTCAAAGTGTGCTACACAAACAATTAAAATATTGTTCTTTTTTTTTCGGTCTTTGTGAAATGTGTGGGCTGTAGCCGCACCTGCATCCTTAAAGCAGCAGCGACAAGCGTGCGTCTGTCTGTTAAAGGGTGGTGACACCCTCAAAGTGTGCTACACAAACAATAAAAATATTCTTCTTCTTTTTTCTGTCTATGTGAATTGTGTGGGCTGTAGCCGCACCTGCATCCTTAAAGCAGCAGCGACAAGCGTGCGTCTGTCTGTTAAAGGGTGGTGACACCCTCAAAGTGTGCTACACAAACAATAAAAATATTCTTCTTCTTTTTTCTGTCTATGTGAATTGTGTGGGCTGTAGCCGCACTTGCATCCTCAAAGCAGCAGCGACAAGCATGCGTCTGTCTGTTAAAGGGTGGTGACACCTCAAAGTGTTCTACACAAGCAATTAAAATATTGTTCTTTTTTTTTCGGTCTTTGTGAAATGTGTGGGCTGTAGCCGCACCTGCATCCTTAAAGCAGCAGCGACAAGCGTGTGTCTGTCTGTTAAAGGGTGGTGTAACTCTCAAAGTGCTCCAAAAAATAAAAAACTATTTTTTTAATGTGTTTGTGACTTGTGTGCGATGTAGCCGCACTTGCATCCTCAAAGCAGCAGCGACAAGCGTGCGTCTGTCTGTTAAAGGGTGGTGACACCCTCAAAGTGTGCTACACAAACAATAAAAATATTCTTCTTTTTTCTGTCTTTGTGAATTGTGTGGGCTGTAGCCGCACCTGCATCCTTAAAGCAGCAGCGACAAGCGTGCGTCTGTCTGTTAAAGGGTGGTGACACCCTCAAAGTGTGCTACACAAACAATAAAAATATTGTTCTTTTTTTTTCGGTCTTTGTGAAATGTGTGGGCTGTAGCCGCACCTGCATCCTTAAAGCAGCAGCGACAAGCGTGCGTCTGTCTGTTAAAGGGTGGTGACACCCTCAAAGTGTGCTACACAAACAATAAAAATATTCTTCTTCTTTTTTCTGTCTTTGTGAATTGTGTGGGCTGTAGCCGCACTTGCATCCTCAAAGCAGCAGAGACAAGCGTGCGTCTGTCTGTTAAAGGGTGGTGTAACCCTCAAAGTGTGCTCCACAAACAATAAAAATATTCTTTTTTTTTTTCTGTCTTTGTGAATTGTGTGGGCTGTAGCCGCACTTGAATCCTCAAAGCAGCAGCGACAAGCGTGCGTCTGTCTGTTAAAGGATTACATCGGTGACAGCATCCAAGTAGGCATGTCAGACAGTCCGTACCTGTACTGGCAGGAAAAAGAAGCAATTTGGAGGTCCCTGTACAAACTGGCTCTATTTTACCTGAGTTGCCCCCCCTCCAGTGTGTACTCCGAAAGAGTGTTTAGTGCAGCCGGGAACCTTGTCAGCGAAAGGCGTAGGAGGTTGCTTCCACAAAATGTGGAGAAGATGATGTTCATAAAATGAATTATCAACTCTTCCAGGGAGACCAGCCTCCAGAACGTACAGAGGGACCTGTGGTTCCAGCAGGGACGAATTAATACTCTGTGAGGATGAGGATGTACACACTGAAGAGGGTGAGGAATCGGTGGATGAGGAGGATGAGGATGACATCTTGCCTCCGTAGAGCCAGTTTGTGCAGGGACAGATAAATTGCCAGCTTGTTTTGTGGGGGCCCAAACGAACCAATCATTTCAGCCACAGTTGTGTGGCAGACCCTGGCACTGAAATGATTGGTTTGTTAAAGTGTGCATGTCCTGTTTATACAACATAAGGGTGGGTGGGAGGGCCCAAGGACAATTCCATCTTGCACCTCTTTTTTTTCTTTGCATTATGTACAGTTTGGGGCCTAGTTTTTCAATGCCATCCTGTCTGCCACTGCAGTTTCACGCCTAGATGGGTCACGTGTTTGTGCCGCCCACTCGTGTCGCTTAGCATAGTCATCCAGCTACCTCGGTGCAACCTTTTGGACATAAAAACACTATTGTGAGGTATTCAGAATAGACTGGAAATGAGTGGAAATTAAGGTTATTGAGGTTAATAATAGCATAGGAGCAGAAAAACCTACAAATTCTGTGATTTTAGCTGTTTTTATGCTTTTTTTCAAAAAAATACAGATCCAAAACACAAAACCCAGAACCCAAAACACGGAAGGGTGGTTTTGGCAAAACCAATCCAGATCCAAAACACGAAGAAAGATCCAGATCCAAAACCAAAACACGAAAAGTGGCCGGTGCACACCCCTAATTTGTACATTGTCGAACCCTAAGTGACCCAATCTTCTATGCCATAGTTTCATGGATTGATTGGAGTCAGAAGCTGTCATCGCATAACACACTTCAGCAGGGTTGGAAAAAACAGTTTTCACAACTCCTTTGTGTTTTTTGGTTTAAACCTTTTTTTTTAAAACCATTTTTTTTCACTAATGTTTTAATAGAAAAAATAGAATCCTGCTTATTAATAATGTAATAATGTTATAGAAACATTGATTACCCATGTTTTAATGCTTTCTAACATTAACAATCCAAAATTATTAGGATTTTTTACCTCATCAAAAGAGAGCCAGACTAAGGGGTATATTTACTAAATAGCGGGTCTTTAGAAGTGGAGTTGTTGCACATAGCAATCAATCAGATTCTACTTAACATTTATCTAGCACCTTCTAGAAGATAATCTTGAATCTGATTGGTTGCTATGGGCAACAACTCCACTTCTAAAAATCCACACATTAGTATATATATCTCTAAGTCTCTCTTCCTTCCACTCATCTCAGTAGGAATGATGGTTTTGAATTGAAATAAACATAAATGCTATTAACCCATGAGGTGTTTCTCTGTTTATTGCCTTTTTAATGTGTTGGAGTTGTTTACCCTATAAGATTGAGAATGTTAGTTGTGATTTTCTCCTGTCCTATAGGATTATTAGGAGAGGAGTTTGTGCAGTCTTAGTTGATGCTAGGCACATTTAGTACCTTTCTCATCTTGTTCACTCCCTCATCTTCCCTATTTCTCTGTTGCGTGTGTGTATTTACTGCATTGGTTCAGCTCACTCAAATAAAAACCAGATGCAACAAGAATGTGGAATAATACCAGAGGTATTCCCTTATCATAGTTTTTTTTTTAAGAAATCATGATGCCTTACCTGTAGTCACAGCATAATAATAAAAAAACTGGGTGTTTAAAAAAGAAAACAACATTGAGTTTAAACAATATGGTTTAAACCAGCCAACCCTGCTCTTCAGTGTCCAGGATCTACAGTTGTTGGCACTGGGTTGCTGTTGCAATTACTGTCCCTCTTTTATTGTACCCAGCACACTGTCCCTCTGCAAATTGGACATTGTATGCCTTCTTTTCCAGTACACTGACCCAAATAGCATATCTTCTATGTCTGTGAAAAATGTTTTACCCTTGATCACACAGTAATTGTGCCAACTGTCGTGGCATGTAGGACTTTGTATCTTATCTCTCTGATGTTTATAGGATCACATGACTTAAGTGACTTGAACCAACTTTTATTACATCTGAAATGCCTTGTGACTCCTGAATACATGTACCAGCAGTCTTTGGGGTTCTTGCCTGCTACACTTAATGCTGATTCATTTATTTTATTATGCTTCCATGATGAAGTACGACTTGGGGCATATTCAATTAGACGCTAAAAGTCCTGTACTTTTCACATGCCGGACTTTCCCCTGACATCGCTGGTTTTCCATGCGAAAAGTATTGCGCGTGTCCCTGCTTATCCCTGTATTCAATTACAAATCAGCGAAATGGCACCCGGCGAAATGCTAACAGGTTAAAAGTGCTGTCAGATTAGGGAAATTACCCTGACACCCCCCAAAAGATGCACTAACATTGGGGATCATGGTAGATGCCCCTGAATAGCCATGCTGAAGCTATTTGGGGTACTTAAATGCTCTCATTAGCTGCTAAATAGCATCTTTGCACAAGTGGTGAAGAATAGCATTTAGCATGTTTTTTTGGTGAAAATAACTAGTCCCAGCAAATTTGGGGTACATGAAAATGGGTGCAAGCATGGTTAAAAATCGCACAAGTGAGGTTTTCAAAAATGTGAAAAACGCACCATCAGCAAGCACCTGCAATCAAAAAAAAACCTACCCCATACTTGCAGACCCCCCCCCCCAAAGTCTATTTCGCTAGTTTTTAAGTATGTACCCCAACCTTGTACCTTTTTCAAAGTCAATCTTTGGGTGTTCTGTTCATTTTTTTAAGATTTACCTTTGTGTGCAGGGTGGTTTTCCCCACCATTGCACATCAAAACAGCAATTCTGCACTTTTTTCAATAGCTATTCATAGGCGAAACTTTTCCGCCGGGTACATTGCATTGTATTTCCGCACCGGCAAAAAATCACCAAAATTGAATACGGGGATAAGTTTCCGCTGGCGAAATGACATCACCAGCGAAACCTTTTCACGGAATACGGCCCTTGATTCACTAACTCTTCATTCTGAGGCCTTATGTCCCACTTTGTGACACTTGAAGCTCTTGTACCTTAGCTTTGTGGGTTTTATACCCTTTGACAGCAGAATAAAATTCCCAGCATTGGTCTCTACAGGTACAGTATGTGCTTTTGAAACTGCACCAGCTTGGCCCGTACAACCTCTGTTGCTAGCTTCATAGTGCAATACTCCAAAACCACTACTTGTAAATTAAACTCCGGTGTAAGAATTTGCAGTATCACAATTGCAACCTCCTCATCTATTTGGAAGCCTATGGATGACAATTGCTGAGAAATATCCTTTTTTTTCATGTTGCTGCAGACTTTTTAGTTAATTTTCACACATTTGAGTCTGGGATCTTAACCTATTGGTAGATCCTATGATGTTAATAAATGTGAGCGGTCCTTCACTATGTGGGACGGTGGAGAGAAGACATACAGCGAGTTGTGCATGCGCAGTTTTGCACTTGGTCAGGGTCAGAGGTCGCACCTCCGCCTGTCCAGGGTCCTAGTGCATGGATGGAAGAGGACACATTGAACAAGTAATGGGTTAAGAACTTACAGCTATTCTGCAGCAATGAAAAAGAGGCTTGCCTGGGTCATGATGCACTGTCAGTGAACTAATGAAGGTTGGAAGAAGGTCTTATGGACCGATTAATCAAAATGTTAAATCTTTGGTTTATTATGCTATCGAGTAGGTGAAATGATGGTTCTTCAGTGTGTGGGGCTTATTTACTAAGCAACGGCTTTTAATGCTGCCTAACATTTAAAAAGCAATGCTTTCAATAGCAACACACTCCAACTGTCATACATGGAGGAGGAATCGTGATGGTCTGAGGCTCCTTTGCTGGATCCTGAGTTAGCGACTTGCACAGACTAGCAGCCTGAATCAAAAGAGCTACCACCACATTTTGAAGCACCATGTAATACTCTCTGGTTTACATCTACTTGGTCAAACATTCATTCTACAGCAAATGACCCAAAACATACCTCCATGCTTTGTCAGAACTACCTTTAAGGAAAAGAAGTAGATGGAAGGCTTCAAATGATGAAATGACCAGCACAGTCTCCAGACTTAAACCCATCAAGTTGGTTAGGATGAACTGGACAGAAGGGTAAAAGAAAGCAACCTACAAGTGCAACACATTTTTGGAAACTTCCGCAACATTGTGGAGAATGTCCAAAACAATATTTGATTTCTATTGTAGAAAGAATGCCACAATAATGTTTGACAATTATATCTGCAATAAATGGCTAAATTCAAAAATGTTGATTACATTTTATTAAACAAAATGATTCTATGATTTATTTGTTCTATGATTTATTTTTTTTATCGCCAATTGTTTATTTGTAATATGCTTTAATTCTAGTGTAAATTTGGAACTTTAAGGTGTGCAAATTCCAACACTTGAAAAATGGGGTGTTCTAAAACTTTTGAGAGGTAGTGTATAAGAACATGGACAAGAAAGTGTTTAAATTGCAAATTTTAAGATTTCAGATCAATTGTCAACCTTGTTTTGACAATTTTCTAGTGGCTTATAATTAAGTGGTAGTACTGTTGGGCAAATGTGATGTGCTTCCAGTATTCTCTGTCCATAAATTGCCTCTTCATTCACTACAACAAAAAAAACCTGCATCCTTCTTGTTTAGTATCTGAATTTTGTTTTTACATTTATTACCACCGACATCAGGTTGTTGCTAACAACTGATACATTTTCCTTGCAGTTTGTGGGTGCAATTCTTGGCAATGCTAAAGCATGCACTCGCTTTCAGATGTAGCAAAAAGTGTTCATTTTCCATATATAGCGTTTCAAACACTAATACTACACATCAGTTAATATCACAATACATTGCCTGCATATTCCGATACCTAGGGTCTGATTCAGAGATGGAAGCAAATGCCATCGCAGCTGTGATCCCGTACACTGCAGACTTGCGAAAACATGCTAATGACTTAGGTGACATCTTATGCACAGAGACGGCCACATTCGGCGTATTACCTTCGCCCTTATGTACACAAGTGTAAATACCGGAAACATTTGTCGCACATTGAACTTCAGAGCAAGCCTATGCTGTGTCAGACAGAGCGCCTCTCGGGGCCTCTCAAGGTGTGAACAAATTCACAGAGGTTCACTAGAACACGCCCAGAAAACGGTCCCGACACGCCTGTATTTTTCTAACCACCCCCCGTTACCTCCCCCAATTGCTGAGTACTTGTCACTCACTCTCTGTGGCTGCAGTTGCTAAATTCATCGCCGCAAATGTGCACATGCGCAGCAGCCAAACATTGCTCCACTGTGTACAACATCGGCATTGCATTAATCACTGTATCAGGCTCCTAGACAGGTAATGGCGCTGAGGAAAGGACAAGTAAAGACAAAAGTGTGTTGACAAATACAGCGTTAGAGAACTAAAATAAGTAATTACTTGTGTATTTCCACACCTCAAGCAGGGGGGTATCTATAATGGGTGCAGGGTGTGCGGGGCCCACACCGCACACCCTGCATCAATTATAGTCTTTATACTAATCTGTCTGTTGTCTCCAAAGTGCTGCTCAGCAAAAACCACTGGGAAAATGGATGCGACCATCTTCCCTGTGACTCGCACATGCGCAATACTGCTGTCCCCAGGAAAACAGCGCGGGTGCAATTTTCCCGGAGACCCACGCATGCACGGTAGATTCTGGCACTTAGCCAGAATCTACTGCACCCGTGGCCGCCATGGCACCACCGGAGAGAGGACAGGGCCCGCACTGAGGGCCTGATTCAGAAATGTACGCTAACCCGATGGTTAGCGCATATCTCAGATGGTGGGAGGACTGTGCATGCACAGGAGGTGTACTACGCATGTACAGCCCTCCGTCTCCTCACAGCCGCAGCCTGCGGCATTTAGGAGGTGGAGCAGAGGCATTCCAGGGCAGCGTTCTCGGAAACGTGGGGGAGTCGCACCCGTTTTCTGGGAAGGACGAGGCCAGGGTCTGCATGGGTGCATGCAGACTTCCTGGCCTCGCAAGCTGCCTGGCCGAAAGAACAACAATCGCGACCGATGGTTGCGATTATTCCGATGGTGATCCCAGGCTGCGACCTCAGTCGCAGTGCTGCGATCATACAGATGCAGTGTCTTATACCTCCTTCTGCATTTGCACTTTAAATGGACGGAATTGCACAGGCCCTGAGTCTGCACATGGGCCCCCTCCTCTCTTAAAATGCCCCTGACCTAGAGAGGTAATGGTGCTAAATACAATTAGTGAAGGCAATTGTGTTTTGTGACGGTCAGTGTTTTTGAATAATGATGTAAAATGCATAAAGAAACAAAGTTAAAAGATAAAACAAGTAAGCAATGCAGCAGTAGTGTTTAAACATCGATGCAGCAAATTCAAGGTCCACGCAAGTGTAATATAGGCTGGTCTATCAATTGTCAGTCACAGAGAGTATTTATGCACTAGTCCAATGCAGAATGAATAATGATCCTTACATTTCTTTCAAAAGGCTATAGATGTGTGCCATGTGTTAGTTATTGCTGATTGGCTGCATGTCAAAATGGTGTTGAAAACTGCTTTGTTATACAGAAACTGTCAATTAACTGTAATACTGGGGTTTGCGCAGAATGTCACTAGGAACAGATAATCTGATTATCTACCATACAAGCACAGTCACCAAGCACTCCAAACAATATATAAGACAGTTATAACTGCATTGACTATTTAATAGAAGCCATTTTAAGCTTATTTTGTGTGGGATTTCACTCTTGCGAATAAAAATGTGAGACAGGAGTACAATTAAAATAGGTGTAAAGTTCCCGGCTGTTGCTCAGACTTGAATAACATGGAGTTGTAAAATAAACCTTTCCCATTAGCTAAGCCTGTCTTTTTCTGCCCATGGATAATAGGAATCCTGCATACTGTACATAGTAAATCACAATAACAGCAACAGTTAAAAACAAGCAATTATTTTCATCAGCAGGAAAAGAAATAAAACTAGATGATTTTGCTTATTTTATTAGATAAGAAGCGACTACTTTGGGTCTGATGCTGAGTTGGATACATATTGGGCATAATTTATGCTTGAAAGAAAAAGAAACACATGGAAAATAAGCATATTTCCATCCATAGTGAATGCTGAGGTATATGTAATACAAAACGCATGCTGGTCTGCACCAGTAGCACTTGTGTCCGATTTATGTCAGACATATGTCGTATACACTTACACACATGTTTTCAATAATTTGTTTTAATTGCAAAATACGCATTTGCTTTTAGGTTTCAAAAAAACATAAAAGCTTCTCTATTTCCTAGAGTACAATTTTCAACTTTATAAACTGATAAAAAATTGCAAAAATACACACAATGTACTCGCAGAACAGACATGCCACCTATCAACTTCAGAAATAAATGGAAAATGAGTCATCAGCAGCATTAAGGTAGTGCTGGTGGCGGACATTATCATCAGTGTACATTTGCACCAGTCCTCAGGTACTCGCAATTGACATATACTGTATTCATTTCTGTGCCGGTTTACAGCTGTTCTCACTTAAACAAACAAGACCTCACTATACTTGTTTCACATTAAAATGCTCCTATCCACTCTTTTACAGCTTCTCTAGTAGCAAATGGTTGTGTCAGATTCAAGCAAATCTGCATTCGTGCACATGCGTGTGAATGGTTTTCTGGATATGTGCAGAGCTAATTTATAGCATGCAAAAGCTCCAGTTGTACTTTGATTATAGCCATTAATAGAACAGATTCATTATGATTTCATGTACCAGGCATATAAACAAATCCAGGAAAACAAAAAGAAACAAAATACAAAAGCAAATATAACTAATGGAATATCTAGCAAGTACAAACACTATGAGAAAAAAAATAATAAACCATTAATTTTATGAAGAATACAAATTGAAAGGTAAACTATCCAATGGAGAGAGGCATGAAACTAACCTTCAGAACAGTTTTCTCCATGGTACCCAGTGTCCCGACAGTCACATCGTACATCTCCTTCCACGTCATCTCTACATCTTCCTCCATTGAGACAGGGGTTTGCTCCTCGGCACAATTGTGGCCTCACCTGTTCTACCCCCCTCTCTTCCTCCTCTTCTGTTCCTCCCACCCCTTGACTTGCCAGAAGCTGTGCTGGTCTACCCCCCAACCTTAGTCCCTCCAATTCACCCAGAAAAGGTGGCTCATATTTGGCGCCACCAAGAGTTAGGGCTGACAAACGTAGATCAGATGGGAGACCACCAACAAAAAGGTCACTGCGAAGTATCATTTCTCTGCGCTTTGAGCGTACTTCAGCTGCTCCTCTTTCTCCATCTAGAGCAAGCCAACCTTCACGACCATTGCCTCCAATTACTATGCCATGCCAAAGCCCATCTGACACCATCCGAGGTAAGCGTACAACAGCAAGCTCTGAACAAGAGATGGAGAACCTCAATCGAGGGCGTCCTCCATCCAAAGCTAACTCAAGAAAGTCACAGTCCCCTTCATCATCTTGATAAAGGAGGAGACCACGGCTGGCATTTGTCCGAAGCCGGAAAGTGAGGTCCTCTCCCCACCCTCCATTACCACTTGCTAAAGTAGGGCGAGAATAACGGACCCATTGACCAGGTGCCCCATAAAACTGGAGGGAAAAGGTACGGAGGGGAAGGGAGAGTAGAGAAGACAGGTAAAGGATGGACCACATGGAGAGTGGAGGTGGGGAATAAAAAGAGAGAATGTAGAAGAGAAAGGAATTGGGGTAGGGGATGAGTTCAAGGACTATTGAAAAAATAAAGCCATAGTAATTGCGAGAAAGACAAGAAACAATTGCAGTTTAGAGAAATAGATGGAAGGTTATATTTAGAAATAGTGGTAGAATTACAAAAAAAACAGATGTGAATGTATAAGAAAGGGAAAGTTAGAAAACTATTAAAGAGAAAAAATAAAAAAAGGAAGGAATTAGAAAGAAATGTAGATAGGGAAAGAAGGAAACAAGGAAGGGAAAGTTTTTAAGGGAAGGATGGAAGGGGAAAGGAAAAAAGCGGGCAATTATGTTTACATTCCTGTCTTCACAGTTGCCCTAAGGAAGAGACAGGAAGACTCTGATAGTAAAAACACCCCCTTCCAATTTTACATGAGACCTAAAGTTTTTCTAATTCTTTATTTCAAAAACCTAGCTAAGAAGTCCTCCCGTTCCCTTTCTTCTTGATTGTCCCTAGAAAGAAGTGTCTCACGGAGATATCAGCACCGTCAAGAGGATGTCTCAGGCACAGTGGGGTTCTTGACTTCTGTAAAAAAGAGAGCAAAATATGGTTAGATTGTAGGCAATACACTACTCAAAACAATCTGTTTTATGCATTATGGTACATATGTTTGTGGTTGTGCTTTAGCAATGCATTCTGATCTGTGGCACGCATATCTAACTGCAAATACAATTAAGGCTATACACTTACTAATTTTGCAACAGTTTTGAATGTCCAAAACACTGTGTAACCTACAGGAAAAAAAATGCCCACCAAAATTCTAAAAGTTTTGTATTTGTAGCTTGTTTTTCATGTATTAAAAGTATATAATGACAATAAATGCATGCCATCACCTCATAATGTTTATTTAATTCTGTATTTTCAATTTGCACAGCATTATGGGTGATGTAGTCTTGATCTGTTGCTGAAATGCAATACCTCTTTTCCTGCTCTGATTCACTCCCCTGGGAATAACCCCTCCCAAGACTCGAAAAAAAAATTAATTCCCATCCATCCTTCTCGTCCCCCTCCGTGATCTCTCTTTAAGTAACTGACAGAAAAGTAATTTGTATACAGACTCCAATCTGCATCTCTTTAAATGCGAAAGCGCTAATTATTTAAAAAAAAAAAAAAGCTAGCATGCTGAATTTTATAGGAGAAGGAAGGAGGGGGTGGAAGAAGAGAAGGGAGAGAGCTGTAAAGATGCTAAAGAAGGATAGTGGGTAAGTGCAAGCATGGTAGAAGATAAAAGCACAGGAATGGTATCAGCAAACTGATTACTCTAATTGATCCTTGAGGTTTTTCTGAATTACACAAAACAATAAAAATGTGCTTATCATTTATTGAATAAACATTTCTAAAAATATAAGGAAATCGTTACAAACTTTATCAGGTGTAAAAATTCACTGAGTTAAATATTAAATTCCACAGATTTCTTTCTTTTAACATTTTCGTCCTAAAAACATAATTATTTTGTGTCCAGTATTAATATACACTATATAAAATGGATCATTCAAAACACACTATTTTTCTTTCTCAAATTATTTAATTATACCACTAAAAACTAATTTCTCTAAAATAAAATCAGGACTTAAATTATCCTACTATTTTTAATTGCAGCTGAGAACAACGGTTCTTGACTGAACTTCACGCTGTTTAATTTTTGTTCCATGTCACTTATAAAATAGAATACAAAACACTGCAGTGGAACATACATATAATAAAAGGAAAACAACAGACTTATCGGTAAAAGAACCATAGAACAGAAAGCTGAAAATATTATTCTAGTGCTATATAAATTCAAAATATTAATTTCACTGAAAGAAAAAAATGTTAATTTCACTCAATGTTGAAAAGGTATTAAAAATATAGAGGATCATTTAGAGTTGGTGTTAACTGCAGCTAACTAATAATGCTGTAAAGACCCCAAAATTATAAAAGGTATACATAAAAGTATTATATAATATTGTATAAAATGCACTTGCAAAACATATACGGTAAATATTCACTGAAACACTGAAATGTGAAAGGTACAAAATATTATTTTTCATACTAGTATTTTGGACCCATCATTTGCCAGGTTGCTAGCTATTGTGCCTGTTGCAGGTTTTTTTTTTTCCTCTGACTACCCCTCCTTCCCATCTCTACCCCTTCCTGTCAGTCTCTCATCTCTGTCTCTCCTTTCCCTCCTTCCACTCTCAGGTGCTAACAGGACGCTTGGAACAGTCCTGCACATTCAAACAGTTCTGGCTGTGGGGAGAGAAGTGGTTGTGTCTGGGAGTCATACAGTCAGTGAGAGCTGTGAGGAGAGGGAGAGGGCAGGGCCTCCCTCCAGCTTTCACTGCTCAGTAGATATATTTAAGACTATTCTTTATATATCTGGTAATCCAACATAGACAGCTTCAATTGTATTATTACTATACAGCCCTTTTGAACATACTTAATGTGATCAAGACATGGCAAAACACCTGCTTGGTAGATCTCTATTGTGTGGGACTATCACTGTTACACCCTACCCTTTTTTCACATTATGCGAAATGGTCTATGTTATATGTATGTAATTATCTATGTCTTTGGGTTCTTTTATATTTATAAAGATAATAATACAAGTTAAATTTAACTTTTAACAAATTTCTGACAAGAGTGTCCAACCAACCAAAGTTCAGTCCCTGTCCCTCTTCTTCTTTGCATATAATACCTTTCCTTTCGCCAAGCAAAGCTATTTTAAATCACTAATATCCACCCATGCTCTCTTTTCCATCAATCCAATTACCTGCACAACCTCACCACACACCACTTACCTTACTGCTCATGACACATACTCTAAAGTCAAAATTAACACCATTGATTATAAAGAAATCTCCTATCATATAATCTACCACCCTACACCAATCTTGCTCCCAAACTACTTGAGTACCTTATGGACAACTGCAAGGCCCACTTTGTACCTGCTCTTTTATAGACCATCTGCAATCAAGTTTTCATGCCTCTACACTCCACCAAGACTTTATTATGCTAAGTGACCGTGACAGGGTGGAAATCTCCCACCTTCTGTGGCACAGGAAAGAACCACACCTTTTATTCAATAAAAAATAAAAACTGTTTGTGTTAGCCAGTCAGGAGGAAAGATAGAAGGGTGTGCGTCTCTGTGTACCATGACTTCACATGTTGTTGTGTTCTTATGAAGCAATGTTGCTATATTTCTGATTTTTGCTGTTTATACTCCTGTGTAAGAAGTTATTGCACTGGCTGTACCATTTTGTTGGAGTAAATGCCTATTTGTTTTGATGCACTTCACATCTACCCACTACAGTGACCAATCAACTACTCATGGCAAAATGAAACAGTCCTCCCTGCTCATTATCCTCGACCTCTCCGCAACTTCCAATACAGTTAGGAAACCCTCTTCTTCCCAATTCCCTTGTCTTTTGCAGTACTATAGTCTCAATGTTCACCTCCTACTTTGTAAAAATGCTGTCAGGGTCACTACAATTGACTCATCCTTATCTCCAGTTGGGGGTTCCTCAAGGCTGTTCTCAGTCCTTTAGTTTTTTTCACTTTACAACTCCTCTCTAAAAAGCCCCTCAGCTTTCACAACCCCATATATCAGTGATTCCCAACCTCGGTCCTCAAGGCACACTAACAGTCCTGGTTTTAGTGATATCTATGCTAAAGCACATATGGTTTAATCAAAATAACTGAGGCACTAATTAAATTGCCTGTGCTCAAGTATGGCTATCCTTAAAACCTGGACTGTTAGTGTGCCTTGAGGACCGTGGTTGGTAACCCCTGCCATATATGCAGACAGCACACCAATCTACCTCTCCTCCCCTGATGTTTCTCTATCTTTTTCATCCCGTGTATCCAACTGCCCTTCTGCCATCTCCATGTGGATGTCTCAGAGCTACCTAAAGCCCAACATGTCTAAAAGGGATTCAGTTTGATTGACAGCCGGCCGGCGGTTCAAATCCTGACAGCGATATCCCGGCAGCAGTGAAAATCCTGATCGTTCCAAGGTAAGTATTTCCTACCCTATTCTACACCCTAACCCTCCATTAAGGGTGCCTAACCCTAATCTCCCCCCCAAGTGCCTAACCCTAATCCCCCTATAAGTGCCTAAACCTAACCCCCCTCCCCTAGCCTAACCCTAAACTCCTGGGGGAGTGCCTAACCCTGGGAACCCCTAACCTAACCCTCCCCTGCTTCGGCTGTCTACACCCGGCTCACCTTCGATCGGTAAGCCGGGTATCGGGCTCCCGGCGTAAGTAAAATGACAGGCATCAGGGTTTTGCCACCTGTCATTTAACCCCTATCCGAGATTAGACAGTCGGGAAGCCGACGGTCGGGATTCCGTCCGTCGGCTTCCCGACTGCTTCCCGTCTAAAAGAGACCTCTTCATCTCATATTCCCCTAGAGTCACTACCCTCCTCTAATCTGCCCCCAGTTGACAACATCACATATTCCTTTGTTCTACAAGTCCACTTGTCACGACCAGGGTCTCGAGGCATGTAGGTTTGCGGTCCTTACCAGTGAGGGCGCTGTCCTTCTGGCGGGGGAGCTGGTTTTTGGAGACTGGCATTGCATGTACGCTGAGGTCTGCCAGCATTGGGCCATCCTGGCAAGGGTAAGTTTAGTGGTGTCTCCGCTCCACGTCACGGCTGTCTGGGTGCCACCATGTTGCCTTTAGCCATGTGACATAGCAGGCCAATCGTCTGTGGGTCATCTGCTCTATCTGTCCTATCAAGTTCCGTTACTGGGTACTTAAGGGCATTTGGAGCACCCAGTGCAACGTGTTCACAGCATCAGCTGTGAGAGAGAGTTCTCTGCGCTCCTGAACCTTAGACTTGTGCTCTGGTGCTTGCCTTAGCTCCTTGTCAGCCTCCGGCTCCCTGCATAGCCTGCACCACTCTGCCTTGCCTCGCACTTCGCTGGGATCAGTCCTGCACCTTCCACCAGACCCACTCCTGCCTGGACCTGTCTCCTCAGTTAACCCATTCCTGTGCAGCCATCATCACATCATTAACGGATTCTCTTTTCAGTCATCATCACAGCATTACCGGATTCTCCTTTCAGCCATCACCACAGCATTTCCGGATATCCCTCTCAGTCACTATTTAGCATACTAGGATATTCAGTTCACTCTTACAGTCTATCTGGATTCACCTCATTCATCTCTGTCACTGATCTGAACATTTGTTTATTCCCACTCACTACAGTTCCCTCCTGCCACATATATTAGTTGTTATTACTGAACTTTAGTTTATCTTATTGCTCATGTATACCAACAATCAATAAACAAACCACCTTGCAGTTTAAGCCTGTTCCGGTGTCTACTCCTGTTACCACTCTGGGTCCACAACAAACACAGTCTCTAACAGTTTGCACTGGCCAAATGGATTTGGCTACTGGACAGGAGTCTAGAACAGATTTAATACATGGCATGGCTTCCCATCTGGAAGGATTGGAGACCATGCAACAGCAAATAGCACAGTATGTACAAGAAATGGCACTCCGTCAGGATACCTTACAAGCTACACTAACTACTTCAAGTATGCCTGCAGTTACTTCTGTCTCCACAGAAAAAAAAGGGGATTTTCCCTCCAGCACACTGCAGCAAAAACAAAAATACTTGAATCCTACATGATAATAGAAATTCAGAGGTATTGGTTTACATACATTTGCAAATATATGAATAAGCGCTGGGCCAAACGTCAAGGCTCCTCTATACCAGCGTCCCTAACATTATGGGGTTCACGTCCGAGATGCAGGGAACCCCAAAAGAATCCAGCCAAGGACCATCCCCAGGGCATCACACGAATAATGGAAAAAAGGGTGAAAGTGAAGTGTAAAGTATAGTTGTGTAAAGATAAATCAATAAGTGTTAATGGTAAGGGGTTAAAATGACATAAATAATAGACAAACAAATAGAAAGGTGATAAAAAAATATCTATGTGAATTAAGTGGTGATGCCCTGAAAAAAAGCCCAGCCAGAGCAACCTTGTAGCTCAGTGTAAACCCCACCCTTTACGAGCACCTGTGCAATGTCATTAAGTTGATGTGAGCGACCACCATACTTTTTGTTTGCACTTCTGTCTCCACTTCTGTGGTATCTGCCTCTGGAGTTCCTCCTCGTTTGTGTTTACCTACACATGGCAAATTTGATAGCAATCCTAAACTGTGTCGTGGATTTCTCAACCAGTGTGATGTACATTTTACCTTACAACCCTCCAATTTCCCTACTCCTAAAACCAAAGTGGCCTATATTGTGTCTTTGTTGTCTGACTCAGCCTTAAATTGTGTTTCTCCGCTCTGGGAGCGATCAGATCCGCTACTGGATAATTACCCAGAATTTTTTACATCATTCAGGAGGATTTTTGATGAGCCCGGAAGAACCACTTCTGCTTCATCCAGTATTATGAATCTGAAACAAGGTATCAGTCATGTCAGTAAGTATGTAAATCAGTTCCAGACGTTGGCATCAGAGCTCAAATGGAATGAAGAAGCCCTAACATCGGCCTTTTGGCACAGACTATCGGATTGTATAAGGGATTCTCCTCCTTAATGACTCCCATCACAGCCCTAACTCGTAAAGGTGCCAACCCTGCTCTATGGCCTCCTGAGGCAGAGACAGCCTTTCAAATTCTCAAGCAAGCCTTTATAACAGCTCCAGTTTTGAGACAACTGGATGTCAACAGGCCTTTTTTACTGGAAGTGGATGCTTCATCTGAGGCAGTAGGAGCTGTCTTGTCCCAGTGCTTTGATGATAACCGGATTCACCCATGTGGTTTCTTCTCATAGAAATTCTCCCCTGCCAAAAGAAATTATGCCATAGGCGAACAGGAGCTATTAGCTGTCAAACTGGCCTTAGAGGAATGGCGGTACCTCCTAGAGGGCGCTAAGTTCCCTTTCATCATTTTTACAGACCACAGGAATCTTCTTTTCCTAAAAAATATTCAATTCGTAAGTCCTTGTCTGGCACGATGGGCAATATTTTTTGCCCGTTTTCATTTTACCACCTCATATCACTCTGGGGCTCTCAATCTGATGGGCCGATGCCTTGTCACTGTCCACTGATAGTGGTCCAGAAACACTGCAGAATACTCCTGTGATGGAGTCAAACGTTTTCGCCACTGTACAACTGCAACCACCTGTTGGAAAGACCTTTGTGGCCCCAGAGTTGAGGAAACAGTTGCTGACATGGGCCCACTCTTCTCGCTTTGCAGGTCATTCAGGAATTCGTAAGACCTTGGAGTTCCTGAAGAGATCCTACTGGTGGCCATCGATGAAAACCGAGGTAACCGAGTTTATCTCGTCTTGTACACAGTATGCCCAGCATAAATCTCCTGAACAGTCTCCAGCCGGTGAATTGATGCCTCTTCCCGTACCATCTCGTCCGTGGACACATCTGTCCATGAATTTTGTGACAGACCTGCCAAATTCGAATGGATGTACCACCATCTGGGTTGTAGTGGATCGTTTCTCAAAGATGGTCCATTACATTCCGCTAGAGAAGCTACCCTCGGTACCTGATTTGGCTCACCTACAGTATTTGTTCACCATATATTTCGTCTTCATGGACTTCCTTCAGAATTGTCTCAGACCGGGGTTTCCAATTTGTGGCAAAATTCTGGTGAGCCCTCTGCTCTGTTCTGCAAGTGAAACTTGACTTTTCCAGGGCCTATCACCCTCAAAGTAATGAGTCCACCGAGAGGGTGAACCAGGACCTCGAAACCTTTATGAGAATCTTTATGTCCTCATCCCAGGACAACTGGTCTGAGTCCCTTCCCTGGGCCGAATTTGCACACAACGCATCATACCACTCTTCTACTAACCAAACTCCTTTCTACATCGTGTATGGTCTTCATCCTAGGGTCCCTGAGTTCTGAAGTTTACCCGCCTTTGATGTACCAGCTGTGGATACCACTGTACAGAACTTTGCTTCAATTTGGGCTCAAGTGCGGGCTACTCTTGTTAAAACCTCCCTGCGGTACAAGGATCAGGCTGATAGGAAGCAAAGAAAAGTTCCTCAGATGTGGGTCGGGGATAAAGTATGGCTTTCTACCTGCAATCTTTGTCTCAGGGTACCATCTATGAAGTTCGCTCCCCGGTTTATTGGACCATACTCCATTACAGAGATAATCAATCCGGTCTCCTATCGTCTTCAGCTCCCGTCTTATCTAAAAATCCCTAATTCATTTCATATATCTCTGCTCAAGCCATTAGTTCTCAATAAATTCTTCTGTGTTCTCCCTGTTCCCCCCAGGATCCAAACTGAAAAGGGGGTGGAATTTGAGGTGTCTCAGATTCTGGATTCTCTTATCCGTCATGGTCACTTGCAATACCTGCTTGATTGGAGATTCTATGGTCCGGAAGAGCATTGTTGGACCAGAGCTGAGGACATCCATGCTCCCAAACTCATCAGCAAATTCCACTTGGCTCATCCCGAAAAGCCTAGAAGGTGTCCTGAGGCCACCCATAAGGAGGAGGGTACTGTCACGACCAGGGTTTTGCGGTGTGGACGTTTGCAGTCCTTACCAGTGATGGCGATGTGGCGCGATCCTTCTGGCAGGACTTGGCGTGTGGAGACTGGCATTGCGTGTACGCAGAGGTCTGCCAGCGTTGGGCTATCCTGTCAAGGGATAGTCTAGTGGTGTCTCCACATCACGGCTGTCTGAGCGCCACCATGTTGCCTTTGGCCATGTGACATAGCAGGCCAATCGTCTGTGGGTCACTTGCTCTCTCTGGCCTATCACGTTCCATTAATGGGTACCTAAGGGTGTTTGGAGTGCCCTGTAGTTGCCATTGCAATGTGTTCACAGCATCAGCTGTGAAAGAGAGTTCTCTGCACTCCTGAACCTTAGACTTGTGCTCCGGTGCTTGCCCTAGCTATTCAGCCTCCGGCTCCCTGCATAGCCTGCACCGCTCTGCTCTTGCCTCGCACTCCACTGGGATCAGCCCTGCACCGTCCACCAGACCCACTCCTGCCTGAACCTGTCTCCTCAGTTAACCCATTCCTGCGCAGCCGTCATCACAGCATTACCGGATTCTCCTTTCAGTCATCATCACAGCATTACCGGATTCTCCTTTCAGCCATCATCTCAGCATTTTCGGATATCCCTCTCAGTCACTATTCAGCATACCAGGATATTCACTTCACTCTTACAGTCTAACTGGATTCACCTCATTCATCTCTGTCACTGATCTGGACATTCGTTTATTCCCACTCACTACAGTTCCCTCCTGCCACATATATTATTTGTTATTATTGGACTTTAGTTTATCTTATTGCTCATGTATACCAACATTCAATAAACAACCCACTTTGCAGTTTAAACCTGTTCCGGTGTCTACTCCTGTTACCACTCCGGGTCCACAACAAACACAGGGCCTGATTCAGAGCCGGACGCTCTGACCAGAGCGCTCACTCTGAATCAGGGCCCTCCTACCTAAAATTGGAGCGGCCTCCCGGCCGCTCGCATAGCTGTGAGTGACCACCCACAGCTTATGCGAGCGGCCAAAAAGATGGTCGCGATGGTCAAGACCATCGCGACCATCAGGCTTGCGACTAGACCCTGCGGTAGGGTCTCGCTGCTGGAAGCCCAGGAGTGCTTTTGGCTCTATCAGAGCCAAAAGCACTCCCACTGACATCACTAGTGATGTCAGTGGGGCCGGATCCAGACGGTAGGCGTTCCCATGGGAACGCCTCCATCTGGGCAGCAATGCCCCCGGCACGCCCACCAAAGGGGGCGTGCTGTCCTCACCATCAACAGCACGCCCCCTTTGGTGCGAGACCCATAGCGACAGCTTGGCTGTCGCTATGCGGGTCTCGCGCATGCGCACGACGGAGCTCCCTCCGTCGTGCGCATGCGCACTAGGGCACCATCGACCCGCTGGCGAGCGCTCAGTGCTCGCGAGCGGGTCTGAATCAGGCCCACAGTCTCTTAAGCTGGGCATCCACTATACAATTTTCTGTCAGATATCTGTCCAATCTGGCTGGTTGGAATGAAAACCTGGTAATGTATGGGAGCAAATGACAGTCGATCATATGGTTTTAAACACTGAAAAAAGGACAAAAAAAATATATTGTTCAAATTTGTTAAATTTGTGTGTTTTTAACCAATTTGTCTGAACAACCATTTTTGGCTATTTTCCAGTGTTTGTGAGCAAATGGATGTCATTCCCTCCCATACATTACCAGGTTTTTGTATAGTGTATAGTGTATTGTATAGTGGATGCCCAGCTTAACACCACTGCTTTGGTCTCATCCTTAAATCCCCCTCAGTTTAATTTCCCAAGGCCAGATTACACCTCCTTCTTCCCAAGGCCAGAATACACCCATTAACACTGGGGAAGTTACTAAAACCCTTATACATGTTCTTATAATCTTCCACCTTGACTACTAAAACCTCCTACTATGTAGCCTTTCCCACAGCCATCTTTTGCTCTAGAAATGCAGGTGCGAGATTGATCTTTCTCACCACTCCAGATACACTGCAGCCCTTTGCACTTTGTCTAGTGGTAAGACAGCTTTTGTATATGCCTCTGCCAAGACCTCCAGTGTTGGGAGGTATGATTTGGTCTTGTTAACTATTATACACATCTCCTTTCAGTGAATACTGTACGTATGGGTTTAGCTGTCTCCCTGTGTTCATCAAACTGTATATTTTAGTAATAATGCACTATGGCTATGCTATACATAACACAGTTGAGGTAAAAAATCATAACGGATTTATGCAGATTGTCAAGGTCACCCAAGGACCACAGTTTACCACCCCTAGACCAGTGGATTAGTTGATTTAACAAAAAGGGGGGAATTTAATTAGAACCAATAATTTTTCGGACAAATAAAATGGGATTGTAATGTTTGAATTGCCTTTGGGCAATTCAATTAGATCCCGTTTTATCTGTTTTCGGGCGAATACACATGGGACCATGATAAGTTCAATGTGCTATGAGCAACTCCACTGCCCACTGTGAAGGTTCACTTTAACAAACAAACAAGAGCCTATTTTATTTTTTTGCAGTAAAACACACAGTAGCGTAGCCTGTTTGTTTGCAGTGTGTGAGTGTGCATGTGTAGAGTGTGTGACAAACTAACCAAATACACTGACAATGATGCCTGCAGTTACCCTTTCCATGCATCTATTCCAGCTACTACTACTACTAGTCTATTATAAAACTCTTTGTCCTCCTAATGGCACCCTGATGGCGTGCTGATGGTGTTTATTTTCAGAGCTAAATCCCATATCTTCTCCCTCCACTCTCCTGTGTGAAATGGCACACAATCACGTTTTTATTTTATTTTTTATTTTAAGAAGACCTGGGATTCTACCTGGAAACTGGGGACCAACCTCCTCCAGGGAGAAGGTATGTATGTAGTGTGAGTGAATGTGTAATAAAGGCATAATCCTTCCGTGAGTGTATTATTTTTTTAATATCTTCTTTACAGTGGGGGTACAAGTGCCAGTGGCCTTCTACAAGTTTCGCAGAGCAGTCTTTCTGGGACCTGTAGTGCCACTCTAAAGAATAATATTATTTCTTTATTTTACACAATTATTCCCGGCACCAACCACCACCAGGTATTGTTGATCCTCGGGAGGGGGGGGTCCCATTTTATATTTTGGGTCCCCACTTTCCAAGGATTGCAAGCCCTGGGCTGACCAGTTTGGGGTTGGTTAATACTTTGGCAGAGGAACCCCATGTTGTGTGTCTTCATGCTATGATATTACCACCCTGGCTGGTTGAGTCCGGTGCTGGTTAAATGAAAATAAGGGGAACCCCATGCTGGTTTTCCCCTGATTTTGGGAAGGACCCAACAACGTTTTTTCTTTTTCTGATTTTTAACTTTCTTTACACTACACGCAAAGACATGCACAGATCGTACTCATCTGTGCAGTGTTCAGCGGAGTCTATTTAGAAGAGGCATATACGACTGAACTCAAAAACGATACAACATGATCAGTATCACCATAGAATTAAAATAGACAAGCAAACGCAATTCTTAGTACTGTAAATCCATGTGTTTGATCTGGAAAAACACACTCAAGTCTGAGTGCTGCCCAGCGTTTTTATTCCTGACCAAACAGGATTCTTAGTAAATATACCCCCCGGGGAGAGTCTTGTTGTGCAAATGAGAACATATAGTGGGATCAGCCTTAAAAAAATCAAGATCTTATACAGAATGGACGGCTGAGATGGGTGAGATTGGGAGACAAATGAATGAGCAAATTGCATAGTTTTGTTAATGCCTTTTTAAGCAGCAAGGAAAATAAGCTTAGCCGTTGTATTCAAAATTGATTTTAGCAATGAAAATCTAGCTAAAAGAAGACCAAAAGGGAAAGGTAACAAATACTGTAGAAGATAACAAATGAAAGTTTTTGTAGTAACTTGTATGAAATATGCCATATTCTGGAACTATTCCGAAACTGTAATTGACAGTATTTTGCTACAGACTGGATGTGGGGAACAAACGATACAGTCAAGGATGACTCTTGGGGATGTATAAAACCATACATGCCGACATTCAGCTCTCTTTCTGGCAGGGAGCTGAATGCCTGCATACAGTGGGGGGCGTGGCCGGTCATGATGCTATTTTGGGGGAGGGGGAGAGGACAGGGGCGTGATCACACGATCGCATCACTGTGGCCTAGCCCCCTCTTCACAATGGCAGAAATAAAGGCATTGTGATGCAAGGGGCAGAGCCACGATGACGCGATTCAGCACGAATCACGGCATAGGGCCCCCCCGCTGCGGGGGATTATAGTAGTACTCCGGGGCCCAGGTGGCAGCCGGGAGGCTTGCTTGTCTTTGCGGGGGGGCGGGAGCAGCACCCGATATTCGGGAGGCTCAGAACCAGATCGGGAGGGTAGGCAAGCCTATATAAAACCTTATAAAGAGGACTAATGGAGGTGTCTCCATAGCAATCAATCAGCTCCTAGCTAACAACTATCTATTAGATTCTATAAAATGATAGCTAGAATCTGATTGGTTGCTGTGGGTAACAGTTCCGCTAGTGCCTGTACTCTCCACCATGCTCAACGCTGGAGCTGTGTAACTGATTAGAGTCTGACCTGTAATGTGTGCGCACTCCAATCAGAAACTTATTATTGCGGAAGGTTGAGTTCATTATGCCCCTGTCTCATGGGGCCAGGTGAAATCAAGGGCAGACACAGGCAGTTTATTAATCTGGGAAAATTATATGATGTACCAGGGAAATACATGATTTGAGCATGTGACTAGAGTATTCTGGGCTCAGGAACCCTCTTTTAGGCCATGCCTTATACAATACCCCCAGAGGAGACAATATAGCTTTAAAAGTTTAGGAGATGCGAAATTCCAGCTGCTTCTTACTTTTAGTATTGCAAAATATCTTTAGACGTTTCATGAAGGCAACAGTGTGATGTCATGCTAAGTGTTCACTATACAGCTTTTGCTTAATGGAAAAATGTAAAGGCTTTTGTCAAATTATGAATGGACACAACATGAGTTTCTGAAATTTGGGGAACAACAGCTTGCTAAATAAATGTAGTTCAATAAATAAGGTAACAAGGCCTCTCATTGTGTAAATTTATAAAACTCATACATATACATATTCCCCTCCCCTTTAGAATGTAGGCTCTAACGAACGGGGCCCACTTCCCTCATGTACTTCTCCTTTCCTCACTCATATGATCATCTACTCCAAACGCCCCACAAGGGCACCTAATACTTGGTAGCTGACGCCCTGCTGCTTATTTTTGTGTGTTATGACTGCTATTGCAGCAATGTTTATAAACTATATCCTTGTCCTGCATTGTTTTGTATTGTAAGTCGCTGTTTTTGTGTTTGCTCATTTGTTTATGTACTTTGTGAGGCGCTGCGGAACCCTTGTGGCGTCATATAAATAAAGGATAATAATAATAATACATATAATCAATAGTATGGCCTTGGTACAGATTATTTTTCCTTGTAGTCCCCATACTTGTCTAAGCATTTGTTCCAACAGTACACCAAGGCATCTATCCCAGCAGAGAAGAAATCAGTGTAAAGCGCCTGAAGCCAGGACATGACAGCTTGCTGAACTTCAACTGTCGGTTGCGAATCGTCTTCCACCCAGGTGCTTCTTCAATGGTTCAAAGAGATGGAACTCACTCGGTGCCAGGTAAGGGCTGTAGGGAGGATAGTCCAGTACCCCCTAATGGCAACAACATAACAACTCACACGTACAGTTGGCTGAGTGTGGGCTGGAGTTATCGTGAAGCAATATGACGCATGTTCACAGCAACCCAGGTCATTTTCCAAGAATTGCCTTCTGCAACAATATGTCACAATAGTGGACAGCATTCACAGTATCTCCCTTGGTGAGGAAGTCAATAAGAATCATGCCCTTGTGGTCCCAAAACACGTTTGCCGTGACCTTCTTTGCTGATGATGTGGTTTTGAATTTCTTTCGACATGGAGATGATGTATGTTTCCATGTCATGGATGCTTGCTTCATTTCCGATGTCACATGATGCATCCACGTTTTAATGCATGTAATAATATGCTGCAAGACCTGCACTTCCTCCTCATGGTACCGAGTCAAGTGCACGAGAAACAATCCCATCCTATTAGTTTTGTGAAATTCTGTGAGTTGCTTCAGTATCCAGCGTGAACACTTTTTCCTGTACCCCAGTTGCTCTTGAACAATGTTGCGCACAGTACCAGAATGTCAAATGCATCTGTCCTCCTGAATCAGACCTTCAATGCGGCACAAATTGTTATCTGTGGTGGACGTGCTTGGCCAGCAGGACGCTGCTCATCTTGAACATCTCTCCTACCGTTATCAAAGGCAGTGCACCAAACTGAAACCTGTTTCCGTGACATGACGTTATCACCGTACACCTCGACAAGTTGGCGCTGAATTACAGTTGCTTATGTGTCCTTTAGATGCAGAAATCTGATCACACTACGCACCTCAATGTTTGACCATGTTTCAGCCAGCACCGCCATCTTACAACTGAAGTTGGGACAGTATGACTGATATGAGGCGCAGTCTAATGGCTGTGAGGGGAAGCAGTGGTCTACCTGCTCTGGCCTGGCAGGAAATTAGAATGAAATAGAAAACATTACATACATGAGAGGTCTTGTTACCTTACTTATTGAACCATACTTGTATATAGACACATTTTTTTGAGTACACTATTAAATACTTTAATAAATACAGCCACTATTTATATTGTTTTATAAAACCATTTTAGAATACATTTGCAAATATTAAATACATATAAGGATCACTTACTAGGTACACACTTCCTATTAATCATTGAAATTGTATCTAGAGTGCACTATGTAATTTTACATTCCTGACATATAAATAACTATTTTTTTATCGGACTGTCTAAATTCTTAAATAAGTAGCTCCTCTTACAAGACAGCATCACAGTACTGAATACGCTCTTACAAAATCAGTGATACAGTAGATCATATAATAGAAAAACATAAGGAAAGAATAAAAGGCTGGAGTTAGGAAAATAACCATAAATCAAAAGATTTAAAGTGCTTGAAAGTGTGAAAAGTGAATACAAATTAATTGTCAAATCTGTACAAAATATGTATTGTCTAATTTCATTTTGAACCTTTAAAATATAAATTGAACAGCCTTTAATTGTGAGCCTTATGCAAATTAGACACTGGTTTATTTATAGTCTACATCTCCTCATTGGTGGATGGTTTTAATTAGCTTTCACGGGCTAATTATCCAATCAAATTAAAACAGCACCTGTTCTGATTCTTGATTACAGATCTGAATAGTAGAGGGGATCCCCAGCTATCCCAAAGTGTGAAAGGGAAAAGGTCCAGGACTACAGAGTCCAGAATTCTTTGCAAAATCAGATGCCTGGAAAATGGAGATGCAGTGCAGTGCAGATGCAGATCATGAGAAGGCTCAGAAGAAATGATATTACATAACTGAGATCAGGACCATAGATTACACTTTAGTAGTTATTATTTACAAACTGCACAGCTACTTGCAGATCAGTAGTACAGTACATATGTATTTGTTACATATAAAAATATAAAGAGATCAAGTTACAATAATACCCCTTTCACACCACAAGCAATAACCCAGGCTATTGCACATGAGCCTGCAGTAACCCAGGTTACTGGCATTTCAACCCTGGTCACAAGAAGGGTTGAATGCGTGTTCAAACCGGCTCACAGTGCAGTGTGAACGGGTAACCAAGGTCGATGTAACCCGGGGCCCTTTCACTACATAGGAAGAGCCGGCGCTTGAAGATGAGATCATCTCCAAGCGCCGGCTCACCATGTGATACCGATGACGTCATCGGCCTGACATTAGTGCCGGGTCGGGTCACCGGTTTCAAAGGGTTCTCATCATTATTGCACCCGTGATGGGCGTGTGAACAAAATCTTTGGGGATGATTTACATAGCAGTGCTGATGTGCATTGTGTCTGACCATGGCTTGCCTATGCTGACCGCATGCACATCCCACTAAAAATAAAGCAGCCATACAAACCGCAGTCAAACTACACGGCATCCACAGTGCACTTGATGGGCAATATGTGAATGAGCCCATGGCAGTGTCATTTCCACTTTATACACATTAAACACATTTTTACATAAAACATTCAAATATCCTCACTGTTGGGTCTATGTATTAATATTTCTGTAAAAGCCCTGAAAAGTGTACTGCCACAATTTGGAGTGTCTTTCCTGGGCAACTTATCATGCCTCAGATCCTGGGACACAGGCTTGGAAAAGAGCCCATTCTAGTGAAGCCTAAAGAGCTTGTACCCGGCAGAAGCATCGGGCTGCACATGTGCAAGCGTTATTTGATGCAGCAGAATCCGTCGCATTCCTTTCCGAAACGTTTAACACTCTATGTGCATTTACAGCTACTGCATGTGAGTATCATATTATGTGGTTACCTAGTCACTGCTACCACAATAATAAGATTCCTTTCCAAATAAGTGATCTTCACAATCTTAGGTTAACTAATGAGTTAGATAAATGAAATATTGTTTTTGCAGATCAGATCAATCCATAATCCTGCACTTTGTTGAGAATACCCACCAGATTTCAGAGAATATCTTGCAAATATTCTTTAATAAATATGCCCCTATATCTGTTATGGTACAATTATATTAATATTCAAGACTTACAATGCTAAAAAATACATTTCAAAAACTGTTTACTTCCTTTATTTTGTTTCCAAGTTCCAATTTTTCCACCTTTGTTTCTGTCTTTTCTGAATGACGTATGGCTTAGCATGCCAGGAAAGCATCAGTTGCGGATTGACCACATAATTGCTCTGGATGACTGAAAACACCATTTTATGGGGGTACCCGCAATATGTAAGAAGGAGGGACTGCAGCGTATATTGGCGATAGCTACCATGACCTCTCCATTTATGGCAGTAACAGCAACCCCCATAGCTTTCTATGGGGGCTGCTTAATTGTCAGATTTACCAAGCTCTAGAATGAATGAATTGTCCTGCTGGCAAGCGTTATCTTCAGATGACATTAGCACATAGTGACCTATGGGCTAGACCAGTGGTTCCCAAACATTTTTGAATCATGGCACCCTAGAGTATCAGCATTAATGAAAAAAAAAAATTAAGTAAATTGTGCTGACCTGTAATCCTTAGGGTCAGTTATGTAGTGGTGGACAGGTTTGCGCTTCTGTTTTAGCCACATATTTACATTACATTGACCATAAATTATTTGATTTGATACTGGACCACCAAGCTGAGGCACCCCTGCAAGTGTCCCGAGGCACCCCAGGGTGCCACGGCACACAGTTTGGGAACCACTGGGCTAGACTTTAATAATTCCGCCGGCCCCCTCTGATGCATATACAGATCAACAGCCACGCATGTGCAGTAGCCATAACATTCGTCAGGGCTTTTTCAGAAGCTCTGTACCAGCACTTCAATAATAATAATAAAAGCAAAAATTGGGTTTTTTTACCTCTTGTTTTTACCGACAGCTAATGCCACCTGCATTCCCACATTCCTGCATTTGCCCGAGCTCTTTTTCTCTGCATCTACACAGCGAATTCACGCAAGACACACCAATGCAAGTTGGAGTACATTCATCTCTGATTCAGTTTTACAGAGTCAACAGATGCTGTGCTGGGACTTTCTAAACTTATAGCATGGATGGACTTAAGCATTTTGCTGACTGAAAGCATTAAGAGCCACAGGAACCAATAAAACCCATTTATGACACATTATAAAAGACATCAGAACATCGCAGAGCTGCTTTTTTAGGGTTTATTTAAAATTCATTGTTCTGTACATTTTATTGTTAAAAGCTTAACAAAAAATTACTTATTAAACAGCTGAAAATAAAATGTCACTACAAAATGGTATTCTAATGAATGTGTTTTACATTTAGCCGTCCAGGCAATGAATGTGTGAAATCAGATAATGAGAGAGGTTTTCTTTAGTACAGATAAATGGATTAAGCTTGCTGGTGATTCTTTCTCTAAAGCTGGGTACACATTAGGTCGACAGTTTGGCCAACCCGCCGACCTATTTGACTATTGGTAAGTGCATACACATTTACCCATCGTCTAACCGATGTTTTGGGCTTGACGGCATTTAAATTGCCCGTCCAGTTGAGCTGTCAAACACTGCGGGGCCCCTGCAGCATGTGTACGGGTGATCGGCATGTCGCTCGTACACACCAGCAGATGACCAATATATCTTTCAGATATATCAGCCATCTCCTGTGCTGCACAGCAGATCGGATATGTCTGTGAACAACGTCGTTCACAGACATATCGTTGTACACACCTGGGATGCACTATAGATATATCGCCCATTCAATGGAATGGGCAATATATCTATCAGTGTGTACCCAGCTTTATTAATACATTATTAATACACAGTACTACTCCAAAGATCATGAGATCATATTGATAATAGAATGGGCACTGACCAATTAATCTATAAGGCACATAATGTGTCACTCCATGTTAATGAACTTGCCTCTGTTTTTGACAGGTGAATGGAGGACAGACGGAAGTTTATAAACCAATCAATGGTCACTGATGGAGGGACACTTGCACAGCACATCGACATCTTACTAAAGCTGATGGAGGAGGGGTAAGGAAACGAGGATATGTTCTATTCTCCTGTCCATTCTCCATGTGTACCAACCAACAACACTTAGACAAGCAAAATCGGGAGATAATAAGCCCCACCCCTGATAGACCGAAACTCTGTAAATGCCACCAAACCTCAACCGAAAAAACTATTTTGAGTGAAACCATGTCCATTTTGAAGAGCGAAAATCAAGACTGTCCCACCAAAATCATGACAGTTGGGAGGTATGCTATAACCTAACTTGCTAATTTGGCTTATGTAATTAATGTAACAAGATGGATTACGCAAAAAAACATTTTTAATTAATTGTCGCATGATAAATGCGATAAATTAGGCAAGAAATTATGATTTTTTTTTTCAGAAAATGATTATGATAAATATTTATTTAGTGAAGATTGCAATTGAAAAACAATAGAAATGCAAAAAGAGATCTGTTTGCTGGGTGTGTCTTGGGTATGTAGACTTAGTTATTTGCAATTATGAGCAATGAATAAGCAAAGTGGATGGCATACTCAGACATATCGTTTGCACCTAGTATGGGGCAGGTGTAAATGCCAATGTTAGTGATGACGGCAGGAATGGGGTGCGATTGCATAGATGTGTAAGACTATGAATACGGGTGGATAGTTGCATTAGCATTCTGTTCTCATTCCATTTGCACCGGGTGTATAGAATTGATCCAGATTTTAATATTGTATGTAATAAAAATGAGTGACAGCTATGCTTTTGTTGTTGGATTTCAGAGAATCTCTGCATAGAAATCAATAATCTCTATTTGAGCTTCAATCTCTGATCTATTCAGCAGCCAAAAAACAATGGGAGAGAGATGGATTTAAATAACAGTTGTGTGCACAAACTCTATTACCAATTCATCTGGAGTCAGGCAGCATTGAAGTCAGATTGCAATCAAAAATTTGTGGCATCTTCTAAAAGGAATATCCCCTTTATTCCAAGATGTCTCCTTGCACACCTTGCACCCAACAAAGCTCCTCACAGAGGAACTGATCGATAGACACCAGAGATCCATGTAGAATTTCTCCCTGAGCTTATGGAACATATTTCATCTGCATGCCCTGGTCATTCTGTGATGTCCTCCATATTCCCAAGATACTCTTTTCAGTTGGTTAGACTTGCACATTCATTTAAAACTACTAGTTCCCCCCAGTGAGAGGAAACTCCCTATGTACTTCAGACGATTCTGCTCAGATGAATATTTAAAAAGATTAAAGTTTATTGCACTCCTCACTGTTGCCAACCTCTATGCACTTTCTAAGCACATTTGCTGATTACAGTTTTTGTTAAACCCACAGAGTCCAGATTGATTTCAAATACCTGGAGCTGGTTGCTTTATACGGTGTTAAACTGGGGGTATGGTGGAGGGATTAAGTTGCTGAGTCTACTACCATTTACAATTATTTCACTGAAAATCATTTAGCAGGAAATGGGCAATTTCTTCCCATGCTTCCCAGTAGTGGATTGTTATTTCTTACCTACTTGTTTCCTATAATGATTGCTGTTTGGAATAACTATTTCCTACTCTGACCCGTACCCTCTCTGTCTTCTTTTACCATTAGCTCCAGGGATACACTAGAAGATCACAGAGATACAGTATAGTAACACAATATTGTATCACAAAGAGCTCTCTATACATAGACCATGTACAAAGACTCAATTATTCATTGTCAAAGGGCTTAATGAGGAAGAGGAAACAATAAACATAAGACAAAAATGCACTAAATACACTAGTAAAAGCAAGTATTATGACACATGTGGGCTGTGGATAAGTGTTGTTAGTGTTCAGAATTGCTGCCACTGTTTTGGAAGCTAATATTACCAACATCCTCAAGGAAAACAATATATATACAAACCCCACACAGTTAGGGAATTGAACCCAAGACCTCAGGGCTGTGAGGCAGTAATGCTACCCATTACATCATCCTGCTGAACCATCAACTGTAGAGGGTGTGACTGATACACCGATCATCAGACCTGGGACCAGGCAGCCGTGCAACTAACACAGGTACCAATTAGCACCCAGAGTAGCTACTATCACTCCCTCCTTCTCACAATAAGGGGTAAATTTACTAAGATTCGTGTTGGTCCCGATTTTGTCCCATTTTTCAATTTGGACAGGATAGATCAAAACCGGCCATTTTTTTCACTTAAAAAATCAGGAATTTACCAAGCTTCCAGTTTTTACAGTATCGTTTTGTTTGATGGTTTATTTGATTGATCCTGTTTGTGCTGAAGCCCTGAGTTCCCTGCCCTACTTTCTCTCCCGAACAAGCAGCCTGTACATATATGTGCAGGCTGCTTGTTTGTTTTTATTTATTTTAAGGGTTCGTTTTTTATAAAAAAAATTGACATGGGGTCTCCCCCAAAAGGACTGGTCAGCCAGTCCTGGTTCCTAAAATTTCGGGAAACAAAACAAGTAGGGTTCCACTGTAATTTAAGAAGCAGCACCTGGCTGCAGGGCCAGTGCTGGTTTCAAATATAAGGGAAAAAAATTACGTAGGGATCCCCCTATATTTAAAACCAGCACCGGACCCAAACCGACCGGGATGTAATGCCACAGCCAGGAGACACTATTACTGGGTCTACAGTTCCAAAGCATTCTCACCACAATCCGGGAATCTCAAGGGAGGTGGAGACCCCTGAAAAAAGGGGTCCCCCCTCTCCCGAAACCCCAGGCTTGGTCTGAAGCATGGGACACTTCCCCGCACCCCTGGGCAGTGGGTATGGGGGTAATAAAGTGTAAAATAGAAGCAAACTATTGTATTTTACTGTGGAACTACAGGTGCCAGCATGCCTGCCCTTTGGCACTTGTGGACCTACAAGTGCCAGCAGGAGGCCGGCACCCATACCTCCACTGTAAAATAAATACTTAAATAAAGACACAACACACACACCAGAGATAGTATAAATTTATTACACACAATCAGACCCTCTCCTGGCTGTGGCATTACACCCCGGTCGGTTTGGGTCCGGTGCTGGTTTTAAATATAGGGGGACCCCTACGCAATTTTTCCCCCTATATTTAAAACCAGCACTGACCCTGCAGCCAGGTGCTGGTTCCTAAATTACGGTGGAACCCTACTCGTTTTGTTCCCCGTAATTTCAGGAACCAGGACTGGCTGACCAGACCGGGGCTGGTTAGCCTTTTGTGGGGGGGCACGTAAATTTTTTCCTAATAATAACCCTAAAAACACACGAATCATTAGTAAACATACACAAATCACACTGATTTGTGTATGTTGGATGGCAACTCATAGCTCAGGAGGTGGTACATTTGAAACTTCTATTGACTCCCCGATTTGGCTGTAAAACGGCCAAATATAGCAAAACGAATAATGGTAAATTCCTGATTTAGGCAGAAATGAATGAAAAGTACTTCCGATTTGAGCCGATGGTAAATTAATTTCTATTGAAAAAAACTGGCAAATTTGCGGCATTAACTCACTCGATTTCAACCCCAAAAGATGAACAAATCACCCGACTTTAATGATAGTAAATTCCCGATATGCAAACAAGTTATATTTTCACCCGAGATAGCAATCTCGGATCAACATGAATCTAAGTAAATTTACCCCTAAGACTGCAGACAGTACCTTATTTGAAGCCTGAGGGCCAAATGTAATAGGATGAAAGGTGAGAGTTTTCTCACACTTTTTAAACTCGCCCAGTGTACAGTAATAGAGTCTGAGAACATGCAAATTTACATTTTACACTAAAAAAAACTCTCACGATTCAAACTCTCATCCAGACGTTTTCCCATTTTTAAGATAAAACTCGACCAATGTGAGAGTTTACTGCTAATCTCTCAATTTTTTTAAACTCTCACCCTATTACATTTTGCCCCAGGAGTCTGCTTCGAGTAAGAGACAGCAGAGATAGATTTGTGACCACTTCAACTGGTTTTGATAGAGACTAATTAATGGGGGTCTGACTAGTATTTTACCAATACCAGGACAGACTGTATAATCTTTAGCAATTCCTGGTAGTTCATTCATTAAAATGGGGACAAGTTTAGAGTGATTTCAAGCTTCCGGTATCAATAGGCCACTGACTGGTTATGTGTATCTATAAAATATCACTTTGTTAGTTGAGAGGATTGCCACCTAGCAACAGCTGGTAGGATTGCCACCTAGCAACAGTTGGTGGGTGGATGAGCAGGTCTCCCGAATACCGCTGGAACAAGGTAAAGTGAAAAAGGTTCACTTACTTAGCTTGTTCCTAAACAGGAGGGTGGGACCGAGCATCTTCTCTCTGACCTAATGGTCATGTGACCGCTTGAGCCCGTCCTCAGGTTAGGGATGGACATCGGAATCATCAAATGATGGCAGTGCTTCCACCATTAAATCTTTCGATGCGATGGTAAATAACCATCACATCAAAAGAATTCGATGGTAAAAACTATTTGTATGAATATTCAAAGGGCGGGATTGGGGGTGGGGCTTAGGGGCGGGGTTCCGATATATTTCTTTCTCACTATATTCACATAAACAGCCAGTCATTAGCTTGAAGTTTAACATTATTATCAGAGAGATTCCATGTCACTCAGGAAAGGTCAGTCTGACTAGCACTGCACAGACTATGAGGATGATGATATGCTGGTCACTGCCTGGGTGCTATGCTAATGCAGTTTTTAGTTCAACAGGTTGTTGTAACTCACAACTGTCTTTGGCTAATTGTATTGTTGTGTACTTATTGTTACTATTATTATTGCTTGCCTACTGAGCTAGTATAAATTCACTGATGTCACTTTATCCTCCTATTCCTGAGAGTTGGCTGTATTTCCCCTTCGTGCTAGGGACCTGGAAGTGACGTGAGTGAGGACGATAGTGCAGTTCCTACCCATGACAGCCAGCTAAAGAAGTACTTTGTTCCCACTTACACAAGTTTGTTGTCCCCTCGCGGGCACGGTGGCTCGCTACGCTCGCCACATGGTTATATTCCCCCTCTATGCCCACTTGGATGGCAGGGAATGACGCTGGATACTGGCTGATGAGGTCAGAGTCCTCTTGATGAATGGGATTTATACATTAGCTATTCCTGAGTTGCCTAACAGCAGCCTAGAGAGAGGGGAGGGACTGGGTCATGTCTGAGGCAGTGACAGACAGCCTCCAACAACCCCAGCAGCATGAGCCATAAAGATTTTTAGATAAAGAGACGCAGTACACAGCAGCCAGGGGAGGCATAGCTTATAGGATTTAAAGAAAAGGCGTTACCATCGGAGCACCATCTAATTATTACCATTCGATGGCAGCAAACATCGAAATGCTGTCATCGAATTGTAAAAACACTAACAAAAACATTGATGGTCGACAAACATCGACCATAAATGTCCATCCCTACCCATAGTTGCCAAGTCCGCTTATAACATGCGGAATTGGGCTTGTTTTTTCCCCCAGTTGCTTGTTTTTTTGGATGGTTGTTTGTTGCTTGTTTTTGGGCTTATTTTTTTTAGGTAGCTTGTTTTTGGGCTTGATAGCCAGGTCCCACTACTAAGGTGAGCAAATGTTATATAGCTCCTTCACCAATCCATTTATGTTTAGCTCTCTGTCTGTATGTATATCTCTCTCTATACCTGTATGTAGTTCTATAGATTTGGTTAACTAGAATGACTCATTTAAACGATCAATAGAAGTTACATTTTCCCATATGTCAGTTATTTTGTTTTCACGTGTTTGTTTAAATGACTCTTTTGTCCTGTACTTTACCACGCACAGAGACCCTGATTCAACAGTGCACACTAGTTGCTTGGGAATCTGCGCAGGACCCATTCTGCGCATGTGCAGAACGGGTCCTGCTATATCGCACAGGCACCTGTATGCATTTGCCTGATTGACAGGCAGAGGAGTTTGCGGAGCGGAGACGGCCTGCGTTCCTGGAAACGGGGGCATGTTTCTGCATTCCTGGAAACGGGGGCATGTAGCCCCCGTTTTCCGGGAGTGGCAAGGCTAGGATCTGCATCCATGGACGCAAACTTCCTGGCCTTGCATGATGACAGAACACGGCCAGCTTCAGCTACCGTAGCCTGATCAAAGGTGCAACCATCGTGATCAATGGCTGCAATGGTGATCCCAGACTGCAACCTTGCATTTTAGCAAGGACAGAATTACAAAGCTGTTTGTGTGCGGCTTTGCAATTCTGTCCTATGCCGAATCAGGCCCCGGGTGCCCTGTGCTTTACTTCGCACAGTGGAGTCTATTCGTAGAGCAGGGAAAAGCAGTGTTTTGCAAATATTTATATGTATTTTAATAAAATGAACAAAAAACAATAACGTTTGTGGTTTGCATTAAATTACCCCACCCCCGTACCACCATATTACGTTGGGCTTATGTTTGGGGTTTATCGGATTGGGTTGGGCATGTTTTTCACTCAAGAGTTGCTTGTTTCTTATTTCAGAGTTGGCAACAGTGTCCCTACCTCAGGTACATTTTTCTACACCACAGACATGGGAGGAAGCTAGGTCTGTTTCTCTGACAGAATACTTACAGCTGTCTGCCCTTGTCTTGCCATATTGTGATAGGAGAGCCACTAACAGTGCTGGCAGTGATTATTTATCTTTTACACTGTTATTTAAATCAGGTGAGTGTAATGTTTGTTTGTCTACCTCAGAGTCTGAGGTAAAGTCAATGCCAAAAGTAACCTCTCTCCTCTGTTCAAGAGAGAGAAATACAGTGGCCTCTTACTGCTTTATGATGAAAAAATGTACTGTATAGTTTTCTGTCAAGTGGAATAAATGTATATTTTTTCTCTACCTCAGAGTCTGAGGTAGAAATCTCTGCCAAAAGACCCCTCTCCCTCCAGAGACTACTCAGGGATGCCTGCTCAGTCAGAAATGTAGCAGCCCCTGAAATTGTCCCCAGGCGGCAAAGCATGAGGTGCAAAATTAAATATGGAGGAAAATTCACACAGGGATGCCTGTTCAGGCACAAATGGAACCTTCCCTGAAATTGCCCGGAGGTGGCTAAGCGGGCACCAAACACCTTTCTCCTGCCCTTAGCTGGCACAGTACCTCTGCCCAAAGCAGTTACCATTAGGAAACCCATTTAAGATAAAAGGGGTCCCAACCCAATGTTCCACTATTAAACTCTCCTGAGTATGTATGTCCACCATGTCACTCTTCACTGGACTGTGAGTTAGAAGAGATGACTAGGTCCTCAGCCTCTTCAAAGAGGCAAGTATAGCAACATACAGATGACCAGTATTGCACTAGCAGGTAAAACCTACCACAAAATTATACACTTCACAATGGAACCTTAGTCAGAGGTATGAGCTATACAGATTTGCCCAGCTACCCGGTACAGGAGCTGTAGGCTGACCTCCAGTTGCTGTGGGATTGTGCATCCCAGCATGCCCTGTCTCAGTTTTGCTATCAGGGCATGCTAAGGCTGGGTGTGTGGTTCAGCAGCGGCTGAGGGGCCGGTTATTTCCCATTCCTGCTGCAGAGCAACCCTAATCAAAAATTCAAAATGGGGTTTCAGGAGTTATACATGGCTCCCGGATGCACCCGCACTATTTGCCCTGAAGTTGACTCATCTTTATGTTCACATGGGGGTGATAGGTCTTAAGGCAACCAAATGAACCAAATGTTAAGGAAAATTCAGTTTTAAAATAACTGGTGCTCTTGATTCTGCCATACCTGGGAAGCTAAGCAGCATGAGCCCAGCAGTGCTCTGGATGGGAGACCAGGAGCTGTAGGCTTTTTCTGCACTATAGAGTATCTAGTAGCTTTTAAGTATATCCTACTCAAGGCAATTAATAGAGCAACCCTCATTATTGGCGATGAGCTAGCAGATTGACCAGAGCTGGGCTAAAGATTTTAGCCCTGAGACCACTCGACATGCCCATTCTGGTAAATGCAGACCTCTTTGGCCAGGGGTCACATTCAAGGCACACAGGTCATGCTCAGACAGGTGGCTTCTAAAAATACTTGCAAGCTGTCAGAGTATCCTCATTTACTCTTCTTTCTCAAATATGCTCAAAGAGTTGCAGCCTCTTGCTAGACAAAGTCTTTTATATAGCTTAGCAGCAGGGGAAAATAGATTTGGAAGTCATGGCCTCCAAATTCTGCATAATTCATGTGTCATTCAGACAAGAGCTAAATGTGAAAGCACTGAATACATATATTAAAGAGTGGGTTCAGGATAAAAGGGCTAACATATATCCCTTTTTTCTTTTGGTCACTAATTGGGTTTGCCTCAAATTATACCTATATGAGATTTTCCATTTGGTCTCAGTCTACCACAACCATTAGAATATTTGCCATTTTCGAATAAAGAGACCACCTGTTCAGTGGACTGTAATGGTGGTTGGACTCCCAATAGCACCTTACACCTGCACATGTTAATGACAGCAGAGGTTCCATACTATGTTATTGTCACCTTTGTCAGAAAGGAGTCCACTACATAATAGACTGGGACATATTAATTAATGTTCAAGGTCTAACTTTGTCTACCCTGGATAAGCTCGAATTATCCATAAATGAGCTTAAATCTGTTCTGACTCCATCCCATAGGAAATATCCCTTCATTTTCTCTGGTGTTTCTTCCAGAAAAGTGGTCAGAATTAAGATTCAATGATAGTTCAAAGTCAGAATATACATTTAAAGGAATTAGACAAAGCTATTAGAAAAATGAGGGCCTTACACCTGAAGCTTTTCCATGTTCCCTTACACTGCAAACAATCAAAGAACCTATTGGGATTTGAATTTATAAAGGTTGGGGAGCATTTACTCAGAACCAGGCAGTGAGAGGCAAATGGTTCACAATGGAGCAGTAGGCTTATATCAATCTGCTCAAGTTAAGGCCAGCCATGTTATTCCTTAGAGCTTTAAATCTCAGTCACCTACGGGAATTTGCAGTTTAAATTTGTCTGGATAACAACTCTGGTATCTTACTTGAACAGGATGGCACACTCTTGTTCTCTGTCACAAAAGCCCTAGGGATTAGGAAATGGGCCATTCAAAGGCTGTTGACCTAACAACAATTGCATTCTGGGAAACTAATGAACTGGACAATTCTCCATCGATATAATCTGATTTTGGGCAATGTTGCCTTAAATTAATATTTCAAACAATAGTTGAAAACCTTCAGGGGTTCCTTGAATAGATTATTTTGCAACTCTTTTCTAAAGCTCAGGTTACCACCTTTGTGTCCAGAATGTGGAAACAGGGATCACTCAAGGGTGATGTAATGTCTTTCCCATGGTCAGACCGGGATGCAGTCATTGCGGTCTCTAGTCACAATCCCGACGGCAGAATGCTGGCTATGGATTATTGATAGGCGTTGAAATACCGACGCCTATCATAATCCTGACACCGGAATCTAGAACAACGCGGGACCGAACGAGGTAGGTCCGGGCACCTCGGGGGGATTTAGGGATAGGCTAGGGGAAGGGGGGGTTAGGGTTAGACACTCCCGGGGGAAGGTTACGGTTAGGCACCCCCCGGGAGGGTTAGGTTTAGGGTGCGGGGAGGGGGGTTAGGTTTAGGCACCTCAGGGGGGAGGTTAGGGTTAGGCACTAAGGGGGGAGGTTAGGGTTAGGCACCCCTAAAGGAGGGTTAGCGTTAGGGGGGGAGAGGGGAGGGTCAGGTAGTTTACTCACCTCTGTCGGGATCTCCGCTGTTCGGCTTGCCGGCGTCGGGACTTCAACCGCCGGCCTCTCGTCCGGCGGTCATTCATACTGATGCCGGTCGGACCTTATTCTTCCATATGTTCTCCCACCACCTGCTTTTTACTGAAGATATTGCGCAAAATGAGAGCAGACCAGGTATCCCATTTAATACTGATTTATACTCTCTGGCCATCCAGCGTATTGTTGCCTCTAATCAGTTAGTTGTGCAAAGGGCCCAACATTCCTCTGGAACTCTCCAAAGACTGCTTCCAGGGTACTTCAGATCTCCTGGACAGGTTGCCAATGTGTATATTGAGAATGACATGAATGGGCTACTAACAAGACTCAAGATTGTCATCTTCAACAGTAGTCCTTATCATTGCCTCACTGAGGCCATTCAAGGACTATGATTAGAGAATTTAATGTATGGCATAGTACTGCTAATACAGCTGGAACAGCTTCTCTGCTTCCTGGACTTCTGGCTGCTAAATATGAAGCAGGCCTTGCATCAGCCACCATCTGCTATATGGTTCAGCTCTTGCCTTTTTATCACTAAGGCTAACTAAAGACATTTTACCATCGCTTACTCAGAGGAGTTCATTCCAACCCAGCACTTTTAATCCACAGTATTCTAGTACTTGGAATATAGAACTTGTTCTAACCCTCTAAGATGCCCTGGACACAAGATTAGAGAGTGTCCTTTTATTGAGAATTTGTGCATTATTAGATTTAGGGCCATATTCAATTGCTGGTGAAAAGCCGAGATCGGCGAAAAGTTCTTGCCGGTGACGTCATTTCGCCAGAGAACTTTCCCCCATATTCAATTCCAAAGACTTTTTGCCGGTGCGAAAAGTCTGCACCTTGTAACCAGCGGAAAAGATTCGCCTGTGAATGGAGGCGGAAAAAAGTGCAGAATTGGGGGTTTGGGGTGCAAAGTTACGGGAACACCCCTGCAGCCTTGGGACAGTCCCCCAAAGGTAAACTGCGTCAAAAAAATAAAAAAAATTCTTTCAAACATCCAAAAAAAGTACTTTCAGTTTGGGGGCAAAAAAAAAACAACGTTGGGGGCAAACTTAAAAACTAGCAAAATAGACTCCAGGGGTCCCCAAGTATGCCCAAGATTTTTTGTAGTTTGCAGGTGCAAGCTGAAGGTGTGTTTTTCATGTTTTTTAAAAACTAGTGATTTTTAAACATGTTTGCACCCATTTTCATGTACCCCAAATTTGCTTATTTTAGCCCCCAAAACATGCTAAATGCTATTCTTCACCACTTGTGCAAAGACGCAAAATAGCACCAATTGAGAGTATTTAAGCACCCCAAATACCTTCAGCAGTGATCCCCCATTTCAGTGCATCTTTTGGGGGGTGTCAGGGTGATTTCCCCAAATCTGACAGGACTTTTTGCCAAGTTCAGTTTTGCCGGGACGCGTTCTCCCGTCCTTTGATGTTGAATAGGGCGAATCGTGGCGATGAACGCGATACTTTTCCGGAGGCAAAACTAGCGATGATGGCGAAAACTCCGGCATGCGAAAAGTCCGGGACTTTTCGCCGGCAACTGAATACGGCCCTTAGCCTTAGGGGCCAGGGGTGCTGGGCTAACCTTAATTTATATTACCGATCCAAAACACCTTCCTTTGAAAATCGTATAGTTCAGTGTGATATACTGTAATCAAAGATGGGACAAATCCAATTTTTGTTTAGTAACTTCTCATAATTGAAACTTACTGCTCCACTTACAGGTGAAGCTTTGAGGTTATGTATCACCTGCCATTAACCCTTTTAAGGGACACTCCTTCTGGGGGTGCTGCCACCTCCACTGCAGTAGCAAAAGTCATGTTCCTACACAGGGCCAGTTCTAGACATTGTGGAGCTCAGGGTGGAAGTTCCCAATCCACCCTGCCCCCCCCCCCCCCCCCCCAAAAAAAAAAGTCTGTACAATTGGCTTCTGGAAAGGGGGCATGGCTGATTGGGGAGGGGGCATGTCCTTGTGCAACACCCCTATTTCACCCTTTATAATACATTGTGCCACACACATGTAATTCCAGTATTTGCTGGGTATTATCACAGAAACCCCATTGCTGGGTATTTGTTGTTTATCACAGACCTGTGATGACAGCAAATACCAAGTTATGGGGTCTGGTGATAATAACTAGCAAATACCTAGTTATGGGGGTCCCATAACTGGGTATTTGCTGATTATCATGGATCCCATAACTGGGTATTTGCTGGGTATTATCACAGGATCCCATAACTGGGTATTTGCTGATTATCACCGGACCCCATAACTGGGTATTTGCTGGGTATTATCACATGACCCCATAACTGGGTATTTGCTGGGTATAATCGCAGGACCCCCTGCAAATCATACGTCTCCATGAGGGCGGCTGGCAGGGCTGCTGGTCAGAGGGATGATCTGAGGGAAAAGTCTCTAACTTACATTCCTCATGGCTGTGACAGGAAAGTACAGCTTAGGCAGTGTTGTAATTACCCTTCTATGTGGCTCTCAGCTGCCTGGACTGTGGGATGGAGGGAGCAGAAAGATCAGAGAGGCTTTGTGTACACTGTGTAAGTGTACTTTATAATGTGGTCAGGGTCCTGGGGAGGCCATGGTCAGTATTACTCACCCAGTCCAGGGAGGAGAGCGGTATGTGCTCAGGGTGTGGGGAGGCTGGGGTCAGTAACACTCATTCAGCCCGGGGAGGAGAGGTGTATTTGGTCAGGGTGGTGGGGAGGCAGGGGCAAACTCAGGTTTTCCAGAGGGGGGTTTCCAGATGATTGAATGGAGAAGCCTATTTAACATATACTGCAGCGGTACTCGTACCACCCCAATAACTGTTACGACATTACCATCTACATACGATAGTAACAGATTAATATATTTAAAAATGTTTTATTTTTGAATAATGATTTTTTAAATTGAATAAAGGCTTTCAAATGGGATGCGGTCAGTATCCCGACTGCTGGGATTCCGGCGCTCAGAATGCCGGCGACGGAATCCCGACACTTGTCATTATTCCGACCGCCAGAATCCCGAGGGGAAGTAGTGGGGTTGGGGAGAGGGTTAGTGTTAAGGGTTAGGGTTAGGCACTAGGGGGAGGAATAGGTTTATGGTGCGGGGAGGGGGAGGTTAGGTTTAGCCACTAGGGGGAGAAGTTGGGCTCAGGCACCGGGAAGGGAGGGTTAAGGTAGGGGGAGGGGGAGGATTAGATTACTGACTGACATGTGTCTGTATTGTAACCCTGACGAAATGGTGGCTTTGAGATTCTGACCCCAGGGATCCTGAGTACCGGTATCCTCTACCCAACCCTATCAAATCAAATCAAATATTTGTAAATTTTTTAAATAAATGTAATTTGCACCTATCAGAAAGGCATGTTTGGAGCACAAGGAGGGAATTCTGGCCAAATGAAAGCTCTATTACGTGTGTGTTGTGTGTGGGGAGGTGGCAGAGGCACACATGGGAAGTCAGAGGGAAAGATAAACACATATAAACCTGAAACACCCATCGCTCTGCTTCCATTTGGGTTCTGTTAGGCAGCATCTAAATTTAGCACTTCATGTGCAAAGTCCTTTTTAATGTGACGCAGTAGCCATCCCTATACCTGCTGTCCCTAACACACAGTGCTTAATAATAATATGCCTACAGTGTTTAATATAGTCTGCAGCCAGGCGCCTTACCTGGAGCAATCAGGACCATCGAAGGAGTACAGTGCAGTCAGAGTGCCACCGAAGCAGAGGTCCATGAGAACTTGCTGGGAGGAGTTACATGCAGCCGCAGATTCCCCATGGCTGTGGCTAAGAGGAGCAGCCGCGCATGCGCGGTGGCTCCTATCACTAACACACAGCCCGTTCGGAGCGATCACTAACAAAGCCCGTCTCCAAAGAGACGGAGACAAAGATCTCCGTCTCAAAAAACCCCCCAGAAAACGGACAGCTGCGGCAATGCGTGCACTACTGGGAGGCTGGGATCAGTAAAGGTGATGCCGGCAGCTGGGCGGGGAGCGGCAAATGCGTGAGAGAGCTGTGGTGTCGGCGGGTGGAGAGCGGCAATGGCTGGTTCCTCCACAGTTCACTGATTGGGAGGGGACTCAGCGGCGCCCTCTAGGGGCCGGCGCTTCGGGCGACGGCCCTGTTAGCCCGCCCCTAGAACCGGTACTGTTCCTACATTCCATCAGGGCCGGATTAACAATGGGGCGGATGGAGTTGCAGCTCCAAGCCTTCAATGAAAATAGGCCCACAGGAATGGTGTGTTGCTGACAACAGGAAAATATTTTCCTGTCTCTAGCAGCATCCTAATTGGCCACCTGAAGCCCTGCCCACTAGAACCAGGCTGTCCAGGCTGGAGATCAAATAAAAATGGTGGCGCAGTGGGAGGCTTCACAAGCCCTCCCTGCACCACACAGTGTTTCAACATCTCCCCTGCGCCGGCCAGATGGTAGCTGCAACCGGGGCTCTGTCTTCTGCCTTTGCTCCCACAACTCAGCCGCAGGTCTAGTCAGAGCATCTGTGTGACCGTGGTGTACACAGTGGCCCTGATTAAGAGCCGGACGCTCTGACAGAGTGCTCGCTCTGAATCAGGGTGTCTTTTTTTTTTTATGGAGCGGCCTCCTGGCCGCTCGCATTGCTGTGGGTTTCCACCCACAGCTAATGCGAGCGGCCAGGATGATGGTCGTGATGGTCAAGACCATCGCGACTATCGGGCTTGCGACGAAACCCTTGTGGTAGGGTCTCGTGGCCGCAAGCCCCAGAGAGCTTTTGGCTCTCTGGGGCCGCCCCCAGACGGTAGGCGTTCTCAGGGGAACACCTCCGTCTGGCTAGCCACACCTCCGGCTCGCCCACCAAAGGGGGCCTGCTGTCACTCAACATCAACAGCACGCCCCCTTTGGTGCGAGACCCAGAGCGACAGATTGCCCGTCGCTATCCAGTCTTGCGCATGCGCACGACGGAGGCGGCTCCATCGTGCGCATGCGCGCTGGGCCACCATCGACCCGGTTGCGAGTGCTCAGCGCTTGCGACCGGGTCTGAATCAGGTCCAGTATTATGATAGCATTGATATGAGTTGGGAGGAGCCGGACTGGAGTCAGTGGCCAGCGCTTCTGTCCCTAAACATCAATGGTGTCTGTGTGAAGCAAGTGACTGAACAGAGACAACTGGCATCTAGCTACAGCAAGCACATCTAAAGGTGCATACACACACATCGATTTTCTACTGCAGGGTCCATAGGGTATCCACAGGATACCTTGGGGGTATAGGTGATGACGTCAGTCTTCAGGCACCACATAGTTAAAGTTTTCAGCCTCCCAGGATGCATCTGGGTCCCTCTCCTATACCCCGCCCCCAGGCCAAGGCATCTCAGTTTTTCGTCGGTGCCTGGCCGGAGTCGGAGGCACTGTGCAGAGGGGGGCTATGAAGAGCCCCATAAGTTTGTTTTAAAGGCAGCGATGGCGGCATATCTGGGAGTACAGCATGGACAGTCAGTACTGACGTCCATGCCGTCTCCCCTACACCCCGCCGGTACCAGAACGCCGGTACTGATCCGGGGATGCTGGTAAACATCTGGGGTCACGGCTTACGGTGCCCCCAGATGTTTTGGACCATGGCCGGATCCAAGGGGATGCAGGTAAGCAGCGGGGTCCCGCGGTGGGTCCCCGCTGGTCACATGGTCCTGAGTACCCAGGCAGAGGCTCCCTGGGGACTGGCTGCAGCATGGAGCCAGGCGACCAACCTGCGCTTCCACTACCCCCTGGGACAGTGGGCCGCTGCTGAGCGGCATGCGCTGCGGCGTCCCAGGGGTTAAATGCATGTCAGGGGAGCGCGCTTTCCCTGTCTCACAGCCGGCGCCTCCCCCGCTGCACACAGCCTCTCTGCTTAGGCTGACTGGCCATAGTGTGTCAGCGCTCCTCCCCCAGGCCGGCCTCCTTCCTCTCTACTCCTCGGTGGCCATCTTTACAGCATGGTGAACGCTGCTGGAAGCCTGTGAGCGGTGGCATCGTGGTCTGGGTCCCCCAGCATACCTCTCCTCCATTTGCCAGAGGTCAGTGTATGCAGCGCTGAGTCCTACCAGCCTGAGGGTCTGAGTAGTTGAGGATCAGCGCTGATAGTGCAGGGATTTGTTTCTTCTGCATTGTATGTGACTGAACTGCTAGCCCTGCTGTCTGTACTTTCACTTTCTACTGTCAGCCATATTACTGTCCCTGATCTTGCTCTGCTCAAAGCCCTTGCGGTGCGCGGAGTGCAGGGCGTTTTTCACACTATACCAATAGTATAGGTGTGAGTGTCACATACTTTACCATCATGTCTGAGACTGATTTTCCTCTCCAGCTCATGTGTACTAAATGTTATGTACCGATAGCGCAGGGGGAGGGTAACGCGGAGGGGCTATGTCGCCTGGCACTGTCACGGCCAATTATGGTCACGGCTCCGGTACAGGAACCTCCCTGGGCTTGTTTCGCTAAAGCGCTTACAACCCTTGTGGGCCAGCTAGCTCCGCCATCTGTGTTTACCCAGACGGGTCTGTCCCAGCAGTCAGTGGTGTCATCACCCATGGAGGGATTCCCGAGACAACTGATGGTACCCCACAGTCTCCCCAATTCCCCTCACCAGGTTCCTCAGGAGCCTGCGTGGGTTAATATTCTGACTACATCGGTTCAGCATTTGTCCGATGTTTTACAGGGGGAGTCTGTGTTGCGGTCTCATAAGCGGCCGGTGGCGTCTCTATCTGTTCCTTATGAGGATGACGATGAGACGTCAGATGACGGGGAGATTCTGGATCTATCTGACCAAGAACCTCTCCGTACCAAAGAGCCGGACGCTAAGTCCAAGGTGTATATCCCTGGTCTTATTCGGGCAGTCCGCACGGCTTTAGTTATTGAGGATGAGGATCCTCCGGTGGCCAAATCCAAATATGCCTTTTTTAAGGATATTAAGGGTGAGGCTACGGTGTTCCCTCTTTCTGATCAATTAGTGGATCATTTAGAGGAGGCGTGGAAAAATCCAGGAAAACGGTATCAGCCCCAAAGGTGCTTAGCCGTGGCTTATCCGTTTGCGGACACTTATTTTTCTAAGTGGGAATCCCCTCCGCAGGTGGATTCACATGTCACACGCCTAGTCAGAAGTCCCACGTTGCCTATGCCTTCGATGTCATCCTTGAAGGATGTCACAGACCGCAGGGTGGAGATCTGCCTCAAATCTGTTTATTCCCTGGCAGGGGGAGCATCCAGACCGGCTATGGCCGTGTGTTAGGTAGCCAGAGCTATGGAGCGCTGGGCGGATAGTTTGGAGGCGTCTTTGGACTCTGACTGTTCGGCTGAACAGGCCGAGTTGGTGGGCATTCTCCGAGACTCGGCCACTTACATCAATGAAGCAGCCTTAGATATTTGTATGCTCACCTCTAGGATTTCCTCTGCAGCTGGGGCTGCTTGTCGCACCTTATGGTTGCGTTCTTGGAAGGCGGGCGCTGATTCCAAAAAGGGATTAGAAGGTCTGCCTTTCAATGGAGAGGTGCTATTTGGTCTAGATCTGGACAAAATAGTAGCTACGTTGGCAGCAGAAAAATCTGCATGTCTCCCGTCTGCTACGATGCATTCAAGTGCTGGTATGTCGTCCTTTCGGCCTTACAGGGTCCAAGGTAGGCCTAAAGCACAGTCCTTTCCACGACAGGCTGGGACCAAGAAATCGTCCAAGCCCAGGAAACAGGCCTGGAGTACCAGACGTCCGGCCCCTAGGTCAGATGACAAACCTGCGGCCTAACGGTCCGGGCCTCCCTTTGGGGGATCCCATAGTGGGGGGCCGCCTGCTTCAGTTCACCCAGTGCTGGTCAAGAACTACGACGGACACTTGGGTTCAGGAGGTGGTCTCTCACGGGTATGCCCTCTCCTTCCGGCACAGGCCTCCATCCCAGTTCTTTACCACAGGTCTTCCATTAGACCGGAACAAAGCCTCGGAACTGTGGAAGGTTTTGCACACTATGCTCCAGGGTGGAGTTATAGTGCATGTTCCATTCTCCCAGAGGGGCCAGGGTTTCTGTTCCAATCTATTTTTGGTGCAGAAACCCAATGGGTCTTACCGTCCAATACTCAACCTCAAGGCCCTCAACAAATCCTTGAGGGTGCCTCGGTTTTGCATGGAGACCCTACGGTCCATTATTCTGGCACTGGAACCTGGGGACTACATAGTGTCATTGGACATCCAGGAGGTTTACCTGCATGTCCCTATTCTTTTGTGCTATCAACAGTTCCTCAGATTTGCAATCTGCAACGAACATTTCCAGTTTCGGGTGCTGCCTTTTGGCCTGGTGACACATCCACGTGTATTCATCAAGGTCATGGCGGCTCTCCTGCGGATGCAGGGAGTCCGATTGTTGCCTTATCTGGACGACCTCCTGTTAATAGCGAGGTCTCCAGAACTACTTTTACACCATCTGGATCTGACGATTGCGGTACTGCAACATCACGGCTGGTTGATAAACTGGTAGACGTCCACTCTCATCCCGTCTCAGAGGATCCTGCACCTCGGGGCCTTATTGGACTCCAGGCAGCAGCGGATCTTTGTGACGGAGGGAAAAAATCCTTGCTCTACAGTTGAGGGTACGCAGTTGTCTGCAGTGTCGTCGAGTGTCGATACAATCGGCAATGAAGTTGTTGGGCTCAATGGTGTCGGTATTCGACATGGTGGAGTACGCCCAATTTCACTCCAGACCTCTGCAGCTATTGATTCTGTCCAGATGGAATGGACTGCCTCAGTGTCTCAGGTCCCAGACGTTGGTGCTTACTCCAGAGGTTTGCCTGTCTCTAACCTGGTGGTTGCAGACGACCCACCTCAACAAGGGTCGCCCGTTCTGGGTGGTGAACTGGGTCCTGTTGACAACGGACGCCAGTCTCCGGGGCTGGGGTGCGGTCACGGGTCCACACTTGTTTCAGGGCAGGTGGACTCGGGCAGAAGCGGAGCTTCCAATAAACATCTTGGAACTCTGTGCGGTGTTCAGAGCTCTCCAGCTGGCACAGCCGGTTCTTCAGGGTCACCCTGTGCAGGTCCAGTCAGACAACGCCACCACAGTGGCCTATTTAAACTGGCAAGGAGGAACCCGAAGTCGGGCAGCACTCGCAGAAGTGTCCCGCATTCTGGTCTGGGCGGAGCGCAATCTCCCAGCAATATCAGCAGTGTTCATCCCGGGAGTCCTCAACTGGGAAGCGGATTTTCTCAGCAGGCAGGACGTGCATCCGGGAGAGTGGTCTTTGCACCAGGAGGTCTTTCAGCTTCTGGTGGACAGGTGGGGTCTCCCAGAGATAGACCTCATGGCGTCCCGACACAACAACAAGTTGCCGGTGTACGGGTATCGAACAAGAGACGAAAAGGCGTCTCTGGTAGATGCTCTGTCCGTCCAGTGGACGTTCCAGTTCGCCTACCTCTTCCCTCTGTTTTTCCCTTCTTCCGCGGGTAATCCAGAAATTCAAACAAGAAGGAGGTACGCTACTGTTGATAGCTCCCGAGTGGCCCAGACGGCACTGGTTCTCCGACCTTCAGAGTCTGTCAGTAGACGTTCCTCTGAGGTTACCACTACGACCGGATCTGCTGTCACAGGGTCCTTGTCTTCACCCGGACCTGACTCGGCTGTCTTTGACGGCGTGGCTGTTGAGACGGCCATGTTAAGGTCCAGAGGGTTTTCCGGCTCTGTGGTGCAAAACATGCTAAGAACTCGGAAACCATTCAGCTTCTCTGAAAGTGCAGGTGTCTGCTCTGTCAGTCTGGTTTCATCGTAGGATTGCTGCGCTCTCTGATGTGTGCACTCTTATGCAAGGTGTTCTTCGCATTCAGCCACCTTTTGTTCCACCGGTGGCGCCTTGGGATTTGGCTGTGGTCCTGAGAGTTCTCCAGGGACCGCCATTTGAACCACTGGGCTCAGTAGACCTTAAATGGCTTACAGCTAAAACCATATTCCTTCTGGCCATTGCCTCGGCCAGACGTGTGTCTGATTTAGGGGCTCTCTCTTGTAGACCCCCTTTTCGGATTTTTCATAGGAATAGGGCAGTGCTTCGCCCTCGTCCGGGGTTCCTTCCCAAAGTGGTATCCAGTTTTCACATCAATGAAGAAATTGTTGTGCCGGCTTTCAATTCACCTGGACTTTCAGTGGGTGAAGCCACTTTGGATGTTGTGCGGGCATTGAGAATTTATGTTGACCGCACTTCTTCTTTTAGGAAGTCAGACGCCTCGTTTGTCCTCTATGGCTTCCGTAAAAAGGGTTGGCCTGCTTCAAAGCAGACTTTGGCAGGTTGGATTCATATGGCAATTTCAGAAGCTTATCTTCATGAAGGTCTTCCAGTTCCCTCCTCGGTGAGGGCTCATTCCACTAGGTCTGTGGGTCCTTCGTGGGCAGCTAGACGTGGTGCCTCTGCAGTGCAGATCTGCAAGGCTGCTACGTGGTCTTTTGTCCATACCTTTGTGAGGTATTACGCTTTTGACACATTTGCCTCTCAGGATGCTTCCTTCGGGTGGCGGATTCTCCTCTCAGCACAGGAGCGTCCCCACCCTTAAAGGATACTGCTTTGGGACATCCCCAAGGTATCCTGTGGATACCCTATGGACAATGCAGTAGAAAATAAGAGATATGGTAAGAACTTACCCTTGTTATCTCTATTTCTACGAAGTCCATAGGGTTCCACAGGACTCCCGCCCTGTCGCACCTGTACTGCAGATGGGCTTTATTCTGGTCACCGGTTTTTCCGTCTCCCTATGGTGAGAAGGTGATTCTTGTGAGTGTCCAGATTTTTCTTCTCTCTCTTTCTTCTCCTCCTCCGGCCTATGGCTTGTGACGTAACTGAGATACCTTGGCCTGGGGGCGGGGTATAGGAGAGGGACCCAGATGCATCCTGGGAGGCTGAAAACTTTAACTCTGTGGTGCCTGAAGACTGACGTCATCACCTATACCCCCAAGGTATCCTGTGGAATCCTATGGACTTCGTAGAAATAGAGATAACAAGGGTAAGTTCTTACCATATCTCTTATTTTTTGAACGATTATCGATAACGATATTGTTAATCATTGAAAAATCGTTCACTTAGTTAAAACGATGAACGATTATAGTTCATGCGCCTTCACGTTTGTAGTTTAGTCAGACTGACCAACTCAACGATTATCAGTAAGAGTATTTGCAAAAATCGTTTGTAGTTCAAAAAACATCGTTCATTACATTTAGTAAATGAACAATTTTAGTAAATGATTTTCGTTCATTTTTGCGCACGGGCATGCCCTCTCTAGCTCCGGCGCCCCGCCTCCCGCCGGAGCTAGAGGGAACACTATATATATATATATATATATATATACACACACACACACACACACAGCTATTAGCGGTAGAGACACAGGGTCTCATTCAGACCCGGTCGCAAGCGCCGATGCGCTCGCAACCGGGTCGATGGTCCCCACAGAGCATTCGCACGACGGAGCCAGCTCCGTCGTGCGCATGCGCGAGACCCGGCTAGCGACGGGCGCTCCGTCGCTAGGGGTCTCGTAGCAGATGGGGCGAGCTGTCGATGTTGAGTGACAGCTCGCCCTGTTTGCTGGGCGGGCCAGGGGCGTGCCCGGCCAAACAGAGGTGTTCCAGTCGGAACGCTTGCCGTTTGGGGGCGGCCCCACTGACATCATTGAAGATGTCAGTGGGGAACTTCCTGCTCAAACAGAGCAGGAAGTTCCCTGGAGCTTACGAGTGCCCAGACCCAACCTTAGGGTCTGGTCGTAAGCCCCGATGGTCGCGATGGTAATGACCATCGCGACCATCACCCTGATCGCAAGCTAAGGTGTGGGTGGTAATCCGCAGCTTAGCTTGCGACCTGGAGGCAGCACTTCAAAACATGAAGTACCCGCCCTCATTCAGAGTGAGCGATCGCTTCTTGCGATCGACTCTGAATGAGGGCCACTATCCTTTGCACATCATTTGCACTCAGGCATTTGCAGGAAAGTGCATTTATTTTCATCTATCCAGTGATCCCCAACAGCAGTTACATATCATTGCTGGTGTATGCCATACACGTTTATAAAGAAGATAAACTGTTTCACTGTTGCATGTTTCAGGATTATCCTATTTAAAGCCTTGTTTCTATATTGGAACAGACTCATTCATACCAGCAGTTTTCACTATAGCAGTGTCCACCTAGGACAGTCTGAATATTGCACAGAGCAATGTTCAATTGATATTGTTATGCCATTGGGACATACATGTTTATAAAGAAGACAAACTGTTTCACTGTTGCATATTTCAGGATTATCCTCATTTAAAGCCTTGTTTCTATATTGGAACAGACTCATTTATACCAGCAGTTCTATTATAGCAGTGTCCAACTAGGACAGTCTGAATATAGCACAGAGCAATGCTCTATTGATATTGCTGTTGCTATTGACTTATATCTAATCATTGTCATCTTATGTTGTCATTAAATTATTGTTATTTACATTGGAATTTGTTTTATTACAAACAAGCGCTCCTACACATCTTTCTTTTTTTACCTTCCATTTTTTAGCAGGCAGCAGACCCTGCTTGTTAGGAGCTGCCAGTTTGGTTTAGCATTGTGTTTTTGGTTGATCAGCGCACCTTTTTTTACCTTTATATAGTATATACATACACATGCATATGTACTGTGTATATATATACATATATATATATATATAATGTGTGTGTGTGTGTGTGTGTGTGTGTTTGTATACATATATTTATATGTATGCTAATCACTGCTCTCTGGGCCTGAGCGCTCGCAACCGGGTCGATGTTTGCCCACTGGGCATGCGCACGACGGAGCCGGCTCCGTCGTGCGCATGTGCGAGACACGGCTAGCGACGGGTGCTCCGTTGCTCCGGGTCTCGCACCAAAGGGGGCGAGCTGTCGATGGTGATTGACAGCTCGCCCCGTTTGGTAGGTGGGCAGGGTGGGTGGCTGGCCAAATGGAGGCATTCCCGAAGGAACGCCTGCCATTTGTGGGCGGCCCCACTGACATCACCAGTGATGTCAGTGGGAGAGCTTCCGGCTCTATTAGAGCCAGAAGCTCTCTGGGGCTTGCGGCCACGAGACCCTACCACAAGGGTCTCGTCGCAAGCCCGATGGTCGCCATGGTCTTGACCATGGCGACCATCAACCTGGCCGCTCGCAATAGCTGTGGGTGGTCACCCACAGCTATGTGAGCGGCCAGGAGGCCGACCCCAAAAAAACGCCCTGATTCAGAGCGAGCGCTCATTCAGAGCATCAGTCTCTGTATCAGGCCCTCTGTTCTTATATGTACTGTGCCTGAGTGCCTCCTCCTCTTGACTGTTTTATGTATGTGTATATAACTATATTTCTGCCAGTAGATTGATGTCTGATGTGTAGTCATTGTAATGCTCTTTGCATTGTATGGAGGTCACTTGTTTTCTGTATCAGATGGTGGTCACTGTAATGCTCTCTGGATTATTTGGTAGTCACTAATGCTCTCTGTATTATATGGCAGTTCCCTGTGATTTTCTCTGCATTATATTGCGGTCACTGCAATACTCTATTGTATGGTGGTCACTTTGATTTTCTCTGTATTATATTGTGGTCACTGCAATACTCTATTGTATGGTGGTCACTTTGATTTTCTCTGTATTATATTGCGGTCACTGCAATATGTGATACCCCCAAAATAGGACATCACTTCATCATTTATATTTATGCTTTAATATAAACTGTTTTCTTGAAGGAACAGGGGAGTCACACACCAGACTAACCCCTCCCCCCCCCACACACACACATACACAGACACCTGCTGCAGTTTTGGGGGAAGAGGGAGGAACCTCAAGACTGCCATGAGAGAGAGGAAGTGGAGGGAACTACCTAAGCACAGCCCTGAGAGAGTGCAGCCAGAGAGCCCTGAGCTGACAGAGGATGGAGATTCCCAGGAGTGGGAGCAGGACCTGACAGATTTAGGAGGATCAGGTCTGTGATGATAATAATGCCTGCGCCCCTCACAGAGAGTAACAGAGAGTCAGGCTGCCACTTGTGACAGAGGATACATATGCAGCACTGGCAATTACCACAAACATCATCTGAGAGAAAAGTTGTTTAATCTTAATAAACTAAGTACTTCTGTGACAGCACTGAGGACAGACAGTAATGGCTGACAGGCTATGCACTCATACAGGCAGCACATACAGCTCTAACAGTAACTCCAGGAATACCCTCTTCTGACAACTACAGTCACTTAATACAGGACTACTACTGTAATGAGCTTACTGGATGCTACTATTCAATCAACTCCTTAGTAATGAATAAGTGCACCATGGTAGCATGGCCATGCGCATAGAGAGACTCATAATGGCTAACTAGAATGTGTGGAACAGTAAATGAAACTCGTTGCTTCATGTAAATTACAATGTCCTATACCCCTATTTAGGGCTGTGCAGTGTGAGCCATTAGGGGAAGCTTTTGGTGATAGTAATATTGAGAATACATGTAGAAGCATTTTACTGCTTAACTTTGTGATATTAAATTGTATTTGCTGTCATTTCTTGTGCATATTATGGTATCATCTAGAATGTGTTTTAATGTTTAACATACCTATTACATTGATGCTGGCCTAACTGTATTTAAAGCAAACAGGACCGGCAGCGCCTGGCCGACAGATGCAGAGTTCCCGGCAGCGGAAGCCCGACAGCGCTGGAAATCCTGATCGTCCTAAGGTAAGTATCTACTAACCTAACCCCCTAACCCTTCTTAGGGGTGCCTAACCCTAACCTCCCTCCCAAGTGCCTAAACCTAATCCCCCCTCTAAGTGCTTAACACTAACACCCCCTTCCCCGCTGCCTAAACCTAAGTCCCCCGGGGGGGTGCCTAACCCTAAGTCCCCCCCGGGGGTGCCTAACCCTTACCCTCCCTCCCCCTAGCCTAACCCTCCCGGGGGGGTGCCTAACCCTAAGTCCCCCCCCGGTTGCCCTAAACCTAACCCCCAGCGGCTGTCCGCTCGCAGCGCCTGGCATCCCTTCGATCGGGATGCCGGGCGCCTGTCTCCTGGCATCGGGGAAATGTCAGGCGTCTACATCTAGACGCCCGGCATTTCATCCCTCGCCGGGATATGACAGTCAGGAAGCCGGCTGCCGGCTTCCCAATTGTATACCGTTTTATTACTTGGGAAGCGATCCAGTCAAATAAAACAAAATTTTCCTTTATTAACCTGTGTGATTCTTGGGTCTGGGGTCAGGTTACCTTCACCTCTCTGCCAAGGAAGAAAGAACCTGTTACATTTGAAGGAATCTACCCGAAAAACTGGATAACAAAGGTGGGTGTCACAAATACTTTATTGAATGGTGGTCACTTTGATGTTCTCTGTATTATATTATGGTCATATAGGAGGATGACTACTATCTTCTGGGGAGGGGGGGCTCTGAGCTGAGTTATTGACCTGGGTGAAAGAAAGCCTAGCTTTACCCTTGCCCCTCTTTATCTGCTGCTCTGCCCCCATCTCCCATTCTTCCCCCCGTTCTGTCTTGTCCCCTTTTCCGTTCCGCCCCTATATTTACCATGTTCCCATCAGCCCTGATCCTCTTCCTCTACTGCTAGGCTAGGGTCCGTCCAGTCTCCCTGGCAGTGGGAGCAGCTTCCACTGCACATGCATGCTGGAGAAGGAACAGAACTTAGAACATTTTTATATAGATATATAAAATGTATGTATAGTATTATTTAACTGCCTCTAATGGCAGTTTGGTATGCCACACCCCATGACACAGGGCACACACCCATTATAGACTACATGCCCACATCACTAGTCACACCCTGTGACATTGGACACACCCCACGGGGTTGCACACAATAGGCCCTTCATAAATTTCAGCTCCAGGCCCATGTGGACCTTAATCTGGCACTGCATTCCATAATCCACGCCACTCGTTGGTCCTCTGAGCATACATTTTTCAAGCATTATTGGAGACCAACTGATCTTCCAAGCAACCACCATGTATGTGGTAGCCTGCCCACCAGCTATTGCTAGGTGGCAATCCTCCCGACGAACAAACAATAGTTTGCAGGAATCTATGACCTGCAAACTTTCTTTGTTCTGGGGAACATGATTGCCATCTGGCAACAGCATCCACCCCACCGACCCTATACCTTGCTAAGTCTGTTGGTTGCTCTGTCCAAAGTTGCTCCAGGAGATTGATACCGTTATTCTTTTCAACTGAGTGGGCCAGAGGATCATGAGAATCCACAGGCATCAACTGCTAGAGACATCAAATACTGTAATTCTCTCTCTTTTACCATTTGGTTGTCCAAATTATGTCAGCATCTTTTCTTTCTCCTTTATGCCATTTGGGCCTATAGATGTGACTATGCCTGTGGATGCTCTTCATGTTGCTATGTTTGTACTTTATAATGACTTCATTGTATTGATCAAAACTATATTTTTGTTACCAGTTCAGTAAACAATTTAACTGGAAAGATTCATGTCAGTGTCTTCATACCTTGTGTTTGAACTGATAAACTTTCCTTTATTATCCAAGTCTAGTCTTGGGAATGCCATCAGTAGACTTCCGAAAAATCTACCTAAGGGCAGGCTGAAGTGGTCACATGACCATTAGGTCAGAGAGTAGATGCTCGGCCCCGCTAAGCTAGCTAAGCTAAGTAAGTGAAAATTTTTCACTTTACCTTGTTCCAGCGGTATTGGGGAGACTTGCTCATCCACCCAGCTGCTGTTGCTAGGTGGCAATCCTACCAGCTGTTGCTAGGTGGCTATCTTATTCCCTAGAACACTGATGGGGAACCTCAGGCCCGGAAGCCGTATAAGGCCCTCAGAATCATTTGGTCTGGCCCTCTGAGCTTTTTCCTGCTATCCTCATCTGGCTAGCAGGGTGCCTAGAATGGCACACTGCAGCCAGAATCTATGCAGCAGTGCCGCCTGGAGTGTCCTTAGAATTCTTCAGATGGTCACACAGCTGCCATTACAGCTCCCCGTAGCATCCTCAGGATATCCCGCGCATTGCTGTAATCACTGGCAATTGTAACCCCACCCCCTTGTGACATCACACGGAGGGGCGTGGCCTGCACCAGGCCTGCGAACAATGTTATATATATCAAAATGGCCCTCGGCAGAAAAAAGGTTCCCCACCCTTGCCCTAGAACAAAGAAAGTTTGTAGGTCATAGATTCCTGCAAGCTACTGTTTCTCTGTTACAGGTCTAGATATAATGTAAAACAATATCCTCTACCTTGAGTAAATAATTGTAAAAGTGAATACTGTCTTAAGCATACTATAGTTATATACAGTCGCAGGAGAGAGTTAATTATAATACGTTACTGTTCAATAAACTTAAACTAGTCAAGGGGAATCCGAAATTCAAGATATTATCAACCTCGGAATTGCCAATTAGTGGAGTACACTCACAATAAGGGCTATTTAGTAAAATAAATATATAGCTTTGTTGATAAGTTAGGACTAGGAGTAAGAATTATTTTCTTAAAAAACTATTATTAGCAAAATACCTAAAATAGAAATAATATTGTAATGTTTTTTAAGGTAAATTGAATTACATGATATGATAAAGCAGTTTGTTACGTCTGTACAATGAATATGTCATTGCTCACCAGGTTTAGGAATAGAAAGTAATAGTTATAAATCCTGCATTTAGACAATCTCCTTTGGAAAAGTTAGCGATCATTTCTATGTAATAAAGTTTACCTAGCATTAAATCAGTTGTCCATTCGCATGGGAACTCCACCTCTCTGTTGGGGCTTACAAGGACTCAGGGCCTGATTAAGAGCTGTATGCTAATGCTGCTGCTGCTGCTGCTGCTGCGTATGTGTATGCAGCTGCTATGCAAAAATATGGAAATGTTGCAGACGCCAAATAGATTATTGAGAGAGCATCTGCGTACAAAGGGCTTGATTCAGCAATGGATGGAATTGCAAAGCTGCACACAAGCGCCTTTGCAATTCCGTCCTGCTAAAATCCAAATACTGCAGGAGGCGTCTGAAGTGAAGAGACTACTCCGGACGCAGCTTCAGCATTACGTACAACTCTGAATATGGCCCTCAGAACGAAAAAGGATTTCTCTTTAAGAAGGTAGTGCATGGTCATGATGCACCCCTGAACCTGCATCCTGTGAGTATCCATAGGTGACAAAATGACATCACCCTCGGAACCCAGGACTCTTTACGTATGGTGAGCTTTGTATCAGGACCATACTGGCCGCTGCATGCGGTCTCACTTTTCACCTCTTAATTAATGGGAAGCTTCGGCTATTGGCAGTAATATTGGGAAATCATGTGCATATATAGGGCGATATCCAATTAGCCCTGAACACTGTTTGGACGCTAATGTAGCCCCGAGGTCCGGCCCGACGCCAGCACTTATCAGGGATTTTTTTTTAGGGACCTGATGTGTCCCAAAAAAATTATCCCAGAAAACTGCAGTTTTTTCACCAGCGCAATGGCGAAAACGTATCATGGATTCTATCTGTTTTTGGCTAAATTCTCCAGTTTGTTCGTCTGAACAAATAGGATAGGGTGAAAAAACTAATCAGAGAAAAATGTGAATTATCGGTGAAAAAGTTTTTTGTGACTAATTGGATACAGTCCATTCTCTGTCCTGATAAAGACACTTTGGCTTTGCCTAATATTTCTATCTTTGCAGGAGTGAACTTTACTATGTGTACATATAAATATATATATAAAGAGGTTCATATGCACATTGGCCGAAATTCCGTACACCGAATTTCGGCCAATGTGCATATGAACCATATTACACAGAAGTCTAATACGAGTATTCACCAGCATATCGAACGTGCAAGGATCTCTCCAACTGCACTGCCCCTATCCCTCTGTCGCTATCATCATTAACATTGGCACTTACATCTACCCCATGCGGGTACAAGAGATACTACTGAAATAGGCATCCCCTCGGCATACACACGAGATGGTGTAACTCTGGATACATGCCAACAAGATGGCGCTATACATGCATATGCCCAGTTGACACCTAGTAACGCACATTTTCTCATGGATTGAGAAAAGCGCCTTAGATGCGTCCGACGCGGCGTAAGGCAAGGATGCATATATTTGCTGTGGCGCATATGTAGTCTGCCATAAAAATTTGCTATAAACAGCAACGTTCAGTCTGTGTGTGTGATTCACAATCAGGCTCATTATCTGTAAACTTTAAAGATATATTTTATTAAATTTAGTAATAGTGTGCTGTGATTTGTGATTTCCATGTTAAGCTCTGTCAAGTTGTTCTGTTTTTCGATTGGCCAATGGCCTCAGGTTTCGGTAGTACCCTCTGACAGCTGAGATTTTAGTAATTACATTTCTTAAACAATGTTTTCTCAGATTTAGCTGGCAGGCGCATTTTTTTTCCGTATATCTTGACAGTATCTTATCAATGTACACACTTCTTTTTGAAGATAACTCTTCTGTTCTTGGGAGAAGTAATTAGGTGGCAGTGAGTTATCCAGGGTTAAGTCGATTTTCCAAATGCTGCAAGCCTGATCTACTAGCACCATGGTAGTGGTAACACAAATAAAATAAAAGCCTGTTGAATGCCATATATACTTCTATCTTGATTCTCTGTTAGAGATGTGATGACACGACGGGCATGCTCTGGAGACAAGTATTAATATCTCTTTAGTGATCAAAGAGTAGTATGAGGTCCCAAAATGACTTCTAGTTCTAGCTCCTCTTTAAAAGAAGCATTACAGTATTCACATATCAGCCTTCACTGCTGAGGCCCCTGCTGCTGCCAAATATCTCATTCACCCAACTACTATATAGAGGAAATCACCTTGTCAGTAGAGAATCACTATGAGGAGTATAGATCCATGTGGACCACCAGGATCTTTATTAAAAACAAATTATGATACAGTATAAATTACTAATTGGGGCCCTTAAGTGTCCATCCAGTTCTTTACCCTGTTTCCTTGATGTGCCCTTCGTTTAATCATCCAGTAACCTGTAGCCCATTTGCTCGCTATTTGAGATTGTATTCTACTATTTCTTCCATATTGTGCATCTGACTCCTCCACTCATACCCTCTCAGACAAATGGCCCAATCACCTACCGCAACTTTCCCCTCCCCATATGCCCACCATACTCCCCTTACACACACATTTTATTTACTCTTCCCCTCCCCATACGCCCACCATACTCCTCTTACACACACATCTTATTTACTCTTCTCTCCCCATATGCCCACCATACTCCCCTTACACACACATCTTATTTACTCTGCCCCCACATACGCCCACCATACTCCCCTTACACACACATCTTATTTACTCTTCCCCCACATACGCCCACCATACTTCTCTTACACACACATCTTATTTACTCTTCCCCTCCCCATACGCCCACCATACTCCCCTTACACACACATCTTATTTACTCTTCCCCCCACATACGCCCACCATACTCCTCTGACACACACATCTTATTTACTCTTTCCCTCCCCATATGCCCACCATACTCCCCTTACACACACATCTTATTTACTCTTCCCTCCCCATATACTCACCATACGCCTCTTACACACACATCTTATTTACTCTTCCTCTCCCCATACACCCACCATACTCCTCTTATTCACACATCTTATTTACTCTTCCTCTCCCCATACGCCCACCATACTCCTCTTACACACACATCTTATTTACTCTTCCCCTCCACATACTCCCACCATACTCCCCTTACACACACATCTTATTTACTCTTCCTCTCCCCATATGCCACCATACTCCCCTTACACACACATGTTATTTACTCTTCCCTCCCCATATACTCACCATACTCCTCTTACACACACATCTTATTTACTCTTCCCTCCCCATATATTCACCATACTCCTCTTATACACACATCTTATTTACTCTTCCCCCCCACATACACCCACCATACTCCCCTTACATACACATCTTATTTACTCTTCCCCTCCCCATACGCCCACCATACTCCTCTTACACACACATCTTATTTACTCTTCCCTCCCCATATACTCACCATACTTCTCTTATACACACATCTTATTTACTGTTCTCCTCCACATACGCCCACCATACTCCTCTTACACACACATCTTATTTACTCTTCCCCTCCCCATACGCCCACCATACTCCTCTGACACACACATCTTATTTACTCTTCCCCCCACATATGCCCACCATACTCCCCTTACACACACATCTTATTTACTCTTCCCCCCACATACGCCCACCATACACCTCTTACACACACATCTTATTTACTCTTCCTCTCCCCATATGCCCACCATACTCCTCTTACACACACATCTTATTTACTCTTCCCTCCCCATATACTCACCATACTCTTCTTATTCACACATCTTATTTACTCTTCCTCTCCCCATACGCCCACCATACTCCTCTTACACACACATCTTATTTACTCTTCCCTTCCACATACTCCCACCATACTCCCCTGACACACACATCTTATTTACTCTTCCCTCCCCATATATTCACCATACTCCTCTTATACACACATCTTATTTACTGTTCTCCTCCCCATACGACCACCATACTCCTCTTACACACACATCTTATTTACTCTTCCCTCCCCATATGCCCACCATACTCCCTTTACATATTCATATTATTTACTCTTCCCCTCCCCATACGCCCACCATACTCCCCTTACACATACATATTATTTACTTTTCCCCTCCCCATACGACCACCATACTCCCCTTACACACACATCTTATTTACTTTTCCCCTCCCCATACGACCACCATACTCCCCTTACACACACATCTTATTTACCCTCCCCATACGACCACCATACTCCCCTTACACACACATCTTATTTACTCTTCCTTTCAAAAGTTCTCTGATATTATGACTAATTTGTCCTGTGCCTCATTGTTTTTATGCTTCTCTGATGTCACAGTTACAATTAAATTAAAGATTATGTTTTATTAAATATACCTGAATGATACAAATCTCACTGTATTAAAAGTGACATGCATCACCCTAAAATATTATCTGACTACATATAACATACATATGTAGCTGTTTATTTTATGTTCATCACATTAATAATTAATTAAGGAAAGATGGATAAATGCACCTCTAATATATCTTATACTTCAATTTTATCTTTTACTGTACTTATATTGTTACAAAGCAAGCATACAAGAATCCAATCTGCTGTGGCTCTCTATAACAACAGGATATTCCTCTTAGATGGCCTCATTAATTACATTTTTAACTTATGTAAATATCTGGTGCTCTGATGCCCATATGTGCATACAAATGACCTCAAAGGATATAATATCACATAGTATCACATCACATAGCATAATACTGTTAACATTTTAAGTAATTTTTTCTAATAACAATCCACTCACAAAGGGCCATATTCATTATGTTGATTCTAACTCGAGTCGAGCGCTGGAGCAATTCATTATTGCTCGGGTGCGGAGACAACTGATCCGAAAATCATCTGTCTCTCCAAATGTGAAAACTTAGCACTGCCGACTTTGACTCATTTTTAGGTCCCCATACTAGTCTATGGGGACAGCGGGCGACATAAGAAGTGAAGGTAAGCCAGAGATATCCATGATATCTCGTGTGTTACCTTTATGATGAATGGCCCCAATACTTAATTTCTACAAAAGTGGGTGAAAATATTTATTTTCACCTGCTTTTGTAGAAATTAAGTGATGATGAATAGACCCCAAAAAACACAATTTGATTGAATGCTTATCTGCCACAATGAGGGTTATGTAACAGGTTCTGATTTAACGGAACCAACAAGATTTCAGCAAGATTGCCTCTAAATTTAAAGAGGCAATCAGTTATAAGGCTGGTTTCATGAAGTAGAAACCTACAGTTGTCACAAGCCGCCGCTGCGCCTTGTTTGACAACAGTGCTTTGGGCGATCCTCTCAGGCCCGTTTCTAAGAGACCAGGACGACGGGCTGCTACTCCATGAGGTCCTCCTACCTGGCTGCCCCATCATCCCACCTTGTCTTGATTGGATCCTTCTCCTTTTTCACCTCTGCTGATTTTCTGCTCAGATGCCAGCTGTATCGTTTAGCACGTGTCTTCCGGTTCCGTGTGTAGAGATCATTCTCATGGTGTGTTCCAGTAGCTCCTGTTCAGCGTGTATCTTTACAGCCTCAGTTGCACTGTGGTGTCTGAGTGGACTTTTGTTACTTAACTTCACAGCAGTCTTAGCCGCTCTGCTGCATCTGAGTGGACTTTAGTTACCAACTTCACAGCAGTCTCAGCTGCACTGCTGCGGCTGAGTAGACTTTAGTTACCAACTTCACAGCTGTCTCAGCCGCACTCCTGCATCTGAGTAGACTTTAGTTACCAACTTCACAGCTGTCTCAGCCGCACTCCTGCATCTGAGTGGACTTTTAGTTACCAACTCCACAGCTGTCTCAGCCACACTGCTGCGTCTCAGTGGACTTTTAGTTACCAACTTCACAGCAGTCTCAGCCGCACTTCTGCGTCAGAGTGGACTTTTATTACCAACTTCACAGCAGTGTCAGTCGCACTGTTGTGTCAGAGTGGACTTTTGTTACTTCATCCCGGCTGTCTCAGCTATTATTATTATTATTATTATTATTACATTTTATTTATAGGGCGCCACAAGTGGTCCGCAGCGCCGTACATACAGTAAAGGGTACACAGAACATTACATTACAATACAGTAACCAACTTATAAACAGAGCACAAGTAACAATTTAGCTACATCACAGCCATTAGGCCACAGCTTAGCAAAACACTTTCACGACTGCCTCGGCCACAAGGCCGCACCTCAGCCAAGTTAACATCAGCCCTGAAGGCTGCAACTCAGCCTCAAGGCCGCATCCCAGCCAAGTACACATCAGCCATAAAGGCTGCAACTTGGCCACAAGGCCGAATGCCTAGCCAAGTACAAATCAGAGCACAAGGTTGTATCTTGGACACAAGGTCGCCTCTCTGACAAGTACACATCAGCCCTCAAGGCTGCAACTCAGCTACAAGGCCGAACCTCAGCCAAGTACACATCAGCCCTCAAGGCTGCAACTTGGCCACAAGACTGCATCCCAGCCAAGTAGACATCAGTCCTCAAAGCTGCAACTCGGCCTCAAGGTCGCATCCCAGCCAAGTACACATCAGCACTCAAGGCTGCAACTTGACCACAAGGCCACATCCCAGGCAAGTACTTATCAGCTCTCAAGGCTGCAATTGGGCCACAAGGCCACACCTCAACCAAGTATATATCAACCTCAAGGCTATATTAATAATTTTCTCACATTTCAAACCTTGTACACATCAGCACTCGAGGCTACCATTTGGCCATAGGTCCGCATATCCTACCTTGTTATTTTCTGACCTTTCTCTCTACTACAGGCCTTTAGGCTACTTTCTTACCCAGTCTTCTTCTAGCTCCTTGGTGTTCCTCTTTTCTGATTACTTAAACCATTCATACACAGTGAATTTACCCAGGGATTCATAACAACAGTATTACATTACCCCCTAATAATTGGAATTAGGCAATGGCTGATTGTTGTGTGCCTCCACCTCCTTCCATCCAAGGGGAATGCGAAAAAGGCAGTCCTGAAAATCAGGTAATGTACACTACTTGACACCCAAATGTTTACAACTCTACAAGTGGACTTATATTTAGGTCAGGTACAGACCCAACCTATGCACAGAATTACCATCTGACTGCTCTGTTAAATAGAGATGTTAAACTTATTTCTAAAATAATTATTTTAGATTAAAGTTGGATTTATTTTAGGGAAACAAACTCTAGATAATACTCATAGGGCTGTAAACATTGGTAAAAATCAGTTTCAGGGTGGACGGGGGGGGGTGGTTGTCTTGATTCTCATGCTTACATTAGATGCAGCCTTTGACAGACTACAATGGGGCAACATTGGATAATTCTAAACTTTGGCATCAGTGGAATATATTTAGAGACCAGCCTAGCGTTATATTTCTTCCCTGAAAGGAGACTTGAACCCCCCCCCCCTTTCAAGCCTCATATTATGGGGTAAATGTAATAGGTTGCAAATTTGTTAAAAATGCGAGTTTAGTGCTAAACTCGCATTTTTTACTCAATCGCAAGTGCAATAGTAAAACTGTAGTAAAACTCAAATTTTTCGGGCTTTGCTATTACTTGCAAACAACATCTTTCATCCAGATGTATCCCCATTCTCTAGATAGAACTTAGGCAATGTAATAGAGTGTGAGTGCTTCACTCGCACATATTACTGCCTGAGAACTCGCAAAAACAATAGACCAGCTTCAGGATAACGAGTATCCTGAGCAGGTCAGAGTAACACAAAAACATGCACATCATGAGATACGTGCATATTTCTATGTATACATATGAAAATACTTTTTTATTCTTTAAAAAATGACGTGCAACTCCTCCCCAGAAACATAACCAGCCCAGGGCTCTGTACAACCTGTGCTGGTTTTTAAATTACAGGGCCAAAATACATAGGGGCCCCTGTATTTTAAGTACCAGCACAGGACTTTTCTGATCCGGTCCTCGTTGTGGAAAAACAGGGGACAAAATGAGTAGGGGTCCCTTGTAATTTCCATAACCAGCACCAAACTCTTTCTAGAGGGGGAGTAATGCCACAGCCAGGTAAACCCTTTCACCGGGTTCCCCAGCCAAAGCATTACCCCTGACCGCTAGTTAGCCCAGGTCAGGGATCCCTGGGGAGGTGAGGACCCCCCCAATAAAGGGGTCCCCCTTTCCAGGGCACCCCAGACCTGGGCTGGCAGCACGGGGCTATCCCCAGCACACCTGGCCATTGGGTGCCGGGATAATAGTGTAAATGTGTTGTGTAAAATCAAACTGTACATATTGTCTTTTGCTGTGGAACTACAGGTCCCAGCAAGCTTCCCCTGCATGCTGGTACTTGGAGAACCACAAGTACCAGCATGTGAGGAATTACGGGCCCGCTGGTACCTGTAGTTCACTTCAAAATAAATATTTAAATAAAGACAAGACACACCGTGAAAGTACAATTTTATTTAAACACACATGCACACTCACTAACACACATACTCACCTAGTATCCGTGAAGCCATCATGTCCCCTTCTCCAGTAGGAATCCATAAGGTACCTGTAATCAAAAAACCATACTCACCTCTCCTATGCGTTGATCCTGTCCTCTTCGGTCCCTGTAGGCATCCAGGGGGTTAAAACAAAAACACGAAAAAAATGAAACCATGCCGGACAGAAGGAAAGCTATGTGTTTACACATACCCTTCCTCCACGCGAATGACTGGGGCCCATGTGTGCCCAGACATTGCAGGAACCGCCAGCCAATCAGCGGGCATCTCCGTCGGAGCTGCCCGCTGATTGGCTATGCGTGGTCTGCCTGTCTCCTCCATAGACTTCAATGGTGTGAAATCTTCATTGAAGTCTATGGTGGGAACTGCTACATTGTATCCAATGATGTAACCACAAGGTTACTTGAGGTGAAATTTGCGGTTACATCATTGGAAAGAGAGCTAAAAGTGGCATGCCTCTTAGTACTACACCTTGAATATGTCATATGACCAAGAAATGCACTGCAGTGTTTAGAGATCGGAGCTCAGTCAGCAGCAGCAAGAGAAAAAACAGTGATGCAAGTAGAAGAATCAATAGATACTGAAGCTTAGTGTAGTGAGGGAAGAGTTACAGTGAGTAGGGGGTGAGACAGGCAACCAGCACTCAGACCCATCTCTATGTGTGCCTCCCCAGTCATTGACCTCAACGCACATCACTGCTACTCGGGTGGTTCCTGATGCCATACATTAGTCCAGTTATTCTGTTGGGAGGAAGCAAGGCAGGGGAAAGAGCCTTACCCAACGTTAGACAATTGCTAAGCGAACAGAGATACTGGTGATACAAAGATGAACATAAGCGACACCAATGAACAGTGATTGATAAGTAAGAAGTACTGTACATTCCATAAGTTCAGTGGAGACATGAGCATAGCTTCTGGATTCCTTAAATACCAACCAGGGCCCCCAGATGGCACAGAATTCCTGATATTTACTCACACTGGACAAAAGGAGGTAATCCATGGCCATATATATTGGTGTAATCTAGCAAACTATTAATTGAGTTGTAGGTGGGGAAGTGACAGTTCACCAGAATGACAATCACACCAAATATGGAAAAGGGATCCTATAGCGCTGCCACACCTCCAACAAGGGCTGGATATTCCCAGGAACATCCTTGCAAGAACACTGGGGCAATATTACCATCTAGAAAATACATTAAACTGGCAATCAATAATGGAGTAACTAACTGAGCCGGTGAATGTGGATTGAAATATTTTATGCAAATACATTGATTCCAGCTGAATGTGGAGGCCCTTTTCACTGTCTGTGATAAATTGGGGGAACATCTGCAATGTGTCCTTGATCAAAAGTCTATACTGCCCAGAAAGCAAATGTGTAGGACAGGAGGTACCTAGGCATAACACTTCAAATGGAGTCCGGGGCGTGCTGCTTGCCTTGTGCATTTCCTTACCTTGAAGAAATGTTTAATCAGCTTCAGGCAGAGACCACGTATCCTGAATAAAATCAAAGGATGAAACACCACAAGAACTAACCAGCTGGCCCACACCTGACCATGAATGAAATATAGTGTGAGTAATGAGGGAAGGCAGGATTGTCAAATAATGGTGGCAAAGTTAGACAATGGAGGAAATATAAGATTGCCTCCTTAATTTATTCCAACAAGGCAATGCAGAGCCTATAGTTGGATATGGGATATTAGGTACTTTAGGTAACCATGAAAACAGATTTATTGGAATTGGTAGAATGTGGCTCTCAATTACAACCTATCGTTTGTCCGCCCACGACCTTGTCCATTCTACAACCTGTCCCAGCAGAACAGTCTCATGATAAGTAGCAAAATGAGGAAGCTGAAACCCCCCTAAGTGTTTGCCTCAGAAGAGTATGTCATGCCGAAAAACAGGGTCTATGACCCCTGCCCCCCTGTCTATGAACTTCAAAGAACCACTGCTTGGGGGCTTGTGTAGGAAGAGTCTGGAGCAGACACAAAATTCATTGTAAGACATTCATTTTAATAATGCTAGACCTCCCATCCAAGTTCCCAGCATGCCAGTTCCTGAGTTCCATATTCAGTAAAGAGACAAGTCAAATTGCTATGTAATAATATGATTCCCAAGTATTTAAGACTAGATGGATGCCAGGAAAATGCAAAGGACTTCTCAGCCCCTTCCACTGTTTGTAGAAAGGCTGATAGATTAACAGTAGCAGATTTCAGGGGATCCCCGCAAAAAGAGACTGCAGCAGATATCTCCGAAATCTGCCACAGTCTCTTCATTTCCATCTGCAAAGTAGGTGTTTATGGTAGCTGCTAATTGGTCAGATTTACCAGGCTCCATAATGTAAACCATTCCGGGGTTTGTCCCATTGGCAAATGCCATCTTCAGATGGCGTTAGCCCATAACAGCCTGGGAGCTACTCTTTTATAATTCTGTCGGCCCCCACTGACACATGTACAGGTCAATAACTACACAATAGCTATCACTTTGCTTCTAGCCATTCATCAGGATAGGGCCTTTTAGAAGCTCTGGGCCTGATTCAGAGCCGCTCGTAAGCGGCCGCTTGTTCGTTCCGAGCGATGTTTGCGCAACTGCGCATGCGTACGGATCGTAATACGCATACGCGAACCAGTCAGTGCAGCCGAAAATCGTTTGTTCGCTAAATAGCGAATGCCTGCTATTTTGAGTGACAGGAGGAGGCGTATGTGGGTGGTAACGGGGGAAGGTGCTTGAAAACGGGGAGTGGAGATCCGAACGCAGGCGTTCTTAAAGGTCAAAACGGGCGTTTTAAGGGTGTGCATAATTAATACAGCAGCGTCATTGACCACGTCACTGGGTTATTTTATAGTCAGAACTGCACGCAAGATTGCGGTAGGAAAAACCAACCACAAGAATAGCGAGCAGTTCATACGCTGGTCGATGTACTCGATTAATCTAATAAATAGTGGACATGACGTAGGATGCGAGCGGCCAGGGGGTGTAGTTTTCCAAAAAACGACCGAATGTTTTGTTCGCTCGTTCACACCTAGAGGCATGAACAGACCGCAAAGAGCGAACGGTTCATTTGAATAGCCACCCCTTTTTTCTGAACGAGCGAGCGCAAATAGCGTCCGGCTCTGAATGAGGTCCTCTGTCCCAACACCCCAACAATAATTAAAACAAGCAGTGTTTATTTTTATTACTGTATTGTGAGTTGGGGCGTAATTATCATTTCAACTGGATCAAAAATGCAACCACATAAATACACGCCTTAGTGTCTGCAGATTATAGACCCTCACTAGTTTAGCTAGTAGGATGGGATTAGGTATTGGGTAGCTTAATTACAAGGAAATAGCCATGTTGTCTGCCAAGACAGTGCCTTGTAGTGTGTGCAGGTATTTCTATAATATAAGTGTGCTACAATTGTGACTGGTATAATCAAATGTTATTAAATTCCATGGGGAGATGCACTAAGCCCTGGAGAGAGACAGAGGGCTCTATTTATTAACATTTTTTTGACTAAAATAAAGTGAAAAATGGTGTTTTCACATCCTTTTCACATTATTTTAGTATCACCTATAGTTATTACAGGGCAATTGGAGTAGAATTCATAAAATTCTACTCCAACCCCTAAGTATCACTTATTTTTAGTAAGCAGATCGTATTTCCCATAATTGTAATGGGAAATGTGATCCGACCAAAGTTACTAAAAATAAAATGTGAAAAAATATCGGGGAAAGCCCTGTGATAATAACGCCACCTGGAGGTGGCGTTATCCAGGGTCTCCCCCGGTTACCGGCCTCCTGCCCTGCTCTAACGGGGAGAGCAGAGCCGGGAGTCGGTCCCAGTAATCAGCTGTGTGGTCTAAACAGACCGCAAGCTGATTACTGTAAAAAAAAGAAAAAAAAAAATAGTGAAAAAAAAATTTACTTACCTGACTCCAGGGACTGGTGATCGGGCCTCCGGTGATGACTCCCCTCCGGTCAGCTGGTCTCCCATAGTGCACTGCTTCCCGGTCATCAGATGATCGGGCCCCAGTGCAGCATGGGAGATCACCTGACCGGAGGAATGGAGAACATCACCGGAGGCCCGGAACATGCAGGTAAGTGTAATTAAGGGAGACGGGGGTCGCGGGGGGGAGGGAAAGTCGCGGGGGGGTCCGTCATTGCGGGGGTGGGGCTTAGCACCGGGGGGTAGCAGCGGCGACTGGTCGGCGCATGCGCGGGCACTTAATCACGGTATTTTTTGCGAAAATACCGTGATAAGGCTCCGAAGGGGATTTGCAGGGACAGAGCTTTATCGCAAGCTCTGTCCCTGTAAGGGATTTGTAGTAAATCCCTGTGATATTGCCTGAATTCGCAATGCAAATTCACTCGGTAATATCACATATTCAATATGCGAATTGTAGTAAATAGAGCCCAGAGTGAGAAAGATAAATAACCAACCACTCAGCTGTCACTTTACAGGCTGCATTTGAAAAATGATAGTTAGGAGCTGATTGGTTGGTAGTTTATCTCTCTCCACTTTATCTCTCTCCAAGACTTAGTACATCTACCCCATAGTGTTCTATGTCATTCCAGTGGAGAAAGTCAAATAAACAGTACATTCCAAAAACTTTAATATACATTTTCTACATTTCAGCGAAGCTAAACAGGTCATAACAGCAAATGTTTTACTTTTTGGGTCTTGATCAAAGGGGAAGGTTGCACTACACCAGCCAGTCACAAATTATTTCCATAATGTGATAATTTGAAATACCAGTAATAAAAATGTTAATCACAAATAAGTCTTAAGGGTAAATTTACTAAGATGGGAGTTCTATTAAGAAGTGATGGTGCCCATAGCATCCAATCAGATTCCAGGTATTATCTTCTAGAAGGTGCTAGATAAATGAGAAGTATAATCTGATTGGTTGCTATGGGCAACATCACTTCTTAAATAGAACTCCCATCTAAAGCTGGGCATACACGTCCAGATAAAATGCCTGTCAGACCGACAGACATTTTAACTGGCAGTTTGCCAGCCCTCAGATGTCCCCGGCATCTCACAGTGTATTAGCCCTGACATCTGAGCTCCGCCCCCAGGGGAGGAGACATTTCCCTGTCTCTTCCATGGGAAGGAACACAGGAAATGTCTGTCTGTAGGCCCCGGCTGGGCATACACTGACCGATGCGGCTGACAGTTTAACTCATTAATATCGCATCGGACAAGCATGCTGGACCGGCATGCCCGACCAAGCGATATATGTAGCGTGTATAGCCAGCACTAGTAAATGTACCCCTTAAAATAGAAAAGAATAGGAGATGTCTCTGTATCAGCAAATGGACAAGGGTAAATAAGGGTACACAGGGATACTTACAAGAGGTGCCAGGCAGATGTGAAGGTGTTGAGTGCTCAATGTTCTTAAAATGCATGGATGACTCCTAGGTTCTCAATATGTTGTCCACCCCTGCAGGAAAATCAACATGAGAATACATAAAGCACACTGAAAATATAGAAACAGATGAAGGACAATAGAAATATAATGCTTTAAAACAATGTAAAAGCAGTAGGAGCCAGGGGTGTATCTAAAGTTGGGTACACACTGACAGATACATTGGCCGATCAATTGTGTGTACCCACGATATGTCGGTGAACAGTCTGCAGACCACCCGTACACACACAGCGGCAGCCTCGGGGAGGGGGCAGGACATGCCCCCCGCCTGCCGGGACATGCCCCCGACACACCACCTGGCCGCCGGGACCTGCAGGCAGACACAGATGATGGCCGTTCAGTGTGTATGAACAACCATCATCTGCAGATATATCTGCAGATCACTCGATCTGCAGACATATCTGTATAGTGTGTACCCACCATAAGGGTCCAAGCAGCCCTGGCAAAGTAAGAGACTGGTGCCCCCCCCCCCCCCCACAGATATGCCCGGCTACATCTTTGCGGCTGGTGCGGCAAATTGCAACACGCATAATGCAATATGCGCACCGGCGAGTGGATACACGCACTGCTTTCGCAACCGTGCCTCTATAGGAATGTATGGTGCGATTGCAGTGCGCACCATAGCGTACTGTAGCAAATGCAGGCGTAGGGAATCGCATGGTGCGATGCGTGCATGTGCCATAGGCAAACACAGGAGGGGTTTCTGTCTGCCTGGAAACCCCCCTCCCCAGCCCACACCATGACAACAATAGAAATAGTAATAGAATAGAATTTTACTAGTGCTGCATGTTCTTCACAGTTTCATAATTAGCACCACCTGTGCAACTTTTAACATGTATCAGTCAGTAATAAATAACCTGTGCACCAACTAGGGGATCTGGAAAACATTCGCTGTTAGAGATGTGCTGCTATAGAGCCCAATATGTACATATATGTCCAGGGCAGTGCTAGGTTATTCTGCTGCTCCCCCAGACTCCCGGACTTGCTCTAATGCTCTGTTTTTATTTTAGATGCGGGCTTCATTCCATTCAGCTCAGGCAGGATGGCCCTACTGCTGCATTTAATGGCTTACTGTGATTGCTGGTCCTCTATATGCTGGAATTTTGCCACATAATATACTTTGTATGACGCATATTAAAGCTGGTTAAGTGCTAATTCTACCCTCTTCATGGATTGGCCACACTCACTCTAAAATCAAACATTTGGAAACCCCCTTCTAGAAATCCTGCGTTTGCCACTGCGCGCACATTTGTGGTGCGATCAGCCTCAATGTAACTGGGCGCATCTGTATGTCACTCTAGCCTTCCCCTGTGTCACTCCAGGCCTATATGTCTCTCTAGGCTCCCCCTGTATCACTCCTGGCCTCCTCTGTGTCACTCCAGGCCTGAAGATGCAGTGCTGCACCCAATATGTTTTGCTTGGTACTGTGGAAAAAATCTCCCTTCACCCAATACAGAAACCATAGCTCTTAGACAGTGGTGTAGTGCAAACTACAATCTCCACAACATAAGAGCTCCCTATTTTGAGAAAAAAATAAAATGTATTGAATACCGAGGTGCGTGCTCCAGAAACCCTTTGCATAACTATGCTGGGGGCATGGGACTTTGAATCCTCTCCAAAAGTAGAAAGGCCCTATTTCTCCCCATCCCCTCAGAACCAAAAGCCCCAAAGAGAAGAAAAAGGAATCTTCAGATCCCCTTCAAAGCTAGGGGGGACCCCTTGACATCCCCCACCCCAGAACCAAAAGACCCCTTAGGAGGCAAGGGTCTTAGGGCTATGTTTTATTTTTAAGTATAGGAAGCTCTTTGAGATGGAGCTTGTGCTGGTGGGCAGAAATCTGGCTGCAGAGAAAGAGCTGGGCGCCCGACAAATAGCGCCCTCCTCGGCCGACGCCCCTGGCGAGTGATACCCCCCTGGTTGGAGCACAGATATAAGGCACTATGCATACAAAAAGATGATAATAAATACACTAAAATTAATATTGCAAAACTTTTTTTGTCGACAAAAGCTGCAAATCATTTAATGAACCATGTTAATCTATGCTGGTAGCTCTGATTTGCATGGAACATTGAACGAATTGGCCATATCCAAATTAAATTAGGAAATAGAGCAGATATACTGTATGTTCTTATCAGCATAAATAGGAAATTTTCAGTCTATAAAACACTTTAGTTCTGCCATTTTATTTGCCTATAATACAGCAATGAAATCATTTATTTAAGCAGTAATAGCAGGGGTTCCTAAACTTGGTCATCAAGGCATCCTAACATTTCAGGTTTTAAGGATATCCATGGTTAAGCATAGGTGACTTCATTAGTACCTCAATCAATTTGAGTATTGTAACATCTGTGAACAAGCATGGATATCTTTAAAAGCTGGACTGTTAGGCAGGGATGTTTTAAAAGAGGAGGAGGCCTGTATACAGAATCAGTGCAGGCCCCCTCCTCTCTGACAGCGCACAAGATTCTGGCTTGGTGCCAGAATCTACTGTGCATGCGCGGGTCTCGCGGAAAATTGCACCTTATTCCCGGGGACATGTCTACTGCACTTGCGCAAGTCACCGGGAAAATGGCCACCACCATTTTACCTGTGATTTTTGCTGCTCTGCAGCACCGGCCCGATGCTGCAGAGCGTCACTCTGGAGACTGCGGAGAGGTAAGTATAACTATATGTTGGTGCAAAGTGTGCAGTGTGGGCACACAATGCACCCATTATAGATACGCCATTGCTGTTAGGGGTATATCGATTTTAATCAATTTTGATCAATTTAAAATCGACAAAAATTGATCAACATCGATGTTGTTTTTTTGGGGTTACTGTAAATCACACATTAACTAATACTTAAAAAACAAAAGAAAAAATTGTCTGTTAGTAAATGTGTGATTTAGCCCCAGAAAACTAACATCGATGTTGATCTATTTTCATCTATTTTAATTGATCAAAATCGGGGACCAAGTTTGGGAAACCATTGAATAATAGAATATTACCACAGATGAATAACAGTAGAACCCAGGCTTATTTATCATTATTTATATAGCATTGCAATATGCTGTACTGTGTACTGCATTTTAGTAAGGAGCCATTTTCCAGTATGTGGGACAAAACCTGCTTAATATCAAACTCATGACTTCAGTTTTGTAAAATGTTATCACTGTGCCATATTCCTGCCCAACTTATGAAATGCTACCTGACTTATAAAATAATAAGATGATCTATGTAAGAAAGGTCCGTCACAGAACTGAATCTCTGGCCGGATCAGAGCACAAATATTATTATAACACAAACATTCTTACACCTTTATGTTAAGCAGTAATTTTATCAATCAACATTATAATGATATATGTCAATGGAATCATTGTGTACTGCTAAATGTGATATTCCATTTGTTATCTAAAAAAGAAATTCAATACAAAATCTTAACTTGTACTAAATAGCCTGTTTATTGAGCTTAAAATAGATAACTCATCCAATAGTGTATCCATAAAAAATAAGGCTTATGAAGATGTCACTCTCAGGTTACAAAAGTACATAAAACACAGGGTAGACTAAGGAGACAGTCCCCCTATTTATGCAATAGCAGGGATAGGAAAGATTTTCACTTGCCGCCTATCTATAAAGAAAGTTTTGGAATAGCTGAGCGATACAGTCTGGCAACAGTAAGTTGACTCTTGCTGCTTTGTCAGTCTTGGGCCCTCCTGCTCATACACGGTGATCGCTATCGCAGGCTGGGTTGGTGATAGCGTTAGGGGGACTTGTATCTCAACTGTCCTTGTTAAATAGACAATAGCTAACTTCCTATGCTTAGCAAGGGGAAGCTAGACAGGAGATGCCAAGAGAGTATCATAAATACATCTCTAAGGGCACTTTTGCCGACAATAGTGTTTTGCCTGACACATGAAGTGGGTACCGCCGGCGATATCACAGTTATTCATAAGATTCCCTGATGTTTTTTGTCAACAGTGAGTGTGGTTTTATATGGCCAAAGAAATAGATGAAAAATGATTTCAAAGAGCTATAATCAAACACACACAGCACCATCTGACTCATATTCTAGGCAGGACCTAGCTGGTGACCAAATTACAGCGCAGAAAGCACATACAGCATTTAAATCACATATAAATCATTTAGAAAGCATTCTAGTTTCTGCTTTAAAATACAGAATACATTCAATACTATACAAAACAAAGACTATAATTAATGATCACTATGCAATAGGGTAGTGGTTCCCAAACGTTCTTGAATCACGGCGCCCTAGAGTATCAGTATTTTTTTCATGGCACCCTCAGGCCAAAGGTTTCTTATGAAGAAATTCAGCAAAAATTGTTAAATTAAGTACAGTAATTGTGATAATCTGTCATGCTTAGCTTCAGTTGTGGTGGTGAAGTAGAACATAGCAACCAATCAGCTTTTAGCTATCATTTATCTAGCACAGTCTATAGAAGCTGATTGGTTGCTAAGGGCAACCTCTCCACTTAATCGCTCAAAGGCCCGTATTCAATTAGCCGAGAAAAGTCGTAGACTTTTTCCGCCTATTATACTTTCTGCCGCATTCGCCAGTTTGGGACGCAAATTCACAGCATGCGCATCCCCGCGATTTGCGCTATTCAATTACAGAACAGGAGAAAACGCAAATAGACGAATGCATAACAGGTGGAAAGTACTGAATAGATTGGGGGAATCAGTCTGTACCCCAAAATAAGACACTGGAAATCATTACAGATGTGTACTATTAGCCCTAATAAATGTACTTTGTGTGCTTAATTTGTGTTAAAAGCTTTCTAGGAGCATATTTGGGGTACTTGAAAATGGGCGCTAACATATTTTTGTGTTTCTAAAGTGTACTTTTAAAAAATGTGAATAATCCACCTGCTGCATGCACCCGCAATCCTAAAACACCTGCCCAATCCATATAGTCCCCCAAGAAACCGATTTAGCTACTTTTTATCCTTGTCCCCCCACTTTTTTCTTTTTTGCCTCAAAAATGACATGTTATATTTGGGGTGTTCTGAGGTAATTTTTGTAATTTTTTTTCCTGATTTGTCCTTTGGAGATAAGACGCAAACAGGCGAAAAGGGGCAATAGGCGCAACTTTTTCGCCGATTTTGGCTTTTCGCGTCTAATTGTCTCCGGCCCAAAGTTTGATACATCTCCCCATAAATCAGAATCTCAGCCTATATCCTCCCCATAGAAGAAGTTTGAATGTCTTTAAGCATTTTAGTTGTATTAATTTAATTCTATGGTGTAGATGTGTCTATGGGGGATATGTATCAAACCTTTGAGACAAATAAAATGGAAAAGTTGCCCATAGAAACCATTCAGCTTCTAACTGTTATTTAATAGACTGCTAGATAAAAAACAGAAGCTGATTGGTTGTTTTGTGCAACTTCTCCATTTCATCTCTCTCCAAGGCGACATCTCGTCTTATGTGTGATGTATCAGGCATGGTTGCCGATATTTGGGCTGCCCCTTCTGGGAAGGAGCAGCCAGATCGGCATGGCAGGGAGCGTGGCTGATGCAAGGGGGCGGGGCTAGACAGCTCACTGTCATTTGTGGGCTGATCAGGGGCGGGGCCACATGACCGCATAATTTTGGCCTCGCCCCCACTACACAATGTTGATATTACAGGTATTTTGAAGCAGGGGCAGGGCCAAAATTATGCGAATCGCGTCACCGCCCCCGCTTACTGCGGGGGTTTTTCAGGTTACCGCGGGGGGGGGGGGGCAGAGGGGTCGGTGGCCGCCGGGAGGCTTGCCTGTCTTTCTGGGGGGTAGGGAGCGGCACCCCTTTTCAGGAGACTCCCTGCCGAATTAGTAGGGTAGGCAAGTATGGTATCAGGTCATCATAAACTGCACATGTATTATGCTGCAGGTGCATATAAGATGCACTTTCTGGATATGATGTTCTGCAGTGAGAAATGAGGGCAAATAATATAGGGAGGAAAATATATGGGGTCACTGAACTCCAAGGCACACACACCTGTAAACCATACATGCCGACTTTTAATCTGCTCTCCCCGGGAGAAGCCTGGGTAGAGGCAGTGATGGGGAGGGGCTGGACCATTTGCGCCCCCTCGCAGGGAAACTCCCGCGAATCGCGCATATTTTAATAGGGGGGACCAATGACGTGATTATAATAGAATCGCATCATTAAGTCCTGCCCCTAATGACAGGCCACGGATTTCAGGTAAGTTTCTCCCCATTCTGCCCACTTCACTAGGATGTGGGAGAAGTGCCTACACTCCCGGGAGTGCGGAGGGTTACCTGAAAAAATGGGAGCCTCCCGCGACTTTCGGGAGTGTAGGCATGTTTGCTGTAAACATACACATACTGTGATACATAAACACTTGTATGGGCTTGATACATGGGGGCAAGGTCATGTATGCGCACTGCACTCAGAGTCAAGCAACTGCAGCACTAAAAGGATAATGGGGATATAATGACACATTTCATTCTTCCCCTGTTTTGGCCAACTGCATTTTCTCTCAAGGAAAATGGGCAGATCATAACTTCCTTCACTTTAAGAAATGAATTGAACAGTAGAATGGATGAAGGTGTTATGTAACAATTTTCTGAAAAATTACTTTTTTTGAATCGATGAAAGTGCTACGACCTAGGGATCACAGTAATTAGTTTAAATGTTGGTAGTCTATTTACTGATATATTTTGTGGAAAAAAGTGTTATGTCCAATTCATGTGAAATGTATCTTTTACTGTAAATATCTCAGTGTATTCTAAACGTAACACAACACCTCCATCTACTCACATTTTCCTTGTTTCCACTACAGCAGTGACATCAGGGAAATATTGCAGGGCCACCTGGTGACAGCTCTACTGGTGCAGAGAACAAACAGCTGCTTTTCCGCATGCTGGGAACACTGGTACAGATCCCAGGAAGAGAAATGTACCCCTAGGACAGACAGTGAGGAAGGGCATTGGCCTGCAGACATTTGTGAGTATTATATATTATTATATAATGAGTATAGACTACTTTTCCTAGAAGAATATACTAGCAATATATATTTTCAAAATACTGTATTTAGAGAGAGCAAAACAGAGAAATGACACTAGCAGGCCCACTATTTGTTAATAAATCATAATAAGACATTACTATCCTTGCTCATCACAACAAAAGAAACCCTCCCATTGCAATAATTTTTCAATAGAAGCTCACAGAGCTATCTTACAGCTTGTCCAGGCTAGTATGAGAGGATACTGGCATGGGTCACCCAGCTTGTAGGCTCACACATCCACAGTGGAACTGAGGACCTCATTCAGAGTTGGTCGTTTCGGCCGCTCGGTCGTAAGGTAAAATGGGCCGGATATGCAAATGAAGCGCTCGCATGTTGCGTCGTTAAGTTGGGATCGTTAGCTGGACGAAAGAGGGGAGGATGCAGCCGTAAGACTAAAAATACGCCCCCTTCTCGCTCGCAATACACGTCATCTCCGGGCATATAAGGATTAATGGAGACCATCGGAAACCATCAGAGCTGGTCGTAGAGCTTAAGGTAGACCATACCCTCTCTTAAGCACTACGATCTAGTCAGTGTAAAAACCTCCCATGTCACATGTGCCATGACACTACTTAGTTAATTATGCATTCCCATAAAACGCCGTTTGCATAGTCAGGCACGCCTGCGTTCTGATCTCCACTCCCCCGTTCACAAGCACCTTCCCCTGTTACCACCCACAAATGCCTCATCCTGTCACTCAAACTAACGACCTGGCCAAGTTGAAGGAGAGAGAAATTTCTGATTGTAATAGCTAGTTTGCGCACGCGTATTGCAAATTTTACGCATGCGCAGTTTAGCGAACATCGGTGGCGTACGACCGAGCGGCCGCGACGACCGACTCTGAATGAGGTCCAGAATGTCTGGACTTGAGGTTACAGCCCACTTGGCAGAACAAAATGTATAAAAAATCGAAGAATTATCCAAAAAATAATAAATATCTTACTAATATTCCAATTTGAAAAAATCCTTTATTTAAAAAATAAATAATTTGTTTCATTCATTATGTCCTGGTATTGGCAGATGGATACAGCGATAGGAGGATTGCAGCGCTACTTGTATTGCCGTGCTCCCTGTTAATTAGACAAAACATGGGTGTCTCCCTGGTGGGGGCTGCCTCCAGTAATAGTATGGCGGTAGGCAGCCTTTTACAGACAGGGAGAAGGAAAGTAATTTCCCATTGTCTCTTACCTTTTTACACTGTAACTTGAGCTAAATTGTATAGTAATATAGTAACCTGAATGTGCGCGCGTGTGTGATTACAAGTTTGTCCCAAATGTATATTGATGTAATTGTTCAAAAGTTATTAGTAAAAATAAAACACATGATAGGCGTGCTCTGGCTAACTGATAGGTAGTGATAACTCTATGAAATATGCAGCAGAAGTGAACTTGACCTGTGGAGTTGCTGTCAGACTGTGATATGAAAGGCTCACTGGAAAAGCAGAGACCCAGGGAATAGTGCGCTGCTTAATGGTTCAGAGATTACAGATGTTAGCCTTAGGTTTAGTGATACCTTATACTGCACTGGTATGTCCTTTTCCATGGACATACTGTAGCCTAAAGAGCAAAGGTTGGAAAGTTCACCCAGAATGGACCAGAGAGGTGTAAGACATACCAGAGTCCACAGATGTAAAGTCGGTGCAGTGTTTCATATGTAAGGTTTTGGAAACATCTGCCCATATTCATGCCTCGGCTCCAGGGGTCTGGCATAGGGATGGCCATCGGTATGGTTACCATCGATGGCGATATAGCAAGTGGCCATCGATGGTTAGCAACTATGCAGTGGATGATCATTGATGGTTTCAGCAACTGATGCTCATCCCTGTTCTTTGACTGACTATCAATAAAATCTACTTTTACTCAATTATGAGGAAAAGTTACTGTACTATCAAAACAATGGTCTGATTGTAGTAGCTGAATAACTCTCCTCTAAATTACATAAAAAAAAGATTGCCAGATTTTTCTTTAACTTGACCAATGGACCTGATCAGAGATGTACGCTATTCTGATATTTACACAGTTGAGCGATTACTGGTTGACTGCACATGTATCATGGTCAAACTGCGCATGCACCTTTGCAAAGTGATTAACAGTCAGAATCCGCTAGGGGGAGGTAACAGGGAGGTGTGGCACAAAACGCAGGAGCTCTCCTCTGTGTATGCGGTCCCGTACACAGATATAGTAGACCCACGACTCAGTTCAGGCGCCCATTCTGTGTGACTATAGGGCTAATCAGATATCCGATAATCAAATGATTTGTGATGGCGGCTGCGTATTTGTACGCACTTGATTGGATCTGCTAAGCTGCCCTGGGGTCTGAATGCATTTCCAGCTGGCTACTGCATTAGCATATATTAGCACAGCAGCTGCGAATGCAATAGCGTACATCTCTGATTCAGGACCTATGTTCAAAATACAGTGATGAATTGGTATCAGTTTATAGTGCAAAGACTTTAGTGCTGTTCTATCCTCTAATGCAACCATATAGACAGGGCCGTCGAGAGCCGACAAGGGCCCCGGTACTGAAGGAAGAGGGGGGTACGCCCCCTCGAAAAATTTGAAAAAATACTTTGCGCAGCAAAGGAGCTCCCGACAGAGAGACCCAAACCTGGGTAAATAGTACCTCCCCCTCCCTCCCTCTGTGCCCCTACATACAGGTGACAAATGTACAGTAAGAGTCTAATTCAATCTCATGAAAATAATCCTTGTGTGTTTTTAACATATTTTACTCCAGGTTACTGTAAGAGTGAAGCCATATTGTTTTGTTCTTACTTTTTTCTTCAAGCTGCTATTAATGATTTACAGTCTACTACTGTAAGTGTCATGTTCCTTGAAGTGTCAGTCATTTGCCTCCCCCACAGAGAGATTTTGCAACTGGAAAAATGAGTTATAGAATGAGATTATATATTTATGCTAAAAAGGTACAAAATTTTCTGTTTACAAATAAAAAAGGTCTGTGTTAGATTGCAGCTTTAGGGTCTATTTACTTAAGTCACCCATTGTTTGAATCTTACATTATGCTAATTCACTCGCTAAACTACTAACTAGAAACAACCACACGGACACCTAGGTGGAATTAAAAGAGGACACAGCCGAAATGTATTGATCAATTTGTACTTACAAAGATGGTGGCAGTAAAAGCAGTGCTCCAAGGCCACAGCCCGACCATTATCTTTGACTAAATAAATAAAAGGCGGATCCCCACCCGGCGCAAACTGGCATGAGGCCGAACCATTCACCCTTAATTGGCATAGCATTGACCCCATCCCTAAGATGATGGCCCGGTCCTTCCCTAAGGTTAATGACCGCACGCCGCTATCAAAAGGCAAATGCTACCCAGGCACTCTTACGCTATAATAGGCCGCCCCGGAGCACTGCTTACCGCCAGGCTGCACCTCCACCTGTTGGAAGGAAAATTAGCTTAGACGGGTGGGTGGGTGGGGGTTCAAAAACTGGTAAAGAGGAAGATTTATAATGAATAGTAGGGCCTTGCCCCTTATTGCTGCCATAGGCTTCTATTTTGATGGGCACATTCCTAGCTACGCCCCCTCCTCTCCTTTAACCCTTGGTGAACCAGCAATATTCCATCACTAAACAGGATGCTTATCTCTCCCACTGGCGGATCCAGGGGGGGCGATTAGGGTGATCGCCCCACGTAACACACAGCCACTGTGTACTGTACACAGTACTTGCAGCCTCCTACCTCTAAAGATTGTTACCTGCAGCCGAGGGACATGCCGCACGGCGCTGCAGAGAGTGCTTGCTTTTTCCCCCGAAGGGCGCGTGGCCACGCCGGCCCGCGATTAGGCCACGCCCCCTCGGCTCAGCCATCTCTCTACGGCAGGCCGTAGGTGACACTGACAGGGAGTGGGAGGAGGAGTGGCTGAGCTAGATGGCCCAAGCAGACGGCAGAGGAGCAGATGAGCTAACATCCCAGTGACTGGTAGGGAATCGGGGTACTGTAATCATTTATTTATGTATGTATATATGTATGTATGTATGATATATATATATATATATATATATATACACACAGAGTATATATATATATTATATATGTGTGTATATATAGATACACTGTGTATATCTATATATACTGTGTATATATATATTATATATATATATATATATATATACACTGTGTGTGTATATTTACTGTGTGCGTGTATATTATATATATATAAACACACACACACTGCCCCCCTAAAGCAAGAGCCCTAGATCCGCCCTGATCTCTCCTCAAACTAATTCAAGTATTCGGATCTATTAAGTCACCCATTGTTTGAATCTTACATTATGCTAATTCACTCACTTAACTACTAACTAGAAATAACCACACGGACACCTATGTGGAATTAAAAGAGGACACAGCCGAAATGTATTGATCGATTTGTAATGAGAAAGATGGTGGCAGTAAAAGCAGTGCTCCAAGGCCACAGCCCGACCATTATATTTGACTAAATAAATAAAAGGTGGATCCCCGCCCGGCGCAAACTGGCCTGAGGTAGAACCATTCACCCTTAATTGGCATAGCAATTACCACTCCCTAAGATGATGGCCCGGTCCTCCCCTAAGGTTAATCAAAAGGCAAATGCTACCCAGGCACTCTTACGCTATAATAGGCCGCCCCGGAGCACTGCTTCCCACCAAAGCTCGGCTCAAAAAGCCCAGCCCCGCCACCCATCAGGAAGTAATCACCCCAAAAGGAAGACAGCAATGATACTAATGCAAGACTTGCGCCAGTGAGGTGTAACCCATTGGGCCTATAAAAACTACTCTCCTGGTAAGGCAATTGAAGGTGCCAATATAACCATCCTTCCGTTAGTAACCGAACTAGATATTACTGCCAGCCTACTCTACTGCTGGCCATCTCTAGTATACTATTTGCAGGTCCTTCCTAATAGCAAGTATAATTGCAATGCAATTGCCAATACCCAGATCCTTGCCCCCAAATGTACCCCCAATCGGGGTCCCAAATCTGGCTTTCGCTGTCCATAAACATCTAATAAAGGCTACCTCAGGGCTTATCCCTAAAACCGAACCACTGAATCTTATTAGTACCTAATAAATGTGGGGCCTGAAATGCTAAAGGATGCTCATTAGCCCAATAGATACATGAATGTCCTACGACCCACACCCGACAGCTAGCATTCTTATAAACCTGCAAGAAAGGTCCATCACGCCTGGATAGGCTAATACAATTTATAGAAAAACAGCCTAGCCAAGGGAAGGAAAACAATAGTTGGTTGACCCATCTGAAGGTGAAAAACAGCAAAACATCTTCGAGGGCAAAAACCCTTCAAACACCAAAGCGGCAGTAGGCATAAGGCCCTTGGGTTTCCCAACAAACTCGCAAAAAGCACTGCTAACTATGCAACTTATTGCCGTGCAACTATTACCTGTAGGCTGATGCCTACCATTGACATAAGGGCCTGATTCAGAGCCGCTCGCAAAAAGCGTGCGCTCACACTGAATCAGGGCGTGTGCTTTTTTTTTGTTGTTGCGGCCTCTTGGCCACTCGCATAGCTTTGGGTTACCACCCACAGCTTATGCGAGCGGCCATGATGATGTTCTCGATAGTCAAGACCATCGCGACCATCAGGCTTGCGACGAGACCCTTGCGGTAGGGTCTCGTTGCCGCAAGCCCCAGTGGACTTCCTGCACTATTAGAGCAGGAAGTCCACCTACTGACATCACAAGTGATGTCAGTAGGTCCGCCCACAAACAGCAGGCATTCCTGCAGGAACGCCTCCGTTTGCTCAGCCACCCCCCTTCCCCGCCTTCCAAACGGGGCAGTTGTCAATCAACATTGACAGCTGCCCCTTTTGGATGCGAGCGCCGGAGCGAGTGCTTTTTGCGCTCGCTCCGGGGCTCGCATACGCAATGGGCCACCATCTACCCGCTTGCGAGCGCATGGCGCTTGTGAGCGGGTCTGAATCAGGCCCTAAATGTTTTAAGGCATCAACGGAAGCACCTTGCAGCTGCCATGCAGATTGCCACCCCAATCCTGGAAAATGTGTGCCAAACTGATCTAGCTGCAATTCTAAGCAACAAAAGTGAAGTAAAACCTAGATAATGTTGTCTGAGTGGTGTGGATGAGCCAGCGCCTGGGGGCCGTAACCCATTAAACGTATGAACAAGCCGACTATGATTGATGAAAGGTTGTGCTTACGCTGGGATAGAGGTCCATCGCCCTCTATCAAGCTGAACAAGCTGAACCCAATCCATGAATACAACACAATTATAGGTTAAACTGAAAACTTCATTCTCAATAACAAACCGTTGATGTATAACTCATCTTCTTTGAGAAACAACCCACCAATTATAACGATCCCTAAATAAGCTAACCACAATGCCAAATTAAAGAGTTGTGCCTCTTAATAAACCATTGCGATACCCGACCTTGTGACTAATGGATCCTTTAAAATTGATAGCTCAATAGGTCTTCGTGAAATCATTTAGAACTAGGCACTACACCCCTGACCTCTCTCTACCTTATCTAATAAAAAAAACATAATCTAGCCACCGGCATATAAGGAAACTTTGCGAAATATGAAAACGCTAGACCGAGCTGCCAACGTGAACGCACCGCAACGACTTAGCTCATGCCATTTCTAAAGTATTCTAACAGGTATGCCTGGAAAGGCGGACCTCCTTTACCCTCGTTAGCCAAGAAAACTTGCTAAACATAACGAGCCATCAACTAAATCTTCAGCGTACACGGAGCCAAGGACGTCAAAACAAACTACTTAACTTCCGACGCTACAACCAGCCAATATTAACAGGACCAGAGTAAACCGTGTATCTCAGCAAAAAGGGGGGAGGCCAGCCCCCAAAACCCAATCCATGGACAACGAGACAAGCACATCTGCTGTCCCGTATTCCACTCCCGGAAAGTGACGTGCCCTAAACATCTATGCTCGTGCGCAAAAACACAAAGAGGTGATAAAACGCCTAAACAAAAAATGCAAAGCCGGAAGGAACACAGCCCCATAAATATTGATCGCATAAACTACCTAAAATATCTCTGCATAACCTAATCCTACTGCTGCCGAGTCTGGTAGCCCGGATTTTTGGCTACAACCGTGATTGTAACAAAACAAAAAATAAAACTCTGAAAAAAACAGCATACTGGCAGTTATATCTTACCGCATCCATTATTCCTGCCAAATTCTCGCGCACCGTCCCCACTGATAACTCCCCGTAAACTACGGAGCTTGAACGCATCCTTAAACAAATGAAACCTTTAATTGTCCACCTGAGCAGGTAGTCAATTCTAACTCCAGTGAACTTCCGAAACATAACTCACCAAACGTGCAGAACACAAGTCCTGAGACAAGTGAAAATGGCGAAATTTTAACCCCTGGCTATGGAGAGGTGCAAACGACGCCAATTTCCTGCCCATGGGTATTACTCTACAATCAACGTTCTTGTCCTAAAAACGATCGCAATTGCTTTAGAGATGCTTCCACAATAAATCCCCAATTCACCAACTTTAAACCAAAGGTAATCGGCAAAGACCTAGCAAATTGTCGATATCTATTCCCAGATAGGACAAATGTGTAAACAGAGACCTCAGCTTTGTTGCGAGAAACCGGTACGCCTAGAATCGATACAAACCGCCTGTAAAGAAAAAGTAATTCTTGCAAGCTAAAAAACCAGCGAGTGCCCCCACTACCGATAAAGCAACCTAAGAATTGGTCTGCCCTGACGTGCGCGTGCTTGCCCGCACCATTGCTAAATTAAGCTGCCACATTCGAAGAAGCAAAGTAAACAGAACAACCAACTGGAAAGAACTTATCCACGGAATAATTTCCAGCAACTCAAAATTCTCGAACACAGAAAAGATACGGAGAGAAAGCGGCATTAACAAAAAGTGTACGATATCCCCCTTTTTTATTATATATATTTTTATTTAGGTGAGCTCGTTCCAAAGACTTCGTACCCTTTCCAGTGCCTTGCTCGAAGGATTGATACCGAATCTAATGTGTCCTAGACGGATCAGCGTTCTGGGTAGAAAAGCTGCAGAATAAATCTAAACTTGCCCGTCACCCTCCTAGGTACAAACCCCAACGGCGAAGTGCAAGACAATAAAGGGCCACACATGTGCCCCAATCTAACCTCTGCTACCAAACTACTCCTAACGAATCCTGGGTTATTGCGTATGGGCTGGCGGTCCCGTTGTTAATACGACATATATATGCGTTGTGCGTTAAAAGCAAACGAAAACCCAAATTCACAACCACCTAACGCTATGTAATACCCCCTCGCTATTTGTTCTGATATCCCTTTGACCCGCTCCCGTACCACCAATGCGGCTATATTCTGTCCATTGGCCGTTACCACACAGCATGCAGAATTTTAATCCACCTACGTTCGACTTCCTGTTGCACTGGGCTTTAATGAACGCATAGCCTTCACCGCGCCCATCACTTGAGGTACTTGGACCAGCTGGACAGTACTGCCTCCAGGCCAATGGGAAAACCCATAGTTATGCAGGACTGCCGAGTAAGCTTCAAGCAAAAAACTCCACGTCGTTGGATCATGAAATTAAACTGCGAATACGCATAAGCTGGCTAACCAAATCAGGGATGACCGACGGTAACCGGCCCCAAAATGCTAACAAGGCCTTCGTCCGAAACAAACACAGAGAGAACGTACAAACTCCACATAGATAGGACCTTGTTAGGATTCAAACCTGTACCCTCGGTACTGTGAGGCAGGAATGATAACCATTACGCCAATCTTGTTGCCGTTCCTACATTTAGCATCCGCCATACTGGCAAACATGCCCACCAACTTGCTTTACCTAAGCTGCTTCCTGAAACCAGAGTACATGAGGGCATAAACAAATTCCACACAGTCGGGGCTGCCATAACTTTAACCCCAAATCACCTAAGTAGAGCTTCATTTGCACAATGGACCCCATCCCCCGCTGCAACCAGGACCCCGGGTGCTAATATAGAATTAGATCTCTTTTGGCTTTCATGCTTACCCTTAAGTGTTTGCGCAAACATCCCTTAAACTGACAGGGCCTACGGTGTATCTGTAAGAATCGTTATACACAGCAAAGAAAAATTAAACGATGTATAAAAAGATACCAATATGCTCACGTGATCCTTTGGATGAAGGCCCAGCGGGAGGAGGTGGTATATGCTGCGCTGGAATGCAAGGCGGCTGTAATTGCTATACAATGTGGCTAAATGTGAAAATGGGAACAATTGGAAAAACCTGGGGGCGCAAAATGTTGTTATGGGGGGGGCGGTGTGCAACAATGGGTGGTGGCTGGGAGCGAGTGGGTGCATGGTAGCATGCAAGCCGTGTGGGCATCGGTACCAGTGCTGGGGAGGGGGGGATCCCAGCGTTGAGGGTGGGGGAATGGTTGATGAGGCCCCGGGGCGTGTTAAATGCACTGGGGGGGTGGGGGTACAGAGGAAGAGGGAAGCAGGCACTGGCCCCCTGGTGCCGAGTAATGGGGCAAAAAAGTGCACCAGGAGGGTGCCCTCCGCTTATTGCATGGGGGCGAGGGGCAGCAGAGGCCATTATTCTGCTGCTGGATGGGGTCTAAAATGGGCGCCGAGTGGCAGTGGGCGGGGCCAATCAGTAGCGTGGAGCGCTGGGAGACCTGTGCTGGGTGTGCATGCACAGCCTGGCGGGGGGTGCCTTGCCGCCTGCGGAGCCCCCTGTGAGCCAGGCTGTGAGTGAAGGGGGTTCAGAGTGCCAGCGCCGGCTCTCCCGGCATGTGCGAAGGGGGGGGGGGGTGGCAAGGCGGACTGCCCACCGGACCGTGCGCGCTGCATGCAAGGCCCGCCTTGAGGCGGCTATGCATGGACGGGGCCATCATAGCGCAAGCGGGGAGGGCACGGCATAGCGGGCTAACCGCAGGGATGCGCCTGTGGGGACGCGCGACTGCCGGGTGAGGGGGAATTAAGGTGCGTGGTGGAGGGGTGGGCATGGTGGGGCGCCAGGGATGGAAGCAGGGGAGTGGGCGGAAAGGTGCTGCTTTTACTGAAAGCGCAGATTGGAAGGGCGCAGGGGGTTTAGGCTGGAGATGGAAGTGGGGTAAATACAGCAACAGCTGGCAATACAGTGGGGAAGGAAACAGCAAAGGAAATCTATTTAGTGATACTAATCCCAGCCTGGTTCAAGTACTGGAAAAGAGGAACATTGCTCCTCTTCCAGACTGTTTATAATGAATAGTAGGGGCCTTGCCCCTTATTGCTGCCATAGGCTACTATTTTGATGGTTCCTGTCTACACCCCCTCCTCTCCTTTAACCCCTGGTGAACTAGCAATGCTCCATCACTAGGGTGCTTATCTCTCCTCAAACTTATTCAAGTACAGTATTTGGATCTATATGTCCCTACTTACCGACTTTGCTGCCCCCTCCTCCGGGAGGAGTCAGCCAGGTCGGCAGAGAGGGGGCGTGGAGGCCGGGAAGGTGGGCGGTGCGAGGACACAATGGCATCATCGAGGCCCCGTTCCCGCTATACAATGCCAAGAAAACAGGCATTGCATAGTGGGAGGTGGGGCTACGATGACGCGATTCACCACAAATCACGTCATTTGACCCCCCGGGACCGTCTACCTGTGCTTGGAAGGTGGGGGGGTCCGGGCAGTGCGGGAGACTTGATTGCTTTTCCGAGTAGCTGGGAGGGCCACGCGATTTTCAGGAGCATCCTGGCCATTTCAGGACAGTAGACAAGTATGCGATCGCAGCGATACATAATGCTTATGCTGCAAGTTACCATGCTAGAGTTCATTATTAACCCCGGCGAAAACCTTGATTCTAAGCAGTGGTTTTATTTCCTCCAGTAACAACCTAAGGCTGCTGATGTGAGCTCAGGCAATATTCGCAGGGTGACATGACTTGGAGGGGAGTTCTCAAAACCTTTTCACCTTCCCAGGTCCCACATTGAAGGTTATTGGGTAACTTCCTATCAAGATGACATTACCTAGAGGCAGAAAGCTTTGCTGGTAAATGGTTTAGACACTGCAGAAAACTAAAAGAAATAGTGACCGCAAGAGAAATGAGTGATACACTGTACCTCTGCGATATCCCTTTTCTTATATAGTGTGAAGGAGTTATAAAGAAAAACCTGGAGAAAGGTGTTTACGTCTCACTGCTGTATAAATAACTCCCTACATTTGCCATCTGTAGCTATTTGCATTGTTTATTGGGAAACATTTACATGTATGGGAATATGGTCAGCAGCTCAAGTATAGATGACAAATCTACAAATGCTGAGTTATATGTTGGACAAATGGGCAGACTAAGGAGCAGAATGTATTAATATTTTCAGTATGCTATATACAGGCCCCAATTTATGTCACAGATTTGATATTCTCCAGCATGAAAACCCTAAAGAAGCTGAGCAGGCTCACAAATGGACATGTATTCATTGGTTGCTATGGGAAACCTCTCCATTGGCTCACTTCTCCACTCTTTTTCACTGCTTGATACATCAACCCCATAATAGTCCCTAAGTTTAATTTCCATAGTGTCTACTAACTTTCTCCAAGTAAATGGAAATGTATTGGTGGCACAGTGTTTGCATATAGATGGCAAGCACAGTGTCATTTATTGTATGTGGTTTACATGCAGGGGGGCACAATGAGTGCATATAAAGTAGAGGGCATATAGAGTGCTGAATAGTGGCATGAGAGGGGCACAGTGTTAATATTTGCCCTACTGGCGTTCCGCCTGTTCTGTTATAAGGGTAACATTTGACTGATTTTCCTTTACTTAAGGATGTACTTTTGGTCACTTACAAACTTCTTACTATTATAAATAAAAGCCCAAGTTCTGATGCTCTCATTGGAGGATCTGGCAGTATTTGGGCGGTTGGTATGGTTGGAATATGTTTACATGCACTGACCACCAACTATTCTCTTTCAATCATATTAACAAATTTGCTCAATGATGATTCTATAAATCACTGAACTGACGAATATTTTTAACAAAAATGTCCTCAGAAATTGTTGTTTTTTTATTATTAAATCAAGAACAAGTATTTAAAACACATATTTTGCTATTTTAGTAAAAAGAATTCTGCCTAGGGCATGGCAAGCAACACCCTGATGGTGTATCTAGTAGACTCCTGTAGCATCATCCCCAACTGCCGTAGCATTTTCCCATCACGCTTGTAGCACAGATCTTGCTGTAGAAAATTGACCACCTTGTAGCCAGTGGCATAACAGGGCTGTAGAGTGCCATGTGCCGGCTCTGACCCCTGAGCGCATGAGGTAATGACGTCGCGGAGAGGGGGCGGGGCCCACAGCAGCACCTCCCGAAGTGTCCTGAGGATGCTCAGAGTGGTTGTATAGACTGCAGGGTGCCTCCCTGAACCATTCAAAGGATGCTCCAGGCGGCACTGCAGCAGCAATCTTGGCTGCTCCCTGCTAACCAGAAGTAAGGTCGTGGGGCACGATGGTGTTGCCCCCGAAAGCCCTGCACTGTGCTACAGCACCTCTTGCACACTCCTAATTATAGCCCTGCTTATAACATTTCATCCACACAGTGTAATCTTGATGCCCCTGTAACATTATCCCCCCACTCCTGTGTCCAATTGTCCTCAATGCAGCATTAACCCGCTCCACTGTCCATATGTCCTCATTATAGAATTACACCCTCTTCCTCCAGTGGCAAAAGATCCCTCTGTTGAATTACCCCCCCCAGTGGTAATAGATCCCCCAGCGGCACTCCCCATCCCCAGTGCCCAATGGTCCCCATTGATGCATTACCCCTTTACATTCTTCATTCAGAGCACAGTGGAGCAGGTCTCAGGGCAGCCTATAATCAGTCACCCAGTTGATCTCTGCATTGCGAATGCAGAAACCATGGAAACAATGCTCACATGAGAACTTCATTTCCCCTCATTGCACTGAATTACCCTTTTGACTTTGGTGCATGCAATCTTGAATGCCGATCTGGGCCACCAGGCCAGACAGCAGGAAGAACTCAGTTCTGTTCATGTGCAGTACTGTTCCTATTTAAAACACCGGGCACATTGCAGGAGGGCATGGTCGCATGGGATGCGACTGTGTCAGGGAAAGTCTATCTGCCGGCAGTCACATCCACTGCAACCATGCCAGTTAAGTGGTTAAATGATATCTTTTTCAGTTGCTAGATATCTGCTGCATTATATATTACCGTGTGCATGGGCAGCAAAACAATGCCTTGGTATTACTGGTTATTCCTAAAGTACTTGTAGAAGGAGGATTTGTACTAGTGTTACGATGCCACTCATTTAATATCACTTCATCTGAGCTTGTTCCAGATGCCATTTTTAAGTTGTTTTTATTAGAGATGAATGTGAGTCGGTTTGATTCTGTATTATGGGAGTATGGGCCTGATTCAGAGCCGCTTGTTCGCTCCGAGCGATGTTCGCACAACTGCGCATGCGTATGGGTCATAATACGCATGTGCCAACCAGTCAGTGCGGTCGGAAATCGTGTGTTTACAAAATAGCGAGTGCCTGCTAATTTGAGTGACAGGCTGAGGCGTTTGTGGGTGGTAACAGGGGAAGGTGCTTGAAAACGGGGAGTGGAGATCCGAACGCAGGCGTGCCAAACGGTTAAAACGGGCGTTTTAAGGGTGTGCATAATTAACAAAGCAGCGTCATCGGCCACGTCACTTGGTTGTTTCTTAGCCTGAACTGTTCGCATGATTGTGGTAGGAAAATCCAACCACAAGCACTGCGAGCAGTTCATACGCCTTTCGATGTACTCGATTAATCTAATAAATAGCGGAGATGACGTGTGATGCGAGAGGCCAGGGGGCGTCTTTACAAAATAGCGAGCGCATATTTTGTTCGCTCGCTCAGACATAGAGGCGTCAACAAACCGCAAAGAGCGAGCGCTCAAATTAAATAGCCGGCCCCTTTTTCTGAACGAGCGAGCGCAAATAGTGTCCGGCTCTGAATCAGGCCCTATATCAGAGATTGGTGCTCTCTGCAGTGCAAAGACCAATGCACAACATTACAATGTTGAATAAAAAGCAATACTAATATTGTTATAATAAATTAGTGAACAATTCATTTAATGGGAATACCATACAGTCCTATAATTAAAAGTGGGAAGATGTAGATTAGTGATCTGGCCCTGTTTCTGCAAAGGCAGGGTACGGAACAGAGATCTACAGTACAATGATAATATAAAATAATTATATTTCCAGACATTGCTGACTATTTATAGCTATTCTGGTGTCTTTCACTCGTTTAATATTTTCAAACAGCCTGTAATGTTTAACTTTAATTATTAAGTAATACTTCTAAGCATAGTTAAAACAGCAGCAAAACATTAATTAAGCAAAACACTAAATTAAATGTATGATACTAAGAGCAACGTAATGAGAGAAAAATCTATTCAAGTCAAGGAGACTTCTAACTGAACAATTATTGAGTATTATTGATTACTACGCTGAAATCCTTTTCACATTAAGCACTATTGTGCATGTCTGCGGCAGAGCAAAGCACCATTGTTGAAGTTATTTTTTATTTGAATTCACTTGATTGCAAATGTGTGGAATTGATCACATCAATACTGTGTGGCTACAGGGCAGAGCAAGCTGCAAAATGGGTTGTGTAACAGCATATAGAGCGTAAGTACAGAATAATATATACAGTACCATAATTGGAGAAAAGTAATCAGGGCCAAAAACCTATTAAACAATAATGTGTTATCGTTGTTGTTTTGCAAGTAACAGAATCCTGTAGTCCTTTGTTTCTCCACCTCATTGTGCATTCACCTGGTTTAGTGGCAGATGAAACAGGAGAGTATTATCATTTGATTTATTTTACAATGACACTGCAATACACAACTTTACTGCTGTTATCATGGATCAATCTATTGAACAGGAGCATCCCATACTAGTACTGGCAATAGTATGACTTCTACTAAAACATAAAGTTATGTAAGAAGACATTTTCAGACAAGTTCCTTCGTGATCTCTCCCAAAGCAGCAGGTCTTGCAAATGCTAAGTAGAAACATAATAATAAGAATTGGGCTGAATTTCATAAACTTAAGTAAATAGCTAATCTCTCATACACCACCTCAGTGATGAGGATGACCACTTTTTACTTGTTCTGACCCTGAGAACAAGTAATATACCACTGAAATCAGCAGATCGCCCCAATAATTGTACTGTGTGTGCGGGTGACCAAGCGTAAAATATCATTCGGCTGGGCAAGCCGGACTGTCCAGCATGCCCGTCCGTTGCGATATTTGCAAGTTAAATGTCGGGCATTGTATGGCCAGCCGTGGCCGTCAGACGGACATTTCCCTTGTTATTTCACAGGGAAGGAATGGGGAAATGTCTTCGCCCCAGGGGGGGCAGAGTGCAGATATCGGGGCCAATACACACACTGTGAGACATCTCACAGTGTATGCCCACGATGTCTGCAGGCTGCCAGATAAAATGTCTGTCGGTCTGACGGGCATTTTATCTGGAAGTATGCCCAGCTTAAGCCTCTTGCTTCCTGTCAGGGCCGTAACTAGGGTAATACGATCTGTGCCATGGCACAGGGTACCGCAGGGCAGGGGGCGCTGTTTGGGCCTGTCAATTTTCTGTTTATTATCTTTATCACTTGTAGCTTCGTCTTATTTTATCCCCAGAATCTCCTGGCCTCCCCTATCTCCCTCCTGGCCCTTCCCCCTGAGGCCAAGACCCTTTTTCGGGTGCTTTATGTCCCTATTTAAAAAATAGGGGGGGCACTAATGCTCTTTCTGGCACAGGGCACTAAAAAGTCTAGTTACTGCTCTGCTTCCTGTACATCTAAAATGTAAACAATCTCTCCAGCTTGAATAGTGGTAATGATAATAGATCAATGACAACAAAAACAGTCCCCTTGAATACTGGAATGAAACAAAGTACCTTTGTTACAACTTACAGGTATACATGCTACATATAGAGTAGTCCACCTAAGCTGTATACTCTGCAAGACTATTTGGTCCGGTCAGCAACAAGTGATTCTCGCAGGAGGGTACTTCCAAAAAATGTAGAAAAACTGGTTTTCATTCAAATGAACTACAGTACTTGATGACAACTGTTACCAACAATATGAAAATGGGTCTGTAACAGTTGATTACAATGATGATGAGCTGATATTGGATGATGACATTGATCATGATGACGTGCTAATTGAAGAACAGACATTTCCTTTTGCTAAAGTGCCTGGGTTGTTAAATTATGCATGTGCTATTTAATCTGTAACATAAAGTGAGTTGGTGGGACCATGCACAATGCCACCTCCTTGTATTATTAGAAAATGCTGGGCTTTGCCCATTTTTCTTTTTATTAAACTGCCATTCTATCTGCTGCTACACTGCTACTCTGTGTACATCACTTTTACTAGTAGGGAATTCAACTTTTATTAATGTGCCATCCTATCTGGGACTACTATGCACTCTGCTTCATTTGTATTCACTGATATAGATATAAAACAAATACAAGGCCAATGCACGTAACGGAGAGAACTGGTTATTTCCCATAGATCTGTTAAATAAAGCCATGAAATATTGGGTGTAAGTGTATCACACCAGTGTTTGTGATCTTCCATAAATTTTTTGTGTTACTTCTTCTATAATATGGGAAATTTCTTCCTCATGATAACCTTTCACTAAACATGTCTGCTTCATCTCCTCTGATTGTTCTTTATAGGTGTATAGATCAGAGGGCTGGGGACTATACTACCAGCTTATTTATACCTGGGAAGGGGTCCAAGATTATCCATCTGGGACTTAGGCTTCAAGCTTCATTTCTGGCAGTGCTACCAGATCTGGGTGGAATTTGTTTTAACCTTGTCTATTTTAAGAAATTGAGCTTATTGCACTATGAGGAGCATCCTCTGTTTTGTTTGAGATGTACTTATATGGGGATTGGTAGTTGAAGACCCGTAAAGACATCTGATATGCTGTGTTTAAGAAACACTTTTGTGAGTAGGATTTAAGATACATCTCTATTGAATACAGTGATTACTACACAGAAGGGTGATTTTTTCTTCTTTTTGTCATTTACCTATAAAGGTCTGTTTACTGTGGATTGATGTAAGATCACGAACATGGGATGCAGTTACCATCCCGGCGGTTGGGATGCCAGCGTTCAGAATACCGGTGCCAGAATCCCAACAGCAGTCGGAATCCTGGCACAAGAATCCCAACCGTCGGCATCCCGATGGTAAGTATTAGGATTAGGGAGAAAGCTAGGTTTAGGTACTAGTGGGAGGGTTCGTGTTAGGCTGCCGGGAGCGGAGGGTTAGGCTACGGGGGGGAGGGTTACAGTTAGGCTGCAAGGGGGGAGGGTTATTGTTAGGCTGCAGGAAAGGTGGATTAGGGTTAAGGGTTAAGGGACTTATTGGGTCAGGATTCTGACTGTCGGGATGCACCGTCGGCATTCTACCCTCCAACATGCCGACCGCCGGAATCCAATACCCAACCCATGAACACTGGTAGCGCTTTACCAAATTTCATTTTGTTAGTACATTTTTTTTTTGTGAAGCCAGGTGATCACCAGGTGGTATTAAGCAGCAACTGAATTGCAAATGCGACACTGCCCCTTTTTTGAGGTCACATTTTCAGCCACCAGCCAGCTCGCTGCAGCCTTTGACCAATGTTACTCACAACAGGCTTTATTGTTTGGGGCCTGAACACTCAGGCATAAAGATTAGTTTTACTTTACTGTGTATGCTAAGTAAATCAAAGTGCAATTTTAAATAAGGCGTAAGTTTTACTTAAGTAAGTTGCATTTGCATACCCTCTGCCCTCCTCTCCAGATGTAGGGGGATGCAAGTGCATCCTATATGGGGGAAAATGGCAACAAAACAAAACAACCAAAATCAACCAAATACAATTGAAAAAAATGGCACAGAAAAAGAAAGTTAGTGAGCTAAAACGTTATGATATATTGATATTGTACACATTTTTTAAACTACCCAAAGGTAAGTGACTGATAATAACAACATTTTAAATAATAAAATGCCAAGTTCTAGGTTTGTTTATGAAGCAATAAATGTATGTACTTTTATTATAACTTAGAAGGTGTTTTTTGTGTTCTTTTATGAATTTATTTTTGAAATATAATTTGCCACGCTCAGTGAGGCATAGCAACAACACTGCTCTGACTAAGCTGACTGGTAAAAGTACTCAAAATGCGTTTTGGAGCTTTCCATTTTATGATGCATCTGTTTAAAACACAGCTATTCATACCTAGAGCTGCTACAACACTGAATAAATAGCACAGAACCTTTTACAGTTGCATCCAGATTTCTCCATTTGTAAGATCACTTTCTATCTTAGAATAGTAATGAGTCTGCAGTGGGTTTAATGTACTTGGCAATGTCAGAATTCCATGACTTATTGCATCATTGCACTATATGAGTGAACTGACAATAATTTGAATCCATATAAAAAATAATCTATATAAATCGGTATAAATGATCATTTGTATTAATGTTATAAATTTAGAACGTTAATTAAGGACACTGACTAAAGTGACACCATTGTGTTGGGTTTACATGTACGTAAACTATATTTACATTATTTATTTTTACTAAAATAAAGTGAAAAAGGGTATTTTCACACCCTATTCACATTATTTTAGTTTCACCTAAATTTACAAAAGGGCAATTGGAGTAGAGTTCGTAAAATTCTACTCCAAGCCCTAACTATCACATATTTTTAGAAAGCAGATCGCATTTTCCATAATTGTAATGGGAAATGCGATCTGCCTGAGATGTACTAAAAATAAAATGTGAAAAAATACAGGGGAAAGCCCTGTGATAATAACGCCACCAGGAGATGGCGTTATCCAGGGTCTCCCCCGGTTCCCCGACTCCTGCTCTGCTCTAACAGGCAGAGCAAAGTCGAGAGCCGGCCCCAGTAATCAGCTGTGTGGTCTAAACAGACCACAAGCTAATTACTGCAAGAAAAAAACTAACACTTACCTGATTCCAGGGAGATAGGTGCTTGATGATGTCCTCCGGGGCTCTGGTCAGCTGGTCTCCCGGCTCCTGCACTGTGACCCTGGTCAGCTGCTGCATAGAACAGTTGATCGGATCACAGTGCAGGATGGTAGAACCAGCTGACCGGAGCCCCGTAGGGAGGACATCACCAGAGTAGCAATGACCGGAAGTAAGTGCAAGTAAGGGGCGGTCGCAGGGGGAAGGGGGGATGTAGCGGCAGCCATTCGGCGCATGCGTGGCACCTTGTCACTGTATTTTTTCCAAAAAATGCAGTGATAAGGCTGTGGAGTGGATTCGCAGGGACAGAGCTTTATCGCACGCTCTGTCCCTACTAGGGATTTTTAATAAATATTTCCTAAATTCGCAATGCAAATTCAGTCGGAAATATGACACTGCAATCTGCATTTTAAATGCGGATTGTAGTAAATAGGGCCCTTTGAGTGAATAATTGTTACCAGTAGCAATTGCACATTATTATTATTATTATTACTATTATTATTGTTATTATTATTATCAGTTATTTATGTATCGCACACATGTTCCACACCACTTTACAGAGAATATTTGGTCATTCACATCAATCCCTGCCCCAATGAAGATTAGAATTCATATTATCTACTACATGATGTACACAAACGCACATACATACACTAGGGTTAATGTTTTTGTCCGCAAACTAAGCTGCCAGCATGTTTTTGGATTGTGGTAGGAAACTGGAACACCCAGAGAAAACCAACACAAACACAGAGGGAACATACAAACTTCACACATATAGGTCCTTGGTGGGAATCAAACTCATGAGTTCAGAGCTGTGAGGTAGTAATACTAAACACTACGCCAACCATGCTAGATTTAGGGTGCAGGGGGGGAGGTTAGGTATAGGCATTAGGGGTTTGGGTTAGGTTTAGGCACCAGGGAGGGAGGATTAGGGGTAGGGAGAGTGGGAGGGATAGAATACTGACAGCTGTCGGTATCCTAACCCTGTCGGAATGCCGGCATCGGGATTCTGACCACCGGCATCCGTTCCTAAACCTTTCAGATGTCAACAGGGATGACTAGAATTACTGCATTGCTCTTTAATTATAGGCAATTGTAGTATAGCTAATAAACTTATAGTGCAATTAATAGTTTAGTTAGCCTAAGTCAGATTACCTGAGGTAAGTGCAGATGAGCGGTTCAGTTTTCCTGAAAAGAAAACCAAACACACCCGAACTTTTCTGTTCCGAGTTGAATTGAGTCCCGCCTTGGATCCCTTTTGGGGTTCCGAGTAAAAACAAGACCCTTGTGGTAGGGTCTCGTTGCCGCAAGCCTCAAAGAGATTTCGGCTCTAACAGAAATCTCTCCCACTGACATCACTCGTGATGTCAGTGGGGCCGCCCCCAAAAGGAGGCGTTCACATGGGAACGCCTCCGCCTGGGCAGCCACCCCCCCGGCCCACCCACCAAAGGGGGAGTGCTGTCACACAACATTGCCCGTCGCTATCCGGCTCCGTCGTGCGCATGCGCTCCGGGCCACCATCGACCCGGTTGCGAGCGATCAGCGCTTGCGACCGGGTCTGAATCAGGCCCTGAGTGAAAGATGAAGATAGAAGCGATAGAAGCGCTGAACAGACAGTGTAGACAGGAAACCAGGCTTAGTCAAGGTTATAGAGGGGCTGGTTAGAAGAGGTGATAAAGAGACACATACAATTAAAAGTAGCAGTAAAAAATTTAAATGTATGATACAAATGTTAGAAGTCTTGTAGTAGATTAAGTAGAATTAATGATGTTGAAAGTCATTACTGTGCAGTGAATTTGGAAGATTACACCATGTTGTAGAAAATAGAAATTATATTAAAAATGGGTATACCTAAAATCTTGTTTAAACCCTGCCCAGCAGGAAAACCATCTGTGAAGGAACATTTCATATGTGTATATATGAAGAAAAATACAACTATTAAGTGCTGATTGGTGTTTGTTATAAGACGTGTAGCATACTGGTTATCAATGGAGTGATATTTCACTAGTAATACAAGTTGGAAGGGCATAAATAAACCCATGGTCCTCCTCATAGACAGTACTGAGTAGCACAACTACCTGGGAGGGTTGCTGGACATAATGCTATCTCATAGAGCAGATATTATATGTAAAGCACCGATAAGGGGGGCATTGAAGGAATATAGGAAATAGCAACCAGAACAAGGTAACATTTGAATTGCGAATCAATAAAACATTTGTAAGGGGGCTACTATGGAGGCGATGCAGAGATTAAAGCAAATCTCTCCTTTCTCCTCGGCACCCTGCTATAAAATAATCAAATAGTAGTGCCTACTTCTAAATACATATATAGCCAACATTATCATTAACTATCTATTTCTCTATAATCAGTACTTACATGAAATCTTCTTTGTTTCTAAATATGCCGTAATTCAGTGGGAATGTTGGAATCATTGAGGCGAAATAAAAAGAAAAATGAGGTACTGCACCTGAGGAGCAAGCAACAGAATATAGACTATACTCTGTAGCCTGACAAGCTAATAGCTAATAGCTAATTAATGCATTTCTCCCTTCATGTAGTGATGGAAAATTCACTGACATAAAAATGGTTTTGTAGATGTATTTCTTAAGCTGCATACACACAACGATTTAGTAAATGAACGATTTTAGTAAACAATTTCCGTTCATTTTTTCAAGGGAAAAATGAACGAAAATCATTTACTAAAATCATTACATTTACTACAGTAAATGTAATGAACGATTTTTTTGAACTACAATCGATTTTTGCATATTTCCTTGCTGAAAATTGTTGAGTTGGTCAGTATGACTGAACTACAAACGTGAACGTGCATGAACGATAATCGTTCATCCGTTTAACTCAGAAGCTGCATACACACACAACGATTTTGTTACCAACGATTTTATGAACGATTTTCTGTCAGATTATCTGTCCGAGTTTTTAAAGTGTAATGAACGATTTTTTTGAACTACAAACGATTTTTGCATATTCCCTTACTGAAAATCGTTGAGTTGGTCATTCTGACTGAACTACAAACTACAAACGTGAACGCGCATGAACGATAATCGTTCATCGTTTTAACTCAGAAAGTGAACGATTTTTTCAATGATTGAATGATAAACTATATCGTTAATCGTTCAAAAAATCGTTCTGAAAGTGAATGATTTTTTCAACGATAAACTGTATCGATATCGATAATCGTTCAAAATATCGTTGTGTGTATGCACCTTATCAGTGGTATCTGTAACTATAATTAGTAAAAGAGATTATGGTGCATATTTGTTATGAACCTCATTTTAGCACTGATAAAAGTAATTTCTTATCACACCATATTGCAGCAATAAGATATTATTTATTGGGGCAATGTATCCAGAAATTCTTGCAGGTACCAAGCTCCAATAAGAGTCTGCGAAGGAAAAAGTGTAAGTGATAGCACCGGATTAATAAATTGCTCCTGTAGTATGTTCTGTATCGCTGCGAGATGCAATGATAAGGAATGAAACCAATGGCATACTAATGATAAATAGACTCCTTAGACGTCTAAGTGTATAGCATTGTTTCTAAAATGGGTAATGTTATAGTTCAGGGGCTCTCAAACTTGGTCCTCAGGACCCCACACAGTTCATGTTTTCCAGGTCACATAGCAGGTATACAGATGTAGTCATTACTCACTGACACATTTTAAAAGATCCACAGGTGGAGCTAATTATTTCACTTGCAATTCTGTGAGGAGACCTGGAAAACCTGTACTGTTTGGGGTCCTGAGGACCGAGTTTGAGAGCCTGTGTTATAGATAGATAAATAGAGAAATGACATCCTGACCACAATAGTAGAAGACATGTTACTGTAAACTTCTTATGTAATCAAGGCTGATTGGAATTCTTATTTGAAACAGAGGGCCTGATTCAGAGCCGGACGCTCTGACCAGAACGCTCGCTATGAATCAGGGCCCTCCTACCTCAACTTGGAGCGGCCTCTTGGATGCTCGCATAGCTGTGGGTTACCACCCACAGCTATAGCGAGCATCCATGATGATGGTCGCGATGGTCAAGACCATCGCGACCATCGGGTTTGCGACGAGACCCTGTGGTAGGGTCTCGCTGCCGCAAGCCCTGGAGTGATTTTGGCTCTATCAGAGCCAAAATCACTCCCACTGACATCACTAGTGATGTCAGTGGGGCCGGACCCAGACGGTAGGCGTTCCCATGGGAACGCCTCCGTCTGGCAGCCACGCCACCCAGCACGCCCACCAAAGGGGGCGTGCTGTCAATCAACATCGACAGCACGTCCCCTTTGGTGCGAGACCTGGAGCGACGGCTTCCCCATCGCTCCCTGGGTCTCGCACATGCGCACGACGGAGCTCCCTCCGTCATGCGAATGTGCACTAGGGCACCATCGACCCGCTTGCGAGTGCTCAGCGCTCGCGAGCAGGTCTGAATCAGGCCCAGAGTGTTTTTATTAGATAATGGGCCTGATTCAGAGATGGACGCTAATGCGATTTTCACGCAGATTGAGCGATTGTGCATGCGTATAAGCTGCACTGCACATGTGCAGCGATCGCACTGCGATAACGGACGCACATCTGAATACAATGTACAGTGATTGACAGGTAGTTAGCGTTTGGGGGTGGTGAAGGGGGGGTGGTCAGAAAAACGCAGAGGTGTCTGACCGGTGTTTTGTTACATGGGTGTGCATAAGACAGCTATAGCGAGCATCCATGATGATGGTCGCGATGGTCAAGACCATCGCGACCATCGGGCTTGCAACGAAACCCTGTGGTTGGGTCTCGCTGCCGCAAGCCTTGGAGTGATTTTGGCTCTATCAGAGCCAAAATCACTCCCACTGACATCACTAGTGATGTCAGTGGGGCCGGACCCAGACGGTAGGCGTTTCCATGGGAACGCCTCCGTCTGGCAGCCACGCCCCCGGCACGCCCACCAAAGGGGGCGTGCTGTCAATCAACAACGACAGCACGCCCCCTTTGGTGCGAGACCTGGAGCGACGGCTTCCCCGTCGCTCCCCGGGCCTCGCGCATGCGCACAACGGAGCTCCCTCTGTCGTGCGCATGCGCACTAGGGCACCATCGACCCGCTCGCGAGCGGGTCTGAATCAGGTCCAGAGTGTTTCTATTAGATAATGGGCCTGATTCAGAGATGGACGCTAAGGCGATTTTCACGCAGATTGAGCGATTGTGCATGCGTATAGCTGCACTGCACATGTGCAGCGATCGCACTGCGATAACGGACGCACATCTGAATACAATGTACAGTGATTGACAGGTAGTTAGCGTTTGGGGGTGGTGAAGGGGGGGTGGTCAGAAAAATGCAGAGGTGTCTGACCGGTGTTTTGTTACATGGGTGTGCATAAGACCCCTCAGCGTGAGAGGAGAGCTCCCGAGTTTGCGGCTGGTCAGACCTGCTGCAAGGGTAAGATGGCAGCCGATGTGTGGCTATGTTACCGATATTTACGCAGGTATGTGTCATTGCACGCAGGTAGGAAGGCAGCAGTGGGCGTCTTTATGCTCGGGTGATCTTTGCTAACATTAGCATATTCTCGCAGCTGTGTTGCATGCGAAATCGCATTTGCGATCACATCACCGTCCATCTCTGTCAGACTTTCATGAATATTAAATAGAACATTGTATATATCACAAGTGACATGAATATACAGAATGTTAAATGTAGAGTAAAACACATGCTAATATTTGGTGAATATAGAGCATAGTGATGTGAGCAACCTGAATGAAATGGAGAAGGGAAGAATGCAGTCCCTAATATCTGGGATATCAGCCAGCTCCTTGCAGCCTCGTCAGATGGGGCGATCCTACTTCGGAATTAGCACATTGAAGTAAATCAGAATCAAACAACAAGAGCAGCTTGTTACAGTACATTATCACCTGTTACAGGTCACCCTGGCTCCTTCCAGCTCCTTCCGTCAAGATGACTGTGGGGCATATGTATCAAAGCTTGATGTGAGATAAAATTGTGAAATATATATCATCAACCAATCAGCTCCAAACTATAATTTCTTAAACACAGCCTGCAAAATGTAAGTTAGAAGCTGATTGGTTGGTGATATATATCTCACAATTTAATCTTGCATCAAGCTTTGATACATATGCCCCTGTGTGTGAGACACAGACTGACAGCCAATCAGGGAGATGGAGCTGGACTGCTGCTATCCCCAACAGATCCCACTGTATGGTGCTCACCTACATGTCATCATAGAGCATTCAGCATCACCTTTCCCAGGCTGCAGCAGGAAATACATTTTGACCCAGGACAGGTTCAGGAACGCCGTTCCTGATTACATCATAGATAATGAGAGGTTCAAAAATTACGTTGCTGCTTATTCCTACTACAAAATAGCACTGTATCTCTAGGGCAGGGTGTACAAGACAGTATAAAACCAACACTTCCTTTGTTCCCACGTCCACTGCACAATTGGCATAAGACCTCTAGTTTTGTGAGAAAATACTCTGACCTGTCTCTCTCAGAAAAGTTCCATGACTTGGTGGGAGATGTATCAAACCTTTAAGAGGTATAAAATGGAGAGAGATAAAGCACCCATATATCCCACTGTACGGTGCTCATCGGTCACCATACATCAATTCAACACTACCCATCCCCCGCTGCAACAGGAAAAACATTTTGACCCAGGACAGGTTCAGGAACGATGTTCCTGATTACATCATAGATAATGAGCCGCTCAAAAATGGCGTTCCTGCTTATTCCTATTGAAAAATAGCACTGCATCTCTAGGGCAGGGTGTACAAGACAGTATAAAACCAACACTGGCTGTCATAAGGCTGAGAGTACAACTGAGGCTGAAGGCACAAGGTCACAGACAAAGCCAGGAACTAGAAGTGTTTTTCAATAGAACCAATAACAGTCTGGAACAGGGAAAATTCACAAAATGCAGCAGAAACCTCTTCTGTATCGGCAGGCAGTGTATAGACCTGGATGTTCCCGGGAATGGGATACAGGTGAACTTGTTCTCATAGAGATCACACGTAATTTAAATAACAACATATATAACAGAACAGGAATATAAGAAAACAGCACCACCTACTGCAATACCCTAGACCAGGGGTGGGAAACCTTTTTTCTGCCAAGGGCCATTTTGATATATATAACATTATTTGCAGTCCCAGTCCAGGCCTGCTCATTTTGATATTTTTCAATGTCCTCAACCCTGGCTGATAGTCCATTCTGGTTATTGCCTAGACCTAGACCTATATAATTCTCTACCCTGCATTTGGTAGCATTATTTTGTTAATAGTTATCCTATGTTATTTCATATATGAATGTACTAGTGAACTGTTAATCCCTGTATGACGCTCCAGACACCTTGTAGCACTATAAAAATAAAAGATAAAAATAATAATAATCTAACAACCGGGTGAGGTATGTTCATTCGACAGTTCTCATGTCGGCGTACATCAGGTCGGTGTGAGAATGTCCACATGCCCAGCAGGTTAACACGTAGTTTGTCTACATTCTTAGCATGTCGACAGTAATCATGTCAACAGTTATCATGTCTACATGGTAGAATGTTGACCTAACATCAATGGTGGCCTATCAGTAACTTATCTTGTCCTAACGGTAGCGGCATCTCCAGCGTCATCTTACGGGTCCCAGCAGCCATGTAACCAGCAAGACATCTATCCTAACCAAGGGCTGATTGGCCATTCTATTCAGCGGGATAAATCCCGGTGGGCCGATTGGTCTATGTGGCCGCTTGTGATCTGTGGCCCGCCCCCCCGAATCACGTCACTGTCCCTGTGTTTGCTTGACAGGCAGCCCGTCAGCTGCCTGTCACAGCTAGTAAAGTAGCCTCTCTCATGTGAAGAAGAGGCTTTCCATTTAAGTCTCCACCCACCCAGGGAGAGTGCTGCTTCATCATACGCCAAACAAGCACCACAGAGGAGCGGGTCCGTGGCCGCCGGTGGCAAGCCACGGAGGAGGAGGGGAGGGCCACCCTGCCTGCCAGCCCCGATTGTCTCCTTTCCACTCTGTACCCTCCACAGGCTGTGAAGTTAAACTGTAACTGCACAGCCTGGGGAGGGCACAGAGTGAAGAGGAAACAATCGGGGCTGGCTGCCTGGGAGACTCAGGGACCTGGCTAGTACAACTACTGTAGAGGGGAAGCCAGGAGAGGAGACAATCGGGGCTGGGGAGGAGGGGAGGTCTTTTTCAAAGTTCCTGCCCCTGCTGACTGTCAGCACATTGTTGGACAGCTGCCAGGTGCCGCTCTGACTAAGCCCTCCTCACCACTGCTCTCTGTTGTGTGACAAGGGAGGAGCCCTCAGTGCTGACTGAAAGGTGAGTGCCATTGGTAAGGAAGGAAGGGGGGGGTTGTGTGCTCTGTGAATGCATAATAAATAAGTCTGTGTCAGTAAGTGGTGTAAGTACTGTCTGTGTCAGTAAGTGGTGTCTGTGTCAGTAAGTGGTGTAAATAATGTCTGTCAGTAAGTGGTGTAAGTACTGTCTGTGTCAGTAAGTGGTGTAAGTATTGTCTGTGTCAGTAAGTGGTGTAAGTACTGTCTGTGTCAGTAAGTGATGTAAGTGGTGTCTGTGTCAGTAAGTGGTGTATGTGTCAGTAAGTGGTGTAAGTACTGTCTGTGTCAGTAAGGGGTGGACTTCAGTAATTGTGTCTGTGTCAGTAAGTGTCTTTATGTGTCAGAAAGTGATATCTGTCAGTAAGGGCCCTGTGTGGCTATGGGGGCCCTGTGTGTGCGGCTATGGGGGCCCTGAGTGTGTGCGTCTATGGGGGCCCTGTGTGTGTGCGGCTATGGGGGTCCTGTGTGTGTATGGCTATGGGGGCCCTGTGTGTGTGCGGCTATGGGGGCCCTGTGTGTGTGCGGCTATGGGGGCCCTGTGTGTGTACGGCTATGGGGGCCCTGTGTGTGTGCGGCTATGGGGGCCCTGTGTGTGTATGGCTATGGGGACCCTGTGTGTGTGCGGCTATTGGGGCCCTGTGTGTGGGTGGCTATGGGGACCCTGTGTGTGGGTGGCTATGGAGGCCCTGTGTGTGTATGGCTATGGGGACCCTGTGTGTGTGCGGCTATGGGGACCCTGTGTCTGTATGGCTATGGGGGCCCTGTGTGTGTGCGGCTATGGGGACCCTGTGTGTGTGCGGCTATGGGGGCCCTATGTGTGTGCGGCTATGGGGACCCTGTGTGTGGGTGGCTATGGAGGCCCTGTGTGTGTGTGCAGCTATGGGGGCCCTGTGTGTGCGGCTATGGAGGCCCTGTGTGTGTGCAGCTATGGGGCCCCTGTGTGTGTGAGGCTATGGGGGCCCTGTGTGTGTGCGGTTATGGGGGCCCTGTGTGCAGCTATGGGGGCCCTGTGTGTGTGTGTGTGTGCGGCTATGGGGGTCCTGTTTGTGTGTGCGGCTATGTGGGCCCTGTGTGTGTGCGTCTATAATGGCAGTGTGTTTGGGTGGCTATAATGACAGTGTCTGTATATAAAATTGCATGCAGTTGAGGGAGTGGGGCCCCAAAGTGATATCTTGCTCAGGGCCTGATGAGGTCTAAATCTGCCTCTGGTTGGGGGGCAGGGGGCTATTCTGTACTAGTCTGGGGGAGTGGGAGAATGATGATCTGTCTGTCTGAGAGGGGGGGTTATTTTGTACTAAGGGGACATGTTCTGTCTGAGGGGGAGGGGGCAATTTTGGGGATGTAGTTAATGTCCCGACAATCAGGATGCTGGCTGCCGAAATTCTGGCACCGAAATCCCAATCACCAACAGAAGACCGGGGCCGGAATCCCGACATGACTTGGGATGCCGATGCTGGAATCCCAATCTTAAGGACAGGGGGAGGGGAGGATCTGCTGTACTAGGGGGAGATGACCTGTCTGTGGGGATAATCTGCTGTACTAGGGGGAGATGATCTGTCTGTGGGGGTGTGATCTGCTGTCCTAGGGGGAGATGATCTGTCTGTGGGGGGGGGATCTGCTGCACTAGGGGGAGATGATCTGTCTGTGGGCGAGGGTGATATTGTTTGCTAAGGGATGATCTGTCTGTGGGGAGTGGGGATATTCTGTGCTAAGGCAACATGACGTGAGAGAAAGGGGGCTATTCTGCGCTAGGGCAGGAGGACGTCACTGGGGAGACGCAGGATAATGACGCTGGGGAGACGCAGATTGTACCAAATATATTTTATTAAGATAAAATTGTTTGATAAGAGAAACTTCCATTTTGTCCTGCCCCAAACCTTCTGTTACTATGTATTCTGGTTGAACCTCTGTTGCATGTTGATGACATTGGCTTTATTCCTACGCAAACAGGCGGCTTCCGGACCATGTGATCCCCCTGCATGAATAGTGAATACTGACTAAAGACACTGCCTGTCCAGGAAGGATCAATTTCCCCAGAGGTTCCCTGCTGCAGAGAAATCATATAGGTAAGAAAATGCACATTCACATGCTCGCTGTGCTTAGGACTGGGGGCGTGGCTATCTGCTCCTGGAGCGGTGGGCATGTCCTCAGCATGAGAAAATGGGGGGAGTGGCCTGCGGGCATTTTTCATTAAGACACACCCCTTGCAACTAGGCCCCACCCACTTTTCCGCCCGCTCCTACGGCACGCGCACATGGGGCCTCTTCCACAGTTTTTGCCAGGGCCCAGGGCTGCCATCAGAAATGGTGGGGCCCGGTACTGACAAATTAGGCAGGGCCCCCCTCCCCCGCGATATGGGCGGAGCTGTGGATGTGGGTGGAGCTACTTTGCGGGTGAGAGACAGGGAGGGCTGGACCTATTGGGGGCACAGATTAATCGTTCGTAAATTCTGTTATATTATTTGCTGTGCTGACATTTTTATTTGGATGTTTTTAATTTAATATATCTAAGCACAAGATGTATTGTGTGTAACTGTGTGTATATATATATATATATATATATTACATACACAAACAAACAGAGCCGTAACTAGACTTTTTGGTGCTGCGTAGCTATATTAAATTAAAAGCATGTAGGTGTCAGCACAGCAAGTAATATAACAGCACTTACCCACATTTACGTGTGTGATTTATATATATATATATATATATATATATATATACATACACACACACTGTATATATACTATATATATATATATATAAATACACACTATATATATATATATATATATATACTGTGTGTGTGTATATATATATATATACATATATATATATAGTATATATACAGTGTGTGTGTGTATATACATATATATATATATATATATAATCACACACATAAATGTGGGTAAGTGCTGTTATATATATATATATATATACAAACTTACCTGGACACTCTGCCATCTTCGTGACTCTGGGAGCTCAGAGGACAGCCAGCGCAGAGTGATGTGCGGTACCGCGTGTCACTGGTGGAATGCACCGGCAGCTGCTACAGAAGAGGAAGAGTCTCGGTGGTATTTAATACATGGAGCCGGTCGCAAGCCAATCACAACTCGCTGAACGGCAGCCAGCCAATCAGCAGCGGCCACTGCTGATTGGCTGGATGTTGTTCCACGAGCTGTGATTGGCTCGCGGAACTGCGGCCAATCAGCAGCGGCCGCTGCTGATTGGCTGGCTGCCGTTCCGCGAGCTGCTGTGATTGGCTTGTGGACGGCTCTATGTATTAAATGCCACCAAGTCTCTTTAGTTCTTTGGCTGCCCCCGGTGCATTCCAGCAGTGATGTGCGGTAGTGCACATCACTGCATTTCACACCACCGCTACCCGGGCCCCCTCTCTCTCCGGACCCGGGACTGGAGTCCCCGCAGTCCCCCCCTGATGGCGGCCCTGCCAGGGCCACTTTAATTTCCCAATCCATCCCTGATCCTAACCCTCACGCATAACCCTAAACCTCTCGCAGTCCTACACAAGCCCACCCAGCGGCACCTAACTGAAAACCTACGCATTCTGAGTATGTCGACATCTCACATGGCGGCATTTCATATGTCAACATTGTGAACATGTTGTAATTCCGAGGATGTCGACATGACACTTGTTTAAATGTTGAACCATGCCGACATTGTGGTGTCATCATTGTAAATGACGACCATGTGACCAGATCCCTAACAACCAGGCTCTGTAAAAATACAGAAAAGAGAGACAAGGGTAATTGAGAGTATAGGTGATTTGAAAAGTCTATTTTCTGCAAGCTAGGAGTCTGCGGTAAATTCCCTGGGTCAGATACCATTGGCATGTATATAGACAAATCAATACTGATGATAATCGATATGCATAGGTGTTCAGTGAATCATTTTAAATCTAAAGGGGGGTATCCACTAGACGATTTAGTTGAACGATAACGATCGTTTGATAGTTCAATAATTTGCAAATCGTTTGCAAAAGTGTCTAAAACGACCAGCAATGCGCGTGCCCGCTGGTCGTTTAGACATCTATCATCTTTCCAACATGCTGGTCATATCGTCAGGGTCAGCATGTTTCCAGATGATTGATGACCCTGCACTGAACGACTGCTCGTTCAGTGCAGGGTCATCACACGACTGACAAACGACTGAACGATTACAATGTCGTAATCGTGCAGTCGTTTTCAGATCTTGTAGTGGATACCCGCTTTAACAAAGCTGTTTTGAAATGTATCCATTGTAATTGTGCAAGTCTATATGCGCACATCCACTAGGCGATATTAATGTGCGATTGCACGATTACGATATCGTAATTGTGCAATCGCTCATAAATCATGCACAAATCGTATAATGTCGGAAACGACCAGCGATGCGCGCTCCCGCTGGTCATTTCCGCCATCAATCATCGCCCGAACATGCCGGTAAATCTGCCGATAACAACAGATTGGCCATGTTCAGGGATGAGGGAGGGTGCCTGCACTGAACGACATATTCTTCAGTGTAGGCACAGCAGGGGATGGGGAACAATGGTACGATTACGATGTCGTAATCGTACTGTCTTTCCCTAGTTGATTAGTGGATGTACACCTTAACAGTCCTACAGCTGTCCCACCTTTTCAACAGAGTGCAGATTTCCTTCTATCCGTCAGATCTAAATTGTAATGTTTGTTTTTTTTATTATCAATACGATTTAAATTGACGGACTGTTTGGTGTTTGCCCCACTTATATATTGAGGTGATTGTACAGACAGGCTAATTTGTTTTGAATCATTAACAGTATTATGTACATGTGGCCCACTTTAAGTACAAATCTAGCAGCTCACAGAGCGACAACAGCAATCACTGCCAAGTTTGTAAAACAGTAGCATGCAGGGAAAGAGGTATAATGCTAGGCGATGGATGGAATTCCTGTTTCTATGTTTCATAAGACACAGTGTATAACAGTGCTAGGCAACCTGACACACTTCTAGGCACCTTCTAAGCCGCACATAGGCCCTCATTCAGAGCCGCTCGTTAGCGGCAGTACGCTCGTTCCGAGCGATGTTTGCACATCTGCGCATGCGTACGGTTTTTAGTACGCATGCGCGAACCAGTCAGTGCGGCCGAAAATCGTTTGTACGCTATATAGCGAGTGCCTGCTATTTTGAGTGACAGAATGAGGCGTATGTGGGTGGTAACAGGGGAAGGTGCTTGAAAATGGGGAGTGGAGATCCGACCGCAGGCGTGCTTAAAGGTCAAAACGGGCGTTTTATGGGTGTGTATATTTAAAACAGCAGCGTCATTGTCCACGTCACTGGGTTATTTTATAGCCAGAACTGCACGCAAATTTGTGGTAGCAAACACCAACCACAAGAATAGCGAGCAGTTCATACGCTGGTCGATGTACTCGATTAATCAAATAAATAGCGGACATGACGTATGGTGTGAGCGGCCAGGGGGCGTTTTTATCAAATAAACGAGCGTATGTTTTGCTCGCTCGTTCAGACTTAGAGGTGTGAACAGACTGCAATGTGCGTACGGATCATTTGAATAGCCACCCCTTGTTTTTAAACGAACGACCGCAAATAGCGAACGGCTCTGAATGAGGGCCATTATCCTTAGTCCCAGTAATGGGTAAAACAATATGTTCAAAGAAAGAGACATCTACTTGTAGTAACAACTCAGTAAGCTGACCTCCTCAAGGGTTTCTACAGGAGTATTATTAAAAATAAAAGGTTCATTGGCCTATTCATCAACACTAAAATAAAGTTTTTAAGCACATTTTCCTTAAATAACGTTATTTTGGTATTCATGAACAGACTTAGCACAGGAGATATAACAGATATCTCCTTGCTAAGTTCCCCTGCGTTAATTTCCACACTCCCCATACGTTAGTACATTAGTATAGGTACATTAGTATGGGGATGTGGAAATTATGGTATTCATCAAATTCCGAAAATTATGAATTTTCTGAATTTGATGCAGTTACTATTCGCCACTGTGAGGTGGCGAACAGCAGAATCGACTTACCTGTATCCGCGTGTGCAGGTCCCCCGACGAGTCCCTCCGGCACTCTGCTCCGTCCTCAGGCTCCGGAGGCTGGTCGGACATGTGTGCTCCCCAGCAGAGCACAAGAAAGTTTAGAAAAAGAAAAAAATATATATATTTTTTTCAAATCTGTCATGTGGTCTGCTGGGAAACCACATGACAGACCAGCAGGACGGAGCCGGAGGCTGCTGCGCGGACAGGTACGTCGGGAGGGGGAGGTGAGCGGAGGGGGGTGGGGGGTACACAAACTTAACGCATCTGTAGGCAGTGCTGCGCATGCGCTGTTTTACAGATGTTACAGCGCATGCTCAGCACTGTTTCCAGACGCGATAAGGTAGTGTAGGCAGGGAAAAGTATCTATTTCCGAAAAGCTGTCATCGCAAAAATGACAGCTTTTCAGAATAGATACTTATGGAGAGGTGGAATGATGAATTCCACCTATAATTAGCTAGAACTCCATGAGAGTTCTAGCTAATTATCTCCAGAGAATTTTTAGGTTTAATGAATAGGCCCCTAAGTCTGCCTACAAACAAAGGGCATGTGACAGAATATTTATTTATTTATTACCAGTTATATATATAGCACACAGATATTCTGCAGCGCTTTACGGAGAATATTTGGCCATTCACATCCGTCTGTGCCCCAGTGGAGCTTACAATCTATATTCCCTACCACTTGCACACACACATACACACTAGGGATAATTTTGTAGGGAGCCAATTAACCTACCAGTATATTTTTGGAATGTGGGAGGAAACCAGAGCACCCAGAGGAAACCCACGCAAGCACAGGGAGAAAATAAAAACTCCACGCAGGTAGTGCCGTAGTGGGTCTCGAACCCACAACCTCAGTGCTGTGAGGCAGTAATGTTAACCATTACACCGTCTGTGCTGCCCTTATATACACAATTCATCAACTGAACATTATTAATGCAATTGGTCTAGATGCAGGGGTGTTAGGATGGGGGTGTGGGGTGGTGGCAGAGTACATGTGCCCAGGTCTGTATTGGGGCACTGACCTGCCATGGAGGAGTAACTTCCTGGAGCAGGAGGCAACATGCTGTGATTACATTATTCACTGGCCTCTTTTTCAATGTGTGTATAAATATAAATAAGTGAGATTAGTAAGATGGTAATGCGGGACGGTGTGTATTAGTGCAGTATGTGTAATAACTCAGGAGAGACAATGTAGGTGGTAATGCGGGAAGGTGTGTATTAGTGCAGTGTGTATAACAACTCAGGAGAGACAATGTAGGTGGTAATGCGGGAAGGTGTGTATTAGTGCAGCGTGTATAACAACTCAGGAGAGACAATGTAGATGGTAATGCGGGAAGGTGTGTATTAGTGCAGCGTGTATAACAACTCAGGAGAGACAATGTAGATGGTAATGCAGGAAGGTGTGTATTAGTGCAGCGTGTATAACAACTCAGGAGAGACAATGTAGGTGGTAATGCGGGAAGGTGTGTATTAGTGCAGCGTGTATAACAACTCAGGAGAGACAATGTAAGTGGTAATGCGGGAAGGTGTGTATTAGTGCAGCGTGTATAACAACTCAGGAGAGACAATGTAGATGGTAATGCGGGAAGGTGTGTATTAGTGCAGCGTGTATAACAACTCAGGAGAGACAATGTAGATGGTAATGCGGGAAGGTGTGTATTAGTGCAGCGTGTATAATAACTCAGGAGAGACAATGTAGATGGTAATGCGGGAAGGTGTGTATTAGTGCAGCGTGTATAATAAGTCAGGAGAGACAATGTACATGGTAATGCGGGAAGGTGTGTATTAGTGCAGTGTGTATAATAACTGAGGAGAGACAATGTAGATGGTAATGCGGGAAGGTGTGTATTAGTGCAGTGTGTATAATAACTGAGGAGAGACAATGTAGATGGTAATGCGGGAAGGTGTGTGTTAGTGCAGCGTGTATAACAACTCAGGAGAGACAATGTAGATGGTAATGCGGGAAGGTGTGTATTAGTGCAGCGTGTATAACAACTCAGGAGAGACAATGTAGGTGGTAATGCGGGAAGGTGTGTATTAGTGCAGTGTGTATAACAACTCAGGAGAGACAATGTAGGTGGTAATGCGGGAAGGTGTGTATTAGTGCAGCGTGTATAACAACTCAGGAGAGACAATGTAGATGGTAATGCGGGAAGGTGTGTATTAGTGCAGCGTGTATAACAACTCAGGAGAGACAATGTAGATGGTAATGCGGGAAGGTGTGTATTAGTGCAGCGTGTATAACAACTCAGGAGAGACAATGTAGATGGTAATGCGGGAAGGTGTGTATTAGTGCAGCGTGTATAACAACTCAGGAGAGACAATGTAGATGGTAATGCGGGAAGGTGTGTATTAGTGCAGCGTGTATAATAACTCAGGAGAGACAATGTAGATGGTAATGCGGGAAGGTGTGTATTAGTGCAGCGTGTATAACAACTCAGGAGAGACAATGTAGATGGTAATGCGGGAAGGTGTGTATTAGTGCAGCGTGTATAATAACTCAGGAGAGACAATGTAGATGGTAATGCGGGAAGGTGTGTATTAGTGCAGTGTGTATAACAACTCGGGAGAGACAATGTAGATGGTAATGCGGGAAGGTGTGTATTAGTGCAGCGTGTATAATAAGTCAGGAGAGACAATGTACATGGTAATGCGGGAAGGTGTGTATTAGTGCAGTATGTGTAATAACTCAGGAGAGACAATGTAGGTGGTAATGCGGGAAGGTGTGTATTAGTGCAGTGTGTATAACAACTCAGGAGAGACAATGTAGGTGGTAATGCGGGAAGGTGTGTATTAGTGCAGCGTGTATAACAACTCAGGAGAGACAATGTAGATGGTAATGCGGGAAGGTGTGTATTAGTGCAGCGTGTATAACAACTCAGGAGAGACAATGTAGATGGTAATGCAGGAAGGTGTGTATTAGTGCAGCGTGTATAACAACTCAGGAGAGACAATGTAGATGGTAATGCGGGAAGGTGTGTATTAGTGCAGCGTGTATAACAACTCAGGAGAGACAATGTAGGTGGTAATGCGGGAAGGTGTGTATTAGTGCAGCGTGTATAACAACTCAGGAGAGACAATGTAGATGGTAATGCGGGAAGGTGTGTATTAGTGCAGCGTGTATAACAACTCAGGAGAGACAATGTAGATGGTAATGCGGGAAGGTGTGTATTAGTGCAGCGTGTATAATAACTCAGGAGAGACAATGTAGATGGTAATGCGGGAAGGTGTGTATTAGTGCAGCGTGTATAATAAGTCAGGAGAGACAATGTACATGGTAATGCGGGAAGGTGTGTATTAGTGCAGTGTGTATAATAACTGAGGAGAGACAATGTAGATGGTAATGCGGGAAGGTGTGTATTAGTGCAGTGTGTATAATAACTGAGGAGAGACAATGTAGATGGTAATGCGGGAAGGTGTGTGTTAGTGCAGCGTGTATAACAACTCAGGAGAGACAATGTAGATGGTAATGCGGGAAGGTGTGTATTAGTGCAGCGTGTATAACAACTCAGGAGAGACAATGTAGGTGGTAATGCGGGAAGGTGTGTATTAGTGCAGTGTGTATAACAACTCAGGAGAGACAATGTAGGTGGTAATGCGGGAAGGTGTGTATTAGTGCAGCGTGTATAACAACTCAGGAGAGACAATGTAGATGGTAATGCGGGAAGGTGTGTATTAGTGCAGCGTGTATAACAACTCAGGAGAGACAATGTAGATGGTAATGCGGGAAGGTGTGTATTAGTGCAGCGTGTATAACAACTCAGGAGAGACAATGTAGATGGTAATGCGGGAAGGTGTGTATTAGTGCAGCGTGTATAACAACTCAGGAGAGACAATGTAGATGGTAATGCGGGAAGGTGTGTATTAGTGCAGCGTGTATAATAACTCAGGAGAGACAATGTAGATGGTAATGCGGGAAGGTGTGTATTAGTGCAGCGTGTATAACAACTCAGGAGAGACAATGTAGATGGTAATGCGGGAAGGTGTGTATTAGTGCAGCGTGTATAATAAGTCAGGAGAGACAATGTACATGGTAATGCGGGAAGGTGTGTATTAGTGCAGCGTGTATAATAAGTCAGGAGAGACAATGTACATGGTAATGCGGGAAGATGTGTATTAGTGCAGTGTGTATAATAACTGAGGAGAGACAATGTAGATGGTAATGCGGGAAGGTGTGTATTAGTGCAGCGTGTATAACAACTCAGGAGAGACAATGTAGGTGGTAATGCGGGAAGGTGTGTATTAGTGCAGCGTGTATAACAACTCAGGAGAGACAATGTAGATGGTAATGCGGGAAGGTGTGTATTAGTGCAGCGTGTATAACAACTCAGGAGAGACAATGTAGATGGTAATGCGGGAAGGTGTGTATTAGTGCAGCGTGTATAATAAGTCAGGAGAGACAATGTACATGGTAATGCGGGAAGGTGTGTATTAGTGCAGCGTGTATAATAAGTCAGGAGAGACAATGTACATGGTAATGCGGGAAGATGTGTATTAGTGCAGTGTGTATAATAACTGAGGAGAGACAATGTAGATGGTAATGCGGGAAGGTGTGTATTAGTGCAGTGTGTATAATAACTGAGGAGAGACAATGTAGATGGTAATGCGGGAAGGTGTGTGTTAGTGCAGCGTGTATAACAACTCAGGAGAGACAATGTAGATGGTAATGCGGGAAGGTGTGTATTAGTGCAGCGTGTATAACAACTCAGGAGAGACAATGTAGGTGGTAATGCGGGAAGGTGTGTATTAGTGCAGTGTGTATAACAACTCAGGAGAGACAATGTAGGTGGTAATGCGGGAAGGTGTGTATTAGTGCAGCGTGTATAACAACTCAGGAGAGACAATGTAGGTGGTAATGCGGGAAGGTGTGTATTAGTGCAGCGTGTATAACAACTCAGGAGAGACAATGTAGGTGGTAATGCGGTAAGGTGTGTATTAGTGCAGCGTGTATAACAACTCAGGAGAGACAATGTAGGTGGTAATGCGGGAAGGTGTGCATTAGTGCAGCGTGTATAACAACTCAGGAGAGACAATGTAGGTGGTAATGCGGGAAGGTGTGTATTAGTGCAGCGTGTATAACAACTCAGGAGAGACAATGTAGGTGGTAATGCGGGAAGGTGTGTATTAGTGCAGCGTGTATAACAACTCAGGAGAGACAATGTAGGTGGTAATGCGGGAAGGTGTGTATTAGTGCAGCGTGTATAATAAGTCAGGAGAGACAATGTACATGGTAATGCGGGAAGGTGTGTATTAGTGCAGCGTGTATAATAAGTCAGGAGAGACAATGTACATGGTAATGCGGGAAGATGTGTATTAGTGCAGTGTGTATAATAACTGAGGAGAGACAATGTAGATGGTAATGCGGGAAGGTGTGTATTAGTGCAGCGTGTATAACAACAGGAGAGACAATGTAGATGATAATGCTGGAAGGTGTGTATTAGTGCAGCGTGTATAACAACTCAGGAGAGACAATGTAGATGATAATGCTGGAAGGTGTGTATTAGTGCAGCGTGTATAACAACTCAGGAGAGACAATGTATTTTATGTTGGGTATTTTTTTTATATGTTTTTATATGAAGCATTGTAATGAATAATGGAAGGTATAGTCCTGGGTTATTGTATTTGAAGCCAGAATTAGAATTGTTCTCAAGCAGCTGTTATCAGTGTTATATATCAGTACACATAGAAATCATTTGCTCTTCCATTTTTGCAAGCCATAGAAGAGGATGCTGGAGGGCAAGAAAGTAAAAGCAGGCAAGGAAACATAGGGACAGCTGGTACCAGTAGACTGTAAGAACACTTTATTCTTTTAAATACACAAACTTAAGAAGAACTGCAGTAGAGATTTATTATTATTATTATTATTATTATTATTATTATTATTATTATCATTTATTTATATGGTGCAACAAGTGTTCTGCAGCGCCTTACACAGGGCATGATTCAGACGCAGACGCTATTTGCGTCCGCTCGCTGGCTAAAAGGGGCCAGCTATTTTATCATGTGCTCGCACTGCGTCGCGTAAAGCCGCCCACTAAGTAATAGCGAGCGGCCACACTATGCGCTCGCACCTGTATAAAGACTCCCCTTTACTACTCGCAACACACGTCATCTCCGGCAGTTGAAGGATTAATCGGGAACATCGAGAGCAATCGGAGCTGCTCGCAGCGCTTGTGGTAGCCTTTTCCCACCACAACATTGCGAGCAGTTCAGGCTAAAATACAACCCAGTCACGTGTGTAATGACGCTACTTTGCTAATTATGGACACCCATTAAACTCCGTTCTGAAGGTCGGGCACGTCTGCGTTCGCACATCCACACCCCTGTTTACAAGCACCTTCCCCTGTCACCACCCACAAACGGCACTATCTGTCATTCAAACTAGCGGCCCAACGGCGGGCTACGGGTGAGCACTTTCCCATCGCAATGATTGGTTCGCGCACGCGTATTGTGAATCATACGCATGCGCAGATTGCGAAAAATCGCTCGATGCCAGCGAGCGCAGCATATCGTCCGGGTCTGAATCAGGCCCGCAGTACATAAACAAATAGGTGACCAGTGACTTATAGTACAATACAATACAATACAATGCAATATAGGACATGGATAATATACATTGCTATATTAGCAACCATGACACCCACATAAGCAGCAGAGCATAAGCCACCAAGTGTTAGGTGCCCTAGTGGGGAGTAAGAAGTAGATGAAAGTAAAATAGGAAGAAGCACAAGAGGGTAGAGGGATATATAATCTCTTCCCCCTCAACAATGGAAGTGGTTCTTTATGAATACATGAATGACACTCTGAAAAGTGGCAATGTGTGCAGTTATTCACCAGCACCTCTATTCTGCAGTGATTACAAACAGATACATAAGGTGAAATATAGTAGCCTGAGAGACAGGGGCTGGCTGGGCAGGGTGCCGTGTGCCCCCTGGCACAGTACACTTTTGCTTCAGTGAGGGCTGCAGTCACACACTGCACATGCACAACTGACGGCCGGGTGACAGGCAGAAAGTGTTATGCAGTCGCTCCGACTATAGCACCATCAGAGAGGCTGGGCAAGGGATGGACATCGACAGTCGATGTTTGCCGACCATCTATGTTTTTCTTGTGATCTTAGTGTTTTTGCCATTGGATGGCGGCATTCCGAAGTTTGCTGTCATCGAATGGTAATGATTCGATGTTGTTGTGATGGTTACTTGTTTGTTTTTGTTTAATGCTGAGAGCTGCGCTCTCCCTGACTGCAGCTCTCAGCATCGGGCATCTTGTCCCAGAAGCCGCTCCAGGGCCCGTAGCCTATCCCACCACGCAGTGGAGTCACAAGGAGGGTGCGGCCCGCACCTGGGTGTTACCCGACGAAGGATGACACCAAGGTGCAGACTCCCCTTCAGTGACAGGAGCCGAGTGCTGCACTGTAGCACTGAGTGCAGCACTCATCTTCTGACATTGTAAGGGAACCGGCACTGCCAAAAGGCACCTTCTGCACCCCCCCACAGTAACAAGAACTGGACCACCGGGGTTTGGGCCGCAAGGCCAAGCCCCCGTCCCACAAGGCCACACCCTATTCTCATGAGGACACGCCCTGCCTCACAAGGCCACGCCCCTTTTTGGTGGCGCGCAACGGAGCCATGCGCACAGCATCCCTCCCCGCACCAGGTGACACCACAGGGAGGGACGTCACTGCCACCACGTCTTGCCCCCAGTCCCGTTCCCTGTCAGCCGCGCTATAGGACTATTGCGCATGCATAAGCAGGGTCTTTTGCGCATTCACAAATCAAATAAATAGTATTTTTCATTGAATACTGTTGATGCGATGGTTACTTACCATTGCATCGAATGTTTTGATGGTGGAAGCCCAGCCTTCATTTGATGGTGGGCTTCTGATGTCCTTCCTAGGCTGGGCAGCATTCTGCCTGTTACCAGGCTGTCTTCACATCCATGCAGCTTGCGGTTGCATGCACATTGACTGAGCACTCCTTCTGAGTCTGCTTCGCTGCAGGAGCTGTGCAGTGTGCACTGGTACCTTCCTGTCTGAGTCTGTCCCTCCCCTCGGGCCCTCCCTGCTCGAGACCCCTGAGTCTCCACCCCTGATATCCTCTCTACCCTGTCTGTAACTACTCTGTCTAAATCTGACTCTTCACTCTACTCCTGAATCTATTCCTTCCTGTCACTGGTCAAGACCATGCCCCCTCCTCTACCCTCTCTGACTGTTCTAAGCTCCTTCTTGTCCCCGGCTAAAGATCCCGCCCCCTCACCAGGGGGTCCTGCCGCCCCTCCTACCCTGTCTGACTATTTTAATCTACCTCCTCTTGTCCCTGCTGAAGACCCTGCCCCCTCACCCCGAGTCTCCGCCCCTTCTCTAGTCTATCCTGTCTGTTATCTTTTCTTGTACCCTGGAGCTCCGCAGGGACCAGACATATCCTTCTTCCAAACAGGTAAGTGCCAGTGGAGATGTGAAAATGTTTAAATTATATTTGAAGGGGGGGGATTGGTGGAATACTTATGCAATGGGGAGGAGTGTAGTTGGTTTTTTTGGGGGGAGGGGGGTTTAATACTGTCTGTGCTGTGGGTGGTGTAATAATGTCTGTGCTGGGGGTGGTGTAATAATGTGTGTGTATGAGGGGTATATTCATAATATCTGTGTTATATGTGGGTCATTGATGGTCTCTGCATTGTCTGACGATTTCTGCAATGCTCCCTGATATGGTGGTCACTGCAAAACTTTCTGCATTATATGGCACATTACGGCGACGATCCCTGATTTGGCGATCATTGCGAACCTCTCTGCATTAACTGTCAGTCTCTATGACACTCCCTGTTCTTGGTGGTCATTGCAAACTGCATTTTCCAGCGGTTACTGCAATGTTGTATTCATTTATGGTGGTCACTGCAAACCTCCCTGCATTATATGGCAGTCACTGCGATGCTCTCTGTCTGGCAATCACTGCAAACCTCTCTGCATTATCTGAGAGTCTCTGCAACGCTCCCTGATCTGGTGGTCACTGCAAACCTCTCTGCATTATCCAGCGGTCACTGCAATGTTCCCTGCATTATATGGTGGTTACTGCAAACCTCTGCATTATATGGCAGTCACTGTAATGCTCCCTAATCTGGTTGTCACTGCAAACCTCTCTGCATTATCTGGCAGTCACTGCGATGTTCCCTGCATTATATGGTGGTCACTGCAAACCTCTTCTGCATTATCTGGCAGTCACTGCGATGTTTGCTACATTATTTGGTGCTCACTGCGATATTCCCTGTGTTATGGTGGTCACTGCAATGCTCTCTGTATTATATGGAGCCCACTGCGATGCTCTCTGTATTATATGGCAGTCACTGCAATACTCTCTGAATTATATGGAGATCACTGCGACACTCTGCATTATGTGTTGGTCACTGAGATGCTCTCTGTATTATATGGCAGTGACTGCGATGTTTTCTGTGTTATATGGCAGTCACTGCGATGCTCTCTGCAGTTTCAGGCTGTCACTGTTATGTTCTCTGCATTATACACTGGTCACGATGAAGTTCTCTGCATTATATGGCGGTCACTGCAATGCTCTCTGCATTATCTTGTGGATATTGTAATGGTCTATGAATTATATGGCATTAACCGTAATATTCTCTGCATTATCTGGCTGTCACTGTGATGTTCTCTGCATTATATGGTGATCACCGTAATATTCTCTGCATTATATGGCTGTCACTGTAATGTTCCTTGCTTTATATGGCGGCCGCTGTAATATTCTCTGCATTACAACAGTGGTCACTGTAACGCTCTTTGTATATTATATACCAGTTACTGGCCACTGTTTGAATCATCTAAAGTCTCTCCTGCTTTATGCTAGAAAAATAAATATGTTAGGTGAAATTAAAGAAGAATTCTGAAGGACTGGGGGCTTCATTCAGAGGCGGCCGTAACGTCTACGACCGCACGGCCGCCTCGATGTTTGTCCAGTGCGCATGCGCACGAGGGAGCCGGCTCCTTCGTGCGCATGCGTGAGACCCGCTACGACCGACAGCGCCGGTCGTAGCGGGTCTCTTTCCAAAGGGGGCGAGCTGTCGATGTTGATTGACAGCTCGCCCCGTTTGGAAGGCGGGCCGGGGGGGTGGCAGCCCAAACGGAGGCGTTCCCATGGGCTCTCCCGGGCTTACGACAAGTGAGACCCTACCCTAGGGTCTCGTCGTAAGCCCCGATGGTCGCGATGGTCTATGACCATCGTGACCATCACCCTAGTGGTCGTTAGAGCTGTGGGTGTAAACCCACAGCCTAACGACCGAAACAGAGGCGGCCGGTCAGGATGCAAGCGGCCGCCCAGTTTCTGAGCGACCACTTGCATCCTCCGACCGCCTCTGAATGAGGGCCTGGGTCCCCAGGGTAAAAAAATGTGTCGGTACGGCTATGTGTGTGTGACAGTGCTACTAGACAAAGGCTATAGCTCTGTTAAAGAGCCAGACCCAATCCCAGGATCTTAGGTAGGCTGCTTATATTTACAATTTTTTGCTAAACTAAATTAAGTCAGCGAATGAAAAAAAAAAACTTTCACTGCTGCTGCCATTGTTACATGTGCTGAACTCTTGCTTGACTGTGGCCTATAAGTTCTCACATGACGTTTTTAAGTAATTGATATTTGCCGTTCCATTGCCTTTGAACTTATAAATGAAAACAGTACATGTGCTGCAGCTTTATAGCCTCTGAGCATAATGCAGATATTCTAACTGGGCTGTTTGCTTTATTGTTCACTGACAAATATTAGAATACATTATTATTATGCCACATTTGTAATGTTTTTATTTATTTTTTACTTATAGGATGGGGATTTATTAACCATACTTCTTATAAATTATCATAATCACGGGAATGGTCCTGTATACTAGTCACTGCAATAGCCCCTATATTATATACCTGTTACTAAAATTGTGCCTGTATTATATATTGGTCACTAGAATGGTCCATGCATTATATATCAGTCACTAAAATGGTCTCTGCATTCTATACCAGTCAATAGTCTGTCCCCTATATTGCATATCAGTGACTAGAACGGTCCCTGCATTCTATATTGGTCACTAGAATTGTCCCTGCATTGTATATTACAGTGTTCTCCCCAGAAATTTTTTCCAGCCGGGTGGCATCAAAAAGTAGCTGGGTGGAGGCCAGGCCCGACAGGTCTCAGGCAGCTCCCCCACTACTCTCAGTCAAAAGTGCCCATTATGCAGTGCCCCCTGTAGTTTTCCCCTTTATGCATTGTCCCCTGTAGTTTACCTTTGCCCTTATGCAGTGCCCCAGGCTGAAGTAGTGCCCTTCTGTAGTGCCCCCAGACTGGTCCCTTATGTACTGCGCCCAGGCTTAAATAGTGCCCCCAGACTGGCCCCTTATGCAGTACCCCCAGGCTTAAATAGTGTCCCTTATACAGTGCCCCCAGGCTGGCCCCTTATGCAGTGCCCCCAGTAGCAGCCCCCTATTCATTGTCCCCAGTAGCAGCCCCCCTATACAGTGCCCCCATTAGCAGCCCCCTATACAGTGCCCCCATTAGCAGCCCCCTATACAGTGCCCCCAGAAGCAGCCCCCCTATACAGTGCTCCCAATAGCAGCCCCCTATACAGTGCCCTCATTAGCAGCCCCCTATACAGTGCCCCCATTAGCAGCCCCCTATACAGTGCCCCCAGTAGCAACCCCCTTTATACAGTAACGCATACTCACAAAAGAAAAAAAATAGACAACTTACCTGGTGGATAAACCGGGCCACTTACTTTTGTCTGCCCCCCAGGTTAAAAGTTGCCAGCCAGCGCCTGCTGCGAGATGCAGGCATTGGCGAGATCCCGGCGATTCTGCCCATTGTTTTTAAAGCGGCATTTGGTTAAAAGGCATTATTGAATTACTAATTCTATCAGATGTATATGGGCTACTTAATACCTTTAATTCAGTCTCATGATATAGAAAATTTGCAACATTAGTAATAAGACTGAAAAACAGTCAAAATTCCCTCTTATAAGTAAAGTTACACTGTATTATAGATGAAGTCAATATGAATGAATTACCTGTATCAGGTCTTTAGTTTGTTTCTTGTTTCCCTTCTACACTACAGACAGATATATCTAAGTGAATAACTATGTATTTTTATATGCTGTATTGACACTGTAATTGCTTTGATTTATTATTACTAATATAGGCCACAAATGTGTAGAATCTTTTACACCAACTATTATCAGGCAACCATATTACAGTTTAGAAAGCAGCAGTGACCAGCAATAGTCTATCATTGGAACACCACTGCTCTACTATTATCTTCTATGGGAGCTTGTCCCCTACCGTTACCTGAACAAGCCTACCCCAGTTCCAGTCCTTGTTTCACAGGATTTGCTCTGTGACAGTAAAAAAAAGACAATAATAATAATAATAATAATAATAATAATAATACTATTAAGCTGCCCATCCACTAGGCGATTAAACCTAGCGATTGAGTGATAAAGACCGTCGTTATCGCTCCATCGCTTGGTAATCGCCCACAAAACGACCGGCGATGCGCGCGCCCGCTGGTCGTTTTTAACATCAATCATCGCCCGAATATGACGGCCAACCTGACAACCGCTGTCAGGTTGCCATGTTCGGGGATGATTGATCTGCATACACTGAACGTCTGAACGTTCAGTGTATGCACTTCACCCCGCGGGAGACGACGGCGTCGTAATCGTGCCGTCGTCCCGGCATCTAGTAGTGGATGGGCAGCATTAGTGGGATTGTCCAGTACTCAGTCAATCCTGAGCCTGTTTTCATTCTGGGGAAGACCTGGGGACTCCCGACCATACTAATTTTGTGCTAGGGGAGTTGTTTTTTTGGGGGACTTTTTATTTATTTTTTAATTTGGACTGTATCAGATCAAGAAATAAGAAAATAAGATGTTTTTGTTTTTTTTTAAAGAAAGGCTAAACGAGAGTTTAGCAAATCCTGATTCTTGTCCTGAAATACACCTATTTAAAACATATTGTTCGTAGGTTCTTGTCTATTATACTGGGACCACTGATGTCTATACTAACCCTTAGAGTCAGTTTTCTCTATTTTTATTTGCAGTGCTTACTGCAATATTGTGGAATTTTTTGCTATTCGCAAATTTAAAGCCAAGAAAAAGGCAGAATTTCTGGGGGTTTTAATTAATCTTATTGTATTATCACTGTTTGTTTTATTATTATAATTCTAGTACTTCTCTATCCCTATACTCACATGTTTATACAGATATTCTTATTTACCTGTATATGTTTGTAAAACTATGTGTCATGTGTCTTCTTCAGTCCTATGTTTGCTGCTACTGTTATAAGGGATTTACACAAATCCTCTGCATTTGTACTGAAGACTAGGTGTACAGTATAAATTCAGAAGCGCAGCTGCCCCTGGTCAATCAATCCTCTTAATCGGAACGTTGCAGACTTTTTACTATCAAAGAGAAGAATCAATCTTCATTTCTTCAGGAAGTCACACAACCAGCAGAGAAACATACTGTGACATTAGAGGAGAATTGCTACTAGCATGACCTCAACAAACACAGGATTGTGGTAGCAGACAGCAGGCAAGAGACGCTGCAAAGTGGGTCATGTACTTTGTGACTATAGGACTTAATATCTCCTGTGTCCTTGATGAGACAGCAGGGATTCTCCGAAGGAAACAACATTATCATGCTAGAGTTAAATATTTAATTTATTCAAGATTTTTATGTAAATGTCTATGCATGTTATCTATTTCTATATATATCCCACATATGTCTAAATCTGTCATTCTCAATGAGCACTATGCCAATTTTACTCTTCACATTTTAATTCAAATATTATAAAGGTGTTTGTTTTATAATTATTGGCTTTAAATCATATTATATAGATTGTAAGCTTGCGAGCAGGGCCTTCCTACCTATATATTTGTTTGTTATTACCCAGTTTTGTTCTGTTAATGTTCCAATTGTAAAGCGCAACGGAATATGCTGCGCTATATAAGAAACTGTTAATAAATAAAATAAATAAATATACTACTTACTGAAGAACTTAAACATTAAGGAGCTTCTAAAAACTTTACAAATATATGTACAGTATGTAACATTTCCCATATCTGGATAGAACGAGCTATTTGACAGTGCAGTTATTTGAATACAATAAGTAATTCTTTTATATACAGAAACCTGCATTTTGGATTTAGTGATCCTTTACACTTGAACTGACCATTAAAGATACCACAAGGTTCTCCGGCCGCTACAGTAGGGTTGATGGAAGCAACGCAACAGGGGTTTTTTTATTGCCATTTGTTATCTCAAAAACAATTATAAGAGCCTGTTAATTATAAAGATGCAGTTGTGACCCACCAGCACCGTGCTGCTTCCACTTGAACTGTTGTTGGAAATCTCTCGCTCCCTGGCTCAAGACAGGTGATATAATTTCCGCTAGGCACTGGGAGATTTGAAGCTGCTGTGCTGCCTGTAATGCACCAGCCTTCCTAGGATTCGACTGCAGTCAAAAGCCCAAAAAAGAAACAAGAAACTGTTTCCAAATCTCCCACTGGCTGCCTGACATGATAACTTATCCACTGACCTGAGACAGGCAATTGGAGATTTATATTGGGGGTTCAGGTGTAAGTGGTGCAGTGCTAGTGGTGCCCATATAACTAACAAGTCTGTGAAAACCTAACCCATTGTCCTTGAAACTAAAATAAAGTTACATTACCCACTAATGAGAATGGCAAATGTACCGTGGTTCAAAGGAGGAATGCCCTGCAACCACAGCATCTACCCAATGTGGCCCCCAAAGAGTAATGCTTTACCACCAGCTGAAGGGAAAAACAATGGTAACATAAAATATGAACAATAAAGCAACAAAACACCAGGGGATGACGTGAGTGAAATCCAAATGGAAAGAGAGAGAACTTTCATTGCCAAATATATTTACAACCATTTAAGTTCCACACTAGGAGCTTCCCATAGGCTGCCCTAACCAAGGCCATCTGTCACTTTAAAGCTTACCAGAAAAACAGGGTTAAATGACCCTTACATACCTTACCATTCATATGCTCTCACCCTCATTGGAGCCCTTGGTTGCTTTTATGCCCATAATATAAATTGCTGTTCATTTATGTTGGGAAAAGGGGCATTTGTCCAGGCATTTAGTAAAAATCCTTTATTAGATGGTTCCAGGATGGTTTTAGCGCCCAAGAGACTGCTCAAGAGGTACAGTATATCATATTTTAAAACCAAAGATAGTATGACTTACCTGATCTAGGGTATCATATATGGAAATAGGGTCTATGTACTAAGCCTTGGAGAGAGATAAAGTGGATGGATATATATATATATATATATATATATATATATAATCTAAGTACCAACCAATTAGCACCTGTCACTTTACAGGATGTGTTGGAAAAATAACAGGAGCTGATTGGTTGGTACTTTATCTCTTTCCAAGGCTTAGTACATGGACCCCATATTATTACAAGACATGGGTGTAAGTTAACATTCATGTGCTGCAAAAGTATATGCATTTTGGCACTAATGTAATAGCAATACCTGCTCATTTTTAACGTGGTGCCAATTATAAATATTGGCACCTTCAATCAGTGTATCTGGTTCACTGAATATAATAGGGGTGTTTCTTGTCTTATTCGGAGACATCATGACATTGATATGTGATGGAATAAGACTACCGCTGATAGAAATAGTTGGAGTTTGAAGGTAAACAGTCACTAATCGCAATTTTGAGTATGTTTTTCTCTTTAGAGTGAAACGGTTATCCAGCCAGGAGGAAGTTATAATTCTCTATCTCCCCCACAAAGTGCTAGAAGAAATAAATGAGACTTCTCCCCCTGCATTATGACAGAGTGAGAAAGAACTCTGTCTGTTACTCCCACAACAATATGGCAAAGACATACAATGGGTCTGTGAATCTATCCATATTTTCTCCATCTCTATTGTGCTCTATAAAGAGCTTCCTTTCAGTTTTGCTGACATCACTGGACATGGCAATGTAATTCTGCAGGAATGAATTACCACCCATCCTATATTTAACCATATTGTGGCTAATGTACACACATGACAATGATAATGTACAGCTTCATCCGTGCTTTATCATATACTGTACACAGAGTGTTAGAGCGTTATTGGGACTTTCCGTATTTCGCTTCTTTCCTGCTTCTCATGAGATTGTGCATCATTTAAAGACATTTATCACATATTATCATGGCGACCTCAACCTGTGAATGACTTATGGTTCTATATCTGTTTACCAAAGCCGTGAGCTGTTATGATATGTTGCAAGATAAAAAATATGACAGTAAAATTATTGCAGGAAAAAAAAAGTTGTATTTGTATAAACCTGTTTTTGCCCCTATGTTTGGAATTGCAGAATGTTATTGTTTATTTCTTTAAATTCCCTTTTTACCTTTGTTGATGATGATGTATACTATGAAGCCTGCCGAGAGGGCTATTATTCCTTTTCAAATACTCACCACTCACTTGCCCTCATGACCCCTGTACCAACTTGGTACCTCTGTGTGTGAACACTATATGCACCTAATTGATGCTTTCAATCTTTTCAGACTTAGGGGCCTATTCATCAAAACTAAGTGGCCCGGTAACCATGCGGAAACGCTAGTTACTGGGCCCTTCATCATCAGGGGTCCGAAAAGGACCCCTGATATTCAGCAAATTCCGAGTTTTCGGAGTTTGCTTCCGAAAACAAGTGCCATCTTTTACACTGAAGTGATCGCAGTGCTTGCGGAAGGGTATGGTCAACCTCAAGCGCTGCGATTGCTTCCGATGTTACACGATGCATACATCTCCTGGAGTTGACGTGCGCAAGTGGGTGTCTTAAGACAGGCCGGTGGGTGTCTGAATATACAATGCGATCGCACTCTAAGACTTAGTGGGCGTGCTAATGCCTTTCCGTACGATCGCCCTGCTTACGCAATTTGCATACGCAACGTGTGAGCGAACACATCTAAGCTTTTCGGAGTTTGCCCATGTTAATTTACACCATCTAAACTGCTGTAAACTGCTTTAAGCCTATGGAGGCTTACAAGCAGGAGAGAGATCTTCATATCCTTAATAATTGCGGCATTCTGAAATTTTTAGTACAGTTCAAAACTACATTGATCACACTCACTTAGGCTATGTGCCAAGTATGGAGAAAGGCCTAAAAAAATAACCCCCTTTGTACGGTTCTGTACTTAAATAGACTCAAATCTGGGAAACATTGACTTTTGTTAATATAGAGTAACAAGCTTTTTATTACTTTATATTAAAATACAAGAGTGCACAAATGTCCCTAGTTGCTTGTTGAGGCTAGCGACGCATAGATGTGTATAAAAGTGTATCAGACTTGGATTTCACACACTACTGTGTCCATATTGCTTAAGCTAGGACCTAGGTACACACTGAGCAATATTCAGGGCGATCAGCCAAGTCTCGGCTGGATGGTCCAATCATTGCACATTGAATAAACAATATATGGAGCTGATCCCCTGGATCTGGCTCTGCCTGAGGGAGACAAATTACCTCTCTTCCCAATGTATTCTGCTTTTTCGCGGTGCTGTGAATTGTACTATTTAAAAAGAAATTGGGAGGGGCATGGCTGTGCCTCCTTGGTTTGGTCACACCTCCTCCCAGTTTCCATGCCTGCCACTGCTCTTGACGACCCTGCATTTGTGGGGAGGTCAAAATGATAAAATGTGATGGGAACAATGAAGTAGGACCCAACATTTTTTAAATGATGGGTCCCTGGCACCCACATAATTACAAACTTGGCATGGAGCCCATTTTTCTATGTTCACTTCATTTAATTTAAAAAACTGGCAACACCACTGGGTAAGTTGACCCTGGAAGGAGAGAAGGAAATTAACTCAGTATTGGGCTTGTTTAATTTGGGACATCCAACATGAGATGCAGGAAGGGGACTCAGGGAGGTCAGGGGAGGAAGATGTTACTATGGGCTTTTTGATCTTTCTCAGACCAATCATCTGGATGTTGAATAGGCTTTCCCTCTTATTTTTTTTTCCATTTTCCTTAACTAATTAGCAGCATCTTCACTTTAACCTTCAGTGACTGATAGTTTTGATTTGTCAGGTGCTATTAACAGACACTTTTGAGCATCCAATTTTGTCCTAGGTCCAACATTTTGCAGCAGCAGCTAGTTCAGAATAATCTCCAGGTATTTATTATTAACAGTTATTTGTATAACACCTACATAGTACGCAGTGCTACAGTATGCATAGAATATTTATCATTGACATCAGCCCCTGCCCCAGTGAAACTCACATTGTTTATTCCCAACCACATAGACAAGCACACTAGGGTTAACTTAATTGCAAGTCAATTAACCTACCAGTATGTCTTTGGAGTGTAGGAGGAAGTGGGAGTACCAGGAGGAAACCTACACAAACATGGGGACTACATAAAAACTCCACACAGGGCACATAATGCCTTAATTGGAATCTGGAACCGACTCCAGCACTGTGAGGCAACAAGCTAAAAGAAGACGTTTTATTATACAGTAGAGCAAATCTTAGCGCTTCCTCTTACACTGCAGAAATACAAATCAGAGACAACTGTCACTTTCTGGATTCCTGTCTTCAATGTTTTTCTTTATTTTTGAAACTTTGAAAATGACTTAACAAAACACGTACAGCGCAGTAGTTGTCACAATAAGCATATAAAATAAACATTATTTTAAAAGAGTGAAAGCTGGAGAAGAGACAGATTCCTAGTAGTGTTGCTTTGGAGTAAAGGCAGAAAATGTAATCACCAAACTGTCTTTACGCTTTTTAACACATACTCAAGTTCTGACACATTTATGACTTATTTTTTAGGGAGACTGTATTGTTGTGCTGGGGATAACAAGACCACTGGAATGGTATTGAAATACCGGAGGCTGTTTAGCCCGACAGCGGAAGCACTACAGTATGAAGATCCCAATTAGGGCAGGTAAGGAACCTAACCCTCCTCTGTCCCCCTCACCCCTAACCCTTCCTTAGTGGTGCCTAACCCTAACCTCCCCCCTAGTGCCTAACCCTAACTTCCCCCCGGGGTGCCTAACCTTAACCCCCTCTTACCGCTCCCCTAACCTAACCCTCCCCCTAGGGGTGCCTAACCGTAATCTCCTCCCCCCCCCCAAAACCTAGCCCTAACCCCGCTAGACTCTCTAAGGAATCGGTATGTTATACTGCCGGACATCAGCTCGGCGGATGAAATACCATCGCCGGAAGGCCGGCATATGGAGATCCCGACAGGGTAAGTATAAAGGCTATCCCTAACCCTCTCCCCCCCAACCCTCTCTTAGGGGTGCCTAACCCTAACCTCCCCCCAAGGGTGCCTACTCCTAACCCCCCCTCCCCGCACACTAAACCTAACCCTCCCAGGGGGATGCCAAACCCTAACCTCCCCCCGGAGGTGCCTGACCCTAACCCCCTCTTCCCCTAGCCTAACTCTAACCGTGGGGGTGCCTATCCCTAAGTCCCCCGCTGGAGACCTTAAACCTAATGCGTGATTATCCGCTCCCGTCGCCCGGCTTACCTACGATCGGTATGCCGGGTGTCGGGACTTCAGAGTGGGACTACTGATAGGCGTCGGTATTTAGACTCCTATCATTAGTCCCATGCCGGGATTTCACTGTCGGGAATCTGGTGGTCGGCATTTTGACCGCCGGCTTCCTGACTACATACCCTCTCTAATCCTAACCCTCCCAGAATTACCTTCATTCGGGCTGGCATCCTCTGTGTTCCGGCGTTGGGAGAAAGATAGGCACTAGTATGTTGACGCCTATCTTAAATCCCTTCCCGGGGTCCGATGTCGGGATTGATACCTCCAGACAGTGCAAAGGCTGACAGACTGTGGCTATCTATTTACACATCTGATCAGACCATGTAGATTTGCAGCCGTCTGATCTGGACCATGTACATGCATTATGCAGTCACAGCTGGGATCAGACTATGAACTTGTCGGGTCCAGAAAGGTGCAGATTTTTCAGCAGGAGAGTGGTCTTCTGCACCCTTCCTATACCTATGTTATGGCCATCAGCAACCCTCTCCTTCACCTGATGATATCTCCCTCCTGACTGTCCCCCAAGTCCACTGCCTGGATGTGTTTCTTGATTCCTCACCCTCCTTTACCCCACACATTCAAACTATATTATATTGTCATTTCTATTGACACAGCATCTCTAGGATCACGCTCTTTCTCACCAAATCTCTTATCCATGCACTCATCATCTCCCTCCTCATATACTGTAACCTCCTTCTCTCTGATCGGCCCTCACTAATCTATTCCCACTTCAATCCATGCTTAACACTTCTGCTTGTCTCATTTTCCTATCTAGCTGCTCTGCCTAAATCCCCTCTGCAACTTACTTCACTGGCTCCACCCCTCCCCCTCAGAATCCAGTTCAAACTCCTCACCCTCACACACAAAGCACTTTGTCACTCTGCCTCCTCCTAAATTTTCAACCTCATTTCTATCCATTATCCCTCCCTCCTACTCCACTCCTCCACTGATTGCATCTTAGTCTCCATCCAGGTTTCCTCCACTCAAGCCTGCCTCTAACACTTCTTCCTCCTCCCTCCCCAAGTCTGGAACTTCCATGCCAAGTCAGTCTTTCTACCAGTCTCACCAACTTCAAACATGCACTCAAAGCACGCATTGTAATAAATGCCTACCATTACTCCTCCTAAACCTCCCCACAGTTCACCCTCTAACTGTTCACACACCCCCTTATTTACTACTCTTTTTATTTACCCCATTACTTACCTACTCTCCCGGAAGTTGCCCGAAGTGACATATAGTAGTTGCCCAGCCTCGCCCCTAGAAGTGGCCAGGTGCAAGTCGGCAAGTATGCTTTATATGTAAATTCTAATTGGGTCTTCCTTCCTCATGTTTGACCCCTATCACTACTCATTACAACATGCTGTGAGGAGCCCCACCCTCGCCCCTTGTCCTACCTAATCAGTCCTATTTAGTGCATTATTTTATTGCTTTGTTTCAAAGATATGTCAACTTACATTTAATGTACTTATAATATGTCAAGTTACACTAGCACTATGTACTGTATATGCCATGTCCAGTACTGTGGACACTATGGCCTGATTTCTGAGGCACTCCATGTTGCCGCCCTAACCCCAAACTGTCACAGCATGTCAATCATGATGCGGCTTAGTGGGGACGGTGACCGACATCACAGACACAGATCTGCACATGTGCAGTACAGATCCTGTGCATGCGCAGATCGCCAAACATCCGAGTTGTACATAAACCATCAGGCCCTATGTGGAATCTTAAAAATAAAAGATATTATAATTATAATGATTCTTATTAATAATAATAATAATAATAATATTACCAATAACAGTTGTAATAATAATAGTAATAATACCAGTAAATAATGTATTATTTGTACTTCATCTTTAAAGAAATCTGCTGCTTGTAAAGAAACTCACAAAGGAAGGCAACACTGTGACATTCAAGGATGACAGCTGCATCATCACAGTAGGTAGTCACACTTTTGCAGAAGAAAAAAAATCTCTGATTAATTGTATAAGATGAAGCACAAAGTAGCACGTGGTAGCAACATCTATGACATACAGGTGTAGACTAGGGGCATAGCTGTATCTGGCCCCGAGGTTCTAGGGCCCCACAAAGGGAACCAAAGATAAACCTAGATTTAACCTCTGCCTGCACTGCAGAACTGTTAAGCAAGGTGCTGGCATGTATGTAATCTGTCCTGAGAGCCACTGTAGCTTTATTGTACCTGCGGTGAGCAGTGTAATAAAGTATTCTTTGTTTATTGTGGATTAGCGTGACATCATGATGTCTTGCAGTGCCACACCGCTAAAAGAGAAGGCAGTGGAGCCGCAGCAGGCATCCAGAAGTCATAGAAGAAGATAAGTGTGGGAGTTGGAGAGACACTGTGGACTGGGGCTGGAGAGAGACAGCTGGGGTGGAGGTACACTGTAGGGTCTGGGGGGACAATGGGGCTGGATAGACACTGTGGGCTGAGGCTGGAGAGTCATTGGTGCTAAAGGGATGGGTTGGAGGGACACTAAGGGCTGGAGAAACCCGGGGAGGGACTGAAGAGGCACTGTGGGCTGGGGCTGGAGAGACACTGGTCTGGGGTTGGAGTGACACTGGACTGGGGTTAGAGTGACACTGTGGGCTGGGGCTGTAGAGACACTGTGGGCTGGAGAGACATTGTGGGCTGGGGCTGGAGAGACATTGTGGGCTGGGGCTGGAGGGACTGTGGAGGCTGAAGGGGCACTGTGGGGGCTGGAAAGACAGAAGGGGTGTGGGGATGAAAGACAGATGGGGGCTATGGCTGGAAAGACAGGAGGGAGCTGGAGAGACATAGGGGAATGAGGCTGGAGAGACAAATGGGAACTGGAGAGACACAAGGGGGATGAGGCTAAAGAGAACTGGAGGGGAAGTGGCTAGAGATTATCCACAACTGGCAGGGGACAGTAGTCTTTATTCTGAATAAACATTACTTATATAAATGGTAGCAAATTAACAAATACAGTTTAATAATATAAAATAGTTTGATCAGGGAAGTTCACATTTTGCCCTGCATCAAAACCTCTGTTACTATGTATTATCGGTCAACCCTCTGCTAGATGACAACAACATTAGTCCTAGCAAACAGGCCTCTTCCGGACCATGTGATCGCTTAAGTGAGTGAATACCAACTGTATTCACCATCTGCCCAGGGAGGAACAATTTCCTCAGAGGTTCCCTATTGCAGAGAAACCTATAAAGGTAAGGCAGACTCTCATGTAACTGGCCTGCTCCTGCCAGGGACCTGGGGATGGGGGACCCCTAAAAAAATGGATGTACCAGGCCCCATGATTTTTCTTGCCAGACCGAGAGCAAAGCAATAACGAAATCAACAAGAGTGCAGTTTCTAATGGTATTAAGGTTGCTCAATGCAGCAAGGTAATCAAATACTTGAAAGTTAATGTACAATAAAAATGTTCACAAATGTAGCAGTAGCAGAGCTGAACACTCTCTTGACTTCATATGCATGCATGAGGGTCGACCAATGAGCTTTGAAACTTCAGGAAAAAGTAAGAATTGTTTTTTCACATTCTTTGATCTATGATGCCACTTTCTGAAGTTTATGAAGCTCCAATCACTAAACAAGCTACATTCAGGTACCCTGGATGCTGTGGCAGCTATAGGGCAGATAAAAGTGAGACATCATGACATCAAAACACCTTTCCTCAATACTGACAATGAAACAGAGTCGTACATGTGAAAACCTGAAGGATGTGCCAGAAAGGGAGAAGAGTATGTCACTCTGTGTTTGGACTTTGTCATCCTGGAATTATTTACTTTATAACAAGAACATCTTCTTTACCTTCAGTGTAATGAATTATCTGCTCCTCACACTCTGTATATTAGCTATTCTACTCAAAAGTTATGAAACTTTGAAATCTGTCATAAAGCATAATCTACACTATTTACTATTACTATTAATATAAAAATGGAATTAACCAAATATGCAAGTTCAGAAAACCTAAAAATAAGTGACAACTATACAATACCCCTAAAGTGTTTGCGGTCGTTCCTGCAAAGTTAGGTCCCCTTTCATGTATAGGTAAAACATATAAATGCAAAATGGGTGCCAATTTGAAGATCATTTTTCGCAAGACTGGTGCAGCTGATTGCTACAAATAGCAATCAACTTGGCTTCATAACGCTCTCATGAAAGCAGGAGATCAGCAGGGAATAAAGCAGACTGCAGACAAGCATGTAAAGGATTACTTGAAAAGTCACATTTCTTCCAGGGCTTTCATGTTCACAGCACACACACGTAAAACAGGTTTAAACATATGTGCCAGATTAAAGCCTGTAACAGAAAGGGAATTCTGCTCAGTCAGGGGGATACATCATACATACATAACTGTTATGTCTCTTTTGTCTGGCAATATATACAGAAACTGCAGAGTTGTGTCATCATCTGCTCTGGTCATGTATATACATTTTGGGGTTCATTTAAAGTTTGGGAAACTTGAAAATCTTTGTACATTTCCGTACAGCGTATGAGCAACAAAAATGCGTATGCAAGTTGTTGACTTGCGTTTCCTTATGCATGAAGATGTGGAACAGGGGCAGGAATGGGAAGCGTAAGCCTGTGAAGGTGTGCTCACATTCCTGCAACACAATTAGATATGGCCTCACCCTCAGATGCCCCATACAGAAGTCAGTTCTCTTGCAGGTGCTGTAGTGATAGTACAAAGCTACACATAATAATGATAATAATGATAAGCAGGACACTATCTAACTGCCTATCATTGGCTGATTGCGTATTTGGGGATCTATGTACTATTAATTGCGGACCAGCCGAGATTATTATGTATACATAACGCCGGGGATATTTTAATTTTTAATGAAAATATCCCTGCTATGTACAAAGGGGAACTTGCAGGGACAGCGGTTGTGGTATCCACTGTCCCTGCAAGTTATATCCCCGGCAAATTGTAAAAGTCTTTCACAGAAGTGAAAGACCTCCGGGGGAAGTTGACACTGCGCATTCACACAGTTTCAGCTTCCGGAGCCAGCCGGGAGCTGCGAGATAGAGATCAAAAGATCTCTCTCCTGTTCCTGGAGCCATCATAGGCTTATACTAGTTTATACTAGGGGTGTGCACCGGCCACTTTTCGTGTTTTGTGTTTTGGTTTTGGATCTGGATCTTTCTTCGTGTTTTGGATCTGGATTGGTTTTGCCAAAACCACCCTTCCGTGTTTTGGGTTCTGGGTTTTGTGTTTTGGATCTGTATTTTTTTGAAAAAAAGCATAAAAACAGCTAAAATCACAGAATTTGTAGGTTTTTCTGCTCCTATGCTATTATTAACCTCAATAACCTTAATTTCCACTCATTTCCAGTCTATTCTGAATACCTCACACCTCACAATAGTGTTTTTATGTCCAAAAGGTTGCACCGAGGTAGCTGGATGACTATGCTAAGCGACACGAGTGGGCGGCACAAACACGTGACCCATCTAGGCGTGAAACTGCAGTGGCAGACAGGATGGCATTGAAAAACTAGGCCCCAAACTGTACATAATGCAAAGAAAAAAAAGAGGTGCAAGATGGAATTGTCCTTGGGCCCTCCCACCCACCCTTATGTTGTATAAACAGGACATGCACACTTTAACAAACCAATCATTTCAGCGCCAGGGTCTGCCACACAACTGTGGCTGAAATGATTGGTTCGTTTGGGCCCCCACAAAACAAGCTGGCAATTAATCTGTCCCTGCACAAACTGGCTCTACGGAGGCAAGAAGTCGTCCTCATCCTCCTCATCCACAGATTCCTCACCCTCTTCAGTGTTATGTACATCCTCATCCTCACAGAGTATTAATTCGTCCCTGCTGGAACCACAGGTCCCTCTGTACGTTCTGGAGGCTGGTCTCCCTGGAAGAGTTGATCATTCATTTTATGAACATCATCTTCTCCACATTTTGTGGAAGCAACCTCCTACGCCTTTCGCTAACAAGGTTCCCGGCTGCACTAAACACTCTTTCGGAGTACACACTGGAGGGGGGGCAACTCAGGTAAAATAGAGCCAGTTTGTACAGGGACCTCCAAATTGCTTCTTTTTCCTGCCAGTACAGGTACGGACTGTCTGACATGCCTACTTGGATGCTGTCACCGATGTAATCCTTTAACAGACAGACGCACGCTTGTCGCTGCTGCTTTGAGGATTCAAGTGCGGCTACAGCCCACACAATTCACAAAGACAGAAAAAAAAAAAGAATATTTTTATTGTTTGTGGAGCACACTTTGAGGGTTACACCACCCTCTAACAGACAGACGCACGCTTGTCGCTGCTGCTTTGAGGATGCAAGTGCGGCTACAGCCCACACAATTCACAAAGACAGAAAAAAGAAGAAGAATATTTTTATTCTTTGTGTAGCACACTTTGAGGGTGTCACCACCCTTTAACAGACAGACGCACGCTTGTCGCTGCTGCTTTAAGGATGCAGGTGCGGCTACAGCCCACACATTTCACAAAGACCGAAAAAAAAAGAACAATATTTTAATTGTTTGTGTAGCACACTTTGAGGGTGTCACCACCCTTTAACAGACAGACGCACGCTTGTCGCTGCTGCTTTAAGGATGCAGGTGCGGCTACAGCCCACACATTTCACAAAGACAGAAAAAAAAAGAACAATATTTTAATTGTTTGTGTAGCACACTTTGAGGGTGTCACCACCCTTTAACAGACAGACGCACGCTTGTCGCTGCTGCTTTGAGGATGCAGGTGGAATCTAGACGGGATTTGGAACCGAGGACACACTACCTCCATCAATTGTCTAAATCCCACTGCACTAATGTCGGATACCGGACGCACGTCTAACACCAACATAGCAGTCAAGGCCTCAGTTATACGTTTTGCTTCAGGATGACTGCTGTCGTACTTCATCCTCATCGCTAGGGACTGTTGGAGAGTCAATTGTTTAGTAAAAGTAGTGATGTTCCTACTTCCTCTCTGGGATGATGAACAACTCCCAGCAGCAGCAACAGCACTAGTAGGAAGTGGTTCTTGATCTTTCCCTATTTTATTTTTATCAGAGAAAGTTTGGTCCTCCATTTATGTTATATTGATATATATACGTGCGGCTAAAGCGCACACAAACACAGAAAATATTTTTTTATTTTTGCTGGAGAGTAGTGCACTTTGTGGGTTACACCACCCTTTAAGAAATGAGCCAGCCGGCTCTTTACTTATGGGACACAGGCGCACGCTTGGCGCTGCTCCTTTGTTGATGCACGTGCAGCCACAGTGCACACAAGTCACAAACACAGAAAATATATATTTTTTTGGTTTGGAGTGTACTTTGGGGGTTACAGAACCCTTTAACTGTCAAGCCAGCCGGCCCTTTACTTATGACACAGGCGCACGCTTGGCACTACTTTGTTGATGCACGTGCGGCTACTGCGCACACAATTCACAAACACAGAAAATACATTTTTTTTTGGTTTGGACTGGAGTGTACTTTGGGGGTTACAGCACCCTTTAACGGTCAAGCCAGCTGGCCCTTTACTTATGACACAGGCGCACGCTTGGCACTACTTTGTTGATGCACATGCGGCTACTGCGCACACAATTCACAAACACAGAAAATAATTTTTTTTTTGGTTTGGACTGGAGTGTACTTTGGGGGTTACAGCACCCTTTAACGGTCAAGCCAGCCGGCCCTTTACTTATGACACAGGCGCACGTTTGGCACTACTTTGTTGATGCACGTGCGGCTACTGCGCACACAATTCACAAACACAGAAAATAATTTTTTTTTTGGTTTGGACTGGAGTGTACTTTCGGGGGTTACAGCACCCTTAACGGTCAAGCCAGCCGGCCCTTTACTTATGACACAGGCGCACGCTTGGCACTACTTTGTTGATGCACGTGCGGCTACTGCGCACACAATTCACAAACACAGAAAATAATTTTTTTTTTGGTTTGGACTGGAGTGTACTTTCGGGGGTTACAGCACCCTTAACGGTCAAGCCAGCCGGCCCTTTACTTATGACACAGGCGCACGCTTGGCACTACTTTGTTGATGCACGTGCGGCTACTGCGCACACAATTCACAAACACAGAAAATAATTTTTTTTTTGGTTTGGACTGGAGTGTACTTTCGGGGGTTACAGCACCCTTAACGGTCAAGCCAGCCGGCCCTTTACTTATGACAGAGGCGCACGCTTGGCACTACTTTGTTGATGCACGTGCGGCTACTGCGCACACAATTCACAAACACAGAAAATAATTTTTTTTTGGTTTGGACTGGAGTGTACTTTCGGGGGTTACAGCACCCTTTAACGGTCAAGCCAGCCGGCCCTTTACTTATGACACAGGCGCACGCTTATTTTTTTAGCACTTGGGGGGAGCACCCCTGATGGACAGAGCACCCCCTGGACAACACTACAGCACCTCTTTAGGACTGGGACACTGCACAGGACTTTGGAGTGGACACAGCCCCTATGGAGAACTGACTGCACAACACAGTCCAGCCAGCCCCTATGGACTTTGAAGTAGTGGACACAGCCCCTATTAACAACAGCAGCACAGCACAACACAGCCAGCCCCTATGGACTTTGAAGTAGTGGACAACAGCAGCACTACACTACACTACACTACACAGCCCTAACTCCCACCCTCCCTCTTCACTGTCCACAGCCGAGTGAGAAAATGGCGCCGACGTGGGTACCTTATATAGGATCCAAAACCCGCGAGACTCGGAAGGCGGGATGATGACGTTTTGCCTCGATTTCAGACCCGAGTCAGGCGGGAAAAGTCGAGCCTGATTCGGATCGGACTCGGATCGGGGGGGCTCGGGGGGGTTCGGATTTCAGAAATCCGAACCCGCTCACCCCTAGTTTATACCATCTGAAGTTGGTGTAAACTACCGGGGCCAAATGCCAAAAAGCTTCACTTTTTGGAGTTTAGTACGTAGGGGTCAGATCAGAGTCCACATTGATAATAATGGGGACTACTATCTGAAGTGCTAATTAGCACTTTTGGCATAATCTTATGTAAAAAATAGCTTGATATATAGGCCCCTTAATCCTTAGCTGTCTACTCATATTTCTATTTCCATTTCCATGCCTGACGTTCGCCTGGTCCAGATGCTATTGTTCTTTAGCTTTTCACTTTTTTTCTGTGTCTCTTTCTATCTACATTCTGTGCGCAAATGCATCTTACCTCTTATTATCCCCTTTAAGTCTATTGTTATCACGCCTGCTCTTATATAAGGTACCAAGGGGCCTATTCATTATGCATAAAAATTCAATGGAGATAATTAGCTTTAGAACTCTCATGGAGTTCTAGCTAATTATAGGTGGAATTCATCATTCCACCTCTCCATAAGTATCTATTCCGAAAAGCTGTCATTTTTGCGATGACAGCTTTTCGGGAAATAGATACTTTTCCCTGCCTACACTACCTTATCGCGTCTGGAAACAGTGCTGTGCATGCGCTGTTACATCTGAAAAACCAGCGCATGCGCAGCACTGCCTACAGATGCGTTAAGTTTCGTACCCCCCCCCGATCCCCCCCACCCCCCTCCGCTCACCTTCCCCCCCCCCGACTTACCTGTCCGCGCAGCAGCCTCCGGCTCCGTCCTGCTGGTCTGTCATGTGGTTTCCCAGCAGACCACATGACAGATTAGAAAAAAAAAAATTTTTTTTTTTCTTTTTCTAAACTTTCTTGTGCTCTGCTGGGGAGCACACATGACAGACCAGTCTCCGGTGCCTGAGGACAGAGCAGAGCGCCGGAGGGACTCGTCGGGGGACCTGCACACACGGATAAAGGTAAGTGGATTCTGCTATTCTACACCTCACAGTGGCGAATAGTAACTGCATCAAATTCCGAAAATTGATAATTTTCGGAATTTGATGAATACCATAATTTCCACATCCCCATACTAATGTATGGGGAGTGTGGAAATTAACGCAGGGGAACTTAGCAAGGAGATATCTGTGATATCTCCTGTGTTAAGTCTGTTCATGAATACCAAAATAACATTATTTAAGGAAAATGTCCTTAAAAACGTTATTTTAGTGTTGATGAATAGGCCCCCAAGTAAGATAAGGAAATTAGAAATGTTAAAATGGAATCATTTATATAACGTAGAATTTAATACAAGATCTAATACATGCTTTTTACCATGACTGTAAGATTATAACCTCTAGGCACGCAACCCTTGGCACCCTACAGTATGTCACAAGCAATCTGTACTCAACACCTCTTTTACACAGAATATACACAAAGTTAGCTGACATTTCACTGGGCGATCTTCTATGCACAATAGTTAGTTCCCCTCCCTAAATAAAGTAACAATTTCCCACATTAGTTAAACCCACATCATTTGATTTTCACATTCCATCTGTTAATTCTTATTTGGTGATTGAAAAAGAAACACTTGCTTTAATAATAGCCGTGCTGGGAAAAAGCCACCTGTTAGCCCCTTGGCATAGTTTTGTCCCTTTTGATGATCCCACTACTGACTTTTACAATATACTACTTCATTATCAGCACTGTCACAAAGTCAACTTTTTTACTGGCCAGGATGGTAAAATACTAGCCAATTAGAACCTCAAACATTCCAGAACAAACATCAATAGAGCCCATGCCTAAATGGACCATTATGAAAAAAAAGGGTAGGATATGTGATTGTTATATCCTCTTCTATCAAAGCAAACAAATAATTTCATATTGCTGATTATTCAAATACTTGTGTTATGAAATGTATGTGCAACAAAAAATACATTAAGTTCGATTTTATAGTATACTGAACTTAGTTTTATAGGTGGTCCCTGCATACCCAAGTCTAAAGGCGCACATCCACTAGGCGATATTAATGTGCGATTGCGTGCAATTGCTCATTAATCGTGCACAAATCGTGCACTATAATGTTGGAAACAATCAGCGATGCGCGCTCTTGCTGGTTGTTTCCGACATCAATCATCGACCGAACATGCTGGTTCCATCTGCTGATAACGACAGATTGGCCATGTTCGGGGATGATGGAGGGTGCCTGCACTGAACGACTAATTGTACAGCGTAGGCACTGCAGGGGATGGGGAATGACGGTACGATTACGATGTTGTAATCGTACTATTTATCCCTAGTCGCCTAGTGGATGTGCGGCTTAACACTATTACCAAAGACATGGTAATGTTTTGCTTGAAGAGAGACATACTAAATGTTACATTGTAGAGTTTATACATTATAAATTAAATTTACAGATCACAGTATTACAAAATGAACTGTGGTTCAATATAAGTTGTGGGTAGATTGGATCAATAAAAATGGTGAAAATCATATAACCACTATCTATGTAAAACAGTTCAGCGATTACAATTGGAATGAAGGTCAGCCCATCAGCAGGATGGCACAGATTTCTGGCTGTGGTTCTGGGCAACTAACATATATTTTCTTCTTACTCCAACTCAGGCCTTTTTATTGAACCTATTGGGAAGGAGTACTCTCACTACTGGAACGTTATGAGGCCCATAAGTGTGGCAATGGAAAGGCCATTCTGGTAGTACTGAGCTGCACCTATACAGATACTAAGAACTTATGCTTGTAATATACATCAGCACAATAAAGGGCGCTCTTCTTGACTGAAAACGCTAGCATCTGTACCCGATGGGGATGAACTATTCTCCCACAGGTCATTTTAATGTGACAACATCCTTGGCCATAAACAGAAAGTACAGCTGGAAAAGACATTACTATGAAATGAATATGCAATGTTTGCCACTATGGTAGTAATGACACTGCATTTAATACGACCAAAATCTGACCAATTAAAATGTTTTTAGAGTCCCCACACTTGCAGACAATAACTGGTTTTACCTGTATGGCTGCACTGCAATACACACATCAGAAGACTGAAAACATTAGATGTAGTTTGTTGGCAATCAGCCTCGTGAGTCAGTTAGGACAAGATAACTCCTTAAGGCACATGACAAAAAACACTTGAGGTTTAATATGTTTACTGCACTTTAACTTAATAAACACATGCAATGTATAAAGAAAAACTTTAGTGCATGGTCTTTATTAAATTAGCTGAATTAATATTTTGGTGACAAGGATTCTATTTATTCTCATTCTCGCCCGCGGGGACTGAGTCAACCGCAGAACAACTATTACCCACACAAGCAGAGGGTGGTTTTTCTAACTTTTAAAAAAATGGGAATAATAATCCAAGTTCTGTCTCCCAGCACTGAACTCATTGATTTTACATTTATGCTGTTCATGCTTAAATAATTCATACAGCAGACCTAGAGATGTACAGTGCATTATGCAATCACACACATCCGTAACTTCTCCCTACACATTGCACACATGCACACAGACATACAATGACCCTCCACAGATTACTCTTATCCAATAAATGTTCCTTGTACACAAGGCTAATGGGTTTTAGAAAACAAATATATGCTATTCCGGTTGTTGTGGTAATATAGGCTCCCTAAGTCTTAATATGTCCTTTTTCTCACCACCAAAATCAAAGTACATGGTTTTAATATGTGATGTGATATGAAAGTCATGGATAAAAACCTTGGAGCACAAGAAATATCATATATTTAATGAGGTGAAAGATACGAATATTACGAGTCGGAATAATTTTATGTTGGGGGGCAACATAAAATGGTCCTGGCGCCACTCCTTCCTCTCTCCTCTCTTCCCCTCCCCTCAATCTTACCTAAGCGACGGCCGTGGACTGTCAGGGGCTGTGATTTATGGTTAAAGGCTGCACAGCCCTTGCACCGCATGGAGGAGGAAGTGTAATGTGCAGTGTTTTACCTTAAACATGGCACATTACACCTTCTCTGCCATGCGGTGCAGGTGCTGTGCAGCCTATTACTATAAAGATGCACAGCCCTAACAGTCCGCGGCTGCCGTACCTTTGAAATGTTTGGGGGAGGGCGAGCCACCCCCTTGCCCCCGCGTTCCAACGCCCATGTCTACCTGTAATGTCGACATTCTGACAATGTAAACATTAACCTGTGAATATTCTGAGAATGTCAACACATTGCTGTCAACATCGTGTTGTCGACAGTCACATTATGAATGTCAAGATTGTCATTGTCAACGTTTTGACTACATCCCGTGGAAGCTACCTTTCTGCTAACTAAATAGAGCACACATGGCAGTTTGGTCAACCCTAACTTGCTGCTAGCTTTATCTTGTATATGTGCTTCCAGACAGTCCACGTGAGGGAACAAACTTTAACTTCTACTTGTGAGAGGTGATCTACAGTAAACAGTGCCATACTAACCTTATATCCTCTGTCCCCTTCATCTTTGCTAGGATCAATCAGACAATGCTTGATTTATTTTTATACTTGTTTCTGTTGAACCTATAACATGTAGAGGAGATTTGAGCCATCTTAAGGGTATATTTATGAAATTGTGCTTTATTTCCAATATGTGCTGCAATATTACCTTGTTAAATAGCTCCATAGTCCAAATATGCTGCAATAGTCCGTAAACAGCAGTTTATGGAAGTTTTACCACATTTTTGGACTTAACAAAGAGGCCAATATTAGTGCTTTTGTTATTCATTCTTCGATCCAAAAAATCATCTCTTTCTAGTTGCAATCAAGCCCAGATGTTGCGTTGGTCACAGCAGATCTCTGCTTAGAATATCAGAAACAAGTTTAAAATTTATCAAGCATTTCCTGATTGATCCTAGCAAAGAAAAACACGAATATATGTGAGAAAATGTGACAATAAGATAAAACAAGGGGTTTACAACCACTGTGACACCTGCAAGTATGCCCCCTTAGATCAGGCTTATATGGTCTTTCCATTCAGTTTAATCATCATGTGAGCCTCTCTATCCTGCAGCCACATGAGGTGTAGTTTCCACAGCTCCAGGAAGCTGGCACCTTTTAATAATCATCTTTCCCAAAGTCTGGCATTCTCCTAAAGTCACCAGGATACTTCTTCAGGGTTGGGTCGGGATGCCGGCGGTTAGAATACAGACAGCGGCATCCCGACAGTCAGAATCCCGACAGAATTAGTTACAGTAAGTATCTAAGCCACCTTTCCTGCAGCCTAACCCAAACCCTCCCCTCCCACAGCCTATCCCTAACACCTCTTCTCCTGCAGCCTTACCCTAACCCTCACACCCTGCAATCTAACCCTAACCCTCCCTTCTGGAGTAGGGATTTTTACTGCTGTCGGGATTCTGGTACCAGTATTATGACCACTGGCATCATGCCGACAGGATGCCGACTACAGTGCATCCGGAAAGTATTCATGACGCTTCGCTTTTTCCACATTTTGTTATGTTACAGCCTTATTCCAAAATGGAATAAATTCATTTTTGTCCTCAAAATTCTACACACAATACCCCATAATGACAACGTGTAAAATGTTTTTTTTTATATTTTTGCAAATTTAATTTAAAAAAACACTAAGAAATCAAATGTACATTAAGTATTCACGGCCTTTGCCATGAAGCTCAAAATTGAGCTCAGGTGCATCCTGTTTCCACTGATCATCCTTGAGATGTTCCTACAGCTTCATTGGAGTCCACCTGTGGTAAATTCAGTTGATTGGACATGATTTTCAAAGGCATACACCTGTCTATATAAGGTCCCATACTTGACAGTGCATGTCAGAGCACATACCAACCATGAAGTCCAAGGAATTGTCTGTAGACCTCCGAGACAGAATTGTCTCGAGGCACAAATCTGGGGAAGGGTACAGAAAAATATCTGCTGCTTTGAAGGTCCCAATGAGCACAGTGGCCTCCATCATCCATAAATGGAAGAAGTTCGGAACCTCCAGGACTCTTCCTAGAGTTGACCAGCCGTCTAAGGACCCTAGTCAGGGAGGTGACCAAGAACCCAATGGTCACTATGTCAGAGCTACAGCATTCCTCTGTGGAGAGAGGAGAACCTTCCAGAAGGACAACCATCTCTGCAGCAATCCACCAATCAGGCCTGTATGGCAGAGTGGCCAGGCAGAAGCCACTCCTTATTAAAAAGCACATGGCAGCCCACCTGGAGCTTGCCAAAATGCACCTGGATGACTCTCTGGTCTGATGAGACAAAGATTGAAGTCTCTGGCGTGAATGCCAGGTGTTATGTTTGGAGCAAACCAGGCACCGCTCATCACCAGGCCAATACCATCCCTACAGTGAAGCATGGTGGTGGCAGTATCATGCTGTGGGGATGTTTTTCAGCGGCAGGAACTGGGAGACTAGACAGGATAGAGGGAATGCAGCAATGTACAGAGACATCCTGGATGAAAACCTGCTCCAGAGCGCTCTTGACCTCAGACTGGGGCGACGGTTCATCTTTCAGCAGGACAACGACCCTAAGCACACAGCCAAGACATCAAAGGAGTGGCTTCAGGACAACTCTGTGAATGTCCTTGAGTGGCCCAGCCAGGGCCGGATTATAAGCAGGGCGACAGGGGCGGTCGGCCTGGGCCCCCCACACATATGGGGCCCCCACACACTGTCCCCGGCTCCCGGCCATAAGTAGAGATGATCCTTTTTTTTCTTCTTTTAAAGGAGCTACGGCTCGCAATTAAGCCCCGCCCCTCCTGGAATTTGGCTCCGCTCCATTTTAAATGCCCCACAAATCACGCTGTTTTCTGCTGCTGCCTCTGAAACCAGGTAAGCAGTAATGTATGTATGAGTGTATGTATACATGGGTATATGTATGTGTATATATATGTCCAATTGTATTTCCCAGGTGTGGAAAAATAACAGAGGGCACTCACCAGAGAAAAAGTTCACGCTATTTTAATCATCACAGCCAGATATGTTAGAAAGTATGTCAACGTTTCAGTCCCGGAGGACCTTCCTCAAGACTCCAACTTTACAGCATAAACATCGTTACACAGATAGTCACATCATCAGGCTGCATGTGTGTGTGTGTGTGTGTGTTTGATTGGCAGTTCTCATAGCCTATCCTTACAGCCTGTCAGCCATCTTATTGGCTGATTCTCAAGTATAGGAAAATCCAATTAACTGCCAATCAAACAGGTGATCGAGGATTGGCAGAGTACAACGCTATTCAGGGAAATGGTAGCTGGTTGGCTGTGAGCTGAGTCAATCATCCGGGAGACCGTCTGATTGGTGAGAGTAGTGAATTTAACATGTATCAACCTCTCTATCTGGTTGATCCTATGATAAAGCTGACTAAGCGAAACGCGCGTCGGGGAGACATGCGGGACTTGCTGCTAATAGGAGACACGCTGTATTTATACTAGCGTGCATACACAAAAATGATTGTTGGAGATTATTGTTATAACACCTATACTGGTTTACTGTGACATCATACTACTGTTTAGAAATGTAATAATCATCTGTTATGAATGATGAATGGTGTATGTATGCTAGACTGTCAATTGTGATCGTTACATTCACAATGCTGTCTAAGTGTGTGTGAGATATGTTACTATGTTACCACTGATTTAGGTGAGCTTTTGTGAAGACAGAATGCAACTGCATACACATAAGCTCAGTACCCAGAGTCACTCTATTTTATTCTGTTCATTACTGAGTGTGTCCGATTTGGCATAAAAACAATTTGTGAACGGAGTATCCAATAATGAGCACAATTACCATCATATAAGGGTGGTGTTATTCGGATGATGCATGGAAATTAACAAATTTACCATGCAGCCTGAGTAGATAAGGGATATTATAACTATGTTGCCATTTATGGAATAAGACTCTGTTTTGAACACAAAGTTATCATTACTAGAATAGGATATCCAGTATCTACCCTTCTGACTGCTGATAGACATATAAATATTTTATATCAGAGCCGGATATTTTCTTTAGTGACTCAACAGCGGTTTAACTTTTCACACACAATAAGGATCACAGTATCCTAGGTGACATAGTTATTTCTATTTACCAGTCAACTATAGACATAGTATTACAATATGAATATATGAACCACGAATACAGTGATCATGATTATGAGTGCCTGATATAAATCCTGATAAGAGGACCCTCTACAGGATAATATTATACAAGTGGCAGATTATTATGGCACACTGATATTAGACTGGTAATAGTAGGTCAATCTATTTTATTATGTTGTGTATTTGTTTTGTTTCTTGTTTTATATTTCGCAATTTTAATTGATCAATTAAAAGTTATATTTTATTTTATTATAAGATCCCAAAGATATGGTATCACATTTATAATAATATATTTAGGTCCGTGTGTGCCCCAAATAGGAATACTTTTTTTCTTGTTGTTTATATACCTTTTTATTCCTGGGAGCACCCCCTACCACAATTAACATAATTATGTATAATATCAGAATAGTAGGGTAGGGAAGGACCATTGTTAATTTTGAATCTGTGCAGGTGTTTTTGGTGTGTGTACCCTAAAATAGGAAGCAAGATCTTGTGCACAGATAGTAGCAGGTGGTTTGGGTGATGGAGGGGTAAGAAGCAGTTTAAATGTATTAAAAAGTCGCTTGGGGTTAGAAGCTTGAGCAGAGATTAGAGATTGGAAATATGTTTGTTTGGCAGTGTCCAGAGTAGTACGATAAGAGTTGTAGATAGTCTTACATGTGAGGAAGTCACTTGGAGTATGAGAGTTACTGCACTGATTAAGAGATATGACAGATCTCTGTAATGCACTGAGAGATTAAGGGATGCCATTAGAGTGTTACACAACCAGGCCAACAGGCACAATTATCCTTGTTCCTAAGTACAGTATGCCAGGCAGGGGCGGACTTGACACAAGGCAACATTCAAGAGGCCGCCTAAAGCCTGGCGGGCCCCGCAAAATCTGGCCCTCCATCACAATTCTGGCTTCCAATTGTAGCTGTAAATGTTTTACAGAGGCTCAGTAACGGAGCTCAGACCAGTGTTAATATCACTAATACTGGGCTCCAGTACTGTGCCTCTATAAAATATTCCCAGAGGAGCACTGCGTGTCGTCATTACATCACGTGGACCCATCCCATACTCCCAGAGTCCCACTGTGTCTGCAGTTCATTGTGGGGGGGGGGCAGACATTCCTGCCTGTCAGTTTGTGTGCAGAGATCAACTGCATACTATCCTGTGATTGGGGAGGCTCTTTGCAGGGATTGCACTGATTGGTTCCTGCTTCTGATAAATTTCAGCCAGTCCTACACTTCCTGCCGGTGATATTGCCTGACTACCAGAGTATGTGTTTATCCCTGTGCTCAGAAGCCTGAGTTTTAGCCGGTCTCACTTTGCTCTGCAGTTCCTGAACCTGTTGTCCTTATTCAGAAGTCGTCCTGGTGTATCCTATGTTGTTTCACCTGCTCATGTCCTTGCTATTGGTATCACCTGGAGCAGCGTCTTCTGCAACCAAGGCCTATCTCTCCACAGCCCGCAGCATTTCCACAGCCTTGTCTAAGTCACGTCTGTGATCAGTTGCTTCTAGCCAGCCGTGTCATCCACCCCACTGTCTCCAGCTTGTGTTCTACAGCCCACATCATTTCCACATTTCAGCCTAAGTCTTAGCCTTGTTCAGCCACTTCATGCCAGCAGTGTACCCCACATCGCTGTTCCACCCTGTTTTTAAAGCCACATTTGTGACCTTCTATAGTCCATACCTCAGTCGTTAGCTTTGTCGCACCTCAGCCCTCAAGGCTGCACCTTGCTGTTCCTGTCGCACCTTGGCCCTCAAGGCCACACCGTGTAGTTTATGTTGCACTTCAGGCCACAAGGCAGCACCTCGGCCATCAAGGCCGCACGGTGTTGTTCCTGGTACACCACAGCCCTCAGGATGCACCTCGGCTCACAAGGCCGCACCGTGTCGTTCCTTGACCCACCTCGGCAATCAAGGCCGCACCTCGACCCTCAAGGCTGCACCGTGTTGTTCCTGTCGCACCTCGGCCCTCAAGGCCGCACCTTGACCCTAAAGGCCACACCGTGTTGTTCTTGCCACACCAGAATCTTGTCTAGTCCTTGTCCGTAAACCCTGCATTACCACTATCCAGGTCACTCCTGCTGCACAGCTTGTACTGGTTGTCTACCTGTTTCACGCCTGGCAACCCAGCTGCACCACAGTCCCTAGATATACCTGAGATCATCACCATCTGTCGCTGCTAGTGTACCTTGTCCATTATTTCTGTACAAGTAACCATCTGACTGCAGTCTCACTCCAGCTAATTATAGTAGTGGAAGGACTGCCACTTCTCAGTTTTGCCTTGTTTCTAGTCAGCAGACCTGCGGTCTCTCGTCAGTTGTGTAAGCCTCTACTTCTAGAGGCTTAAATCTAGAAGGCCACCAAAGTACTGGCGTGAGTATAAATCACAAAAGGAAAAATCGGGTGGCTGTTACTGGTGGAAGATCCTCCCGTTGCCCCTGTAGGTCTTACATAACTGTGCGAGAACCGCAACATACAGTCACCTCAACGCATACAAATGAGGCACCCGTGTTACAACTTGATTTATTTTTATTAGTAGTCATAAAATCGCTCTCAGGATTGTATGGCAGTCCCAAAACTCTCTCTGTAGTGAATGGCAGTCACAACAATGCTGTAAGGATTGTATGGTGGTCACAAAATTGATCTTAAAATTGTATGGCGGTCACAAAAATGGGAAGGGATGGTGTCATATATATCTCAGTCCTATCTCCACTTGCCACTGGGTGAGTGTACTTGGGCAGCATCTGGGTGCTTACATATAGGATAGGTTTGCTATGACGTGTTGGTGGAATTGCAGGCACCGCTGATTGGAAATATTATCTATCACTACTTTTAGTTAAATAGACCCCATATATGTTTTATTTCTTTATGAATACATTTTCTTTGTCATTTTTTTTTGTTTCTAGTAGGAGGGGGTTATTTTTAAGATTTTCTTTAAGCTCCACTATGTCTAGAAAAAGTATTCATTGTATGATAGGATCCGGATGGGGGCCCCAAACCAGAATCTTGACTAGAGCCCAGTGAGGTCGTAATCCGGCTGTGATGCTAGGGACCTGCCAAACCTAAATGTAAGTTATAAATGTTATTCCCATGTTCGTATTGACATTTACATTGTAATATACAATAACATAATCAATTTACCATAAGTATGTTATGAAGATCTGATTGCCAAATCCCTTATAGACAAATTAGAGACTGGGTAAGACAAATTAGGAGTGTCTTCTCCAACCCATTAGAGCAAGCACTAATCACCACACCTCACGTTTACTTTACGTGCTGCAGATTAGTGCTCCCAAGGCTTCAGCCATTACTCACATGGATCCTATTATAATGAACTACTCTGACACATTATAATCACAGTACTGATGGGCTAATCTTTTTGTTATGGCTAATCTCTTTATTATTGCGACTAAACAGTCTTATATTCCTCAGGGGGAAATGTATCAAACCTTTCAGAGAATGAAGAAGCGACCAAGTGCAGAACTTACCCATAGCAATCAATCAGTTTCTAGCTAGTATTTATCAAGTACATTTTATAAAATGATGAGTTGAAACTGATTGGGTGCTATGGGAAACTTCTATACTTGTCACTCTTTAGAAAATTTGATACATCTCCCCCATGACACAGTGATGCTGACAAGCACTGTTTAGGGATTTGGACACAATTACTTTCAAGTCTAATGGGTGTTCTCAGGGGGTTGGGTACGGGATGCCAGTGCTCAGGATTATGGCGCTAAGAATCTTTATGCCAGCATCCCGACTGGGTTACAATGCCGACACCTACCGGTAAGTAATCCAACCCTAACTCTACCCCTAAACCTAAACCTCCCTCCCCGCAGTATAAACCTAATCATGTTTATACTCACTCTCACTTGCAGCTTATTCTCTTCTTAAATCCCTTGGCATCTCCTGGCCACTCCTTACTCCTCCCTGGCTGACTCCCCCTCAATCTGGCCACCTCCCCAAGCACCTCCAGTCACATCCTCTTTTATTTACCATACACAGCTGTCTGCCCCACAATTTCTGATGGCAGCCCTGAACACAGCCACCGATTCCTGACCCAGGTGTTGCCAGCACAACTTGAGTACCTTTTTTCCCGGTGAGTTTAGCTGCAGACACAGGGTACATACACGGATCTCCTCCCTGCTGATGTTTGCTACATATATACTACAAGTAGTGCTCTTTCCATACCTTCAGTCGATGATTTACACTGCCAGCTCCAGGCTTGTGCACGGCTGTTCTGATGGACAAATCCTGCTGTTGGTGAGTTATACTGCATAATTATTGTGTATCATCACTGCAGCCATATGATTTACACGTATTTGGAAGTGACACCTGGATAACAGTGGTACAGCAGAATCATTACCTCTTCATCACTGTACGGGACAAATCAGATTTGTCATGGCCCTTACACATGAGGCCACACCCCTTTTTTGGGCATGTGTTTTATGTCCCTATTTGAAATATGAAGGGTGGGGGGGGCACTAATATTTTTCTGGTCCAAGGCACCAAAAAAATCTAGTTATAGCTCTGGCAACCACACCCATGGTAGCTTTTCCCCTGGGTGGTCTCTCTGCTGGTTGGTTGTCCATATACTAAAATATTCACAATGCCAACTGTAATGCTCATATGAAGAACACAAGAGAATCCCCTTCTCTTCAATGCACCAATGCTACCGCTTTAAGTATACACTTTCCACTGATTTTATAATCAGAAACTACTGCATTAATTTCATGCTGGAATAAATCAATATTACGTAACTGCATATGCATGGCCTGTGTCTTTACTTATGCCACACCTAACATTGTTGTAACTGTACAGTACTAGGCTTTCAGAGCTGCTCCTATCCTATACATGCAGACCTGACAATATCCAGCCCTAGTGCACAGTACGGTATGTCCTAACTCCCTACAGTGACAACCTCTCATCATATATTCAGTAATGTTACTTGCTGTCTCCTACATTGCTATGCATATATAATATACTGAAGCGTGATAGCTGCACAGAAAATGACATGATAGAAATGGAGAAGTGGGCACTGCTGCTGACAGTTTCTAATCTATACTATAGCAGTAGCTTCCAAACCAGTGCTCATACACACTTATCATTACATCCTTATCATGCTTATCTTTAAACACCGTGTTATTATAACGCAGTATAGCTATTCCTTTATCATTGATGTGGCATATTTTACCTCTACTGTATTCAGAATACATTGTATGTCTGGCTGCTGTTTGCTTAGGAAGATTGTACTGTAGCTGTTTTTTGTATAAAAATTGTGTGGAAGTCACCTCATGAAATCATTTTTTATTGTTGAAGGTAGCAAATTATAGTTACAAACTGTATTGTATCTAATATATAGTATTTGACATTAAAATGTTATAGATGAGGAATAACAGGAAAGGTTATACAATACAAGAGCATTATTTTTATATTATTTGTAGCTTAAATAACATATTAGCTCTGGAAATGGCTTCCCCTCGTTTGCCCCTTGGTTGCTAGGGAAAACATTTTCTCCTCAGCCTGATGTGCATACTGAAGTCCCTCCCACGCCCTCTGCTGCATTAGTAAATCCATTGTTCAACTCTAATGAGAATAGATTGCCACACTAGTGTGAAGCCTGGTGAATGACAAGGCGGAAGCCGCAATCTATCTGTCTTCAGTTGTAGACAGTTTCCCCTACCAACAGGGGGAAGCATTTTCTAGCCCTAGAGCCACTGCAGCTACTAACTGCACTGCTTTCTCTTCCAAAGCCGTACTGCACACTGACGTGTTTAATGAGCTGTGCAGGGATGTAGTGGGGGCACAGATTCTCTAGCATGCATCACCTTGGAACCAGGGAAGTTGAACGCATAAATGCGAAATACAGAGGAATCAATGAAGCATATTCGTCTTTGCTTTAAAGCTTTTTGACCAAGTGCAGCAGTCATTTTGTCACTGTCTGGACTCTATGTAATGCTTATACCTACAGCTCTGACCATTGGCCAGGTAAGTTCTGTGTGCGCAGTCTTTCTTTCAATGCAATATCAGAATGTAAAGTGGTTTAACAGCATCAATCATTTCCAGAAAGGATCTTGACCATTTCCTTGGCATTCTACACCTTTATGGGATTATTTACCAACCACCTGCCAAAATGAATGGGGTTTAAGTAAGAGGTTTTATTCGTCAGAGAAAGCAACAAAGTGACACCCTTTCCTATGAATAAATGCAAATTCACAACCAAATAAATATTTCTAGTTCCATAACCCATATCTAAAATCATCACAAATTATCCCCAACGTGCATGCACTAAACAGGTCTATAGAATGGAAGCTAGGTACCAAGGGGGTCATTCAGACCCACTCGCGAGCAGCAGTACGCTCGCAAGTGGGTCGATGTTCCCCACTGCGCATGCGCACGACGGAGGGAGCTCCGTCGTGCGCATGCGCGAGACCCGGGGAGCGACGGGCTTTCCATCGCTCCGGGTCTCACACCAAAGGGGGCGTGCTGTCGATGTTGATTGACAGCACGCCCCCTTTGGTGGGCGTGCCGGGGGCGTGGTGGCCAGACGGAGGCATTCCCATGGGAACGCCTACCATCTGAAGCCGGCCCCACTGACATCACTAGTGATGTCAGTGGGAGTGATTTTGGCTCTGATAGAGCCAAAATCACTCCCACTGATAGAGCCAAAATCACTCTAGGGCTTGTGGCAGGGAGACCCTACCGCAGCGTCTCCGTCGCAAGTCCGATGGTCGCGATGGTCAAGACCATCGCGACCATCTTTTTGGCCGCTCGCATATGCTGTGGGTGGTCACCTACAGCTATGCGAGCAGCCGGGAGGCCGCTCCATTTTCATGGACGAGGGCCCTGATTCAGAGCGAGCGCTCTGGTCAGAGCGTCCGGCTCTGAATCAGGCCCCAAGTGCAAGATAGATAGTGAAATAAAAGCTGGGTTTTTTTCTGCATTTTTTACATTTCCCTCTATATCCTGTACCTGAGCCTTTCCTGAAAATGATGGATAACTTGTACGATAGTAGTATATCACCAGTAAAAGCACTCAGTAGTACCGTACTATTACACAAATACTCGACCAATAATATAATGATTTCTCTGCTGAAATGATTCTAATTTCGATAGTTTTATGAAGTACAAGACTGCAATCCAGTTCCTGTATATAATATTTACTGACAGAAATAATGTAATATAAATATAGCTCGGTATGTATTGTGAGGATTTAATGTATATTTTGCAAAAAGGTGCTGCTTTGTATACTTCTATACACTGTAATTTTCTTTATAAATATCTAGCACTATATCTACTACCCACTTATTGTCATCTCTTCTATCCTTCTCCTTTCATCCTGCCAGACTCCCTTCCCCATGTTAGTCACTGCCTTTGTTCACTATTATTGTCTACACTACATGCATTTAAATCAGTTTATTTCCAATCAGTTATGTAATATGAACTTGCTAGCCTTAATAGCTGTTGATTCACATTACAGTACACTTTGTAATTAAGTGGTTTTAAAATGTGTATATTTAGGGGCCTATTTATCAAACTTATCAGTCCATTGCTCCAGGTACAAAGGACCCCATAACAACCCTAAATGGCTGCCTAACTGAGCTTCAGGAGTGGATGAGTGCCAGTTGGCTGCGACTGAACCCTGATAAAACAGAGATATTTATGAAAAGTCACAAGTCAGGGCTACAGCATAGCCAACCAACAGGACTTACGCTTGGGGGATCATAATTACAAAACACTGAACATGTGCGGAATCTTGCTGTTGTCCTGGATAGTGGCTTGACACTTAAACATCAGGTATCAGCCACAATCAAATCCTCATTCTTTCATCTGAGGAACATTGCCAGAATCAAGCACTTAATTCCCTCAGAAGATCTGCCTAAAGTCATACATGCATTTATATCATCATGCCTAGACTACTGCAACGCCCTCTACCTTGGACTCCCAGCAAAAGAATTGCAGCACTTGCAGATCGTACAAAACGCAGCTGCCGGGCTATTAACCAACCAGCCCCGTTCCAGCCACATAACACCCACTCTCTACTCCCTTCACTGGCTGCCTGTCAGATGGCGAATTGCTTTCAAGATTGGTTTACTAACTTACAAAGCACTACATGACCATGGCCCAAGGTACCTAAAGCAGCTTCTGATTCCGTACCGTCCCACTCGATTACTGCGATCCGTTGACGAAGGACTATTAACAGTACCTAGAATCTCCCGGAATTCCTCTGGGGGTTAAGATTTCAGTTTTGGGGCTCCAACCTTGTGGAACTCACTTCCCCGCACAGTTCGAGAGGCCTCCACTCTAGAATCCTTAAAAAATAGACTCAAGACTCACCTATTCACCCAAGCACTTCACTAATGTCCCTTGTTTAAGCTTATTTTGTATTTTGTACTGTAAAGGCAAATGTAAAGCATTTTGAGTCCTTTAGGAGAAAAGAGCTATATAAATAAAATGATTATTATTATTAAATTATGCAGAAACAGCTGTTTCCGCATGATTCAGTATCTCTTTGATTTACCAAAGGCTGAAATCCATGTAATGCAGGATACCACACTCCCTATTATTAACAATGGGGAACTATGTTCTGGATCACTTTACCAAGCTCTGAGAAGTGGGCTCACTATTTATCTTGTCCTCCACAGAAAAGGGGCTAATTATAGGTTAGTGAAATTATCAAGGGGGTTTCTGCCTAGAAATCAATGATTTCTCCGATGGCACCTACTTACCATTTGCTCTCACTTTCCCATACTCCAGTAAGGGGAATGCTGTGCTGTTTCTGTTTATCATTGAAATAATTTGGGAGTCCAATGGTAGTGGCAGCCTTAATTGCATAGTTCCCATATATGCCTCACAGTGCATGCCTTGTTATATATTCACTGAGAAGAGTTTCCTACATATATCTATGCTGCAGCTCCTTAGTTCATCACCCAAACAGTGTACAGCTGACAGGGAAAGATCCACAGGCACTTAGTCAGTGGCATAACTCCCAAAGGCAACAGAAGTGTTTGCCTCAGGCCACCATGTGTGGGGGAGCAGCCAGGGGCTACTGAGAGTGTATGTGGGGGAAGGGGAATGCCAGCATCCTTGTATTCCCGGGCCACACGCTGCCTGCAACATTAGAGGTGCAGTAAACTGCAATTACACACTGCACGCCAAGCATCTTCAGCGGGGGATGCAGAGGTGAGTCTTTTATCAGGAAAGGGGAAGGGATTCGGATTAACTTGTGTCAGGAGGGGGGGTAGAATTATTAGTGTTAACGTGTTTTCAGCCTCCAGGGCTGAAATTCCGCCACTGCTTGCAGCTTGATCAAGTCTCAAAAAATTTGAAAAAATCCTACATGGGAGCAACATCTGAAGGTTTGCAGTAACTTTTTATTTTTATTAATTTGAAGAGGTTCTATCAGACAGAGGTGAAAAAGAGCGCCCCCCACCCACCCAATCCTTACATCAAGGGTCTGGGATCCAAGTGGTCCTCCTTAACTTTAGAAAGAGGGGTCTAAAGATCCTTATCCCCTTAAAGAGCCTTTTGGTTCTGAGAAATGGGAGTGAATTGGAGAGTAAGGGTGCCCTTTTCCTTTAGGAAAGAATCCAAAGACCGAAGGACACCTCACAGTAACTGCACTGTACTGATCGATTGGAAGCACCGCACTTTAAGCTTCAATAACTAAAAGATGAAAATGCTGCACTATATTATATTATTATTATTATTATTATCATCAATAACAGTTACTTATATAGCACTAGCATATTCCATTGTGCTTTTTCTGTCATTCTGTAATGTTCACTGTAAAATGCCACCGTGTTTGCTTTCAAAATTACTAACGCGGCTCCAGGGGTGGGGCTGCAGTGCTGACCAAAATTCAAATAGGGGGGCCACACCAACTGCCAGTGAGTCCCAGCCATCTATGTTTGGCAGTGTGTGAAATGGCAGTTGGCGTAGTTCCCCTATTTTAATTTTGGACTGCGCTGCAGCCCCACGTCTGATTACTAATAATATAGTTAAAACCACTTTGCTTTGTAAATGGTCATTTTTCTGATCCTGGAGTTCCGTGATTCAGTTACTTAAACACACCATTACCCGTGTCTCAGAGAAATATCTTTGGGGTCCCCAAATCAGACAAACTTAAAAAATCTAATCAAAAATCCCCAAACAAATCAAACCGGATACAATATTTTTCTCAGACTGAGGGGTATACTATAGGGAGAAAAGCCCTAAATATGACAAGTACTGTATTACTGGCTGTGCTCCCATTGTTGTTGATATCTCAAGGTAGCAATAGTAGAGGCTTGGACAGGAAAAAATGCTTGACTATTAAAATAAATCATGCTTTATTTTGCTAAATATATGAAAATAATAAATTTTTTATTTATCTTTCATTTTTTATTATTGTTAATTTTTTTAATTAATCTGCTACTGGAAACCCAAGTCCGGGCTTCATGTGCAGCGTGTATGTTTGAATTGCCAAAGCATTACACATGCACAGATTTTACCGAGATTGTGAGCCTAAAAGATGAGCATTGCCCAGCTGCCCTTGTGAACTATTATTGGTAAATTGGGGTGATAAAAGATTTTCTATTGCTGTGATAAGCAGCGATAAAAAATTATTCTTATAGCCACATATTGATAGAGTCCTAAATGTATCAACTGACCTTAAAGTCCTTATTCTACTTGATTTCCAAACTAAATATGGTAATACATACAGTAGTCCCTACTACAAATGGTATTGATATTATAATACACTGAGAAATACTGTAACCAAATGGTATAATAACACAAGCATGTATGCATAAACGTTTCATACAGATCCATGAAACCCAAGTTTTCTTGTAATGGAATGGGTATGTAATGCTGGCTGTTGGGATGCCTCCTGTCACAATACCGACAGAGGCATCCCGATAGTTGGCATCCCGATAGTTGGTAAGTATACTTACCCTCCCCCCTAACCCTCCCTTCCTGCATCCTAACCCTACCCCTTCCCACCCTGCACCCTTCCCATTAGTACCTAAACCTAAGTTTCCCCCCTTTGTTCCTAAATCTGACCCTCCCCCCTTAGTGCCTAACCCTAACCCCCCCCCAGTGGTGCCTGACCCTGACCCGGTCTCATAACTACATCCCTCTTGTAATACCCCGACATGTTTATAATATGGATATTTTACTCTTTATAATAAACAAGCTGACCTATTGAACACTGCATTGATGACATCATAACTCACAGATAACAAGCATTGACATCAGTACTCACAATTTATAACTATACTATTATCAGGAGTTTATTATCAGATTGAAAATTATTGAGACTGCTTCTGTTTTTCTGTCTCATAGGTAGACGTGGCAACGCTATGCTGGTTATTGTGCAGCTCATACATCGATGTGTCTGAACCTGCGGTTGGACTTCCGTAGTCTTCTTTGTTTGATCACAGCAAGTGGAAGATCTTCGTACGTTTCATCATGGCGGATGAGGAAGACGTTTCTGTGAGATTACATTAGAAATGGTTAATTGAATTTTGTGTTAAACTTGGACAAAGCGGAAATTAAACTGATGAAATGTTACGGCAAGCGTACAGTGGAAAAACAGTTAGCCGTGCTGCAGTACTTCGGTGGTGGAAGCACTGCAAAAAGGGTAATACGCATGTGACTGACCAAGCGCGTTCTTGGAGAACATCCACCACGGTTACAGATGTCAATATTGTCAAAGCTGCGGAGATGTTGCAAAATGACAGAAAGTTAACTTCACACAAACTTTCGGCTTCACTTGGCATCTCATTCGAACGGGTTCAGCATATTGTGACAAAGGAACTGAAAATGCATTGCGTGTATGCCAGGTGGGTACTCAGGTATCTCACAGAAGAGCAGATGCGATGATGAGTTGAATCGTGCAAGAATACCATATGAATGTCAGAGGTTACTCGATTTCCTAACATCGATTGTGATGTGTGACAAATTGTGGATTTGTCATTATGAACCGGAATCCAAACAACAGTCTAGTGTATGGAAACACCCGAATTCACCTCCACCCAAAAAAATTCTGTGTGATTCCTTTGGCATGTAAAGGCATACTTCAGCTGTTCTTTGATGTGCACGGCATGATCCAACAGCACTGGGTTCCCCGTGGACAGACAATGGTGACTACTATGCAAACGTCCTGAAAATCCATTTGCGTGGAGCTATGAGAAAGAAAAGACCACATTTGCTGAAGAAACAGTGGGTTTTGCTGTAACATAATGCCTGACCACTGACTGAAATTAATAGGACAGCACTGGAACACCCTCCATATAGCCCGGACTTAGCGCCCTGTGATTTCTGGGCATTCCCAACCCTGAAAAAACAACTGTGCAGTAAGAAGTTCTCAACAGATGATGAAGTGACAAATGCCACAGCTGTAACACTAAAAGTGATGTCACAAAGCAGTCTACTGCATGTCTTTGAATCGTTGTTGAAACGCTGCAAAAAATTTATTGAATGTGAAGGATGCTACTTTGAAAAAGAAAAATGTTCAGATCCTGGTGGAGTCATCTGATTCTGAATAAAAAAATCAGTCTCATTACTTTTCAGTCAGCCCTCATATATATATTTGAGTTGAGCAAATAAAGTTATGAACTTTCCTTGATCTGGAAAGAATTAGTATCCCATATTAATAGTAGAGATGTGTGGGTCCAGTTCTTGGAGAACCAACAACAAACGATTTAGAGGTTCCAAGTAGAACCAAGTCCGAGTACAGAATCACTTTGGGGTGCCAAGTCGAACTGAGTCCCGGTTTGGATCTTCACGCGGTGCGGAACTCTGATTTAAAAACCGAACTTGGGTTTTGGATTGCATGTTAACATGTCAAAATGACGTCATTTTAGCTGTTTATTTTAACCAAAACACGTGAGGGTGGTTTTGCAAAATCAAAACACGAAGATGAATCTGGATCCAAAACCAAAACACTGGGGTCGGTGCACATCTCTAAATAAATATTTATTCATATCTTAGAACGCAAGAATAGAAGTGAATTCATTTTGACTCTTTCCAGAACATTTGCCGCATTGAAGACTTTATTCCTTCACATTATGACTTACATGAGTTCTGTTCCTGCCTGTCCTTCCTCACTCGCACCACAGACATGGCATCAAATATCTTTAAACCGGAGATTCTTTTTTAAGAACTTAACATTTTCGTGTGGCTAGAAGAGACAGCACTAATCACAGCTACTTTCATGCGATTCTTCTGCATTCACCATGATACCAGTAAAAGGCAATCTCCCGTAAGATGAATGTCAATGTGTTTAGAAGCTAATGAAATCCTTTCCTCTAAACATTTTTTGTGCAAGACAACACTGTATGCAAATGAAGCTCAAGGTCATTTATTTATATTATGGTTTTGTAATTCTTCTTTCTTAACTGTCATTTTGTTTTTAATACCACTAAGTAAGCATTTTCACATGGCTATACCAACATATTCAGAGATTATTTGTTTCTGTCTATAATGTGAAACATGCAGCCCAAAAATCAAGAAAAGTCTTTCCTCTTTCCCATTAGTATTTAAATCACTCTTTATCCATAATTTTAACAATTTGTGACTAAACAGAACCTACCCTGAGCCTAGTGGTTACAGGATTGTCATTGTGGCCTGCAACTCTCTGTTGCATAATGTATATTTAGAGTCATTTACAAACTATAACTGTTTTAATTATATTGGTTTATGTGCCCATATAAAATGCAGCTAGATGGTGTAAGTGATGTCCCATTGGAAGTAATGGCTGGCACTCTATCACTGCCATCTCTAAGGGCTTACAAAAATCAAACTGTTACACATTCAAAAGGGCTTTATAGACCGTAAGCCCCTTAACTGAACGTGCACTCACTCCCTCGCATTCTTTATGATAGTTAATCAGAATGTAATCTAATCTTTGCATTTGGTCACAGAATCAGGTACTGTACGTTATTGAGGCTGTTAACGTTTACATACAGTGCATCCTGGAAAGTATTCACAGCGCTTCAGTTTTTCCACATCTTGTTATGTTACGGCCTTATTCCAAAATATATAATTTTTTTAGTTAAATTTGCAAAAATCGCAAAAAAACTTTTTACAAGTTGTCATTATGGGGTATTGTGAATAGAATTTTGAGGACAAAAATTAATTTATTCCGTTTTTGAATAAGGCTGTAACATAACAAAATGTGGAAAAAATTAAGCGTTGTGAATACTTTCCGCATGCACTGTATATAGCACCAGCATATTCCTTTGTGTTTTACAATTGGGAACAAAACAGTAATAAAACAAGCCTGGGTAATAACAGACAGATAACTTAGCTCAGAAAACCCTGACTGTCTGATATCTAAGCCTCCTAATGGCTAAACCCCTTGTGTATAATAAGTCACATAACCTTAAGTAACTTTAAATAAAATAATGACATAGAGACAAGAAATGGCATAAAAAGGTTAAACCAAACAAAACTAAAGGGCATCCAACTCAACCTTGCAACATAACAAGTCACCTGGAAAGATGTAGCCCTGCCAAGGGTGAGGGTGGTTTAGAATTCAATCAAGGTGAGTGCACCCGAGTTGAATTACCTGCTACTGTAGCCTTTCCTGCCTAATGCTGGCCATACACTCTGCAATTATCGGGACGATCCGCCCGATATCGGCGGATCGCCGCGATAATTGCAGCGTGTATGCGGGCGACCGAGGGTTAAATATTGCTCGGTCGGGCATGCTGGATTGTCCAGCATGCCCGTCCAATGCGATATTTACCCGGGAAACTGTCGGCCGCATCGGGCAGTGTATGCCCAGCGCGGCCGACAGACAGACATTTCCTGTGTTCCTTCCTACGGAAGGAACAGGGAAATGTCTCCTCCCCCGGGAGCGGAGCGCGGATGTCGGGCTATACACTGTGAGATTTCTCTCACAGTGTATGCCGCGGACATCTGCGGCTGGCAGCCAGCCAGATAAAATGTCTGTCGGTCTGACAGACATTTTATCTGGCAGTGTATGCCCAGCATTAGTGAGACTCTGAGTACAGAGCCGACGACCCACCACCACACATCATCCTAAACTAACCGAAATAAACAACTAAGATCTCATCAAAACACAGAGACATGCCATCTTAAGACAAGTTAACTCCATCATCACAGGACAAATGGAAAGAATAAAACAGAATCAACGGATGCCACCCAACAGCATCACCATTGGCCAAAACAAATGTACTTAACAGACACTTTTCTCCTGGCCTCATCAAACACCATCACGACATCCACGCCAAAATGATCTAGGCCAGGGCTCGACAAATCCCGGGGGCCAGGTTGCCATGGTGACTATATTTTGTTGCCCGGTGACGAGATTTTTCAGTGAGGGAGGATCCGAGGAAGCAGTTCCCCAGCGGAGGTTTGTGGTCGGCCATTTCACAGGATTGCATGCGCTGACAGGATATCCTGAGCTGACTCCTCCGCCTGCGGTGACGCCTTCACCCTCATCCGTCCTGGCTGTCTGGATCCTCTGCTTGCGGTGACGCCTTCACCCTTATCCGTCCCGGCTGTCTGGATCCTCCACCTGCGGTGACACCTTCTCCCTCATCCATCCCGGCTGTCTGGCTGCACAGAGCTTTGGTAAGAGTTTGAATGCATGGCACAGATTGCGGCTGTGTAGGATATAGATATGGCCACAGGAGAAGGGAGGGGGGGATCGATGCTAGAAGGGTGGGCTTCTTTTGCGCGGGGCGGGTGTTAGCTGTAAATTTTCTCCAGGATTGTTTTGCCCGAGATGTGAGGTAACTACAGAGTTCCGGGAAGAGCTCCTATGCATGGCCGTGGATAGCAGCTGTGCAGGGTATAGTCACCGCCGCCGACGGGGGGGTTTGGTTTTGGTAATTTAGATGTTGATGCCAGAAGGGTGTTTCTCTCCAGGGATGGGGTAGCTGGCCAGTAATGTGTCAACGGGGGGGGGGGGGAGGAATAACTGCACAGTGTGGCTGCCAGGGGGTTGTTTGCCTTGGGAGGGGGGGGGTTGTTCCTTTAGTGGTTTGGCCATGGGAGTTGGTTGCTCATGGAATAGGTGCTCAGTAATGTTGCACTAGTGGTGGGTAGTACTTTCTGGCACCATTATTAATATGTACAAATCTGTTCCGTTATTACTGGAGGGTAGCTGTGCAGAGCTGTGAGGAGTTCCTTCCATTTTACTGCAGCCATTTTGTGGACTAATGCACTGTGTCTAACAGCTGAATAGCACACAGACCCTTCAGCTGCTAAAGTATGCAAATCCTGTGATCGCACGGCAAGACATTAGTACACCGACTATGTCTTAGCGCGCGATCACGGTCTGTATGTTAGACACCTACCAGCCAGTCATAAGACGCCCACTTTCCCTTCGTAACACACGTAATCTCCAGGAAGTGTATGCAACAATCAGTAACATCAAGTACCATCGGAACCATACGCTGCACTTGTGGTTGACCATACCCTACCACAAGAACTGCGATCGCTGCAGTGTGTACTATGACCCTGCAGCTTGTTCTGTTTTAGTTATGTTTCTTTACCTTTTACAAGGTTTCAGTTATGTTTTTTTTTTGGAACGGTGGTCTGGCTCCTACACTTTCATTCGGGCTCCTAGATTGTAAAAAAAAATTGTCAAGCCCTGATCTAGGCACTATACAAATGCAAATAAAAAGACAAGAAAGCCAAACCCTCAAAAGGAGGCAGATATCCTCAATTATGGCCAATCTCAACTCCAATGAAGTACGAACACCAATGTCATGTATTACCAAGATGCAAAACGACACAATTAGGCAATCTCAAATCTTATACTGCTAACAGTAACTTCCCCTTTAAAGGTCCAACAAAGACCATGATGATCCAACCACCTAGCTCTACGAGCCCCTGAAAAAAGCAAAGTACTACGAGCAGAGGCAGACTTTCCTGCCCAAAAAATAAAAGTACAGTATGGCCAATAATCCAAACATCAAAAGAGCCAAATTGAACACCTAGAAAAGGGATGGAGGAAAATGGAAATAATTGATTAATAATGACAAGAATTGTTTATTGCAAATATATGCCAGTATAAAAAAAAGTGACAAAAAGAAAAAAAACACAAAAGGGGAAATTAAAGATGTTTGGTGGGGAGCGGTGGTAGGCTAAGGTTGTAGGCAAGAACTCGGCAAGAGATAGAAAAACAAAAAACCTGTTGAGGGACTCATAATGTCAAATTATTAAAGGCCAAATTAAATTATGTCTGTCAATGGAGGTAAAAAACTAAAAATCTCTCAAAATTCCCTCTTCTAAAGAAGAGATTAGGAGTCCCAAGTAATAAAGACAAGGGAAAAAAAACAAAGACACAAACCAAGATAGACAAACAATAACAAATAGCAACCATTAACTAGAATACTTGGGTAAATGTAGCGCTTATAACAAGCTGACTTCCAAGCGCCATAATCTGGGATGAAGAAAACCCCAGTGGATGCTGCGAACATACAGTAGCTGTCCTGATCCGAAATGGATGGGTTTCTGAAGTCATGAGGCGAAAGCCTGATTGATGATAAGCAATGCCTAAAAACCCAGCCAAATTGGTATTTCTTTAATGGTATACTATCCTCATGGATCAACCATGCACCATCAACAGCTGGTCAAACAGACAAATAAGCATGAGCCAAAGCCACTGGACAGATCTGAATGTCCTTAGCCACCATGGAAACCCAATGGCCCTCCTAAATGATCTGTCTCAAAGCAAAGGATCCTGCATAAAACAGCTCTTGTCTGCAGTGACATCAGCCAGGAGCATGTTGCTAGTCACTGTTTTAGAGGGGACAACCAGCTCAGAAATTCAATAAGCTCCATAAAAAGCAATGGTGAATGCCAAAAGAAACAACACCTCAAAATCAGGGTGCAATGTCCAAAACCACCATATCTAACCTTAGGAGTAGGATGTGATCGATTGGGCAACTATCAACAGAAGAGGGGGGCCAACTAAGCCCAACCCAAGAGCTTTCACTATAAATAAAACTCTTAGTAAGATCTGGGAGTCTCTGAACATGGAAAAGGAAACATACTGGCGAAGATTTGTGAAACCGACGCCCTAGACAGGCCCACCACATAGGGCCCCCAAATCAAATATAGCATCAATTGATGCATACTCTTACCTCAATGCCCACATCGCAAGGTAAAACTATTCCCAATTGGCCCATGAAGATTTATAGGATCTTAATATACTGTGGGCGAGAGATTGCTGTGCTCAGCCCACCATGCTGGCTCAATCACCTGCCAAATGTAAGAAGTGCAGAGCTCACTGATCTGGCTAGCCTCTGCGTCAAGCTCCTGAACTTAACCCATTAAAACCTGGACAGACAAGGCAGCTGCTATGCCGCACTCAACGACCGGAACATGGCAAACTTTGAAAACAATGACGCACTGCAAGCAATGCAATACTAACTGTGCAAACAACTATACAACACGCAATGCCGTAGCCTGCTGGTGGTTAATAGTGTGTACCACACCAATCTTGTCACATGTAAATAAGAAATCCTTCATGAAACCTTTGGAGATCCAGTCAATAAGCCAACGTGCCATGCACCATGATCCGTCATGGTAACAACTAAGGGCCTGATTCAGAGCCGGACGCAATTAGCGCTCGCTCGTACAGAAAATAGGGGTGGCTATTCAAATGAACCGTTCGCTCTATGCGGTCTGTTCATGCCTCTAGGTCTGAACGAGCGAACAAAACTTGCGGTTGTTTTTTGGATAAATACGCCCCCTGGCCGCTCGCATCCTAAGTCATGTCAGCTATTTATTAGATTAATCGAGTACATCGACCAGCGTATGAACTGCTCGCTATTCTTGTGGTTGGTTTTTGCTACCACAATCTTGCGAGCAGTTCTGGCTTTAAAATAACCCAGTGACGTGGTCAATGACGCTGCTGTTTTAATTATGCACACCCATAAAACGTCCGTTTTGACCTTTAAGCACGCCTGCGTTCGGATCTTCACTCCCCGTTTTCAAGCACCTTCCCCCGTTACCACCCACATACGCCTCATTCTGTCACTCAAATTATCAGGCATTCGCTATTTTGCGAGCACATGAATTTCGACCGCACTGACTGGTTCGCGCATGAGTATAACGATCCGTACGCATGCGCAGTTGGGCAAACATCGCTCGGAGCGAACGAGCGGCCGCTTACGAGCGGCTCTGAATCAGGCCCTAAAACCTGTGGATCCTGCTGCAAAAATAACCATAACTATTTAGACTTTTTTATACTCACATTGTTTATTTATTTTGTAAGAAAATGTAACTGTTATAAATAATAGATTCTTATTCATACATAACAACCTATAAAATAGCTGCTCATTAGAAGTTGCCTTTGACAAAAATACTGCTTTGGGATTATTATCTAGATATCCTGCCGACTTCAGAGAAATACTGAAATTGCAGAGTCACAGCTCAGATCTAGATTAGAGAATTGCACTCAGTCTGCAGTGAGCTGCCTGAACCATGGTATTAGATGGTTAAAACTGTGAGTGTCCAGCAGAAGGGCTAAGGAGGGGGCTGCTTCTTGCAGGCAGTAAACTGAGAGAGCTATTTCTAAGAGGTGGGTGGAGCAGTGATATAATGACTGGTATAGAAATAGGTCAGAGTAAAGGCAGGTCCATAACTACATTTCCTGCTAGCCAGGTGCAGGGACCATGGGTGAGCTTTGGTGTCGCCCACAGAGCTCTGCGCTCTGAGACCGCACTGCTCACACACCCCTGGTTACGGCCCTGAGTAAAGCGGTGTAATCCCAGAGGTGATACAATAAATGGTGTACAGATAGGGCAGCATAATTGTATATAATCTCAGAGGTGAGTAGGGTAGTGATACAATGAGTGTTATACAGATAGGGCAGCATAATTGTATATAATCTCAGAGGTGAGTAGGGTAGTGATACAATGAGTGTTATACAGATAGGGCAGAATAATTGGATATAATCTCAGAGGTGAGTAGGGTAGTGATACAATGAGTGTTATACAGATAGGGCAGAATAATTGGATATAATCTCAGGTGAGTAGGGCAGTGACACAATGAGTGTTATACAGATAGGGCAGCATAATTGTATATAATCTCAGAGGTGAGTAGGGTAGTGATACAATGAGTGTTATACAGATAGGGCAGCATAATTGGATATAACCTCAGAGGTGAGTAGGGCAGTGATACAATGAGTGTTATACAGATAGGGCAGCATAATTGTATATAATCTCAGAGGTGAGTAGGGCAGTGATACAGTGAGTACTTTACAGATAGGGCAGAATAACTGGATATAATCTCAGGTGAGTAGGGCAGTGATACAATGAGTGCTATACAAATAGGGTAGAATAATAGGATATAATCTCAGAGGTGAGTAGGGCAGTGACACAATGAGTGCTATACAGATAGGGTAGAATAATTGGATATAACCTCAGAGGTGAGTAGGGCAGTGACACAATGAGTGCTATACAGATAGGGTAGAATAATTGGATATAATCTCAGGTGAGTAGGGCAGTGATACAATGAGTGTTATACAGATAGGGTAGAATAATTGCATATAACCTCAGAGGTGAGTAGGGCAGTGATACAATGAGTGTTATACAGATAGGGCAGAATAATTGGATATAACCTCAGAGGTGAGTAGGGCAGTGACACAATGAGTGTTATACAGATAGGGTAGAATAATTGGATATAACCTCAGAGGTGAGTAGGGCAGTGACACAATGAGTGCTATACAGATAGGGTAGAATAATTGGATATAACCTCAGAGGTGAGTAGGGCAGTGATACAATGAGTGCTATACAGATAGGGTAGAATAATTGGATATAATCTCAGGTGAGTAGGGCAGTGATACAATGAGTGCTATACAGATAGGGCAGCATAATTGTATATAATCTCAGAGGTGAGTAGGGCAGTGATACAATGAGTGCTATACAGATAGGGCAGAATAACTGGATATAATGTCAGGTGAATAGGGCAGTGATACAATGAGTGCTATACATATAGGGTAGAATAATTGGATATTATCTCAGGTGAGTAGGGCAGTAATACAATGAGTGCTATACAGATAGGGTAGAATAACCTCAGAGGTGAGTAGGGCAGTGACACAATGAGTGCTATACAGATAGGGTAGAATAATTGGATATAATCTCAGGTGAGTAGGGCAGTGATACAATGAGTGTTATACAGATAGGGTAGAATAATTGCATATAACCTCAGAGGTGAGTAGGGCAGTGACACAATGAGTGTTATACAGATAGGGTAGAATAATTGGATATAACCTCAGAGGTGAGTAGGGCAGTGACACAATGAGTGTTATACAGATAGGGCAGAATAATTGGATATAATCTCAGAGGTGAGTAGGGCAGTGATACAATGAGTGTTATACAGATAGGGCAGAATAATTGGATATAACCTCAGAGGTGAGTAGGGCAGTGATACAATGAGTGCTATACAGATAGGGCAGAATAATTGGATATAACCTCAGAAGTGAGTAGGGCAGTGATACAATGAGTGTTATACAGATAGGGCAGAATAATTGGATATAATCTCAGAGGTTAGTAGGGCAGTGACACAATGAGTGCTATACAGATAGGGCAGAATAATTGGATATAATCTCAGAAGTGAGTAGGGCAGTGACACAATGAGTGTTATATAGATAGGGCAGAATAATTGGATATAATCTCAGAGGTTAGTAGGGCAGTGACACAATAAGTGCTGTGCAGATAGGGCAGAATAATTGGATATAATCTCAGGTGAGTAGGGCGGTGATACAATGAGTGCTATACAGATAGGGTAGAATAATTGGATATAACCTCAGAGGTGAGTACGGCAGTGACACAATGAGTGTTATACAGATAGTCATACAAAAAGAAATTTATGATCCCGCACTAGTTTGGTAATCTTTAGAGTTTATATCATAGTATATGGCATTGACTCAGTAAATAAAGAACGTAATATTAAACTATAATTGTTTGTTTATGTTCCTTATTGCTGATGTGCTACCACAAGCTCTATATGTATATGATCAAAGAAACGAAAAAGAGAAAAAGTAGAGCTATTGTTGCAGTGCACTATATTGCCATTTAATAGGTCTATTATTTATTAAAACGTATTTATCTTTATTTCAATTTGATTAAAATATTTAACATATAGGGGTCATCACAACTGGCAAAATATTTTATCAAAATGAATTCAGTATTCAGTAAGATAGAAAGATGTGCAAAAAGTATGAAATTAGGTGTACAATTAAAAAAGAAATTCACACATGCCGCTGGTCGCGTACAGTCATCACTATATGATAGAATAAATCTTAGTCTCCCCGTATTCTATTTATAATAACATGTGGATAGTGATTTATTGATCTATATCCATTTACCCTACATAAATGATATTAGGGAGAGATTTGTGTGTCTGCTGCAGATAAATTGTAGCAATTGCCGTTATCATGAGCTTACAGTGTAACACTTCAGAAAGTAGCAATCTCCACTATAGCTACTTCTGTAACATATCACTCAGATACACATTAATAGTTTGTCCACATTGTAGCTGTTACTGCATAAGGGCTAACTGGCTCCGTATAGTAATAGAGCTCATCAGATTCTATAAATAACCCTGCCGTTAATTTCAATCAGGGGATATTGTGTACATAGTATCCCCTTATTCTGCTGCAGATATACACATTTATAATATCACATCATATTTGGTATTGTAATTAAATGCGGTCAGTCAGCATGTGGAAAGAAACGCCAACGCGCGTTTCGCCTGGCTGCTTTTTCATGGCAGTATGGTAGTGATACAAAGAGTGCTATACAGATAGGGCAGAATAATTGGATATAATCTCAGGTGAGTAGGGCAGTAATACAATGAGTGTTATACAGATAGGGTAGAATAATTGGATATAACCTCAGAGGTGAGTAGGGCAGTGATACAATGAGTGCTATGCAGATAGGGTAGAATAATTGAATATAATCTCAGAGGTGAGAAGGGTAGTGATACAATGAGTGCTATACAGATAGGGTAGAATAATTGGATATAATCTCAGGTGAGTAGGGCAGTGATACAATGAGTGCTATACAGATAGGGTAGAATAATTGGATATAATCTCAGGTGAGTAGGGCAGTGATACAATGAGTGCTATACAGATAGGGCAGAATAATTGGATATAATCTCAGGTGAGTAGGGCAGTGATACAATGAGTGCTATACAGATAGGGTAGAATAATTGAATATAACATCAGAGGTGAGTAGGGCAGTGATACAAAGAGTGCAATACAGATAAGGAAGAATAATTGGATATACTGTAATTTCAGAGGTGAGTAGGGCTGTGATGATACAATGAGTGCTATACAGATAGGGTAGAATAATTGGATATAATCACAGAGGTGAGTAGGGCAGTAACACAATGAGTGTTATACAGATAGGGCAGAATAATTGCATATAATCTCAGAGGTGAGTAGGGCAGTGATACAAAGAGTGCAATACAGATAAGGAAGAATAATTGGATATACTGTAATTTCAGAGGTGAGTAGGGCTGTGATGATACAATGAGTGCTATACAGATAGGGTAGAATAATTGGATATAATCACAGAGGTGAGTAGGGCAGTAACACAATGAGTGTTATACAGATAGGGCAGAATAATTGGATATAACCTCAGAGATAAGTAGGGCAGTGATACAATGAGTGCAAACAGATAGGGCAGAATAATTGGATATAGCCTCAGAGGTGAGTAGGACAGTGATACATTGATTGCTATACAGATAGGGTAGAATAATTGAATATAATCTCAGAGGTGAGTAGGGTAGTGATACAATGAGTGCTATACAGATAGGGTAGAATAATTGGATATAATCTCAGGTGAGTAGGGTAGTGATACAAAGAGTGCTAAACAGATAGGGCAGAATAATTGGATATAATCTCAGGTGAGTAGGGCAGTGATACAATGAGTGCTATACAGATAGGGTAGAATAATTGGATATAATCTCAGAGGTGAGTAGGGCAGTGACAAAATGAGTGCTATACAGATAGGGCAGAATAATTGAATATAACAATGAGTGTTATACAGATAAAGCAGAATAATTGGATATAATCTCAGAGGTAAGTAGGGCAGTGATACAATGAGTGCTATGCAAATAGGGCAGAATAATTGGATATAACCTCAGGTGAGTAGGGCAGTGATACAATGAGTGCTATACAGATAGGGTAGAATAATTGGATATAACCTCATAGGTGAGTAGGGCAGTGATACAATTAGTGCTATGCAGATAGGGCAGAATAATTGGATATAATCTCAGGTGAGTAGGGTAGTGATACAAAGAAGGCTATACAGATAGGGCAGAATAATTGGATATAATCTCAGGTGAGTAGGGCAGTGATACAATGAGTGCTATACAGATAAGGCAGAATAATTAGATATACTGTAATTTCAGAGGTGAGTAGGGCTGTGATGATACAATGAGTGTTATACAGATAGCGTAGAATAATTGGAATTAATCTCAGAGGTGAGTAGGGCAGTGATACAATGAGTGCTATGCAGATAGGGTAGAATTATTGAATATAATTTCAGAGGTGAGTAGGGTAGTGATACAATGAGTGCTATACAGATAGGGTAGAATAATTGGATATAATCTCAGGTGAGTAGGGCAGTGATACAATGAGTGCTATACAGATAGGGCAGAATAATTGGATATAATATCGGGTGAGTAGGGCAGTGATACAATGAGTGCTATACAGATAGGGTAGAATAATTGAATATAACATCAGAGGTGAGTAGGGCAGTGATACAATGAGTGTTATACAGACAGGGCAGAATAATTGGATATAATCTCAGAGGTGAGTAGGGCAGTGATACAATGAGTGCTATACAGATAAGGCAGAATAATTTTATATACTGTAATTTCAGAGGTGAGTAGGGCTGTGATGATACAATGAGTGTTATACAGATAGGGTAGAATAATTGGATATAATCTCAGAGGTGAGTAGGGCAGTTACACAATGAGTGTTATACAGATAGGGCAGAATAATTGGATATAACTTCAGAGGTGAGTAGGGCAGTGATACAATGAGTGCTATACAGATAGGGCAGAATAATTGGATATAATCTCAGAAGTGAGTAGGGCAGTGACACAATGAGTGTTATATAGAAAGGGTAGAATAATTGGATATAACCTCAGAGGTGAGTAGGGCAGTGATACAATAAGTGCTAACAGATAGGGCAGAATAATTGGATATAATATCAGGTGAGTAGGGCAGTGATACAATGAGTGCTATACAGATAGGGTAGAATAATTGGATATAGCCTCAGAGGAGAGTAGGGCAGTGATACAATGAGTGCTATACAGATAGGGCAGAATAATTGGATATAATCTCAGAGGTGAGTAGGTCAGTGACACAAGGAGTGTTATACAGATAGGGCAGAATAATTGGATATAATCTCAGGTGAGTAGGGCAGTGATACAATGAGTGCTATACAGATAGGGTAGAATAATTGGATATAACCTCAGAGGTGAGTAGGGCAGTGATACAATGAGTGTTATACAGACAGGGGAGAATACTTGGATATAATCTCAGAGGTGAGTAGGGCAGTGATACAATGAGTGCTATACAGATAAGGCAGAATAATTGGATATCCTGTAATTTCAGAGGTGAGTAGGGCTGTGATGATACAATGAGTGTTATACAGATAGGGTAAAATAATTGGATATAATCTCAGAGGTGAGTAGGGCAGTGACACAATGAGTGTTATACAGATAGGGCAGAATAATTGGATATAATCTCAGGTGAGTAGGGCAGTGATACAATGAGTGCTATACAGATAGGGTAGAATAATTGGATATAACCTCAGAGGAGAGTAGGGCAGTGATACAATGAGTGCTATGCAGATAGGGTAGAATTATTGAATATAATTTCAGAGGTGAGTAGGGTAGTGATACAATGAGTGCTATACAGATAGGGTAGAATAATTGGATATAATCTCAGGTGAGTAGGGCAGTGATACAATGAGTGCTATACAGATAGGGCAGAATAATTGGATATAATATCGGGTGAGTAGGGCAGTGATACAATGAGTGCTATACAGATAGGGTAGAATAATTGAATATAACATCAGAGGTGAGTAGGGCAGTGATACAATGAGTGTTATACAGACAGGGCAGAATAATTGGATATAATCTCAGAGGTGAGTAGGGCAGTGATACAATGAGTGCTATACAGATAAGGCAGAGTAATTGGATATACTGTAATTTCAGAGGTGAGTAGGGCTGTGATGATACAATGAGTGTTATACAGATAGGGTAGAATAATTGGATATAATCTCAGAGGTGAGTAGGGCAGTTACACAATGAGTGTTATACAGATAAGGCAGAATAATTGGATATAACTTCAGAGGTGAGTAGGGCAGTGATACAATGAGTGCTATACAGATAGGGCAGAATAATTGGATATAATCTCAGAAGTGAGTAGAGCAGTGACACAATGAGTGTTATATAGACAGGGCAGAATAATTGGATATAACCTCAGAGGTGAGTAGGGCAGTGATACAATAAGTGCTAACAGATAGGGCAGAATAATTGGATATAATATCAGGTGAGTAGGGCAGTGATACAATGAGTGCTATACAGATAGGGTAGAATAATTGGATATAGCCTCAGAGGAGAGTAGGGCAGTGATACAATGAGTGCTATACAGATAGGGCAGAATAATTGGATATAATCTCAGAGGTGAGTAGGTCAGTGACACAAGGAGTGTTATACAGATAGGGCAGAATAATTGGATATAATCTCAGGTGAGTAGGGCAGTGATACAATGAGTGCTATACAGATAGGGTAGAATAATTGGATATAACCTCAGAGGTGAGTAGGGCAGTGATACAATGAGTGTTATACAGACAGGGGAGAATACTTGGATATAATCTCAGAGGTGAGTAGGGCAGTGATACAATGAGTGCTATACAGATAAGGCAGAATAATTGGATATCCTGTAATTTCAGAGGTGAGTAGGGCTGTGATGATACAATGAGTGTTATACAGATAGGGTAAAATAATTGGATATAATCTCAGAGGTGAGTAGGGCAGTGACACAATGAGTGTTATACAGATAGGGCAGAATAATTGGATATAATCTCAGGTGAGTAGGGCAGTGATACAATGAGTGCTATACAGATAGGGTAGAATAATTGGATATAACCTCAGAGGAGAGTAGGGCAGTGATACAATGAGTGCTATGCAGATAGGGTAGAATTATTGAATATAATTTCAGAGGTGAGTAGGGTAGTGATACAATGAGTGCTATACAGATAGGGTAGAATAATTGGATATAATCTCAGGTGAGTAGGGCAGTGATACAATGAGTGCTATACAGATAGGGCAGAATAATTGGATATAATATCGGGTGAGTAGGGCAGTAATACAATGAGTGCTATACAGATAGGGTAGAATAATTGAATATAACATCAGAGGTGAGTAGGGCAGTGATACAATGAGTGTTATACAGACAGGGCATAATAATTGGATATAATCTCAGAGGTGAGTAGGGCAGTGATACAATGAGTGCTATACAGATAAGGCAGAGTAATTGGATATACTGTAATTTCAGAGGTGAGTAGGGCTGTGATGATACAATGAGTGTTATACAGATAGGGTAGAATAATTGGATATAATCTCAGAGGTGAGTAGGGCAGTTACACAATGAGTGTTATACAGATAGGGCAGAATAATTGGATATAACTTCAGAGGTGAGTAGGGCAGTGATACAATGAGTGCTATACAGATAGGGCAGAATAATTGGATATAATCTCAGAAGTGAGTAGGGCAGTGACACAATGAGTGTTATATAGACAGGGCAGAATAATTGGATATAACCTCAGAGGTGAGTAGGGCAGTGATACAATAAGTGCTAACAGATAGGGCAGAATAATTGGATATAATATCAGGTGAGTAGGGCAGTGATACAATGAGTGCTATACAGATAGGGTAGAATAATTGGATATAGCCTCAGAGGAGAGTAGGGCAGTGATACAATGAGTGCTATACAGATAGGGCAGAATAATTGGATATAATCTCAGAGGTGAGTAGGTCAGTGACACAAGGAGTGTTATACAGATAGGACAGAATAATTGGATATAATCTCAGGTGAGTAGGGCAGTGATACAATGAGTGCTATACAGATAGGGTAGAATAATTGGATATAACCTCAGAGGTGAGTAGGGCAGTGATACAATGAGTGTTATACAGACAGGGGAGAATACTTGGATATAATCTCAGAGGTGAGTAGGGCAGTGATACAATGAGTGCTATACAGATAAGGCAGAATAATTGGATATACTGTAATTTCAGAGGTGAGTAGGGCTGTGATGATACAAAGAGTGTTATACAGATAGGGTAAAATAATTGGATATAATCTCAGAGGTGAGTAGGGCAGTGAGACAATGAGTGTTATACAGATAGGGCAGAATAATTGGATATAATCTCAGGTGAGTAGGGCAGTGATACAATGAGTGCTATACAGATAGGGTAGAATAATTGGATATATCCTCAGAGGTGAGTAGGGCAGTGATACAATGAGTGTTATACAGACAGGGCAGAATAATTGGATATAATCTCAGAGGTGAGTAGGGCAGTGATACAATGAGTGCTATACAGATTAGGCAGAATAATTGGATATACTGTAATTTCAGAGGTGAGTAGGGCTGTGATGATACAATGAGTGTTATACAGATAGGGTAATCTAATTGGATATAATCTCAGAGGTGAGTAGGGCAGTGACACAATGAGTGTTATACAGATAGGGCAGAATAATTGGATATAACCTCAGAGGTGAGTAGGGCAGTGATACAATGAGTGCTATACAGATAGGGCAGAATAATTGGATATACTATCAGGTGAGTAGGGCAGTGATACAATGAGTGCTATACAGATAGGGCAGAATAATTGGATATAATCTCAGAAGTGAGTAGGGCAGTGACACAATGAGTGTTATATAGAAAGGGCAGAATTATTGGATATAGCCTCAGACGTGAGTAGGGCAGTGATACAATGAGTGCTATACAGATAGGGTAGAATAATTGGATATAGCCTCAGAGGTGAGTAGGGCAGTGATACAATGAATGCTATACAGATAAGGCAGAATAATTGGATATAATCTCAGAGGTGAGTAGGGCCGTGATACAATGAGTGCTATACAGATAGGGTAGAATAATTGGATATAGCCTCAGAGGTGAGTAGGTCAGTGACACAAGTAGTGTTATACAGATAGGGCAGAATAATTGGATATAATCTCAGAGGTGAGTAGGGTAGTGATACAATGAGTGCTGTGCAGATAGGGCAGAATAATTGGATATAATCTCAGGTGAGTAGGGCAGTGATACAATGAGTGCTATAAAGATAGGGTAGAATAATTGGATATAGTCTCAGAGGAGAGTAGGGCAGTGATACAATGAGTGCTATACAGATAGGGCAGAATAATTGGATATAATCTCAGAGGTGAGTAGGGCAGTGATACAATGAGTGTTATACAGATAGGGTAGAATAATTGGATATAGCCTCAGAGGTGAGTAGGTCAGTGACACAAGGAGTGTTATACAGATAGGGCAGAATAATTGGATATAATCTCAGGTGAGTAGGGCAGTGATACAATGAGTGCTATACAGATAGGGTAGAATAATTGGATATAACCTCAGAGGTGAGTAGGGCAGTGATACAATGAGTGTTATACAGACAGGGCAGAATAATTGGATATAATCTCAGAGGTGAGTAGGGCAGTGATACAATGAGGGCTATACAGATAAGGCAGAATAATTGGATATAATCTCAGGTGAGTAGGGCAGTGATACAATGAGTGCTATACAGATAGGGTAGAATAATTGGATATAACCTCAGAGGTGAGTAGGGCAGTGATACAATGAGTGTTATACAGACAGGGCAGAATAATTGGATATAATCTCAGAGGTGAGTAGGGCAGTGATACAATGAGTGCTATACAGATTAGGCAGAATAATTGGATATACTGTAATTTCAGAGGTGAGTAGGGCTCTGATGATACAATGAGTGTTATACAGATAGCGTAGAATAATTGGAAATAATCTCAGAGGTGAGTAGGGCAGTGACACAATGAGTGTTATACAGATAGGGTAGAATAATTGGATATAGCCTCAGAGGTGAGTAGGGCAGTGATACAATTAGTGCTATACAGATAGGGTAGAATTATTGAATATAATCTCAGAGGTGAGTAGGGTAGTGATACAATGAGTGCTATACAGATAGGGTAGAATAATTGGATATAATCTCAGGTGAGTAGGGCAGTGATACAATGAGTGCTATACAGATAGGGCAGAATAATTGGATATAATATCAGGTGAGTAGGGCAGTGATACAATGAGTGCTATACAGATAGGGTAGAATAATTGAATATAACATCAGAGGTGAGTAGGGCAGTGATAAAATGAGTGTTATACAGACAGGGCAGAATAATTGGATATAATCTCAGAGGTGAGTAGGGCAGTGATACAATGAGTGCTATACAGATAAGGCAGAATAATTGGATATACTGTAATTTCAGAGGTGAGTAGGGCTGTGATGATACAATGAGTGTTATACAGATAGGGTAGAATAATTGGATATAATCTCAGAGGTGAGTAGGGCAGTTACAGAATGAGTGTTATACAGATAGGGCAGAATAATTGGATATAACTTCAGAGGTGAGTAGGGCAGTGATACAATGAGTGCTATACAGATAGGGCAGAATAATTGGATATAATCTCAGAAGTGAGTAGGGCAGCGACACAATGAGTGTTATATAGACAGGGCAGAATAATTGGATATAACCTCAGAGGTGAGTAGGGCAGTGATACAATAAGTGCTAACAGATAGGGCAGAATAATTGGATATAATATCAGGTGAGTAGGGCAGTGATACAATGAGTGCTATACAGAAAGGGTAGAATAATTGGATATAGCCTCAGAGGAGAGTAGGGCAGTGATACAATGAGTGCTATACAGATAGGGCAGAATAATTGGATATAATCTCAGAGGTGAGTAGGTCAGTGACACAAGGAGTGTTATACAGATAGGGCAGAATAATTGGATATAATCTCAGGTGAGTAGGGCAGTGATACAATGAGTGCTATACAGATAGGGTAGAATAATTGGATATATCCTCAGAGGTGAGTAGGGCAGTGATACAATGAGTGTTATACAGACAGGGCAGAATAATTGGATATAATCTCAGAGGTGAGTAGGGCAGTGATACAATGAGTGCTATACAGATTAGGCAGAATAATTGGATATACTGTAATTTCAGAGGTGAGTAGGGCTGTGATGATACAATGAGTGTTATACAGATAGGGTAATCTAATTGGATATAATCTCAGAGGTGAGTAGGGCAGTGACACAATGAGTGTTATACAGATAGGGCAGAATAATTGGATATAACCTCAGAGGTGAGTAGGGCAGTGATACAATGAGTGCTATACAGATAGGGCAGAATAATTGGATATACTATCAGGTGAGTAGGGCAGTGATACAATGAGTGCTATACAGATAGGGCAGAATAATTGGATATAATCTCAGAAGTGAGTAGGGCAGTGACACAATGAGTGTTATATAGAAAGGGCAGAATTATTGGATATAGCCTCAGACGTGAGTAGGGCAGTGATACAATGAGTGCTATACAGATAGGGTAGAATAATTGGATATAGCCTCAGAGGTGAGTAGGGCAGTGATACAATGAATGCTATACAGATAAGGCAGAATAATTGGATATAATCTCAGAGGTGAGTAGGGCCGTGATACAATGAGTGCTATACAGATAGGGTAGAATAATTGGATATAGCCTCAGAGGTGAGTAGGTCAGTGACACAAGGAGTGTTATACAGATAGGGCAGAATAATTGGATATAATCTCAGAGGTGAGTAGGGTAGTGATACAATGAGTGCTGTGCAGATAGGGCAGAATAATTGGATATAATCTCAGGTGAGTAGGGCAGTGATACAATGAGTGCTATAAAGATAGGGTAGAATAATTGGATATAGTCTCAGAGGAGAGTAGGGCAGTGATACAATGAGTGCTATACAGATAGGGCAGAATAATTGGATATAATCTCAGAGGTGAGTAGGGCAGTGATACAATGAGTGTTATACAGATAGGGTAGAATAATTGGATATAGCCTCAGAGGTGAGTAGGTCAGTGACACAAGGAGTGTTATACAGATAGGGCAGAATAATTGGATATAATCTCAGGTGAGTAGGGCAGTGATACAATGAGTGCTATACAGATAGGGTAGAATAATTGGATATAACCTCAGAGGTGAGTAGGGCAGTGATACAATGAGTGTTATACAGACAGGGCAGAATAATTGGATATAATCTCAGAGGTGAGTAGGGCAGTGATACAATGAGGGCTATACAGATAAGGCAGAATAATTGGATATAATCTCAGGTGAGTAGGGCAGTGATACAATGAGTGCTATACAGATAGGGTAGAATAATTGGATATAACCTCAGAGGTGAGTAGGGCAGTGATACAATGAGTGTTATACAGACAGGGCAGAATAATTGGATATAATCTCAGAGGTGAGTAGGGCAGTGATACAATGAGTGCTATACAGATTAGGCAGAATAATTGGATATACTGTAATTTCAGAGGTGAGTAGGGCTCTGATGATACAATGAGTGTTATACAGATAGCGTAGAATAATTGGAAATAATCTCAGAGGTGAGTAGGGCAGTGACACAATGAGTGTTATACAGATAGGGTAGAATAATTGGATATAGCCTCAGAGGTGAGTAGGGCAGTGATACAATTAGTGCTATACAGATAGGGTAGAATTATTGAATATAATCTCAGAGGTGAGTAGGGTAGTGATACAATGAGTGCTATACAGATAGGGTAGAATAATTGGATATAATCTCAGGTGAGTAGGGCAGTGATACAATGAGTGCTATACAGATAGGGCAGAATAATTGGATATAATATCAGGTGAGTAGGGCAGTGATACAATGAGTGCTATACAGATAGGGTAGAATAATTGAATATAACATCAGAGGTGAGTAGGGCAGTGATAAAATGAGTGTTATACAGACAGGGCAGAATAATTGGATATAATCTCAGAGGTGAGTAGGGCAGTGATACAATGAGTGCTATACAGATAAGGCAGAATAATTGGATATACTGTAATTTCAGAGGTGAGTAGGGCTGTGATGATACAATGAGTGTTATACAGATAGGGTAGAATAATTGGATATAATCTCAGAGGTGAGTAGGGCAGTTACAGAATGAGTGTTATACAGATAGGGCAGAATAATTGGATATAACTTCAGAGGTGAGTAGGGCAGTGATACAATGAGTGCTATACAGATAGGGCAGAATAATTGGATATAATCTCAGAAGTGAGTAGGGCAGCGACACAATGAGTGTTATATAGACAGGGCAGAATAATTGGATATAACCTCAGAGGTGAGTAGGGCAGTGATACAATAAGTGCTAACAGATAGGGCAGAATAATTGGATATAATATCAGGTGAGTAGGGCAGTGATACAATGAGTGCTATACAGAAAGGGTAGAATAATTGGATATAGCCTCAGAGGAGAGTAGGGCAGTGATACAATGAGTGCTATACAGATAGGGCAGAATAATTGGATATAATCTCAGAGGTGAGTAGGTCAGTGACACAAGGAGTGTTATACAGATAGGGCAGAATAATTGGATATAATCTCAGGTGAGTAGGGCAGTGATACAATGAGTGCTATACAGATAGGGTAGAATAATTGGATATATCCTCAGAGGTGAGTAGGGCAGTGATACAATGAGTGTTATACAGACAGGGCAGAATAATTGGATATAATCTCAGAGGTGAGTAGGGCAGTGATACAATGAGTGCTATACAGATTAGGCAGAATAATTGGATATACTGTAATTTCAGAGGTGAGTAGGGCTGTGATGATACAATGAGTGTTATACAGATAGGGTAATCTAATTGGATATAATCTCAGAGGTGAGTAGGGCAGTGACACAATGAGTGTTATACAGATAGGGCAGAATAATTGGATATAACCTCAGAGGTGAGTAGGGCAGTGATACAATGAGTGCTATACAGATAGGGCAGAATAATTGGATATACTATCAGGTGAGTAGGGCAGTGATACAATGAGTGCTATACAGATAGGGCAGAATAATTGGATATAATCTCAGAAGTGAGTAGGGCAGTGACACAATGAGTGTTATATAGAAAGGGCAGAATTATTGGATATAGCCTCAGACGTGAGTAGGGCAGTGATACAATGAGTGCTATACAGATAGGGTAGAATAATTGGATATAGCCTCAGAGGTGAGTAGGGCAGTGATACAATGAATGCTATACAGATAAGGCAGAATAATTGGATATAATCTCAGAGGTGAGTAGGGCCGTGATACAATGAGTGCTATACAGATAGGGTAGAATAATTGGATATAGCCTCAGAGGTGAGTAGGTCAGTGACACAAGGAGTGTTATACAGATAGGGCAGAATAATTGGATATAATCTCAGAGGTGAGTAGGGTAGTGATACAATGAGTGCTGTGCAGATAGGGCAGAATAATTGGATATAATCTCAGGTGAGTAGGGCAGTGATACAATGAGTGCTATAAAGATAGGGTAGAATAATTGGATATAGTCTCAGAGGAGAGTAGGGCAGTGATACAATGAGTGCTATACAGATAGGGCAGAATAATTGGATATAATCTCAGAGGTGAGTAGGGCAGTGATACAATGAGTGTTATACAGATAGGGTAGAATAATTGGATATAGCCTCAGAGGTGAGTAGGTCAGTGACACAAGGAGTGTTATACAGATAGGGCAGAATAATTGGATATAATCTCAGGTGAGTAGGGCAGTGATACAATGAGTGCTATACAGATAGGGTAGAATAATTGGATATAACCTCAGAGGTGAGTAGGGCAGTGATACAATGAGTGTTATACAGACAGGGCAGAATAATTGGATATAATCTCAGAGGTGAGTAGGGCAGTGATACAATGAGGGCTATACAGATAAGGCAGAATAATTGGATATAATCTCAGGTGAGTAGGGCAGTGATACAATGAGTGCTATACAGATAGGGTAGAATAATTGGATATAACCTCAGAGGTGAGTAGGGCAGTGATACAATGAGTGTTATACAGACAGGGCAGAATAATTGGATATAATCTCAGAGGTGAGTAGGGCAGTGATACAATGAGTGCTATACAGATTAGGCAGAATAATTGGATATACTGTAATTTCAGAGGTGAGTAGGGCTCTGATGATACAATGAGTGTTATACAGATAGCGTAGAATAATTGGAAATAATCTCAGAGGTGAGTAGGGCAGTGACACAATGAGTGTTATACAGATAGGGTAGAATAATTGGATATAGCCTCAGAGGTGAGTAGGGCAGTGATACAATTAGTGCTATACAGATAGGGTAGAATTATTGAATATAATCTCAGAGGTGAGTAGGGTAGTGATACAATGAGTGCTATACAGATAGGGTAGAATAATTGGATATAATCTCAGGTGAGTAGGGCAGTGATACAATGAGTGCTATACAGATAGGGCAGAATAATTGGATATAATATCAGGTGAGTAGGGCAGTGATACAATGAGTGCTATACAGATAGGGTAGAATAATTGAATATAACATCAGAGGTGAGTAGGGCAGTGATAAAATGAGTGTTATACAGACAGGGCAGAATAATTGGATATAATCTCAGAGGTGAGTAGGGCAGTGATACAATGAGTGCTATACAGATAAGGCAGAATAATTGGATATACTGTAATTTCAGAGGTGAGTAGGGCTGTGATGATACAATGAGTGTTATACAGATAGGGTAGAATAATTGGATATAATCTCAGAGGTGAGTAGGGCAGTTACAGAATGAGTGTTATACAGATAGGGCAGAATAATTGGATATAACTTCAGAGGTGAGTAGGGCAGTGATACAATGAGTGCTATACAGATAGGGCAGAATAATTGGATATAATCTCAGAAGTGAGTAGGGCAGCGACACAATGAGTGTTATATAGACAGGGCAGAATAATTGGATATAACCTCAGAGGTGAGTAGGGCAGTGATACAATAAGTGCTAACAGATAGGGCAGAATAATTGGATATAATATCAGGTGAGTAGGGCAGTGATACAATGAGTGCTATACAGAAAGGGTAGAATAATTGGATATAGCCTCAGAGGAGAGTAGGGCAGTGATACAATGAGTGCTATACAGATAGGGCAGAATAATTGGATATAATCTCAGAGGTGAGTAGGTCAGTGACACAAGGAGTGTTATACAGATAGGGCAGAATAATTGGATATAATCTCAGGTGAGTAGGGCAGTGATACAATGAGTGCTATACAGATAGGGTAGAATAATTGGATATATCCTCAGAGGTGAGTAGGGCAGTGATACAATGAGTGTTATACAGACAGGGCAGAATAATTGGATATAATCTCAGAGGTGAGTAGGGCAGTGATACAATGAGTGCTATACAGATTAGGCAGAATAATTGGATATACTGTAATTTCAGAGGTGAGTAGGGCTGTGATGATACAATGAGTGTTATACAGATAGGGTAATCTAATTGGATATAATCTCAGAGGTGAGTAGGGCAGTGACACAATGAGTGTTATACAGATAGGGCAGAATAATTGGATATAACCTCAGAGGTGAGTAGGGCAGTGATACAATGAGTGCTATACAGATAGGGCAGAATAATTGGATATACTATCAGGTGAGTAGGGCAGTGATACAATGAGTGCTATACAGATAGGGCAGAATAATTGGATATAATCTCAGAAGTGAGTAGGGCAGTGACACAATGAGTGTTATATAGAAAGGGCAGAATTATTGGATATAGCCATAGACGTGAGTAGGGCAGTGATACAATGAGTGCTATACAGATAGGGTAGAATAATTGGATATAGCCTCAGAGGTGAGTAGGGCAGTGATACAATGAATGCTATACAGATAAGGCAGAATAATTGGATATAATCTCAGAGGTGAGTAGGGCCGTGATACAATGAGTGCTATACAGATAGGGTAGAATAATTGGATATAGCCTCAGAGGTGAGTAGGTCAGTGACACAAGGAGTGTTATACAGATAGGGCAGAATAATTGGATATAATCTCAGAGGTGAGTAGGGTAGTGATACAATGAGTGCTGTGCAGATAGGGCAGAATAATTGGATATAATCTCAGGTGAGTAGGGCAGTGATACAATGAGTGCTATAAAGATAGGGTAGAATAATTGGATATAGTCTCAGAGGAGAGTAGGGCAGTGATACAATGAGTGCTATACAGATAGGGCAGAATAATTGGATATAATCTCAGAGGTGAGTAGGGCAGTGATACAATGAGTGTTATACAGATAGGGTAGAATAATTGGATATAGCCTCAGAGGTGAGTAGGTCAGTGACACAAGGAGTGTTATACAGATAGGGCAGAATAATTGGATATAATCTCAGGTGAGTAGGGCAGTGATACAATGAGTGCTATACAGATAGGGTAGAATAATTGGATATAACCTCAGAGGTGAGTAGGGCAGTGATACAATGAGTGTTATACAGACAGGGCAGAATAATTGGATATAATCTCAGAGGTGAGTAGGGCAGTGATACAATGAGGGCTATACAGATAAGGCAGAATAATTGGATATAATCTCAGGTGAGTAGGGCAGTGATACAATGAGTGCTATACAGATAGGGTAGAATAATTGGATATAACCTCAGAGGTGAGTAGGGCAGTGATACAATGAGTGTTATACAGACAGGGCAGAATAATTGGATATAATCTCAGAGGTGAGTAGGGCAGTGATACAATGAGTGCTATACAGATTAGGCAGAATAATTGGATATACTGTAATTTCAGAGGTGAGTAGGGCTCTGATGATACAATGAGTGTTATACAGATAGCGTAGAATAATTGGAAATAATCTCAGAGGTGAGTAGGGCAGTGACACAATGAGTGTTATACAGATAGGGTAGAATAATTGGATATAGCCTCAGAGGTGAGTAGGGCAGTGATACAATTAGTGCTATACAGATAGGGTAGAATTATTGAATATAATCTCAGAGGTGAGTAGGGTAGTGATACAATGAGTGCTATACAGATAGGGTAGAATAATTGGATATAATCTCAGGTGAGTAGGGCAGTGATACAATGAGTGCTATACAGATAGGGCAGAATAATTGGATATAATATCAGGTGAGTAGGGCAGTGATACAATGAGTGCTATACAGATAGGGTAGAATAATTGAATATAACATCAGAGGTGAGTAGGGCAGTGATAAAATGAGTGTTATACAGACAGGGCAGAATAATTGGATATAATCTCAGAGGTGAGTAGGGCAGTGATACAATGAGTGCTATACAGATAAGGCAGAATAATTGGATATACTGTAATTTCAGAGGTGAGTAGGGCTGTGATGATACAATGAGTGTTATACAGATAGGGTAGAATAATTGGATATAATCTCAGAGGTGAGTAGGGCAGTTACAGAATGAGTGTTATACAGATAGGGCAGAATAATTGGATATAACTTCAGAGGTGAGTAGGGCAGTGATACAATGAGTGCTATACAGATAGGGCAGAATAATTGGATATAATCTCAGAAGTGAGTAGGGCAGCGACACAATGAGTGTTATATAGACAGGGCAGAATAATTGGATATAACCTCAGAGGTGAGTAGGGCAGTGATACAATAAGTGCTAACAGATAGGGCAGAATAATTGGATATAATATCAGGTGAGTAGGGCAGTGATACAATGAGTGCTATACAGATAGGGTAGAATAATTGGATATAGCCTCAGAGGAGAGTAGGGCAGTGATACAATGAGTGCTATACAGATAGGGCAGAATAATTGGATATAATCTCAGAGGTGAGTAGGTCAGTGACACAAGGAGTGTTATACAGATAGGGCAGAATAATTGGATATAATCTCAGGTGAGTAGGGCAGTGATACAATGAGTGCTATACAGATAGGGTAGAATAATTGGATATAACCTCAGAGGTGAGTAGGGCAGTGATACAATGAGTGTTATACAGACAGGGGAGAATACTTGGATATAATCTCAGAGGTGAGTAGGGCAGTGATACAATGAGTGCTATACAGATAAGGCAGAATAATTGGATATACTGTAATTTCAGAGGTGAGTAGGGCTGTGATGATACAATGAGTGTTATACAGATAGGGTAAAATAATTCGATATAATCTCAGAGGTGAGTAGGGCAGTGACACAATGAGTGTTATACAGATAGGGCAGAATAATTGGATATAATCTCAGGTGAGTAGGGCAGTGATACAATGAGTGCTATACAGATAGGGAAGAATAATTGGATATAACCTCAGAGGTGAGTAGGGCAGTGATACAATGAGTGTTATATAGACAGGGCAGAATAATTGGATATAATCTCAGAGGTGAGTAGGGCAGTGATACAATGAGTGCTATACAGATTAGGCAGAATAATTGGATATACTGTAATTTCAGAGGTGAGTAGGGCTGTGATGATACAATGAGTGTTATACAGATAGGGTAGAATAATTGGATATAGCCTCAGAGGTGAGTAGGTCAGTGACACAAGGAGTGTTATACAGATAGGGCAGAATAATTGGATATAATCTCAGAGGTGAGTAGGGTAGTGATACAATGAGTGCTGTGCAGATAGGGCAGAATAATTGGATATAATCTCAGGTGAGTAGGGCAGTGATACAATGAGTGCTATAAAGATAGGGTAGAATAATTGGATATAGTCTCAGAGGAGAGTAGGGCAGTGATACAATGAGTGCTATACAGATAGGGCAGAATAATTGGATATAATCTCAGAGGTGAGTAGGGCAGTGATACAATGAGTGTTATACAGATAGGGTAGAATAATTGGATATAGCCTCAGAGGTGAGTAGGTCAGTGACACAAGGAGTGTTATACAGATAGGGCAGAATAATTGGATATAATCTCAGGTGAGTAGGGCAGTGATACAATGAGTGCTATACAGATAGGGTAGAATAATTGGATATAACCTCAGAGGTGAGTAGGGCAGTGATACAATGAGTGTTATACAGACAGGGCAGAATAATTGGATATAATCTCAGAGGTGAGTAGGGCAGTGATACAATGAGGGCTATACAGATAAGGCAGAATAATTGGATATAATCTCAGGTGAGTAGGGCAGTGATACAATGAGTGCTATACAGATAGCGTAGAATAATTGGAAATAATCTCAGAGGTGAGTAGGGCAGTGACACAATGAGTGTTATACAGATAGGGTAGAATAATTGGATATAGCCTCAGAGGTGAGTAGGGCAGTGATACAATTAGTGCTATACAGATAGGGTAGAATTATTGAATATAATCTCAGAGGTGAGTAGGGTAGTGATACAATGAGTGCTATACAGATAGGGTAGAATAATTGAATATAATCTCAGGTGAGTAGGGCAGTGATACAATGAGTGCTATACAGATAGGGCAGAATAATTGGATATAATATCAGGTGAGTAGGGCAGTGATACAATGAGTGCTATACAGATAGGGTAGAATAATTGAATATAACATCAGAGGTGAGTAGGGCAGTGATAAAATGAGTGTTATACAGACAGGGCAGAATAATTGGATATAATCTCAGAGGTGAGTAGGGCAGTGATACAATGAGTGCTATACAGATAAGGCAGAATAATTGGATATACTGTAATTTCAGAGGTGAGTAGGGCTGTGATGATACAATGAGTGTTATACAGATAGGGTAGAATAATTGGATATAATCTCAGAGGTGAGTAGGGCAGTTACAGAATGAGTGTTATACAGATAGGGCAGAATAATTGGATATAACTTCAGAGGTGAGTAGGGCAGTGATACAATGAGTGCTATACAGATAGGGCAGAATAATTGGATATAATCTCAGAAGTGAGTAGGGCAGCGACACAATGAGTGTTATATAGACAGGGCAGAATAATTGGATATAACCTCAGAGGTGAGTAGGGCAGTGATACAATAAGTGCTAACAGATAGGGCAGAATAATTGGATATAATATCAGGTGAGTAGGGCAGTGATACAATGAGTGCTATACAGATAGGGTAGAATAATTGGATATAGCCTCAGAGGAGAGTAGGGCAGTGATACAATGAGTGCTATACAGATAGGGCAGAATAATTGGATATAATCTCAGAGGTGAGTAGGTCAGTGACACAAGGAGTGTTATACAGATAGGGCAGAATAATTGGATATAATCTCAGGTGAGTAGGGCAGTGATACAATGAGTGCTATACAGATAGGGTAGAATAATTGGATATAACCTCAGAGGTGAGTAGGGCAGTGATACAATGAGTGTTATACAGACAGGGGAGAATACTTGGATATAATCTCAGAGGTGAGTAGGGCAGTGATACAATGAGTGCTATACAGATAAGGCAGAATAATTGGATATACTGTAATTTCAGAGGTGAGTAGGGCTGTGATGATACAATGAGTGTTATACAGATAGGGTAAAATAATTCGATATAATCTCAGAGGTGAGTAGGGCAGTGACACAATGAGTGTTATACAGATAGGGCAGAATAATTGGATATAATCTCAGGTGAGTAGGGCAGTGATACAATGAGTGCTATACAGATAGGGAAGAATAATTGGATATAACCTCAGAGGTGAGTAGGGCAGTGATACAATGAGTGTTATACAGACAGGGCAGAATAATTGGATATAATCTCAGAGGTGAGTAGGGCAGTGATACAATGAGTGCTATACAGATTAGGCAGAATAATTGGATATACTGTAATTTCAGAGGTGAGTAGGGCTGTGATGATACAATGAGTGTTATACAGATAGGGTAATATAATTGGATATAATCTCAGAGGTGAGTAGGGCAGTGACACAATGAGTGTTATACAGATAGGGCAGAATAATTGGATATAACCTCAGAGGTGAGTAGGGCAGTGATACAATGAGTGCTATACAGATAGGGCAGAATAATTGGATATACTATCAGGTGAGTAGGGCAGTGATACAATGAGTGCTATACAGATAGGGCAGAATAATTGGATATAATCTCAGAAGTGAGTAGGGCAGTGACACAATGAGTGTTATTTAGAAACGGCAGAATTATTGGATATAGCCTCAGAGGTGAGTAGGGCAGTGATACAATGAGTGCTATACAGATAGGGTAGAATAATTGGATATAGCCTCAGAGGTGAGTAGGGCAGTGATACAATGAGTGCTATACAGATAAGGCAGAATAATTGGATATAATCTCAGAGGTGAGTAGGGCCGTGATACAATGAGTGCTATACAGATAGGGTAGAATAATTGGATATAGCCTCAGAGGTGAGTAGGTCAGTGACACAAGGAGTGTTATACAGATAGGGCAGAATAATTGGATATAATCTCAGAGGTGAGTAGGGCAGTGACACAATAAGTGCTGTGCAGATAGGGCAGAATAATTGGATATAATCTCAGGTGAGTAGGGCAGTGATACAATGAGTGCTATACAGATAGGGTAGAATAATTGGATATAGCCTCAGAGGAGAGTAGGGCAGTGATACAATGAGTGCTATACAGATAGGGCAGAATAATTGGATATAATCTCAGAGGTGAGTAGGGCAGTGATACAATGAGTGTTATACAGATAGGGTAGAATAATTGGATATAGCCTCAGAGGTGAGTAGGTCAGTGACACAAGAAGTGTTATACAGATAGGGCAGAATAATTGGATATAATCTCAGGTGAGTAGGGCAGTGATACAATGAGTGCTATACAGATAGGGTAGAATAATTGGATATAACCTCAGAGGTGAGTAGGGCAGTGATACAATGAGTGTTATACAGACAGGGCAGAATAATTGGATATAATCTCAGAGGTGAGTAGGGCAGTGATACAATGAGGGCTATACAGATAAGGCAGAATAAGTGGATATAATCTCAGGTGAGTAGGGCAGTGATACAATGAGTGCTATACAGATAGGGTAGAATAATTGGATATAACCTCAGAGGTGAGTAGGGCAGTGATACAATGAGTGTTATACAGACAGGGCAGAATAATTGGATATAATCTCAGAGGTGAGTAGGGCAGTGATACAATGAGTGCTATACAGATTAGGCAGAATAATTGGATATACTGTAATTTCAGAGGTGAGTAGGGCTGTGATGATACAATGAGTGTTATACAGATAGGGTAAAATAATTGGATATAATCTCAGAGGTGAGTAGGGCAGTGACACAATGAGTGTTATACAGATAGGGCAGAATAATTGGATATAACCTCAGAGGTGAGAAGGGCAGTGATACAATGAGTGCTATACAGATAGGGCAGAATAATTGGATATAACAACAGAGGAGAGTAGGGCAGTGATACAATGAGTGCTATGCAGATAGGGTACAATTATTGAATATAATCTCAGAGGTGAGTAGGGTAGTGATACAATGAGTGCTATACAGATAGGGTAGAATAATTGGATATAATCTCAGGTGAGTAGGGCAGTGATACAATGAGTGCTATACAGATAGGGCAGAATAATTGGATATAATATCAGGTGAGTAGGGCAGTGATACAATGAGTGCTATACAGATAAGGTAGAATAATTGAATATAACATCAGAGGTGAGTAGGGCAATGATACAATGAGTGTTATACAGACAGGGCAGAATAATTGGATATAATCTCAGAGGTGAGTAGGGCAGTGATACAATGAGTGCTATACAGATAAAGCAGAATAATTGGATATACTGTAATTTCAGAGGTGAGTAGGGCTGTGATGATACAATGAGTGTTATACAGATAGGGTAGAATAATTGGATATAATCTCAGAGGTGAGTAGGGCAGTTACACAATGAGTGTTATATAGACAGGGCAGAATAATTGGATATAACCTCAGAGGTGAGTAGGGCAGTGATACAATAAGTGCTAACAGATTGGGCAGAATAATTGGATATAATATCAGGTGAGTAGGGCAGTGATACAATGAGTGCTATACAGATAGGGTAGAATAATTGGATATAGCCTCAGAGGAGAGTAGGGCAGTGATACAATGAGTGCTATACAGATAGGGCAGAATAATTGGATATAATCTCAGAGGTGAGTAGGTCAGTGACACAAGGAGTGTTATACAGATAGGGCAGAATAATTGGATATAATCTCAGGTGAGTAGGGCAGTGATACAATGAGTGCTATACAGATAGGGTAGAATAATTGGATATAACCTCAGAGGTGAGTAGGGCAGTGATACAATGAGTGTTATACAGACAGGGGAGAATACTTGGATATAATCTCAGAGGTGAGTAGGGCAGTGATACAATGAGTGCTATACAGATAAGGCAGAATAATTGGATATACTGTAATTTCAGAGGTGAGTAGGGCTGTGATGATACAATGAGTGTTATACAGATAGGGTAAAATAATTCGATATAATCTCAGAGGTGAGTAGGGCAGTGACACAATGAGTGTTATACAGATAGGGCAGAATAATTGGATATAATCTCAGGTGAGTAGGGCAGTGATACAATGAGTGCTATACAGATAGGGAAGAATAATTGGATATAACCTCAGAGGTGAGTAGGGCAGTGATACAATGAGTGTTATACAGACAGGGCAGAATAATTGGATATAATCTCAGAGGTGAGTAGGGCAGTGATACAATGAGTGCTATACAGATTAGGCAGAATAATTGGATATACTGTAATTTCAGAGGTGAGTAGGGCTGTGATGATACAATGAGTGTTATACCGATAGGGTAATATAATTGGATATAATCTCAGAGGTGAGTAGGGCAGTGACACAATGAGTGTTATACAGATAGGGCAGAATAATTGGATATAACCTCAGAGGTGAGTAGGGCAGTGATACAATGAGTGCTATACAGATAGGGCAGAATAATTGGATATACTATCAGGTGAGTAGGGCAGTGATACAATGAGTGCTATACAGATAGGGCAGAATAATTGGATATAATCTCAGAAGTGAGTAGGGCAGTGACACAATGAGTGTTATTTAGAAACGGCAGAATTATTGGATATAGCCTCAGAGGTGAGTAGGGCAGTGATACAATGAGTGCTATACAGATAGGGTAGAATAATTGGATATAGCCTCAGAGGTGAGTAGGGCAGTGATACAATGAGTGCTATACAGATAAGGCAGAATAATTGGATATAATCTCAGAGGTGAGTAGGGCCGTGATACAATGAGTGCTATACAGATAGGGTAGAATAATTGGATATAGCCTCAGAGGTGAGTAGGTCAGTGACACAAGGAGTGTTATACAGATAGGGCAGAATAATTGGATATAATCTCAGAGGTGAGTAGGGCAGTGACACAATAAGTGCTGTGCAGATAGGGCAGAATAATTGGATATAATCTCAGGTGAGTAGGGCAGTGATACAATGAGTGCTATACAGATAGGGTAGAATAATTGGATATAGCCTCAGAGGAGAGTAGGGCAGTGATACAATGAGTGCTATACAGATAGGGCAGAATAATTGGATATAATCTCAGAGGTGAGTAGGGCAGTGATACAATGAGTGTTATACAGATAGGGTAGAATAATTGGATATAGCCTCAGAGGTGAGTAGGTCAGTGACACAAGAAGTGTTATACAGATAGGGCAGAATAATTGGATATAATCTCAGGTGAGTAGGGCAGTGATACAATGAGTGCTATACAGATAGGGTAGAATAATTGGATATAACCTCAGAGGTGAGTAGGGCAGTGATACAATGAGTGTTATACAGACAGGGCAGAATAATTGGATATAATCTCAGAGGTGAGTAGGGCAGTGATACAATGAGGGCTATACAGATAAGGCAGAATAAGTGGATATAATCTCAGGTGAGTAGGGCAGTGATACAATGAGTGCTATACAGATAGGGTAGAATAATTGGATATAACCTCAGAGGTGAGTAGGGCAGTGATACAATGAGTGTTATACAGACAGGGCAGAATAATTGGATATAATCTCAGAGGTGAGTAGGGCAGTGATACAATGAGTGCTATACAGATTAGGCAGAATAATTGGATATACTGTAATTTCAGAGGTGAGTAGGGCTGTGATGATACAATGAGTGTTATACAGATAGGGTAAAATAATTGGATATAATCTCAGAGGTGAGTAGGGCAGTGACACAATGAGTGTTATACAGATAGGGCAGAATAATTGGATATAACCTCAGAGGTGAGAAGGGCAGTGATACAATGAGTGCTATACAGATAGGGCAGAATAATTGGATATAACAACAGAGGAGAGTAGGGCAGTGATACAATGAGTGCTATGCAGATAGGGTAGAATTATTGAATATAATCTCAGAGGTGAGTAGGGTAGTGATACAATGAGTGCTATACAGATAGGGTAGAATAATTGGATATAATCTCAGGTGAGTAGGGCAGTGATACAATGAGTGCTATACAGATAGGGCAGAATAATTGGATATAATATCAGGTGAGTAGGGCAGTGATACAATGAGTGCTATACAGATAAGGTAGAATAATTGAATATAACATCAGAGGTGAGTAGGGCAATGATACAATGAGTGTTATACAGACAGGGCAGAATAATTGGATATAATCTCAGAGGTGAGTAGGGCAGTGATACAATGAGTGCTATACAGATAAAGCAGAATAATTGGATATACTGTAATTTCAGAGGTGAGTAGGGCTGTGATGATACAATGAGTGTTATACAGATAGGGTAGAATAATTGGATATAATCTCAGAGGTGAGTAGGGCAGTTACACAATGAGTGTTATATAGACAGGGCAGAATAATTGGATATAACCTCAGAGGTGAGTAGGGCAGTGATACAATAAGTGCTAACAGATTGGGCAGAATAATTGGATATAATATCAGGTGAGTAGGGCAGTGATACAATGAGTGCTATACAGATAGGGTAGAATAATTGGATATAGCCTCAGAGGAGAGTAGGGCAGTGATACAATGAGTGCTATACAGATAGGGCAGAATAATTGGATATAATCTCAGAGGTGAGTAGGTCAGTGACACAAGGAGTGTTATACAGATAGGGCAGAATAATTGAATATAATCTCAGGTGAGTAGGGCAGTGATACAATGAGTGCTATACAGATAGGGTAGAATAATTGGATATAACCTCAGAGGTGAGTAGGGCAGTGATACAATGAGTGTTATACAGACAGGGGAGAATACTTGGATATAATCTCAGAGGTGAGTAGGGCAGTGATACAATGAGTGCTATACAGATAAGGCAGAATAATTGGATATACTGTAATTTCAGAGGTGAGTAGGGCTGTGATGATACAATGAGTGTTATACAGATAGGGTAAAATAATTCGATATAATCTCAGAGGTGAGTAGGGCAGTGACACAATGAGTGTTATACAGATAGGGCAGAATAATTGGATATAATCTCAGGTGAGTAGGGCAGTGATACAATGAGTGCTATACAGATAGGGAAGAATAATTGGATATAACCTCAGAGGTGAGTAGGGCAGTGATACAATGAGTGTTATACAGACAGGGCAGAATAATTGGATATAATCTCAGAGGTGAGTAGGGCAGTGATACAATGAGTGCTATACAGATTAGGCAGAATAATTGGATATACTGTAATTTCAGAGGTGAGTAGGGCTGTGATGATACAATGAGTGTTATACCGATAGGGTAATATAATTGGATATAATCTCAGAGGTGAGTAGGGCAGTGACACAATGAGTGTTATACAGATAGGGCAGAATAATTGGATATAACCTCAGAGGTGAGTAGGGCAGTGATACAATGAGTGCTATACAGATAGGGCAGAATAATTGGATATACTATCAGGTGAGTAGGGCAGTGATACAATGAGTGCTATACAGATAGGGCAGAATAATTGGATATAATCTCAGAAGTGAGTAGGGCAGTGACACAATGAGTGTTATTTAGAAACGGCAGAATTATTGGATATAGCCTCAGAGGTGAGTAGGGCAGTGATACAATGAGTGCTATACAGATAGGGTAGAATAATTGGATATAGCCTCAGAGGTGAGTAGGGCAGTGATACAATGAGTGCTATACAGATAAGGCAGAATAATTGGATATAATCTCAGAGGTGAGTAGGGCCGTGATACAATGAGTGCTATACAGATAGGGTAGAATAATTGGATATAGCCTCAGAGGTGAGTAGGTCAGTGACACAAGGAGTGTTATACAGATAGGGCAGAATAATTGGATATAATCTCAGAGGTGAGTAGGGCAGTGACACAATAAGTGCTGTGCAGATAGGGCAGAATAATTGGATATAATCTCAGGTGAGTAGGGCAGTGATACAATGAGTGCTATACAGATAGGGTAGAATAATTGGATATAGCCTCAGAGGAGAGTAGGGCAGTGATACAATGAGTGCTATACAGATAGGGCAGAATAATTGGATATAATCTCAGAGGTGAGTAGGGCAGTGATACAATGAGTGTTATACAGATAGGGTAGAATAATTGGATATAGCCTCAGAGGTGAGTAGGTCAGTGACACAAGGAGTGTTATACAGATAGGGCAGAATAATTGGATATAATCTCAGGTGAGTAGGGCAGTGATACAATGAGTGCTATACAGATAGGGTAGAATAATTGGATATAACCTCAGAGGTGAGTAGGGCAGTGATACAATGAGTGTTATACAGACAGGGCAGAATAATTGGATATAATCTCAGAGGTGAGTAGGGCAGTGATACAATGAGGGCTATACAGATAAGGCAGAATAATTGGATATAATCTCAGGTGAGTAGGGCAGTGATACAATGAGTGCTATACAGATAGGGTAGAATAATTGGATATAACCTCAGAGGTGAGTAGGGCAGTGATACAATGAGTGTTATACAGACAGGGCAGAATAATTGGATATAATCTCAGAGGTGAGTAGGGCAGTGATACAATGAGTGCTATACAGATTAGGCAGAATAATTGGATATACTGTAATTTCAGAGGTGAGTAGGGCTGTGATGATACAATGAGTGTTATACAGATAGGGTAAAATAATTGGATATAATCTCAGAGGTGAGTAGGGCAGTGACACAATGAGTGTTATACAGATAGGGCAGAATAATTGGATATAACCTCAGAGGTGAGAAGGGCAGTGATACAATGAGTGCTATACAGATAGGGCAGAATAATTGGATATAACCTCAGAGGAGAGTAGGGCAGTGATACAATGAGTGCTATGCAGATAGGGTAGAATTATTGAATATAATCTCAGAGGTGAGTAGGGTAGTGATACAATGAGTGCTATACAGATAGGGTAGAATAATTGGATATAATCTCAGGTGAGTAGGGCAGTGATACAATGAGTGCTATACAGATAGGGCAGAATAATTGGATATAATATCAGGTGAGTAGGGCAGTGATACAATGAGTGCTATACAGATAGGGTAGAATAATTGAATATAACATCAGAGGTGAGTAGGGCAGTGATACAATGAGTGTTATACAGACAGGGCAGAATAATTGGATATAATCTCAGAGGTGAGTAGGGCAGTGATACAATGAGTGCTATACAGATAAGGCAGAATAATTGGATATAACTTCAGAGGTGAGTAGGGCAGTGATACAATGAGTGCTATACAGATAGGGCAGAATAATTGGATATAATCTCAGAAGTGAGTAGGGCAGTGACACAATGAGTGTTATATAGACAGGGCAGAATAATTGGATATAACCTCAGAGGTGAGTAGGGCAGTGATACAATAAGTGCTAACAGATAGGGCAGAATAATTGGATATAATATCAGGTGAGTAGGGCAGTGATACAATGAGCGCTATACAGATAGGGCAGAATAATTGGATATAATCTCAGAGGTGAGTAGGTCAGTGACACAAGGAGTGTTATACAGATAGGGCAGAATAATTGGATATAATCTCAGGTGAGTAGGGCAGTGATACAATGAGTGTTATACAGATAGGGTAGAATAATTGGATATAACCTCAGAGGTGAGTAGGGCAGTGATACAATGAGTGTTATACAGACAGGGGAGAATACTTGGATATAATCTCAGAGGTGAGTAGGGCAGTGATACAATGAGTGCTATACAGATAAGGCAGAATAATTGGATATACTGTAATTTCAGAGGTGAGTAGGGCTGTGATGATACAATGAGTGTTATACAGATAGGGTAGAATAATTGGATATAATCTCAGAGGTGAGTAGGGCAGTGACACAATGAGTGTTATACAGATAGGGCAGAATAATTGGATATAATCTCAGGTGAGTAGGGCAGTGATACAATGAGTGCTATACAGATAGGGAAGAATAATTGGATATAACCTCAGAGGTGAGTAGGGCAGTGATACAATGAGTGTTATACAGACAGGGCAGAATAATTGGATATAATCTCAGAGGTGAGTAGGGCAGTGATACAATGAGTGCTATACAGATTAGGCAGAATAATTGGATATACTGTAATTTCAGAGGTGAGTAGGGCTGTGATGATACAATGAGTGTTATACAGATAGGGTAATATAATTGGATATAATCTCAGAGGTGAGTAGGGCAGTGACACAATGAGTGTTATACAGATAGGGCAGAATAATTGGATATAACCTCAGAGGTGAGTAGGGCAGTGATACAATGAGTGCTATACAGATAGGGCAGAATAATTGGATATAAAATCAGGTGAGTAGGGCAGTGATACAATGAGTGCTATACAGATAGGGCAGAATAATTGGATATAATCTCAGAAGTGAGTAGGGCAGTGACACAATGAGTGTTATATAGAAAGGGCTGAATTATTGGATATAGCCTCAGAGGTGAGTAGGGCAGTGATACAATGAGTGCTATACAGATAGGGTAGAATAATTGGATATAGCCTCAGAGGAGAGTAGGGCAGTGATACAATGAGTGTTATACAGATAGGGCAGAATAATTGGATATAATCTCAGAGGTGAGTAGGGCAGTGACACAATAAGTGCTGTGCAGATAGGGCAGAATAATTGGATATAATCTCAGGTGAGTAGGGCAGTGATACAATGAGTGCTATACAGATAGGGTAGAATAATTGGATATAGCCTCAGAGGAGAGTAGGGCAGTGATACAATGAGTGCTATACAGATAGGGCAGAATAATTGGATATAATCTCAGAGGTGAGTAGGGCAGTGATACAATGAGTGTTATACAGATAGGGTAGAATAATTGGATATAGCCTCAGAGGTGAGTAGGTCAGTGACACAAGGAGTGTTATACAGATAGGGCAGAATAATTGGATATAATCTCAGGTGAGTAGGGCAGTGATACAATGAGTGCTATACAGATAGGGTAGAATAATTGGAGATAACCTCAGAGGTGAGTAGGGCAGTGATACAATGAGTGTTATACAGATAGGGCAGAATAATTGGATATAATCTCAGAGGTGAGTAGGGCAGTGATACAATGAGGGCTATACAGATAAGGCAGAATAATTGGATATAATCTCAGGTGAGTAGGGCAGTGATACAATGAGTGCTATACAGATAGGGTAGAATAATTGGATATAACCTCAGAGGTGAGTAGGGCAGTGATACAATGAGTGTTATACAGACAGGGGAGAATACTTGGATATAATCTCAGAGGTGAGTAGGGCAGTGATACAATGAGTGCTATACAGATAAGGCAGAATAATTGGATATACTGTAATTTCAGAGGTGAGTAGGGCTGTGATGATACAATGAGTGTTATACAGATAGGGTAAAATAATTGGATATAATCTCAGAGGTGAGTAGGGCAGTGACACAATGAGTGTTATACAGATAGGGCAGAATAATTGGATATAATCTCAGGTGAGTAGGGCAGTGATACAATGAGTGCTATACAGATAGGGAAGAATAATTGGATATAACCTCAGAGGTGAGTAGGGCAGTGATACAATGAGTGTTATACAGACAGGGCAGAATAATTGGATATAATCTCAGAGGTGAGTAGGGCAGTGATACAATGAGTGCTATACAGATTAGGCAGAATAATTGGATATACTGTAATTTCAGAGGTGAGTAGGGCTGTGATGATACAATGAGTGTTATACAGATAGGGTAATATAATTGGATATAATCTCAGAGGTGAGTAGGGCAGTGACACAATGAGTGTTATACAGATAGGGCAGAATAATTGGATATAACCTCAGAGGTGAGTAGGGCAGTGATACAATGAGTGCTATACAGATAGGGCAGAATAATTGGATATACTATGAGGTGAGTAGGGCAGTGATACAATGAGTGCTATACAGATAGGGCAGAATAATTGGATATAATCTCAGAAGTGAGTAGGGCAGTGACACAAGGAGTGTTATACAGATAGGGCAGAATAATTGGATATAATCTCAGAGGTGAGTAGGGCAGTGACACAATGAGTGCTGTGCAGATAGGGCAGAATAATTGGATATAATCTCAGGTGAGTAGGGCAGTGATACAATGAGTGCTATACAGATAGGGTAGAATAATTGGATATAGCCTCAGAGGAGAGTAGGGCAGTGATACAATGAGTGCTATACAGATAGGGCAGAATAATTGGATATAATCTCAGAGGTGAGTAGGGCAGTGATACAATGAGTGTTATACAGATAGGGTAGAATAATTGGATATAGCCTCAGAGGTGAGTAGGTCAGTGACACAAGGAGTGTTATACAGATAGGGCAGAATAATTGGATATAATCTCAGGTGAGTAGGGCAGTGATACAATGAGTGCTATACAGATAGGGTAGAATAATTGGATATAACCTCAGAGGTGAGTAGGGCAGTGATACAATGAGTGTTATACAGACAGGGCAGAATAATTGGATATAATCTCAGAGGTGAGTAGGGCAGTGATACAATGAGGGCTATACAGATAAGGCAGAATAATTGGATATAATCTCAGGTGAGTAGGGCAGTGATACAATGAGTGCTATACAGATAGGGTAGAATAATTGGATATAACCTCAGAGGTGAGTAGGGCAGTGATACAATGAGTGTTATATAGACAGGGCAGAATAATTGGATATAATCTCAGAGGTGAGTAGGGCAGTGATACAATGAGTGCTATACAGATTAGGCAGAATAATTGGATATACTGTAATTTCAGAGGTGAGTAGGGCTGTGATGATACAATGTGTGTTATACAGATAGGGTAAAATAATTGGATATAATCTCAGAGGTGAGTAGGGCAGTGACACAATGAGTGTTATACAGATAGGGCAGAATAATTGGATATAACCTCAGAGGTGAGAAGGGCAGTGATACAATGAGTGCTATACAGATAGGGCAGAATAATTGGATATAATATCAGGTGAGTAGGGCAGTGATACAATGAGTGCTATACAGATAGGGCAGAATAATTGGATATAATCTCAGAGGTGAGTAGGGCAGTGACACAATGAGTGTTATACAGATAGGGCAGAATAATTGGATATAATCTCAGGTGAGTAGGGCAGTGATACAATGAGTGCTATACAGATAGGGTGGAATAATTGGATATAACCTCAGAGGTGAGTAGGGCAGTGATACAATGAGTGTTATACAGACAGGGCAGAATAATTGGATATAATCTCAGAGGTGAGTAGGGCAGTGATACAATGAGTGCTATACAGATTAGGCAGAATAATTGGATATACTGTAATTTCAGAGGTGAGTAGGGCTGTGATGACACAATGAGTGTTATACAGATATGGCAGAATAATTGGATATAACCTCAGAGGTGAGTAGGGCAGTGATACAATGAGTGCTATACAGATAGGGCAGAATAATTGGATATAATATCAGGTGAGTAGAGCAGTGATACAATGAGTGCTATACAGATAGGGCAGAATAATTGGATATAATCTCAGAAGTGAGTAGGGCAGTGACACAATGAGTGTTATATAGAAAGGGCAGAATAATTGGATATAGCCTCAGAGGTGAGTAGGGCAGTGAAACAATGAGTGCTATACAGATAGGGTAGAATAATTGGATGTAGCCTCAGAGGTGAGTAGTGCAGTGATACAATGAGTGCTATACAGATAGGGCAGAATAATTGGATATAATCTCAGAGGTGAGTAGGGCCATGATACAATGAGTGCTATACAGATAGGGTAGAATAATTGGATATAGCCTCAAAGGTGAGTAGGTCAGTGACACAAGGAGTGTTATACAGATAGGGCAGAATAATTGGATATAATCTCAGAGGTGAGTAGGGCAGTGACACAATAAGTGCTGTGCAGATAGGGCAGAATAATTGGATACAATCTCAGGTGAGTAGGGCAGTGATACAATGAGTGCTATACAGATAGGGTAGAATAATTGGATATAACCTCAGAGGTGAGTAGGGCAGTGATACAATTAGTGCTATGCAGATAGGGCAGAATAATTGGATATAAGCTCAGGTGAGTAGGGTAGTGATACAAAGAGTGCTATACAGATAGGTTAGAATAATTGGATATAACCTCAGATGTGAGTAGGGCAGTGACACAATAAGTGTTATACATATAAAGCAGAATAATTGGATATAACCTCAGGTGAGTAGGGCAGTGATACAATGAGTGCTATACAGATAGGGCAGAATAATTGGATATAATCTCAGGTGAGTAGGGCAGTGACACAATAAGTGCTGTGCAGATACCGCAGAATATTTGGATATAATCTCAGGTGAGTAGGGTAGTGATACAATGAGTGCTATACAGATAGGGTAGAATAATTGGATATAACCTCAGACGTGAGTAAGGCAGTGACACAATGAGTGTTATACATATAAAGCAGAATAATTGGATATAATCTCAGGTGAGTAGGGCAGTGATACAATGAGTGCTATACAGATAGGGCAGAATAATTGGATATAATCTCAGGTGAGTAGGGCAGTGATACAATGAGTGCTATACGGATAGGGTAGAATAATTGGATATAACCTCAGAGGTGAGTAGGGCAGTGACACAATGAGTGTTATACATATAGGGCAGAATAATTGGATATAATCTCAGAGGTGAGTAGGGCAGTGATGCAATGAGTGCTATGCAAATAGGGCAGAATAATTGGATATAACCTCAGGTGAGTAGGGCAGTGATACAATGAGTGTTATACAGATAGGGTAAAATAATTGGATATAACCTCAGAGGTGAGTAGGGCAGTGATACAATTAGTGCTATGCAGATAGGGCAGAATAATTGGATATAATCTCAGGTGAGTAGGGTAGTGATACAAAGAGTGCTATACAGATAGGGCAGAATAATTGGATATAATCTCAGGTGAGTAGGGCAGTGATACAATGAGTGTTATACAGATAGGGTAGAATAATTGGATATAACCTCAGATGTGAGTAGGGCAGTGATACAATGAGTGCTATGCAGATAGGGTAGAATAATTGAATATAATCTCAGAGGTGAGTAGGGTAGTGATACAATGAGTGCTATACAGATAGGGTACAATAATTGGATATAATCTCAGGTGAGTAGGGCAGTGATACACTGAGTGATATACAGATAGGGCAGAATAATTAGATATAATCTCAGGTGAGTAGGGCAGTGATACAATGAGTGCTATACAGATAGGGTAGAATAATTGGATATAACCTCAGAGGTGAGTAGGGCAGTGATACAATGAGTGCTATACAGATAAAGCAGAATAATTGGATATACTGTAATTTCAGAGGTGAGTAGGGCTGTGATGATACAATGAGTGTTATACAGATAGGGTAGAATAATTGGGTATAACCTCAGAGGTGAGTAGGGCAATGATACAATGAGTGTTATACAGATAAGGCAGAAGAATTGGATATAATCTCAGAGGTGAGTAGGGCAGTGACACAATGAGTGTTATACAGATAGGGCAGAATAATTGGATATAACCTCAGAGGTGAGTAGGCCAGTGACACAATGAGTGTTATACAGATTGGGCAGAATAATTGGATATAATCTCAGAGGTGAGTAGGGCAGTGATACAATGAGTGCTATACAGATAGGGTAGAATAATTGGATATAATCTCAGAGGTGAGTAGGGCAGTGATACAATGAGTGCTATACAGATATGGCAGAATAATTGAATATAATCTCAGGTGAGTAGGGCAGTGATACAATGAGTGCTATACAGATAGGGCAGAATAATTGGGTATAACCTCAGCAGTGAGTGTAGTAGTAATATAGTGGTCTATTCGTGAAGCAGAGAAGAGCTCTGTTTATCTGAAATTCATAGAGTAGGTTACCGTGGAGAAGTGTATTACTTCTTCAGCGGCACCCCCGCTCAATGCCTGCATCACATCACCATACTATTGTATGATGAGTGCGAATCATGAAGGAACGGAAAGCTCAGCTTTCCGTTCCCTCCTGCGGTACAGATTCGCCATCTGCAGATGGCGTTATCTGTTATCGCAAGCCAGACAGAGCAGGGAAGTAGCATACTTTCCTGCTGTCTGCCCGGCAACCGCCACTGGCTCCACCCTCTTTTCTCAGCGTCCATAGCAGCAGGTCTGACGTGACCTGCTGCTCCCGGACGCCGGTACATGCGCAGTGAGGAACAGGGATTGTGGAGGGTCCGGACAGTGCCCGAAGATGTCGGACAGGTAAGTGTACATGAATGGTTACTAAACATCTCTATATATCACATCGATGTGATGCGATCTATAGCAATATCTTTTAGCAGCCACATAATGTGGGATGCAGTCAGGAAGCCGACTGTCGCAATGCCGACTGCCGTCTTCCCGACTGTCAAATCCCGAGAAGGTACTAATGACAGGCGTCGAAATCCTGATGCCTGTCATTAGACCTACGCCGGGAGCCCAACGCCCGGCATACTGAACGAAGGTAAACCGGGCGCGGACATCTGCGGGGGCGAGGGTTAGGTTTTAGGGCTCCCAGTGGGATTTAGGGTTAGGTACCCCCCGGGAGGGTTAGGTCTAGGCTGCGGGGATGGGGAGGTTAGGTTTAGGCACTTGGAGGGGGGTTAGGGTTAGGCACTATGGCAGATGTTACGGTTAGGCACCCCTAAAGGAGGGTTAAGAGGTAGAGTAGGGTTAGTTATACTTACCTTTTTATCTGTTGGGATCTTCACCCCTGCCTGGCTTCCGCTGTCGGCATGTTCCGCATGCGGCCGGCGGTATTACATACTAATTCCCTGATTCCCTTCTTGGAGTGGTAAAGAAATAGGGCTGTGTAATGGGGTATAATCACATGTATAGACATAGGACCTGATTCTGAGTCACATCACATTTATTGCGGGCAATTCAGAGTACGTATCTCAGCCATTTTTCTCGAACATTTGAATGAGCGTTACTAGGGAACAACTGGGTGTATGCTCGCAAGAGAACTGTTCCTGGGTGTGCCATGGGCGTGTAAGTCAGAGTTACTCACTACTCTGGGCCGTTTGTGTGCAAAATGGACGCCAAACTCAGCTGAATCTCCTGCACCTAGCATGGGTCATTGTTTATTGTGGTGACTATTGCTCTCGAGAACGGAAGAAAGACGGGGCGCTCACATAGTTGCGTACAACTCAGAATACAGGCGTATAGTCACATTGTGTTGTTTATTGCTGCTATTATTTGCTTGCTTATTTTATTTATAAAAAAATGTTTTATTATTGTTTCAACTATTGACTTGAGTATATTAACTGATACCCCCAGCCTCTGCAACTGTGTTTTCCTTTACATATACAGTATGTTTTTCTATTTATGAGGGTGACTTCCTCATTCAGCCGCATAAAGACTGGAGTTTTTTTTTTTTTTAACTCTTTAGTGCCTGGGATTTATTTCTGGTATAGTCACATTAGCATTCGCTGCAGGCATCCACAATTCCCTTTCCATTACAGTATATGTGAGTCAGAAGCAGGCCCATAGTGTATAATCCCAGCAGTGCTACAATGAGTGGTATAACAGAGTATAATCTCTGAGGTGGGTGCAGTAGTCGTACACTGCGTGGTATAGATGTAGGTCTACGTAATTGGGTATAATCTCCATAGAACACAAAGTAATTGACATTAGTGATAAGAGTGCTGCCAGAGATGAGAAAACTGTATTTTACTGTGGGTGAGAGGGGAAAGATGCTCAGCTGCACCCACACTGCAAAGTGTTTTACATTATACTGTGTTTAAAATCCCAGTCAAGTTGCAGTTGGCTGTTAACATCAAGTGTCCTCCATTAATAAGCAGCTCTCCCTGTCACCCTTAATCTCTGGCTAGCCAGTATGATCAGATAAGATGTTATTATATCTGACTAGTATTAGAGACCAGAGTAAATCACTGGTGTTAATTTATACACGATTAATAGTGACAATTGCTGGGAAATATAATGTAATATATACTGTATATAGTGTTGGATATATGGTTCAGTATGTTGACTGGCATTATTGTATGACATGCTTCTAATTAATTAACACTATTGCCCATGTTTATATCCTTTCAAAACTATACACTTAACCATTTTTCAAAACTGGAAATTTGTGGGGGGTTTTTTAATTTACAGATGTATGCTGCTGTTATTGGGGACGTACTAAGGCAGGAAGTGGCTCTCCAGCTGCCTTAGCACGTAGCAGCTTTAGAACTATACATCCATGCCCGGCCACAGGTTTGTTGTTAGGGTGTACTCAAACTGTGGCAGGGCATGCTGGGATGTGTAGTTTCAGAGCAGCTGGAGTGCCACTGGTTGCCTACACCTGTGCTAAGGTAGTTGTTCTTACCAGGGTGTTGTACACCTTCCCAAGCCAAACCACTGGAGCTGGCATGTTGCTGGGTAGAATGCAGGTCAGACAATTTGTTTTTAATAAACATTAGGTTCCAAATTTATTTCAACTTATTTCACCTATCAAGAATTAATAATGAATCGTTACATCATTTAATCATTAAGTAGAGATGAGCAGTTTAGTTATGACTTGGTTCTTTTTGCCAAATTAGTGCAAGTTCAAATTTATCTTATTGGCTGTTCAAAACGTGGGAGCTGGATAGGCCATAAGATGCCATTATTGAGATCCGCACATACAGTAAGCGAGTAAAACCAAACCGCTTATCTCTGGCAACAAGGTGCATTTTTTATGAAATTAAAGATTATTTGTATTTCTAAAGCTGCAGATATTAGAATGCAGATATTGTGCTTACATGTTCCTGCATGTCTCTTGGTGCATAACGAGGTGCAAGTTCATGTTATTGTTTGCAAAGTGCTTCCATGCATATACAGCAGGAGCCAGCCCTGTGAGTGCACATACAGCAGGAGCCAGCACTGTGAGTGCACATACAGCAGGAGCCAGCACTGTGAGTGCACATACAGCAGGAGCCAGCACTGTGAGTGCACATACAGCAGGAGCCAGCACTGTGAGTGCATATACAGCAGGAGCCAGCACTGTGAGTGCACATACAGCAGGAGCCAGCACCGTGAGTGCACATACAGCAGGAGCCAGCACTGTGAGTGCACATACAGCAGGAGCCAGCACTGTGAGTGCACATACAGCAGGAGCCAGCACTGTGAGTGCACATACAGCAGGAGCCAGCACTGTGAGTGCACATCAGGGCCGGATTAAGGGCAGGGCGACAGGGGTGGTCGTCCTGGGGCCCCCACACATAGGGGCCCCCACACACAGCCCCCAGCCACATCCCCATAAAACATAAAAAAATTATTTATTAACGGTGCTGCGGCCCGCAATTAGGCCCACCCCTCCCGTGATTTGGCTCCACCCCCTTTTCAAACTGACCGGGCTACCTATCGGCTCCTTTCTTCTCCGCCCACACACAAGGCGGTCGAGGCCCGGGATCTGCTTCCTCTGCTCAGGTCAGTGGGCACCATGGAGGGAGGACAAGCAGCACACTGCAGCTGGAAGGTAGGGGGGGTGTCTGTGTATTTTAGAGTAGGAGGGGGGGGTGTCTGTGTGTTTTTAGTGTGGGAGGGGGGTGTCTGTGTGTTTTTAATGTAGGCGGGGTGTGTCTATGTTTTTAGTGCAGTATGTGACGGTGGGTGCTGATAGTGAATGATGAGGGTTGTGTCTGGACTGTGTGTTGGTGATGAACGTATGATTGGGTGCTGCTGGGGTGTCCTTGGTGCATGACAGAGGAGGGAAGTAATTGGTGAAAGATGGGAGTGTCTGGGTATATACAGTATGTGTGTTAAAAAATATAATAATAAAAAAATATATATATATATACATGTGTTAAAAATTAGTGTGTGTATATAGATAGATAGATAGATAGATAGATAGATAGATAGATAGATAGATAGATATGTGTGTGTAATAATTATATATATATATATATATATATATATATAAATTGATATGTGTTGATTGGAATTTGAATTGCTGGCACCACGGTCTTTTAATCTCTCTCTAAGGGAGTGCCAACCTCATGGGACTTGTGATATCTATATTAGGGGTGAGCGGGTTAGGATTTCTGAAATCCTAACCCCCCCGAGCCCCCCCGATCCGAGTCCGATCCGAATCAGGCTCGACTTTTCCCGCCTGACTCGGATCTGAAATCGAGGCAAAACGTCATCATCCCGCCTTCCGAGTCTCGCGGGTTTTGGATCCTATATAAGGTACCCGCGTCGGCGCCATTTTCTCACTCGGCTGTGGACAGTGAAGAGGGAGGGTGGGAGTTAGGGCTGTGTAGTGTAGTGTAGTGTAGTGCTGCTGTTGTCCACTACTTCAAAGTCCATAGGGGCTGGCTGTGTTGTGCTGTGCTGCTGTTGTTAATAGGGGCTGTGTCCACTACTTCAAAGTCCATAGGGGCTGGCTGGACTGTGTTGTGCAGTCAGTTCTCCATAGGGGCTGTGTCCACTCCAAAGTCCTGTGCAGTGTCCCAGTCCTAAAGGGGTGCTGTAGTGTTGTCCAGGGGGTGCTCTGTCCATCAGGGGTGCTCCCCCCAAGTGCTAAAAAAATAATATATTTTCTGTGTTTGTGAATTGTGTGCGCAGTAGCCGCACGTGCATCAACAAAGTAGTGCCAAGCGTGCGCCTGTGTCATAAGTAAAGGGCTGGCTGGCTTGACCGTTAAAGGGTGCTGTAACCCCCGAAAGTACACTCCAGTCCAAACCAAAAAAAAAATAATTTTCTGTGTTTGTGAATTGTGTGCGCAGTAGCCGCACGTGCATCAACAAAGTAGTGCCAAGCGTGCGCCTGTGTCATAAGTAAAGGGCCGGCTGGCTTGACCGTTAAGGGTGCTGTAACCCCCGAAAGTACACTCCAGTCCAAACCCCCCAAAAAATTATTTTCTGTGTTTGTGAATTGTGTGCGCAGTAGCCGCACGTGCATCAACAAAGTAGTGCCAAGCGTGCGCCTGTGTCATAAGTAAAGGGCCGGCTGGCTTGACCGTTAAGGGTGCTGTAACCCCCGAAAGTACACTCCAGTCCAAACCAAAAAAAAAATTTATTTTCTGTGTTTGTGAATTGTGTGCGCAGTAGCCGCACGTGCATCAACAAAGTAGTGCCAAGCGTGCGCCTGTGTCATAAGTAAAGGGCCGGCTGGCTTGACCGTTAAAGGGTGCTGTAACCCCCAAAGTACACTCCAGTCCAAACCAAAAAAAAAATTATTTTCTGTGTTTGTGAATTGTGTGCGCAGTAGCCGCACGTGCATCAACAAAGTAGTGCCAAGCGTGCGCCTGTGTCATAAGTAAAGGGCCGGCTGGCTTGACCGTTAAAGGGTGCTGTAACCCCCGAAAGTACACTCCAGTCCAAACCAAAAAAAAAATTATTTTCTGTGTTTGTGAATTGTGTGCGCAGTAGCCGCACGTGCATCAACAAAGTAGTGCCAAGCGTGCGCCTGTGTCATAAGTAAAGGGCCGGCTGGCTTGACCGTTAAAGGGTGCTGTAACCCCCAAAGTACACTCCAGTCCAAACCAAAAAAAAAATTATTTTCTGTGTTTATGAATTGTGTGCGCAGTAGCCGCACATGCATCAACAAAGTAGTGCGAAGTGTGCGCCTGTGTCATAAGTAAAGGGCCGGCTGGCTTGACCGTTAATAAGTGCTGTAACCCCCGAAAGTACACTCCAGTCCAAACCAAAAAAAAAATTATTTTCTGTGTTTGTGAATTGTGTGCGCAGTAGCCGCACGTGCATCAACAAAGTAGTGCCAAGCGTGCGCCTGTGTCATAAGTAAATGGCCGGCTGGCTTGACCGTTAAAGGGTTCTGTAACCCCCAAAGTACACTCCAAACCAAAAAAATATATATTTTCTGTGTTTGTGACTTGTGTGCACTGTGGCTGCACGTGCATCAACAAAGGAGCAGCGCCAAGCGTGCGCCTGTGTCCCATAAGTAAAGAGCCGGCTGGCTCATTTCTTAAAGGGTGGTGTAACCCACAAAGTGCACTACTCTCCAGCAAAAATAAAAAAATATTTTCTGTGTTTGTGTGCGCTTTAGCCGCACGTATATATATCAATATAACATAAATGGAGGACCAAACTTTCTCCGATAAAAATAAAATAGGGAAAGATCAAGAACCACTTCCTCCTAGTGCTGTTGCTGCTGCTGGGAGTTGTTCATCATCCCAGAGAGGAAGTAGGAACATCACTACTTTTACTAAACAATTGACCCTCCAACAGTCCCTAGCGATGAGGATGAAGTACGACAGCAGTCATCCTGAAGCAAAACGTATAACTGAGGCCTTGACTGCTATGTTGGTGTTAGACGTGCGTCCGGTATCCGACATTAGTGCAGTGGGATTTAGACAATTGATGGAGGTAGTGTGTCCTCAGTTCCAAATCCCGTCTAGATTCCACCTGCATCCTCAAAGCAGCAGCGACAAGCGTGCGTCTGTCTGTTAAAGGGTGGTGACACCCTCAAAGTGTGCTACACAAACAATTAAAATATTGTTCTTTTTTTTTCTGTCTTTGTGAAATGTGTGGGCTGTAGCCGCACCTGCATCCTTAAAGCAGCAGCGACAAGCGTGCGTCTGTCTGTTAAAGGGTGGTGACACCCTCAAAGTGTGCTACACAAACAATTAAAATATTGTTCTTTTTTTTTCTGTCTTTGTGAATTGTGTGGGCTGTAGCCGCACTTGCATCCTCAAAGCAGCAGCGACAAGCGTGCGTCTGTCTGTTAAAGGGTGTTGTAACTCTCAAAGTGCTCCAAAAAAATCAAAAACATTTTTTTAATGTGTTTGTCTCAAAGCAGCAGCGACAAGCGTGCGTCTGTCTGTTAAAGGGTGGTGACACCCTCAAAGTGTGCTACACAAACAATTAAAATATTCTTCTTCTTTTTTCTGTCTTTGTGAATTGTGTGGGCTGTAGCCGCACCTGCATCCTTAAAGCAGCAGCGACAAGCGTGCGTCTGTCTGTTAAAGGGTGGTGACACCCTCACAGTGTGCTACACAAACAATTAAAATATTGTTCTTTTTTTTTCGGTCTTTGTGAAATGTGTGGGCTGTAGCCGCACCTGCATCCTTAAAGCAGCAGCGACAAGCGTGCGTCTGTCTGTTAAAGGGTGGTGTAACTCTCAAAGTGCTCCAAAAAATAAAAAACTATTTTTTTAATGTGTTTGTGACTTGTGTGCGATGTAGCCGCACTTGCATCCTCAAAGCAGCAGCGACAAGCGTGCGTCTGTCTGTTAAAGGGTGGTGACACCCTCAAAGTGTGCTACACAAACAATAAAAATATTCTTCTTCTTTTTTCTGTCTTTGTGAATTGTGTGGGCTGTAGCCGCACCTGCATCCTTAAAGCAGCAGCGACAAGCGTGCGTCTGTCTGTTAAAGGGTGGTGTAACCCTCAAAGTGTGCTCCACAAACAATAAAAATATTCTTTTTTTTTCTGTCTTTGTGAATTGTGTGGGCTGTAGCCGCACTTGAATCCTCAAAGCAGCAGCGACAAGAGTGCGTCTGTCTGTTAAAGGATTACATCGGTGACAGCATCCAAGTAGGCATGTCAGACAGTCAGACATGTCAGACAATTTGGAGGTCCCTGTACAAACTGGCTCTATTTTACCTGAGTTGCCCCCCCTCCAGTGTGTACTCCGAAAGAGTGTTTAGTGCAGCCGGGAACCTTGTCAGCGAAAGGCGTAGGAGGTTGCTTCCACAAAATGTGGAGAAGATGATGTTCATAAAATGAATTATCAACTCTTCCAGGGAGACCAGCCTCCAGAACGTACAGAGGGACCTGTGGTTCCAGCAGGGACGAATTAATACTCTGTGAGGATGAGGATGTACACACTGAAGAGGGTGAGGAATCGGTGGATGAGGAGGATGAGGATGACATCTTGCCTCCGTAGAGCCAGTTTGTGCAGGGACAGATTAATTGCCAGCTTGTTTTGTGGGGGCCCAAACGAACCAATCATTTCAGCCACAGTTGTGTGGCAGACCCTGGCGCTGAAATGATTGGTTTGTTAAAGTGTGCATGTCCTGTTTATACAACATATACCAAGGACAATTCCATCTTGCACCTCTTTTTTTTCTTTGCATTATGTACAGTTTGGGGCCTAGTTTTTCAATGCCATCCTGTCTGCCACTGCAGTTTCACGCCTAGATGGGTCACGTGTTTGTGCCGCCCACTCGTGTCGCTTAGCATAGTCATCCAGCTACCTCGGTGCAACCTTTTGGACATAAAAACACTATTGTGAGGTGTGAGGTATTCAGAATAGACTGGAAATGAGTGGAAATTAAGGTTATTGAGGTTAATAATAGCATAGGAGCAGAAAAACCTACAAATTCTGTGATTTTAGCTGTTTTTATGCTTTTTTTCAAAAAAATACAGATCCAAAACACAAAACCCAGAACCCAAAACACGGAAGGGTGGTTTTGGCAAAACCAATCCAGATCCAAAACACGAAGAAAGATCCAGATCCAAAACCAAAACACAAAACACGAAAAGTGGCCGGTGCACACCCCTAATCTATATATATATTTTCAACTTTTATTGATAGGGGCCCCCACATGTTTGTTGCCCAGGGGCCCCCACAGACCTTAATCCGGCCCTGGTGCACATACAGCAGGAGCCAGCACTGTGAGTGCACATACAGCAGGAGCCAGCACTGTGAGTGCACATACAGCAGGAGCCAGCACTGTGAGTGCTGGAGCAGCCCCAATATTTGTGCTGCCACAGTCACGTCTTTGCATGCTGTAGCTCTGCCTGAGATTGGAATGTGTCAACTGAAAAAAATAAAGAGTAACCTCAAAGTGCTGCCTATTATTTTGCTTACTATTAATTACTAATCTCCGCAATTTCATCATATTCCTAAAATACTATCATGTAAGCCTCATTTACAGCATAAATTAGTCATTGGAGTAAGAACCCATCAGGGCAGCTTCTATTTACTGTGTCACATTTGCACTTATATTGCTCTGGTATGTATGTGCCTATAAATGTGTTTTAGCTGCAGAAAGTGGCTCGTACAATCCTTTTATCCACATTTTTTAATGCATATTTCTGTTCCAGGGCTATTTATATGAGTGCAGTCAGCTGAAATATTTGATTAAAAAACATAAGTCACCTCTAATTCAATAATCCATGTATCCAGCAATATGCCTGTATACTATATTTACGGTTTCTCCCTGGGCCCTCCCAGGGCCTGTTTCTAAGTCGCACTTATCCTCATCTGTTTTTTTCATGCAGCCACAACAGGGTACTTACTTCCTTATGCTAATGCAAGAATACGCCCGTGTATACCTGTACTAAAGGTCCACGTGTGTGCAGGTGTCTGTAGCTTCAACTGTCATCATTAGTATCTGGACTTGCACCAGCCCCATACTTGCTGCAAAAGAGCTGTCTGAAACAGACGTCCAGCTTCCGTCTGCACATTACGATCATACGCGAAAACCAGCTTACACACTCACGAAACTCACGCAAGATGGATCAGTTCATTGCAATCCTATAAAAAGACCTACAATGAAATGTATTGGTGGAGGCTATGTTCATAATAAACACACTATCAAAATTTGTATTCTTTCCCTGGGGTCCATCATTATCGGAGTATCTACCTGAGGACCTACAACCGAGGCTGTGTGATCATTAACATGGCTACATTACCAGGCCCACTGAGAGCCGCGGCGGGCCCGGGTAATAGGGGGCGTGCCCTAATCGAGGGAGGCGTGGCCACGCCCCCTTCCCGAAAAAAAAAAGATGTGCAGCGCCGCTGCGCGCTGGGGATGGGGGCGCTCTGGGCCCCCTCAGCCCTGCTCAAAGCCAGGGGGGACGCGATCAATGTGATCGCTCCCCCCCACAGGCATAGGAGACTGCTCGTGGCTGCTGCTCAGCAGTGTGCTGGGCTGCTGTGAGGGAGGGGGAGCGGCGCCGGGCCCCTGCCAGGCCCCTCAGGAAGCCCGGGACCCGGTAATCTGTACCCGCACCCCCCCCCCTCTCGGCGCCCCTGTACATTACATGGAAATGCTCCATCGTACTGTTTTTCTTGTAAGTGCATTACCTAAAGGGATGCTGTTTGTCCTGGACCTGGTGTAGGCTGTTTAAACCTTCACATATTAATGTGCTTTAATCACTTCTTTGGTCCTGTAAGTGTATCATCCTTCCCATGACTCTACTGGAATCCTGGGGATGTAGAAGATATCATTGCATAGATACTATGATCTTAAATAAACGGGATGTATGACTTCATACTGATATTGGTATTGTCTTTGGTTTCAAATGTGTTAGTGACACTTTCTGTACTTAGTCATGTGGGGCTGCTTTATCGGCACAACTGCTGTGCTCCTTGTATACCTACATGACTAGTCCACTGCTTTTGCCTGGACCTACCAGCCGCAAAATTGGTTATGACTTGACCATGCCACTTCCACTTAGCTGTCACCCGCTAAGTGGAAGTGGCATGGCACATATGTGAGCTCCCCACAGAAGGAACTGCCACTGCAGTGCCAGCCACACTTGATCATCTTGGGATTCCCGGACATGTAGATGTGCGAATTTATGAACTGTGTGGAGTAATCCTGGACTGGTGGCAACCCTATATGAAATGGTTGTTCGTACGGAAGAGAACTGTCTCAAGTCTCATGGGAGTGTTGTGGGCTTGTAATGTGTCGTGGACTTGTGTCCAATTCTGAGTTGTGCATATGCCGAGGGGACGACTACGTCAGATGGATCTCTTGCAAGTTGCACTCAACATGGAGTAGGTGTAAATGCTGTTACAAATGATGACTGTTGCCTCTGTAAATGGAAAAGTGGGGCGGTGCGATGCGTATGCAAGAAGCATATAGTCACTTTAGCAAAATATTCCAGATGTGCTGTGTGAGACTAAGAATCAGGCCCTATGTATATACTTGCACTCATTAATTGTAAATAAAAAGAAAACCGTCATTTTGTAATTTCCGCCACAGAATGTTTGGGCTTTAAGTTGTCTCCAATGTTTCTTACAGTTTTAAATCCTAACCTGCAGAGCCGATTGGGCATTCATGGATGGATCTTTGCTATGGAAGGGTCATTGGTCATCTGATTATATATTCCATCAAAGTTGGACGCATGCTACATCTCTAAACAATCACTATAGCTGGGATTTGCGGAAAGCCATATGCGCGTCAGAAAGCCAGGGATACACAGTGCTCACTTTGCTTATCTTAAACTTTATTTCCATTTTGCCTATTAATCATTTATTATTCTAATAGTATAAGCATTAAATGATTGGCTCATTTACTATGTACAATTTCCATGTATTTGCTATATAAAAATTAGAGGCATGTGTGCTTGGAAACACAGGGTCATAGAAAACGTTGCGCAGGGTAAACATGAAGGGGTTTATTTACTAAGTGTCGGGTTGTACAACCCACCACTTTTGTTGGTGCCCATGCCCAATATTTGAAGGGTAAGTGCTTTTATTAGCCGTGTCTTGCTAACTGGCAACCTGACACTTAGTAAATAAACCTGGAAATGTTAATCTGAGCTGGATTATAACATAAACAAGTCCAATATATAATTTAAAGGTTAATTAAACTATTGTTAATGTGTTTGCAGTCAAAATAAATAACATAATTTACAGCTATTGGAATTAAATTTGTTTAATTCTTTTTGGATTTATTTTAATTATGGAATAAAAAAATGCAATAACGCAGATTAAACTTTTTTTGCAAAAGTGGTTCACAAGGATATAGTTCCGGAACACTTCACAGACCACGTCCCCTGTCACCTAACATTTAAATGACTGTAGCAGAAAATACTTATCTCTACTAAAAATTCCAGATTTGCACGCCTGGCTCATCATGTGGGATTTTAATGTCCTTCACATTGTACTACAGTATTGCATGTATACAATGCTTCATACTTACTTTTGATTCACTTAATGAAATAATTATTTAACATCTGCTTGATTCTCTACTAGACTGTAATAAATAAAAAAATTAATTTTGTCTTTTTACACAGTTTAAATTTTTTTAAGATACTGTAGGCGAATCACTTACCAAAACACCAGCAAGAAACCACACACAACCTATTTTCCCTATTGGGTTATCATGTGAATATGTCTGTAGTGTCATGTTTTATGCAAATGCCCATAGATTTTCCTAACACTGCTGAACAGCACTGAAGGAAATCACGCTCTCACATGGACTTCTTCAATTCCAAATTCAGAATCCATTTCCTCCTCACTTCCTCTCTCTTCTTCAATTGCCCCCTTGGCCCCAGTCTCATCTCTTCAACCGTGTCTCCCCTTTGGTTTTGTTTCCTCCTCAGTCTAATTTGCTCTTGTTTTCGGCACAACTGCTGTTGTCAAGAAACCCTCATTCGGCCCCAATGTTCTACCGCCCAATCTATCTTCTTCCCTTTGCTGTCTTTAGTAGATGATGTGATGTTATTACTCCTCTGTGTACATCTCATATGTGTCCTTTAGTTGCAGCCCGTGCGTACCTTAGGGATAATGAGTGCAGTATCAGGGTGGCTGCGGACACTAGTATTCAGATGTTAAATAAGTTTATATGCTACTCACCAAATATCTTCTGCTGGTCCTCCGGTTTCTGCTGTACTGCACACCCGTGTGGTAAATGCATGCAAATATAACAGCATGCATGCAGAACAGCGGAAACCGGAGGACCAGCAGAAGATATTTGGTGAGTAGCACCTAATTTATTTAACATCTGTATACTAGTGTCTGCATCCAACCTGATACTGCACTCATTATCCCTAAGGTACGCACGGGCTGCAACTAAAGGAACACCCTGCTTACAGTTATTGCCCACCAGTTGATTAAGGACACCTAGTTGTTTATTTCTCACCAGTCAATTAAGGACATTTATTTTGGACATTTAATTGAGACAGAACTTTAGTCCTCATTACAGGACGAACACCCTGCCTACAGCTATTGCCTAATGGATTTAATTAAATCAGCCACACACTTACTCTGATCTACACATTTATCTATAATTTTTTCACACACAAAGTATACAAAGTAGAATACATCCTAATACCACAGAGCGCTTACTCTGCTCTCCTATGCAAATATACTTCTATGTTAAGGAGGTCAGGACACCTCCTTGAGCCAACAGCAAGTGGTATATCTAAAAACACTCCCCTTTGGGAGAAATTCTGTAAGCGCTAACACTTGTATAAACATCACCATTGCTTCTGTTCTTCATGTCTCCTGCATGGATTTCATCCTCAATTCTACTTTCCCACTCTGCATATTCAGTATATCTCCCAAACCTGATGCTTCCAGCTCTGTAACATCTCATGGATTTGGTCCTTCTTCATCTTCTGCCTGTACTACTTTAATTTCATCCTTACTGGCTTCACTCACACTCACCTCTCCCCACTTCAGTCTATTATTAGTGCTGCTGCTCATCTCATGATCACCTCCAATATTTTGCCTGGTGTGTCCTTCTCCTCTCAAACACCCTCTTCTAGTCAGACTTTTGACCCAGCTTTTAACACGTCTTTAAGACTCAACCTTTTATTAAAGATTAAAAAACCCCTGTCCCGAATCCAGTTCCAAGATACTGCAATCTCTATCTGCTGTCTGCAACTTTGTCAAGATCAGCACTCACTAGAACCTGCATAATGTGGGTCTGACACAGAGTTAATAAAACAAAAACAACTACCTTGTTGGTCTACAGAAATGTTTACACTCTCCAGTATCTCTCTCATTCACTATTAATTTGTTAAATATAATTGCCACCAAGAAAGTTGATTCAAGAGCAACACACCACAGTTTACAATCTTCCTACACAATTACAATTAAGTCCCAGTTACTATTACCCAAATAATCACCTTTAGTTCAGATATGTAGCATTGATTAGCCGAGTCCACAGGCAAACATGATCCGATAAGAATCACAGAGACCAATCTTATTAAATGAAGCATAATATGAGAAATATACAGTACTCACAATGCTTAATTTTATTATAAACAAAAAGGAAAAAATTAACAGTATCACTTGCATGAATCTCTTTACGAGGAGACAATTCCCAATGTCAAATTGGCCCCCAAGAATTGTACAAAGTTTCAGAGTTCTACATGGTATTTTATGACTGCCTGGGCTGTCACCCAGCCCCTCTTCTGCTGGCTCATGGGCTTATGCAGATGCTAATTAGGTTTTATGTTCTAGAACATGCTGTCACTCAAGTATGCAGGGGTGACACTCACCAGGCCAACCTTATGTTGGTGAGAAGGGCAAGCCGGAAATGAATAAGACCCCATAATTTTATCATTATCTGTCTGTTGGATCATTTGCTGGCAGTCCTTATGGGCTATATATAAATCTGCCAGGCTTGCCCTCACAAGGCATCTTCTCAGACAAATTATTACCACTGCAGCTGGACATTCACGTCAAGGGTCATTTGCAGGTCACCATGCTGGTCATTTAAAAAAAATACATTTAATAAACATAGTTACATGTTGCCTAATATCTCATGATCCTTAACATAATCATGACACTCTCCACCGACACCCACCACTTATCGCCTTAATCCCTACATCATGTATCCTTCCCAGATCACCCTCCAACTGTTCAACCCTTCCCTGTAGTAAGTAAGCTCATACAGGCAGGGCCCTCTTCTTCTCCCCTAGCACTATCCATGTCACCAGTGCTCTACATCTTGTCTCTTTTTTCCACTTTAGCGACTCTGAAGCTGTTTGCTTTGGGTACATGATCATCGAATGTTGAAATGAATCCAGCACCCCTGACTCACTACTGCATACTCCTTCTAACAATACTGTGCGTTGCCCTATTGTCCCTTTTTCTTGTACTACCCAGTCTGGTGTTGTTTTAGTAATATTTTGTGCTATCTACTTATGCTATGGTTATTTCTTGTGTATTATACGAGTGTTCTGTCTGTTTTTTATTTTATTACCCCTATTGTATGGCACTGCAGAAATTTTGTGGCACCTTATGAATAACAGATCATAATAATAGAAATGCATCTTATTTGTTAAATAGAGGTGTGAATATAGTACAATGAGGGATTTAGAGACTTCTACCCTGAAGGCATTTACCAATTTTATTGTGTCACAGAGCTATTCCACCAAATAAAAGACTTTCCTTCAGAAGTGGAGTTACCCAATTTAACATACCCTAAGAAGTTAAGTTCTCTACTTTTATTAGAGTTCTGCTTGCTGATCTTTCTCTTGTACTAATGTATTTGAAACTGCACTAATATGGCATTTCTTTTGATTTATTTAAGACTTGAAGGGAGATCACACCCAGTACCAGGGCCGTAACTAAGGTAGTGCGATTTGTGCCATGGCACAGGGCACCGCAGGGCAGGGGGCGCTGTTTGGGCCTGTCTTTTTCTGTTTATTATCATTCTCACTTGTAGCTTCCTCTTCTTTTATCCCCAGCATCTCCTGGCCTCCCCGATCTCTTCCCTGGCCCTTCTCCATGAGGCCATGCCCCTTTTTTGGGTGCTTTATGTCCGTTTTTGAAAAATAGGGGGGCGCCAATGCTCCTTCTGGCACAGGGCACCAAAAAGTCAAGTTACGGCTCTGCCCAGTACGTCAGGAAATTGGATTTATTCCAATTTAATACCAGTTTCAATCTGTCTAGGATTTTCTTCCCTGAAACTTCCCTATTTTTGACCTAGGCTATCCCTCACACACAGCTAAAACCAAATTGAGGTTCTGTACCCAACGTTTCACATATTACCGGTCCTCCTATTTACTGTATATTGGATTTCTACAGCAATATGTTGAACTTTGTTTAAAAAAAAAAACATTTTTAGTAATATTTTATATCTCTTCCTAGACTTTGAGGTAATTTGCAATGATAGGCATTAACATGTAAGTATTGGCAGTTTGTGAACACACAATGGTCTATGCACTTGGATGAGCAAGTGTTTGCAATAAATGTTATAATCAACAAAAGGGGTGTCGTCTTGGCCAATTGAGAGGCAACCCATTATAGCGTATTTAGGGGCAATTCAGTTAACTGTGATGGAGGGGTGAATGCCGGTGAAGTGCTACAGGGTTGGCGTCTGAACAAAAGTTACAGCACTCAACATCAAGCCTACATCATGCGCTCCCACCACCATGGGGGTGTTCAGGAAAATGTAGGATATTAGGTTCTCATATGTACGGGAGATCTCCCGTACCTCGCACCAAAGCATTTGACATTGCGCATAACTGAATTGACCCTATAGATGCAGAGTTTCTCAATGCATAAACTTGCTAGATTTAGTTATAAGCAAAAGCGATTTCAAATCAGAGTTTCAATGCAAAGTTGTGTACACATCCAGGCACACAAAAAGGAATGATGTGGGTTTTTCATGGATTTTATTTTCAGTAATTTCTACTCCAAACACTTATATCTCATAGAAATGTACAGCAAACGATAGGTTTTAAATCTTGACCACATCTCTGCCCACTAATCAATCTCCTTACGGTGTCCATTTATCTTCCTCCCACACCAACTGGTATCTAAATTTATCAGACTCATCTCAGTACATTAAGACAGCAAAAGTTATATTAACCTTCAAATGTTTGGGTTTGTGTGTAAAATGCAATGCACATTAATACAGCACTTCAACAGATCAATATGTTGTCATAAAAAGATTTTTAGCTGCTTAATATTCCTTCCCATCTACACCTCCCTCTGATGTCATTCACCATGCTACAGTTTCTGTCAGATGTCACCAGATGGTTGATGACAGGGTCTTTTGATGTTATCTGTATCGGAGTGGTACTCAATTCACTGACATTGGTGTAGCTGCAATAAATACTTGCTGTAGGGCAGACTGTCCATCAGCCCTCTTGAGCCAAAGCTTAGTCTGTTTATGATGTTAACACATACTCAAACATGTTTTTTAATCAGGGCCAAAAGTAAGCAGTTGCCTAAGGGTAAATACGCTTTAGGGACATAGCTAAATGATTAAATATTTAACATATTCTATTTTATCATGTATTGTCTGCATTTTTCAATGTACAATAATTGAACAAAACAGGGAGGTTTATCAAACATTCTAAAGAGGACAAGTGGATGTGTCCATAACAGCCAATCAGCTTCTAGCTACTATTTAAAGTGGCAAGAGAATGGGTATGGGGTCAGGAGATGTTACCAGTATGGCGAATTCACTACATCAGCACAGGTAAAATCCGAGTGCCGACATAGTGTGAGGTCAAAATACTCACTGGTGACATTGTCACTCTCTACCTTACGTACCTAGTCCAATTATTAATTATGTGAACCATTTGGAATTACCTGAATTTCTATATAAATTGGTACCGTAATAAAATGTGATCTGATCTTCAAGTCACAAGAATAGATAAACACAGTTTGTTCAAACTAACAACACACAAATTTCAGTACAGAACTTTACTTTTCCATATTGAATACATCATTTTCCCAACCTATACATTGAATGTTAAAAATATCTGAACCTATAGCTAATGATTTCTATAAAAGCTAATTGGCATCATTAGTTAGCTAACCTGGAGTCCAATGTTGGCTAGTGTTACCCTATAAAAACCACTTACAACTCACAGGAAGCATTGCCGGATGTGATCGTGCTCTGAACAAATTACAACTCAGAACACTTAAAATGAAGGGGCATATCTAATTATCTATTAACAATGTTTTTACTAAAATAATGTGAAAACGGGTGTTTTCTGTTTTCACACCCTTTTCACATTATTTTAGTATTGCATGAACTTACTAAAGGGCAATTGGAGTAGAATTCGCAAAACTCGCTGGGGGGGGTGCGGTATCTGGCGACGGCGCATGAGCAGACACATATCCCCTGTATTATTTCCGAAAAATACAGGGAGAAGTGTGCGGACAGGATTCGCAGGGACAGAGCGTTACCGCAAGCTCTGTTCCTGCATGCGGATTTTAGTACATCCATTCAGGGGCAGAAATATGGGAGACAATGGAGGTGCCTGACGCCGGGCTCTAGCACTGAAGGGGCACCTCCTCCATTGTCCACAACATATTCCCCCCACTTAGGGCTGTAACTACTGTATATACCCGGAGTGTATAGTCACGGCCACCCGATACATGGCACCTTTTCCTGGCACCGGAGAAGCCACCCTACACTAGTATAGAGCTCTGTGTCAGTTACCGCCTCCGTTTATCTATAGCCTGTCCCTACTCATTGGTGTTGCTGCTCTTCAGCAGCTTCTTTTGTCAATGTGACACGTCCGATGCCCCCCCTCACCCACAACTCGGAGAGGGGGCGGGGCCACAATGATGCGATTGTGCTGTCACGCCCCTGGCCCCGCCCCCATGCAGAGTCAGTGCCTGGTCATGCCCCCCGCTGTGTGCAGGCTTTCAACTCCCTCCCAGAAGGAGGGAGCTGAATGTCGGTAACTACGACATACAGGTGACTGTATTTAGCTAGCAGTGCAGTATGCAAGGGGTATCAGCGTCTTATAGGGCTGGATAGGCAGTAACTGCAGGATCTCTGAGGAGCTAAGTGGAAGACGTCCATCTGCCACTGTAGTGCTCTAACACAGTGACACGATTGTGTCGCGCATACACAGAACTACAGACGGCGTCCATCTTGGTAAGGAACTAAAGTCTCCCTGGAGGAACCAACATGGAGCATGCACAGTACTGCTCTCCAGCTGCAACAAATAATTCATATGTATCCCTGATTAAAGGGATATTATAGCAACCCTAGCAATATGTAAAACACTGACAGGGGTATTCAATTTGGAGCGAAAGGTTCAGAATCGGCGATAAATTATCGCCGATGACGTAATTTTCGCCAATTTCAATTATCCCCATATTCAATTTCAAAGACTTTTCGCACGTGCGAAAAGTCTTTGAAAAAAAAACGGGATAACTTTTCACCATGTTTTACATGGCGAAAAAAAGTGCAGAATTGGGGTTTTGGGGTGTAGGCTTAAAAAAAATAGCCTGCACCCCTGGGAATGACATTTAAAAATAAACTGTGTCAAAAAAAAAGTTTTTTAATAAAAATAGGGACACCCCAAAAAATTAATTTAAAAATTTGGGGTGAAAATTAAAAAAAAAACAGGAAAAAAAGTGTTTAAAAATAGGGAAATAGGTTCAGGGCTATTCTGCAAATATGCGACAGGTGTTTTCTAGAATAGATTATTAGCGGCAGGTGCATTTTTGCTGAATTTTTTAAAAAACACTTTAGGGACTAAAAAATGCTAGTACCCATTTTCATGTACCCCAAATTAGATGGGACCACTTAAAAAAACAAAAAAAATAACCTAAGTGCTCTTCTGCATCACTTCTTCAATGTCGGGAAAAAAACACCTGCCGCAGCTATTTAAAACCCCGACTTACTTTTGCAGGTTAAAACTTTTTAAGTGAATACGGGGAGAAAGCGGGCGCGCGCCCGATACTTTAGCCCCAGAAAAGCTCCGATGTGTAGCGAAAAGTCCAGCACGGACTTTTCGCTCCAAATTGAATACGGCTGAGAGGAGCTATTTACTAAGCAGTGTTAGGAGACAGAGTGAAAAGTGATAAGGTGTCAGCCAGTCAGCTCCCAACTGTCATTTTTCAAACACAGCCTGTGGCATGGCAGTTGGGAGCTGATTGGCTGGTACCTTATCACTTTTCACTCTGTCTCCTAACACTGCTTAGTAAATAGACCCCTTAGTGAGAATAGTGACCATAGGAGGACACTACAGAAGAAGCCAATGCTGTTCAAAATAAATATTAATGCACATCTGAAGTTCACTAAAGAGCATCTGGATGTTCCACAGCACTACTGGCAAAATGTTCTGTGGAAAGATAAAACAAAAGTTGAGTTGTTTGGAAGAAACGCACAACACTATGGGCATCATTTACTAACGAGTTTTATCACCAAAACGAGTGATACATTTCACTGTGTATGATAATAGTGCTCCAGCCAATCAGCTCCCAGCTGTCATTTTTCTAGCAGTTGACAGTTGGGAGCTGATTGGCTGGAGCACCATTTATCATACAGAGTGAAATTTATCACTCGTTTTGGTGATAAAACTCGTTAGTAAATGGGGGCCTATGTGTGGAGAAGAAAAGGCACAGCATACCAATCACATGCCTCCTCCCAACTGGTCCTCTTGCTCTTATTGATGGCAAAATTGCTTCCAAAGTTTATGAAGACATTTTTAGCAGAATGTAGGGCTAGCAGTATTCCAATTAAAGCAAAAACAGAAGTTGGCTGATGAAACAGGACAATGACTCAAAACACAGAAGTAAATCATCAACTGAATGGCATTATCAGGGGATCTCAACCTTCTAGAGATGCTGTGGCATGTCCTGAAGAAAGCAGTTCATGCCAGACATCCCATGTGTATTGCTGAACTGAAACAGTTTTGAAAGTAGGAATGGGCCAAATTTCCTCCTGAACTTTGTACTGGTCTGAGCGGCATTTATAGAAAATGGGATGTAGTGAATATGCCGGCCGTCGATATACCAATTCCGGAATCCCGCCGCCTGACAAAAAGCAGACGCCGCTATCCCGAAGGGGATCAGGATACCGGCGTCAGCATCCCGACCACCCGAATCACAAACAAAGGATCTGGGGTAAGTATGCGCATTACGACGGGGAAGGGGGGGGTTAGGTTTAGGGACCCCTGGAGGGAATTAGGGTTAGGCTGCAGGGAGAGGGTGTTAGGGTTAGGCACCACTAGGGTGATGGCTAGGGATCGGCACGCCACCCCGGGAGAGTACACTTTAGGGTGCGGGAAGTGGGGGTTAGGGTTAGGCACCATCGGGGGGGAGGTAAGGGTTAGGCACCCCCCAGAGAGGTTAGGCACCACTAAGGGAGGGTAAGGGTTAGGGGGGAAAGAGGGAGAGGGTTAGGTTACCTACCGCCACTGTCGGGATTCTGCAACTTCGGCTTCCAGCGTCGGGATTTCATACCCAACCCATAGAAAATATTTGGTTGAGGTTATTGCTGTCAGAGGAGGGTCAACCAGTTCTTAAATCCAATGGTTCATGTACTATTTTTAGCCTGCACTGTAAATGTTTTCACTGTGCATGTTAGAAGAGAGCCTAGAACCCCTGACTGCCAGAGGCACGACCTTCGACCTTGTACGCTACTGCACATGTGCATCGTGTCCGGGCATTTGCAGCTCTGACCCCCATGCTAGAAGGATGTGCCCCTGAGAGTCTCCAGCAATACTCACATAGAGATGGCATTACAGAGGCCAATGACCACCAGCGCTATACTGCTGCATGTATAGAGCAAGCGTGCATACTCCTCCACCACCACTGTGTGTACTAACACAGGTGTGTGCTCCCACCTGTCACTCCCCTATACGTCCTGACAGGATCTGGTACATACATTATATACAGCGCTGTGTACCTGTTATACATACACAGCGATATACATACATATAGAGTATTCAATAAAGATAGAAAAATATATAATTGTGTGCTATTAGTTTAAGCAGACTGTAATCCAGGTACAATCTATAAAATTATAGCTACAATTTGATTGCTTGTTATTGGTAACGCCTCCACTTACCTTCCCTTGAAAGTGTGATAAATCTATTTACTATCAATCTTAAAATAGTTGAATGCAACCTAAATCCAAATAAACATATTTTATAAATAATGGCAGTGCAGGTGTCCACAGTACATGTAATACGCTGTGGGTCACCTATCAGCTGCCGCACATTTCAGCACATCAAGAGAGAACATAAAAGTGTCAAATATTCAGATACTGTACACTGTAAGTTGTCTAAGATATTATCTGGAGAGCAGGAAGCAGCTAATAAAAGCAGCATACTGTATGACCCTGATTGGTACTGGTAGGTTATGAAATTGAAGCTGTTAAGCACAGAGCTCACTAATCAATTATTGCTGTGCAGCAATGCACAATCACATACTGTATCTATCCATGTCACCATCCATTTCTCCTGTGACCTGTGGATGTAATAGATATAATACATTCCCATTCAGAAAATTATGAGTGGTGTGTATGGTTACATGATTAGATGATAATAGAGAGATAATTATGGCAAGGTATATTTTGTGCTTGCTCATACTGTTGCAGCATACAAGGCGTTTTCACAATCATGTATGCCGCATTAATAGGCAGTGTTCATTTGTGTATATATGGACAGACACATGGTTTTATTAAATGCAATAGATATTCCTTGCATTTGGCAAAATAATTCCATGCCATAGCCATTGTAGTTATTTATTTATTTAGTTACAGTTTCTTATATAGCGCAGCATATTTCGTTGTGCTTTACAATTGACAGATATATAGCTAGGAAGGCCCTTGAATTTCACTAGGAAAATTCAAGACATTGACTTTTAGCAAATACTATTACACATGAGAGCAGGGGCATATTAAGAGAGGAGGGAGCCCGTGTGGAGTCTCCTCTTCTCTCATGGGTGGCGCAGGTGGGTAGACTCTGCCACTGTGCTAGAGTCTACTGCAATCTCCCGGAACATGGCTGCTGTGTCATGTTCACAGTGATTTTTCTACTGTGTATGCACAAATCTCGCCACCATTTTCCCATACATAAAGATTTCCCTCATTATGAGTTGTAATTCCTCTCCTCCCACTGACCACAACAGCATGCTTTCTGAGCTATCTCGTCTGTCATACACACAATGCTTTTTCGCCAGTTTCCACTACAGATTTCTGGCCGTTCCGGTGCTTAATAAATTTGGTGACTTTTATTTTATTCTGTTCTTCACATGTAAAAAAAATAGGATGACAGTTTGTTTAGTTGCATTTTCTAAACTGGTGATAGCTTTTTGGCTTTAGTAAATACGGGGTTTACAAACCAAAGCTGAGTAAATGTACCCCCAAGTCTGTGATTACAGACATGGTTCTGATATGATACACAAAATAACCAACATTTTACCAATTTGTGGAAAATAGTTTCTAGATATATTAAGCCATTCTGACTTTTTCAAACAATCATTTGCATTTTTTTAATCTATTTAATTGTTCTACCTCATTTTTCCACTATTCTATTGCCAGAGTCTTCAATATGGAAATAAGCAGAAAGGAGCTGAATTCAGCAGAGATTCTACTGTTTGAGATTCAAGTATTGGCTATGTTTGCTGTGAGGAGGGGAAAACACAGTAACAGCCCCCATTATACACGTTATGCCACACTGTACTCAATGCCCCTTATACACATTATACCACACTGTACTCAATGACCCTTATACACATTATACCACACTGTACTCAATTACCCTTATACACATTATACCACACTGTACTCAATGACCCTTATACACGTTATACCACACTGTACTCAATGACCCTTATACACATTATACCACACTGTACTCAATGACCCTTATACACATTATACCACACTGTACTCAATGACCCTTATACACATTATACCACACTGTACTCAATGACCCTTATACACGTTATACCACACTGTACTCAATGACCCTTATACACATTATACCACACTGTACTCAATGACCCTTATACACATTATACCACACTGTACTCAATGACCCTTATACACATTATACCACACTGTACTCAATGACCCTTATACACATTATACCACACTGTACTCAATGACCCTTATACACATTATACCACACTGTACTCAATGACCCTTATACACATTATACCACACTGTACTCAATGACCCTTATACACATTATACCACACTGTACTCAATGACCCTTGTACACATTATACCACACTGTACTCAATGACCCTTATACACATTATACCACACTGTACTCAATGACCCTTGTACACATTATACCACACTGTACTCAAGGAACCTTATACACATTATACCACACTGTACTCAATGCCCCTTATACACATTATACCACACTGTACTCAATGCCCTTATACACATTATACCACACTGTACTCAATGCCCTTATACACATTATACCACCCTGTACTCAATGCCCTTATACACATTATACCACACTGTACTCAATGCCCTTATACACATTATACCACACTGTAGTCAATGACCCTTATACACGTTATGCCACACTGTACTCAATGACCATTATACACATTATACCACAATGTACTCAAGGAACCTTACACACATTATACCACCCTGTACTCAATGCCCCTTATACACATTATACCACACTGTACTCAAGGAACCTTATACGCATTATACCACACTGTACTCAATGCCCGTTATACACATTATACCACACTGTACTCAAGGAACCTTATACACATTATACCACACTGTACTCAAGGAACCTTATACACATTATACCACACTGTACTCAATGACCCTTATACACATTATACCACACTGTACTCAATGACCCTTATACACATTATACCACACTGTACTCAATGACCCTTGTACACATTATACCACACTGTACTCAAGGAACCTTATACACATTATACCACACTGTACTCAATGCCCCTTATACACATTATACCACACTGTACTCAATGCCCTTATACACATTATACCACACTGTACTCAATGCCCTTATACACATTATACCACCCTGTACTCAATGCCCTTATACACATTATACCACACTGTACTCAATGCCCTTATACACATTATACCACACTGTAGTCAATGACCCTTATACACGTTATGCCACACTGTACTCAATGACCATTATACACATTATACCACAATGTACTCAAGGAACCTTACACACATTATACCACCCTGTACTCAATGCCCCTTATTCACATTATACCACACTGTACTCAAGGAACCTTATACACATTATACCACACTGTACTCAATGCCCGTTATACACATTATACCACACTGTACTCAAGGAACCTTATACACATTATACCACACTGTACTCAAGGAACCTTATACACATTATACCACACTGTACTCAATGACCCTTATACACATTATACCACACTGTACTCAATGACCCTTATACACATTATACCACACTGTACTCAATGACCCTTGTACACATTATACCACACTGTACTCAAGGAACCTTATACACATTATACCACACTGTACTCAATGCCCCTTATACACATTATACCACACTGTACTCAATGCCCTTATACACATTATACCACACTGTACTCAATGCCCTTATACACATTATACCACCCTGTACTCAATGCCCTTATACACATTATACCACACTGTACTCAATGCCCTTATACACATTATACCACACTGTAGTCAATGACCCTTATACACGTTATGCCACACTGTACTCAATGACCATTATACACATTATACCACAATGTACTCAAGGAACCTTACACACATTATACCACCCTGTACTCAATGCCCCTTATTCACATTATACCACACTGTACTCAAGGAACCTTATACACATTATACCACACTGTACTCAAGGAACCTTATACGCATTATACCACACTGTACTCAATGCCCGTTATACACATTATACCACACTGTACTCAAGGAACCTTATACACATTATACCACACTGTACTCAAGGAACCATATACACATTATACCACACTGTACTCAAGGAACCTTATACACATTATACCACACTGTACTCAAGGAACCTTATACACATTATACCACACTGTACTCAATGCCCTTATACACATTATACCACACTGTACTCAATGCCCTTATACACATTATACCACACTGTACTCAAGGAACCTTATACACATTATACCACACTGTACTCAACGGCCCTTATACACATTATACGACACTGTACTCAATGGCCCCTATACACATTATACCACACTGTACTCAAGGAACCTTATACACATTATACCACACTGAACTCAATGACCCTTATACACATTATATCACACTGTACTCAATGACCCTTATACACATTACACCACACTGTACTCAAGGAACCTTATACACATTATACCACACTGTACTCAATGCCCTTATACACATTATACCACACTGTACTCAATGACCCTTATACATGTTATACCACACTGTACTCAATGACCCTTGTACACATTATACCACACTGTACTCAATGACCCTTGTACACATTATACCACACTGTACTCAATGACCCTTATACACATTATACCACACTGTACTCAATGACCCTTATACACATTATACCACACTGTACTCAATGACCCTCATACACATTATACCACACTGTACTCAATGACCCTTATACACATTATACCACACTGTACTCAATGACCCTTACACATTATACCACACTGTACTCAATGACCCTTATACACATTATACCACACTGTACTCAATGACCCTTATACACATTATACCACACTGTACTCAATGACCCTTATACACATTATACCACACTGTACTCAATGACCCTTATACACATTATACCACACTGTACTCAATGACCCTTATACACATTATACCACACTGTACTCAATGCCCCTTATACACATTATACCACACTGTACTCAATGCCCCTAATACACGTTATACCACACTGTACTCAATGACCCTTATACACATTATACCACACTGTACTCAATGCCCCTTATACACGTTATACCACACTGTACTCAATGACCCATGCACACATTATACCACACTGTACTCAATGACCCTTATACACATTATACCACACTGTACTCAATGCCCCTTATACACATTATACCACACTGTACTCAATGCCCCTTATACACGTTATACCACACTGTACTCAATGCCCCTTATACACGTTATACCACACTGTACTCAATGACCCATGCACACATTATACCACACTCCTGCAAGTAAAGGAGATATGCTAATGGTATGTTCCACATCCAAACAAACACTTCAAAACTCAGGTATCCCTTCACAGTAATAAAACCTTCTTTAAAAACAAAGCAAAAAAATATTTTTTTATAAAAAGCCCAACAGCAGCAAACGCTTTATAGATCCCTACTAGTTTTATATATTTTATATTTATTTACAAATCCACTCAGTATTAGTGTTTTGTACATTTGCTAATAATTTCACATACTTTTGGTCTCATGTACAGTTGGACACAGTTAGTGCAAACAACACAGGCAAAGTTACAGCACCCAATTTGTAATCAATTTAGTGTTTTAATCATGTATAATATATACAAAAGTATGTATGTGTCTGGACAGTGTTATTAATAAATATTAAGTTGTATTTACCATGTAAAACACATGTAAGGACAGATTAACATACAACATTAAAGTACTAATTCAATTCAATTAATTAATTACAACCATACCCTTTAAAAAAACAAATAGGGACGCGCGCTGCTCTGCTTTAGATTTAAAGGGGCAGGCACAGGAAGTAGGTGGTGCTAATTGAGGCTGGTTGGACCCTTACCTATTTAAGGAAGTTCCTGGGATTGATCCAGTGCCAGAGTATAGGCTCTATTACCTTACTCCAGCTTTCCTGTGTATATCCTCTGAAAACGTTCCTGATCTTTGGCTTGCCTGTGACTCCGATTCTGCCTGATCCCTGTGACCTGCTCCTTGTCTGCACCCTGGTACCGTATTGTCTGTTTGGTCCTGACCCGGCTTGTCGACTACGCTGAATGTCCGCTACACTCCATCCAGAGTTTACCAGCACCTGTATAAGGGAACCTATCCTGAGGGCCGCGACCTGTGTGTCGGACGCAGCCAAGCCCATACTTTCTTGCGAGGGTCCCTGGTGAATACCGCCAACACATTAGACTCCGCGCCTCAGGCTTAGGTCTAGCCAAGTCCCTAATACGGGCCGTATCCATAATCTACTCGAGAGTTGCGACACAATGCTTGCACATCCCCTCCACCTTCTATTACACATCACTAAGCATAAGGCGGCATAAGCGTAAAAAGTGTCTAGATCTACGCAAGCAGAGGGACTAATTCAGCATTGTGACCATCGGGAATCTGCGCGTGCGCAGGTCCCATTCTGCGACTGCAGAATGGGTCCTGCATAATTGCACGCAGACACTTCGATGCCTCTGTCTGATTGACAGACAAAGGTATTTAAGGGGCGGTGCGGGAGTGGGAGTGGCAAGGCAAGGGACTGCGTTTACAGATGCAGTTTCCTGGCCTCGTAAACAATGGTGATCCCAGCCTGCGACCGCAGTCGCAGTGCTGGGATCGCAAATACAGCAAGGAGTGTCATACACCTCCTTCTGTAATTGCATATTTGCAAGGATGGAATTGCCTGCGTGCAGCTTTGCAATTCCATCCAATGCTGAATCACTCCCAGAGATGTGTAAGAATTTTTTGTGCAGTACAAAAAGCAGCATATGCACCCAAAAAAATACAATCTCTAAACTCTATATTAGCTCCTTCAAGGGAATACATATTACTAAGTGGCAGGGGGCTGCCGGGGGTTGGAAAATGCTGGACGTTGATGGCAGTTTGGAGCAACAACCAATGCATTTACTATTCATATGTTCATTGGCTTACAAATGATCAAACCACTGGTGTTTTGGTCAAAATCCCTGGAAAAAAAAACTCTACAAAACTGCCATGAATCCATTGCATCTCTCTGGCCAATCAGAATTAGAGGAATCACAATACAAGACAATTGTTTATGCTATCTGCCTCCTTATTCATTACAGAAAGATAGCCCTCATTATCAGTGTATTGTGAGTCCTCTCTTTTCGGCTGACCAGATAACAGATTGCTTTTTGAGCTATCTCACCACCTCGTTTTTTTCGCCAATTTGGCGGCGGATTTTGGCAATTTGCAAACCTCTGCTTAATACATTTTGTGGTTTTTATTCTATTCTGTTCTTCACATGTAAAATAAAATTAGAATGATAATGTGTTTAGTGCCATCGTCTAAATTGATGGTTTTATAGCTGTTTAGCTTTAGTAAATCTATGATACACAAATATCCAACATTATACCATATTGTGGAAAACAGATTCTACCTACATTAAGACATTCTGACTTTTTTCAGTCATTTGCATTTTTTTTAGTTTATTTAGTTTTCCTATGTTGTTTTTCCACTGTTCTATTGCCTGAGACTTCATATGCAAATAAGCAGGAAGGGACAATTCAGCAGAGAATCTAATAGTTTAATAGATTCTCTGTATGAGGATAAATAATTGTCCATGCTTGCTATGGGGAAAGTTGATCACCATACTGTAATAAGCTCTTTTGAGTGACTGAGAAATCGGGTAAATAGCACCGTTATCAGAGCACATTGCTGTCTCTTACTATTAGCGCTAAGAACCCTGTGGACAGTGGGCTATATCACGTTTACAGACTACCTCCCAGCACTTAGCTAACCCCTGTCAGGCTATCTCCTATACTCCCAATGACAGCATTTTCCTTGCATTATATACAGAAACTAAGGAGAGCTGTTAGTACGGCTCCAAGACGAGAGTTGGAAGGATCACTTAACAGCCCTCTGGGAGATTCAGTAAGGTGGGATGAGAGTGCTCCGGCTGCCAGTGCAGACAGAGCAGCAGGGTCCTGGAGCTTCTATCACAGTCCAAAGACTGGCCTCTCAAACTGTAGACTGAACTTTTCTAGCTAATATGAGTTTCACAATCAGCTATATGATGAATAATGTGTTTGTAGCAGTTTTAGAAAACAGAGCTTAGTTGCGTTCAGTGTCAAAAATACTGAATAAATTATCTATGTTAAAAGTAACAGCCTCCGGAGCTGGATTAGTTACGCAAAGAGAGATCATGTAGTAAGCTTCATGCCGACTACGCTACACAAAATGCACAACACTTATGCTGATTTACAAACCAGGGAAACCAGTGTCATGCAGCTTCCATTGTGACATTACAAATGTGTATTTGTGATCTGTGCTTCTATTTCTCAAGAGCTGTGAGTGAATGTGACATAAAGTGTGAGTGGACCTAGGACAGTGGATTGGTCTTGATCCCCTTACTATGAGGAATTATATGTAGGTACCCGCATAGGTGAGGGTTAAATGTGTAAGCATAGTTAGAGGAAAATTTAAAAATTCCCCCATTTACTATTAAACCACAATAATAAACATTGTCTATAGCCACTTATTACAATGATATCCGTATCCAGAGATGGCGATAGCGAACGGAGGACAGAAACTCAGTCAGTCAGATAGCTACAACCAGCCACGGGGCTTTGTCTCTTTCATAAGTCAAGGCCGTATGCCTTTACTGGGGCCAGGCAAATATAGCAGAAATTATGCCTAATTGGGAAAAAATACCATTACAGAAAGTATCTGTGCTATGGTGTCCAGGTATTACTCATATACATTCTTTCAAATTAGAGCTACAAATACTGCTACTTCAAGCAATGTCAAACAACCAAGAGGCCACTTCCCATCACCAAGAAAATGTATAAAGAAGTACATCATAAATAAAGCTTATGTGGCCAAGTGCATGCAAACAGTTAAGCTAGGCAGGGGCAGAACTATGGGAGACAATGGAGGCATCTGCCTCTGGACTCCAGCTCTGAAGGGGCACCTCCTCCATTGTCCACAACATATTAACCTCACTTAGGGCTGTAACTACAGTATGTACCTGGAGTGTACAGTCACGGCCGCCCAATACATGGCACCCCTTCCCGGCACCTGAGAAGCCACCATACACTAGTGGAGAGCTCCATGTCAGACCATCAGCTGCTGCCTTTGTGTATCTATAGCCTGTCTGCATGCACAATGCTACATTACAGTGTCAGTGGCTGTGACGGGGGGCACCAAATTATAACTTGCCTCCGGGCGTCTGGGATGAACTTACGCCACTGAAGCTAGGTACGCACTATAAGGTTATCTGTCCAATCTGGTTGGCTGGAACAAAAATCTGGTAATGTATGGAAGCAAATGGCATATGACCATTTGGTCCTAAACACCGGAAAACGGATACAAATTGTCGTTCAGATAATTTGGTTGAATCATACAGATTTAACCAGTTTCTCTGAATAACCATTTTTGTCTGTTTCCTGCTGCAGCTGAGTCCAGCAGCCAATCAATGGTGTAGCTAGGCTTTCTGTGACTCGGGACATAGCATCAGCACAGTGCCTCCAGCCATAGTATGTTGTAGTCATCCTCTGCTTGCTTGGATACAGCCATCAACATTTTAAACACTGAAATGTACTTAAGGTGAGAGCAAAACCCATGTTTAGTCCCATTAATGTGCCAGCGCCTGCTGCATTTATTCTGTGGGTCTTGGGTATCTCCACTTTTGAATGGACCATGCAGGCTCCACTGTCTCCAGACTCAAAAGTATGTACTGCCACCTGTATTACTGTATTACACTCCACAGAGCATCACGACACAGTGTTTGTTCGTATGTTGCCTTTTGTACATATATTTATATACAGTATATATATATATATATATATATAACAGAGTAGGAAGATGAACGGCACTCAGTGACCATGAAAATAATGCAAAGACAAAGTCTTCTAAGAAGTCTTAGAAAACTGTGTCTTTGCATTATTTTCATGGTCTCTGAGTGTCGTTCATCCTCCTACTCTGTTATATACCTTTTGGAACGGGCATCGGAGCATGTTGCAGGTTGATTGATTCCAAGTGCCGGACATTTCCAAGATATATATATATATATATATATATATATATACCACAACATAACGCAGCACTGCCTGTGCTTTGAAGCATCTGTACAGGTCTGCAAAGTTGATCCAACATTTCAACCATCTTTAATGATTTTTCCAGATCCCTGAGGAAAATCATTAAAGGCAATTGAAACGTTGGAATAATTTTGTGGACGTGTACAGATTCTAGAGTGATGGTCAGCACCGAGACATTGGTGAGTATACGATCAGGACGTCGCTTAAGTCAATGCATTACTCACCCCCAAGTATACATCCCTCACTGATGGTTTCCAAGTATACCACATTAGGGAACATTTAATTATTGACCACCCACACAGACCTACGGGAAAGACTATCCCTAAAGGAGCGTCTTAACCCCCACAGTGAGAAGATGATTGAAGAACCCACACTGTAATACCACCCCAAGTGTATGCCATTTGAACACATATATACGTATACATGTCAATTAACAAATATTTGGAATAAACACAAATTATTTGCACCATTGCAGTCATTATGTTTCTCATTCCCATAGACTGCTTATCTGTCAGTTGATTGCATTTCTCACAATTCTATAATATTTATGTTATTCATACTGTAATTACCTACTCTCCTGGAACCTCATGGAGACACCCAAATGTTCCCCCCTGAAGAGTTGGTGGATCTCCTGCATTTTGCCCATTTCTTCCTTGTGAATTTGGTAGGGTGGGGAGTATAGTGCCATGAATCTTATTGGAGTTTTCACGAGGATATATCTACACTGCACTATATATTGTGACTTGTGTATGTGGGCAAAGCCAGTGTGATATAAATCTCAGCTGTCCAAAAATTACTGTGCTGTGTCTGAGTGAGCTGCACCCCAAAGAAAACAAATTTTCCTGTTTTAAAAGAAAGCTCAAGTATTTTATAATTCAATTGAAATCATATATCAAAGTAATATTGTGTGTTTTGAGAAGCTGTGTATATTACTGTACTTAGTGGGTGTAGTGTCCCTTTCAGCTGCACACCAAAAATTATAAGTGCAATAAATAATATGTGTTTCTGGTGGATAAATAATAATATAAATCTGTATGGTAAAGGTACAGTAACTGTTCCTCATTTCCCTATCTCATTGTGCTGACAGTCATAGTTCTTCAACATCTACTTTTAAAGAATGTCAAGGGGAAATAAGAAGGTGTAAGAAAGGGGACTCCAAATTCAAACTATTTTTAACAATCTTTACGAAACCATCACCTCTAACTAGGAAGAGAAAAGTTACTACTGAAAAACATAAAATTGCTAACATGCCATTCATCACAGGAAAGCCTCAGATTATGACCTTTCTTCGCGATTTGTGGTCCTGCTACTACTCTTTCATGCACTAGAATGACTATTGCGAAAGTCAGGGCCAAATACAGTCAGGCATCTTCGGTAACATCATATGCACCACCTTCTTGCTCTGAGTCTAAATATGTCACCTCTAAAATAGGCAAATCAGTGTACAAAAGGAATACTAATGCTGGGTGCACACTTGTCAATATATCATACGTTTGATCGACAAACTATATATTGTAAGTGTATCGGCGGTTGTGTACACCCTATATGTCTGTGAACACCGTCATTCATAGACATATCAGGTCAGCTCTGCAGCAAAGCTGATGCCAATATATCATGCATATACAGTATATCAGTGCATCGCCCAGTTGTGATGTCAGGCCAGACACATTGAGCGGCCGACTGGTGTGTATAACATACTAATCGGACACTCGGAGAGCAGATGTCTGCTGACTGATCCATCATCCTACTGCAGGGGTTTTCAACCTTGGCCCTCTAGCTGCTGTGGAACTACACATCCCAGCATGCACTGCAATAGTTTTAGCATGCTGTTATATCAAAAAGGTGGCAGTGCATGCTGAGATGTGTTGTTCCACAGCGGCTGGAGGGCCAAGGTTGAAAACCCCTGTCCTAGTGTATACCCAGCATTAGAATGAAGAACACGCTGTGTGTTCACAAACTTCACAGATTTGTGAGGAGAGTACTGGGACATTAAACAAAAAGTTCTTCTTTGCCTAGAAAATGCCATTGTACTGACTATTCACTTAACTACAGATCTGTGAACAAGCAGTACTGGTCCAACTAAAGATTGACAGCCCTGGGTGGGTGGATCGCCTTCAGCAGCAGTATCTAACACACAATGCCAGCTCATTCACAGACAGGTTACTCTCTTTATCACTGGCTTCACTAACAAGCATACCTGTGTCAATCTGTTGGAAAAACTCAGAAAAGTTATAACAAAATGGTTCAACCTGTTAAGACTCTCCTCAGGATTTGTAATTTCCAATAATAATGCAAGTAACTTCATACAAGCATTACAACTGGGTCAATTTCAACACATCATGACATACATCTTAAGCCATGAGTTAGGGAGAGGAAGGAGGACAAGTTGCCACTTTACTGCAGCACATTGGATCTTAAGAGATCCAAAGAGCTGCTTGCAAGTTGTCAACTCAAGTGGCACATGACACAACGTCTCCTAATTCAGTTTCTCCTGCAAATGCTACTGCCAGGAAAAAACTGACCTTTTCCACTGATGATGATGAGTCAACTCAGCACAACAGTGAGAAAAATTATGACATCTGGTTGGGCTTAAAGAATTGCCCACATATATTGACACCTCTTCCGTGACTCATTCTGATACAGTAGGCATCAATAGAATGGTGGATAATACTTTAATGATACAGTAATGTACAAATTAGCATATCACACAGTCCCTTTGAACTCTGAGAGGGAAAACATTTTTGGAGCCCCTTGTACAAACTAGTTATGGTTGTACATAAGCTACCCATGTTCCAATGTGTTCTTAGAAAGAGTGTTCAGCACAGCCGGGAACCTTGTGAGCGATCAGCGTAGGAGGCTACTTACAAAAAATGTGCAAAAACTGATGGTCATCAAAATTAACTACAAATTCCATGAGGAATACCTTTACCGCCAATTACAAACAGAGACTGCAACCGTGGATTCCAGTGGGGGTGAGCCTAAATTTTGTGATGATGATATTAACAACAGAGATGAGGGTTATGATGAAGATGATGACATCTTGAACATTTAAGATGATTAATATTGTTAGTCTTAATCCCATTGGTAGCTTGGTTTACCCAAACCACCAAAATACTTTCTTAAGTGGGGGTCACAAATAAACTAAGCACTTCAGCCACAAAAGTGTCAGTCCCTGTCACTAAAGTGCTTGGTTTATTAAAATGTGCATGTCCTTTTCAATATACAATATAAAAGTGATTGGGAGGGCCCAAGGACAATTTCTATGTGCACCACTTTTCATTTTAAGCTTTGCTCACCTTGCTGTATTGGTGTAAAGACTACTAAAATGTTACTTCATCTCCATTTACCTGTACTAGCCTCGGGCCTGTGATTTGCTGTTTGGAGTAAGTTTGATTATGATCTAGTTTTCTACTATACGTTACTCTGGCAACAGTCACATGTATTGGCAAGGGCCTGTGATTTGCAGTTTGGAGAAGTGTGTTGGTAATCTGTTATAAAATTTTCTACTAGTCTTTTACTTTTAGGCTATTAGTTCTTGAAAACATTCTATAGGGTTGTATAGTTTATTAAAATGCCATTCTGTCTGCCACTATGTATCATAGATGTGCTATATTCTTTTAATCTGCCATTTGTTTGTGCTGCTGCTCTGTCACTTAGTTTAGCCAAACCAGTTCACTGCAGCCTTTGGCCAGTATTGGTGAAAACAATATTGAGAGCTGTCTGGAAATTAATGTTATTGATGTCAATACTGTAGGAACAAAAACAGGTCCAAAATACATGATTTTAGCTTTTTTTTTTTTTAAGAAATCCAGATCCAGAACCAAAACACTTTAGGGTGGTTTTGCCACAATGATTTAACACCAAAACCAAAACACGGGGGTCTGTGCGCCTCTCAACTTTTTACCATGTTGTCCTTTAATCCATATACATGTTTTTACTATTACAGCTAGTGCTCTATTTTGTTAAATATAAAAACAAAACAATGTTGGTGATTTGTTTTTCAGTTTACATAAATTTTGAAATGTTTGGTCACTCAAATAAGCATTGTAGTAGGTACAGTTCAAATAATTTTAATACAGTTTATACCGGCTGCAACTACAAATGACCTTATTAGCTCTTAGGGCCGAATTCAATTAGCAGCAAACAGAGTAGTCTGGCGAAAAGCGGATTGAATTCGCCTCATCCCCCTGTTTTGATGCAATGTTTTCTCCATGCACGTCCCTCCTTTTCGCCCTATTCAATTGTAAAACACGTGAAAACGTGGTTAGGCGAATGTTTTACAAAGCAATACTAGCGAAAAGGACATCTTTTTTGGAGGAAATCAGTCTGTACCCCATAAAAAGCTACAGTCACCCTGGGAATCAACATAGAATAGTAGTAGTAGCCCTAATAAAAGTATTTAGTGAACTTATTTTGCTGCAAAGGGCTGTTATATGCATATTTGCAAATGTGTGGAAAAATTATAGAAAAAAATAAGTACCATAGTTAAATTTGGGGTACATGAAAATTGGTACTAGTATATTTTGATCTCTAAAATGAAGATTTAAAAAATCTAAAAAATACACCTGCTGCAGCCTCCTGCAATCTCAAAAACACCTATCTCATCCATATAGCCTCCCAAAGTACCAGACCCCCCCTCCCCTTTTTACTAATTTTCAAAAACATTTACATTTTCGCCCCAAATATTACATCATTGTTTGGCGTGAATTAAGATATATATTTTTTTTACTAATTAGTCATATGGGGGGGGGGTCCAAAGGGTTCTGAAACAAGTCCCCACATTTGTACCCCAAAATATTGATTTTGCACTTCTTTTCTTCTGCCTTTTGCTGGATAAACTTTTTCGCCTGTTTTTGACTATGAAGTTTTCGCCTAGGCAAAAACTCCGGGGAATTGAACACGGAGATACTTTGAAAACAGGGTGAAAAGCGCAAATCGGCGAAAACTTTTCTCTAAACGGCACTTTTTCATGGCTAATTGGCTAATTGAATTTGGCCCTTAATTTTAACTAAAGTAATTACAAATAAGCTATGTTTTTGTTTTTTTTTAACATTCATTACTCTGATTAGAAACTGTATTGTAAAGCACCCTTTATTTGGTGAAATATGTACCAGCATTCCTGTACTGTAGTTTAATTATTTTCTTAACATACATTATTAAAATGATAATACAATGTTTTTTGTCTTATAGTCACTTTTTTTTAACTTAATAAAATTGTGGTTTTACATTATTTTAATATACTTTATTTTAATTGTGATAGAAAATTGTCTGTTTTCAATTCAAACCCCAGTAGGTGGGTAGCTGGAATTTTATTCAATATAATATACAGAATATAATCAAATGTAAGTTATAAACTAGGAGACTGATTTATTAGGTGAATGATGTATTGGTTGAATGTAAAAATGACCCAATTGTGAGCAAATATGCATCTGAACACTTTCATTTCCAGTTTGCAATTTTCAAGACCAATGGAACCTTAAATCTGGCGTATCGATGTCGTGTCCTAAGCAAAGACAATTATCATCATCAACTCCACAACTTGTACCATGTTAATGCAAGTGCAAAATAAACATGCAATGGCTAGCTTATTCCACGATCTGTGTTAATCAATATAAAATGTATCTCAAAGAGTAATTCTTGCAATTTACAGTACTGTAATACAATCTATAACAATACTGTATCCACAGGTGCAAGAGGTCGTACTGCAATAGATGTGCAACCCTGAACTTGGATGCAAGTGGGACAATTGTGCACAAAAGTGCATATTTATGATTTATGACACTTACAGTATGTGCAACTCTGCTGGGTTCACACTGACAGATACATTGGCTGATCAATTGATCGGCCAATATATCTGCTGAATGTCGGCCAGTGTGTACCCGCGATATGTCGGTGAACGTCGTCGTTCACCGACATATCGCATTGGCTGTGCTGCACAGCTGATAGACAGATATGTCTGCAGACATATCTGTCCATCGGCAGGTGTGTATGGCCCGTACACACACAGCGGCAGCCGCGAGGAGGGGGGTGGGACACGCCCTGACCCGGCAGCTGGGTCCCGCCCCCCAGCTGCCGGGACCCAAGGGCACAAGCAGATGATCGCCGTTCAGTGTGTATGAAGTATGAACGACCATCATCTGCAGATATATCTGTCAGGTGTGTACCATCCAATAGGCCCCTCTGTAGATATCCATCAAATAAATGTAATCTATGAAGGATGAAACAAAAGAAATACAAATGTAACCACATTCCCTGCCTAACACTCACATGAGAGAGAGAGAGAGAGAGAGAGAGAGAGAGAGAGAGAGGTGGGGGTGACTCTATGGTGGAGATAACTTACTGAGCGGGCCTTTCCTTTGCAAAATGACGTTTTATCTGGCAGATTGACAAATCAATTAGCAAATTTAGAAATATTGAGATCAATTTTGGCAAATAGGTCACAAATTGAATTTTCAAAGATTTTCTTATCACTAAAGGTAGTGCTTGTGCTTATGTTTTTACTTCTTCACATAATAACCCTTTCACTTCCACATTTAAACCTGCAGTGATTGGACCCATGAGTTGTGTACAGTAGCTTCTAAGTTTTGCTTATTGTGGCTTTTCAGCTACCCCTCCTAATAACCACAAATCTATTGTTTTTCTTAATCTTGTCTTAAATCATGAGCATAAGGCAACGTATGTGTCACTTTTGTACATTTTACTGACGCTGGATTATAATCATGCACAATGTCAGCGTGAAGCAATGTATAGAAAATTGCTGATCTATAGATATGCTGCCACATTTTAGTCTTGCTTGTCAGAAATGACCCTTGCTGTCTAACTGATTAACACTTTAGCATCTTACACACTACCTGGGGTGAAAACCACTCTGAAAAAGCCTTAGGAAAATATTGTACATGACTGCTGCTATAATTTAAGATTCAACTAAAAGCTTCATCTTACCTTATAAGAGGGGAATGTAAAGCAATTTATTCTCCACACCATTTAATAAATTGCAATGTGCACTACATGTTCTTCACTTTATTTTATGAGCTTTCAATGAGGAAGAGACAAAATTAATTACATAAAGAAATAATTCTTAATACTGTGAGGGGGCAGAGCTTAATGACATCATTACCCCCTACTCAGCTGGCACACCAAGAAGAAGCATTGCAGGAAGGTTTTTCCTCAATTTGAGCTTATGCAGTGTATAGGATGAGTTGGGCTTGTCCTTAGCACTTTCAATGTACATCTGGAAGAGGAGACCCTCTTGTGCTTAGTAGCAAAGTGTTTAAGGTACATTTCCCACCCTTAATAGGTAATCATTTGCCTTGCACAATTTTTTTTTGTTATTTGAGTTTTATCTGTGCCAGAGTGTTTAGCCATTAAAATATTCTTAGATTTCTCAGAAGACATAATTACTGCACACATTATCACATAATCGGAGCATATACAGTACACTTATCGCATATGCAAATGTTATGCTATTAAGCTATAGGTGAAGACTAGCAGAGATCTAGACCTATGCCATGTTGTGTTAGCATTTAATTAGTACATAGTATAGATGCACTGATACCATTACCTCCATTTGCTGGTACAATGGCAATATATTTTCTTAAAACCCTTAACAAGTGGTAACTGATATTAAAAGAACTAAAAGCTTAAATTCTTCATCTCTCTCCCATTTTTATTCCGCCTCAAGCATTTTGTGCTCTTACCAAATGGAACTTTTAATAAACTAATATTTTAAATCTATCCTACAGTAAATATATTTAACTATTATTTACTATTTAGCATTGAGCAATGTAGGGCAATTATAACAGATGGAGATAATAACTCACTGCAGAAACTAAATAGAAACTTGAGTTTTAATGTGAATTGGCAGATACAATTTAGTGTAGATAAATATAGAGTTATGCACATAAGACAGTGGTCCCCTCCCACACTCTGGACCACTTCCCCTCTGCGTCCATCCACCCTCTGAGAATTTACATGAAACAGTTACAACTACTGTATTGTAAAATTATTCAAAATCCAATCAACCCCCCCACTCCCAGGTACACCTGACATTAGGAACGACTGAATGGCAATACCTAAGCTCCTTACAGTACACTTCTTATGGTAAGGATTCTGCAGCTTAATCACCCTTATAGTAAAGAATCCCATCCTATACTATTGTGAAACTTCTGTCTTCTATTAGCCCCTGATTACACATCCTCTATTCTCCTAGTCCTTAGTTCATTAGATATATTTTATATTAGTGTTAGATATTATTATTATTATTATTATTATTATCCTTTAATTATATGGCGCCACAAAGGTTCCGCAGCGCCTTACACAGTACATAAATGAGAACACAAGAAAAATAGTTAATAGTAAAACAAAACAATGCATGACAAGGACATGGTTTATACACATAGCTTAGCTGCATAACACAAGCAGCAGGACATGAGCAACCAAATGTTAGGTGCCAATTGGGGAGTTAGGAATAAATGATAGTATAAGTAGGGATAGGAGAAGCACGTGAGGGATGAGGGCCCTGCTCGTGAGAGCTTACATTCTAAAGGGATGGGGCAGACAGACAGGCGCGACACACATGGGGTAGATAGCGAGGAAGGAGCGTGGAGCAGTGGGTTAGGATATGTGCTGCGGAATGTGTGTGTTTAAGATGACCTGATGTTATGTCAAAATTAAGTTCTTCATTCATATATCTCTATGACAGAAAATAGATTTTGTTTATGTGTTATTTACTTGTGAGATGTACAAAATAAAGTTGTAGCACTTTAATATTTGTGTGTTGCATTTTAGCATCTAAATACATCCGTCTAAAAATGTAGCTCCTGCCATCCTGTACACAGTCGTGAATACTTTAGTCCCAGCCAGGGCCGGACTGGCCATCTGGCAGTTCTGGCACATGCCAGAAGGGCCGATGACCAGATGGGCCGGTCCGTCCGGCCGTCAAGAAGCCCAGCTGAGCAGATAACATGTCTCTCAGAGCTCTGCGTCTGCTCAGCGACAGGGGCACAGTCAGACAGTGGTTTGCAGTCACTCCCATTGTGTTTATAACACAATCAGAGTGGCTAATCCTGGCCGTCAGTCAGCTCCATGCAGCTTCACTGTTGGCCAAATTTAATCTTTTGAACCGCCCATTGTAGGCGTAGTCATAGAGCACAAGTTCTCCGGCAGGGAAGCAAGCAAAAGCCAGGAGCCCTCTTGCCAGAGCAGTAACAGTAAACTCCCCTGCGGCCCGATATACCCCTGGCTGGGTCAGATGGGCCCCTGTGAACAGTCCTGCCTCCTCTCAGATTACCGAAAATCGCGGCAAAATGCTGTGAGGGGGCGGGGCCTAATGGTGCGAGGTGCCCGCCCCATCAGCAACCTTCAGCATATGCTACAACAAAAAGTGAGTGTGTGAATCTATTTATACTGTGCTAGTGTGCGTATGATGTATGCATGTGTAAGTTACAGAGTATATAATGTTAGGGTGTATATAAATATATATATATATATATATATATATATATATACACAGTATGTGTATATACATACATAACCACTATATATATATATATATATATAAATATATATATATAGACATATATATACACGCACAGTGTATATATATATCTATATATATATATATATATAATATTATAGACACACAGGGGTGGATTGGCCGTTTAATCCCTCCAGAGTGGACTGTGGACCGCCTGTCGTATGTGGCCCCCCCACCCCAAGTAGCGCATTGCCCTTGTATGACAGGCAGCCCACTTGCTGACAGCGGCCCACCCTTGGAGGAACTGAAATCGCAAGAGAGGAAACCACTGTTCTCTGGCGAGACCGAGGCATCCCGTCCCCACGCCGCACACAAAGTACTATGCCAGCAACAGTCATACGCAGTTTGGCAGAGGGAGAGCAGTCAGCATCTGGCTGCCTGGATAAGTAACAACTTGGTGTGGGGGCCGGCTTGCAGTAGTAAGCGAGTTATGCATTGCAGGATGGTGTTGGGCTGGAGAGGTGATGTCCCCATGCTCCGCTGCGCCAGCCTCATTCTGCCATTAAGTTATGCCCGGCTCTGGCTGTCCACGGCTCGGCTCTGTGAAGTCTTGCCTGTGCAAACTGCAAAGTGAGCCACATTCAGGCACAGATTAGCGGTAGACTTCACTGTTGTTTGGGCAGGTGGAATAATTTTTTGGGGGTATTTTATTTTTCAATTTAAATTTTCTTAAAACTCGTGCCATGGCCAGCGCAGATCAGGAGCCTGCCTGGCTTCGTCACATGTTTACTAGAGACGGAGCAGGAGAGAGGCCCGCCTCATTTCCTCACAGCTCAGCCTCTTATTGACAGCCTTAAACTGACTCCTGAGCTAGGCACAAAACTAGTCCCTTCTCCTTCCACCTACCTGGACCGCACCGCCAGGGAAAGAGACATAGGGGTCTATTTACTAAGCAGTTAGGAGACAGAGTGAAATGTGATAAGGTACCAGCCAATCAGCTCCCAACTGTCATCTCACAGGCTGTGTTTGAAAAATGACAGTTGGGAGCTGATTAGCTAGTATCTTATCACTTTTCACTCTGGGCCTGATTCAGAGCCGTACGCTCTGACAGAGCGCTTGCTCTGAATCAGGGCCGGCCCTCAGGTTTTGCAGAACGGCCTCCTGGCCGCTCGAATAGCTGTGGGTGACCACCCACAGCTATAGCGAGCGGCCATGATGATGGTCGCGATGGTCAAGACCAGCCATCGGGCTTGCGACGAGACTCTTGTGGTAGGGTCTCCTTGCCGCAAGCCCCAGAGTGCTTTCGGCTCTGGTAGACTTGTGATGTCAGTGGGGCCCGTCCCAAACGGTAGGTGTTCCCATGGGAACGCCTCCGTCTGGCCAGCCACGCCCCCCCTGGCATGCCCACGAAAGGGGGCATGCTGTCACTCAACATCGACAGCACGTCCCCTTTGGTACAAGACCCGGAGCGACGGCTTGCCCGTCGCTATCCGGGTCTCGCGCATGCACACGAAGGAGCCGGCTCCGTCGTGCGCATGCGCACTGGGCCACCATCGACCATCTTGCGAGCGCATAGCTATCGCGAGCGGGTCTGAATCAGGCCCTCTGTCTCCTAATACTGCTTAGTAAATAGACCCCGCAATGAGATCCAGTCTCCCAGATCCCAACAGCAGTCGGAGTTAGAAGAGATTCTCAGGAGGCTGCTGTGTGAGCATGCAGTGCTGCATTGAGTGTGCAGAAATTGTATAGCAGCAGGTCAGTGCTCCCATCCCAGTGTCTACCACTTCTCCAGTCCAGTGTCCCGTACCATTACTGAACCCCTCATCCTAGTGTCTCCCATGCTGCCAGCCCAGTGTCTCCCCCATTCCTTCCCAACCAGCCCACTGCAACTCACTGCCCCCACCTAAAACTCCGAGCCAGTCCAGTCACAGAGATCACCCTCATTCATCCCAGTGTTCCCCCCTCCCACCCCTATCTCACTGTTTCCTTCCCATCCTGCCCACTACCACCCATTCACATGATGTCACCCCATGCAGCCCAGTGTCCCCCACCATTTCACTGACTCCCGATCGCAGTGCATCCCCCCTTCCCTCACCAATCAGCCCACTGCTCCTGTCTAACTGCCGTCAGCCAGCCAGTAGTCCCAGTGTCCTCCCCTCATTCAGCCCAGTGTACTCCCTTCTCTAGCCTAGTGTTCCTCCCTCCCACCCCTTTCTCAATGCCCCACTTCCAATCCAGCCCAGGACCTCCCCATCCGCAGTGCCTCCCATCCAGCCCAGTATCCCCACCATCTCACTGATCCCCCCCTTTACCTCCCCAACCAGCCCACTGCCCCATCTAATTGCCCCTCAGCAAGAACCCCCAACTAATTCAATTAGTGTCCCCCCACATTCTCCCCAGTGTACCCCCTTCTACAGCCTAGTGTTCCTCCCTCTCATTACCATCTCATTGCCCCCTTCCCACCCAGCCAAGTGCCCCCCTATATATCACCCACTGCCTCTCACGGTCACTCTCTCCCTGTCACCCACTGCTTGGGGTCACCCACTGCCTCTCCCCATCACTCTCTCCCTGTCACTTACTGGCTCTCCTGTCACCTTCTCCTGCCTTTCCCAGGCATCACCATCTCTCCCCTACCTCCCTCTTTCTCCTGTTATACTCTGCCTCTCCCAGACATCACCCTCTGACCTATGTTTAGGCCATTTACGGATAGGAATTGTGTGTTTATGTTTTTCATTTAGGTGTTACTTTTCTTTTCGTTTTGAGAGACTTTGTGAATTAGAGTTGACTACTGAGGAACTGAGTTAAATCCATAAACATAGATCCAAAGAACACCATACCAGTAATCTTCTTACAAAAGGACAAAACAGAACGATAAGCTGGGCTACTATTTTTTAACATCTGTTTAGGACACTTTTTATTGGTACGAGATGCCGGCACTCGGGAGTCCAGCTGTTAGAATCCTGACACCGGCATCTCGAAAGTGTTAACATACCGAAACTTGTTGGTCAGTATGCTAACTCTCCCCCTCTCCCTACCCTAACCCCCCCTCTTTAGTGCCTAACCCTAACCTCCCCCCCTAGTGCCTGACCCTAACCCTCCCCACTTAGTGCCTAATCCTCCCCCTAGTACCTAACCCCACACCCTAAACTTAACACCCTGATACTTACCTTTGGCATCCCGATGGAAAATGAAAGGATTTTTAAAGGACAGGACGTCCAGGGACCAAAAATGTCTAGTTAGGGTTCTTTATATGGCAGCTCAACAATGACAAGACGAAGGGCATAGCCCATGCTTACCTACTTTTTAATTCTCCTCTCTCAGCGGGGGGAGTTTCTGTACCTAGCAGACCCAACCAAATACCAAATGTCTGACTATGGCACATGTATGAATCCCCTGCAGGATGAGCACTGTTGTGTGTATTTTAATACAGGGAATGCTGTACACTTGTATGTTGCTCTAATATAAATTATATTTGCAATAGGATAGACTAAGAAGTGGGAGGAGTCAGGATAGTAAGGGGAGGAGTCTCTGCCAGGAGCCAGGTGGTGACGCGAGGTGGGCCTGTGTGCTTTAAATGCCAGGGCCTATTTTTAATCCCAGTCCGGCCCTGGTCCCAGCTGCTGGATGCTATGCCATGCTCCTGTGAGTGGGTGCATCTCACATGCGAGACCCACCTACAAACGGGTGCAGATACATCTATACTTAATAATGGTGCCATTTTAAATGCCCCTATAAACTAAGCTTTTCATTCTCTTTATGACTGAGGTTACAAACCTCTGTATCCTGCTAAATTTGGCTATGTCCTTATTACAGTGAGATGCTCAAACTGTGTCACTATATTCTAGATGTGGTGAACTGGTATCTTATACAATACTATAAAGGTATTTATGAGTAGTTTTATGCATCATAGGATCTTCGTCGCCTTTGCAGTCCTTTCTCGGCACTATGTGTTGCTTCTCAGCTTTTTGTCAACTATTATCCCTAAGTCCTTTTCCATTTTAGTTTTCTACAATTGAATTTCATTAAACGTGTAAGTAGCACAGTTATTGGCACAGCCTGGATGCATAACCCAACATTTATTTACATTAAACTCCATCTGTCACTTCACAGCCCAATTTGCCATTTTGTCTTAATCATTTTGGTATTATCTTCCTAATTACATTGTTTAGCAGTTCTCCTCACAGTGACTAAAAACTCTTTCTGAAATAATTGAAACATTTCATTAAACAGACTTAAAAAAAAACTTCCTGATATCATAATGTTATTCAAACATGAAACATCAGGGCAAAATGAGCTGGATCCATCACTGATCTGCACAAACCCTGCCTTGTTTAGTAATGAAAAATCTCCCACTTTGGTACGAGACTGCACCCGTGTTCGGGCAAGACCCACTTTCTATGGGGGAGATTTATCAAAGCTTGGAGAGCGATAAAGTGGAGAGAGATAAAGTATCAACCAATCAGCTTCTGTCATTTTACAGGCTGTGTTTGAATCAGCTCCTGTTATTTTTTAAACAGTCTATTTACTAAGCCTTGGATGGAGATAAAGTCCCAGCCAATCAGCTCCTTACTGGCTCCTTATTTCACAGGCTGTATATGGAAAATGACAGTTAGGAGCTGATTGGCCAGGACTTTATCTCCGTTCACTTTATCTCCATCCAAGGCTTAGTAAATAGACACTGGGACAGCCTGTAAAATTACAGTTAGGAGTTGTTTGGTTGGTATGTACTAAGCCTTGGAGAGTGATAAAATGGATATAGAAAAAGTACCAACCAATCAGCTCCTATTATTTTTCAAACACAGCCTGTAAAGTGACAGGAGCGGATTGGTTTGTACTTTATCTCCAACCACTTTATCTCTCTCCAAGACTTAGTACATCTTCCCCCCAATAATATAAATCCAAACATGTGCTAATTTGGTGAAAAGAACCGAGTAGAACAGAACCGCTCATTTCTACTTTCCAGGCGTAACATTCGCTGTAAGTGTATCCTGATGATGATGACATGCAGCAAACTAATTCAGAGCCGATCGCAAAATGCGAGCGCTCGCTCTGAATGAGGGCGGCCGCAACTCTAAAATGAGCTGGCCTCCTGGCCACTCGCTAAGCTGTAGGTGACCACCCACAACTTTAGCGAGCGGCCAGGTTGATGGTCGCGATGGTCAAGACCATCCTTGTGGTAGGGTCTCGTCTGCCACAAGCCCCAGTGAGCTTTCGGCTCTATTCGGCTCGTGATATCAGTGGGGCCGCCCCCAAACGGCAGGCGTTCCATCGGGAAGACCTCAGTTTGGCAAGCCACCCCCCCGCCCAGCCTACAAAACAGTGCGAGCTGTCGATAACCATCGACAGCTGCCCCTTTTGTAGTAAGCCCCGGAGCGAGAGAATTTCCCTCTCGCTCCGGGGCTTGCGCATGCACAGTGTGGCCACTGAGCGTGCACAAGGCCTCTACATCGACCCGCTTGCTAGCGGTTCTGAATGAGACCCTAAGTGTATGCATACGGGTAGAGTGCACGGCATGTTGATTGACAGCACGCCCCCTTTGGTGGGCGTGCCGGGGGCGTGGCTGCCAGACGGAGGCGTTCCCATGGGAACGCCTACCGTCTGAAGCCGGCCCCACTGACATCATTAGTGATGTCAGTGGGAGTGATTTTGGCTCTGATAGAGCCAAAATCACTCCAGGGCTTGCGGCAGCGAGACCCTACCGCAGGGTCTCCGTCGCAAGCCCGATGGTCGCGATGGTCTTGACTAGGGGTGTGCACCGGCCACTTTTCGTGTTTTGTGTTTTGGTTTTGGATCTGGATCTTTCTTCGTGTTTTGGATCTGGATTGGTTTTGCCAAAACCACCCTTCCGTGTTTTGGGTTCTGGGTTTTGTGTTTTGGATCTGTATTTTTTTGAAAAAAAGCATAAAAACAGCTAAAATCACAGAATTTGTAGGTTTTTCTGCTCCTATGCTATTATTAACCTCAATAACCTTAATTTCCACTCATTTCCAGTCTATTCTGAACACCTCACACCTCACAATAGTGTTTTTATGTCCAAAAGGTTGCACCGAGGTAGCTGGATGACTATGCTAAGCGACACGAGTGGGCGGCACAAACACGTGACCCATCTAGGCGTGAAACTGCAGTGGCAGACAGGATGGCAGTTTGAAAAACTAGTCCCCAAACTGTACATAATGCAAAGAAAAAAAAGAGGTGCAAGATGGAATTGTCCTTGGGCCCTCCCACCCACCCTTATGTTGTATAAACAGGACATGCACACTTTAACAAACCAATCATTTCAGCGCCAGGGTCTGCCACACAACTGTGGCTGAAATTATTGGTTCGTTTGGGCCCCCACAAAACAAGCTGGCAATTAATCTGTCCCTGCACAAACTGGCTCTACGGAGGCAAGATGTCATCCTCATCCTCCTCATCCACCGATTCCTCACCCTCTTCAGTGTGTACATCCTCATCCTCACAGAGTATTAATTCGTCCCCGCTGGAACCACAGGTCCCTCTGTACGTTCTGGAGGCTGGTCTCCCTGGAAGAGTTGATAATTCATTTTATGAACATCATCTTCTCCACATTTTGAGGAAGCAACCTCCTACGCCTTTCGCTGACAAGGTTCCCGGCTGCACTAAACACTCTTTCGGAGTACACACTGGAGGGGGGGCAACTCAGGTAAAATAGAGCCAGTTTGTACAGGGACCTCCAAATTGCTTCTTTTTCCTGCCAGTACAGGTACGGACTGTCTGACATGCCTACTTGGATGCTGTCACCGATGTAATCCTTTAACAGACAGACGCACGCTTGTCGCTGCTGCTTTGTGGATGCAAGTGCGGCTACAGCCCACACAATTCACAAAGACAGAAAAAAAAAGAAGAATATTTTTATTGTTTGTGGAGCGCACTTTGAGGGTTACACCACCCTTTAACAGACAGACGCACGCTTGTCGCTGCTGCTTTGAGGATGCAAGTGCGGCTACAGCCCACACAATTCACAAAGACAGAAAAAAAAAGAACAATATTTTTATTGTTTGTGTAGCACACTTTGAGGGTGTCACCACCCTTTAACAGACAGACGCACGCTTGTCGCTGCTGCTTTGAGGATGCAGGTGGAATCTAGACGGGATTTGGAACCGGGGACACACTACCTCCATCAATTGTCTAAATCCCACTGCACTAATGGCGGATACCGGACGCATGTCTAACACCAACATAGCAGTCAAGGCCTCAGTTATACGTTTTGCTTCAGGATGACTGCTGTCGTACTTCATCCTCATCGCTAGGGACTGTTGGAGGGTCAATTGTTTAGTAAAAGTAGTGATGTTCCTACTTCCTCTCTGGGATGATGAACAACTCCCAGCAGCAGCAACAGCACTAGGAGGAAGTGGTTCTTGATCTTTCCCTATTTTATTTTTATCGGAGAAAGTTTGGTCCTCCATTTATGTTATATTGATATATACGTGCGGCTAAAGCGCACACAAACACAGAAAATATTTTTTTATTTTTGCTGGAGAGTAGTGCACTTTGTGGGTTACACCACCCTTTAAGAAATGAGCCAGCCGGCTCTTTACTTATGGGACACAGGCTCACGCTTGGCGCTGCTCCTTTGTTGATGCACGTGCAGCCACAGTGCACACAAGTCACAAACACAGAAAATATATATTTTTTTGGTTTGGACTGGAGTGTACTTTGGGGGTTACAGCACCCTTTAACGGTCAAGCCAGCCGGCCCTTTACTTATGACACAGGTGCACGCTTGGCACTACTTTGTTGATGCACGTGCGGCTACTGCGCACACAATTCACAAACACAGAAAATAATTTTTTTTTTGGTTTGGACTGGAGTGTACTTTGGGGGTTACAGCACCCATTAACGGTCAAGCCAGCCGGCCCTTTACTTATGACACAGGCGCACGCTTGGCACTACTTTGTTGATGCACGTGCGGCTACTGCGCACACAATTCACAAACACAGAAAATAATATTTTTTTTGGTTTGGACTGGAGTGTACTTTGGGGGTTACAGCACCCTTTAACGGTCAAGCCAGCCGGCCCTTTTCTTATGACACAGGCGCACGCTTGGCACTACTTTGTTGATGCACGTGCAGCTACTGCGCACACAATTCACAAACACAGAAAATATTTTTTTTTTTGGTTTGGACTGGAGTGTACTTTGGGGGTTACAGCACCCTTTAACGGTCAAGCCAGCCGGTCCTTTACTTATGACACAGGCGCACGCTTGGCACTACTTTGTTGATGCACGTGCGGCTACTGCGCACACAATTCACAAACACAGAAAATATTATTTTTTTTGGTTTGGACTGGAGTGTACTTTGGGGGTTACAGCACCCTTTAACGGTCAAGCCAGCCGGCCCTTTACTTATGACACAGGCGCACGCTTGGCACTACTTTGTTGATGCACGTGCGGCTACTGCGCACACAATTCACAAACACAGAAAATAATTTTTTTTTTGGTTTGGACTGGAGTGTACTTTGGGGGTTACAGCACCCTTTAACAGTCAAGCCAGCCAGCCCTTTATTTATGACTCAGGCGCACGCTTGGCACTACTTTGTTGATGCACGTGCGGCTACTGCGCACACAATTCATAAACACAGAAAATATATATTTTTTTGGTTTGGACTGGAGTGTACTTTGGGGGTTACAGCACCCTTTAACGGTCAAGCCAGCCGGCCCTTTACTTATGACACAGGCGCACGCTTGGCACTACTTTGTTGATGCACGTGCGGCTACTGCGCACACAATTCACAAACACAGAAGATAATTTTTTTAGCACTTGGGGGGAGCACCCCTGATGGACAGAGCACCCCCTGGACAACACTACAGCACACCTTTAGGCCTGGGACACTGCACAGGACTTTGGAGTGGACACAGCCCCTATGGAGAACTGACTGCACAACACAGTCCAGCCAGCCCCTATGGACTTTGAAGTAGTGGACACAGCCCCTATTTACAACAGCAGCACAGCACAACACAGCCAGCCCCTATGGACTTTGAAGTAGTGGACAACAGCAGCACAGCGCAGCACAGCACAACACTACTCTGCACTACACTACACTACACTACACAGCCCAGCCAGTCCTAACTCCCACCCTCCCTCTTCACTGTCCACAGCCGAGTGAGAAAATGGCGCCAAAGCGGGTACCTTATATAGGATCCAAAACCCGCGAGAACCGGAAGGCGGGATGATGACGTTTTGCCTCGATTTCAGATCCGAGTCAGGCGGGAAAAGTCGAGCCTGACTCGGATCGGACTCGGATCGGGGGGGCTCGGGGGGGTTCGGATTTCAGAAATCCGAACCCGCTCACCCCTAGTCTTGACCATCGCGACCATCATCATGGACGCTCGCATAGGCTGTGGGTGGTCACCCACAGCTATGCGAGCGTCCAGGATGATGCTCCATTTTCATGGAGGAGGGCCCTGATTCAGAGCGAGCGCTCTGGTCAGAGCGTTCGGCTCTGAATCAGGCCCAGAGTCCTGTGTTTTGGTACTAAATTGTCGTGTTTTGGTTTTGTCATAATCACCATCAAGTGTTTTGGTTCAGTTTTGGTTTTGGATTCCTTTAAAAATTGCTAAGAACAGCTAAAATCATGTAACTTGGACTCGCTTCCCTAAAGTTCGGGGGTGTTCAGTTTTCAGCAAAACCGAACCGCTCATCACTAGTTTTAAGTTAGGACAATGAGTGCAGGATACTTGCCTTTGGTTAAACACACCCAAAAAGATTTATATAAACGCTTGTCAGTACTACTTGTGACAGAGTTTTGAATGTTCGGGTTGTCATTAATAATTATAGCTGACACATCGTCAGTTCAGGTCCAAAGCTATTGGGTATTTCTTAAATGAATGGATTTACGGACAATCATGATTGCTTAGCTGATTTAGTAAAGCTCTTGTTCCTTCTGTCAGCAAGCTAAGTAACTTAACACAGCTTGAGTTTTTAAATATGAAATATGAACACACAATACCTTATAAATACAAATAATATCCATTCTACCGTTTGTTAACAGTGGGAGTAGAAATTGTTTCATGGTCACACAGTATGTAAATAGAAATAAGGAACACCATAACACACTGTAACATGCAGTAACTAATCAAAATGTATTATGCCTGTGAAAGAGTAATAGATTAGTTTACAGCACTAAATTACTGACACATGGCCGTACCCTGCCTTCAGTAACATGCACTGGTACAGTCAGTGTACTGCACATATTTGCTCAGGCAATCAGGCATGATGCACACTTATATATTAATATTCAGAAGCTCAGCAGTAGGTAGGGTCATTGATTAGAAACTGAAAGAGTAATTTATGAACTACTCTAATTGTGGTATTTATGAATAACTATAATTTATGGTCTGTCTTAGGACTGTGCATGATGGCAAAACTAAACATCAATTTTAATACCAGTCTTCTATTACCACTATGGATCACATCTTAATTGATTACAACTTTTCCTTTGTTCCACCAAAATGCTGCTAATTGGAGTCTTTGATAAGATGCAGTTAGGAAGTGACAATGACAATGTCGATATTTATAATGTCAACACCAGAAGTTCGACATTCATTATGTCGACATGGTTAAAATGTTTACAACATATATGTTGACACCTGGAAAATGTCAATATTGACAGAATGTCAACAAATGAAAATTTGACATTTGCAGTACACTTAGCACACCTCCCAACATGACCCATTCCAAATGCTCTCTCCCTCCTGGAATGGGTCATGTTGGGAGGTATGACTTATGGTTAGCGTTAGGGTTACGGTTAAAGTTACCATTAGGGTTAGAGTTAGTGTTAGGGTTACGGTTAGAGTTAGTGTTAGGGTTACCGTTAGAGTTACCATTAGGGTTAGAGTTAGGGTTACCATTAGAGTTACCATTAGGGTTAGTGTTAGGGTTACCATTAGTGTTACCATAAGGGTTAGTGTTAGGGTTACCGTTAGTTACCATAAGGGTTAGTGTTAGGGTTACCGTTAGAGTTACCATAAGGGTTAGTGTTAGGGTTACGGTTAGAGTTACCATTAGAATTAGAGTTAGTGTTAGGGTTACGGTTAGAGTTACCATTAGGGTTAGGGTTACGGTTAGAGTTACCATCATTAGGGTTAGAGTTAGTGTTACGGTGAGAGTTACCATTAGGATTACGGTTAGAGTTTAAGTTAGGGTTAGAGTTAGTGTTAGGATTAAGGTGAGAGTTACCATTAGAGTTACGGTTATAGTTACCATGAGGGTTAGAGTTAGTGTTAGGGTTACAGTTAGAGTTACCATTAGGGTTAGAGTTAGTGTTAGGGTTATGGTTAGAGTTATCATTACGGTTAGAGTTACCATTAGGGTTACAGTTAGAGTTACCATTAGGGTTAGAGTTATTGTTAGGGTTACTTTTAGACACAGGTAAAATAAAGAATGTGCTAACATTCCAAACATGTCAACATTATATCATGTTCATGATGTCAATGTTGACATTATGAACATGTCAACGGTATATATTTACTAAAGTGGGTTTTTTTAGAAGTGGAAATGTTGCCCATAGCAACCAATCAGAGTCTACTTAACATTTATCTAGCACCCTCTAGAACAAAGGTTCTCAAACTCGGTCCTCAGGACCTCAAACAGTGCATGTTTTCCAGGTCTCCTCACAGAATCACAAGTGAAATAATTATCTCCACCTGTGGAGCTTTTAAATGATGTCAGTGAGTATTGAAAATACACCTGTGCACCTGCTGTGTGACCTGCAAAATGTAAACTGTGTGGCGTCCAGAGTTTGAGAACTCTAGAAGATAATAGCTAGAATCTGATTGGTTGCTATGGGCAACATCTCCAAAACCACACTTTAGTAAATACACCCAAACATGTTCAAAGTTGACATAAAGACCATATTCACATTCTCATGTTGACTTAATTAATATGAACATGTTGAATGTAGACATAATATACCAATCCCATCCTTGATATGTTATCAGAGCCTGGGGACAGTGCATTTAATTTATACAACATTGTAATATATTAATTCCACTGAGTTCTGCATGCACATAAATGCTGCTTTCTGCATAAAATGTGTCTGGTGCAAAAAGCATTTGCTGGCAATGGCATCTTCGAACTCCTGTAAGAGTCACATCATTTTGTGGTATACTTGCCAACTCTCCCTCATTGTCAGGGAGACTGCCTGAAATTGTAAAAATCTCTGTGACTCCTTGAAGAATCTAGCAATCTCCCTGATTGCCCCTTACCCCCATAATGAAGCTGTAATATTAAAAAAATATATATATATATATATATACATCCCGACAGGAGATGCCCGACGGGGAACTTAAGACAGGCGTCAAAATATTGATGCCTATCTTAATCCCGATACGGAACGTTGAAGAACGCCAGCCAGAACGAGATAAGTCCGGGGCCTCCTTAGCATTAGCTGCGGGGGGGGGATGGTTAGGTTTAGGGAGTGTAGCCGGGTTAGGTTTTGGGGGGGGAATGTTAGGGTCAGGCACCCCTAGGGAGGAGGGTTAGTGTTAGGCACCCCTTGGGGTAGGTTAGGGTTAGGCACTCCCCCGGGAGGGTTAGGTTTCAGGTGTGGGAAGTGGGGGTTAGGTTTAGGCACCCCCAGGGGGGACTTAGGGTTTGGCACCACCCCAGGAGTTTTGGGTTAGGGGGGAGGGTTAGGGTACTTACCAGACGGATCTCCTCCTGTCGGGATTTAGCCGCTGGTATTTCATACCAATCCCATATATATATATATATATATATATACATATATATATATATATATATATATAGTCAGGTGCATAAATATTGGGACATTGACAGAATTTTCAGATTTTGGCCTCTATTCACCACCACAATGGCTTTGAAATGAAACAAACAAGATGTGCTTTAAATGCAGACTTTCAGATTTCATTTGAGGGTAATTACATCCAAATCAGGTGAACGGTGTAAGAATTACAACGGTTTCTATATGTGCCTCCCACTTTTTAAGGGGCCAAAAGTAATGGGACTATCAACTCAAAAGCTATTTCATGGACAGGTGTGGGCTATTCCCTCGTTATTTCATTATCAATTAAGCAGGTAAAAGGTCTGGAGTTGATTCTAGGTGTGACATTTGCATTTGGAATCAGTTGCTGTCGACTCTCAATATGCGATCCAAAGAGCTGTCACTATCAGTGAAGCAAGCCATCATTAGGTTGAAAAATCAAAACAAACCAATCAGAGAGATAGCAAAAACATTAGGTGTGGCCAAATCAACTGTGTGGAACATTCTTAAAAAGAAAGAATGCCCTGGAGAGCTCAGCAACACCAAAAGACCCGGAAGACCACAGAAAACAACTGTGGTGGATGACAGAAGAATTATTTCCCTGGTGAAGAAAAACCCCTTCACAAGAGTGAATATAGAGGGTTCACCACAAGATGTAAACCATTGGTGAGCCTCAAAAACAGGAAGACCAGATTAGAGTTTGCCAAACAACATCTAAAAAAGCCATTACAGTTCTGGAACAACATCCTATGGACAGATGAGACAAAGATCAACTTGTACCAGAGTGATGGGAAGAGAAGAGTATGGAGAAGGAAAGGAACTGCTCATGATCCAAAACATACCACCTCATCAGTGAAGCATGGTGGTGGTAGTGTCATGGTGTAGGCATGTATGGCTGCCAATGGAACTGGTTCCCTTGTATTTATTGATGATGTGACTGCTGACAAAAGCAGCAGAATGAATTCTGAAGTGTTTCGGGCAATATTATATGCTCATATTCAGTCAAATGCTTCAGAACTCATTGGACGGCGCTTCACAGTGCAGATGGACAATGACCCGAAGCATACTGCAAAAGCAACCAAAGAGTTTTTTAAGGCTAAAAAGTGGAATGTTATGCAATGGCCAAGTCAATCCCCTGACCTGAATCCGATTGAGCATGCATTTCACTTGATGAAGACAAAACTGAAGGGAAAATGCCCCAAGAACAAGCAGGAACTGAAGACATTTGCAGTAGAGGCCTGGCAGAGCATCACCAGGGATGAAACCCAGTGACTGGTAATGTCTATGCATTCCAGACTTCAGGCTGTAATTGCCTGCAAAGGATTTGCAACAAAGTATTAAAAAGTGAAAGTTAGATTTCGGATTGTTTAGTTTGTCCCATTACTTTTGGCCCCTTAAAAAGTGGGAGGCACATATAGAAACCGTAATTCCTACACCGTTCACCTGATTTGGATGTAATTTCCCTCAAATTAAATCTGAAAATCTGCAGTTCAAGCACATCTTGTTTGTTTCATTTCAAAGCTATTGTGGTGGTGAATAGAGGCCAAAATATGAAAATTCTGTCAATGTCCCAATATTTATGCACCTGGCTGTATATACTGTATATATATATAGGTTGGGTATGAAATCCCGGCTGTCGGGATGCCGCTGGTCAGAATACTGACAGTGGTATCCCGACAGCCAGAATCCCGACACCTATAAAGAAGACAGGTGTTTTTCTAACCCCTACCCTACCCATGCCTCCCCGGTGCCTAACCCTAAACTCTTCCTCCCAGCTCCCTAACAACCCCTCCCTGGTGCCTAAACCTAACCTCCCCCTATAGCCTAAACCTAACCTCCCCCTCCCCACACCCTAATCCTAACACCCCCTACCGAGTGCCTAACCCTAACCCTCCCCCTAACACCCCGATACTTACCTTTGGGATGCCGGTGGTCGGGATACTGGTGCCGAGATCCCAACCTGTCAGGATTTTGGTGCCAGTATTCAGACCGTCGGCATCCCACACGCCGGGGGAGCCGACTACATCCTATATACAAACACATTCAAATGAGATTATTAGTATCATTTCCCTGCATTGGTTATAAGGCACAATAATCCCTATGGTTACATGCTTTTCCAAATAAGGTTTCTCGTTGCCACTTATATGGAACCACTTGTAAAACACAATACATGAGCAAGCCCTGAAAAGTATTAGTGTTTTTTTCATCAACACGTGGATCTTACTCAGTGACGTAACTAGGGTATTTGGAGCCCAGGGCAAGATGAAAAATGGAGCCCCTATGTTCACACGCTGAAAAAGTGGGGGCATGTCAACATGACACACGACCATTTCTCGTCACTCTGGGAGCATTCATTTCCATTCCATATACACGTTAATGCCTCCAGTAGTAGTGCCCCTTATGCAATGCCCCTAGCAGTAGTGCCCCTCATGCAATTGCCACTGTAGTGTTGCACGTAATGCAATGTCCCAAGTAGTAGTGCCCCTTATATAATGCCCCCTGTTGTAGTGCACATTATGCAGTGCCCCCAGTAGTGCCCAATATATAGTGCCCCCAGTAGTGCCCCTTATACAGTGCCCCTGTAGTGGCCAATATATAGTGACCCCAGCAGTGCTCAATATATAGTGCCCCTTATATAGTGCCCCCTATGCAGTGTACTACCTGGCGGCGGTGTGTTTCTTACTGTGTAATGCAGTCCGCACTACACACTGTCCTGGACACCGGTTGGTGTCCCCGGTTTGACGGCATCCAGGGCACGTACCCCGCCCGACACCCCTTATCTTACTAACTGCTTTGGGACTCGTTTACATCTGGATGTAAGCAGTGCTCGAAGTGTGCCGGTATGAAACGGTATGTCATACTGGCATTTTACTTCACCACCCGGCGCTGGGACTGTCACTGTCCCAGCGCCAGTTAACAAGTGGCTGCGCTGCCTGTTTAAACTTGGCTCCGGCCATGAGCCAATTACAACTAGCGGACCGGTGGCCAATGAGCAGCGACCGGCGGCATATTGAAGTTGGCACCGGCTGCAGGCCAATCAGAGGCGGCTGCGTGGCCGCCCCTAATTGGCTGCCGGTCCGCGGCTGACGCTAAATTCAATATGCTGCAAGGAGTCAGAAGAGGCCACCTCTAATTGGCTGCCAGAACGCGGCTGATGCTAAATTCAATATGCTGCGAGGAGTGAGGAGAAGAGGGAGCAATGACGATCAGAAGAGTGAAGGATGGCACTTGGCAGCAGAGTGCCGTTCGGAGTGGTGTGTGCTGGGAGGTACAGTAAGCTGGGAGCTGGAAGGTGACTTGAGAGGGACTTGGAGGTGAGCTGATAGCTGTGCTGTGAGGTGTGAGGGCAGGTGAGCTGGTAGCTGTGCTGGGAGGTGTGATGGCAGGTGAGTTGTGAGATGTGAGGGCAGGTGAGCTGGGAGCTGTGCTGTGAGGTGGGAGGGCAGGTGAGCTGGGAGCTGTGCTGTGAAGTGGGAAAGCAGGTGAGCTGGGAACTGTGCTGTGAGGTGTGAGGGCAGGTGAGTTTGGAGCTGTGCTGTGAGGTGGGAGGGCAGGTGAGCTGGGAGCTGGGCTGTGAGGTGGGAGGGCAGGTGAGCTGGGCTGTGAGGTGGAAGCTGGGCTGTGAGGTGTGAGGGCAGGTGAGCTGGGAGCTGTGCGGTGAGATGTGAGGGCAGGTGAGCTGGGAGCTGAGGCGAGAAGGTAGGTGAGCTGGGAGCTGTGCTGTGAGATGGGAGGGCAGGTGAGCTGGAGCTGAGGCAAGAAGGCAGGTGAGCTGGGAGGTGGGAGGGCAGGTGAGCTATTCTGGGAGGTGGGAGGGCAGGTGAGCTGGGAGGGCAGGTGAGCTGGGAGCTGTGCTGTGAGTTGTGAGGGCAGGTGAGCTGGGAGCTGTGCTGTGAGGTGGGAGTGCAGGTGAGCTGGGAGCTGTGCTTTGAGGTGGGAGGGCAGGTGAGCTGGGAGCAGTGCTGTGAGGTGGGAGGACAGGTGAGCTGGGCTGTGAGGTGGGAGGGCAGGTGAGCTAGGAGCTGTGGCGAGAAGGCAGGTGAGCTGGGAGCTGTGCTGGGAGGGCAGGTGAGCTGGACTGTGAGGTTGGAGCTGTGCTGTGAATTGTGAGGGCAGGTGAGCTGGGAGCTGAGGCAAGAAGGCAGATGAGCTGGGAGCTGTGCTGGGAGGTGGGAGGGCAGGTGAGTTGGGAGCTGTGCTGTGAGGTGGGAGGGCAGGTGAGCTGGGCTGTGAGGTGGGAGCTGTGCTGTGAATTGTGAGGGCAGGTGAGCTGGGAGCTGAGGCGAGAAGGCAGGTGAGCTGGGAGGTGGGAGGGCAGGTGAGCTGGGAGCTGTGCTGGGAGGTGGGAGGGCAGGTGAGCTGGGATCTGTGCTGTGAGGTGGGAGGGCAGGTGAGCTGGGAGCTGTGCTGTGAGGTGGGAGGGCAGGTGAGCTGGGCTGAGAGGTGGGAGGGCAGGGGAGCTGGGAGCTGTGCTGGGAGGTGGGAGGGCAGGTGAGCTGGGTGCTGTGCTGGGAGGTGGGAGGGCAGGTGAGCTGGGAGCTGTGCTATGAGGTGGGAGGGCAGGTGAGCTGGGAGCTGTGCTGGGAGGTGGGAGGGCAGGTGAGCTGGGTGCTGTGCTGGGAGGTGGGAGGGCAGGTGAGCTGGGAGCTGTGCTGTGAGATGGGAGGGCAGGTGAGCTGGGAGCTGTGCTGTGAGGTGAGAGGGCAGGTGAGCTGGGCTGTGAGGTGGGAGGGCAGGTGAGCTGGGAGCTGTGCTGTGAATTGTGAGGGCAGGTGAGCTGGGAGCTGAGGCGAGAAGGCAGGTGAGCTGGGAACTGTGCTGGGAGGTTAGAGGGCAGGTGAGCTGGGCTGTGAGGTGGGAGCTGTGCTGTGAGGTGGGAGGGCAGGTGAGCTGGGCTGTGAGCTGGGAACTGTGCTGGGAGGTGGGAGGGCAGGTGAGCTGGGCAGTGAGGTGGGAGCTGTGCTGTGAGGTGGGAGGGCAGGTGAGCTGGGCTGTGAGGTGGGAGCTGTGCTGTGAATTGTGAGGGCAGGTGAGCTGGGAGCTGAGGCGAGAAGGCAGGTGAGCTGGGAGCTGTGCTGGGAGGTGGGAGGGCAGGTGAGCTGGGCTGTGAGGTGGGAGCTGTGCTGTGAGGTGTGAGGGCAGGTGAGCTGGTAGCTGCGGTGAGAAGGCAGGTGAGCTGGGAGGTGGGAGGGCAGGTGAGCTGGGAGCTGTGCTGGGAGGTGGGAGGGCAGGTGAGCAGGGAGCTGAGGCGAGAAGGCAAGTGAGCTGGGAGGTGGGAGGGCAGGTGAGCTATGCTGGGAAGTGAGAGGGCAGGTGAGCTGGGAGTTGAGGCGAGAAGGCAGGTGAGCTGGGAGCTGTGCTGTGAGATGGGAGGGCAGGTGAGCTGGGTGGTGGGAGGGCAGGTGAGCTATGCTGGGAGGGCAGGTGAGCTGGGAGTTCTGCTTTGAGGTGGGAGGGCAGGTGAGCTGGGAGGTGTGAGGGCAGATGAGCTGGGAGGTGTGCTGTGAGCTGGGAGGTGCGCTGTGCGGGGAGGAAGTGGGGGTTTGGAAATATAAGGGCCGCTCAGGATTGGGCCTGCCTATGTAAAACCCCCCTGATATTTCCATACCCCAACTTCCAAATTTCCACTTCAACCACTGGATGTAAGTCAATTTTGTGGCACATCTCTCAGATGTAGCAGTACACGCCCACTTTACCACCGTGCTCCTAGGTATTGCTTTCACAATCTCCATGAAATGCTTTTTCAAAAGTAGACAAGTAAGTTTTGTGTGGGTAACAGGCCTGTGCAGTGCCTTGCTGAATAGGGAACACACACTGATGCATACTCTCCACTCACTGAAGCATATTTGATTATTTTTTTCTGCAATGTACTCTCATGTTTTTTTTTACTGGAGTGGCAGTATTAGGTGCAATACTACAACCATCCTACTGGGCACTAAGCATAAGCTAAAAAATAATGTAGCTTGTCAAGAAGAAGAAAAATTACATTTGCTCTGCTCCTCAGCTTTCCATGTTTGCAAATCACCCTTTGAAGGTTATTTACTGGCATTGCTCTAAGGTGAAAATGTACATGAGCATGCAATCAATCACCAATTACCTTTTATTTGGCTCGTGTAAATTATGTAAATTATGCTGGCCACACACATCAACATTTAAGCTGATATCGGACAACTGAAACTACAGTATATCACAGTGTGTATGGTCCAAACATGACTTTAATAGGTGATAAAAAAATGTGATCAAAGTCAATTGGATCATTATTGGAAATGCTGGTAAGTGTGCTCGGAGGGTGATTTTTAAAGGCTGGAATCTGCTTCTGACCACACTTATCCATCTTTTCCATTAGAATGATGGGTCACACCCTGGATTATGTTCACGCGCCCATCCCGGGCGTGACACGTCTGAGACCCCTTACAGACAGGCTTCGCGACCCGCAACTAATGCCGGGTCTATGACGCTATCGCCATCAAGTATGGAGCTGACACTTGGAGATGATCTCATCTCCAAGTGCCGACTATTCCTATGCAGAGAATAGGACCCTGCTTCACAAGCAGGATTGAACACTCATTCAACCTTTCTTGTGACCAGGGTTGAAATGCCATCTTATTCAACCCTGCCCTTTCACACTGCACAATAACCCGGGTTGCTGAGAGCTCATGCGAAATAACCCGGGTATTACTGGACCCAGTCAAGCTAGGAGTGATCTCATTGTCCCAATTCGCTGAATGGCTACAGGACTAAATGACCAGATACTGTCTGATTTGCCCACTCATCCTGCATCCAGATCAGCCTGGGAGCTCTATTTACTATGAAGCTATAGGCTTTTCTCCCTTTCATAAATATGGACCTGTGTGTGGACTCCTTTATACAATTAATGCAAAGGTTGCAATATTAGAATGCACATTTATACATTTTTTGAGCAATATTAATAAATAACCTTTACTGGATTCCATCACAGTGATTAGCTGGCGCCCTGAGACCTTCTGTGCCTGGAGAAGTTGTTAGACTGCATGAATGTAACAGCTGCTTCAGTTTGCAAATACAGGGAGCATTTCATGATGATGTCATAAAAGAGCCAAAGCAAGGTTACTTACATACCCATAATAGATGTATTTGTTTTAGCACATCAAGAGACTGAAGTCTGAATATTTTTTTTTCCTTCTGATTTCAGTTCAGTTTCAGTTTCCATTGGGGACATAAAACATCATGGGCAGAATTCCCCTACACATCTGAGAAATAATGAACGTGTGACCTTGATATGGAAAGAGGACACCAAAAAGGACATAGTAACTGTAATTAGTCTCATGTTGAATGGGTATGATGCAGCCAGTGTGATAGCTGAGCCAGATCATATCTTGCAGAACTGCCTACAAGTGTCGCAGGTGATTTTCAGCTTATGGGAACATAAATTTCCCTGAGCCTTTCCTGATGGTAATAACCCTTATATTAAACTATGCATTTTACCTAGATATTTTCCAGATTTTATTACCATTTTGATGGACTCTAGCAAGCACAACATTTCTCTTTACAATGAGCTGTGTCAGCATATAATAAACTATAGCATATATTTTAATTAAAAGATACTTTGAAGTTGAAATGTATTAGGTATCAATGCTAAAAGCAGATCCCTGTGACACAGTGTTTGATGGCAGGTGTGTCTCCCAGCCATGCCGTCTGGACATCCGTCTCTCTCCTCCCACTGAAGAACATCTGAATATTTTTTTCTATGTAATCATGTTTATACATAGGAGTGCAGTATGAGAGGTATTATTACAGCTAGCTTGTATTCAACTGTGATCAACACGCTCTGGGGCTTATGCAGAGTTCAATGTGAGAGTTGTGAGTGGCTGCACCTATCCGTACACTTGGTTTGATACCTGTCATTTACCTGCCCAAAAGATGCCTCTGAAAACTCTTCCAACCAACTCTGCCTAGTCCAGAACATTGCCTACATGAGCATTTCCCATTACAACCCAGTAACACCCTTCAGTCACAAACAGAGATGCAAATGAGATGCGTAAGGCTCTGCATCACCTGTTCTTGCATGTACTATAGCAGGCCTCCCAAACCTCTCGATTTCAGTGTGACAGTCCCACTTTTCAGAGGCTGTCTCACTTGTGGGCCGCAGTGTCCCGTGGTCGGGAGGAGGTTGGGGAACACTATGGCAATGCTTACTCTGCATAGCAGAGCAGCGATTAATTGGTTGCCTCGCACATGCGTGTGGAGTGCATTTAGTGCAGAGAAAGGCAGCCAAAGTGCCGGGCTTGCCCCCAGCGTGACTAAAAATAGCGCCCGGCTTACCTTCGATCGGTATGTCGGGTGTTGGGCTCCCAGCGTAGGTAAAATGACAGGCGTCGGGATTTCGAAGCCTGTCAAATAACCCCTTGCCGGGATTAGACAGTCGGGAAGCCGACGGTCAGGATTCCATCCGTCGGTTTCCCAACTGCTTCGGCTTGGGGATACGGCTATTGATGCAAGCTCTCTAATGTAATAAATGCAGACGATATAACATCACTCATATATACTTGAACTCTTTGGGGCTCATTTACAAGTGGATGGCAAATAGCACGACCTGTTTCAGCAGTTTGTCCAAACATATAATATCATTGTGTGCCTACCTAGATTCTCTTGTCACTGGTTACACTGCGGCACTTGCCCTATGCATGGTGGTCAAAGCATAGAAAATAAAAACAAGCCAAATGACAGCACTGCCAAGTTTCCAACTTTCCCATTAAATGTAACTTTTCAGGTACCTCGTAAACTTTTACACAGTGACACTCCCATTATTTCACCTGTTGTATGTATAGGCTTTTTGAAAATGATGTTGATTTGTTTGTGTAATACTGGCCACCCCATTGTAGGTGCTTAGGAAATGTGGCACTGCATCCCAGAGAAAGCCATATGCAACTACACATTGATAATGGCTTTACAACATATGTACCTACTCTCTGGGAATATCCAGAGGCTCCCAAATCTCAGATGGTTTTCCCAGACACCCAGAAAAGTAGATGTCTCCTTTCAGTCCCTTGATGCTGCCTGTTACTGTCCACTTAATGAGTGAAGTGAATGGTCTGAGTAGTTTGATGACATGATTCGCTCTAAATAGAGTCAACATGGTCCTGCCCCTGCTTTACAATGCCTGGAATTGCAGATTTGCTTAGTGGTGCAGGGCTTAAATGTTGGAATCATGGCAACACGCACCACAACACCTCCCTCCTGCCTGCACCATGCCCGCTCCCACCTACCAGCTGGATGCCCCTCCCTGAAGGAGCAGCCATAAAGACAGCAACTATGTCTTACAATCAAGAGCTATTAAGCAATGAAAATCACCACACTGCGAAATGCAGGCAAATTTTAACTTTTACTTATACCCAACACTTCATCCCCTCCTGTCCCCATTGTGGTTCATTAAAACATTTAGCAAATATATCAAAAGCTAATTTTTGCGATTATGGCAATGAGGGTATTTTATTAATGTGGTCAGATCTCTATGTCATGTGAAACTCCTTAATGTCCCAACCATTCAGGGCAAAGAAACACACTATCCTACAATGCCCAGGTACTGCAGAACACAGCCAGGTGGAAAGCCACAAAAACAGTTGCATAACTTCACGGCAGACAAAAATTACTTTGACTCACAACAGGAGCATCCAGTTCCAAATGGCCCATGTGCCAGTACCATGACAATTCTATATTGGTGTTTAGAAAAAGACCAAATTATATCTTTCTGTTGAATACAATTGCCATTACATTTCTGAATTGCGATTTAAAATATCATCTGAGAAAAAAAGTGACCATGTGATCTTAAAACTATTTCACAAAAGTAATTTACTGCACCCTGTTGTAAAGAAATTGTAACAGATTTGTATCTCCACTATTGCTTATAGTACATTCACAGTAGCATTTCTGTAATGTTCCTAGGACATTAGCCAATCCAACTTGGCTGATGTCCTAGGTGTGACTGTCTGTCTCCCTCTGCCAATTGCTGCAAGCAATAGGAGTAAAATGACAGTTAGAGAAGCTTCAATTTAACATGGTTGATAAAGTCGACCATTCATGCATCATTTACACTTAGATAATCACACTCATTGATACAGTCCTGCACTCTAGCAGTAACACTCATTAATATGTCTTCTTATTGACAGACAGAGCTTGATTAACAACAGGGCAACTGGGGCGGTCGCCCTGGGGGCACCACATACTGCCCCCCACACAGCTATATCACCAGCGCTGTGGCATATGTGAACTTGGGTTTCTGTGTGGCATAGTGTGAACTAGTTGCACTATAGTGTGTTAACACTTTTGTGGTGCTAGGAGTATTTACACATTATACTTTTTTATAACATCGCCAGCATATCTTATTGACAATTTTATTAGTAACCCTCTCCCCCCCAAGTTAATTGCCCTGGGGCCCCCACAAATCTTAATCCAGTCCTGTTGACAGACACATCCAGTTAATAAGGATGAAACTGCAGGATGCTGGGGAAATGTTCTGCTTGGTGTAATTTGGCATCTGGAATTTTCACCACAGTTGCTGGCTGGAAGGTGGAAAATGAGAGCCTTGGATTGTGGAATGTGGCAGCAGGGAGGGTCAATGCCATTATAAGATAGCTAAGGGGGCCTCTTATGAATTGACTTTACAAAGGAACTTGCAGCATAAAGCGTCTAGTTATCATTTTAGTAAAATGTCCCTGTGAATTAAAATGTCTTATTTTCACAATGCTATGCTATTTATCAAAAGTATCTTAATGAAACAGTGACTCTAATAAGAGCCCATCGCAGCGAAGAGCAAATTGAGGGGTCTATTTACTAAGCAGTGTTAGGAGACAGAGTGAAAAGTGATAAGAAAGTGATCAGGTGCCAGCCAATCAGCTCTCAACTGTAATTTTTCAAACACAGCCTGTGAGATGACAGTTGGGAGCTGATTGGCTGGCACCGTATAACTTTTTTATCACTTTTCACTCTGACTCCTAACACTGCTTAGTAAATAGACCCCTAAAGCTGAATAGCTTATGCTATCATTTTACTGCTGGGTTTGGATCCGGTTTGCCTACTGCGCATGTGCAGCCATCGAGACCCGCATGTGCTAGTGTGAGCTGCCGGAGAAGGATCCAAAGATGCCTTATTGCTAACAAATGTAACCAATAGGCTAAAATGGCGGCTCAAGCTCTAAAAAGAAGCTTTTTTGAGATTTGCAAATTGGTTATTTTAGCAGTCTCCATGAAAAGCTATGGGCACTGCTTTCACGGCCAAAAACCGAGGCAATATTTGCGTCAATCTTCCCAAAGTGTCCATTTTTGGAGGTTTGACCACAAAAGTACTTTAGTAAATAGGTTCCCTAGTGTTGGGGGACCAGATGACCAAGGCAGAAGTATTGGACATTTTCTGCAAATCACATTTTTCTATAATTCGTTTTTCCAGGCAAGAAAATGAAGAGTGGGTTTATTTAATCCAGACTATTAGATGAATATAACAAAAAGTTCAATATGTCAGTATACCATCTCTTTATAAAAATACAATGATTATGCTATCATATATTATGTATTTTTTTATAATGAAAGTGATAATTGTGTCATAGATGCATGTGACCTGTACAATCTTCATTCCAACCTACTGTTGAGCACATATTCAGGTATAAGTGTACACATTAGTACACATTGCATAGTGCACACAAATGACATATAAGGGTCATAGTAACCATACAAGAGGAATCTGCATTTTACAGAAGATAATATGTGGGTACAACTATAGACTGATGTGCAGACATTTATTTCACTCAATGTATATATTTCTCTTATCCAACTTACTACTCCTCCCTCCATCTATCACTCTCTCTTGTACTCTTTTCCTTTATATTACAGCAATCTTTTTTTCTATCCAATGCATCTGTGTCTCCTTCCTTCTCTTCCTCCAGTGTTTCTCCTATGTCTGTTTCTCCCTGTTTGTCTGTCTCTCCCCTCCCCCTCTCTCTCTGCTCTCTTCTCCCATTCCGTATGTTTCTGTGTTTCTCCCTCTCCCTGTCTCTACCAGTGCCGCCTCCCCCTATAAACTGCACCAAAGGCTGTCAAACATCACAGCTGCAACATTTCCATGCCCTGGTGTCACAGCAAATGTAATAAATAAACCAATTTAACTCATATTATAAAACAAAAAAATCCACGGTAACTTTGATAGAACAATTACTATTTTATAGTGTTTAAAAGTGATTGTATCCACATTTTTGCTAAAAATACACTCTTACAGTTGCAAAAAGAAATACTCTCTATTGGGTCTGTTTGTCCCTAACATTTTGTAATAAATTTGCTTGTTTCCCCAAATACCTGTATTTCTTACATCTATCCTAATATAATTGTTTATACAGTCTGCAGGGAGGTTTGCCCTGTGTACACGGCATCACCCGCCAAACACAATCCCATTCATTTATGTTAGAAGCTGGAAATCAAGGTTTGAACAGAACAACTGAAATGACTGTGCTATGCCTTTCTGCATTGTCCTTATGCTCAATGCATAGACGATAAATCTCATATTAACAACCTTTATATTGACAAAAAAAATGGCTACATAAAAACAATCAATCTTGCTGAGATTGCCATTTCATAGGCTGGAAAACAGATTCATATATAACAGTATATGCATATATGCACATGTAAATAAATAGATAAATAGATAAAGGCACACCTCTGTTACAGGACTGTGGCATTAAGCAAAATGACCCCCTTTTCTTTTTTCACCTTCTTATAATATTGTTAAAAATGCAACAGTTGCAATAATTATATTTTGCCAATCAAACGGCATCCTTAAATAAAACCCCATTACTTCATCGTGCAATGAGGCACCGCAAACAATATAACAGGTTAGATGAAAAGGAGATCACTGATGCTTTAGCCTGTTAAAATTCCTATACATTCATAAATACTATGAGACATACTGTAATTGACGCTGCTGAAACATAGGTTTGTGATGTGAGGGAACTCAGACAACTTCACCCTACAAACTCCCATAAAATAAAACTGCTTCTATAGAGAAAGTCCCTGCAATGCATTTGCTTGGCCTCCTGAAGACTCGATACATGTTCTATCCTTGTCTTACTTATATGCTAATGTAAAGACCGACGTGTATAATGCTACATTGATCTCATGAAGGGTTTAAAGGGTTTACTATTCTAATATTTCAAATGACGTTAAATGCGTTTAATATAAAACTGCACATTTACTTTATTAATACATTCATATTACATTATATCCCATTTGTATACATGTATAAAAGAAACACAGGTATGTACAGTATACACACATCTATAGTAATTGGCTATGTATAAACATGTATCTGTGTCACGTAACATAAGAATAAATGTATATTGTATATATATATATATATATATATATATATATATATATATATATATATGTGTGTGTAAATGACTTACTCTGGCTTTGGATTACATTAGTGTAGTAAAGAGTGATACATTGTAACAGCAAAGCAAATTGCTCACCACTGACTGTCTCTTTTGTACCACCTACCTAATGTAATTTGACCCCTAATCCTATTATACTCCCCAGCATGGTGAAACCAACCTGCCAGAAAGCCATTTGAAATTACTTTTTAATATCACTGTTTAAATAGCATGTATTGGTACTAGAATTCATATAGTATTTTCTGAACTGTTTCTGGTATGCTGGTATGGACTCCAAACAACTCACTTGAATTAAAACTGCAGAATGCTAATCAGACCTATAAAAGTATATTTCTAAACCATCTTTTCCATAGCAAGGCAATAAGCATTCATTAAAAAATAAATACATCAGAATGCAGTTATTTCCTATTGTGATCCCACTGATTACTCCAATACCTTAATCCATGTAGGTATAATAGAAACAGTGATGATTTAAACATGATAATAATATAGATTGCTGGTTTTATCCATATACCCTAAAATGATCTGACCCTTGAGCTTGGGTTACACCCTGTATGGTTTATACAAGGTCTTTCTGATATCTACGATAGCAACCATATTTCAGATTGAAAAAAAAAAAATACTATTTCCATGTTGCACATTTTATCCATTACCTGCAGCATTTATGGGGAATCTACCATACTACCCTCTTCAACACCCCTGGGAGATCCGCAAACTACTGGGCACATAGCTCTGTTTGTGAGTGGCAGTATACATATTTTTCCATACAAAATCCAGAATTCTTCAGGCTCTGGTGCATTTGGCCTAGCCATGGACATTGCAGACAATTTTTCAATCCTCGCTATAGTCCATTTTCTCCAGAGCAATTCTGCCAAGGTAATACTGTTTGCATGTCTATTTACAATGAAAGGATAATCCATTTGCAGCAAACATTCTGATCCTACCTATTTCACATTTTACAGTGTTTTAATGATGTAAATGTAATTTGCTGCATCATTCCTTAGTGATTTACCCTTTCCCCAATCTGAGTACCTGATTCGGAGAAGAACTGCAGTCTGGCAGGGATGGATCCTTTAGAAGTAAGTGCAGGCCCATATATTGCTCACAAAAGACGATGCTGCTGCCTGCCTGTATCACAGCAATGGAGAATATGCCAGCATCAGGACCAGAAAAGCCCACACCCACTGAAGGTCTTATCCACGCCTGTTATCTCTGATTGGACAAATGGCTGTGGCTGCTCCTTTCCAGCACTAGAAACACAGGCAGCAGCAGTGTGTGAGGGTTGTAATGATGGGAGGCTTGACTGACAGTGATGTAGGCCTATGAGAGGAGATAAGGGGGTTGGGGAGATGGTGAGTGAGTGCAAGAGGAGAGAAAAAAGGGAGGGAGGGAAAGAGAGAGATAGAAGGAAACAAGGAGAAGGTATAAAGATAGATACAGCGATATATAGGAAGCTACTGAGAGGAAGCAGCAGAAAAATGTATATAATGAAATACACAAATAGTAATATGTAATTCCAGGATTCTAGCATCCCCTTGTGTCTGTCTGACCATGTGCAACTGCCCCCTCTCATTTCTATGTGTCCTGACCACCTCCTGTACTGTACATATACTAATCACTTTCATTTAATTCCATCCTTTACTTGCCTGATTTCCTTTAGATAATACCCCTAAGCACTCTCTCTCTCTCTCTCTCTCTCTCTCTCTCTCTCTCTCTCTCTCTCTCTCTCTCTCATCACTAAACACGGATATCTAAGTCTCCTTTCTACTACACTCCTATTTTTTAATGGATTTCAGGCTAAATCATCTCTCCCTGCTTATCCATCCTTTATGTTCTCTCTCTCTCTTTATTCTTTTCTCTCCATTTTTCCTCTCTCCCTCTCCTTTACTGCATCTGTTCCTTGTTCTCTCTGCCTGGGCCGCTCTCTTCCCCCAAACACTTAGCAATCTGTTCTTTCCTCACACAGAATGCCTCCCATATTGTCACTGTCACAATTACACAGTACATTGAATTCTCACACTGTCACCAAGGCAGCCAGTGTCCTCTGTCCTCTGAGACCCTGTAACCTGTCCCATGACAGATCTAGACACCTGCCAGTTGTACTGTAAAATCGAGTATAGTCTGTGTAAGAGCACAAGAGAGAGAACCTGGAGGCAGAGACTGTGAGAGGAGACAGGTGCTGGGCAACAGGCGAAAAGAAGAGATTACTTTTGCTGGTTAGGTAGATAGATAGACAGTGACAGACAGGTAGATAGACAGACAGACAGAGAGAGAGACAGAGAGATAGATAGATAGATAGATAGAGAGATATAATATTGAAATAGTATATTTCAAGAGATTCTAGGGCAATGACTGTGGATGCGCAGAGAATGGCTGAGTGGAAAGACAGGTAATGCACACAATGAAGAAAAGCATTATTCAATGTCCCAATCCATCAAATGCACAGACAGGCAGGGTGAAAATGAAATATTGATCATTAAATGACAATAATTCCCTTATCAGTGTTAAACAGTAACATGCTCACTGGCAGCACAGATATTTCTCAGCTTGAGAACTGCAAGGTATGGGAAGTGTTGTCCATGTACACAGTACTGTGTGTGCATACACTGCAGGTGTGTGTGTGTGCGTGCGTCTCTGTGTGTGTGTGTGTGTGTGTGTCTGTGTGTATGAGAGAGAGAGAGAGAGAGAGAGAAGAGAGGGAGAGAGATAGGTGCAGAAGGGAGGAGAGAAAGTGGTGAAGAAGGAGGTAGGAGACTTGTCACCTGCTGGACATGATAAGACCAGGATTGTGACTCAGAGTGACAAAGCGAAGAACCAATGTATTGATCCATGAGGGAATGTCTGTCAGGGAGAGAAAATGAGGTGGGGAGGGAAGGAAGGAGCGAGGGTAATAACAAGGTAGAGAAAATGAGAAATATAAAAGACATGGAAGCATACATAGGAAGGTAACTAAGGGGTATAATTGAAAGACAAGAGAGAAATGCCCCTTGCATACCAAAGATGCATGTATCCTTATTACAGTATAATTAGATTGGTACTGCCCCCATATGGACAAAGACTAAGGTGCACTTACTGTATATACAATGCACAAGGCATGGTCTCTATATTAATAAAGCCCACTCACCGTGCACAAAGCCTATTGCACATTAAAGTATGATGCTGAAGAACTTCTACTCAGAATTTATTCAGAATCTTCAAATAGAAGGTAACTGTTTCAAAGAAACAAATCAAATGATAATTGTCAAAAGGCACATTCTTTTCTACTTGTTTTATCCAAGCCAAATGATCTTGAATTAGAAACATAACCTGAGAAAGTCACCCTCATTGATATCTTGCAGTTTAGTGCAACCCTGCCCAACAAAAAATAGGTCACTTTTAAACTTTATTGTCCAGCTTGGATACAATAAAAAAAAGTATATAAATAAAACTCTACTTATACAATATAGCTGGGTACACACGTAAAGATTTTCTGTCCAACCTTCTGGTAAGCTATGAAAGCAAATGACAATCAGCAATCTGCTCCCAAACGCTGGAAAATGGATAAAAACTGTTTAGATCAATCATTTAACAAACTTGTCTGACGACCATTTTCATCTGTTTTCTGGCATTTAGGAGCAAATTGCTGATCATCATTTACTCCCATACGTTACCAGATTTTCATTCCAACCAATCAACTAGTTGGATGGTTGGACAGAAAATCTTTAAGTGTGTATGCAGCATTAGACTGGAAATTATGCCAAATAATTTTTACATTTTAGATTGAAACTAAATATTGAACAAAAATAGTTTAATATGTTGTAGAGAATGGAGAAATCAGCAAGCCATTCAAGCATTGGTTTCTGAATATTGCATATTTTTGTAAGAGTCCTATATCCTCAGGGCCGGATTATAGGGAGGGCGACAGGGGCGGTCGTCCCGGGGGCCCCACACATAGGCCCCCCCCCACTCTGTCCCCGGCACCATCAGCAGGATTTTTTTTTTAATCGTAACCGAGCCGCAGCCCGCGATTAAGCCCCGCCCCCTGCTTTTGGCTCTGCCCCCTTATTATGCTGCTGACATACTGCCACTAAAGTAAGCAGGACTAATGTATATACCGTATGTGTATTTGTGTCTCTGTCTGTGTGTGTATATATGTATGTGTGTCTATATATATATATATATATATATATATGTGTGTTTGTGTATGTCTATATATATATATATATATATATATATATATATGTGTGTGTGTGTGTCATATACAGTATACTGTATACAGTCAGGTCCATAAATATTGGGACATTGACAGAATTTTCAGATTTTGGCCTCTATTCACCATCACAATGGCTTTGAAATGAAACAAATAAAATGTGCTTTAACTGCAGACTTTCAGATTTAATTTGAGGGTAATTACATCCAAATCGGGTGAACGGTGTAGGAATTACAACAGTTTCAATATGTGCCTCCCACTTTTTAAGGGGCCAAAAGTAATGGGACTATCAACTCAAAAGCTATTTCATGGACAGGTGTGGGCTATTCCCTTGTTATTTCATTATCAATTATCAATTAAGCAGGTAAAAGGTCTGGAGTTGATTCTAGGTGTGACATTTGCATTTGGAATCAGTTGCTGTCAACTCTCAATATGAGATCCAAAGAGCTGTCACAATCAGTGAAGCAAGCCATCATTAGGCTGAAAAATTAAAACAAATCCATCAGAGAGATAGCAAAAACATTAGGTTTGGCCAAATCAACTGTTTGGAACATTCTTAAAAAGAAAGAACGCACCGGAGAGCTCAGCAACACCAAAATACCCGGAAGACCACAGAAAACAACTATGGTGGATAACAAAAGAATTATTTCCCTGGTGAAGAAAAACCCTTTCACAACAGTTGGCCAAATCAAGAACACTCTCCAGGAGGTAGATGTATATGTGTCAAAGTCAACAATCAAGAGAAGACTTCACAAGAGTGAATATAGAGGGTTCATCACAAGATGCAAACCATTGGTGAGCCACAAAAACAGGAAGACCAGATTAGAGTTTGCCAAACAACATCTAAAAAAGCCATTACAGTTCTGGAACAACATCCTATGGACAGATGATCAACTTGTACCAGAGTGATGGGTAGAGAAGAGAAGGAAAGGAACTGCTCATGATCCAAAACATACCACCTCATCAGTGAAGCATGGTGGTGGTAGTGTCATGGCATGGGCATGTATAGCTGCCAATGGAACTGGTTCCCTTGTATTTATTAATGATGTGACTGCTGACAAAAGCAGCAGAATGAATTCTGAAGTGTTTCGGGCAATATTATATGCTCATATTCAGTCAAATGCTTCAGAACTCATTGGACAGCGCTTCACAGTGCAGATGGACAATGACCCGAAGCATACTGCAAAAGCAACCAAAGAGTTTTTTAAGGCTAAAAAGTGGAATGTTATGCAATGGCCAAGTCAATCCCCTGACCTGAATCCGATTGAGCATGCATTTCACTTGCTGAAGTCAAAACTGAAGGGAAAATGCCCCAAGAACAAGCAGGAACTGAAGACATTTGCAGTAGAGGCCTGGCAGAGCATCACCATGGATGAAACCCAGCGTCTGGTGATGTCTATGCGTTCCAGACTTCAGGCTGTAATTGCCTGCAAAGGATTTGCAACAAAGTATTAAAAAGTGAAAGTTAGATTTAGGATTGTTTAGTTTGTCCCATTACTTTTGGCCCCTTAAAAAGTGGGAGGCACATATAGAAACCGTTGTAATTCCTACACCGTTCACCTGATTTGGATGTAATTACCCTCAAATTAAATCTGAAAGTCTGCAGTTAAAACACATCTTGTTTGTTTCATTTCAAAGCCATTGTGGTAGTGAATAGAAAACAAAATCTGAAAATTCTGTCAATGTCCCAATATTTATGGACCTGACTGTATATATATATATATATATATATATATATATGTATATAGACACACGCACATTAGGCAGGCAGCCCGATATATATGCATGTGTGTATGTATGTAAAAGTTATGTATATATGTATATATATTTATACATACACAACTTTTATCGATGGGGGCCCCCACTGTCCTTAATCCGGCCCTGTATATCCTATCTCACATGTTCTCAAACTCAGTCCTCAGGACCCCAAACAGTGCATATTTCAAGGCACTCCTCACAGAATCACAAGTGAAATAATTAGCTCCACCTGTGGATCTTTTAAAATGTATCAGTGAGTAATGAATACACCTGTGCACCTGCTGGGTGACCTGGAAAATGTGACCTGAGGACCGAGTTTGAGAACCACTGTCTTATACCACTGGATCAGCATCCAGGGCCTGCTGGCATCTGCAGTCCACCTATGAACATACGAACAAGAGCTGGCCAATAATAGTCTATGGTCAGCCACAATTAGCGCTGGGCCTCTGATGTAAAGAAAAGTAATTAATTAAAATAGAATAAATTAGGTGTTTCTTTAATGCCTTCAGTCTCACCATAACGGGTGGCACCGAAGTTCTGCAGCCCTCGGCTGCAGCATAATCAGCCTGTTGGTTGAACAGACACTGCAATCAGTATCTTTATTTTCTCTGCAGCACCCCTACTGACACGGAGGGGTAAAAGTTTGCAGCTTCGTACCTGTGAATCTGCCAGCTGCTGCTCCTCCATGTTGGTAAAGGGATGGCAATACGACCAGTGCCACAACCCCAAGAAAAGGAAATGCCTTCCTGGCCCTGCTCCATATCAGGTATAGAGCAGGAGATGGGGCAGTGTATATAGGGGGCCACAAACTTGGCCTGGTGCCTGGTGGTTGGTTAGGTACCTAGGATGCTCTTACAGGCCTTGCTCTTTGATATAATTTGGATGTTAATAACAATAATAAGTAGAATAGAAGAAATAGCACTTTAATGTAACCACTTGGCTTTTAGCCAGAAGAGACCTAGTTGAGCAGCAGGGGCTAACAGAAAATGGCTGCCCCATAGTCGACGTATGCTGGGTACACATAGCCGATCTTGGATTGTGGTCGACGGGATGTCTGATCTAACGATACATTGGTCACCTGTAAACACAGAACGATATAGTATTCAGTGGGTCCCTGGATCGTCACATCTACTGTGCAGAACAGCAGATGTGACTACATCGCTGATGACCCGACGGTGCACATTAGACGATGTGTCCGATATATCGTTCCGAACTGCGTCAAAACGATATATCGTCTAATGTGTACCAAACTTAACAGACCATATTTCTTTAGTGTTTTTTACGTATTAGTAAATAAATGTGTGATATAGCCCCAAAAACACAACATCGATGTTGATTGTGATCAATTTTAAATTGGTTAAAATCAAATAATATCGACCTTTAGTAAATACAACCCAACATCTCTAAAGTTGGTAACTTTTACCCAGTCCACAGTTTCACTTTCACAGATTCTTCTTTGGTATACAGAAAATGTGTAGGGTTACTTTTGTTTTCATTACCTTGTATAAAGCACCAACCAATCAATACTTGTAGATGATTTTCATTTAGTTGAGATGTACAGATTGACCACTCAATAAGCTATAGAGATGGCAATATGTTGTTTGGTTATCTGCACCATTAGATAGCCTTGGCCAAGAACATGAAGTGGATAAAAATAGTTTTCTGTGCTAATCAGTGAATAGTAAATAACACACAAGTTGATATAGAAAGTAATCTACTCCCTGGGTATTTGAACACTTCTTATTGCAAGTCCCAACATTTTACCTAAGTATATTATAGGAACAATATGTGGCAGGGTTGTTATGTGTGCACTATTTGGCAGTGGTATGCAAAGCTAAATAGCAACACCAGCAGAATTGCGAATGCACCAAACAGTCCACGGGGTATATTTATAATGGTTCGATTTTTTATTTTACGGATGCCCACAGGGAGAAGTGGACCAGTCCAGGTTATGTAGGTGAGTATGTGGGAGTGTGCATGTATGTATTAAAACTATACTGTCGCGGTGAGTGTGTATTGTGTTTATTTAAACATTTCTTTACAGGTGAACTACAGGTACCAGTGGGCCCTTAATGCCCCGCACGCTAGTACTTGTGGTTCTCCAAGTACCAGCATGCGGGGGAGGCTTGCTGGGACCTGCAGTTCTACTCGCAAAGACAATGTTTACCCTTTTTTTTACACTATGCTTACACTATCAACCCGCCAACCACCACCCATGGGTGGCGGGGATAGCCCCGTGCTATCAGCCTAGGCCTGGGCACCCTGGAGAGGAGTTTCCCTGGCTGTGACATTACCCCCCTCTAGAAACGGTCCGGTGCTAGTTGTGGAAATTACAGGGGAACCCTACGCATTTTTTTTCCCCTGTAATTCCAGAACCAGGACCAGATCTGAGCCTGGTGCTGGTTGTGCTAAGTACAGGGGAACCCTATGCAATTTTTTCCCTGTACTTACACAACCAGCACTGACTATGAAAAGTCCAGGGCTGGTTGTGTATTTAGGGAGGGAACCCACTTCATTTTTTTTTAACATTAACTCTTCACAAGCTTTTTACAGTAAGATACATGCATGCATCTCACTGATGTATGCATGTATCTGTGCCAAAACGAACTGCTCATGGTGGAAATGAAAGCATGAAGCAGTTTTATTCATTTGGGGCTTTGAAGTTTGTTTTGGAGTGGGATTTGCCGTTAGATTTGGACATGAATATGCAAAATCGAACAGCAAATCCCTTCTTAAACTGAAACAAGATTGAATTTCAGTTGAAAATCGAAAGCAAAATCTATTCTTAGTGAATTTGAGATTTGCTAAGGGATTTTGCTGATCAAGTTCAATTCGATCTCAGGAGATTTCAGTGATTCATAAAAATTAATCTCTAATCGAACGTTAGTAAATTTACCCCCTGGTGCTTAACCCGATGTCAGGATTATTGAAGTGTAGTAGTAGTTACTAGTGCAGCCGTACTCACATATAAGGCTAATAAACACTAGACGATGTGCTATATGAACGATATTGGTGAAAGATTTCTCTTGAACTTTCTGTTGTGCAGGAAAAACGATATTGGGTGTACACACTGAAAGATATCTTTCAGTGAAGTCATCCTGCCACATCTCTGAATACACAATTCTTGACGATATCAACAGATTGGCCTACTTGTATGGAGGACAAAAGACATCGTTAACGACCCGCGGGAGCGTGCATCATTGGACGTTCTCTGCATACACACTGTGAACGATATGAACAATATATCGTTGAACAATATCGTTATCATACATATCGTTCATAAAAATCGTCTAGTGTGTATGCGGCTTTACACATTTGTCAATCTGGCGCTTGAGCGGAATTTACAGAGCACCAGCTGGTGATGTATGTTGGTAGCGGAGCAAGAATACGTAGGATACGCAGTACACAGATGTCATTATACAGGATAATGTAGCAGGGTCTCTGGAGCAAAGTGGAACAAGCCTGTGTCCCACTATGGCACACAGTGACAAGATGGCGCCGTGCATAATGCGCAGAAGACCAAATAGTGGCCATCTTGGTAAAGGAGAATGCTTCATTTAAGGAACATCATGGAGGCAGCGCAGTAGCTCACTCAATATATCAACACTCCCCTCGCTGCAAGCTTCTCTATGTTACACAAACATTTCTCATACATTTGTTGTTGCCTGTAAAAAATGTGAGGGTTAGACAAGGACATATCAACATTTCATGTAAATTCTAGTCCACATTTCTCTAGAAACATGACCAGTGACTGTCATGTAATCCCCATGGTAATCACGTTAACAGGATTCTTCTCACTAACAGATCCTTTTTCCACCAGCTCATAAATAAAGTGATTCCTGGGGGTAATTTAATAAAGTTTCGATTTGGTATTTGATTTTATGAATCCATAAAATCGACTGAAATCAAATTTAAATCGAACTGCAAAATCCCTTAACAAATCCCTCATTTACTAATATTCGATTTTCAAAACAAACTTGATTTTGGTCAATTTTAAGAAGGGATTTTATGTTCAGTTTATGAAATCCCTTCCAAAATCGAAGCTCAAAATAAGAATGCAAAATCAAACTCAACTTCCTCATTACTTCCTATTGGGCCAAATGTATCACATGCACACTAATTAAAAGGGGGAAAATTGGAAACACTTGTGCACACTGTAATGAAAGTTATTTATAATTTCTTCATAAGTATAATATGCTCATCTTAAAAAAAAATATATATATATATATATACGACAGGCTTAATCCACGGCACTCAACCATCTGGGGTGCCCTTGGTATGTGACCACACCATCTACATAAAAAATATCATACCAACTCGGCACTCACTTGGTTTTCAAACTGCAACTCTTTTAAATACAGGGAATGTTAGTTCCAAAATATTGCAATCATTTGTTAAGCTGGCCACCACTTCACGGTCATTCCCATCTGGCCAGTCCCTACACTGATTCTCAGGTAAATGATCTTGGTCTGCCACCTTTGGCTCAAGCTTGCATACATTTTAAACATGAATATGGGTCCTGGCTTAAAGAGACTGGACCATACCCAGGGATATCAGTTAATAAGCACCTGGAAAAAGAAAAAAAAAGCTCGTCTTACATTTCAAATGTAAGACAAACTTTTTTTCCTTTTCCAGGTGCTTATTAACTGATAAAAGAAAAAAAAGAAACCTTGTGGCCAGCTTAACAAAGTATTGCAATATTTTGGAAATAACAATCCCTGTATTTAAAAGAGTTGCAGTTTGAAAACCAAGTGAGTGCCGAGTTGGTATGATATTTTTATATATATATATATATATATATATATATAGTCGGCGTTGGGGGTCCCTCTCCTGGGGTAGATGGACACCTCCTTACACACAGCAGCCAGGAAACAGCACACCAGTCCAGGGTTTTCGTGCAAGCTGGTCGGAATCAGTTTTATTGTGCAATATAGACAAAATGAAAAAAATAGACAGGTTATTCCCTCTCTACAAGTGGCAGGGCCTACTGCCTTACCACAAGCACTGCACTTCCAAATAACACAGTGTCTCTGAAACCAGGGCCGTAACTAGGGGGGGGGGCTAGAGGTGCATGTGCACCGGGTGCTGCAATGCAGGGGGTGAAAAAGGGCTGACTCAGCCCCTGCACAACCCACGTAGTCTTGTAGTGCGCTGTGATTTGGGGGCTGCAGATTCCATGCGGACTAGCCGTCCGCATGGGCTCTGCTGAAAATGCCCCTCCAAAAATGGCCGCCGCCAAGGAGGAGACAGATGCTAGAGGTCCTACTGGACCTGTAGTGTCTGTTAGGCCAGTGCAGCTCCTGGGAGAAGATGCAGAAAGCTGCATCTTCTCCCGTAAAACCCCCTGGCAACAAGCATGGAACCCCTGGTAATGAGCATAAAACCCCTGACAACAAGCATGGAACCCCTGGTGACAACGAGCAGGTAATTTAAAGTAATTTGAAGCCTTACTGTGGGGCATAAAATGGTGTCAGGTGCAAATATGTTAGTGGCACTTTGGTAATAGGCATTACAGTGTGTTGCATAATGTGTAATGGGCATTATGGTGTGTGGAATAATGTAAGTCACTATACCAGGGACGTCTGACTACTGCACTGCCTTATGGATGAGCAAGGACAAAATCCAGGTACGGGAAGGGAGGGGGCGCAAAATTACTGCCTTGCACCGGGTGACCGATATCCTAGTTTCGGCCCTGCTGAAACAAACCTCAGTGTCTGTTCTCCCCCATGGTATGTGAGACACTGAACCAAAACCTAACACAGCTTATCTGAGCCACTTCCAGGTGCAACTACTAATCAGCCTGCTCTCAGACTGAAAGGCCCAACACCTGAAATGGCCTGTGGATGGAACCCTCCCTTCTCTTCTCACATCCACACCCCTAGGACCCATTATCCGGCTTTTACCAAAAGCCGACACTTCTGGTCTGTTTGGCATAACAGACTTTTCCTGGGGTTTTAAAAACTAATATGATATGAATGTGGGACACACATATATGCAATCCCAGACTCCTCTAGTGTTTCTATCACATATATATATATATATATATATATATATATATATATATAGAGGGGAAGCTGCACTCTTGCCTTTGAGCTAATAAGATAAGCACCTTTGAACTCATTGCTGTTTTTAGAACTTTATTCTCAGTTCATTTGTTTTTAGTGTATATTATTGGGCCTGTGCAATATTTACCATTATCCATTTGCACTTTATTCCAACACTGTGGTGTTGAGATTTATTGATACTCCTTTTAATTCAGTCAATATTTTATAATATTATCATCTTGTAGCTATCAGCTTGACATCTAAGGTCATATGTATTATTCTGTGCGTTTTTATTATATGTATTTATGTTAGTATGTCCTTATGAATTTTTGATTACATTTCTTTATATATTTATTGCACTGTGCACTTTTTAAGTGACGCCTGTCGCTGTATCATTCACTATTTCCACATTTGTTGTTTGGGATTTGCCCCAATCCTTCTTATTGATATCCAGCTGACACTTTTGGTAGTGCGGCCTGTTATATATATATCTTCCACTTTATTTGTTCACTACAGTTTAAACTACATTCAGTTTTTATTTACTGTTGATTGGTTGGCGCCATAGCCATCACATTCGTTCTATATGACAACCGGGCCCCTCACGTGCTCTGGTCCCGTCATTTGTCCCTTCCCGTTACGTCACTCTGCTGCGACGCCTTGGTGCGTGCGCAGCGTGTTAGACTGGCGTGGGCAGGCGCTGCCGCGTCCGGGCACCTGAGTAAGGTAAATTTTAATTGTATGTGTATTTAAATGTTGTATGTCGTGTTGTATACTGTATCCCAGACGAAGGGCATTGGCCCGAAACGTTGGAACATTAAAAGATTTTGACTTCATTACCAGTCGTGGAGTGCCGCCATTCTTTCTTGCTTCTTATATATATATATATATATATATATATATGCCAAAATCGGTCCGGCACTCATATAATAAAATATAATTTGGCCTGGTGCCCCCACAAAATAGATAGATATCAAAACTAGATGTGCGGCACTCAGGGCTTTGTCAAACAAATAACTCAGACACGATGCGGTGATATCAATGTTTCAATCGATGTTAGATGACAATCTAATATGGATTGAAACGTTGATATTACCGCATCATGTCTGGGTTATTTGTTTGACAAAGCCCTGAGTGCCGCACCTCTTGTTTTGATATATATATATATATATATTAGGGGTGAGCGGGTTCGGATTTCTGAAATCCGAACCTCCCCGAGCCCCCCCGATCCGAGTCCGATCCGAGTCAAGCTCGACTTTTCCCGCCTGACTCGGATCTGAAATCGAGGCAAAACGTCATCATCCCGCCTTCCGAGTCTCGCGGGTTTTGGATCCTATATAAGGTACCCGCGTCGGCGCCATTTTCTCACTCGGCTGTGGACAGTGAAGAGGGAGGGTGGGAGTTAGGGCTGTGTAGTGTAGTGTAGTGTAGTGTAGTGTAGTGCTGCTGTTGTCCACTACTTCAAAGTCCATAGGGGCTGGCTGTGTTGTGCTGTGCTGCTGTTGTTAATAGGTGCTGTGTCCACTACTTCAAAGTCCATAGGGGCTGGCTGGACTGTGTTGTGCAGTCAGTTCTCCATAGGGGCTGTGTCCACTCCAAAGTCCTGTGCAGTGTCCCAGTCCTAAAGGAGTGCTGTAGTGTTGTCCAGGGGGTGCTCTGTCCATCAGGGGTGCTCCCCCCAAGTGCTAAAAAAATAATATATTTTCTGTGTTTGTGAATTGTGTGCGCAGTAGCCGCACGTGCATCAACAAAGTAGTGCCAAGCGTGCGCCTGTGTCATAAGTAAAGGGCCGGCTGGCTTGACCGTTAAAGCGTGCTGTAACCCCCGAAAGTACACTCCAGTACAAACCAAAAAAAAATTATTTTCTGTGTTTGTGAATTGTGTGCGCAGTAGCCGCACGTGCATCAACAAAGTAGTGCCAAGCGTGCGCCTGTGTCATAAGTAAAGGGCCGGCTGGCTTGACCGTTAAGGGTGCTGTAACCCCCGAAAGTACACTCCAGTCCAAACCAAAAAAAAAATTATTTTCTGTGTTTGTGAATTGTGTGCGCAGTAGCCGCACGTGCATCAACAAAGTAGTGCCAAGCGTGCGCCTGTGTCATAAGTAAAGGGCCGGCTGGCTTGACCGTTAAAGGGTGCTGTAACCCCCGAAAGTACACTCCAGTCCAAACCAAAAAAAAAATTATTTTCTGTGTTTGTGAATTGTGTGCGCAGTAGCCGCACGTGCATCAACAAAGTAGTGCCAAGCGTGCACCTGTGTCATAAGTAAAGGGCCGGCTGGCTTGACCGTTAAGGGTGCTGTAACCCCCGAAAGTACACTCCAGTCCAAACCAAAAAAAAAATTATTTTCTGTGTTTGTGAATTGTGTGCGCAGTAGCCGCACGTGCATCAACAAAGTAGTGCCAAGCGTGCGCCTGTGTCATAAGTAAAGGGCCGGCTGGCTTGACCGTTAAAGGGTGCTGTAACCCCCAAAGTACACTCCAGTCCAAACCAAAAAAAAAATTATTTTCTGTGTTTGTGAATTGTGTGCGCAGTAGCCGCACGTGCATCAACAAAGTAGTGCCAAGCGTGCGCCTGTGTCATAAGTAAAGGGCCGGCTGGCTTGACCGTTAAAGGGTGCTGTAACCCCCGAAAGTACACTCCAGTCCAAACCAAAAAAAAATTATTTTCTGTGTTTGTGAATTGTGTGCGCAGTAGCTGCACGTGCATCAACAAAGTAGTGCCAAGCGTGCACCTGTGTCATAAGTAAAGGGCCGGCTGGCTTGACCGTTAAGGGTGCTGTAACCCCCGAAAGTACACTCCAGTCCAAACCAAAGAAAAAATTATTTTCTGTGTTTGTGAATTGTGTGCGCAGTAGCCGCACGTGCATCAACAAAGTAGTGCCAAGCGTGCGCCTGTGTCATAAGTAAAGGGCCGGCTGGCTTGACCGTTAAAGGGTGCTGTAACCCCCGAAAGTACACTCCAGTCCAAACCAAAAAAAAATTATTTTCTGTGTTTGTGAATTGTGTGCGCAGTAGCCGCACGTGCATCAACAAAGTAGTGCCAAGCGTGCGCCTGTGTCATAAGTAAAGGGCCGGCTGGCTTGACCGTTAAGGGTGCTGTAACCCCCGAAAGTACACTCCAGTCCAAACCAAAAAAAAAATTATTTTCTGTGTTTGTGAATTGTGTGCGCAGTAGCCGCACATGCATCAACAAAGTAGTGCCAAGCGTGCGCCTGTGTCATAAGTAAAGGGCCGGCTGGCTTGACCGTTAAAGGGTGCTGTAACCCCCAAAGTACACTCCAGTCCAAACCAAAAAAAAAATTATTTTCTGTGTTTGTGAATTGTGTGCGCAGTAGCCGCACGTGCATCAACAAAGTAGTGCCAAGCGTGCGCCTGTGTCATAAGTAAAGGGCCGGCTGGCTTGACCATTAAAGGGTGCTGTAACCCCCGAAAGTACACTCCAGTCCAAACCAAAAAAAAATTATTTTCTGTGTTTGTGAATTGTGTGCGCAGTAGCCGCACGTGCATCAACAAAGTAGTGCCAAGCGTGCACCTGTGTCATAAGTAAAGGGCCGGCTGGCTTGACCGTTAAGGGTGCTGTAACCCCCGAAAGTACACTCCAGTCCAAACCAAAAAAAAAATTATTTTCTGTGTTTGTGAATTGTGTGCGCAGTAGCCGCACGTGCATCAACAAAGTAGTGCCAAGCGTGCGCCTGTGTCATAAGTAAAGGGCCGGCTGGCTTGACCGTTAAAGGGTGCTGTAACCCCCGAAAGTACACTCCAGTCCAAACCAAAAAAAAATTATTTTCTGTGTTTGTGAATTGTGTGCGCAGTAGCCGCACGTGCATCAACAAAGTAGTGCCAAGCGTGCGCCTGTGTCATAAGTAAAGGGCCGGCTGGCTTGACCGTTAAAGGGTGCTGTAACCCCCGAAAGTACACTCCAGTCCAAACCAAAAAAAAATTATTTTCTGTGTTTGTGAATTGTGTGCGCAGTAGCCGCACGTGCATCAACAAAGTAGTGCCAAGCGTGCACCTGTGTCATAAGTAAAGGGCCGGCTGGCTTGACCGTTAAGGGTGCTGTAACCCCCTAAAGTACACTCCAGTCCAAACCAAAAAAATAATTATTTTCTGTGTTTGTGAATTGTGTGCGCAGTAGCCGCACGTGCATCAACAAAGTAGTGCCAAGCGTGCGCCTGTGTCATAAGTAAAGGGCCGGCTGGCTTGACCGTTAAAGGGTGCTGTAACCCACAAAGTACACTCCAGTCCAAACCAAAAAAAAAATTATTTTCTGTGTTTAGCCGCACGTATATATCAAATCGATATAACATAAATGGAGGACCAAACTTTCTCCGATAAAAATAAAATAGAGAAAGATCAAGAACCACTTCCTCCTAGTGCTGAAGCTGCTGCCACTAGTCATGACATAGACGATAACATGCCATCAACGTCGTCTGCCAAGGCCGATGCCCAATGTCATAGTAGAGGGCACATACAATCCCAAATGGCAAAGTTCCGGAAAATGACCTTGAAAAAGACATTTAAATCAGCTGAAGAGAAACGTAAACTTGCCAATATGCCATTTACGACACGGAGTGGCAAGGAACGGCTAAGGTCGATCCCTAGTATGTTCATGACTAGTGGTTCAGCTTCACATGACGATGGAAGCCCTCCTCCCACTAAAAAAATCAAAAGAGTTAAGCTGGCAAAAGCACAGCGAAGAACTGTGCTTTCTAAGAAGATATCACAAATCCCCAAGGAGAGTCCAAGTGTGGTGGTGGTTGCGATGCCTGACCTTCCCAGCACTGGACGGGAAGAGGTGGCTCTTTCCACCATTTGCACGCCCCCTGCAAGTGCTGAAAGGAGCACCCACAGTCCACTTGCTGATATGCAAATTGAAGATGTCACTGTTGAAGTACAACAGGATGAGGATACTGGTGTAGCTGGCGCTGAGGAGGAAGTTGGCGAGGAGGATTCTGATGGTGATGTGGTTTGTTTAAATCAGGCTCCGGGGGAGACAGTTGTTGTCCGTGGGATGAAAAAGCCCATCACGGTCATGCCTGGGCAGAAGACCAAACATTCCACCTCTTTGGTCTGGCAATATTTCTATCCAAATCCGGACAACAACTGTCTTGCCATATGTACCATATGTAAAGGTGAAATAAGTAGGGGTAGGGACGTCAACCACCTAGGAACATCCTCCCTTATACGGCACCTGCAGCGCGTTCATAAAAAGTTACTGTCAAGTTCAGAAACTTTGGCTAAGACCGTAAGCAGTCCAGGGACACCTAAATCCCGTTGTCCTGTTGTATCCAAGCGCCTGCAAACCACACCGTCAACTCCCTCCTCGTCAATTTCCTCCTTAGTCAGGATCGGAAGTAGTCCTGCAGGCCATGTCACTGGCATGACTGACTCTCCTATCCGGGATTCCTCTGGAGGATCCTGCATTGCTATGCCTACTGCTGCCGCTGCTGCTGTTGCTGCTGCTGGGAGTCGTTCATCATCCCAGAGAGGAAGTAGGAACACCACTACTTTTACTAAACAATTGACCCTCCAACAGTCCTTAGCGAGGAGGATGAAGTACGACAGCAGTCATCCTGAAGCAAAACGTATAACTGAGGCCTTGACCGCTATGTTGGTGTTAGACGTGCGTCCGGTATCCGCCATTAGTGCAGTGGGATTTAGACAATTGATGGAGGTAGTGTGTCCCCGGTTCCAAATCCCGTCTAGATTCCACTTCACTAGGCAGGCGATACCGAGACTGTACAGAAACGTCAGAAAAAGTGTCCTCAGTGTCCTGAAAAATGCCGTTGTACACAATGTCCACTTAACCACGGACATGTGGACAATTGGAACAGGGCAGACTAAGGACTATATGACTGTGACAGCCCACTGGGTAGATGTATCACCTTACGCAGCAACAGCAGCAGCGTCACCAGTAGCAGCATCTCAGAAATGCCAGCTCGTTACAAGGCAGGCTACGCTGTGTATCACCGGTTTCAGTAAGAGGCACACCGCCGACAACCTCTTAGAGAAACTGAGGGAAATCATCGCCCAGTGGCTTACCCCACTTAGACTCTCCTGGGGATTTGTGATATCTGACAACGCCACCAATATTGTGCGGGCATTACATCTGGGCAAATTCCAGCACGTCCCATGTTTTGCTCACACAATAAACTTGGTGGTGCAGAATTTTCTGAAAAGTGACAGGGGCGTGCAGGAGACGCTTTGGGTGGCCCGAAAAATTTCTGGCCACTTTCGCCATTCAGCGACTGCGTGCCGAAGACTGGAGCGCCAGCAAACACTCTTGAACCTGCCCCGCCATCACCTGAAGCAAGAGGTTGTGACGCGGTGGAACTCAACCCTCTATATGCTTCAGAGGATGGAGGAGCAGCAAAAGGCCATACAAGCCTATACATCCACCTATGACATAGGCAAAGGAGGGGGTATGCACCTGACTCAAGCGCAGTGGAGAATGATTTCCGTGTTGTGCAAGGTTCTCCAGCCCTTCGAACTTGCCACACGTGAAGTCAGTTCAGACACTGCCAGCTTGAGTCAGGTCATTCCCCTCATCAGGCTTTTGCAGAAGCAGCTGGAGAAAGTGAAGGAGGAGCTAAGACGGAGCGATTCCGCTCGGCATGTGGGACTTGTGGATGAAGCCCTTCATTCGCTTTGCCAGGATTCCAGGGTGGTCAATCTGTTGAAATCAGACCACTACGTTTTGGCCACCGTGCTCGATCCTAGGTTTAAAGCCTATGTGGTGTCTCTCTTTCCGGCCGACACAAGCCTGCAGAGGTGCAAAGACCTGCTGGTGAACACACTGTCAGCTGAAGCGGAACGTGACACGTCAACGGCTCCTTCTTCATTTTCTCCTGCAACTGGGGCTGCCAGGAAAAAACTTAGGTATCCTAAGCAACCCGCTGGCGGTGATGCAGGGCAGGCAGGACCAAGTTTGGACATCTGGTCCGGACTGAAGGACCTGGCAACAATTTCTGACATGTCTACTGTCACTGCATATGATACTGTCACCATTGACAGAATGGTGGAGGATTACATCGGTGACAGCATCCAAGTAGGCATGGCAGACAGTCCATACCTGTACTGGCAGGAAAAAGAGGCAATTTGGAGGCCCCTGTACAAACTGGCTCTATTTTACCTGAGTTGCCCCCCCTCCAGTGTGTACTCCGAAAGAGTGTTTAGTGCAGCCGGGAACCTTGTCAGCGAAAGGCGTAGGAGGTTGCTTCCACAGAATGTGGAGAAGATGATGTTCATCAAAATGAATTATCAGCTCTTCCAGGGAGACCAGCCTCCAGAAGGTACAGAGGGACCTGTGGTGGTGGATTCAAGTGGGGACGAGTTAATACTTTGTGAGGATGAGGATGTACACACTGAAGAGGGTGAGGAATCGGTGGATGAGGAGGATGAGGATGACATCTTGCCTCCATAGAGCCAGTTTGTGCAGGGACACATTAATTGCCAGCTTGTTTTGTGGGGGCCCAAACGAACCAATCATTTCAGCCACAGTTGTGTGGCAGACCCTGGCGCTGAAATGATTGGTTTGTTAAAGTGTGCATGTCCTGTTTATACAACATAAGGGTGGGTGGGAGGGCCCAAGGACAATTCCATCTTGCACCTCTTTTTTTTCTTTGCATTATGTACAGTTTGGGGCCTAGTTTTTCAAACTGCCATCCTGTCTGCCACTGCAGTTTCACGCCTAGATGGGTCACGTGTTTGTGCCGCCCACTCGTGTCGCTTAGCATAGTCATCCAGCTACCTCGGTGCAACGTTTTGGACATAAAAACACTATTGTGAGGTGTGAGGTGTTCAGAATAGACTGGAAATGAGTGGAAATTAAGGTTATTGAGGTTAATAATAGCATAGGAGCAGAAAAACCTACAAATTCTGTGATTTTAGCTGTTTTTATGCTTTTTTTAAAAAAAATACAGATCCAAAACACAAAACCCAGAACCCAAAACACGGAAGGGTGGTTTTGGCAAAACCAATCCAGATCCAAAACACGAAGAAAGATCCAGATCCAAAACCAAAACACAAAACACGAAAAGTGGCCGGTGCACACCCCTAATATATATATATATATATATATATATATATATATATTTATATTAAACAGTCTCAGAACTGGCCTCGGTGCACAACCAAAAAAGATAAACATACCAGATAGAAGATGGCATTCCAGAACTTGAAAACACAGTAAATGAATGCAGAGCTTCGCAACGATTTGGTTTATTCAGCCGTCATCAGGCATAAAATGTACATCACAGAAACATACCTGAAATACCATCACTAGCAATCACCAAGTGAGAAAATCTCCGCTGCCAGCGCTGCCACCCGTGACTTTCGGTGCACAGCCGTGCCTACCAATGACATTAATGGGGGCCCGACCAGCACATAGCAATACATGGTAACCAGTATACAGAGATGCAGTCTGCGCTCAACTGGACCGCGGGTGCACGGCGGAACAAACATAGACACAAACATAGTGTAACATATAACGGGAGGATGAGAATCCAGGGGACATAGCAGGGATAATTTCCAGCCAAAAGAATGGTGTTTAGAAGCTCAAATTGACTGTCTCTCATTATTCTAGTAAATTGGGGATTTGAAGTTCGAGTTTGAGTTCGATTCACATTCGATTTGTAAATCGAATGTTAGTAAATGAAGGGATCCATATATTTGAAATTACGTTTTCTGTTCAATTTGACATTTGATTTTGGCTTTAGTAAATCTCCAATATCAATATTGAATGGAAATCTATCCAGAATAGAATGGAAAATCGAACAAAATCAAAAATCGATCTTTAGTAAATATACCCCCTGATCTCAATGTGCTTGGATCTTCTATGCTGCTTGGTGCTTTAAAATAGATCAAGCACACCTCTATTGTCACTGCAAAAGCCACATTTGGTGCTTTCCTCATATTAATTGTCAAAACCGGATAATTGGCGAAGACAGAATCTGTTTGCAATCAGACGCACAATGCAATTCAGTGCTGTTTTCCCTGCATACATACATTTAAAAGCAATGGTCCCGTAACGCAAAAAGGATAATTATTACTTGGTTTAAATGCAATGTCAGTATATAAAGAAATGAATGTTTGTTCTGTAACTATGGCTTAGTAAATGGCAATTGGACTGTGTGTGGAGACGTACTGATCGTACTGACAGCGTTCCGGTGACATCAATATGAAGATCAGAACATGCGGCTATGAAATATGAATGTTAGAGAGAATATCTATTTGAAATGTTGTTTTCCATAGCAGCTTAGATTTGCATGTGGGGGATACAAAAGGTGGTTGGAGACCTTTTGTATCCATTTGGAATTGTCCAATAAATGCCCTGTAACAGATTTCTAACCTTTACCAAAAGACAATAACATGGTGTAGGCCTGTTTACATTTTTGTCCAAAGGACTGGTTATTCCAGTCTAATCAATAGAGCTAGCTAGCTGAGAGTAGAATCTAATTAACAGTAGTCTCAGGTAACCAAAAGGATACTCCCTTTCTGATGACCTCACAGGTAAAAGGGGGTGGGAACCATAGCATGCACACACTTGGAGAAACAGACTGGGACACACTGGCAGATTTTTGGAAGGAAGAGAGAGGTTCACTCCCTGACAAGACAACGGAAAAATGGGTCTCAGTTCCTCTGGGTTATTATAGCTGAGTATAGAATGTGCAATATTTAGCCTATTTGGGTGTCTGTAGCTATGTTTGGTGTTAATCTGTTATTAGCTTAGCATGGTGTGTGGTTTGTAGTTTTCTAAGGATATTCATGGGTCTGTGTTGGCATGCAGTGGATGATGTGTTGTCTGGTCTGTGCTTTTCATCTGCACTGTAGGGTACAGTGGTCTGTTGTCAGCATGCAGGAAAGGGATTGATTGTGGAATTGTTGTGATATTTGTGAATGATTGATGCTGGTTGATTGAGATCCTCTGGTGTGTTCTGTGTTAGGGCCTTGCCATGTGTTCTGTGTTTGCCTTCCCATTTGTGAATGATTGATGCTGGTTGATTGAGATGCCATGTGTTCTGTGTTAGGGCCTTGCCATGTGCTTGAACGGTATCTCTGCTTGGGAGAGATGGGCTTGGTGTGTGTTGTATACTCATGAATGTGATCATAGGGTGGTGTCAGTGTTGTATCGTGGAGGTTGAATTGATGGCAGCTTTGAATGGTCGTGGGTGGTTGCCGTGTGGTGTTGTGTGAGTCAGATGGGTATGTTGTCTGCGGTTTGTTGGAGATGGCTTGCCTCCATGTGGGGTGAACAAGGGAAATTGTGATTCTGCCCAGTTGTGGTGTTGTGTGGGTCAGATAGGTATATTGTCTTTGTTGTGGTTGTGGTCATTGATGGATGATTTGCGGAGTTGCAGCTTGGTGCAGGATGGAGTTTGCCTAGGGATCATGAGGCTTGCAAACAAAGGAAAAACATGTGCTTCGGCCCTTCCCCCTCCCCACGGTCTAGTGACTACTGGATGAGGTCTGTGGTAGGATGGTATTGTTGTATATTGGAATCAGCTTGTGTGGTACATGTTGGAATATTAAATGATGCAGTGTTTGCCTGATGTGTTGGCATATGATATTCAGCTTGCATATTTAATTAACTATGGCATTATGGGAGATTTCAATGAGGTAGCTTCATAATGGAGTTTGTTTGTAGACCATGCAGTTTGGACAATAGGGCAGGAAGCATTCCCAACCCCCCCTCACACACAAACAAACACACACACACTCCATCACCAGCCATCATGAACATGTGCTCTCAGCAGACATTGATATATCTCTCATTGTATTTTAATGTGTCTCTCTTTCTCTCTCTCTCTCTATCTCTCTCTCTGTCTCATATTGCTCATTGTATTTTGATCTTTAATAACCGTTTCATGTATTTTAACTGTACCTTATGACCTAATGTTTGTACAATTTATTTGCGCTCATTATTAGATCATAGCGTTGTAACATCTGTACTTTTACCTGAATAATAATCTTTAGCGCTTCGGACCGCTATTCAACTGTCTCGGTATTTCATTTTAGAAGGTACAGGCAGGTTTTGTCTTAGAGGTTCTAGGCAGGTGAATCTTAGAGGTTTATAGGCAGGAATGTATTTAAAAGGTATTTACAAATTTAACATAATATATTCTTAAAGCAAATATTCTATTTTTATAATTTAATAACTTCTCATAATTAATTACATGCGTTTTAATAATGTACTTACAAGGTTTTATCCAGGAAATATACCTGTAAATCTTTACGCTAATTCTATTTAAGAAAGATTGCATGCAAGATGTAGTAACATAAGGTGTGTTTTCATTAACAATTGATTCTCAATTATTCAGACATCATCAGTATTCACAACCAATGCATCTCAAGTGCACCATTGTTACAAGCACATAGTTCAAAGGGGGAAGGAGAAAACCACATAGCAGCAGCCATTTTGGTTTCACAAATCCAGACTTACTATCTAAAACAATTACTATCTGATTTTAACATGACATATTCACATTTACAAATGACTATAACTTTCTGATATATTTCAGGTAAAGACTCCATTATATAGTATTCCAGAATGTATAAACTATAAAACACTGTATAATACATACGCTGATTACACTATTCTCTTTACATTCAACTATTTCAATTCCATCAAGTACTGTATATCTTTAATACATAACCAATACATAAATCCCCATACTGAACACCAACACTGTTGTTACAGCTAACTAAAATTACAATAAACAGCATATACTGTATGCTGCCTAAATAAACCAATTGTCAAAGCACTAAATCACATAATTACACACATTTTTCACACATTAAACAATGTAGTAAGCGATAATCCATGTTCTCTTATCTGGCCATGAATGTGTAACCAAACAGAAGGGAGAGATAGATGATATTTAGCCTTTAGAGGGAGGACAAGCTTCCAGAATCCAGGCAGTGTCATCACAATGGTGGTACGGGGGGTGCTGGCTGCACTTGGGTGTCCCCCACCGAGGGGTGACATCAAGGTGCCGACTCCTCCTCAGTGACAGGAGCCGGGTGCTGCATTGTAGCATTATGTGCAGGACTCAGCTCCTGGCACTGCACACAAACTGCTGCCCAAGGGCAGTCCGCATGTCCGGGACCCCCGGAGTGATTAAAAACAGGGGCTCGCAGAATGTAATACTTGCAAAATCCTCATAATATCTCTTTGGTGGTTTTACTGTTTAATCTTGCAGAGATTGTTTTCTGCGGTTAGATTTCCATGCTGGTAGCCTTTGGTTCAGGTATGTTCTGTGAAAGCTTAGTTTATAAGAAACATTATATTTTACATAATTCCATATTTACATCTGATTTATAAAGAATACAGCTAATGCAATTTAATGTGTAACCTTTGTACACACTTATACTAAGTAAATGAGTTGAGTTGTCTTTAAGACAACTCCCTATAAAAGTTAATTATATGAAGTTTTGGACAAGAACCTGACCATGTACGTATAATTCAGGGCTAGGATAAGATACAAAGAAATATAGTGATACAGAACACAATAAACATCCCATGAAGTAATCTATTCCTATTCTATTGCCAAAGAAAGGCCAATAAGAATAAACCTTGCCCAATCTGTTAAATGTTATATTTGAATATGCCAAATGTCATTATATGCTTGCATAATGTGGAATATAGAATGTTCTAGAAATATGATGTAAGTGGGTGTATTACCTGAAGATTGTAATAGAAAGATATAAAAACTCTGTAATGAAATCAATCATCGTTATTTCTGCATTATAACCCTGGGAGATATGCATGCTCCCAGTAAAGGGCTAGATATGTTTATTTAATTAATTAATAAATGACAAATTCTTAAGTAAATTGAATTGGAATCTACTACTTTATGCAACAATGGAACACCTAGGTAAAAATTAATATTCCGCAGGTGGAGGCACCGCTGTACCCTTTATAACACCTACAGCTGTTGTTTTCTTCACTACCTTAACAAGTGGAGAGGGGTGGCTGTGCCTGCTGCCTGGCCAGCAGCTGGGACATCCTATCTCTTATATCTCGGGGAGTATCAGAGCTAAATATGTATATATATATATATATATATATATATATTATATATAGTTTCTGTACTCCGAGAGGTTGTGGGAGAGTGAGGGGAGACTGGTGACTAGTGGGTATAGCTAAAGTTGAACTCAGAGATGATTTTACATTGTTTGTTTGTTGTTGCATTTCAGTAATATTGCTAAAATATTGTTGAGTTAAGTGTATTGAGATGCTTTAATATTTTGCACTGTGGACTGATCACCCACAGCTCCGGTTAGAAGAAGAAGTTATTTATGTGAAGTTATTGCTAGTCCTCGAGATAGACGTATCGCGACTACAAATACATACTCAACCAGGATGAGTTTTGGTATTTTGCCGGAGAGGAAGGCTTATTGAGCACAGAGGTGTGCTTATTATATCATAGAACAGCTTATCCTGATTATGTGCAGTTCTATGATCAGTGGTGTATAATGACAAGAGGACATTAAAATGTGTTTTCCAGTGTATGGCACATTTTATATATATAAATATATATACAGTGCATCCGGAAAGTATTCACAATGCTTCACTTTTTCCACATTTTGTTATGTTACAGCCTTATTCCAAAATGGAGTAAATTCATTTTTGTCCTCAAAATTCTACACACAATACCCCATAATGACAACGTGTAAAACGTTTTTTGAGATTTTTGCAAATTTAATTAAAAAAAACACTAAGAAATCACATGTACATTAAGTATTCATGGCCTTTGCCATGAAGCTCAAAATTGAGCTCAGGTGCATCCTGTTTCCACTTATCATCCTTGAGATGTTCCTACAGCTTAATTGGAGTCTACCTGTGGTAAATTCAGTTGTTTGGACATGATTTTGAAAAGCATACACCTGTTCATATAAGGTCCCACACTTGACAATGCATGTCAGAGCACAAACCAAGCATGAAGTCCAAGGAATTGTCTGTAGACCTCCGAGACAGTATTGTCTCGAGGCACAAATCTGGGGAAGCGTACAGAAAAATATCTGCTGCTTTGAAGGTCCCAATGAGCACAGTGGCCTCCATCAGCCGTAAATGGAAGAAGTTCGGAACCACCAGGACTCTTCCTAGAGTTGGCCAGCCATCTAAACTGAGTGATCGTGGGAGAAGGGCCATAGTCAGGGAGGAGACCAAGAATCCATTGTCATTATGGGGTATTGTGTGTAGAATTTTGAGGACAAAATTAATTTATTCCATTTTGGAAAGTATTCCATTTTGGAATAAGACTGTAGCATAACAAAATGTGGAAAAGTGAAGCGTTGTGAATACTTTTCGGATGCACTGTGTGTATATATATATATATATATATATATATATATATTAGGGGTGAGCGGGTTCGGATTTCTGAAATCCGAACCCTCCCGAGCCCCCCCGATCCGAGGCAGATCCGAGTCAGGCTTGACTTTTCCCGCCTGACTCGGATCTGAAATCGAGGCAAAACGTCATCATCCCGCCTTCCGAGTCTCGCGGGTTTTGGATTCTATATAAGGTACCCGTGTCGGCGCCATTTTCTCACTCGGCTGTTGACAGTGAAGAGGGAGGGTGGGAGTTAGGGCTGGCTGGGCTGTGTAGTGTAATGTAGTGTAGTGCAGAGTAGTGTTGTGCTGTGCTGTGCTGCGCTGTGCTGCTGTTGTCCACTACTTCAAAGTCCATAGGGGCTGGCTGTGTTGTGCTGTGCTGCTGTTGTTAATAGGGGCTGTGTCCACTACTTCAAAGTCCATAGGGGCTGGCTGGACTGTGTTGTGCAGTCAGTTCTCCATAGGGGCCACTCCAAAGTCCTGTGCAGTGTCCCAGTCCTAAAGGGGTGCTGTAGTGTTGTCCAGGGGGTGCTCTGTCCATCAGGGGTGCTCCCCCCAAGTGCTAAAAAAATAATATTTTTTGTGTGTTTGTGAATTGTGTGCGCAGTAGCCGCACGTGCATCAACAAAGTAGTGCCAAGCGTGCGCCTGTGTCATAAGTAAAGGGCCGGCTGGCTTGACCGTTAAAGGGTGCTGTAACCCCCAAAGTACACTCCAGTCCAAACCAAAAAAAAAAAATATTTTCTGTGTTTGTGAATTGTGTGCGCAGTAGCCGCACGTGCATCAACAAAGTAGTGCTAAGCATGCGCCTGTGTCATAAGTAAAGGGCCGGCTGGCTTGACCGTTAAAGGGTGCTGTAACCCCCAAAGTACACTCCAGTCCAAACCAAAAAAAAAATTATTTTCTGTGTTTGTGAATTGTGTGCGCAGTAGCCGCACGTGCATCAACAAAGTAGTGCCAAGCGTGCGCCTGTGTCATAAGTGGCCGGCTGGCTTGACCGTTAAAGGGTGCTGTAACCCCCAAAGTACACTCCAGTACAAACCAAAAAAATATTATTTTCTGTGTTTGGGAATTGTGTGCGCAGTAGCCGCACGTGCATCAACAAAGTAGTGCCAAACGTGTGCCTGTGTCATAAGTAAAGGTCCGGCTGGCTTGACCGTTAAAGGGTGCTGTAACCCCCAAAGTACACTCCAGTCCAAACCAAAAAAAAAATTATCTTCTGTGTTTGTGAATTGTGTGCGCAGTAGCCGCACGTGCATCAACAAAGTAGTGCCAAGCGTGCGCCTGTGTCATAAGTAAAGGGCCGGCTGGCTTGACCATTAAAGGGTGCTGTAACCCCCAAAGTACACTCCAGTCCAAACCAAAAAAAATAATATTTTCTGTGTTTGTGACTTGTGTGCACTGTGGCTGCACGTGCATCAACAAAGGAGCAGCGCCAAGCATGCGCCTGTGTCCCATAAGTAAAGAGCCGGCTGGCTCATTTCTTAAAGGGTGGTATAACCCACAAAGTGCACTACTCTCCAGCAAAAATAAAAAATATTTTCTGTGTTTGTGTGCGCTTTAGCCGCACGTATATATCAATATAACATAAATGGAGGACCAAACTTTCTCCGATAAAAATAAAATAGGGAAAGATCAAGAACCACTTCCTCCTAGTGCTGTTGCTGCTGCTGGGAGATGTTCATCATCCCAGAGAGGAAGTAGGAACATCACTACTTTTACTAAACAATTGACCCTCCAACAGTCCCTAGTGATGAGGATGAAGTACGACAGCAGTCATCCTGAAGCAAAACGTATAACTGAGGCCTTGACTGCTATGTTGGTGTTAGACGTGCGTCCGGTATCCGCATTAGTGCAGTGGGATTTAGACAATTGATGGAGGTAGTGTGTCCCCGTTTCCAAATCCCGTCTAGATTCCACCTGCATCCTCAAAGCAGCAGCGACAAGCGTGCGTCTGTCTGTTAAAGGATGGTGTAACCCTCAAAGTGCGCTCCACAAACAATAAAAATATTCTTCTTCTTTTTTCTGTCTTTGTGAAATGTGTGGGCTGTAGCCGCACCTGCATCCTTAAAGCAGCAGCGACAAGCGTGCGTCTGTCTGTTAAAGGGTGGTGACACCCTCAAAGTGTGCTACACAAACAATAAAAATATTGTTCTTTTTTTTTCTGTCTTTGTGAAATGTGTGGGCTGTAGCCGCACCTGCATCCTTAAAGCAGCAGCGACAAGCGTGCGTCTGTCTGTTAAAGGGTGGTGACACCCTCAAAGTGTGCTACACAAACAATAAAAATATTCTTCTTTTTTTTTCTGTCTTTGTGAAATGTGTGGGCTGTAGCCGCACCTGCATCCTTAAAGCAGCAGCGACAAGCGTGCGTCTGTCTGTTAAAGGGTGGTGACACCCTCAAAGCGTGCTACACAAACAATAAAAATATTGTTCTTCTTTTTTCTGTCTTTGTGAATTGTGTGGGCTGTAGCCGCACCTGCATCCTTAAAGCAGCAGCGACAAGCGTGCGTCTGTCTGTTAAAGGGTGGTGACACCCTCAAAGTGTGCTACACAAACAATAAAAATATTCTTCTTTTTTCTGTCTTTGTGAATTGTGTGGGCTGTAGCCACACTTGAATCCTCAAAGCAGCAGCGACAAGTGTGCGTCTGTCTGTTAAAGGGTGGTGTAACCCTCAAAGTGCTCCAAAAAATAAAAAACAATTTTTTTAATGTGTTTGTGACTTGTGTGCGATGTAGCCGCACGTGCATCAACATAGTAGCAGCGCCAAGCGTGCGCCTGTGTCATAAGTCAAGGGCTGGTTTGGACATCTGGTCCGGACTGAAGGACATGCCAACAATTTCTGGCAAGTCTACTGTCACTGCATATGATACTGTCCTCAAAGCAGCAGCGACAAGCGTGCGTCTGTCTGTTAAAGGGTGGTGACACCCTCAAAGTGTGCTACACAAACAATAAAAATATTGTTCTTTTTTTTTCTGTCTTTGTGAAATTGTGGGCTGTAGCCGCACCTGCATCCTTAAAGCAGCAGCGACAAGCGTGCGTCTGTCTGTTAAAGGGTGGTGACACTCTCAAAGTGTGCTACACAAACAATAAAAATATTCTTCTTCTTTTTTCTGTCTTTGTGAATTGTGTGGGCTGTAGCCGCACTTGCATCCTCAAAGCAGCAGCTACAAGCGTGCGTCTGTCTGTTAAAGGGTGGTGACACCCTCAAAGTGTGCTACACAAACAATAAAAATATTCTTCTTTTTTTTTCTGTCTTTGTGAATTGTGTGGGCTGTAGCTGCACCTGCATCCTTAAAGCAGCAGCGAAAAGCGTGCGTCTGTCTGTTAAAGGGTGGTGACACCCTCAAAGTGTGCTACACAAACAATAAAAATATTCTTCTTTTTTCTGTCTTTGTGAATTGTGTGGGCTGTAGCCGCACTTGAATCCTCAAAGCAGCAGCGACAAGAGTGCGTCTGTCTGTTAAAGGGTGGTGTAACCCTCAAAGTGCTCCAAAAAATAAAAAACTATTTTTTTAATGTGTTTGTGACTTGTGTGCGATGTAGCCGCACGTGCATCAACATAGTAGCAGCGCCAAGCGTGCGCCTGTGTCATAAGTCAAGGGCTGGTTTGGACATCTGGTCCGGACTGAAGGACATGCCAACAATTTCTGACAAGTCTACTGTCACTGCATATGATACTGTCCTCAAAGCAGCAGCGACAAGTGTGCGTCTGTCTGTTAAAGGGTGGTGACACTCTCAAAGTGTGCTACACAAACAATAAAAATATTCTTCTTCTTTTTTCTGTCTTTGTGAATTGTGTGGGCTGTAGCCGCACTTGCATCCTCAAAGCAGCAGCTACAAGCGTGCGTCTGTCTGTTAAAGGGTGGTGACACCCTCAAAGTGTGCTACACAAACAATAAAAATATTCTTCTTTTTTTTTCTGTCTTTGTGAATTGTGTGGGCTGTAGCTGCACTTGCATCCTCAAAGCAGCAGCGACAAGCGTGCGTCTGTCTGTTAAAGGGTGGTGACACCCTCAAAGTGTGCTACACAAACAATAAAAATATTCTTCTTTTTTTTTCTGTCTTTGTGAATTGTGTGGGCTGTAGCCGCACTTGCATCCTCAAAGCAGCAGCGACAAGCGTGCGTCTGTCTGTTAAAGGATTACATCGGTGACAGCATCCAAGTAGGCATGTCAGACAGTCCGTACCTGTACTGGCAGGAAAAAGAAGCAATTTGGAGGTCCCTGTTCAAACTGGCTCTATTTTACCTGAGTTGCCCCCCCTCCAGTGTGTACTCCGAAAGAGTGTTTAGTGCAGCCGGGAACCTTGTCAGCGAAAGGCGTAGGAGGTTGCTTCCACAAAATGTGGAGAAGATGATGTTCATAAAATGAATTATCAACTCTTCCAGGGAGACCAGCCTCCAGAACGTACAGAGAGACCTGTGGATGTGGATTCCAGCGGGGACGAATTAATACTCTGTGAGGATGAGGATGTACACAACACTGAAGAGGGTGAGGAATCGGTGGATGAGGAGGATGAGGACGACATCTTGCCTCCGTAGAGCCAGTTTGTGCAGGGACAGATTAATTGCCAGCTTGTTTTGTGGGGGCCCAAACGAACCAATAATTTCAGCCACAGTCGTGTGGCAGACCCTGGCGCTGAAATGTTTGGTTTGTTAAAGTGTGCATGTCCTGTTTATACAACATAAGGGTGGGTGGGAGGGCCCAAGGACAATTCCATATTGCACCTCTTTTTTTCTTTGCATTATGTATAGTTTGGGGCCTAGTTTTTCAAACTGCCATCCTGTCTGCCACTGCAGTGCCACTCCTAGATGGACCACGTGTTTGTGCCGCCCACTCGTATCTCTTAGCATAGTCATCCAGCTACCTCGGTGCAACCTTTTGGACATAAAAACACTATTGTGAGGTGTGAGGTGTTCAGAATAGACTGGAAATGAGTGGAAATTAAGGTTATTGAGGTTAATAATAGCATAGGAGTAGAAAAACCCACAAATTCTGTGATTTTAGCTGTTTTTATGCTTTTTTAAAAAAAATACAGATCCAAAACACAAAACCCAGAACCCAAAACACGGACGGGTGGTTTTGGCAAAACCAATCCAGATCCAAAACACGAAGAAAGATCCAGATCCAAAACCAAAACACAAAACACGAAAAGTGGCCGGTGCCCACCCCTAATATATATATACATAGTTTTACTTTGGTGAAAAATAAAAGATAATGAAAAAAAAAATTAAATGAAAAAAATGCACCTCTTTTAAAAGCGCAGCGTAGTTTGAAACAGACAGATAGAGATACGTAGAACCTGTGCAAACAGACACTGTCAAAGTATTTTTGTCATTAGAAACTAAAGCTTATAGGGTTAAATAGATTATGAGTCAAGGACAGAAAAAAAAAAGAAAAGTTATTGTTGCCAAAGAAGTGTTTAGAAGTTTAGAATTTCCCAGACCAAAGACAGAATTTGCAAAAGAGCTGTAGATACTTAGATACTTGTTACATTGTCATTATTACATGAACCTATAGTGAAAGGATGGATATGGCTCATTATTGCAATGTGATTCATGAAGCATATAGTGTTGATATTTTTACTGACCATAAACCAGTAATGTTTAATTCTATGTTAGACTAGACTAAACAAGACATGTTTACTTTGAACCAGTTGCTGATTATCATAAGAGATTATTGGAAAATCTTAAAGATTATGGAGGTTGCTTATATGATTAAGGGACTTTTTATGGATAGGTTGAATGATGCATTATGTAATAGAGTAACAATTCAATATCCAGAGTGAGAAGGACAATCTTTTCACAAAATTGTCAACTTGAAAATGGCATGAGAGAAACATCTTGCAGATAAAAGAACTTATGAAGCTTCAGATAAAGAGTTTAGAAAATGCAGTTGCATGTGAACTTAAAGCCGATTAGGGACAGAAATCTGATCCTATATACTTACTGTATACAGAGCAGAATTGTAAACTTTCATCCAGATAAATGTAACTGCAATGGTAATTCTTTTTCTTGCTTGAATATTTTCAGAGTGAGAAACTGTCCTTCTGTGTACTCAAGCCCTGATTCAGAGCCGGACGCTCTGACAGAGCGCTCGCTCTGAATCAGGGCCGTCCTTCCTGATTTTAGAGCGGCCTCCAGGCCGCTCGCATAGCTGTGGGTGACCACCCACAGCTATAGCGAGCGGCCAAAAAGATGGTCGCGATGGTCAAGACCATCACGACCATCGGGCTTGCGACGAGACCCTTGTGGTAGGGTCTCGTCTGCCGCAAGCCCTGGAGTACTGGAGCCCTGGAGCACTCCCACTGACATCACTTGTGATGTCAGTGGGGCCGGCCCTAGACGGTAGGCATTCCCATGGGAACGCCTCCGTCTGGCCAGCCATGCCCCCGGCACACCCACCAAAGGGGGCATGCTGTCACTCACCATCAACAGCACGCCCCCTTTGTAGTGAGACCCATAGCGACGGCTCGCCCGCCGCTATCCGGGTCTCGCGCATGCGCACTGGGCCACCATCGACCCGCTTGCGAGCACTCAGCGCTCGCGAGCGTGTCTGAATCAGGCCCTCATTACATCAGAGTAAGTTGCCACTCTCTATGTATCCCCCTCCAAACCTCTATGTATCCCCCTCCCAGATCTGAGAGCTTCGCTGAGAAAAAAAAAGGTTTTGTTTCAAGGGGACAAAATGCTTTAACTCTCTCATAGCATGAGGATTGCACTTCTATTCTTCCATCATTCATTTTCTTTTGTACCAGAGTACTGATGAAAGTAGGTTGAGACATACTCTTTTTATTAGATACAGAGTATCTACATAGTGTTTTAAAAAGACAGAGGTAGTATTCCAAAAATGTCACAAACAGCTTACAATATTTGTTGAATAATCTGCAATATTTTTTTGTGTTCTTACAGATGACTCAGGGCCTGATTCAGAGCTGAACGCTCTGACCAGAGCGCTCGCTCTGAATCAGGGCCCTCCTCCATGAAAATGGAGCGGCCTCCTGGACGCTCGTATAGCTGTGGGTGACCACCCACAGCTATAGCGAGTGTCCATGATGATGGTTGCGATGGTCTTGACCATCACGACCATCGGACTTGCGACGGAGATCCTGCGGTAGAGTCTCCCTGCCACAAGCCCTGGAGTGATTTTGGCTCTATCAGAGCCAAAATCACTCCCACTTACATCACTAGTGATGTCAGTGGGGCCGGCTTCAGACGGTAGGCATTCCCATGGGAACGCCTCCGTCTGGCAGGCACGCCCCCGGCACGCCCACCAAAGGGGGCGTGCTGTCAATCAACATCGACAGCACGCCCCCTTTGGTGCAAGACCCGGAGCGATGGAAAGCCCGTCGCTCCACGGGTCTCGCGCATGCGCATGACGGAGCTCCCTCCGTCGTGCGCATGCGCAGTGGGGAACATCGACCCGCTTGCGAGCGTACTGCCGCTCGCGAGCGGGTCTGAATGACCCCCTCAGTCCTTATCTAACAGTGATCTGCTGTTATATTCTAAGTTATTTCAGAATGGAAAATACTAAACAATTGTGTTTTTTTGCAGAAGCAGGTTACAAAGTTTAATGGGACAAAATCCAACTGTATACTGATAAGTTTAAATATACAGGAAATTGTTTACCACCAGGTCGAAGACATTTATATCCTTAAAAGGGTGGCATTAATTGTTATTGAATTTATTTGTTTCACATACTGTTGTTCAGATATTTAATACTGCCAGATTTTCTCGATGGGAGATTGTACTTTTGACTCCTACCAATATTACAATACATTTGTCATATTTTGAATCGTGCTACATTGATCTTCTTTATCCTCAACAGGGGGGAATATGGTTGAATATAGTTGATGGTGAGGAAAAGGACAATGAACATGTTTGCAATAATGAAATAAAAAAATATTTAGCAAAAATTAAATGCATGAGTTAAAACTTTTCTGTTAGAACAGACATTGCTGAAGTTCAATTAGATAATCCTGACCTTGTTTCTCTTTACTGATGATAGCTGTTACAGAGAGACACATAATGGTTTTTTTTGTGATAGGGTATGTAGTAACTACCACACTCAATGCAGGTAGCTGAACGCACAGCATTGATTAGATCAATTGGAAGCATAGGGGTTACCGCATAGCTTTGGGGACTACAATTTCACATGCACAAACAGTTAAAGAACTGATAGTGGCAATATAGCTACCAAAATAAGTTGCAGTAATTAAGTGTCAGGTACTTACCAAACAGACTGATATTATTTCCATGGGGAACAGATTAGCTGACAGGGTAGTATGAGAGGCAGCTTTAAGTACAAGTGAAGAGCCAGATATAGACACTCGGTTGATGTTGTTTAAGGATATCACATGTGACCAATTGAAACAATATCAGGAAAATACTTCTCAAAATGAGGTCACTGTTTGGAAATTAAAGCTTTTTCTAACAAAAGAGAGGATGGTATTTGGGTAGAGACAGAGGGAAGACCAGTGGAATTAAAAATATTGTTACCAGCCCTTGCAGAAGGTGTTCATTGGTTAATACATTTAAGAGCAGACAATATGAATCACATTGTACAATCTTACTGGTATGCTCCAGCCAGAGCTAAATGTGAAAGTTGTGTAATTTGCTTGATAAACAATGTAGCGAAAATGGTACCTACTAAAACATTTGCCAATACTACAGATACTGTAAATTGATTTTATTCAGTTACCAAAAAAAAAAAGGATTAGAGTATGTTCTTGTCATGTTTTCAGAATGTTTTAAAATATAATGTTAACATGTTTGTAGTTACTGCTGAGTTTACTGAATTTACTGCTGAGTTTATGCAGAAAAAGATTTTGCAGGAATCTGTATGTAAGGTATAGTTTACCTAGTGTTATTGAAAGTAACAGGGGAAATCATTTTACAGGGGAAGTGTTTCAAATATATGAAATGATGGAAACTGATAGAATCAAAGTTACACACATCATATTAGACTTAATGGTGTAATTAAAAAATAGGCTAGCTAATCTTACAAAGGAGACAGGAATGGCATTGTCTGAAGCCCTACCTTTGGTTCTTCATAGTCTCAGAATCACACCTAAGCCTCATCTCAATCTCTCTCCTTATTAACTGTTATGTGGACTTCAACCAAGATGTGTTAGTAAACCTAAAACTAATTTGAAATTGCAACATGATTTGACTGTTCAATGTTATCCAATTGTCTAAGCAGCTACAAGAAGACCTTCAGGAAGCTCAACAAGATATTCAACCAACACCAGCGTTTGATCCAAAAGATGACATTCAGCCTAGAGACTATGGTATGATGGGAAGTTTTTTTGTTACGTTCTGGCTCCCTTACAGATCAATGGGATGGTCCTTGGCAAGTATTACTGACAACAGAAACAGCTATAAATGTTGCTGAGAAGGACACCAATCCACAGCTCGCACTGAAAAAAGGTCAGAGATCCGAGCTTAAAGGGGCCTAAAGACTAAGACTCAAGTACTGATATAGAGACTAAGTTGCATTTATGAGAACTCTTCATTCAAGATGGAGACAATTGTTTACAACAAACTGCATACATATAGACTGATGACAAAGAAAACTTAATTTTCCTTAACTGCTTGATTATTGCAGCATTGGGACGTATTTACTTTGGAGAGAGGGCGAGCAGAGGTTCATGGTATAAGTACACATGCATTGACTGGATGACGAAGTTTATTCTAATAAGTCCTTTCCTTCCTATTTTCTAAGCAGGGAAAACAAGAGAGTTAAATGACCAGTGTCAGGAAGCTGATTTATCACCTTTTGAAAAGTGCATTTGTGATTACTGTACTAAACCACCAGAATAAAGGTGTATACTATGGTGTATGGATAATATTGTTTATTACTCAAAAGAATATCCAATTTTACAAAATTATTAATTGATGGGTAAAGTATTAAATACTACTAATTGTTGAATTTGTGCCAGAACCATTCTTGAGTTGAAATATGCTGAAATTACTAGGATAATTACCATAGAAACATGTGATGATTGTGTAATTAAAAGTTGCAAAGAAAAAAAGAGGTTACTGATAACTACAACTTGACAAAACCACTAGTAATTGTGTTAGCTCCACATGTAAGTGAACGCATTCTATTTTGTTTCAATAAGACGGTTTATGAATGAAGCAGGCTATACTTCAGATTTGGACAACTGCAGGAATGTTTACTATTCCAATATCAGAACACCCCATACAAGTAGGAAATGTTTAGTCAGAATATTGTAATAAAATCATTACTGTGTACAACCTTATGTTCCTCGCTGTACTGAACAATGTAGGGAATAACATTTACAATAGATGTTTACAATGAGACATTTGATTATACACTACCATTGAGTGGTAACAAATAGTGAGACAAATAGTGAGACAGATCATACAGTTCAAACATGCTAGTTAGGAATGTTAGTTGCTACCATGGTATTAGGGTTTGATGTTCCTTTTCTTGTTATCAAATAATCTTTATTTTATATGTGGAAAGTATGCTTACAAACTATTGCTGTTTAATTCTGAAGATATTTGCTATTTAGTCAGACTGATACCACAATTTTATGTTATAACATATGATAATTTGTGAAAAGTTCTTTTGCCGGATGCCAGATGTTTTACAATAGACATTGTTCCAGTGAATAAAAAATACATTCCCCTGATTGATACTTCAGTGAAACATCATGTTGGTACCACCTTTGCTAACATCCTTATGTATGGTAATTGGGGATAGTTTGATAATCAACATGAAATTAGTGAACTGAACAAATTTATTGACAATGAGACTGAACTTTATGATAAAACATTCAGATACGCTGGCCATGAATTAAAAGCATTCCGGAATTAACTGTTACAACACCAATTAACACTCGTTAATTAATTGCACAGACTGGAGAATATGGTCTAACTTTTTATACAAATCTTGGAGTTCACTGTTGTAATTATTTGACCAATGATACTACAGATCGAGTAGCCATTATTACCAATGATATGGATGAGGCTCATGATATGAAAGAAGAACTTCTGTGAGTATATTATGATAAAGACTAAAAAAGATTTATTGTGGTCTTGATTAGATTCTAGTTTTTGATTTTCAGGTTTAGAAAAGTGTTTTTCAAACATATTTTAATGTACTGACAAAGTTTATTCTTGTGATTGTAATCCTGATTCTTCTTATCTATGCATTCTATAGAGTTGGCCTATACTGAATTAAGATGGCTACTTCAAAAATGAGAACACTCAAAAGTGAAAACATACAAGAGATGGAGGTTGATGAACATTACATCCCAATGTAATCCACAACATATAGCACATGTAAAATGTGTATATCTGAAGGATGGAATTGTGAAAGCTTAGTTTATAAGAAACATTATATTTTACATAATTCCATATTTACATATGATTTATAAAGAATACAGCTAATGCAAATTAATGTATAACCTTTGTACACATTTATACTAAGTAAATGAGTTGAGTTGTCTTTAAGACAGCTCCCTATAAAAGTTAATTATATGAAGTTTTGGACAAGAACCTGACCATGTACGTATAATTCAGGGCTAGGGTAAGATACAAACCAAATATAGTGGTACAAAACACAATAAACATCCCATGAAGGATTCTATTCTTAGTCTATTGCCAAAGAAAGGCCAACAAGAATACACCTTGTCCAAACTGATGAGTGTTGTATTTGAATATGCCAAATGTCATTATATGCTTGCATAATGTGGAATATAGAATGTTCTAGAAATATGATGTAAGTGGGTGTATTAACTGAAGATTGTAATAGAAAGATATAAAAACTCTGTAATGAAATCAATTGTCGTTATTTCTGCATTATAACCCTGGGAGATATGCATGCTCCCAGTAAAGGGCTAGATATATTTATTTAATTAATTAATAAATGACAAATTCTTAAGTAAATTGGATTGGAATCTATTACTTTATGCAACAATGGAACACCTAGGTAAAAATTTGTGTTCCACAGTTGGAGGCACCGCTGTACCCTTTACATTATATCTCTGGGAGATATGTATGCTCCCAGTAAAGAGCTAGATCTATTTATTTAATTAATAATGACAAATTCTAAGTAAATTAGATTGGAATCTATTAATTTATGCAACAATGGAACACCTGGTAAAAAATAATATTCCACAGTTCCCAGCTGCTGGCATATCCAGTAACACATTCTTGATCTGCAAATCCAGTTCTAACTTTTCTCTAAGTTGTGCTGTCTCTTTGAATATAACATCCCTTGACTTAACAAGCTTTTTGGTCTTTGGATTCCAGAGTATGTAACTTTTACTGCATTTCATGGACTTTGGATCCAGCTTACATCTTCTCTTTTTGGGTATGTGTACATAGGCAGTACACCCAAAACCTCAGAGATGTCTGATACTTGGTTTCTTTCCAGACCACTCCTCTATTAGTATCTTGTATTTCAAGGCAACTGTCAAAGCACATTTTTTTAGATAGACTACCATGGACACTGTTTCCAGCCAACAAACACTTGCTTAGGCCGGTAACTTTCAGCTAAAGTGTGGTTTGCAGGCTCTCTTACACCATTCTGCTCGGGTATATATTCTTTTGGAAGATTTTCACATATTTGTTGAGATATTCTCTTCCATTATCAGACTTCAAGACATTTATTTTTTGACCGGTTTGTGTCTCTACCAATTCCTTATAGTCTGCAAACTTGTTCATCACTTCAATCTTTCTTTGATGAACTAGATGTGTGTCATTCTTGTGAAATCATCAATAAATGTAATGAAGTATATGAAGTATCCACTTATTGACTTCTATCAGATCACACACACCCATATGTACCAGTTCCAGGGGTGCCTCAGCTCTGCTTGCTGATTTTGGAAGTTGACAGTAGCTTTGCTTTCCCCTAATACAGTTTTCACACATGGGAATTTCTGTAGCAGTCACTGATATTCCTGTAACCATCCCATTCATGAGTTTCTGGACACTGTCATACCTAAATTGACCCAACCTTCTGTGCCATAGTCCCATAGACTGTAGGTCAGTTGTCATCATCACATTACACTGTTGTGTGTCAAGGACATATAATTGACGGCACAGTCCCTCTTTTGTTCTGTACAATGCACTTTTCTTTTTGTGAACTGCACTCTTTAGCCACTTTGTTTCAGAATATTTACAACTTTAAAGTTTGTCCTCATATCTGGTACATAAAGCACATCTTGGATCTCTTTGACTTTGGTTCTAGTGCCTAGTTTCAAGTGGGTAGTGACTGTCCCAACTTTTGATTGTTATAGGATCACACATGTTTAATGTAGTGAACCACTCTTTATTACAACCAAAATGTCTTGAGTAGACACTCCAAGGTGACTCATCTTTGCCCCTGCACTTGCTTTTAGCATTCACATTTTTCAGTTTACATTCAGTTGCTTTCGATCTATTTTATTACATACACAATACTTGTATTTGAATTTTCTAGGCTTCTCACTTTTATTGTGTAATGCACTTGGTGTGTTAACTTCTACAGGATGGGTGGTTGGTTGATAAAATAGGGATTCTTTTACTACTAAGGGATTGTGGGGGGGGCAGAATTTATGACCACAGGGGGGTCTATTGCCAATGGGGGGTGGGAAGTGATTTTATAAAGGGAGCTATAGATACGGGGTGATGCGAGACACACCCTAGGCATTTTATTTTCAATAAAATATTTAAATATATTTTCAAAAATATAAAAATTAAATAAAAAAAAATATGACCATTTCTGACCAGTTTTGCTGGGGAAAAAAATAATAAGTTAAGTGATTAAAAAGTGTCAAGTATTTTTCAGCAAATTAAAATCTTTCCAGCATTTTGGGGTACATAAAAATATCTGTCCAGTAATTTTTCAGTGTTTTTATAGAAGTTTGTAAAAAGTTGGAATAAACACTTTTAACTTTCATTTGCAAGTTCAAACACCCTTCTCCCATCAATAAAACACCTCCACATACCTGTCATCATTTAACCCATTATTGAGCTTTTTAAAGAAATTCACCTGAAAACTGTCATGTCTTCTTTGGCCAAATTATGTTATTTAAACATCTTCAAGTACATGATTATTCATTGGGAGGGGTGAACTACACCAATCAGAGCTCAGCACATGCCTCTGTGACCTTTGGTGCTAAGACTCATGGGACTTACTTAGGTCTCAGCAATGCACTGTGCTTGTGCAGATTTAGGGCCTCATTTATCAACGAGTAATATGTTTGTTATCGCTCGTTACTAATCTTAGATGGTGCTCCAACCAATCAGCTCCTGTCACTTTTCAAATACATGACAGTTAGGAGCTGATTGGTTGTAGCATAAAAAAATAGCATCCATTGATAAATGAGGCCCTCAGTTTAATATCCATACCCCTTCAAGCCCAGTATAATTTCCTGACCCCTCCAAACCCTTCCCAGCCCTATAATGTCCGCACCCCTCCTTGCCCCACCAGTTCCGGCACCTAAGGTTACTTGTCGAATATATTTTATTATATTTGTAGTATTCATACTGACTATGGCACTGTTTAAAAGGGAGTTGGCTTCTGCAGTGGTGAAGAGAGGGACTTGGACGGGTGCAGACATTATCCTGGGCTTGGAAGGGTGCAAACATTATACTGGGCTTTGAGGGGCGCAGATATTATTCCAGGCTTGGACGAGTGTGAATATACTGGGCTTGGAGGGGTGCAGACTGGTCATGGAGGAGTGTGAACATTATATTTGCCTTGGAGGGGTAAGAACATACGGTATGCAGTCAGGAAGCTGGCGGACATAATCCCAATGGACGGCTTCCCGACTACTTTATCCTGGTGTGGGTTAAATGACATACGTCTAAATCTAGACACCTGTCATTTTACTGATGCAGGGCGCCCGGCATCCCAATTGAAGAGATGCCGGGTGCCAAGCATGGACAGCTGCAGGGGGGGAGGGTTAGGTTTAGGGCTCCCACGGGGGCACCCCCTGGGAAGTTAGGGTTAGGCTAGGGGAAGGGAGGGTTAGGCACCCCCGGGAGGGACTTAGGGTTAGGCACCCCCCGGGGACTTAGGTTTAGGCAGCGGGGAATGGGGGGTTAGGTTTAGGCACTTAGAGGGGGGATTAGGGTTAGGCACTGTGGGGAAGGTTAGGGTTAGGCACCCCTAAGGAGGGTTAGGGGGGGAGGTTAGGTTAGTAAATACTTACCTAGGGATGATCAGGATTTTCAGCCATGTCGGGCAGCCGCTGTCGGGTAATTCATACCGATTCCTGAACTTACAGTCCTCTGGGGCATGTGGAGGGTCAAGATAACCTGAGCTTAGAGTGGTGCAAGCATTATGCTAGGCTTGAAGGAATGTGAATATTATATTGGGCTTAGAGGGGTGCAGACATTATCCTGGGCTTAGTAGAGTACAAACATTATACTGGGCTTAGTGGAGTGCAGACATTATCCTGGGTTTGGAGAAATGTAAACATTATTCTGGGTTTAGAGTGATGCAGACATTATGCTAGGCTTGAAGGAGTGTGAATATTATATTGGGTTTGGAGGGGTGCAGACATTATCCTGGGCTTAGAGAGTGCAGTCATTATCCTGGGCTTGGAGAAATGTAAAAATTTTACTGGGTTTGGAGGGGTGGGAATATTACAGTGTACTGGGGCAGTGCTTAAAGTGGTCCTAGAGATGTGGTGGGGTGTATGGAAGGGTCAGGATATTACTCTGAGCTTGGAGGGGTGCAGACATTATATTGGACTGGTGGGGGTTTGGAGGAGTCAGGATATTATACTAGGCTTGAAGGGGTGTGGACATTAAACTGGGCTGGGGGGAATCTATATATTAATTCTATAAGGTTTTTACTGTGAAACCTATTTTGGCTAAAATGTAACAATCAGTCCAGTGTCACCTAGCTGCTCCCTTCTCTCTGTTATATCCAAGCACCTGCAATCTCCACCGCCAACACCTGCATCAACATCAACATCCTCAATCATGATCGGAAGTAGTTCTGCATCCAATTTCAGTAGAATGATTGACTCCTTTCCTATGTATGATTCCTCAGAAGGATCCTTGAGTGCTACACCTGTTGCTGCTGGTGCTGCTGAGAGTGGATCTTCATCCCAGAAGGGGACCATAAAGAAAACTACTTTTAGTAGTTTAACAAAACAATTGACTGTCAAACAATCTTTTGCTAGGAGGAACAAGTATAACAGCAGTCACGCGGATTACAGACGCCATAACAGCTATGCTGGTATTAGATTTGCATCCAGTATCTGCCATTAATGCAGTGGTTTTTGACGGTTAATTGAGGTCTTGTGTTCTTGTGTTCCTGCTACCATGTCCCTTCTAAATTCCACTTCACTAGAACAGCATTCCCAGTCTGTACAAGGACATTAATAAAAACTTTATTAGTGTCCTCCAAAATGCCATTGTGCCCACTGTCCACTTAAACACAGATATGTGGACAAGATGGATAGGGAAAACTAAAGATTACATGCAGCCCACTGGGTAGGTGTATTGCCTCCAACAGTGCAAACAGCAGCAGCATCATCTAACAAATGCCAGCTCATTCAGAGGCAGGTACCTCTGTGTATCATCGGTTTCAGTAAGAGGCATACCACTGAGAACCTCTTAGAAAACTCAGGGAAATCATTGCAAAATGGCTTACCCCACTTGGACTCTCCTCAGGATTTGTGATTTCTTACAATGCCAGCAATATTGTGCAAGCATTACATGTGGGCGATTTCGAACACATCCCATGTTTTGCTCACACAATTAATTTGGTGGTACAACATTTTTAAAAAAATTACAGGGGCGTGCAGGAGATTCTCTTGGTGGCCCGAAAGATTTCTGCCCATTTTCGACATACAGTAACTGCGTGTCGAAGATTGCAGATCCAGCAAGAGCTGTTGAATTTTCCCTACTATCAGCTGAAGCAAGAAGTAGTAACTAGGTGGAATTCTACCCTCTATATGCTTCAGCGGATGGAGGAGCAGAAAAAGGCCATCCAAGGCTAAACTATGGCCTATGACATAGGGAGAGGAGCGGGAATGTACCTTAGTCAATCCCAGTGGAGAATAATTTCCATGTTGTGCAAGGTTCTCAAACCATTTGAAATTGCCACATGTGAAGTTAGTTCAGACACTGCCAGCTTGAGTCAGGTCATTCACCTAATCAGACTTTTGCAAAAGAAGCTGGAGAAACTGAAGGAGGAGCTGAAATGGAGTGATTCCGCTAAGTATGTCGGACTTGTAGATCAAGCGCTTCATTTTCTTCGCCAGGATCCAAGAGTCATCAATCTATTGAAATCAAATCACTATATTTTGGCAACCATACTTGATCCTAGATGTAAGTCATACCTTGTGTCTTTCTTTCCGACGGACACAAATCTGAAGAGATGCAAAGAGCTATTGGTGAAAAAATTATCAGCTCAAGCGGCACGTGACACAGCAGCATCTCCTCCTTCAGTTTCTGAGGCTGCCAGGAAAAAACTAAATTTTCCAAACAGACCCACTGCTGGTGATGCAGATCAGCCAGCAAAACCTAATGACATCTGGTTGTGTCTGAAAGAACTGCCTACAGTTAGTGACAAGTCTACCATGACTTTTTCTGATATGGTCACCATTCAGAGAATGGTTGATGATCATTTTAGGGATAGTATCCAAATGTCAGACAGTCCGTTTCACTACTAACAGGAAAAAGAGGCAATTTGGAGTCCCTTACACAAACTGGCTTTGCTTTACTTAAGTTGCTCACCCTCCAGTGTGTACTCTGAAAGAGTTTTCAGCGCAGCCAGGAACCTTCAGCGATCGGCATAGGAGGTTACTTCCCCAAAATATGGATAAGATGATGTTCATCAAAATGAATTACAAATTCCATGAGGAAGACCTTTACCAGCAATTTTAAGTAAAAAAAATAGAGGCGTCTGTAATGTTGGGTTCTAGTGGGGACAAATTAATATTGTGTGAAGAGGACGTACACACTGATGGGGATGATGACGACATCTGATCTTACCTATGTTGTAAAGCCAATTTGTGTATGTAGAAATCATTGCCACTGCGCATTGGCAGCTTGTTTTGTTGGGTCCCAAACAAACCAATAATTTCAGCCATAAGTGTCACTGAAGTGATTGGTTTGTTAAACTGTGAATGTCCTGTTTCATATATACAACATAAGTGTGGGTGGGAGAACCCAATGACAATTCCATCTTGCACCTCTGTTCTTTGCATTATGTGCTGTTTGGGGGCATTGCTGCCTGACATTTTAAATTTTTTAGTTGATTAAACTGCCATCCCGTCTGCCACTGCTGTGTGACAAATGTTTCATAGATGTCCTATAATTTTTTTAAACTGCTGTACTTTTGTGCTGCTGTTCTGATGCTTACTTTTTTTTGCAGTTTCATACAGTATTTATTTCAACTAAAATCACAAATAGGCATACTTGCAAAATACACTTATGCCATTTTTCAACCTTGATTTGTAGATACCAACCTGGTGGGCTTGGCTTTCCTTGATCATAACAGCCATGTTTGGTCAGATGCTGCTCAAACAACAAATGGAGAAACTATTTTGTGATGGTATCTGGAGGTGTCTCCCTCCTCCGATCCCAGCCTTCCCATACATAATCCCAGGAGCACAACGATAACAGATGTTTAGCATCCCTCTGCCCCCTTCCTGTTCATAGCTTTCATTTTGTGTACTGCCACATTAATAGTTCACCTACCCATTCAAGAATTGAAATGGGCAGGTGCGAACCTGGCATTACTCCTGTCGGTGGGAGAGCCCAAGGACAATTTCTACTTGCACCTCTTTCTTTGCATTATGCGCTGTTTGGGGGGATTGGGTATAAAATCCCGGCTGCTTAATAGCTGCCGGGTGAAATACCAACAGTGGAAGCCCAACAGGAGCAGAATCTTGACGGCACAGATAAGTTACCTAACCCTACCCTTCTCCCCCCCTAACCCTCTATTGGGGGTGCCTAACCCTAAAACTCCCAAGGTGGTGCCTAACCCTTAATCCCCCCGGGGGTGCCTAAACCTAACACCCAGTCCCTGCACCCTAAACCTAACCCTCCCAGGGGTGCCTAACCCTAACACCCCCTTCCCCTAGCCTAACCCTAACACTCCCCAGGGGGTGCCTAAACCTAACCCTCTCCCACTGTGGCTAAGAACTAAGTGTCCCCACTTACCTATGTTTGGGAATCCGTCCTGTCGGGATTCCGTCATTGGGCTAAAGATAGGCATCTAGATTTAGACGCCAGTCTTTAGTCCCATGTCGAGATTTAGACAGCGGGATTCTGACGGACGGCTTCACGTCCGTCGGTATATTACCTGTATCCTGTTTGGGGCATTCCGGACTGTCTTTTTGTGCGGATGACAAACATTATTGTTATAGTTTATTAAACTGCCATCCTGTCTGCCACTGCAACACCCTTCTCTTGCCTAGATGTGCCATGTGGGTAATTGAACTGCCACAGTGGCTAAAGTCTTTGACATGCAGTTGATGAATGCCAAAAATGTACAGAAATTTTTATGGCCACATAAAGCATTTCCCGCATGCCCCTTTCATTTAAAAAAAAAAAAGGCCGAACCACCAAAGAGCTAAACGGGGCAAGGACTGATGTTAATGAGTCAAATGTATTTGTAAATTACTCCCCTTCTCAGTCCCTCATAAATTTGATTCGGAATCCAAAACTTAAATTAAATTTACTACAAATCAACCATTCCTTTTCCTGCTTTCAACTACATATATATTCCAACTCCCTCAGACCTCAGTCTTGATTAATAAAAAAACATTTGTTTCCTGATGTGCCATGTTGGAAGCTGAACTGCCACATGTTAGTGCCGTCCCACTACTGTCACTCAGCTTAGTCAGCCAGCTAGCTTGATGTAACCTTTTGGCCTAAACTGGATGAAAACAATATTGTGAGCCGTGAGGTGGTCGAAATTCACTGGAAATGATTGAAAATTGAAGTTAATAATGCTCTAGGAACAAAAAAGGCCCAAATTATGTTATTTGTATATTATGTTATGTGTATATATATATATATATACATATATATATATAGTACAGTACCTGTAGTCATCATATTAGGGGTTTCAAATATATAACTGTAAATGTAAATAAATATTATTGAGGTTAATAATACTGTAGAAACAAAAACTGGCCCAAATTATGTGATTTCAGCTGTTTTTATGATATTTTTGAAAAAAATACAGATCCAAAACCAAAACAGGCAAGGGCGGTTTTGTCAAAACCAAATCCAGATCCAAAACACGAAGGAGATACAGATCCAAAACCAAAATCCTATCTTGTTCATTGACTGAGAAAGGCGAGCCCCCAGCTCTCTAAGCCAAAAAACACTTCCCCCATAGACTTCAATGGTGGGAATGAACTTGAATAGCCCCTTTATTAATTCGTGAGGATTAATTCTAGGTTTCTTCTCCTGCCACCTGCATAAAAATAACAGTGCATTTAAACATGTCTGCATGGGACATCTGCACAATGTAAGTTAGTTTAGGGAACAAAACAGATTTAATGACAGTGTTTCTACCAAAGCATAGAGAGAGGTAAATTATTCCAATTACAAATTAATTTCTCAAGCTTAGATAGGAGGAGGTATGTATACTCCAAGATATTTTATCTTATAACAAACTATTTTAAAATGAGATAGAGACTGGGAAGAAAGTGTGTCTAGATGCATGTCACCGGTATGCAGTCGGGAAACCGGCTTCCCGGCTGCTTTATCCCGGCGTGGGATAAATGACCGGGGTCTATATCTAGACACCTGTCATTTACCCAATGCTGGGAGACCGGCGCCTGGCATCCCGATCAAAGGGATGCCGGGCGCCATGAGCAGAGACAGCCGCAGAGGGGAGGGTTATGTTTATGGCACCCGGAGGGGACTTAGGGTTAGGCACCCCCCCCGGGAGGGTTAGGCTAGGGGAAGGGGGGGTTAGGCACCCCCAGGGGGATGTTAGGGTTAGGCACCCCCTGGGGGACTTAAGTTTAGGCAGCGGGGAAGGGGGGGGTTGGGCACTTAGAGGGGGCATTAGGTTTTGGGCACTTGGGGGGGAGGTTATGGTTAGGCACCCCTATGGAGGGTTAGGAGGTTAGGTTAGTTTATACTTACCTTAGAGACGATCAGGATTTCCAGCGCTGCCGGGCTTCCGCTGCCGGGCTCTGATGATCTGTCGGGCTGCCGCTGCCGGGAATCGAACTGCCGGCCATGCGGCAGCCGGGATTCCATACTGATTCCATGTCACCTATATGGAGAGCCTTCGGTTTATCAAAAATAATTTTATAGGTGGAAATGTAACTTTATTGCTGAGTAAGTTGAAAAATTGCTGGAATGGAAACCTCGGAGACCATTTTCAGAAGGTTGTTGGCAAATAGAGCTAGTTTACATTCTATCTGGCCCAGATGAATGCCAGAATAAAATGGATATTGCTGTAACCAAATTGCCAGGGGAGACAGGGCCAGGGCAAACAGCAAGACAGAAAAGGGCAGCCTTGCCGAGTACCTCACTGAATATCAAAGGAAGGTAAAAGATATATTAATTGCTATCTGAGTGTAGGGGATCACATATAGGGCCTGATTCAGACCTGGTCGCTAAGCTGCGCTCGCACGTTGAAAAAAGGGGCCGTGTATGTAAATCCCGCAATCGCATTGTCAGGCTTTAGGACGCCCTCTATGTCTTAGAGAGCGACAGCAGTGAGCGCACGCTGGTGTTTAAAGACGCCCACTTTTCATTCTTAACCCAAATCATCTCCAGGAAGTGTATGAATCATCAGTAACATCGAGAGCCATCGGAGCAGATTGCTGCCCTTGAGGTAGACCCTATCCCACTGCAAGCACTGCGATCAATTCAGGCAAAAAAACAAGTGATGTGTTCAATGACGCTACTTTGCTAATTATGCACACCCATTAAACTCCGTTTTGCAGCTTAGACATGCCTGCATTCGCACCACCACTCCCCTGTTCACAAGCACCTTCCCCTGTTACCACCCACAAACGGCACTATCTGTTACACAAAGTAGCGCTCAGTCTGTGTACAACGAGCGCACGATTCCCGATCGCAGTGACTGGCTTGCGCACGCGCACTGCGACTCATACGCAGATGTGAGATTATCGCCCCTAGCGAGCGCATCTTAGCAACCGGGTCTGAATCAGGCTCATAAACCCGAAGCAACCCAGGGTCTCAAAAAGATGGTTCCAGGTCACCATATCAAATTATTTTTTCGCATCAATATATAAGAGAACCATGGGCCTTGGGTCCCCATTAGGCTGAAGGTGTTGCATAACTATTAGAACCTTACAAACATTAGTCACCGACTGCAACCCCATAAAAAGCCCTTTTGATCCCAATGGATTATAGTAGGCATAACAGCTCTTAATATTTCTACCAATACTTTGATAAGTATTTTATAATCATTATTTAATAATATTGGCCTATAAGAGGAGCATACACACGGTCAGATTTGTCAGACTTGTCAGATGAACGATTGAACGATTTGAACGATTTGAACGATTTCACCAAAGTTTTGAACGATTTGAACGATTTGAACGATTGAACGATTTTTGACTGCATTAAAATGAATGGAATCGTCCAAGTCTGACTGCAAACCCATCAGATGTCAGATATCGTTATCTGACAAACGGGAACGCGCATCGTTGATCGTCCATCGTTCAGGCATGTCAGATATGAACGATTTTCCTTCAGATATGAACGACTGAACGATTTTTAAATCGTTATCGTTCATATCTGAAGGAAAAATCTGATCGTGTGTATGCACCATTAGAGTTCCGGATTCCTTCCTGGCTTAGGCAGCACCTTTATTCAAGTGGCATTGCAATATAAAGGTATGGAGTTGGTAGTATGCAGGTTATTCTACAAGTAAGTAAGTGGTTCCACTAATGAGTCTTTTAAAATTCACTCTTCAATCCATCAGGGCCTGTTATTACTTGAAAAATAAGTTTACCACCAATACACCTTTACACCTTGTCTAAGGGCCTGATTCAGAGCCACTCGTAAGCGGCAGCTCGTTCGCTTCGAGCGATGTTTGGCCAACTGCGCATGCGTGTGGATCGTTATACGCATGCGCGAACCAGTCAGTGCGGTCGAAATTCATGTGCTCGCAAAATAGCGAATGCCTGCTAATTTGAGTGACAGAATGAGGCGTATGTGGGTGGTAACAGGGGAAGGTGCTTGAAAACGGGGAGTGGAAATCAGAACGCAGGTGTGCTTAAAGGTCAAAACGGGCGTTTTATGGGTGTGCATAATTAATACAGCAGCGTCATTGACCACGTCACTGGGTTATTTTATAGCCAGAACTGCTCGCAAATTTGTGGTAGCAAAAACCGACCACAAGAATAGCGAGCAGTTCATACCCTGTTCGATGTACTCGATTAATCTAATAAACAGCGGACATGACGTAGGATGCGAGCGGCCAGGGGGCGTAGTTTCCCAAAAAACAACCGCAAGTTTTGTTCGCTCGTTCAGACCTTAATCAGCGAGCGCTAATTGCGTCCGGCTCTGAATGAGGGCCTATGTTCGCAGTGCAGCTATGTTGTTGGATACACATGGTCCCTTTTCTAATATTGGAAAGTAAGCAGTCTGATTTATTTCCATTGTGGTAAAAACAGAACTGCCCCCCTAGTTTGGCTGTAACCAGGGCTGGATTATTTACAAGGTGGTGCAGATGGCTGAATAAGGCCCACCTGTAATGTGTTAAAACAATGTTTTTTTTATGTAGCACAAGACTCTGCTGAGTTGATGGAGGGGGTGTGGTGGGCAGTGCTTTTAGAAGCTGGCACTGGCACATGATTGCACCATGCAACCATGAGCAGCATTCCTCTAGGAGCTGGTATAGTTTGTGTGTCTGGTTGGAGTGGGGGAGTGCCAGGGGATGGGAGGCAGGCTGGTTGCCAGGTACCGGCAAGGGTGTCTCATGGAAGTGCACTGCCCCAGAGCTGGCGCTGAGTGGCAGGCTGACCCAAGTGGCACAGAAAGGGAGGGATGAGACATTTGTATCTGCCCCGCTCACCGACTAGTGGGAGGCACTGGCCGTTGATGCGCTAGCCGATGCACCACACACCGGAGGAGGGGACACTGACGAGGTCGCGGCTGCTGCTAAGCTACTGAGACGGTAAGCAGAGCAAAGGGGAAGCTGCATTCAACAGGTAGCACTGGGAATGCTATGGGGCTTGACATGGTGGTCTTGAGAGAACACAGAGGGGGTAAAATAAAGAAAGGATAGTGAAGATAGTGCAGAAAGGAAAAACTGTCAGAAAGTGCTACTGATAAAGGTAAAGGGAGACAGAAATGGGTACATATAGAGGCACAGAGAGGCAGAGGGAGGCACAAAGAGGCAGAGAGATCACAGAAAGAGGCAGAAGGAGGCAAAGAGAAGCATAAGGGGTACAGATATAGGCACAGAGAGACAGAATGGGGTACAGATAGACACACTGACAGACAGAAGTGGGCACATATAGACACACAAAAAGGCAGAAGTGAGTACAGGTAAAACACACAGAGGCAAATGTGGGTACAGGTAGATGCAGAGAGGTAGCAGTGGTTACAGAGAGACACGCAGAGTAGTGGTGTCACTAGGAGGGTGTGGGGAGTGCACGCCGCACCGGGTGACACCATCCGAGGTGTGTCATGATAGTACCATAGCTGCTCTTCTATTTTGGTGTCAACCCCTTGGATAGTGTCACTGAGCAGGGCTGCAAAGGTGATGGATGAAGAGCGTATGAGAGCGCGTCATCCACACTACGCTGGAAGAGTCTGGAGGCTTCCCAGCAGCTCACAGAGCACTGGGAAACCGCCACGAGGTCACGACCCTAAAATGGCGCACACCAGGGGCTGTGGCATCACGGGTATGAGGTCACGTCCTTTTCACATCCCAGACATGTGCGAGAGCTGAGTTTGTGCTGCACTCAGTGTCACCACCCTAAGTGATGCCACTGACACAGAGGCAGAAGTGGTTACAGATAGATGCACAGTGGAAGAAAGGGGCACAAATAGATGCACAGACAGAACAGGGCAGAGACAGAACAGGGCACAGATAAAAGCACGGACAGGCTGAATGGGGTACAGATAGCAGGAAACGTGTAATTGGTTTGTTTAGGTAACACAATAAATTACATAAAAGTTCAAAACAGGTCACGACTGATTTTCAAAAAAAATTCAAATAGCATAGAGCAGAGGTTCCCAAACTCGGGGTCTGATTCAGCGAGGTCCGCAGTGGCAAATACGCACGCAATTATCCGATTGTTGTGTTCTGCACATGCGTGTCCATCACAGTACGTGAACTAGCTATTGCAATCGGGACTGCGATCGCAGAGGCCACGCAGACCCATAGCAGGGTGATTGACAGGAAGCCCCGTTTGTGGGTGGTGACGGGGGGGTTGTCTGAATGAACGTGTGCCAGTGCATTAAAATGCCGTAGCAGGGGCATACACAAATTATCCACTGCGATGCCATACGCAGCCATAGCACCGATAGCGTGTGTGGCTGTTAGCAAATTTTGAGTAAGGTCTGGGCTTGTGCAAGTGTGCATATAGGTCTGCTGTTACTTGATGCTACCGAATGTTTTGCTATATTGCTAAGTATTACGGATGTGAGACAAGGGAAAGTGGGTGTCCTTATGTCAGGCTGCAATCTCAATGCATAACACCGCTGATATTAGCAACTGCGTTGCGTGCGCATTAAAGTAGCATTGTTAGACTGGCACTACTGAATGCCTGACGCGCGTTTCGCTAGTGCTTCTTGAAAAAGGGCAGCCCTTTTTGAAGAAGCACTAGCGAAACGCATGCTACTTTACCGTGTTATGTGATTTAAATATGTGCATGTGTTTGTGACATGAGCCGTGGCTGAACTAGAGTGAGGGAGATACCACACATCGCTGCAGAGTCTGTGCGGAGATAGTAACTGCCTGCCGCTATGAGCTATACTGACAGCCCCGTATGTGTATGGCAGCGTTTTTCAACCGCTGTGCCACGGCACACGGTTGTTAAGTGTGCAGCACGGTCAGTGCTGCCGGTCAGATCTGCCGTATTGCGTACCGGGCAGCGCTGAGCTAATCTATGCAGATGCGGCGGCGTGACATCACAGGTCACGCACACCGCGTTTCCAGTCAGACTGCCCGCCCGCCAGCTCCACGGCGCTTGCAGATGATCTGCATGAAGGCCATCAGCACCCCCAGTCAGCTTGTCTCCCTCACCAGCCAGCCCCGCGACCACCAGCACCCCCAACATGCCAGCCAGCCCTGCGACCACCAGTCAGCCCCGCGGCCACCCGCACCGCCAACATGCCTGTCTGCCTCACTATCCAGCCAGCCCCACAGCCACCAGCTCTACCTGCATGCCCACCCAGCCAGCCCCGTGGCCACAAGCCAGCCTGCCTGCACTCTGCTGAACAGGTAGGGACAAAAAAAATTATATTAATATGTTATGTGGGAGCCAGTGTACTTTGTTTTTTTGGGGGGAGCAATGTGAGGTTTTTTTTCTTTGGAGGCCAACAATGTATTTTTTTTGTTTCTGTGGGGGCCAGCCAGTGTTAATTTTTACTGTGGGGGACAATGTATTGCCTTTTATTCCTGTGAGGGACAATGTATGTGTTTTTTTTATGGGGGAGCCAATATGTATGTTTATTTCCAAGGTCGCGCAAGCCGCATCGCTGAATGGTGTGCCTTGTCAATATTATGATCTTGTCTAGTGTGCCTCCAGTTAAAAAAAGGTTGAAAATCATTGGTGTACGGTGATGAAAGAGGCTGTGTTACCAAGCATACTGTATGTGATAACTTAATATTAGCCGTGTGGACCAGGTTGACAATACTGTATGAGCAGGGTCTGTGAGAGGCTGTGTTACCAAGCATACTGTATGTGATAACTGAATATTAGCCGTGTGGACCAGGTTGACAATACTGTATGAGCAGGGTCTGTGAGAGGCTGTGTTAGCGTCAAGTGAATGGCTACTACAACCCACTAAGAATCCAATAATACTATTAGGATAATACAGAGTATCCACCAGTGATAATTTTGATGTAAGAACACTAAACCCCTGATTAAGTGAAATTTGTCCTGAATCTTGTTAAGACAAATATGATTCATATTAATAACATAACACCATCATATTAAACTGGTGAGAAAACACGAGTGAGATAAATAAAATCATAATTTCCTAAAAGAGCTCTCTGTAATTATTATAGACGCTCTAGTGATTAGTTTTGGGGAATACCCCTTTAGAATGTAAGCTCTCACGAGCAGGGACCTCTTCCCTCATGTGCTTCTCCTTACACTTTCTTCTACTCCTTACTCCTCATAAGGGCACCTAACACGTCTCTGCCAACTCCCTGCTCCTTATTGTGAGTGTATTAATAACTATTGCAGCAATGTTTATAATGTCCTTCACTGTATTGTAAGTTACTTGTTTGTTTTTTTGTTCACTTATTTGTTTTATGTACTATGTAAGGCGCTGCGGAACACTTGTGGCGCCATATAAATAAAGGATAATAATAAATAATAATAATATAACAACTATATATAATAACTGTATCTGTATGAGAATCACAGATATCAATTAAAGTTAATTCACTCAGAGATATATTTATAGCTATTAATTTGGTAAAGAAAATAGAAATTGAATTGATTATCAATAGGAGATCAAACACTACTACTAATTCAGGACTTGAGATACTGTTATGGAGTGAAATAATAGAGAGACTGTTCTAGAGATAGACATTTTCCAAGCAGACCTTTATCTATCAAGACATCTACTTAGTTAATAATTACAAGGCATATATGACTGGGCACTATTGTGTATTGTAAATCACTTTAGTTTATACTATATGTTTTACACTATTTTTTTTTCATTTATATTTTTAATCCTATTTTGAAGAATAATACAGTACAAGAATACAGTCGTCAAGAGATGATAACAATTGACTGTTACAGATCCATAAAACGGAGACAGCATTACAAAAATTCTCTTTTGAACAGTAACTATTATAGGGGCCTATTCATCAACACTAAAATAACGTTTTTAAGGACATTTTCCTTAAATAACGTTATTTTGGTATTCATGTAGCCACTTAGCACAGGAGATATCACAGATATCTCCTTGCTAAGTTCCCCTGCGTTAATTTCCACACTCCCCATACATTAGTATGGAGATGTGGAAATTGTGGTATTCATCAAATTCCGAAAATTATCAATTTTCGGAATTTGATGCATTTACTATTCGCCACTGTGAGGTGGCGAATAGCAGGTGAAACTTACCTGTATCCGCGTGTGCAGGTCCCCCGACGAGTCCCTCCGGCGCTCTGCTCCGTCCTCAGGCTCCGGAGACTGGTCTGTCATGTGGTTTCCCAGCAAAGCACAAGAAAGTTTAGACAAAAAAAAAAATTTTTTTTTTTTCTAATCTGTCATGTGGTCTGCTGGGAAACCACATGACAGACCAGCAGGACGGAGCCGGAGGCTGCTGCGCGGACAGGTAAGTTGGGGGGGGGAGGTGAGCAGAGGGGGGAGGGGGGTGGGGGTGGGTCAGGGGGTACACAAACTTAACGCATCTGTAGGCAGTGCTGCGCATGCGCTGGTTTTACAGATGTAACAGCGCATGCGCAGCAGTGTTTCCAGATGCGATAAGGTAGTGTAGGCAGGGAAAAGTATCTATTTCCCGAAAAGCTGTCATCGCAAAAATGACAGCTTTTCGGAATAGATACTTATGGAGAGGTGGAATGATGAATTCCACCTATAATTAGCTAGAACTCCATGAGAGTTCTAGCTAATTATCTCCAGAGAATTGTTAGGTTTAATGAATAGGCCCCATAATAACTTACAATTATGTAAATAGAAGTATATACAGTAAAAGAACCCAAGAAATGGTCCGATTTAAGTCATAGTAGGTGACTTACTATTGTCATAAAATGAAACATATACTTTATACTTTGAACCTTGCAATAAACATATTATAAGTAAATCAATGATGTAATCTTATATTGACATATTGCGTTGCCAAAACAGAAAGACATATAAAGGAAAGGGGGGAGGGGGGGGGTGAATGGTCCAACTGCTTAACAGTAATAAATATATTGTCAATATCATAGAATAATAGATAAACACATCTAATCAATTCAGTCTGGTGATTTCCAGTATCCATTTTTCAAAGCTTAAACCCATCTGAATTCTTGTCCTCAATCATGATGCCTCTTATGCTGCCCATCCATTTAATGATGCCGGGACGATAGCACGATTACCACCCCGTTGTCTCCCGCTGGGTGAACTGCATACACTGAATGTTCAGACGTTCAGTGTATGCAGATCAATTATCCCCGAACATGGCAACCTGACGGCGGTTGTCAGGTTGACCGTCATGTTCGGGCGGAGATTGATGTTAAAAACGACCAGTGGCCACGCGCATCGCCGGTACTTTTTAACCTTTTACTGCCCGATTTGCGGGCACTTACCAAGCGATGGAGCGATAACGACCGTTATATATGTACATGTATATATGTATATGTCTATGTATGCATATATATATATACACATTTATATATATATATATATATATATACACAGTATATATATATATATATATATATATATATATATATTATATATATAATGTGTGTGTGTAAGCAGGAGCAGTCATATATATATATATATATATATATATATATATATCGATAGATATCACAGAGCCTCTGATTATTGCAAACCATCAATGATCTGACTGAAAACAAGTGGTTTGCCATTGCGGGTGGCAATCAATGTTGCACCATCGATGGCAACCATCAATCGATGTTTAGGAAACATCAGCAGTTGTGGTCTACACAGATCTCGACCAAACGCTAAACTATTGATGGTTTCTAACGATGTTTGAACCATGGATCGTACAGCTGTCAATGTCCATCACTATAGTATAACATAAAAATTGCTATTTTTATGGTATACTGGGCCTGATTCAGACCCGGACGCTATGCTGTTCTCGCTCGCATTGAGCAATTTTTCGCAATGCGCGTGCGCGAACCAGTCATTGCAATGGGAAAGTGCTCGCCCATAGCCCGCAGTCTGGCCGCTATTTGAGTGACAGATAGTGCCGTTTGTGGGTGGTAACAGGGGAAGGTGCTTGAAAACGGGGGTATGGTTGTGCGAACGCAGGTGTGCCCAACCCTCAGAACGGCGTTTAATGGGTGTGCATAATTAGCAAAGTAGCGTCGTTACACACGTGACTGGGTTGTATTTTAGCCAGAACCATACTTGCCTACCCTCCCGATTTGGCCGGGAGCCTCCCGAAAATCGGGTGCCGCTCCCAACCTCCCGGGAAGGCAGGCAATCCTCCCGGCCCGGCGATGTGTCCGCACCCCCAGCTCTTTTAAGTAAAAACCCCGGCACCAGGGGGGCCGGTGACGCGATTCGCGCTGAATCGCGTCATCGTGGCTCCGCCCCGGCTGCACAATGCCATTAATCATGGCATTGTGAAGAGGGGGCTGAGCCACGATGACGCAATCACGCCCAATGCTCCGCCCCCAACGCAGCGTCATGTGCCGGGCCCGTCCCCTTTGGCCGCGTCATGCCCCCAGCCCTGTAAGCCCGACAGCTCCCTCCTGGAAGGAGGGAGCTAAATGTCGGCAAGCCTGGCCAGAACTGCTCGCAATGTTGTGGTAGGAAAAGGCTACCACAAGCAATGCGAGCAGCTCCGATGGCTCTCGATGTTACCGATTAATCCTACAACTGCCGGAGATGACATGTGTTGCGAGTGGCAAAGGGGCATCTTTATACAGGTGCGAGCGCATAGTGCGGCTGCTCGCTATTACTTAGTGGGCGGCTTTACGCGACGCAGTGCGAGCACATGATTTAAATAGCCGGCCCCTATTAGCCGGCGAGTGGACGCAAATAGCGTCCAGGGCTGAATCAGGCACACTGTGTTTTAAAAAAAATTTTTTTTCAAATAATGATGGATAAGTTTAAAATTATGTTCTTGACCTAATTCAATCATAAAAGAAACCGACAATTTTGGAGCGGTTTTTGGAAAAAGAATTTGTCAGTTAAGTGGTTAAGAAGGTATAGAGATATAGCAATCATTAAAACTATTTATAGTTTATTTGCACGCACCGACCAAACCTGTTGATCTATGTGATATGCTGATTCTCTCATTGACGGCATTAACCTCTTCATTGTCACTGTTAACCCCATTAGGAATATATTTTTATTGCACAGACACTTTATGCACTAAGGGCCTGATTCAGTATGGGATCGCAACTGCGATCGCAATAGCGATTACGTACACAGTCTCACTGCGAAGATATGCTAATGTCTGTGATGGCAATGCCTTACGCAGCACAACATAAGGACGCCCAACTTACCTTACACACATCCGTAATATTTAGCAAGACTGCGAAACCATCTGTAACATTGAGTACAATTGCAGCTTCACGCACACTTGCACAAGGTCTGACCTTCCTCAGAAATTGCTAACCTCACCGCACGCAGTGCAAGCCCAAGCTGCATATGGCATCTCAGTGGTTAATTTATGCATACCCCTGAAACGGCGTTCAAACGCACTGGCATGTCTGCGTCTCGACGACCACCACCCCCAAAAGTTACTTCCTGTCAATCATTCTGCAATGGCTCTGCGTAGTCAGTGCAGTCCCGATCGCAGTGGGATGTTCGCGCACGCACACTGCGATGCATACACATGTGCAGAATGCAACAATCGGCCGATTGTGTGCGTAATCACAGTTGCGATTGCTGCTGAATCAGGCTCTATGTACACTTAGTATCCAATTCAAGGCATTTATCCTTCTAGCCATATCAGCATTTTCTTTTTTGGTACTGACATTATATATAATGGCAATATGAAGGCAAATGGCATTACTGACACAGGTGTCCTTTGTGGAGCAGGAGAGATCTGCCCGCTCAGAGGAGAAAGGCCAGGTGTGGCATGCCTAATGGGAGGAGTGAGAGTCAGTCTGCAAGACTCTACAGAAAGGACAGTCTGGGGCCTGTGTGTCCAGTCCAGGTGGGACTGCAGTTGGAGACCAATGTGGGCTGGGAAGTCACTTGTGGCTAGGAAGCCTGGTTCTACAGGAGGTTGGGAGAATCCTAAAAACTCCAAAGACACTGTATGTTACCTGCAAGGAAGCAGGCCAGACTGTGAGGCTGTGGCAGAAAAAGCCAGAACGTGAGTAGGCTAGAGTCTATGAAAATACCTGTCAGAGACAGGACTGGGACTTTGACACTGAGAGACTGTGTTTGCAGATTAGCTGCACAATTATAGTTAGGGGCGAAGAAGTGAGTTAGTTGCCCTAAATAGGGCACTAGGCTGTTTAGCCTTGGCTGGAGTTAGCAGACTCCTAAGTGCAGAATTACAAGTGCAAAATAGATTTTAAGGAAAATTTCAGCGTTACACCGGCGTTACTGGTTATAGCCTCAGCTGATATTGATTGAATTGACCCCTCCTATCACTGTCTTCAACAGCTAATCAGCAATTATTATCTCAAGTCTGCTGCAGAACATTACTCCTGATGTGCTGCTTTATTTGAATTGTATATTTAGGTAATCAGCAATTATTATCTCAAGTCTGCTGCAGTCTTATAATATTTTATAGTATATAAATTGCCATAAGTACTTTATCCAGTCTTTAGATTGTGTGTAGGCATGATTGATCTTAAGTCCTAATTGTTTGGTATGTGCTACATGTTTGTTTAAGCCATTTTATTACTGGGTCTGTATTGGCTGGCCAGTGGCGGTTTGTCATTAATTAGGATGCACACTTGGGTACATCTCTACTTAAATATCATTCACTAGGCTGTTAGGCCTTGGCTGGAGTTAGCAGACTCCTAAGTGCAGAAACACAAGTGAAAAATAGATTTTAGGGAAAATTTCAGCGTTAGACCGGCGTTGCATGTTATATCCTCAGCTGATATTGATTGAATTGACCCCTCCTATCACTGTCTTCAACAGCTAATCAGCAATTATTATCTCAAGTCTGCTGCAGTACATTACTCCTGATGTGCTGCTTTATTTGAATTATATATTTAGGTAATCAGCAATTATTATCTCGTCTGCTGCAGTCTTATAATATTCTAATTGTATATAAATTGCCATAAGTACTTTTTCCAGTCTTTAGATTGTGTGTAGGCATGATTGATCTTAAGTTCTAAATGTTTGGTATGTGCTGCATGTTTGTTTAAGCCATTTTATTACTGGGTCTGTATTGGCTGGCCAGTGGCGGTTTGTCATTAATTAGGATGCACACTTGGGTACATCTCTACTTAAATATCATTCACTAGGCTGTTAGGCCTTGGCTGGAGTTAGCAGACTCCTAAGTGCTAAATAGATTTTAGGGAAAATTTCAGCGTTACACCGACATTAAACCGAAGGAGAACATTTAATCAAACACAACTAAACTGCTATCAATACTGCATATGGACACCTATGGAGCATTATTATTTATTTATTACCAGTTATTTATATAGCGCACACATATTCCGCAGCGCTTTACAAAGAATATTTGGCCATTCACATCAGTCCCTGCCCCAGTGTAGCCTACAATCTATATTCCCTATCACATGCTCACACACATACACACTAGGGATAATTTTTTGCTGGGAGCCAATTAACCTACCAGTATATTTTTGGAGTGTGGGAGGAAACCGGAGTACCCGGAGGAAACCCACGCAAGCACAGGGAGAATATACAAACTCCGCACAGGTAGGGACTTGAACCCACAACCTCAGTGCTGTGAGGCAGTAACGCTAACCATTACACCATCTGTGCTGCTTCAAGTGTGAGTTCACTACCTCTTCACAACAAACACCTGCTGCCTGCTTAACCAGGACATGCAACACTGAACTCCTTGTTTGATCATTGCAAAGACATTATCTCACTTGCTACTATTTGTGCTCCCTCTTTTTTCACCAAAAACTAAATTCTTATTTGTACCAATGCAAAGTAACCTCTAAACCTTGCATATACGGTCTTATTTACTATTGCGTTTGCCTAGCCTCACAACTTTGAACTTTTTTTATTACTCATTTTCAAAAGCCTTTAAATCACATATATTCCCCTCAATTAAAAAAAACTAAACACAACTTTGTTCATCAAGCATACGCATTCACCAACAGTGTTCTTTCACCAGCATTTTCCCTCCCTTTCCTACAAATGCAACCCACCTCTCTTGCCTATTGATCACCTCCTTCCACTCCTGCCTCCAAGATCTCCTCTGTCCTGCTCCATTCCTCTGGAACTCTCTCCCTATCAGACTCTCCACCTCTCTACAAATCTTCAAACGGGCTCTCAAGACTCACTACTTCAAAGCCTTCCAGCTCTCATCCTAACCTGCTGCTTAAATGCTTCTTCCTCACTGTCTACCCTATCTGTGTCACCCCTGTCTGTCTCTCCCCCTATAGAATGTAAGCTCTCACAAGCAGGGCCCTCTTCCCTTATGTGCTTTTCCTTCCCTCACTCATACGATCATCTCCTCAAAACTCTCCACAAGGGCACTTAACACTTGGTTGCTGAAGCCCTGCTGCTTTTTTGAGTGTTATGATCGCTGCAGCAATGTTTATAAACTATGTTCTTATTGTGTATTGTCTTGTACTGTAAGTTGCTGTTTTACGTGTTTACTCATTTGTTAATGTACTTTGTGAGGCGCTGCGGAACCCTTGTGGCCCAATATAAATAAATAATAATAATAATAATAATAATAATAATAATACTAATAATAAATAGGGGCTAGGCGTTTTTTATTTTCTGTTCATTTATGTTGCACATGATTATGCTAAAATGAAAATGCCATTTCCATTTATTTACCTAAAATCTGTGTTGGATCCTGATTGAGCACCTTAGACACTGCACAAATTCACCCCTCTACCGAGCTAATTACCCCAAGACATCACAATATGGTGGAGAATGCAGTTATAAAGATTATATGCACAGAGCACAGGTCTACGCAAGATGGATCTCAGCAAAAGTGGATTACAGCAGCTAAATGGAAATAAGGATGCTCATTGCACCTGCTTGGTGCAATGCTCGTCAAAGTGGTGAGTGAAGATCAGTCTGTTATGAAGTGTTGTTTGAAGAGAAAAGTTGTCTGCATATGGAAAACTGTTATGACACATGCAAATGTTTGGGAATTGCCAGCTATGAAATATATATTGTGTCTGTGAAGAGGAATGTGCTGCCTTGGGAGGGTTAAAGAAGAATGTGAGGTTTATTCTGCTGAATGCTCAGGACTGATGATCTGCTCGTTAATCTCAAGATGTGTAATTTTGTGTCCTGGACTTTCTTTTTGCAATTTGTCACAAGCCGTGGCAGCGGCTTGTTTCCCACCGGCTCGGGACCTACACTGACTCAGAATCCAGTTCCACTGATTACTGATTACCAAGCCTGGGGATGCTGCAGAGAGTGACTCATACTCCATATGCTGCTGATTGGCTGCTCCTCCTATTTGTAGCTTCCAGATTCATTCCCCCTCGCCAGTTATAGAGTTTCCTCCTACAGCTCGGTCTGGTTGTTCCAGCTATCCTCCGTGATTGTCTACACTTCAGCCACTGCTTCTATTTACCACTCTCCATCTCCGTCCACGCTGCCTTCCAGGCTTCAGCAGGTAGCTCAATTATTCAAGACTGTTGTTCCACTCTGCTCTGAATGCTGTTAGCTTGCTGTCTGTTTTCACCATCCACATGCTGTGCTCAGTGTATGCAGGCCCAAGCCTTTGGGTCCGTGCTTCCTCTGTATAATCAGCAGCTACAGCTTTCTCAGCCCTACTGTGTGTAATCAAACTGTACATTTACACCTGAATTATTCACCATCCACATGCTGTGCTCAGTGTATGCAGGCCCAAGCCTTTGGGTCTGTGCTTCCTCTGTATAATCAGCAGCTACAGTTTTCTCGGCCCTACTGTGTGTAATCAAACTGTACATTTACACCTGAACTATTTTCAGCCTGTGTTATCCTACCCTCCTGGCAGGCAACTCATCTAGCCAAGTTATCCTGCCCTCCTGGCAGGCAACTCATCTAGCCAAGAAATCCTGCTCTCCTGGCAGGCAACTCATCTAACCAAGAAATCCTGCCCTCCCGGCAGGCAACTCATCTAGCCAAGAAATCCTGCCCTCCTGGCAGGCAACCCATCTAGCCAAGAAATCCTGCCCTCCTGGCAGGCAACTCATCTAGCGAAGAAATCCTGCCTTCCTGGCAGGCAACTCATCTAGCCAAGAAATCCTGCACTCCTGGCAGGCAGCTCATCTAGCCAAGAAATCCTGCCCTCCTGGTAGGCAACTCATCTAACCAAGAAATCCTGCCCTCCTGGCAGGCAACTCATCTAGCCAAGAAATCCTGCCTTCCTGGCAGGCAACTCATCTAGCCAAGAAATCCTGCCCTCCTGGCAGGCAACTCATCTAGCCAAGAAATCCTGCCCTCCTGGCAGGCAACTCATCTAGCCAAAAAATCCTGCCCTCCTGGCAGGCAACTCATCTAACCAAGTTTTCCTGCCTTATCTGGTGAGACACTTTCCCATAACATTATAACCGGCCAACTGTGTATTTAAGTCTGTGCGTTCTGTGTCCTTCATTATGGAGCAGGCTCAAAACCCTGCACAAATCCTTGCCGCACAGATCCAAGTGCTTACCCAAAAAGTTCAGGAGCTCTCTATAAGATTTGAGGATGTTCGGGGATCCCCTCCTGGAGCCGTTCCCAAGGAGCCTAAAATGAATCTCCCTGGTAGGTTTTCTGGAGACCGTACTCAGTTCCTGAACTTCCGTGAGAGTTGTAAACTCTATTTTCATCTCCGACCTTTATCTTCTGGATCTGAGACTCAGCAGGTAGGATCAGTGATCTCGCTCTTACAAGGAGATCCACAGACTTGGGCATTTGGTCTTGCTTCAACACATTCTGCGCTTTTATCAGTAGATGCCTTTTTTAATGCTCTTGGATTATTATATGCAGATCCTGACCATAGTTATTTGGCCGAATCCAAGCTGTGGACTCTTCGGCAAGGAAAGAATCCCGCAGAGGATTATACCTCAGAGTTTCGGAGATGGGCAGTGGATTCAGGATGGAACGACCCGGCATTGCGTAGCCAATTCCGCTTGGGTCTTTCGGATGCCATCAAGGACATTTTGGTCCAACATCCATCACCTGAGTCCCTTGACGACTTAATCTCTTCAGCCATCCGTATTGACTGTCGCCTCCGAGAATGCAAACGAGAACGCAGTCTTTCTGTACAGTCGCCTCAGTCACCTTCCTGGCTGCTGGCGGAGGACTCTGAGGAACCCATGCAACTGGGAGCTTTCTGGCTATCACCCAGGGAGAGACAAAGACGACGATCTCAAGGCCTCTGCCTATATTGTGGAGCTAGAGGTCATCCGCTGAAATCTTGTCCACATAGACCAGTAAAAGATCAGGTCTGAACGTAAAAGAGGAGTTACATTTAGGCCTGGCATCTGTTTCCTCAAAAAATTTGTTGCTAGTTCCTGCGGTGGTACATCTGTCGCAATCCGTCCATTCCATATTGGCGCTTGTGGACAGCGGTGCTGCTGGGAACTTCATGGACTTATCATTTTTTCATTCCTTAGGTTTAGCTGCAGTTCCTTTACCTCAAGAGGTTCCGATTTGTGGGTTAGATGGTGGTTTGGTGGCTAATGGTCTTATCAAATTCAAGACACCACCTCTTCGTCTCTCAGTTGGAATTTTGCATTCGGAGATGATTTCTTTTTTGCTACTCCAATGTCCTTTTGCTCCCGTCATTTTGGTTAATGACCCATAATCCCGTCATTGATTGGATTACGGGGGATATTGTCAAATGGAGTCCAGCGTGTCAAAAGTGCTGTTTATCTACACCCATCCGGACGGCTATCTCTGCTGTCTCGGAGTCTATTCCAGGACTTCCTGCTCAATACCATCATTTTGCAGATGTTTTTTCTAAATCAAAGGCCAATTCTCTACCACCTCATCGTCCGTATGATTGCGCCATACAGCTGTTACCAGGAGCCAAGTTACCCAAGGGTTGTCTCTATTCTCTTTCTATACCTGAGAATAAGGCCATGGAGGAGTATATTGCGGATGCCTTGGCTAAAGGATTCATCCATCCTTCTAAATCTCCGGTTGGGGCTGGTTTCTTCTTCGTCCAGAAGAAGGATGGGTCATTACGTCCTTGCATTGACTTTAGGGCATTGAACGAAATCACCCTCAAAAACTCGTACCCTTTGCCCTTGATCTCGGTACTTTTTGATCAGCTCCGGCAAGCTTCCATTTTTTCCAAGATTGATCTCCGTGGAGCTTATAATTTGATCCAGATCAAGACTGGAGATGAATGGAAAATGGCGTTTAATACGCATATGGGGCACTATGAAAATTTAGTTATGCCGTTTGGATTGGCTAATGCTCCAGCAGTCTTTCAAGATTTTATCAACAATGTACTCCGGGAGTTTCTTGGCATTTTTGTGGTTGTTTATCTCGATGACATCCTCATTTACTCTCACTCCATGCACCAGCATGTCCAGCATGTCAGTCAGGTCCTATCTAAATTGAGAGATAATTCGTTATTTGCCAAGTTGGAGAAGTGTGAGTTTCATGTGGAGAAAGTATCTTTTCTTGGATATAATATTTCTCCTCATGGCTTCTCCATGGATCCTGGAAAGGTTAAAGCAGTATTGGGCTGGGTTCAGTCAACTACATTGAAAGGCATTCAACGTTTCCTTGGTTTTTTACAATTACTATCGGAGATTTATTGGCTCGTTTTCCTCCATTGTTGCCCCCATAGTAGAGTTAACCAAGAAAAGTGCGGATGCTTCTAACTAGCCTAGTCAGGCAGTTCGGGCCTTTGAACATCTCAAACTTGCTTTCACCAGCGCCCCTGTTCTCAAACATCCGGATCCAGATCTGCCTTTTGTGGTTGAGGTGGATGCCTCTGAGATTGGGGCAGGAGCTATTCTCTCTCAGAATAATCCATTGGATGGCAAACTCCATCCATGTGCATTTTTTTTTTTTTTTCACGTAAATTTTCTTCAGCTGAGTGTAATTATGACGTTGGGAACAGCGAGCTGCTTGCCATTAAGTTAGCTTTTGAGGATTGGAGACATTGACTTGAAGGAGCCAAACACCGGATCTCTGTCCTCACTGACCACAAAAATTTGGCATACATTGAATCGGCCAAGAGGCTTAACTCCAGGCAAGCACGATGGGCACTATTTTTTACCAGATTTAATTTTCTCATTTATTTTCGACACGGATCTACTAACATCAAGGCTGATGCATTGTCCAGTAGTTTCACTCCTGTCCAACAGGATACTGTGATCAAAGAATCCATCATTCCCAGATCGTGTATCCAGGTGGCATTATCTCGAAATTTGGCTGAGGATCTGTCTGTGTTTCTAGAGGATTCGCCTCCTGGTAGACCGTCCAATCGCCTGTTTATTCCTGTAAATTTGAGAAAGGCTGTCCTACAGGACTTCCATGTGAGACGGGCTTTCGGACATCCAGGCATCAATAAGACCATTGAATTAATGTCTCGTGCGGTTTGGTGGCCGTCTTTGGATTTGGACATTCGGGAGTTTGTTTTGGCATGTGAGGTTTGTGCTCGTAACAAGACTCCTCATACCCCACCATCAGGATTACTGCTTCCTCTTTCCACACCAAAAAGACCCTGGACACACATTGCGATGGACTTCATTGTGGACCTTCCTCGCTCTGCTGGCTGTTCAGTTATTTGGACTATCGTAGACCGCTTTATAAAAATGAGGCACTTTATTCCTCTGCCCAAATTGCCATCTGCCAAAGAACTTTCTGTCCTCTTCTTGGAACATATTTTTCATTTGCATGGTCTTCCCTGTGACTTTGTTTCCGACCGTGGGATACAATTTGTTGCACGGTTTTGGAGATGTTTCTGCACTGCACTGGGTATCAGTCTCAGCTTGTCTTCAGGATATCACCCACAGTCTAATGGGCAGACAGAACGTGCTAATCAAACCCTGGAGCAATATTTACGGTGTTACGTCTCAAAATTCCAGAATGATTGGGTGTCTCATCTTCCCATGGCTGAATTTGCTTTTAACAATTCCTGTCACTCTGCATCCACAGTTTCACCCTTCTATTGTATGACGGGCCAACATCCTCGGGCCAATTCATTTGATTTATCATTCTCCAGATCCTCTGATGCAGGGACTGTTTCCAGACTCCGTGGTATTTGAGCCAAGGTGCATCATAATCTCCTCAAGGCATCTCTCCATTCTAAGAAATTGGCAGATAGACATCGGAGGCCTTGTACATTCAAAAGGGGGGACTTAGTGTGACTGTCCACTAGAAATATCAAACTCCGGCAACCCTCTCACAAATTGAGTCCTCGGTTTATTGGTCCTTTCCGGATCATTTCTCAAGTTAACCCAGTTGCTTTCAAACTCCAACTACCAAATTCATTAAAGATTAACAACACTTTTCATGCCTCTCCAGTCCATAAGTCAGATAGATTTGGGAACTGGAGTTCTTTCAGGCCTGCTCCGGTGGTGGTCCACGGTCAACAGGAGTTTGTGGTTGAGAAAGTGCTGGATTCTAGAGTATCTAGAGATCGGTTGCAGTTTCTGGTCCATTGGGAGGGCTATGGTCTGGAAGAGCGTTCCTGGATTCCAGAAGATGCCTTACATGCTCCCAGGTTGAAGAGGATGTTTTTTCAGGAATTTCCCTTTAAACCAGGCTCTGGGGGTTCTTCAACCCCGCGTCAAGGAAGGGGTACTGTCACAAGCCGTGGCAGCGGCTTGTTTCCCACCGGCTCGGGACCTACACTGACTCAGAATCCGGTTCGCTGATTACCAAGCACCGGGGATGCTGCAGAGAGTGACTCATACTCCATATGCTGCTGATTGGCTGCTCCTCCTATTTGTAGCTTCCAAATTCATTCCCCCTTGCCAGTTATAGAGTTTCCTCCTACAGCTCGGTCTGGTTGTTCCAGCTATCCTCCGTGTTTGTCTACACTTCAGCCGCTGCTTCTATTGTTGATCCACTCTGCTCTGAATGCTGTTAGCTTGCTGTCTGTTTTCACCATCCACATGCTGTGTTCAGTGTATGCAGACCCAAGCCTTTGGGTCCGTGCTTCCTCTGTATAATCAGCAGCTACAGCTTTCTCAGCCCTACTGTGTGTAATCAAACTGTACATTTACACCTGAACTATTCACCATCCACATGCTGTGCTCAGTGTATGCAGACCCAAGCCTTTGGGTCCGTGCTTCCTCTGTATAATCAGCAGCTACAGTTTTCTCAGCCCTACTGTGTGTAATCAAACTGTACATTTACACCTGAACTATTTTCAGCCTGTGTTATCCTGCCCTCCTGGCAGACAACTCATCTAGCCAAGAAATTCTGCCCTCCTGGCAGGCAAATCATCTAGCCAAGAAATCCTGCCCTCCTGGCAGGCAACTCATCTAGCCAAGAAATCCTGCCCTCCTGGCAGGCAACTCATCTAGCCAAGAAATCCTGCCCTCCTGGCAGGCAACTCATCTAGCCAAGAAATCCTGCCCTCCTGGCAGGCAACTCATCTAGCCAAGAAATCCTGCCCTCCTGGCAGGCAACTCATCTAACCAAGTTTCCTGCCTTATCTGGTGAGACACTTTCCCATAACACAATTAAAGGGAGACTTGTTATATGCTGGTCATTGCAATCAAACTGTGGTACATGCTGGTAATTGTAGTGCCACATTAAGAAAAATGTTTTGTTGTATTGAAAATACTTTTGAAGACAAAGTGTGATATAGTGAAAACAAAAGCATGTTGTTCCTGTGTATTTTGTGCCAAGAAGTATGGGAAACAAAAAGAAAGGCCTGCTACAAAGGTCCAGTATCAAGCTGGAGATGCCAATCAAGGACTGGAGTGACCAGTCTGAATGTGAAGAAAGTCTGTTATAAGGAAGTGAATTAAAGTTGTTTGAAATCCTTTGTGGTGACTCTTTTCAAAATGCTGGGGCTCCGAGTAATGTTCCAGAGAAAGAGACATTTAAATTGCCAAAGCAGAATAAAAATGTCTGTGTGTAGTAAGGTGCAAGATCCACTAGGAGAGGACTATATCAGCATAGAAAAATGTTACCCTCTGTGTGAAGTTTGATATGAAATATTTTTACACTATTCTGACAAAATAAGTGACTTAGAAGAAAAGTCAGCGAAAGAGATGCTTTTGCATGCGCAAATTGAAAATATGTTACAGAGTGTGTTGTCCTCTTTGAAAATAGCATCTGAGCAGGAGGAAATAAAAAGACTAAAAACTCTTAGAGACAGACCTCAAATGAGTGGTTATGTCTGAACACCTTAAGGAGGCTGAAGCATTCAAATGTTTTACAAAGTATGAGAATGATGTGCTGCTAGCAAAGAATGACATATTAGAGCAAGATATTGTTGATTTTCATCAAAAGTGTGTAGTCCTTCAGCAGGAAGTGGAGGAATTGAAAGAATGTGTCCAGAGACATCAGAGAAGTGGCGTATCTATAATGGGTGCAGTATGTGCACACCCTGCACCCATATTATTTTAAACTTACCTTTCCGTGCTCCTGCGACGGGTGTCAGCACTGCTCAGAACACTGGAAAATGGCCGCCGTGTGGTGTTCTGCACATGCGCAGTAGACTCCGGACACACTCTAGGGCCCAGAGTCTACTAATGCTTCGGGGGCTGGCCAGCTGCATAAGTCGGCTGCTGGCCACCGGGGAGAGAGGAGGGGGCCCCACACAGGGAGTGCACACAGGCCCCCTCCTCTCTTAAGATGTGATGCAAGTTAAAGTGGTGGATCTGACTCTGGTGTTAAAAGAAAAAGACTATAATTGTGTCCACACAAGTAAAGCTTAAAGATTGTGAATTGGAGAAAACTTTTCTGGCTGAAAAGTTTGTGAAGTAAAAGAGAAATATCTCCAGATGCTGCAGAATCGCACTCAGTGGGACACAGACCATCAAGAAAAATAATGGAGATTGTCCATCTAGAAGTCAGCTGTAAGGAGCAAGTACAAACTCTCCAATCCAATTTAGCTGTAGCCAGTGCAGTTTCAGAATGTCTGATGGAAAGTAATGCATTTCTGGAGGAAAGCCTGCATAAAGCAGAGGATCAAGGTGAATCTTTGGAGGAAAAACTTAACCAGGCACATGGCTTGGAAACTGCAAGAAGAGAATGAGAACCTTGAGAAATTTCTACTAAGTACACAGACCCAGTTGAAGTGTGAATTAAACATGGCAGAGTCTCAAATAACTGTACAAAAATTGAGACTTGCTGAATCTGAAGTTGTGGAGAACAATCTTCTGCATGCAGAGAACAAATTGGAAAGCGCCATGGCGAAAATTGCTCAGCTGGAAGAGCAGCTGTCTGTGGCTCAGAACAAATTTCACATGGTAGTGGGGAAAGCAGGAAAGCAGGGGAAGTTGAATGGCACTCTACGATTGAATTCTGGACCCAAAATGGCATCTGATGTCTCCACTGAGCCTAGTGTAATAGAAGTTCATAAACACAGGCAACGATTGCTACAGCTTGATTCTGAAATGACTGGCAGGCAGAGTGATATGCTACCAGTGCAGAGTGTGTTGTGTGATGAGCTGCGGATGAGCAGTGAGATGCTTAAACAAAGTAAGATGTTCCAGGAGAATGATGATTGTCAGCAGCAATTTGACAAATATGTCCCCAATAAATGTCATAGTGTCCAAGAAGGGACAGAAGAATCAAAGTTGGGAAATTTTCTTAAAGACTGTTGTGCAAAAGGGGGTGAATTTCCTCGCAGTGTCTCTCAGCTTACAGTGATAGTTGAGGGTATGAAGTCCTCCCAAAGGGTCAGAGGTCCAGATTGCATAACTGTGTCTGAAGTTAATGATAAAGAAATGACGTATACAGATGGTGAATGCATGACCTGTAAAGCAAAGGTGTAGGATGTACAGAAGTCTACAGAGATAGTGATGGCTTCAAAGGCTGGTACTCTGTTGTTGCCGTGTGTTCAGAGTGATATGAATGTATGTGAAACAGAGCCTTCATGCAACCAAGATGGAACTTGCAATGCAGCTGAATTGTGAGGAAGTGATGTTGTCTCACAAAACCTGCTAAACTGAATCTGAAAATAAAGACCTCTATGGAGAGTGAACTTCAGCCTGTGCTAGCGGAACATGTTGAAATTGTTCATCATATTTTCAAGGTCCAAAACGTGGATGTTCAAGAAAATCCTGAAGTGAAGTTTAAAGAGCAGGGGAATAAACGTTCAAGTGTGTTATGTGGACAAGAGAATCCAGAATTTATGAGTGGCAGTGCCAGTACTCCTCTAACATAAAGCCAGGGTCCGGAAGTTGTGATTCTGGTGGCACTCAGAATGGTGACTCTTTAAAAGAAGATGACTTACCAGTGCAGTATGCCAATAGCCAATACTGTGTTTCAAGGCTGAAGGGAAAAGATGTTTCAAGCAGACATTGTCCAAAAGGTGTGCTTTTAAGGTTTAACTAAGAGAAACCTTGATACTGTTAAAAAGAAACAAAGGAAAAGTTGTTCTTTGTCCGAACCAGCAGATTCTGTGGAAAAAAACTTGCTTGATTTTGATGTACAGTAGGTGGCAAGGGTAAAGATGAAGTATGTCACTTTGGAAATAGTTACTTCAAGTTCTTAATGCATGACATGGTACAGAAGGATGATTCTCGGGTGCTGCATGTGGAAAGCAAAGAGTTCAAATGGTACCATACAGTTGGGAAAAAAGCTAGAAGAAAAGCTTGGAAAGTTAGACCGCCAGATAATGGACAAGTCTCAATGATATTTTGGCATGTGGTAAAAGGCCCTGATAAGAAAAATGAAGAGGGACTTCACCATGTGAATGTCTCATCCCATGTAGCTCAACCCAGGGGTTTCGAGTTGGGGAGGGGGATATGTGGCAATATGAAGGCAAATGGCATTCCTGACACAGATGTCCTGTTTGGAGCAGGAGGGATCCACCCACAGAGGGGAGAAAGGCCAGGTGTGGCATGCCTAATGGGTAAAGTGAGAGAGAGTTAGTCTGCAGGACTCTGCAGTCAAGACGGGCTGGGGCCTGTGTGTCCACTCCAGGTGGGACTGCAGTTGGAGACCAGTGTGGACTGGGAAGCCACTGGTGGCTAGGAAGTCTGGGTCAGACCTACAGGAGGTTGGGAGAACCCTAAAAACTCCAAATACACTATGTAACCTGCAAATAAGCAGGCCAGACTGTGAGGTTGTGGCAGACAAAGCCAGAACAGGAGTAGGTTGGAGCCTGTGAGAATACTTGTCAGGGACTGGAACTTTGACGCTGAGAGACTGTGTTTGCTGCACAATTATAGTTAGGGGCAAAAAAGTGAAGTAGTTGACCTAAATAGGGGCTAGGCGTTAATTATTTGCTGTTCATTTGTGTTGCACATGATTATGCTGAAAGTAAAGCACCATTTCCATTCATTTACCTAAAATCTGTTTTGGATCCTGATTGAGCACCTTAGACACGCACAAATTCACCCCTCTACCGAACTAATTACCCCAAGTCAACACAATATATATATGAAATATATAAATTACCTTAAATGCGCTAAGACAGCCTAGCTCATTAAAACTTCACCAATCAATTTATATTATTTAAATAAAGCAGCTATCCTCAAGTAAAGTCTCTCTGCCAATGCAGACCAAGACAAGACTTTTAGAGATAAAAGGACCTAAGGAGCGTTATTCAATTATTATTGATGCTGGTAACTAACCAATTTTGCAATATTGCCTAATATGATAAAAATAATAACAAGTACCAATATAGAGGTTAGAGGATGATTTTCAAAACACAACAGATTGGTTAAACAGCAATTATATAAATGTATTAAAATACATATTACAATTAAAACTTTCTGGTAGTATACAATACATAAAATTTCCTAATTATAAATACAAGTATAAACCTGTTATTGTCCCATTTTCGGGGACAAATATACAACTTGAATCTCGCCAATTCAGGTTAGCGAATATGTTTCATTTTATTTTACTGACAAGTTCAGTTTGATACTTCAACTGATCTCTTTTTATGTACATACTACAAGATAACCTTTCCGTGGTAAAATATTTTTGTCTATAAAAAATAATAATAATTAAAATTTTAGAGGTCACCACTTTTTAGTAATAAACGTGCCAATATGGCTTCTAAAGACCAGCCTGAAGCGCCACTATTTCTGAGGTGGAAGCACGGCATAGAAAATATAATAGTGGTAACTGCTATCCTAATACAAATATCTTTCCCATAGGCATGATGAGAAAAAGGGTGTTGTACATGTTAGAGAGTTTTTCTATTTATATGCCCACCAAAGATTAACTTTCCATGTTACTTGTATGGAGGATTATTCAGACATATTAAAAATAATGAGCCGGATGATGGTTTCAGTGATGACATAGGAAATGCCAACAGACACGTATAACTACATCCCGAAAAATAGTGAACACCACCAGAATTGGCTTAATGGTGTCCTCAAGGGACAGTTCACCAGGATCAGAAGAAATTGCAGCAAAAACAATGTGTGCCAACTCCAAATAAAATAAATAAAGAAAGAGTTCCTAAAGAAGGGCTACAAAAAAACAAGATCTTGAAGACACTGCCACAACCATATTACAGACAGAAAGGTCCAATCTCATGAAAACCAAACAACCCAGAAATGCAATAAAAAAAATACAACCTCCAATGGTCATTCATTACGAGATATGATTCAGACCACAAAAAAATAGAATCCATCATAAGAAAACATTGGCATCTTTTACAAGAAGATCCTGTCTTGAAGACCATATTTCCCACTAAACCCCAGTTCACCTATAGGAGAGCACCCAACCTAAAAAATCATCTTGTCAGAAGTGCATTGGAAGCAAAACCCCATAACCCAATCAGGATGAAAAGGCTTCCATCACTGTGGCATTTCTGTGTATGTGATGGTTGTGTCTTTGATTTGTCTACAGGCTATGCACTAGCCTGTAGACAAATCAAAGACACAACCATCACATACACAGAAACAGAGATGAATGGCTCTAAATTAAAAATTAGAGACTTTATTACTTGCAACTCCATCAATGTAGTTGATTGTCTGTTCTTGCAAAAAAGGATACGTTGGAAGAACATCAAGACCTCTCAAAACTCGATTAGGAGAACATCTCCGAAATATCAAGAAAGGGGTCACGACTCATAATCTGTCTGACCATTTTCGTACCCACCATCAGTGTTCAGCCAATCACATAAAATATTTCACAGGTCTCAAATAGATAAAACCCACATGGTGAGATAGAAATTTTGAGAGAAACCTGGCACGTACAGAGATGAAAAGTATATTCAATTTACAAACCCTTGTACCAAAAGGCTTAAATGCAGATTTCGAAATTATATGGTTTCTGTGATCATCCTGTATACCCCTATATCCCATCCCCACTTCATGTCACCTGAAACACCCTCTAACTAATCTCACCTTCCTTCCTTTCACGAGACATCATATACCAAGAAAAGTCATCTACAAGTGGAAAACAGAACACCAATCAAGCTTACAATAGCGTATATGGACAAATTCTTCTATTCATACAAAATGGCAGTTTTCATAAAGGAGACATTATACCACAGAAATATGGCTGCCTAAAAGTTTTCAACAACAAAAAAATCTCTCCCAAAATGGTGACTTAAGCATATTCTGCCATCAACAACTGAGGGGGAAAGAGAAAGGGAAAGAAGGAAAAAAAAATTAAATTTTTTATCCCCTACCAAGATGGCCGCTGGAGCACTTCCGGTACGGTAAACATAACCTCACATTGATATGGTTACCACCATTCACAGCCTTCAATGAAGACACCTACACTGGGAATCAATACATCGCTATCCTGGGCTACACAGAAAGATGGCAGGATTCCTCAAAAAGAAGATCTAAAGTACTGATTATGTCACTTCAGCCCAAAACCGGAAGTGGGGCAAGGAGGAAGCTTTAACAAGTGTACCTCATATCCAGAGACTGCTATAAATGACCCCCAGCAATACAGGAAAGCTACAGCCTTGAAGAAAAGACCCAGTGTCTCGAAACGCGTTGCCTAGCTACACCTGTAATCCCTTCCAAGGACTCTGGACTTTTTTCTACAGGATCTGACTTCCGTTTGGGTAAAGCGTTAAGGAGCCCTGCAGGCCAACCCGGGTACCCTGCAATTCAACACCCGCTGGCTCCCCATCACCAATGGGTATGATATCCTGTACTTTTTTGCTTACCAAGTGTACAATTATAATTATTTATTTGTACATTGCACGATAGTGCTTATTTTAACCATAGGAGTCACATTTCCAGCTGTAATCAGAACCCAACAGACCTGACATTTGTTTTTTATGTTTCATGTCTTTCTTCATCCATAACCTTTTTTATTTATATTTACATAAATATATATCATTCACCTATTGCATATGTCTAATGTCACGGCATATACCGTTTTTCTGCATCATCCAGTATTTGACAGCCTCTCATCCTTTTTGAATCTACAGGACATGTTTTTACTGTATGCATTTATATTTCATGCATCACCCTGTTTTGTATTCATGAATAAATTTCATTGTATGTCTACACTGACCTATGTCACCTATACAGTCAACTCCGTCAGAGCGTTTAAGTTGAGGAGCGCCTAAATACATGGTAATACCTACTTTTAGACACACAATTCAGACTTTGGTTTTCACCAGGGAAAACCCATTACCATTCACGGCCCACTAACCCTCAACAGGAGCGCCCGGTTTCACCAACACACCACAAAATCTCATGATAAAGGAAATGTAGTTGGCCCCACAAGACATCAGGATGGGATAGGCTGAGGCATCAGCAGGGGCGGGCACCGACAGCCGCGCCGGGCCCGGGGACAGAAGGGGGTGTGGCTTAATCATCTTAGTCGTGGCCATGCCCCCTTTGAAAAAAACAAAAACATTTTTGCAGTGCCTCTAAGCGGCGCTGCACGCTGGGGAGGGGGGCGCTGTGAGCCCCTCACCCCGATGCATAGGCAGTGGGGGGCGCGATCAGTGTGATCGCTTTCCCCACAGGCATACTGGGCTGCTTTTCTGTAAGAGGGGGGGGTTACAGAGCCTTACCGGGCCCCCGTCGGGCCCCTCCAGCAAGCTCGGGTAATTAGTACCCACTCCCCCCTCCCTCTCGGCACCCCTGTGCATATTACATTATATAGAACAACATACAAGGAGCACAGGAGAACTCTGGCCACAAAAAGTAGTGCCATGTTGTGCCAGATAAAGTGGTGGTGTAAAAGGAGAATTGGTGTCTCAGCACACATGTACAAAATGTTCTTCTGGTTTAGAAGGAATGTAGGCAGGGAGCAGAATGTGCTACTTGCCAATGTCATTCTAATGTTCCTAGGCTAAGATTGAGACCTGCAAGGTGGACGTTGACATTACACAGACAGCTGGTAAATAGATCAAGTACCTACTTTAGGACCCAGTGAAGCTCTGTGCAGCATGCACAATTTGCGTCAATGGTGAGGAATGCCTCCAGGGTGGCTGTAGCGGAAAACTGGCTCAGTTTCCGACACCAGCGTCCAGTGCAGTCCATCAAGGTATGCTGTGGTCTGCGGCAGCCATGGTCTGCATTCTAGGGGCATGATTCAGCAGTTGCTAATATGCACACAATCGGCCGATTGATGCGTTCCGCGCAAGTGTGCATGCGCAAACACTCCACTGTGATTGGGACTGCGATCGCAGAGACCACGCAGACCCATCGCAGAGTGTTGACAGGAAGTTCCGTTTCTGGGTGGTGAGAGGGGGGGTGGTCGGGCAAACGTAGGCATGCCAGTGCGTTTCAACGGTGGTGCAGGGGCATGCATAAATTAGCCACTGCGATACCAGCCTGAGGTCTCATAGCATGTGCTGAAATTAACAGTTCCTGAGTGAGGTCTGACCTGCCTTAACTGTGCGTATGGGTCCTGATTATTTTGCTATATTGCTAAAGTATACGGATGTGAGAACAGGGCCACCAACAGCCATGCCGGGCCCAGGTGACAGGGTCGTGGCCTAATTGCGGGCGTCATGGCCACGCTTCCTTAGAATTAAAAAAGAAAATATTTTTGCAGCGCTGATTTGACTGGGGAGGGGGGCGCTGTGTCCCCCCACAGCCCGGCACAGTCAATGGGGGGTGCGATCGGCGTGATAGCTCCCCCCATAGGGGACTGCTCCGGCTGTTGCTTTGGCAGTCTCCCAGTGCAGCCCAGCACCCAGCAGTGTGTACCGGGCTGCTGTTATGTAAGAGGGGGAGCTCCCCCCCCCTCTCGGCGCCCCTGTGTGAGTAAGGGGGAGTCCTTATGTTAGGCTGCGATAGCAATGCGAATGCAATTATTTGCATATCACCGCTGATATTAGCAACTGTGTTTTAGCAGAATAGCGATCCTTGCTGAATCAGGCCCTAGGTGTCAGGAAAGGGGACCGCTGTGCATCCCCAAGCCAGATCAGGCAATGGGTTGCCACTGGCAACAGGCTACAGACGGTCGGCGGCCTCCTGGAGCTAAGTAATATGCGACCACAAAAGATGGTCACCAAGACCAATATCCATATTTTTTATTTAAAATTTATGTTATTGGTACTTAGCATCTATTGGAACAGATAACACACATTTCTGCATAGATTTAGATTCACTCTTATCTACGAAATATTTTCAGCGACCTTTCAAAATCCGAAATCCTCTATCTCTATTAGAGATCTCTAATATAGTTGGGGTCCTCTGTAAAGAGGAAAGTTCAGGCATGTTCAGGCGTGTTGGGAGCGGAGCACTTTTTAGAAAGTAAATTTTACTCAAAAACTAGTAGGAAGACTAATTGAAACTATTTAGCACTGCTCACATATTCAAGTTTTTGATGTATTAATTGCTTGGGCATCTCAGCTTGTTCCGGTGTTCCTAATGTTCTACACATTGATTTTTTTGGTTCTTACCTTATTTGTCCTTGACATGCCTTCTTATGTTTGGACTGCTGTACAGATTATTTATCCTGTGTTCACTCTTCAACTTGGCATTTACTTATTGGCCCAACTTACTGACCTGTCTGACCTCTTGCATTGTCTCCTCCTTTCCAGTCCCTTCATCTGATGCTCTGATACAGTAATTACTGCTATTTTCTTGTTTCCCTTCGGGTATCCACTGAGAGATAGGTTCTAATCATCACCCTGACAAATGACTAAGGGGTATACTTACTAAGCATGTTTTTTGTGATTTTCCAAAGATTTGGCAAAACCGCAGCAAATTTGCAAGAGAAACAGCACTTTAGATGCAAAGAGATGGCGATTTTCTTTTTTTTATAAAGATAGCAATAGAAATACAGATTTCTAAACATGTTGTTTGTAAACACGATTGAACAAGCTGTAAAATCGTCCCACAATAGTCAAAAAGAGAAAGAGTACCAAATGAGTGACATGTTTGTGCAACCAAAATGCTCCAAATACTTCAAACTACATGATGATGTAAGTGAAAAAGTCCCAAAATATACTGTAACACAACTGCAGGCCTGATTCAGATTTGGAAATAGAGTTTGAGAGAGCAAGTAACTTGGTAAAACCATGCTACACTGCAGGTCGGGCAGATTTAAAATGTGAAGTGAAATTTAAATTTGGGAGGGGTGTGTCCAAACTGAAATCTTAATCCAGTTTAAAAATAAAGCTGACCAGCATTTGTAGGCTACTGTACATGCAAAAGCAGTCAGTATTTACCCCACATTCAAAAATAGTATGTATTTGCACCTGTTGCATTGCAGGATGGTTTGTCCAGGCCCAGAGAGTGAGAGACAGCCTCCAATGAACCCATGAAGATGCCCTGATGCAGTCACAGTATCCAGGGGAGGCATAGCTATCATGAATTTTAAAAATAATGGTGGCAAACATCGGACCACCACCATCAAATGATAAAAACACTACCATCGGAACACAAATATCAATGGTTAGTGACCATCGGCTTCCAATGTCCATCCCTACGCTGAACCTGTAGACAGACTCTGGCCAACACTCCTCCACTGTGGAGTGCTGCCTCTCCAGCATGATGTTCCCACTTAGTCACACACCCTTGGTGAACAGGAGGCACCATCCTGTAGAGCGGTGTGCATGAAGGCTGCTTAAATATGCACAGGTGCTCCAGCCTCGGGGACATGCTGCTGATAATGCTTATGGCAGCTGCAACACAGATATCTCATCCATGATCCTCCTACCATTCCCAGCAGATCCCAGAGGCTGGGCCCAGCCAGCTGCAGGGCAGTAGCAGTGGGGTTTGTGGTGACACTGGTGAGATGCAGGGGGCAGGAGAGATGCAGAGGCCTGTAGTGTGGTGCAGTGGGCTGTGGTAAGAAGCAAGAGTGCGATGCAAGGGGCTGTGGTGAAATACAGGGGGCAGTAGTTAGAAGCAGCAGGCTGTTGTGAGATGCAGGGGACAGAAGTTAGAAGCAGGAGGCTGTTGTGAGATGCAGGGTAATGTGATGAAATGGCATAGGTTGTTATGAGATGCAGGGGCTGTTGCAAGATGAAATGATGATGACATCTTCTTCAAGGACAATTCCATCATGCACCACTTTTTGTTATGGTCTTTGCCAAGATTGTGTGTGTTTGACAGCATATACAGTATTGCTGTACTTTACTGGGGCATTGATGTTCTGTATCTTGTAAGACTATACAGCCCCAGTTTCTCATCCTGGCATATAGGCCCTGTTTCCTGAAGCTTCTCCACAGAAACAGAGTAGTATCATCCTCCTTATCATCCTTTATTGTGTGTGTGTTTGACAGGCAGAGTTTAATTGACTATGATGTGTACAGATCATTTGAGTTGCTCATTTCAGTTTTAACTCCTTCAGACGATGTTGACGTATCAGCACCAGCTTCTAAAGTCTCTTTTAGAGGTCACAGCAGCAGCATACATCTCGTTCTTGACAGCCATTTGCCATAGGAGTTCTGTATCTTGTATTTTGTATCTTGTATTTGTATAATTTGATTTGATCTGGCCTTGCCGGTTGGGTTCACTGTGCTTGTAAACTCACATTTGGATGCTTGTTTTTTAATATTGGTTTCCACACCACTAAATACTTAGTACTCCACCTCCAATCACTTGTGTTGGCCTGAGGCCTGTGATTTTCTGGTTGAATTTAGTGTGTTTATAAACTCTCATTTGATTGCTTGTTTTTTAATAGTTTTTTCCTTCACTAAATACTACGGAACCTCCAATCACTTCTATTGGCCTGAGGCCTTTTTGGAGAAGTGCGTTGGTAATATAATATATTATATTTTTTTCTACTAGGCTTTTACTTTTAACCTTTCAGTTCATTATTAATGAAAACATTTTATAGGGTTATATAGTTTATTAAACTGCCATACTATCTGCCACTGCTGTGCCACTATGTTTCATAGATGTGCTATACTCTTTTAAACTGCCATGTGTTTGTGCTGTTGCTCTGTCACTTAGTTTAGCTAACCAGCTCACTGCAGCCTTTGTACAATATTAATAAAAACAATATTGTGAGCTGTGAGGTGGCCAAAATGGACTGTAAATTACTGGAAATCAATGTTATTTGTAATACTGTAGGAACAAAAACAGGTAAAATTTTTTATTTTTTTTACAGTAATCAGTCTGTTTAGATCACACAGCTGATTACTGTGACCGACTCCCAGCTCTGCTCTCCCCGTTAGAGCAGAGTAGGAGGCCGGTATCAGGGAGAGACCCTCCAGGTGGCGTTATTATCACAGGGCTTTCCCCGATATTTTTTTACAATTTATTTTTAGTAACTTTGGTCGGATCACATTTCCCATTACAGTTATGGGAAATGCGATCTGCTTACAAAAAATAAGTGATACTGAGGGGTTGGAGTAGAATTTTACGAATTCTACTCCAATTGCCCTGTAATAACTCTAGGTGATACTAAAATAATGTGAAAAGGGTGTGAAAACACCCTTTTTCACTTTATTTTAGTAAAAATAATGTTAACAAATAGAGCCCTAAGCCTTTGCTTAAGGCACTTTCTTTGAAATGCACTCCAGGATGTATTCCTTCATTGTGGAAGTTTTATAAGAATGTGTTAAGATTGTGTTAGAGCCTAACTGGTTTGGGTCATAGATATTTAAAAAGAGGAATGCACTTGATGTGTAAGTTATATTTACCTTTTGAGATACATTTGTCTGTGTTCTAATCCTATAGGTCTCAGGCACAGAGGATTACCACTCCCCACTGTCCATTAGGGACTATGTTAAATGTGTGCATGTACTTAGCTTGATTGGTTAAGGGACCCAAGGGTGGGATTTTGCCCCTTGTAGTAATGTGTGTTAAAATGGGATAGAAACAAGGCCTGCAAGCCCTGAGTGTGTGTATCCTCTGACTCTCAGAGTGTACTGTACTTCTGAAGAATATCTGTATGCTGTGGAATAATTGACATTTGAGCAATAAACATCTTTCCTTAAGATGCCGCATCTGCTTGTATCCTGTGACAACCAGAATAGCACAAAACACTATTCTGTTCTCGGCTGTTCTGGATTGAGCCCAGTGTCCACAAGCTTAAACTCTCTGCCAGCTATCCTGCAGACTGGTCCTCAGAAAGGGACCAGTGGGAATTAGTGTTGCAGCAGCATGTCCACACATACCCAGAAGTAGATAGTTCCAGGTGTTGGTGAGAAGAGCCTGAGTGGAATAAGTGGATCTAAGTGCTGAAGGTAGGAGTCTGGTGGTGGCAGCACAGTACCCACCCACTATGCAGTGAGAGGAGTCATTAAAAGGCGGTTACTGACAGTGAGAGGGAATCTCTAGGAGTGGTAAAGTAAGCCCACTCAGGTTATTTAGAGATGAGTAACCACCCTCTATTCCAAGTGAGTGGATAAAACTCTGTGATTGCCTAGTTCAGTCACAACATGTGTAATGTGTTAAATACTGTACATAAATTATTATTTTTTTTTTTACCTGGCAAGTCATCATCATCAACAAACACTTTGGTTGCTATTGTGCATTTTGAAGGTAAAAGACACAATATCACCTAAAGTTTACACCATAAAAAAACCTGCTGCATATGCAGCTGGTCTTGTCACACTGTCATGTACATTTCTAATCTAGACATAAAGACAACCATTCATTGTGTGCTAAATAGGCAACCTTTTTGTGTGTTTACACAGGGGTATATTTAGGGATCCAAGCGCCCTTGGCAAGGTAATGAATTAGTGCCTCACTCCCCCCATAATTTCAGGAAGTGCCTCCAGTAGTAGTCCCCCCTATGCAGTGCCCGGACTGTCACAAGCCTAGCGCTGGTATTCTTCTTCTGAATGCATAGTGCATACAGAGTGCACAGAGATATAGGTGGGAGAAATCATTAAATATATTTTATAATTACTGGGGGTGAGAGGGGGTTCTTTAAATATATAATGGCTGTGGGTGAGGGGGGTTCTTTAAATATATAATGGCTGTGGGTGAGGGGGGTTCATTAAATATATAATGGCTGGGGATGAGGGAGGGTTTATTAAATATATAATGGGTGGGGGTGAGGGGGGGTTCATTAAATATATAATGGGTGGGGGTGAGGGGTTTCATTAAATATATAATGGCTGGGGGTGGGGGGGATCATCAAATATATAATGGCTGGGGTGAGGGGGGTTCATTAAATATATAATGGCTGGGGGTGGGGATCATCAAATATATAATGGCTGGGGTGAGGGGGATCATCAAATACATAATGGCTGGGGTGAGGGAGGGTTCATTAATATATAATGGCTGGGCAGCCAAATAAGGTAAGTACTTATGGCTCTGTCATACCAAGGGCATAATCTTAATACTGGAGAGGGCACTATGGGGCAACATTTTTAATACTGGGATGCATAATAATATTAGAGAGGGTACTGTGGGGCTTAATATTAATACTGGGGGTACTTGGGGTATGATATTCATACTGGGGGTATTATGTGACATAATATTTATTACTGAGGGGGGCAAATATTAATTCTGGATGGGGTACTATGGAGCATAATATTACTAGGGAGCATAAAATAATTTCTGCAGAGAGCACTGCGGAACATAAAAATTAATACTGGGGGTATTGTGTGGCATAGTGGGGGCATATTTACTACTGGGCATAAAATTCTGGAAGGGGCACTGAGGGGCATATTATTTAATATTGGGGCACTGTGGGGCAGAATATGAATTCTGGAGGAAACACTGGGGGGCATATATATTTAATACTGGAGCATAAAATTAATACTAGAAAAGGCATTCAGTGGCAAACTATTGGGGGTCATAGTATTTATTCTGGGTTGGGCATAATATTAAATACTGGGGACATTGTGTGGCATAGCGGGGGCACTGTTTCACATACTATTAAGACTATGAGCATTGTGTGGCATAGTTGTGGCACTGTGAGGTATAATATTACTACTGGGGGCATTGTGTGGCATACTGGCGGCATTGTGTGGCATACTAGGGGTACATTTGATATATTGGGTGCACTGTGTGGGATAATGTTTATACTAGGCACTGTGGCATAATGTTTATACTAGGCACTGTGGCATAATGTGCATAATGGGGGCACTGTGTGGCATAATGTAATTTTATTGGTAGGGGCCCCCGCAAATTAGTTGCCCTGGGCCCCCACAAACCTTAATCCGGCCCTGCCCCCAGTAGTAGTCCCCCTTATGCACTGCCCCCAGTATTAGGCCCCCTTATGCATTGCCCCAGTAGTAGTCACCCCTATACAGTGCTCCCAGTAGTAGTCCCCCCTATACAGTGCCCCCAGTAGCGGCCCGCACAATACAGTGCCCCCAGTAGCAGCCACCACCCCCAACGTGCCCCCAGTAGTGGCCACTCCCTATACAGTGCCCCCTAGTAGCCACACTCCCCCCCCCTTCCCCTGTGCTGTGCCAGAATAAAAAAACACACAGAAAATAAAACAAAAGCAACTAACCTGATCCCCGCTCCTGCCGACGACTGCGCCGCTGTCCACTTATCTGGGCTCGCTCTCGCTCTGCACTATGGGATGGGAGAGACGTCATGACGTCTCTCCCATCACCCGCTGCCGGGGTGGAGCCGGAAGACGGAGCTCATGAGTGAGTTCCAGCCGGCTCCCTCCGTGGACGACGCAGCAGCCAATGTGAGTCTGTCTGACTCTCATTGGCTGGCTGCTATTACAAACAGACAGCCGCCGCTGGCAGCTGTGTGTTTGTAACTGTGTAGGGCAGACCGCTCTCACTGCATTCTGCCCTATACTTGGGGCTCGGGGGACTAGCGGAGCTAGTTCAAGCCCCTGGGGTAGTCCACCCATTGGCTGCTGGTGGCACTGCCGGACGACGCCCCCAATTTGGCCGGTGCCCCTGGCGAGGGCCATCCTGGCCAATGGGTAGAGACGCCCCTGTGTTTACATGCTACAGATGAAGGCAGTTAACAAGCTAAGATTATTGCTATCCATGTTTAACTACCACATGGTTGCAAACAAACCTCCTGCAGGAATAATGCCTCACAGGTTCCTCATACTCCATATATTACATGTGCACAGGGGCCCACCACTGTCTGTCTGGATGCCTTCCTCTCCTCTGCCATTTTTTATAATATGCCTTTTTATATCACTAAAACATTTTTTGCAGGGGTCTCTGTCACGCTTAACCACTTATAGCTAACCAGGGCAGAGGGAAGGGGAAAGTATAATTCGAGCACAGGAGGTAAGCGGATATAGGATCTGCCTTTATAGACCTCAGTTATCTAATTATTTGTATATGAATATATTACTGATGGGATATATTTCCAATTGATCTCAGTGTATAGGACCTTAATCTCGACCCATATTCATACCATACTATATACATATATAAATTCCTTTTCAAGGTCCACATTTGCATGTACACTTTTTGATCAAAAGCCTTTTTTAACATTAGTTATGTCTGCTGTACAATTTTTAATAGTAGCTATTCTGCTATCATAAGGTAGTCCAGGTCATCTGACCTAAGGGTGATAATTGTATCACCACTGATAATTTACATACTCCTTGCAATATTTCACCTGGCTTCGCAATATTTATGATATTGCTATTAGCTTCATGCTTTGTGCTTATGTATCGTCTATATGTATTGTTGTTTGTTTGTTCCTCTCATGGCATGCATATATTAGCACTGCCCTTTCTGTCTGGCAGTAAAACGTTTTGGGTCTGATTAGGCCCGGGCGATAATTTTGTCACCACCGATAATTTACATACTTCTTGTAAAATTTAATCTGGCTTCGCAATATTTATGATATTGCTATTAGCTTCATGCTTTATGTATCGTCTATATGTATTATTGTTTGTTGGTTCCTCTCATGGCAAGCATATATTAGCACTGCCCTTTTTTTGATTGGCAGTAAAACGTTTTGGGTCTGATTAGGCCTACAATTGCATATGTTATTTTAATGCATAACCAATAAAAGTTATTTATTAAATGTTTATGGAATTTTGATACATGTATACAAGAGTGCCCCTGACAAGAGAGTTTTCTTTTCTCTTTCTGTTTACGCTTAACCACTTGCCTGGTGACCACGCCAGATTGTGCGACCAGTCAGAAATGCCCACTAGGTATCTGTCAGAAGCAAATCTTCCAGGAGCCACCTATATCAGAGAGACCTGCTGGTCTCTCTGCACCCGTGTCTTAGCCCTCAAGTGTGTCCCGATCACTGGTGTCCACAGTGATCGGGCACCTGGTGGCACCCCCTTCTCAGTGCAGCTGTAGGACAGCCGTGACTTCAATTGAAACAGCAGCCGCAGCTCTTGTTGGACGCAGCTGCTGCTGTGTCCCAAATACTGTGGCCAGCATAATAGCTATTTAAACGTGATTTTACATTTTTGTTCAAAAAAATATATTGAATCAGGTTTAAATAGTTCTTATTTACATAATTTGCTAATATAAAAAAATCAACAATTTTGGGGACATTTTTCAAAAAAATATTAGCCAGCTAAGCAGTTAATATGCCCCACTGCATTTACTGCCTGCACAACACTATTCCATTTTAATTTTCCTACAGGCAGCGAGATGGCCATACAACACAACATAGTAATCTAATACTGCAGGCAGCTTTTGTTTTACTCTCTTCCTTCTCTGAAGATGCAGAAGCCCTCTACTATGTCCCCTCCCCTACCTCTGCCTCCATCTCCTCCTCCCTATTCCTTCTACTCTCCTCCTCCATAGACACATTAAACATGAAACACTGAAAAATAAAATGGTGAGACCCAGTGACGATGCAATCGTGTAATGATACATTGTGCTCGCCGCATAAAGTGGTTTACGATGGCGCAATGTGTGTAACAGCACCGGGTCGTTCATTGCATTGTCCCATCTGCTGTACGACGGATTGGGCGTACACACTATACAATGTGAATGACATATCATTTCCAGGGGTTAAAGTTGGCCAGAACGGGTTGGAGGCAGAACGAAAGCCCACCTTACCCAGCTAGTTGCACAGGGAGGCACTGGGCTGGAGAGGTGCCGGGCTTCTTCCCTACAGCTGCAGCTCATTCCTGAGCTCCGCCTTCCGGCTCCCGCAGTGTTGATGTCTTTCCCATATTTCTGAGGAGCACTGGAGCAGTCGGACAACAGCGGACACAGAAGCGGAGCTTAGGGAGTGAAGTGTGTTTGTTTTTGTGTTAGGGGCACTACTAATGGGGGTACTACTACTGGGGGCAATGCTAATGGTGGCATTACTAATGGGGGCACTACTAATGGGGGGCATTACAACTGGGGGCACGACTAGTGGGGGCACTACTAATAGGGGTACTACTACTGGGGGCACTGCATAAGGGGCACCACCCCTGGGGGCACTGCATAAGGGACACCACTACTGTGAGCTCTGCATAAGGGGCGCTACCACTGGGGCACTGCATAAGAGGCACTTCCACTGGGGCACTGCATAAGGAGCACTACCAATGGGGCACTGCATAACGGGAACCACTGAAGGGGGCACTGCATAAGGGGAACCACTACTGTGGGCACTGCATAAGGGGCACCACTATTGTGGGCACTGCATAAGGGGCACCATGACTGGGGGCATTACATAAGGGGCACCACTACAGTGGGCATTGCATAAGTGGCACTATTGCTGTGGGCATTGTATAAGGGGCACTACTACTGTGGGCATTATGTGTATTAGGGGCACTGCTAATGGGGGCATTACTACTGTGGGCATTGTGCATAACGGGAACTAATGTGGGCATTGTGTAAAAGGGGCACTACTGTGTATCATAACATGAATAAGGGACACTGCTATCTGGTGTAATGTGAATCAGGGGCACTATGGGCCTGATTCAGACCCGCTTGCTAGTTGCGGCCACTCGCTCCCAGTGTATGGAAATTCAGCTAAGTGACATCAAGGCAGCCGCTCGCACGACAAGGCATAAGCATGCCCGTTATGTCTGGGCGAGCGATCACTTTCTGTTTATAGACAACCACCAGCCTGTCTTTAGCCGCCCACTTGCGTACGTCATCTCCAGGAAGTATATACAACCATTGGTACATCGGGTTCCATCGAATCTGGCCTGCCCCTGTTACCACCCACAAATGGCCTCTCCTGTCACTTATTCCACTGGACTGTCTTTGCAGGGTGAGCGAGAAATTTCCGATCGCTTGTACTAGTTTGCGCACGCGCACTGCAAACTACACGCATGCGCACATTAGCGAACATCGTCTGCAACGAGCGGCCGCTTGCTAGTGAGTGGATCTGAATCAGGACCTGTGGGCCAGATTCAGACCCGCTCGTTAATTGCGGCCGCTCGCTCCCAGTGTATGGAAATTCAGCTAAGTGACGTCAAGGCAGCCGCTCGCACGGCAAGGCATAAGCACGCCCACTATGTCTTTGCAAGTGATCACTTTGTGTTTTCCAATGCCCACCAGTCTGTCTTTAGCCGCCCACTTGCGTACGTTATCTCCAGAAAGTATACACAACCATCAGTACATCGAGTTCCATTGAATCTGACCGCAGCGCTTGCGGTTGTCTGTACCCTACCACACTGACTGCGAGCGCTTCAGTGTAAAAATCAATCAGGCATGTACTATGATGCTGCCTGTTAATTATGCATGCCCCAGAAACGGCCTGAAAACACTCTGGCACGCCTGTGTCCGCAACTCCACTCCCGTTACTACTGGCCTGCCCCTGTTACCACCCACAAACGGCCTCTCCTGTCACTCTTCCACTGGGCTGTCATTGCAGGGCAAGTAAGACATTTCCAATTGCTCATACTAGTTTGTGCATGCGCACTGCGTACACGCATGCGCACATTAGTGAACATCATCTGCAATGAGTGGCCACTTGTTAGCGACCAGTTCTGAATGAGCTCCTATGTGCGGTGTAATGTGAATAAGATTGTGTTGCTGTGTAATTTGAATTGGGCATACTATTGTGTGACCACGCCCCTTTCTTTTGAGACCATGCCCCTTTTTTGCCACACAAGCTGTCCCTTTATTGAAAAAAGGGAGGGAGGCCACAAATTTATACATTTAGATGGGGGGAAGGGGGGGGGGGAGTTCCACCATGTCTCTAGGACCACTGTAAGCACTGATCATTTAGATCTGCACCGTAACAAGAAAGAAATAAAAAATTTACAGTGGACAAAATATAAAAACTTTTTGTCACATAATTGATTATTTTTTTCTCACAAAACTGCTCAGAAATTGTTGATTTTTTAAAGTAATTATTTAAGCTTAAAAAGTATTTTTAATAATATATTAAAGTATTGTGTTTTGCACCCCCTCTCATCCCCCTGTGTCCATAGGCTCCCATTATAAAATAACTTCCCACCCCCATTGGCAATAGAACCTCCCAGTGGTCATAAATCATAACAACAGTACCTCCCACCCCCTTAATTGTAAACAAATCACTGTTTTTTAACCTCTTCCCTGTAAAAAGCATTTTTTTGCACCCCCCTCCCAAACCCCCTACCCCCTTGCAGTGCACTTGCAATCAGCCAAAGAGTGCTTGGAGTTCCTCTCATCACACTTTGATCCCTGGTGCCTGCCCTACAAAATGCTGTTAGCACAGCATTCTGGGGCGAGATTCCGGCAGTGATGTTGGCGGTCACAGACAGCCGCATCACTCCAGGTGGTTCGGGGAGTCAGAGGAGATCCTCTCCTAAAGCCAGGGCACACATCACATTCACATGTGATGCATGCAACTTTGACAGCTAAAGCACGTCTGGCTGCGGTTGCATCACGACAGTTAAGTGGTTAAACAAACAGTAAACAACAGATGAACAGACAAAACAACTTTCTGCAAAGCACACCAGTCAGAAAAATGGTCAACTCCTTCAAAAACCACCTACAAAGTACCTCCTAACCACTAGTGCATGTGTTTGGATGGTTTGGGGTGTTTTTATATGGGCTTTCTAATGACTAATTGACATGTGCTTGCTTCTACCAGTAGGAGAACTATAGGAAGTGATTGTCGGTTTCCTGACGATTATCTAAGGGCCTGATTAGCTAAGGGCCTGATTCAGCAGCAGACGCAAATGCAATTGCAACTGCAATCGCCTACGGAGCGCAGTCGCTAAAATAATCTAATGCTTACCAAAGCACAGCCGACATAAAGATGCCCACTGCTGCTTTCTCATATCCGTCCAATGACCTTCATCTGTATAAACATCGGTATGATCGACGTACATCAGGCAGTCATGCAGCATTTACAACAAGTCTGACCAATTACAGACACTGCAAGTCTCCTCACACACAGAGAGCTCTCATGCTGTGAAAGCAGTCACAGTGGCTAATTTCTGCACGCCCATGAAATAGCGTTCAAAGGGACAGACACGCCTGCGTTTTTTGACCATCCCCCCGTCACCATCCTCAAACAATGACAGACTGTTACTCACTTTGCGATAGATTACTCTTTGCGACCGTAATCGCAATGCGATCACTGCACATGCGCAGTGCGGCTTATACCCATGCGTGATGGCAAACAATCGTTCGATCTGTGGGCCTGATTCAGCAAGCAACGCGGTTGCTTATTTGCACGGCCGATTAATTGCCACTGCGGATGAATATGCATCGCAGTGCGCGAGCCAGACGCTGAGATCGGGACTGCGATCACAGAGGATACGCAGACCCATGGCAGAGTGATTGACAGGAAAGTGTCGTTTGTGGGTGCTTTGTGGGTGGTGGTCGGGCGAACGCAGGCATACTAGTGTGTTTCAACACCATTGCAGGGGCGTGCATAAATTAGCCACTGCGATACCAGACGCTTCTAACGTGCGCAAAAGTTAGCAGTTCCAGAGTGAGGTCTGACCTGCCATAACTGTGCGTTTGGGTCCGATGTTACTCGATGTTACCGTTTGTTTTGCTATATTGCCCAAGTATACGGATGTGTGTAAGGGGAAGTGGGCGTCCTTATGTCTCGCTTCGATCACAATGCAAAGGCAAACATTTACATATCACCGCTGATATTAGCAACTGCATTGCATGCATATAAGCGGAATACAGATCCTTGCTGAACCAGGCCCGGTGCCGTAATCCCCATTGCATCATCTGCTGAATCAGGCCCTGTGCCGTAATCCCCATTTCATCATCTGCTGAATCAGGCCCGGTGCCGTAATCCCCATTGCATCATCTGCTGAATCAGGCCCGGTGCCGTAATCCCCATTTCATCATCTGCTGAATCAGGCCCTGTGCCGTAATCCCCATTTCATCATCTGCTGAATCAGGCCCGGTGCCGTAATCCCCATTGCATCATCTGCTTAATCAGGCCCGGTGCCGTAATCCCCATTGCATCATCTGCTGAATCAGGTCCTGTGCCATAATCCCCATTTCATCATCTGCTGAATCAGGCCCTGTGCCGTAATCCCCATTGCATCATCTGCTGAATCAGGCCCTGTGCCGTAATCCCCATTTCATCATCTGCTGAATCAGGCCCTGTGCCGTAATCCCCATTTCATCATCTGCTGAATCAGGCCCGGTGCCGTAATCCCCATTGCATCATCTGCTGAATCAGGCCCGGTGCCGTAATCCCCATTGCATCATCTGCTGAATCAGGCCCTGTGCCGTAATCCCCATTGCATCATCTGCTGAATCAGGCCCTGTGCCGTAATCCCCATTGCATCATCTGCTGAATCAGGCCCTGTGCCGTAATCCCCATTGCATCATCTGCTGAATCAGGCCTTGTGCCGTAATCCCCATTTCATCATCTGCTGAATCAGGTACGGTGCCGTAATCCCCATTGCATCATCTGCTGAATCAGGACTAAAGTAGGGGTGTGCACCGTCCATTTTTCGTGTTTTGTGTTTTGGTTTTGGATCTGGATCTTTCTTCGTGTTTTGGATCTGGATTAGTTTTGCCAAAACCACCCTTCCGTGTTTTGGGTTCTGGGTTTTGTGTTTTGGATCTGTATTTTTTTGAAAATAAGCATAAAAACAGCTAAAATCACAGAATTTGTAGGTTTTTCTGCTCCTATGCTATTATTAACCTCAATAACCTTAATTTCCACTCATTTCCAGTCTATTCTGAACACCTCACACCTCACAATAGTGTTTTTATGTCCAAAAGGTTGCACCGAGGTAGCTGGATGACTATGCTAAGCGACACGAGTGGGCGGCACAAACACGTGACCCATCTAGGCGTGATACTGCAGTGGCAGACAGCATGGCAGTTTGAAAAACTAGGCCCCAAACTGTACATAATGCAAAGAAAAAAAAGAGGTGCAAGATGGAATTGTCCTTGGGCCCTCCCACCCACCCTTATGTTGTATAAACAGGACATGCACACTTTAACAAACCAATCATTTCAGCGCCAGGGTCTGCCACACAACTGTGGCTGAAATGATTGGTTCGTTTGGGCCCCCACAAAACAAGCTGGCAATTAATGTGTCCCTGCACAAACTGGCTCTACGGAGGCAAGATGTCATCCTCATCCTCCTCATCCACCGATTCCTCACCCTCTTCAGTGTGTACATCCTCATAAAGTATTAACTCGTCCCCACTTGAATCCACCACCACAGGTCCCTCTGTACGTTCTGGAGGCTGGTCTCCCTGGAAGAGCTGATAATTCATTTTGATGAACATCATCTTCTCCACATTCTGTGGAAGCAACCTCCTACGCCTTTCGCTGACAAGGTTCCCGGCTGCACTAAACACTCTTTCGGAGTACGCACTGGAGGGGGGGCAACTCAGGTAAAATAGAGCCAGTTTGCACAGGGGCCTCCAAATTGCCTCTTTTTCCTGCCAGTACAGGTATGGAGTGTCTGACATGCCTACTTGGATGCTGTCACCGATGTAATCCTCCACCATTCTGTCAATGGTGACAGTATCATATGCAGTGACAGTAGACATGTCAGAAATTGTTGCCAGGTCCTTCAGTCCGGACCAGATATCCAAACTTGGTCCTGCCTGCCCTGTATCACCGCCAGCGGGTTGCTTAGGATACCTACGTTTTTTCCTGGCAGCCCCAGTTGCGGGAGAAAATGAAGAAGGAGCTGTTGACGTGTCACGTTCCACTTCAGCTGACAGTGTGTTCACCAGCAGGTCTTTGCACCTCTGTAGGCTTGTGTCGGCCGGAAAGAGAGACACCACATAGGCTTTAAACCTAGGATCGAGCACGGTGGCCAAAATGTAGTGATCTGATTTCAACAGATTGACCACCCTGGAATCCTGGCAAAGCGAATGAAGGGCTTCATCCACAAGTCCCACATGCCGAGCGGAATCGCTCCGTCTTAGCTCCTCCTTCACTTTCTCCAGCTGCTTCTGCAAAAGCCTGATGAGGGGAATGACCTGACTCAAGCTGGCAGTGTCTGAACTGACTTCACGTGTGGCAAGTTCGAAGGGCTGGAGAACCTTGCACAACACGGAAATCATTCTCCACTGCGCTTGAGTCAGGTGCATACACCCTCCTTTGCCTATGTCATAGGTGGATGTATAGGCTTGAATGGCCTTTTGCTGCTCCTCCATCCTCTGAAGCATATAGAGGGTTGAGTTCCACCGCGTCACAACCTCTTGCTTCAGGTGATGGCGGGGCAGGTTCAAGAGTGTTTGCTGGCGCTCCAGTCTTCGGCACGCAGTCGCTGAATGGCGACAGTGGCCTGAAATTTTTCGGGCCACCCAAAGCGTCTCCTGCACGCCCCTGTCGCTTTTCAGAAAATTCTGCACCACCAAGTTTATTGTGTGAGCAAAACATGGGACGTGCTGGAATTTGCCCAGATGTAATGCCCGCACAATATTGGTGGCGTTGTCAGATATCACAAATCCCCAGGAGAGTCTAAGTGGGGTAAGCCACTGGGCGATGATTTCCCTCAGTTTCTCTAAGAGGTTGTCGGCGGTGTGCCTCTTACTGAAACCGGTGATACACAGCGTAGCCTGCCTTGGAACGAGCTGGCGTTTCTGAGATGCTGCGACTGGTGACGCTGCTGCTGTTGCTGCGTAAGGTGATACATCTACCCAGTGGGCTGTCACAGTCATATAGTCCTTAGTCTGCCCTGTTCCACTTGTCCACATGTCCGTGGTTAAGTGGACATTGGGTACAACGGCATTTTTCAGGACACTGAGGACACTTTTTCTGATGTTTCTGTACAGTCTCGGTATCGCCTGCCTAGTGAAGTGGAATCTAGACGGGATTTGGAACCGGGGACACACTACCTCCAGCAATTGTCTAAATCCCACTGCACTAATGGCGGATACCGGACGCACGTCTAACACCAACATAGCAGTCAAGGCCTCAGTTATACGTTTTGCTTCAGGATGACTGCTGTCGTACTTCATCCTCCTCGCTAAGGACTGTTGGAGGGTCAATTGTTTAGTAAAAGTAGTGATGTTCCTACTTCCTCTCTGGGATGATGAACGACTCCTAGCAGCAGCAACAGCGGCAGCGGCAGCAGGAGGCGTAGCAATGCAGGATCCTCCGGAGGAATCCCGGATAGGAGAGTCAGTCATGCCAGTGACATGGCCTGCAGGACTACTTCCGATCCTGACTAAGGAGGAAATTGACGAGGAGGGAGTTGACGGTGTGGTTTGCAGGCGCTTGGATACAACAGGACAACGGGATTTAGGTGTCCCTGGACTGCTTACGGTCTTAGCCAAAGTTTCTGAACTTGACAGTAACTTATTATGAACGCGCTGCAGGTGCCGTATAAGGGAGGATGTTCCTAGGTGGTTAACGTCCCTACCCCTACTTATTCCACCTTTACATAAGGTACATATGGCAAGACAGTTGTTGTCCGGATTTGGATAGAAATATTGCCAGACCAAAGAGGTGGAATGTTTGGTCTTCTGCCCAGGCATGACCGTGATGGGCCTTTTCATCCCACGGACAACAACTGTCTCCCCCGGAGCCTGATTTAAACAAACCACATCACCATTAGAATCCTCCTCGCCAACTTCCTCCTCAGCGCCAGCTACACCAGTATCCTCATCCTGTTGTACTTCAACAGTGACATCTTCAATTTGCATATCAGCAAGTGGACTGTGGGTGCTCCTTTCAGCACTTGCAGGGGGCGTGCAAATGGTGGAAAGAGCCACCTCTTCCCGTCCAGTGCTGGGAAGGTCAGGCATCGCAACCACCACCACACTTGGACTCTCCTTGGGGATTTGTGATATCTTCTTAGAAAGCACAGTTCTTCGCTGTGCTTTTGCCAGCTTAACTCTTTTGATTTTTTTAGTGGGAGGAGGGCTTCCATCGTCATGTGAAGCTGAACCACTAGTCATGAACATACTAGGGATCGACCTTAGCCGTTCCTTGCCACTCCGTGTCGTAAATGGCATATTGGCAAGTTTACGTTTCTCTTCAGCTGATTTAAATGTTTTTTTCAAGGTCATTTTCCTGAACTTTGTCATTTGGGATTGTATGTGCCCTCTATTATGACATTGGGCATCTGCCTTGGCAGACGACGTTGATGGCATGTTATCGTCTATGTCATGACTAGTGGCAGCAGCTTCAGCACTAGGAGGAAGTGGTTCTTGATCTTTCTCTATTTTATTTTTATCGGAGAAAGTTTGGTCCTCCATTTATGTTATATCGATTTGATATATATGTGCGGCTAAACACAGAAAATATTTTTTTATTTTTGCAGGAGAGTAGTGCACTTTGTGGGTTACACCAGCCTTTAAGAAATGAGCCAGCCGGCTCTTTACTTATGGAACACAGGCGCACGCTTGGCGCTGCTCCTTTGTTGATGCACGTGCGGCTACTGCGCACACAATTCACAAACACAAAAAATAATTTTTTTTTGGTTTGGACTGGAGTGTACTTTGGGGGTTACAGCACCCTTTAACGGTCAAGCCAGCTGGCCCTTTACTTATGACACAGGCGCACGCTTGGCACTACTTTGTTGATGCACGTGCGGCTACTGCGCACACAATTCACAAACACAGAAAATAATTTTTTTTTTGGTTTGGACTGGAGTGTACTTTGGGGGTTACAGCACCCTTTAACGGTCAAGCCAGCCGGCCCTTTACTTATGACACAGGCGCACGCTTGGCACTACTTTGTTGATGCACGTGCGGCTACTGCGCACACAATTCACAAACACAGAAAATATATTTTTTTTTTGTTTGGACTGGAGTGTACTTTGGGGGTTACAGCACCCTTTAACGGTCAAGCCAGCCGGCCCTTTACTTATGACACCGGCGCACGCTTGGCACTACTTTGTTGATGCACGTGCGGCTACTGCGCACACAATTCACAAACACAGAAAATATATATTTTTTTGGTTTGGACTGGAGTGTACTTTGGGGGTTACAGCACCCTTTAACGGTCAAGCCAGCCGGCCCTTTACTTATGACACAGGCGCACGCTTGGCACTACTTTGTTGATGCACGTGCGGCTACTGCGCACACAATTCACAAACACACAAAAAATATTATTTTTTTAGCACTTGGGGGGAGCACCCCTGATGGACAGAGCACCCCCTGGACAACACTACAGCACCCCTTTATGACTGGGACACTGCACAGGACTTTGGAGTGGACACAGCCCCTATGTAGAACTGAATGCACAACACAGTCCAGCCAGCCCCTATGGACTTTGAAGTAGTGGACACAGCCCCAACAGCAGCACAGCGCAGCACAACACTACTCTGCACTACACTACACTGCACTACACAGCCCAGCCAGCCATAACTCCCACCCTCCCTCTTCACTGTCCACAGCCGAGTGAGAAAATGGCGCCGACGCGGGTACCTTTATAGAGGTTCCAAAACCCGAGAGACTCGGAAGGCGGGATGATGACGTTTTGCCTCGATTTCAGATCCGAGTCAGGCGGGAAAAGTCGAGCCTGACTCGGATCTGCCTCGGATCGGGGGGGCTCGGATTTCAGAAATCCGAACCCGCTCACCCCTAGCCTAAAGGGTAAATTAACCAAGAATCGAGATTTTGGCAAGTTTACAATCTCACACGAATTTTGCCTGTTTTTCTGACTCGCAAATTTACTAAGGGCAAACACTTGTGAACTTGCAGGAAACAGACATCAAAACTCGCATTAGTTTACAAAACTCGACCAAATACACCATCGACAAAACTCGCAAGTACTTCCCATAGAAAGTAATACAACTCGCAAATTTACCAAGATTCGAGTTTTGAAACTCACACGTGAAATTCACAAACTGTCACCAAAATAGACTTTTTAAATAGACAACCTCCTAAGGTGAGGGAATTGGTATGAAATACCGTCGGCCGCATGGCCGGCGGTTCGATTCCCATCAGCGGCAGCCCGACAGAAGCAGAGTGCGACGCAGCGGAAGCCCGACAGCGCTGGAAATCCCGATCATGGATAGGTACGTATCCACTAACCTAACCCCCCTAACCCTCCTTAGGGGTGCCTAACCCTAACTTCCCCCCCAGGTGCCTAACCCTAATCCCCCCTCTAAGTGCCTAACCCTAACCACCCCCTTCCCCGCTGCCTAACCCTAAGTCCCCCCCGGGGGTGCCTAACCCTAACCCTCCCTCCCCCTAGCCTAACCCTAACCCTCCCGGGGGGGTGCCTAACCCTAAGTCCCCCCCCGGGAGCCCTAAACCTAACCCCCCCGCGGCTGTCCGCTCGCGGCGCCCGGCATCACTACGATCGTGATGCCGGGCGCCGGTCTCCCGGCGTCGGGGAAATGCGGGCGTCTACATCTAGACGCCCGGCATTTCACCCTTGCCGGGATAAGACAGTCGGGAAGCCGGCTGCCGGTATTTAGGCAGTCGGCTTCCCGATTGCCTCCCAAGGTGAGTGTTTGCGTGAGTTTGGAAGTGTTTGCAAGTGTTTACATGTGTTTCTATTTGCAATTAGTGGCCACACAATGATGATGCCTATAAAAGGTTCCAAAGTTGCTGCATTGCTTTGTGTGCAGCTAAAACAGCAGAGTTTTCTTCCACTGCTGGCAGCTGCATGTGGCTGTGATTTCAGAGGCTCTACCACCAGGCTGAAACCAACCAGGAACAAGAAACCGAGCAGGCTCAGGAGGTAATGCAGGTACCAGAAAAGCTGCGCAGGCCACTTTTTCTTTAGGAGGCGTTTGAACCTGAACGCACTGGCCGATGGCGAGGTCATACAGATGTTCCGGCTGAACCATAACAACATATTCCATCTGTATGACCGAGTCAAACAGGACCCAGACCCTGACACAACACGTTCAGGCCTGCCTAAGCTTCTGGCTGTGCTGCACTTTCTGGCTACTGGGAATTTTCAGTCTGTCACTGATAGAGTTCTCGGTATATCCCAGTCCACATTTTCAAGATACCTAACCCAGGTACTAGTGGCATTTCAACCACTAATGCAGTCAGGGTAGCTTTTTATAGCATGGCAAGCATGCCAAATGTCTTGGGCGCTATTGACTGCACACACATTGAGCTGAGACCACCTAGAGGGAGGGCGCACATTTACCTCAATAGACATCACTCCCATTCCACAAATGTGCAGGTGGTTTGTAATGTAAAAATTAAAGTGTTGTAGTCGACTACCTTGGCTCATGTCATGATGCCTTCATCCTTAGGCAATCATTCCTTCATGAACGTTTTGAGGCCAGACAAATGCTGGAGGGATGGTTGCTGGGTCAGTACCTTTTGTGAGTGTCACTTTTCTGTTTATGTATATACTTATATATTTCTAAAATGTTTTATACTGTGTTTTACTTTCAGGTGATGCTGGGTATGGGTGTCTTATTTGGCTTCTAACTCCACTGTCACTTCCGGATTCTCCTGCTGAGCATAATTTTAATCGTGCCCATAAGTCCACTCGATCTGTGTGTCAAATCTCGTTTCCGATGTCTTGATATATCGGGTGGGCTTTTGCTATATTCTTGTTTAAAAGTGTCTGACATTGTGCTCAGCTGCTGTCTTTTGCATAATTTGTGTTTGCAGCAGCCGCTTCCAGCTGATTATGCTTTAGACAGTGAGCAGGCAGGGGACTCTGTATCTGGTGACAATTTGAGCACAGAGGGGACTTCATTCAGAGTGAATCGCTTGCTGCAAGCGATCGCTCTGAATGAGGGCGGCCACTTACTTTTTTCAGTGCCACCTTCTGGTCGATCACTAGGCTGTGGGTTACCACCCACAGCTCTAGCGACCAACCAGGGTGATGGCCGCAATGGTCATCACCATCGCAACCATTGGGGCTTACGACCAGACCCTAAGGTTAGGTCTGGGCACTCGTAAGGCCCAGGGAACATTTACTGCTCTGTTTGAGCAGGAAGTTCCCCACTGACATCATCAATGATGTCAGTGGGGCCGCCCCCAAACGGCAAGCATTCCAACTGGAATGCCTCCATTTGGCCGGGCACACCCCCGGCCCGCCCAGCAAACGGGGCGAGCTGTCACTCAACATCGACAGCTCGCCCCGTCTGCTACGAGACCCCTAGCGATGGAGCGCCCGTCGCTAGCCGGGTCTCGCTCATGCGCACGACGGAGCCGACTCCGTTGTGCGCATGCTCTGTGGGGACCATCGACCTGGTTGCAAGCGCATCGACCCCGAATGAGCATCGCGACCATCACCCTGATGGCAAGCTAAACTGTGGGTGGTAACCCACAGCTTAGCTTGCAACCTGGAGGCAGCACTTCCAAACAAGAAGTGCCCGCCCTCATTCAGAGTGAGCGATCGCTTCTTGCGATCGACTCTGAATGAGGGCCATAGAGTGGGAGGCAGATCAGGCTCCAGCTCATCAATCAGCATTTTAGTGGTAAGTTTCATCCCTTTTATTGGTGAAGTAACCTAACCATATTTTTGTTTTAATAATGTAATTTCACCTTGTTTTTGTGGATTAATGTTTTTCAATACTGTACATGTTAGTATTTGTCATATACATACAGTACATCAGAAATGTCAAGTGTTCACCATGTCGGCCCCACTAAATGTGACAACATTAACTTCTGATGGGTTGCTTACTTACCTAGGCCTCCTGCAAAGATAATCCACTTTCTTTGAAATAGCAGCATTATTAGATACTTGTATTGCAAATACAATAAAAAACAATACATTAGTAGTCAAGTGGAGCAAATGTAAAAGGGACAATATTGCTCAAATTTATGACATAGTACAATATTTTATCTCGAGGGTTGTCTTTATGTTTTAATCTTTGTAATTTGTTTCCAAATGTGTACTTATTAATATTGATTAAATTTTTTCTACTCTTGCAAAACAGCAATCTGATTTGCAAAACAAGGAAAGTTTGGACTGGTATGCACCATATTTTGGATGTTCTGTGCCCTAAAAGTCTTTAATTGCAATTAGTAGTTTGAAAGTTTAATTAAAACTTATTGTATCATGTGTTATTACAAAGGGTGTGTGTTGAATAAGAAACCTACATGTACTCTTTTAGGAACTAAAAATACTTTTAACATGGTGTACACTCACTATAACGTGGGTCCGAAGTACATATAAGTCTAATTGAATACCCTAAAAAATAGAGATGAGCGGGTTCGCATATCAGAGATCCGAACCCACCCGTACTTAGTGTTCTTAGCTGAGATCAAAGTCGGCTCTGGTTTTCCCGTCTGACTCGGATCTCAAAGCGAGGCAAAACGTCATCATCCCGCTGTCGGATTCTCGCAGGTTTTGGATTGTATATAGGTTCACTGCACTCGCCGCCATTTTCATTCCAGCTGTGGAGACTAAGTGAAGAGGACGCAAGTGAGGGGCTGTGCTGCTGCTGTGTATAGGGGTTGCCTGCTGTGCAGAGGGGTTGTCAACTTGTCATAGGGGCTGGCAGGCTGTTGTCTAATGTATATAGGGGCTGGCTGCTGTGCTGGGCTGTGTCTGTTGTCCATAAGCAATGTAGCTGCACAGGGGTGCTGCCTGTGTCATTTATCAAGGGGGCTGCTGCCTTGTTCAGGGGTGCTCTCCCTCCCAAGTGCCAAAGAAAAAATTAATAAATCAAATTATCTTTAATCAACAAGTGTTTTTTTTTCTATGTGTGTGTGCGCATTAGCCACGCTTCTTATCAGCAACGCACAGGGGTGCTGCCTGTGTTGTTTATCAAGGGGCTGCTGCCTTGTTCAGGGGTGCTCTCCCCAGTTATAAAAAAATATATATTTTCTTGTGTGGTTGTGTGCATTAGCCGTAACTTAGCTGCGCTATAATTGCTTGGTGACACTGCTGTAAGATCGCAGTGAGTATGGGGGACAGTCACATGACAGTAGAGCAGTATCCACATACCAGTCTTGTAGCTGCCGGTTGCAGTCATAATGACGATGCAAGGCCGTCAATGTCATCTATGAAGGCCGATGCACCAGGGCTTATGTCAGGCCATGTAAAATCAACTTTTACCCTGTTTAAGAAAAAAATATATAAAGCTAAGTTAGCTTTAGAGAAACAAAATATTGGCAAAATGCCATTCACTACACAAAGTGGCAAGGAAAGGATAAGGCATTGGCCTTTATTTATTACTGGTGGTTCTAGTTGTGATGATTTAATCCCTTCTGCTTGTAGGAGAGGTACAAAAAAATTTTAATTGTTAAGACGAGTAAGTCACCGGAACCAACTGTGTGCTCTGAAAAGTCAAATATCCCCGAAGAGATCCAAGTGTATCCGCGGTTGCCATGTGTGAGCCTGACCTTTCTAATACTGTACTTGAAGAGGATCCTCCTTCCACCATTTGTGATGTTCCTGTGGAATTGTACCAGGAGGATGAGGAGGATATTTACGTAGTTGCCGATAACAACAAGGATGATGAGGATGAGCATGTTGATGTTTGTGTAAAAAAAAAAAAAAGTAAATCAGGCAACAGTTGTTGCCCATTGTGGGAAAAATCTCATTGTTGCCATGCCTGGGCAAAGGACCTAAAAATCCACTTCTCATGTGTGGAATTATTTCCACCCAAATCCAGACAACCTTTGCCAAGACATTTGTAACCATTGCCATGTAACAGTGAGTAGAGGTAAGGACCTTAACCATCTAAGAAACCTCCTCCCTGTTACATAACCACCAACACCTGCATCATCATCAAAATCCTCTTTCGTGATCGGAGGTAGTCCTGCATCCAATTCCATAAGAATAACTGACTCCTCTCCTATCCGTGGTTCCTCAGAAAAATCCTTGAGTGCTACGGCTGCTGCTGCTGTGAGTGGATATTCATCCCAGAAGAACTCCAGGATGAAGACTATGTATAGTTTAACCAAACAACTGACTGTCAAACAATCCTTTGCAATGGTGAACAAGTATAACAGCAGTCACCCAGTTGTACAGCGGATTACTGATGCCATAACAGCTATGCTGGTACTATATGTGCATCCAGTATCCACCATTAATGCAGTGGATTTTACACAGTTAATGGAGGTCTTGTGTCCCTGCTACCATATCCCGTCTAGATTCCACTTCTCTAGAATAGCAATTCCCAATCTGTACAAGGACATAAAAAAAAACCTTATTAATGTCCTCAGAAATGCTGTTGTGCCCACTGTACACTTAACCCAGTGCCTGCGCTACCATTAGGCATCTACCTATGGGCACCGACCACTAGAGGGCGCCGTATAGTTAATGTCAGTGACAGTGAATGACAGCGTATTAGAGCGGTGCCTGCACTAGTAAAGCCAGCCAGGCTGGGCCAGTGCACTATGTCCATGCGGCTATGCCAGCAGGCGGCAGCCAGTCATAGACAGGCTGCGCCTGTAGGTCTATAGGAGTCCAACAACCATCCATGTCCACCCAGCAGCCAGCCTGCAGCAGTTTTGAAGCCACTGCCAGCCATACCCGCTGCACTATGTTGTCCTCCCTCCACTCCACTCGGGCTGGGCAGCAGCCAGTCACATGATTTAGACTGCAGGTGACCCGCTGGACCACCCGGCGAGTCGCTTGTAAGGGAGTTGGAACTGAGAGACAGTCTGACAGAGTCTGTAAGTAACTGTTTGCTGCAGCGTCATAGTGCTGCACACACACACTAGTCTGACAGTCTGTCTCCAAGTTAACGATACTGGATTTAAACCTCAATACACTCCGGCCTATACCTTCTAAATCCTGCCTATACCTTCTAGAATTGACGCTAGTCATACCGTAAATAAATGCCTTCAGACCTTGAAATGTGTTTCCAATGCACAAAGGTTATTATTCAACATAAAAACAATAGGTTACACGCTGTGATCTAAAGACAATTTAGCGCAAAGAAATCATACAGACCCAAGGTACAGTTATACATACGCATGCGCTCTGGCACCAGTTACCGGCATCTACAAGAAACCTCCATCAACAGCATCAGCAAGAAGACTCCAGATTGGAGTCTGTATGCACATTTATACCCTTACAGGGATAAGCAACACAATAGGCAAGTTTGGCATGATTCCATTGGTTCCCAGTCACGGTGCTTCTGTTACAGGACATTTAACAGGTTGATTCAAATGGACACAGGTAGGCTCCGACAGCCTTTTGTCTCCTTTTTCCCACCCATGCAAATCTAAGCTGTTAACATTACAAAGTACATTTCAGTGTTTTAACTCTCTACAGTCCATAAGTTGAGAATGTATGTTGCGATCTTCTCACCGATAATACCGGAAAGCTGTTGAGACAGTGGAGATCAGTACAACACCAAACACAGTTTGCTTATCATGTACTAAACCTTAGATATCAAAATAGTCTTTATTTCACAACATTAGTAAGAAATGAATAAACCTTGGATATTACACTTTGAAGATATGGAACCTTTTATGTGAGTGTGCAGTGTGTAAGTATGAGGGGTTTGGAAAAGACGCTAGTTAACTTGCGGCAGATGCGTACACATGAAGCTAATAAACAGCGTTCGCATTCACGATAATAAGCATTTGATAATGTGCGTTATGTTAACAGCGCACCTGTGTGTATTTAATGTGTGTATGGGGTATGGGGAAATAGGCGATCGCATGATGCTAATAATAGCATCGCCGTATGTACTTAAGTGTGAGTTTCCCTAAAATGACGCTGGGCGGCCATTCGCAAAATGGCGTCGTGCAGATCTCATTTTCTAAGATGGTGTCTTGTGGCCATTCGCAAGATGGCGTCGTTCCAATCTAATTTTAAAGTGATTCTGTCTGAGCCAATTATCCAGCTTCGACAGTCCACCCTTTGATAGCAACCAACATGCTATCATACACTGGTCTTACATTAATTTTTAGGCTTACAATTTGACATATTATTTAATGTTATTATGGGATGGCACAAGGTGGTTCCTAATCCATCAATAATGGGTCTCTAAGAGGGGACATAAAACTACCATTATACGCACACCGCGGATCTTGGAAGATCATGTGAAAGGTGTGGGGATGCACCTATCCTGTAAAGGAAGTCTTGAGGGGGATTAGGGACTTACATTATTTGAGGTGTTTTAAAATAACATTTTAATAATAAATTTTGTGCATGTCTAAATATAATACATTATACGATGGTATTTCCTAGTTCAGGGTTGTAATGCAGTTCTACATTTACCTCAGTATTAATTTTCTCATTACTAACCACCATCATAATTTCGTTCTTCTGGTTTACCTTATCTTTACATTTTCCACACTTCAACACAGTAGGAACACACCTGACACATATGCCAATTACTGTGATGACAACCAGTATGAGGATCAGGAGTTTACCTATGCTTGCGATCATTTCCTGGACCCACTCTCCTAGACCTGAGAACCATTTCGCTGGGTTCAACCATGAATCCCATTCCTCTACTTCAGCCACTGAAGCATTATGGTTCTTCTGGAATTCCCATTTTAGCTGCAGGATTTCATCCATCTTCCGGTCTATCACCTCCTTGTGGTCGCTGGTATCATTCGTGGCATAAGTGCAACACTTCACTCCAAATTGGGTGGCCAAAGTTACGCAGTAACCCCCAGTGACAGCTGTTAAGTAATTTAACACTAGTCTGTGTTGCACCAGTTCTTTCTTGTACGCTTGCAATTCCCTACCTGTATACCTGAAGGTGTCATCATACATCTCGGTGATATTATCTATCAATTTAGCAAGATCTTGGATATATCTAAAACTTAGTGTACCCCGAGTGATCCTGGTGGGATCCAATGCTACCAAAACTTGAAAGCCAGTTGTCTCACTAATTAACTGTGTGGCTTTATGCACATCACCAGGTATCATATTTCTTTTGCCTCTGTGTTCATACTGCGTGTGAAGATATGGTGATGGTGTGTTTTTACGAAAACCAAGCATTTCATTATGTGTGAGGGTCATAACCTCTGGAACTACTTTTCCCAGGTAACACAAACCTTCGGAACTCGGGGAGAGCCACTTATACGCTTTCCTTCCACATATAAAATATACATCAGCGGGGAGAACATAAGGAATAATATGCATCATTATCATTAAACACATTTCCCTTGCAAATAATCCTATCTCAGGTTCTCCCATCTGGTACATGCAAGTTTCTGGTTGTATTATCTTAGCACAATATCCATCTGGTACCCTACCAATCATTTCTTTGGTGGAACTTAGTGTACACCGATACCTAAAGTGCCTCCCATTATATCTAATTGAGCATAACAGATCATAATTCATAGGCTCATTATCAGCTCTCAGTGAGAAGGTCTGATTATTCCCTGTCACTTCCCAACTCCCTGGTTTATTGGGGTTGGTTATGTTTAAACACAAAAGTTTCTATCTACTTGGAATTGATGGAGTTTGAAATGAGGTGGTTTGGATGAGAGGAATTTTCCATCCAATGTTTTCCCTTTTTGTAATTCTAAAATTTCCATAATATTTAGTGGAAATGGCACCAACCCTACATTATGCTGTCCCTGTGGCACGTGTGAGCACACCCAACAATCAGTCTGATTTAAAACTTTGCCTACCATGCTATGATAATCCTCTAAAGGATACCCTCCCCAGTACGGGTTATATTTAGGCTGGCACCGTTGGATACATTTCTCATCAACTAGGGACCCACAAAGCTCACATATACAGGAATCTTCAGACGATAAACCTCCACACCGTCCCCGAGTATCCGGAATAGCAGATCTCTTAACAATTACAGTACTAACATTGGTTAGACACTCCCTTGGTTGGCATAGCACTCCTCCTCTTGACTCCACTCCATTAGCACTGCCATCATCTCCCATCTCCTCTATCAGTCCCCCGTCACAGAAACCAGATATCCCCAAGCAAACCAGGACGATGGAAACTCTGGAAGAGAATATGAAAATGAACACAGCAGACCAGTCCACCGCCGCAGCAAGGACCTGCAAATTTCTTTAGCTCAGGTATCTCACTACAACCTTTTAATCCTCCCGAAACAAGCTCGCGACCGACAGGTCCACGTTATCAGCCTTGTCTCCGCCTTGTTTCTCCACCGGTTAGTTGACCTTTTTGCAGTGAGTTGAATGGACACAGGTATCTCTCTCAGCCACCTTCAAAAGATATGGTACTTGTCAGCAACACCTAGTACGGACCTTCCCACCAATCAGTCAAACAACCTGAACGCAAGAAATTTCTGATCATAACATGTTCTCCAGGTTCAACATCATAACAGTTAGTTTCAGGCATATCATGTGACAACAATTTCAGTTTCTGCTGTTGCTGTTTTAACTGTTTACTCATTGATATAAGATACCTTACAGTTACCTCGTTGTTACCCTTCAAGTCTTCCTGTGGACTTATAATCAAATGAGGTTGTCTACCAAACAGTATTTCAAAGGGGAACAGATTTAGAGGGGGTCTAGGAGTGGTCCTTATGCTATGTCGGACCAACGGTAATGCTTCTGGCCATCCTAGTCCAGTCTTTGCCTTGATTTTACTTAGTTTATTTTTAATAGTCCCGTTCATCCGCTCTACCTTGGCACTGGCTTGCGGTCAGTAGGGGGTGTGAAGTAGACTATTAATACCCATCAGTTTACACATATTTTGAAAAACATCACCTGTGAAATGAGTACCCCTGTCACTCTCGATAATTTTAGGGATACCCTATCTGCATACAAACTCCTGTACAATTTTCTTGGCAGTAAACGCAGCAGTATTAGTGGCTGCTGGGTATGCCTCAACCCAATTGGAAAACACGTCAGTGCACACTAATACATACTTAAGATTCCTGCAAGATGGTAATTGGATGAAATAAATTTGTATTACCTGGAAAGGTCCGTCAGTCGGTGGAATGTGGGATGGTTCGGTAGGGATCATTTTCCCAATGTTTTTCCTCAAGCAGGTCAGACAGGAAATTGCTCTCTTTTCCGCTTGAGAAGAAAACCCCGGTGCACACCAGTATGCTCTCACCAATTTGCACATACCTTGCTTTCCCAAATGAGTCAGACCGTGTGCTGTCTCAGCCAGGCTGGGGTAGTATGCCTTGCGAGCTACTGGCTTACCTTGTCCGTCCCTCCAGAGTCCAAAGGACTCTTGCCCACATCCTTTGGACTTCCAGACTGACTTTTCCTGGATAGAACACAAATTTTGCATCTCAATTAATTTCAGCATATCAATTGTTTGAAAAGACATGATTTGTTCCGTTGGTATATTCATTTTTAACCCTGCTGCCTATTTGCAGCTTCATCTGCTCTGTTGTTGCCCAGTGACACCGGGTCATCCTCACATGTATGGGCTTTACACTTAATTATTGCCACCGTTTTGGGCAGTTGAATTGCTTTTAGTAATTGTTTTATATATCTGGAATGTGCAACTGGTGTGCCTGCTGCTGTCATAAAATTTCTCAGACACCATAGAGCTCCGAAATCATGTACCACTCCGAACGCATACCTAGAGTCAGTGTAAATGTTAGCAGATTTGCCTGCTGCCAATTCACACGCTCTTTTTAGTGCTACTAACTCTGCCACCTGGGCTGAGTGAGGAGGACCAAGGGGTTCAGCTTCTATGATGTCTGTGTCATTTACAATAGCATAACCTGTACATAATTCACCTGTGTCTGATTGTCTATGACAACTCCTGTCCGTGTAAAATGTCACATCCACATTCTCTAAAGGTGTGTCATGTATGTCAGATCTTGCAGTAAAGGTCTGGTTCAGATATTCCATACAATCATGTGCATCACTATGTCCGCTGAACTCACTTCCCGCCAGCAACTCATCTCCTTCCACCCTTTGTACATCACTTTGTACATATGGTAAATACGTTGCTGGGTTCAGCGTATTGCATCGTTTTACAGTGATGTTTGCAGGTGCTATTAGAGCTAGTTCCCATTTGGTGATTCTAGCTGAAGAGACGTGTCTGGTTTGGGCACAGTTCAGCAGAGCAGATACAGCATGGGGAGTATAAACAATCATATCATGGCCCAATACTACGTCCTCACTTTTACTCATCAATAGAGCCGTTGCTGCTACACTTCTTAACACATTGTGAGTGATCTTGCCAGTGTCCAATTAGGGCACTGTAGTATGCTAAAGGCCTACTGGCATCACCATGTTTTGTGTGAGGACACCTGCAAAACAAACAATCGGCTTCCGTACAATACAAATCAAAAGGTTTTTCATAATCAGGTATTCCCAATGCAGGTGCTTTTGTCAGACTATCCTTAAGATTAAGAAAAGCATGCTCTGATTCCTCTGAAAAACCTGGGATCCACATTCTACAGTATCCGCACATTCCCAAGAAGGCACAAAGTTGCTGTTGGTTCTGCGGCAGTGTCATGTTCTGTATGGCCTGGATTCGATCAGTAGTTAGATGTCGTAACCCCTGGGTTAGGCAGTGTCCCAAGTATTTTACTCTGGATTGGCATGGCTGTAGTTTGTCCTTAGCAACCTTGTGTACTGTTGGCGAGAGAAGAAGCAACAAAAGTTTAGTATCATTTAAACATGACATAAACGAATCAGAACATAGCAATAAATCATCTACATATTGTATTAGAACAGACCCATTGGCAGGTTGATAAGATTGTAAACAGTCGTGCAAGGCCTGGGAAAAGATACTGGGCTGTCTATGAAACCTTGGGGCAATCGTGTCCATGTGTATTATACACCCCTGTATGTGAAAGCGAATAGGTACTGACAGTCAGGATGGAGAGGCACAGAAAAGAAAGCAGAACAGAGGTCAATGACAGTGAAATGGGTTGCATTTGGTGGGATCTGCATGAGAATGACTGCTGGATTTGGCACTACGGGAAATTGGCTCTCTACCACCTTATTAACACCTCTAAGGTCTTGTACCAGCCTATAACCCCTCCCAACACTCTTCTTTACTGGAAAGATGGGACTGTTGGCTACACTAGCTGTACAAACTAAAATTCCCTGTTGTAATAATTGCTCAATTATGCAGGTGTGTCTGCTGGCTGTGATGTTACCGTCATTCCTTCTAGAGCTTGAATACTGACAGCCATTAGCTTCTCACTCTGGGTCTCTCTCTTTTTAGAGATGTTCTTGTCATGTTCAATAGCGGATTCTATGAGGGTGTCTATTGTGACTCCCCTCCAGCCAGGCTGTGAGGTCTGAACCTGGGTCTTTAGATTCTCTTTAAGACCATCCATGAGTACAGTGACAATCATATCTTTAATATCTTCTAACCCAGTGTACTGGGTGATAGCCTGCAGAGCCCGGTCACAAGAATCTTCTGCAGATTCACTCTCTTTTTGTTTAATGGTGAAGATTTTGTTCCAGTTAACTACTACTGGAAAATATACACCCAAGTGAGTTACAATGCGGGAAGTGTTACCTTGATTAATTTCGTCTGTTAAGGGAACATATCCATCCAACACACAATCCGTGATAAATTTTGTCACGTCGATATTGCGTGGTGGACAGGCCCTTAACACCACTCGCCAATCTTTGTTGGTTGGCTCGTGAGAACCACCCAAATTTCTCAAAAATCTTTGACATTTGACTAATTCCTTTTTGGGATCGGGGAAATCATTCATTATGGAATTTAGTTCCGCTCTTGTCCAAGGACAATGCATTACTGCTTCCCTTGTGGGCACTACTCCGTTCGCATCCGCATTCCCATTCAGAACAGTTATTGTCCGGATGGGATGCAGACCGGCTGCACTGCTACTTTTAGACGTTATTACCTGGCTGGGGGTTTAGTCTGTTACTGCAACGTTTAGGGTTAACAACTTCCACTATGGGTGCAGTGGATGTTAACACTTCCTGTACTATCACTGATGGAGATGGCGACACCACTTGTGATTGTCATGGTGGAGCATCTAACATGTGTACAGCATGGGAAATGGCAGACATAATAGGCTCATCATCCACAACATAAACATTTTCCTTATGGTTACTTAAGAGAGGGTACAAATTACTTGTTACATTTTTTATGGGTTTATTCAATAACTGTACCTGCACCACCATCAACATAGGACGGCGGTGGTGCGCGTGAACCACTGGCAATACCTTCTACAACGCTACCTTGCTGCACGTGCGTGCCATTTCGCGGCTCGCACGCATTGCAATTTAGCTCTGTGGGTGTACTTTCTGGTAACGCGTTCGCAACGCTAGTTTGTGTCGCTTGCACACCTTTAAGCCAAGCATCCCCTTCATGCTGCCATAATTTTAAACATTCATTATATTTTACCTTTTTCACTCGAGATCTCGGACATTGGCCCTCATTCAGAGCCGTACGCTCTGAGCAGAGCGCATGCTCTGAATGAGGGCCGCCCTCCATAAAAATGGAGCGTCCTCCTGGACGCTCGTATAGCTGTGGGTCACCACCCACAGCCTATACGAGCGTGCAGTTTGATGGCCGCGATGGTCGTGACCATCGCGACCATCGAAACTGCGAGCCGGAGCCTGCGGTTGAGGTTTTCAACCGCAAGGCCCGGAGTGATTTTGGCTCTATCAGAGCCAAAATCACTCCCACTGACATCACTAGTGATGTCAGTGGGCCGGCTTCTGATGGGAGGCGTTCCCTTGGGAACGCCCCCGTCAGGGAGGCATGCCCCCAGCACGCCCACCAAAGGGGGCGTGCTGTCAATCAACATCGACAGCACGCCCCCTTTGATCAGACACAACGAGCGAAGGACTTTCCTTCGCTCGTCGCGTCTGGCGCATGCGCACGACGGAGCTCCCTCCGTCGTGCGCATGCTCAGTGCAGACCATCGACCAACTTGCGAGCGGACAGCCGCTTGCGAGTGGGTCTGAATCAGGGCCCTTGTTCAATACATCCTTATCAAAACGACCAATTCTGGGAAACGGTCTTACACTCTTTATCGTCATCTTAAACCATATATCACAGTACCTAATTGCATAAGCACCATACTTAGTATGCATAATACGACGTGCCGATCCAAGCGTAGCTTCCATTAGTAGCACATCATTGTCTAACATCTCTACTGTTTGCGTGGCTCCCATCCTGGGACAAATCCTACGCTTTTCAATAAAGATTTAAACTGGTGAAAGACAGTCAAGATACTTTCACTTACCTGCAGACGTCTTGGAAAAAGGGTGTATCCACGAACCCTATGGAAGACCTCTAGATGCCTCCACTCACCTATGGAAGAAAACCTGCTCCCACGCAGAAATCCCTTTTTTGACTACGTTTCAACTGCTAGGGGTCAATAAATACCCTTTGTTTTCCAGTTGATTTCATCCACCCTCTCACCAGTTCACAATCACAGTTTAGCCCAAAACTATACGGTTCAATTATAGTACTCAAATAAGCCTAACTGATTACTGAACGCTATAATCACACTGGGAGCCGAACCCTAACAAAAATAACAACCCATACACCTGCCTTGTGTAAAGTAAATGGTAAGCTGCTACCGAGTCACTAGACCGTTCCTTATGCCTAGCACTTAAGGGTCCTACGATACCCTTAACATTTAGGTCCCGTGTTACACCCTAAACAAATACTCACAGTTACACTTTTTTCCTGCGCAGAAAAATACACGTTAACCCAGTTATTGGCAACAATTGATAATGTAATCTCAACGTCTTTGTTTAAAACATGTGGCAGCAAGACCAGAAATACATATACGCTATTGCGCGACTAGTCGCATACACAATAATGCGACAATTACACAACCATAGTAGGAATCTTACTTAGCTGCGTACGCAAAAATGCGACACTCCCTTTTTAACCCACAAAATAAAACGGAAAAACAACCTATCGACGAAGGAAAACAAGCTTTTTCCTCCCCCGTCCCTGGATTCTTAATCAGCGCTCCTAAAGTCACAGTAACCGGTAGCGCACTCTTAGCAACAATGGTAATAACAGATTCCAAATGCACAATGCGTTCTCCTGCCAGGCGCCTCCACCGTTTTGCTGAGAGTTCGATACAGACTGGTTGCGAGATAAAACTGCGAGCCCCCAACTAACGATACTGGATTTAAAACCTCTATACACTCCTGCCTATACCTTCTAAATCCTGCCTATACCTTCTAGAATTGATGCAGTCATAAAGTAAATAAAAGCCTTCAGTGAATGACAGCGTATTAGAGCGGCGCCTGCACTAGTAAAGCCAGCCAGGCTGGGCCAGTGCACTATGTCCATGCGGCTACGCCAGCAGGCGGCAGCCAGTCATAGACAGGCTGCCCCTGTAGGTCCATAGGAGTCCAACAACCATCCATGTCCACCCAGCGGACGGCCTGCAGCACTTTTGAAGCCACTGCCAGCCATACCCGCTGCACTATGTTGTCCTCCATCCACTCCACTCAGGCTGGGCAGCAGCCAGTCACATGATTGAGACTGCAGGTGACCCGCTGGACCACTTTTGAAGCCACTGCCAGCCATACCCGCTGCACTATGTTGTCCTCCCTCCACTCCACTCGGGCTGGGCAGCAGCCAGTCACATGATTGAGACTGCAGGTAACCCGCTGGACCACCCGGCGAGTCGGCGGCCGCAGCCACGGCGCTTGTAAGGGAGTTGGAACTGAGAGACAGTCTGACAGAGTGTGTAAGTAACTGTTTGCTGCAGCGTCATAGTGCTGCACACACACACTAGTCTGACAGTCTGTCTCCGAGTTAACGATACTGGATTTAAACCTCAATACGCTCCGGCCTATACCTTCTAAATCCTGCCTATACCTTCTAGAATTGACGCTATTTGCGTACGCAGTCATACAGTAAATAAATGCCTTCAGACCTTGAAATGTGTTTCCAATGCACAAAGGTTATTATTCAACATAAAAACAGAAGGTTACACGCTGTGATCTAAAGAAATCATACAGACCCAAGGTACAGTTATACATACGCACACGCTCTGGGACCAGTTACCGGCATCTACAAGAAACCTCCATCAACAGCATCAGCAAGAAGACTCCAGATTGGAGCCTGTATGCACATTTATACCCTTACAGGGATAAGCAACACAATAGGCAAGTTTGGCATGATTCCATTGGTTCCCAGTCACGGTGCTTCTGTTACAGGACATTTAACAGGTTGATTCAAATGGACACGGGTAGGCTCCGACAGCCTTTTGTCTCCTTTTTCCCGCCCATGCAAATCTAAGCTGCTAACATTACAAAGTACATTTCAGTGTTTTAACTCTCTACAGTCCATAAGTTGAGAATGCATGTTGCGATCTTCTCACCAATGATACCGGAAAGCTGTTGAGACAGAGGAAATCAGTACAACACCAAACACAGTTTGCTTATCATGTACTAAACCTTAGATATCAAAATAGTCTTTATTTCACAACATTATTAAGAAATGAATAAAACTTGACTATTACACTTTGAAACCATAGAACCTTTTATGTGAGGGTGCAGTGTGTAAGTATGAGGGGTTTGGGAAAAGACGCTAGTTAACTTTGGGCAGATGCGTACACATGAAGCTAATAAACAGCATTCGCATGCAGGATATTATGCATTCGCTAATGTGCGTCATTTTAACAGCGCAACTGTTTGTATTTAATGTGTGTACGGGGTATGGTGAAAAATGCAATCGCATGATGCTAATAATAGCATCACCTTATGTACTTAAGTGTGAGTTTCCCTAAAATGGTGCTGGGCGGCCATTCGCAAAATGGCGTCATGCAGATCTCATTTTCTAAGATGGTGTCTTGTGGCCATTCGCAAGATGGCGTCGTTCCAATCTAATTTTAAACTGATTCTGTCTCAGCCAATTATCCAGCTTCGACAGAGTCCTCACTCCCAGCCCGCGCCTCCAGGCTCCAGCAGCACTGCAGCGATCATGGACCAGGGTTCAAGTTCAACATGAGCATAACCATGACTAGCTTGCTTTGTGGTTCCTGTGTGCCGGCGAGTGCTTCCTGAGACCCCCCTTCCCTAGGCCTCTCTCTATATACCCCCATCTCTCTATCAAAATATGTACACTCCAAGCTCCATATACATCTATATGTCCCCCCCTATACTATAGCCTGCTATACATTATATATATATATATATATATACACATATATATATATATATATATATAATGTAATGTAATATGTGTGTGGGGGGAGGGGAGTAGGCAGAAGGTATGCCTAGGGTACCGAGAAACCTAGCACCGGCCCTGACTTAACCACAGATAAGTGGACAAGCGGGACAGGGCAAACTAAAGATTACATGACTGTGACAGCCCACTGGGTAGGTGTATTGCCTCCAACAGTGCAAACAGCAACAGCATCATCTAACAAATGCCAGCTCATTCAGAGACAGGTACCTCTGTGTATCACCGGTTTCAGTAAGAGGCATACCACTGAGAACCTCTTAGAAAACTCAGGGAAATCATTGCAAAATGGCTTACCCCACTTGGACTCTCCTCAGGATTTGTGATTTCTGACAATGCCAGCAATATTGTGCAAGCATTACATGTTGGCGATTTCGAAAACATCCCATGTTTTGCTCACACAATTAATTTGGTGGTGCAACATTTTTTAAAAAATGACAGGGGCATGCAGGAGATTCTCTCGGTGGCCCGAAAGATTTCTGCCCATTTTCGACATACAGTAACTGCGTGTCGAAGTTTGCAGAATGGAGGAGCAGAAAAAGGCCATCCAAGGCTAAACTATGGCCTATGACATAGGGAGAGGAGCGGGAATGTACCTTAGTCAATCCCAGTGGAGAATAATTTCCATGTTGTGCAAGGTTCTCAAACCATTTGAAATTGCCACATGTGAAGTTAGTTCAGACACTGCCAGCTTGAGTCAGGTCATTCACCTAATCAGACTTTTGCAAAAGCAGCTGGAGAAACTGAAGGAGGAGCTGAAATGGAGTGATTCCGCTAAGTATGTCGGACTTGCAGATCAAGCACTTAATTTGCTTCGCCAGGATCCAAGGGTCGTCAATCTATTGAAATCAGATCACTATATTTTAGCAACCATACTTGATCCTAGGTTTAAGTCATACCTTGAGGTAAATGTATCAAAGGTCGATTTGGCATTTTGAGTGATATGAGGTGCGATTTTCATTCAAATTGTATTCAATTTTTCATTTGGGTATTTACTAAAGGCCAAATCAAATGTAAAATTGAATTTCAAATCGAATTTTAGTTAAAATCGACCTCAAATAGAACATCGGTAAAACATTGGTACTTTTACATAGCCCAACACACAAAACACTTATATACTATCATTCAATTGAAATCGTCCTCCAAATTTTACTTCAAATCACCAAATGAATAGACCTGCTTCATGCTTTTGACACAGATACATGCAGACATCAGTGAGATGCCTGCATGTATCTGACTGTAAAAAGTAAATAGTTAAAATAAAAAAAAAATGACGTGAGGTCCCCCCCGAAAAAAAACAGAACCAGCCCCGGACTGTTCAACCCAGGTCTGGTTCACTAAGTACAGGGAAAAAATTGCGTAGGGTCTCCCTGTACTTAGTACAACCAGCACTGGGCTATGGGAATCAGTGCTGGTTCTGGAATTACAGGGAAAAAGTTTCATAGTGTGTCCCTATAATTCACAGAACCAGCCCTGGACCCTTTCTAACGGGGGACTGATGCCACAGCCAGGGGAGCCCTATCACCAGGCACCGCAGCCGCAGCATCAGCCTTGACCGCTAGTCAGCCCAGACCAGTTCTATGCAGTCGGGGATTTGCAGTTCGGATTAAAGTGTGATTTGCCATTCGATTTGTACATGAACATGCCAAATCGAACAGCAAATCACTGTTTAAAACTGACTCAAATCAAATTTGGTTTGCAAATCGCAAAACAGATCGAACTATAGTAAATCAGGCAATATCACTGTTTCTCAAAATTCGATTTGAGTCGGTTTGAGAAGAGCTAAATCACTCTTCAAATCGACCATCAAATCAACCTTTGATAAATTTCCCCCCTTGTGTCTTTCTTTCTGGTGGACATAAATCTGAAAAGATGCAAAGAGCTGTTGGCAGTGGTGTCCATCCCCGTGGTGTCACCTGGTACAGGGAGGGAAGTTGTCAGCGCGGTGAAAAGGGGGCGTGGCCTTGTAAGAAAGGTGTGGCACTACAGAACGGGGGCGTGGCCTCGTGGACTAAATCCCCGTGGTCCCGTTCTTAATATTACTGGGGGGGTGCGTGCTGACTGCCTTGTCTTGCAGTGCCCGGCTCCCTCACAGTGTCAGGAGCCGGGTGCTGCACTTAATACTACAGTGCAGCAGCCGGCTCCTGTCACTGTGGGGGAGTGTAAGTCTGCACCTTGGCATCACCCCTCGGCGGGTGGCACCCGGGTGTGGCGTGCACCCCCAGCACCCACCTTGTGACGCCACTAGCTGTTGGTGAAAAAATTGTCAGCTCAAGCGGCAAGTGAAATGGCTTCATCTATTCATTCAGTTTCTGCAGCTGCCAGGAAAAAATAAAATTTTCCTAAGAGACCCACTGCTGGTGGTGATGCAGATCAGTCAGCAAAAACTCATGACATCTGGTTAGGTCTGAAAGAACTGCCTACAATTAGTGACAAGTCTACCGTGACTTTGTCTGATATGGTCACCATTCAGAGAATGGTGTATAATTATTTTAGGGATAGCATCCAAATAGGCATGTCAGACAGTCCCTTTCACTACTGGCAGGACAAAGAGGCAATTTGGAGTCCCTTACACAAACTATCTTTGCTTTACTTAAGTTGCCCACCCACCAGTGTGTATTTTGAAAGAGTTTACAGTGCATCTGGGAACCTTGTCAGTGATTGGCGTAGGGGGTTACTTCCCCAGAATGTAGAAAAGATGATGTTCATCAAAATGAATTACATATTACACGAGGAAGACCTTTACCAGCAATTAAGTAAAAAAACTACAGAAGCATCTGTAATGGTGGATTCCAGCGGAGACGAATTAATATTGTGTGAAGAAGAGGATGTACACACTGATGGGGATGACGATGACGACATCTGATCTTACCTATGTTGTAAAGCCAGTTTGTGTATGGGATCATTGCCACCAATGTCCACTGCGCATTGGCAGCTTGTTTTGTGGGGGGGTCCAAATAAACCAATAATTTCAGCCATAAGTGGCAGTCCCTGTCGTTGAAGTGATTGGTTTGTTAAACTGTAAATGTCCTGTTTCATATATACAACATAAGGGTGGGTGGGAGGGCCCAAGGACAATTCCATCTTGCACCTTTTCTCTTTCCTTTATGTGCTGTTTGGGACCTTGCTGTCTGACATTTTTAATGTTATGGTTTATGAATGTCCAGAAATTGTAATGGCCACAGACAGCATCTCCTGCATGCCCCCTTTCATTTTCTTTTAAAGAAAATTCTGACCCACCAAATTGATGGAGTGGCCATCTGGCTGACATCACCTCTGCTGGAACAGGATTGGTGAGTCCTCCTTTTTCTACCTTGCTGATGCGTTTCTCAGGTGCCGGTGATAGCGTTCACACATGTTTCCACCAGTTCTGCTGTGAGTCTCCTGTTCAAGTCGAGTATCCAGTTCCCCAGTCTGTGTTGTTTTGCTCCTGCTGTTTGTGTCATCCAGGCAGCATGGTGCGCACTTCAGTCACTTGCCGTTTGTGTCATCCAGGTGGCATGGTGCGCATTTCAGTCACTTGCCGTTTGTGTCATCCAGGCGGCACAAGCCGCACCTCAGCACCCACTGTTTGCAATCCAGTGTGCTGCTGCTTGTGTCAACCCGGCGGCACAAGCCACACTGCAGCATCAAGTGTATGTAAGCCAGCGTACTGCCGCTTATGTCAACCCGGCGGCACAAGCCGCACATCAAGTGTACGCAGGACAGTGTGCTGCTTGTGTCAACCCTGTGACACAAGTCACACAACAGTGACATTCAACCAAAGGTTCTCAGCGCTCAAGGCTGCTACATGGCCCAAAGGCCGCATCCTGGCTGCACTGCCAAAGGCCACATCCCGCCAAGAGTTCTCAGCCATCAAGGCTGCTACACGGCCCAAAGGCCACATCCTGCTTCATGGCAAAAGGCCACCTGCTGTCACTCCTCACCAGCCCTCAAGGCTGTAATGGCCGCAACTTGCCAAGAGTTCCAGCCCTCAAAGCTGTTGCAGGACTGGTTCCTAATCATAGCTCTGTATTCCACTACTACTCATCCCGAAGGCTGCATCAACAATTAACTATCAACTATCAATTCTTACTTCAGCCAGTGGCTGCACCAATTATCAAGTATCAACTCTTCTTACTTCAGCCAGTGGCTGCACCAACTATCAACTATCAATTCTTACTTCAGCCAGTGGCTGCAAAAATTATCATCTATCAATTCCTCCTTCAGTCAGTGACTGTATCAATTATCAACTATCAATTCTTTAATCCTCAAGGGGTAACCCAACCATCAGCTTTGCACAGTCCTCAACTCTATTTATCACTCAGTTCTGAGCCAGCAACCTTTTGGCACTTAAATAGATTTAAAAAAATCAATATTGTGAGCTGTGAGGTGGTCAAAATTGACTGGAAATAAATGTTATTGAGGTTAATAATACTGTAGGAACAAAAACAGGCCCATGTTATGTGATTTTAGCATTTTTTATGATTTTCTTAAGAAAAAAATGCAGATCCAAAAACAAAACACGGAAGGGAGGTTTTCGTAAAACCAATCCAGATCCAACACAAGAGGAGATACAGATCCAAAATACGGGGGTCAGCGCACATCTCTACTAAAAAAATAGTGTGTTTGCAAAAGGAGCAACAAAAAACAGTTACATGTTCCCTTTATGTATGTGATACATATACATATATACTTAGAAGATGTAGACACAGTAATGTGTTTTCAATTTGCCTATTACATATGTTATTCTCTACATGTAAAAACCATACATATAGTTTGGAAGCCTTGAATAGTTCAGACTTTACACATAGTTCATTTTACAGCAAACATTTTTACTCAAGTTGTAAGGCCACAAAAAGTGCACATTTACATAGTTAGGTGGTCTAAAAAATTACAAACAACAAGGCCAACTTACACACACTAAAATAATGTTTTTGATTTGGCCTTAACTGTTGTTATTTAAAGCATACCCCTAGGTGGAACTTTACCACCACGACCCACTTGCATTCCGCCTCTAGTTCGTGGTGTCCGTAATGGGGGTGTGCATGCAGGTGTTTTTGTCTGGGATGTGCTGACTACCGAGTGCTCAAGTTTGGGTCAGGTAAGCGGCCTAAGATTTGTGTACCAAAATTAATCATTGTGGCATTTATGTCATGTAGAGCAGTGTTCTGGTTCTCCAACAAATGCAAGAAAGTTGCATGAAAACGGTTGTTAGCTTTATGATATCTTTCTTGGGTTTCCTGCATCAGTAAAAGGGTGTTTTGGAAACTACTATTCCCCTCTCTAATTTGCTCAAGGCAGTTGGCCACTCATGTGTTTGTACTGTTTGTCCATACATGGACCTATTATGCCTATGTGAATGTTTGTTTAACATATTAATTTGGCTTACTTGGGTGGTCAACAGATTGAGCTGCTGCTTCTGATACTCTAATATAGCTTGGTAATAGGACAGGTCAAACTGACCAGGAGGAGGATGAGGTGGAGTAGAGGTTGCCTGTAGTAGTGGTGTTGACTGATGTTCTGTTTGCTGAGTTTGCATGGATGGAGTTACAAGTACCATTGTCAGAGAAACCACATCATCATCTGCCTCTGCAGGTTCCAAATTGCTGCTGTCTTCCACCAGAAGCGCAGGTGTGTCATGCAAGCCTAATGCTGGGCATACACTATGCAATTATCTGTCAGATATCTGTCCAATCTGGATGGTTGGAATGAAAACCTGGTAATGTATGGGAGCAAATGACAATAGAAATTTGCTCCCAAACAATAGAAAACGGACCAGATTTTCCTTCCCACCAGACAGATTTGATAGATATCTGACAGATAATTGTAGAGTGTATGCCCAGCATAACAAAGAGATTTGGGTAAGTATTGTTTGCATTACACATGATTAAGAATATTGCACAATGCTTTTCCACCTAATTTGCACTGGAAATCTTAATTTAATGTTTCATCTTATTGAATGCATCACTGTGCCAGCAATGTTTTTTCTGCCTTGATTTTGTGTTTAAATAACACCAAAAACTAGAGGCAAGGGGTGTGCATTAAGTGGAACAACACTGACATTCTAAAAACACCAGCAACAAGATTTAACCACTCAATGGGGTTTAGGTACAAAAGTGTTGGTACTTTCTTATAGTTTGATGTAGCACCTTCTTCATGCTAACAGCTAGAATATGATTCCTTGTTAAGAACAACATCTCCACTTCTATAAACCCACACTTTAGCAACTAAACCACTTTTTGCATGATGACTTGTCCAAAAATGTTTAATTTTGCTGGTCTTTGTTTCTCAAAACAAGTGCAGCACATGTATTTAGGCATATTTGCTGTTGTTGAAAGACTATTGAACATTTGCTACCTTCTCATGAAGTCATGCCATCACTTCCAAATGGGCTTACCAGCAGTAGGTTACATGCTAATGTCTCTAGCCCAGATGTACATAAATGTGTTTTTTTTTTGTCTTCAATGCTTATTTGCTCCATAACCAAATCAAATATGTTCCTTGTCCTAAATTTTGGCACGCTATAGCTGGGACTATTGTCATTTTTAAATATTACATTTGTGTCAAATGTGGAAATCCCCCCCCCCAATTTTTTTTTAAAAAATGGCTTCGTAAGATGTTGTCCCTGACCACACTCGAGTCCAACCCATTAAATCTAATTTTTAAGTAGAGATCATTATTCACTTTTTGAGCCTTCAAAATATGTAGTAGTGTAGAATGTTAATGTGTGTCATCCACTGATTCCAACAAATCACCTTCCAGAAGTGGAGATTCCGGACTAGCAGCCAGATTCATTGAGGACATCGTTTGACCTGTGCTTTGGTCTAGGTGTGTTGTGGGTTGTATTTCTGCTTGAGCCAAGGGGGGCCTAAAAACAACATTAAATATATGTTGTACTGTTTCTTCATGTATTCAGGGAGAAGGCTATTGTTGGAATTTAATTACCTTCATCATCCAAATCTGAAACTTCAACTTGTCTGGACTTGCTAATGTATAGTGCTGGCTGCTGTGGGCTGGATGGTCCTTAAAGCAAAACATTACCTCTTTTACATTGTGACTAAATCAGAATCCTCCTGTTGCCTGTGTTTTTTCTTTTTTGTTGCACTTTTTTTGTCTTTTGGAAGATTGATGCAAAATTAACGTTAATAAGTGTTTGTTTGCAGTTTGTTATTGAGGTTTGATATAATTGCTTGATGCCAAAACTTTTTATAATAAAAATGTATTTTGTTTATTAATCGTCCTTTACAATTTTTAGTCAAATAAACAAGGACCTTTCAGCTACTCCGGGGTCGAGCGCACAGATCCAGTGGTGGGGGTGCCCAGCCTCCCGACCACCCACGGAACACTTTGGCCCATGGGTTGAACAGCGGGACAGTGCCCGAAGAGTTGGACTGTCCCGCTGAAATCGGGATGTTGGGAGGGGTGCGCCCTCTATGGGGTTGCGCCCCTGTTCGACCGCACTGGTCAAACAAGCCTTGAGCCGGCCCTGCTCCCTGGCGATACTGGCTGGCAGCTGCAAGAGGGGTTTGGCTCCTTCGCCAGCCGGTTTCAGGGCCTCCTGTCTGCTATCTTACCAATGCACAGTAGAACTAGAAGAACTGACTTGGGCTACCAATTCTATTATGAATGGAAAACAAATTATTACAAAAATAAATATAACAAAAGAGTTCCTCTGCCTGTGACTAGCAGGGTGCCTATACTGGCAATCTACAGCCAGGATCGTTGGACTCTCCAGACATGCACAATGCAGCCTGTACAGCCTCCCAGAGTATCCTCTGGATGCTCCTAGCAGTGCTGTACTTCCCAGCGCTGGTGGCCCCACCGCAATATGCACTTTGATGTATTGTGTTTCCTCTTTACCTTGGTATATAGCAGAAACAAAGGAAATAACAAATTCATGTTATATAGAGCAGTGGAATAGAAATGTCTTTTCGTCAGCCAATACTCTTACCGGTAAGAATGGGAGGGTTGCGGTGACTTCAGTCTCTTTTTTTTTTCTTTATTCCACTAGTGACACAGTGGAGATCTGTAAAACATCCACTGTTTGGGTTCCCTGAGGACTGGAGTTGGGAAACACTGATATAGACCTTCCCTATATGAAGGAAAAGTGATTATACAGCAGCAATATCATAGAAAAGATACAGATTAACAATCAATTAATTTATTTCAAATTGTCCATGCACAAACAAAATTGAGGGGTAAATCACAAAACTAAGAAACAGACTTCAGGAAATGTCACCAAAGTGTGTAAGTGTCGGTATTCAGATGTTATATTTCCCCTTATGCACCTACAGTACTAGATTGAAGAGCAGACATTTACAGATTTGCTCTTTCCTCAATATATCCTAGATCCTTCCCCTTATTAGATGCTTTTACAGATAATAACAAGATACAGGAATGTCCATATCCAGAGAACTATAAAGTTGAGTACAGTAATATACATGAGCTTTTAAAATGATCAAGGTTTCTATAACAAAGAAAACAAAGTTTGACCACATTAGTATTGTAGATAGTAGTCACGATTGTCTTGCATGAATACAGATGTCAACATTGTAAAGACTAAAATGTTTCTAGGGCAAATCCCATTACATTGGAGCTGCATTTATTCTTTGGTTCTGGGGTTTCTTCACTTTTAAATGGAGCATGCAGGCACCACTGTCTCAAGGTTTCTATGGCAGTGTCCTCTGATTGGCTGAGAGCATTCAGCTCTTAGTCTATCTGCACTTCCCCTTAGTCTCCTATGACAGTGACCCACATGCAAACTGTCATTACTGGAAGCGCTGTTCCAGTCCATATCCGTGAAATCAGGTCAGTGTGTTTCTTTGTTTCACCAAGAACCTTGGACAAATACATGGACATGGACACTGAGCAAATCCAAAAAGTAGGTAAGTACGAAGTGTTGATATGTGATTTGTTTTAAAAATGTATTAAAGGTATAACACAGTCAATGTGTGCGTCCTGTAATTTTTTGTATATTTTTTACAGTGGGACTACAGGTGCCTTAATGCTTGGTCAGGCTTGCTGGGACCTGTAGTACTACTATAAAGAACAAAATGTAGTCATATTTATGTATGCTAATAGCAATGATAATATAGCAATAAATACTTTTTAAGGGGATATGTTTGTTTTTAGCATAAGATATAATAGTTATGTATACAATGTGTTATATGTTTGATTTAATTGTATACTATGTAATATATGTCTAATATAATGGTCTGAGGGTCAGAAAGTTCTGGATGAAGCAGCTTGAGGTAGAAGCCAGTAGTACCGTGCGGGCGGGAGCACTGTTAAGTCAGTTGTTAGGTCAGTTAGTCCACGGTCTCCCCGACAGTTCCTACCTTGGAGACTGGGGAGTAGGGGGAAAAAAAAAGAAATCATAGCGGAGAGAGAGGCTGGAGTTCCCGGCAGCAGCACTGTGGCTGTCAGCTGTCAGTAGGAGAAGCAGAGTCGGAGAATGGCTGAAGCCCCTGGCAGTAGTGCTGTGGCTGGCAGCTGTTAGCAGTCCTTGCGGGGAAAGAGACAGTGGCCAGCTAAGTCTAGAGGCGGCAGTGAGCGTTTGAAGGACCAGAGCCGCCGTCGTGCGCATGCTCTGTGGGGGGACATCGACCCAGTCCGAGCGCATCGGCGCTAACGACCGGGTCTGAATGACCCCCTCTGTACCTGAACTATTCCAGTTTGTTATATTCCAGTCCCAAGTCTGGTTATCAAGCCTCCTATTCCAGCTAACATTCCAGTCTGGTTTTACCACAGAGATTTCTTAACATTATATCGGTTCCATCCACTACCTCCAACCATCGGTTCCATCCGATACTTCCATCATTGATTCCAAACTGACTCAGTACTGCAATTCATCATCATTGGTCCCAACCCGATCCAGTACTGCAATTCATCATCATCAGTCCCAACCCGATGCAGTACTGCAATTCATCAACATCGGTCTCAAACCAATCAAGTTCTTCAATTCATCAATATTGGTCTCAAACCAATCCATCTCTCAATCCAGCATCATTGGTCCCAATACGATTCTGCCCATCTTGGTATGAATTACCACCGGACCTAAGCTTGGCAGATGAAATACCGACACTGGAAGGCCGGCACATGAAGATCCTGACAGAGGTAAGTTAGACCCCTAGCCCTCCCCTCTCCCCCCCCTAACTCTTCCTTAGGAGAGCCTAACCTCCCCCCTAGTACCTAACCCTAACCTCCCCCCGGGGTGCCTAAACCTAACACCCCCTCCCCGCACCCTAAACCTAACCCTACCGGGGGGGGGGTGCCTGACACTAACCTCCCCTTCCCCTAGCCTGACCATAACCCTCCCGGGGGTGCCTAACCCTAAGACCCCCGGGAGTCCCTAAACCTAACCCTCCCCCCCATGGCTATCACCTCCCGATGCCCAGCTTACCTACGTTTGGTATGCCGGGAGTCAGGATTTCGGCATGGGCCTAATGATAGGTGTCGGTATTTAGACACCTATCATTAGTCCCATGCCAGGATTTCACTGTCGGGAAGCTGGCAGTCGGCATTTCGACTGCCGGCTTCCTGACTACATCCCCTTCAGTAGTAAATATCCAGTGCCCATTCTGACCTGCTGCTCAATAAAGACATTTACTTTACTGTTCTCGCCGTCAGGCCAATCATCCTCTACAGTTCATATTACTCTTCTTCAGCCTCCAACGCCTGTTCCGACCAACACCTAACCTCAGACATGACATGTAGGCAGTGGGGAGGGATGTATCATGGGTGGTTCCAGTGGAGCACCTACTCCAGGCGCCTGCTGCAGCCAGGGCACCAGAGATCAGCATCCGATGAAGGGCAGAGCACCTGGTGAGCTGAGCCTGAATCACATAAAGAGATCAGTGCCTACAGACAGGTGGTAGTGGCATGGTGTTGGCAGAGCAGCGCCTGTGGCTCCACCAAAACCACGTCCCCACTATGGATGCATTGATCTATTTATGTGCTTCATGCTCAGCTCATCAGCAGGTGATTCCCCCCCTCCCCCAAAGTCAAATAGCTGATTTCCGGCGCCCAGCAACAGTAAGGAGGGGGGGAGAAGATCTGAGTAAGGGGGAATATCTGTGTGTGTGAAGGGAGAGGAAGTTTGTTAAGTGGAATAGCTGTGTGTGTATGAGTGTGTGCAGGGGTTGGTCTGTGTACGGGAGGTCTTTGTGAGAGGGAGAATTGTGTGTGTGTTTGAAGGGGGGATCTGAGTGTGGGGGGATTGTTGTGTGTGTGAGTGGAGGCTGAGTGAGGGGGGAGAGCTGTGGCAGGGTCTGAATGAATGTTTTGAGTGGAGATATATCTGTTGGGGAAGATGTGAGTGAGTGGGGAGAGCTGTGTGAGAAATTTATATATACAGTAATATGTAGCCCCGAGGCGGTATGTTGCGTAGGGTCCTGTGGGCTCTCAATCCGGTTCTGGGACTTAACAGAAGGGCGGAAGGGAGGAACCACGGGCAATAGCAAAGAGGGAGGAGGAGGTGGTCCCCTCCCATCATCATCTCCGGCTTCTCTTTTCCACCCCTGAGGTGGGTCCCACCTACTACCCTGGCCCTGACGCCAGCTGGCACCCGGTTTGCACTGAGAAGAGAACATGGCGGCTGTGTCCCTGCTGCAGCTGAGAGCCTGGGTCACGGCACCCGTGACTAGGAGAAGCCTCAGAGGTGAGTCTGGTGAGGTCATGCCTGACTGCTCTGACGCCAAATGCCAATAAGGGGCACTACTACGGTATGTGTATTTGCCACTACTGTGGCAAAATGTGTAAAAGGAACACTACTGTGGCATAACGTAAGTAAGGGGCACTATTTTAGGCATAATGTGAACTATGGACATTACTGTGGCATAATATGAACTATGGTGACTACTGTGTAGCATAATGTGAAAAAATAGCCAAAACTGTGGCATAACACAAATTAAGGGGCACTAATGTGTTGCATAATGTGCAGTGTGGTCATTATTGCACTACAGTGGTGTAACTTAAATAAAAGACACTACTGTATGGTGTAATTTGAATAAAGGCCACTACTGTGTGGCATAATGTGAATTGTGGGCACTACTGTGTGTGGCTTGTTTTTAGTTGGAGGAATTACTTTAGTGGGTTGGATTATATCTAGCCCTCCATGTCCCAGTTTTGATACTGCCCCTAATGATTATTTTTATTTCTTTTTAATTTGCTCTACAGGCTGGACACGCCCCCTACCTGGCACACTTGAGGGATGAGGGCGCGGTAGCACACATATGCTCCGGGCACCATGCTACATGCTACACCTCTGTGGGGAGATGTTTGTAAAAGTAAGGGAAGGAAAAGCACATGAGGGAAGAGGGCATTGGGTTTTGAAGGGGAAGGGCAGCCAGTGTAGGGCTTGCAGAATAGTGTCATAAGCTGCCGTCGTAGCTTGTTACCTTCACACCATATCCTCTGGTCCCAGAGTTTGACAACCTCCCCAGTTACCAGGCAATGTGGATGCCGAACTGGGACAGCACCCGCGGTTGCTGGGAGACCAAGACGCCAGATGGCCACGGATGTTGCTGGTTCTGCCGGAAAAACGTGCAGTGTCCCAGCTGTCAGCCATCAATCTGTGCACCCACAGCTCATTGGTGGAGTATCTTTCTTTAGTCTGTCTGGACTGGAACCGTGCTGCTGGTGATAGTTTATACTTCTGTCAGAGTCTCTGTCTGCCGGTATCCTGCCAGTTTGTGTCCTAAGACTGCCTTGTCTATATCCCTGGCCATCTATACCTTCCTGCTGTCATCCTCAGCCTGAGGCCTCACCGTGCCCATGGCAGTCACTTCTGTGTGGTGATTTCCATCCCTGGCTAACAGCCATCTACCATTGTCAGTCACGCAATCGTCATCTGCAGCACTTGTCTGTGGCCTACTTACGTTTACCACCAAGGTAGCATCTCGGCCCTCAAGGCCGCTTGGGCCATCTAAGTCACATCTCGGCCCTCAAGGCCACACCACGACCCTCAAGTTCGCACTGTGCTGTCCAAGTCGCCAGCTGGGCTCTAGGGGTCTTACACGGTGATTCCTTGCAGATCATAACAGAGAGGAGATGCAGATGTAGTGCATTTGGAGAGGAAGAAGAGCTGGGCAGCAGCATTGAGGACAGATTGAAGTGGAGAGAGGTGGGAGTCAGGGAGGCAAGCAGGGCCGTCAAGAGCCGCACCGGGCCCGGGTGACAGGGGGCGTGGCCTAATTGTGGGAGGCGTGGCCACGTCCCCTTTGGAAAAAAAGCCCAAAAAAACAAAAACATTTTAGCAGCCCCTCAGCCCGGCGCACAGCCAATGGGGGGCACGATCAGCATGATCGCTCCCCCCATAGGCATAGGAGACCTGCTCCAGCTGCCGCTTAACAGCTGCGAGCAGTCTCCCACTGCAGCCCAGCACACAGCAGCGTGTTCTGGGCTGCTGTGATGTAGAAGGAAGGGGGGGCAGTGCCGGTGTATTTGGGAGGGTGGGGAGATTGTTAGCTCAGTCTTTGAAATGTTATGGTTAAGAATGCGCTGGGACATTCAGGAGGAAATAGCAGAGAGACAGTTGAAGATACAAATGAGGAGAGTGGGGGAAGGTCAATGTAAGGAAGGTAGATCTGAGTGTCATCAGCATAGAGATGGTATTGAAGGCCAAAAGAGCAGATGAGCTCACCTAAAGAGAAAGTGTAGAGGGAGAAAAGAAGATGTTCAAGAACAGAACCTTGGGGGATACCTACTGGTTTAGGTAGTGTGGGGGAAGTGGAGTCATAAGAGGAGATAGAGAAAGAAAATCAGAGAGGTAAGAGCATAGCCATGAAAGGGTCACACAGAGGGTCGCATCAGCAACTGGCTGCCTTTACTGTGCTGCTCCTCGAGTCCACTCCCTACTCACCCTAAGTGCAATGCATGGCTGCATGACATCCATGACATCACACAGCTGCAACAAAGATGGGTCACACCGGGCCTATCTGAGCTGGAAGATGATCCCATCACCACCCAGACCCGACAGAGCTTCAAACGGGCCTGAAGTTCAGCTGTCGCACTGTGATCCCTTTCGTGTGGCACCCACGTGCAGCCACTCTACTCTAACAAGCCTTGAGCTGGCCCCAAATGTAACAAATTGTACCTTTGAACGGTGACATTTATTATCTTTTCAAATTAGCAGTTGAATTACAGAGTGTATCTTAGGCCATAGATGTTTTACTTTACTGAGCCATATTCAGGAACCTGTCAGTAATCGCTGATTATGCCAATTATGGACCTAATTCAAATAAAGTCAATGTTTTCTTTTCATAATTTGAGAAAAAATTTGACTGAAACTAACATGACACTGAAATTACAAATCTGATAACAGAATATAGTAATAACAGAAAAAAACAAATACGCTGACTCACCTAGATCCCAAAGGTTGGCAATCCATCCACTTTTATGATTTCAGATGGATGATCCTGTAATGACGTGGTCTTTCAATAGTTTTATAAGGGGACATAGTATTAAAGTTATGGAATTTGGGTGTCTAGAAGGTTGATAAGTAAGAAGTTGGTAGTTTTGAAAGCTTCAAGTTCTTACTACATAACTTGTTTAGTGGCAATGTGGAGCATTTGTATAAGAGGCTAGAAGAGGATAGGAGATCCTTTTTAGAGTACAAAACAAGGGAAATTTTGCAAGTAGCACGCTGTATCAGTTTTCCAGAATAATTGGTAGGCAGCTACCTAAGGGTTAAACCAATTCCCCATTAGCTAAAAATTGAAAACTAAAACAACTATCAGCGGCGCCTGTAACCAATCCTGTGTAAATTTAGTATGAATTAAATAGGCATAACAACCACTGCCTGAGTGTTAGTATATCCTATATAAATTATCCAACTCATATAACAATCTAACAAATATTTAATAAGATACATTCAAAAATACTATCCGGCCACTTAAACAATGGTTCTTGGACCATAGCCAGAAAGTAATTAATAAAGTCCTATCACACAGTGTATCAGAAGGACATTTTCACGAGAATCATGATGGAAACATTTCAGGACTTAAATTGTGGGGATTAGAACATATTTCCAGTACTTTAAGAGATTGTGCATGCGGGAAGCCCACTGGATACAAGTGATGGGCACCTTATATGGGCTTAATTAAATAACAGATTTGGAATTGTTATAACTAGTCTTATGGCTGTTATATATCTTCCCCAACCCTTCTCTTCTCCATTCCCTGTCTTTATTGCCCACTATTATGTTACTTGCTGTATTTATTTGTTTGTTTTTTCAATGGTTCTGCATAATGTGTATACTCCTCATGAATCGCTAGATATTCTCATGTCCATGTGTCTGAATCAGAATATCAAGCATGCTACTTATTTATGCCACTCAGTTATGCTGTTTTTATATATCCAACTCATATTTTAATTATTGTGTATTATTTGTTATATTACTGACTTACAAAGAGGCCCCCATCACTGTTTTTAACTGCTGACACAGAACACAAACCAGGGCCGTAACTAGGGTGGTGCGATACAGGGTACAGTGTGGCAGGGGGCACTGTTTGGGCCTGTCAATTTTCTGTTTATAATCATTCTCACTAGTAGCTTCCTCTTTTTTTTTATCTCCGGCATCTCTTGCCCGCCCCTATCTCCTCCCTGGCCATCTCCTCCTCCATCTGTCCACCTCAAGCACCTTCAGTCACATCCTCTTTTATTTAACACATACATTTCAAAATACTGTCATACCTAGGACTCTTACCTATCACCCATCACATGGCAGTCATGCACCTTACACATGGCATTATCTGCCCCACAATTTCTGATGGCAACCCTGAACACAGCCACCATACACATTCATTAGTGTACAAGACAAATAAGATTTATCATGCCCTTACCCATGATACCGCGCATCTTATGTCAGTTTTTGAAACTGGGGGGGGGGGGGGGGCAGGTGCCAATGCACTTTCTGGCCTAGGTCACCAAAAAGTGTAGTTACGGCTCTGAGACGAACATATGTTCTGGTAACCTATACAGGTGTAGCCTAATTAAGGAATCATCTGATTGCGGCAGTGAGTAGAAATTATCAGCCCCTTTAAAAACAGTGACTGGGCTATTCAAAATTTCTCCTTCTGACGAAACTCTCAAAGGGAGAGAGAAACGCGTTAAGAGAAGTGAGGATTCAGCCTTATGCTTCACATCTATTCATCTAAAGTAGTCCCTGCTGATCTGCATGTCCTGGAGCATTTCGGAGCGCTAATATACAGAGCCCCAGTGGAGACGTCCTGTGGCAGGATTGTTGCAACCACGTTTGAGTCATATTAGCCCATTGCATTGCCACATTCACATATAACTTACTCACTATGGATGTCAGTACTCTGGGCAAAGAAGCGGCCAGCTTAACACTGCAGTGGATACCATTGCACAATGTTCATTGCAAGCGGGCCACTCACAGTTACAGCCTGTCCATCTGCAGTCTATAATTGCAGCCGCACTCCCGTACACTGAACGGTAGTGGGTACAGCAGTGGCTTGGAACATTGAACTAGCTTTTGAGATTCCCTGGGGAGCGCCGGTGGATGTAAATACTACCTTTCCACAGGAATCTTCCCTTATAATTGTATTGCTCCAATGATACTGTACTCCATATACTACTGTACATTTGTTTGGCTGGTCCTATCGGTGAATACAAGGACCACATATATACTTTGAAATATTTGCACCCACTCCAGCTAAAATTGACGATTTCATGGGTCATTAAAGACCTGAGGAGACTGAATTTTGTCATAGTTCTGGATGGGTATTATCCAATAAGCAATTTCTTGGACATTCCAATCAGATGTTTTGGCTATTCCTCACTCTATGACACAATGTATGACCTTGTTAAGTGCAGTCTCTGACCAGTCCTTCCTAGACGAAAGGTTTGTCTGGAAGCCGGATTTCCAAATTAAATTGTGCTTACAGGCCTGCTGCTTCATTTTCTGTCCCATCTCTATTACATTCACTGTCCTGCACACTAACACTACATACAACTGCATATTACTATATATCTATATATCTGCATATTACTATATTCCCGATGCATTGCAGCAATATAATAGTATGGACATATACAATGCCATGTAACTCTCTATTCAGAGAGGCCGGTGCAAACAAACTTGCATATTGTAGGCAACATTCATTCAGAGTAATTTCTAATTGCAGTACAGCGTGGGACTCAGGCAAGGTAATAGGCAGGAACCACTGCATGTGCCAATAATGAAATGAATGCTGCAGTCAGGGCCTCCAGTCAGAGCAGTGTGAATGAAATTTCTTCCTACGTATTGTATGGAGAGCATTCAGTGCCAAAGATCTGATTGGGATGCAGCTCAGGCTGGCATCTGACTAAAATGAGGGCTACAGAGTTGATATGTCTGTGGCACTGGAGGCTGCGTGCCGCTATAATATATGGGTGAATAGAAGACTGCTAAAATATGTTGTGCAATGGAATGGTGTAATAGTGTGTCATAAATTACACTGGAAACTGTCCCAGTAAATATGTTATAGTATGAAATAGCTGAAAAACAAGTTACAATCCATCTGACCTCAAAATGCAACTTCTCTAGGGTTTCATAAAAATGTCTGGTTTATTAATGACAAGAAGAAGACAATAAAAATAGCGTCTAAGAGAGTTTCTGCAGCAAAAAATGTGTGATATCAAGTGTCTACTTTTGGGCAAGTCCTCCCAATTTAATGTAAAGCCACATCATACTTGCCAACTCTCCCTGATTGTCAGGGAGACTCCCTGACATAACAGCAATCTCCCTGTCTCCCTGAAGAGCCTATGGCAGGCATGTCAAACTCAAAATACCAACCTGGCCGACTATTCAAAGTCTGAGAGTGTGTGGACCACAACAACAAAAAAAGTCTTATATGCAATTTTGAAAGGTTTATTATTTTTTATTATTTTATTATTAATAAAAACCAATGCAGTGTCCCCTGTAGTAGTGACCCTTATGCAATTCCCCCCTGTATTAGAGCCCCTTTTGCAATACCCCCTGAATTTGTGCCCATTATGCAATGCCCCTGATGCAGTCCCCATTATGCAGTGCCCCAGTAATGCCCCTTATGTTGTGCCCCCAGTATTGTCCCTTATGCAGAGCCCCTAGTAATGCCCCTTATGTTGTGCCCCCAGTAAAGCCCCTTATGCAGATCCCCCAGTAATGCCCCTTATGCAGAGCCCCACGTAATGCCCCTTATGCAAAGCCCCCAATAATGTCCTTAGTAGTGCCCCTTATGTAGAGCACCCAGTAATGCCCCTTATGTTGTGACCCCAGTAATGCCCCTTATGCAGAGCCCCCAGTAAAGCCCCTTATGCAGAACACTGAGTAATGCCCCTTATGCAGAGCCTCTTATGTTGTGTCCCCAATAATGCCCCTTATGCTGTGCCCCCTCCCAGTATAGAATAGGCCCCACTCACCTGTCTGTGCAGTACTTACCTTTCTTCACGAAGGCCGCTGGGCCTCCAGTACACGCTGTCCCGCGTAAATGCTGCCGCTGACTGGACGTGGGCGACGCGGGTGATATCATGACGTCACCCGCACGCTGCATCACTGGGAACGCTGACCAGCATTGCCAGCTTGTAAAGTAAACACTGCCCGATCTGAGCTGAGCAGGGGTATGGGCCTCATATTATATATATGTGGGCCCACACTCTCGGGCCATATAAAATGTTTATTCGGGCCGCATGCGGCCCGCGGGCAGCATGTTTGACATGCCAGATCTAGGGGGTAAATTTACTAAGATTCAAGTTTCGTCGAGATGGCACTCGGGTGAGTTTAGCCATTTTTTTCAACTCGCAAATTTACTAAAGATAAACTCGGTTGAGTTTGGGAAAGATTTCTCTCTTCTCACTGGTAAAACTCGGGTGAGTTTGCAAACTCGAAACAACTCACCATCGGCCAAACTCGTAAGCACTTTTCATGAAAAAGAAGCAACTCGGGAATTTACCAAGAATCGAGATTACAGTCTCGTGTGAGATTGTAGCAAACTTGCTGTGAAATTGAATTTTAAAACACTCCACCTCCAGAGCTGCGAGTTTGCCAGAAACATACACAGGTCAGTGTGATTTGTGTATATTTCTGCCTGTATACCTAATCTAAATTTTTTTCTTTTAAAAGATGTAGGGTCCCCCCCAAAAAAGCATAACCAGCCCTGGTTCCGAAATTTACGGGGGGGAAAACGAGTAGGGTTCCCCCATAATTTAGGAACCAGCATCTGGCTGCAGGGCCAGTCCTGGTTTTAAATATAGGGGGAAAAATGCGTAGGGATCCCCCTGTATTTAAAACCAACACCAGACCCAAACCGACCGGGGTGTAATGCCACAGCCAGGAGACCCTATCACCAGGTCACCCCAGCCAAAGCATTCATACCCCAAGCCGGTCCGGCCAAGCCGGGGATCTCATGGGAGGTGGGGACCCCCCCAAGAAGGGGTCCCCCCTCTCCCAAAACCCCAGGCTAAGCCTGAAGCCTGGGTCTCTTCGGTGATAGGGTCTCCTGGCTGTGTCATTACACCCCGGTCAGTTTGGGTTCGGTGCTGGTTTTAAATATAGGGGGACCCCTACGCATTTTTTCCCCCATATTTAAAACCAGGACTGGCCCTGCAGCCAGGTGCTGATTGCTAAATTATGGGGGAACCCTACATGTTTTTCCCCATAATTTTAGGAACCAGGACAGGCTGAGCAGTCCAGGGCTGTTTATGTCTTTTGGGGGGGACCCTACGACATTTTCTTTTTACATTTAACCCTTTTTTACAGGTACAACGCACAAGCAGCCTTCACATATCTCACTGATATGTGCAGGCTGCTTGCCCTGGAGAGTTTTGCAGAAACAAAACACTGCAATCTCGGGTGAGTAATCTCATTTAAACTTGCTACTCGGTGGAGAACTCTCGATCTGCTACACTATCGGCCATCTCACTCTCAGCTAAACTCACTTATTAGTAAAGTTGTGAGTTTCAGGAGCCTCAAATCACCCGAGTTTCAGACTCGAATCTTAGTAAATTTACCCCTAGTAATCTCCCTGATTGCACCTTACCCCAAATTATGTAGCTGTTATGTACTTTGAAGAAAATACATAATATATACTGTATATGCATTCAAATTGGATCAATGGTGCCACTTCCTTGCATTTTCATATAAAGTTTCTTATGGCCACTTGTAATACACAATACATGAGCAAACCCTGAACAGTTTTCATCAACAAGTAGATCTTACTAGTGCTTAAAGTGGTCCTAGAGATGTGGTGGAACTCAACCCCCTTCCCCCCCCCAACGCTTTTTCAAAAAAGGGATACTGTGTATGTGGTCTCAAAAGGAAGGGCATCAACTCAAAAGAAAGGGCGTCGTCTCAAAAGAAAGAGCATGGCCGCACAATAGTATCCCCAATTCAAATTATGCCACACAGTAGCATAATCTTATTCACATTACACTGCATAGTGCCCCTGATTCACATTACGCCACATAGTAGTGTTCCTTAATCATGTTATGACACACAGTAGTGCCCCTTTTACATGATGCCCACATTAGTGCCCCTTACACATAATGCCCATAGCAGTAGTGCAGGGTAATCACACAAAGTGGGTGGGGGAGCAGGTGAACACACACTGTGGGGAGGGGTGCAGTTGTAGCAGGGTGAACACACAGTGGGGGGGCAGTGGAAGCAGGAAGAACACACAGTGGGGAGAGGGGGCAGTGTGTACACACACAGTGGTAGTGGTGTGCAGTGGGAGCAGGGTGAACACACAGTGGGAGGGGGGTGCAGTGGGAGCAGGGTGAACACACACAATGGGGAGGTGGGCAGTGGAAACAGGGTGAACACACACAATGGGGACGGGGAGCAGTGGAAGCAGGGTGAACACACTCAATGGGGAGGGGGGCAGTGGAAGCAGGGTGAACACACACAATGGGGAGGGGGGAGCAGTGGAAGCAGGGTGAACACACACAATGGGGAAGGGGGCAGTGGAAGCAGGGTGAACACACACAATGGGGAGGGGGGGAGCAGTGGAAGCAGGGTGAACACACACAATGGGGAAGGGGGCAGTGGAAGCAGGGTGAACACACACAATGGGGAGGGGGGAGCAGTGGAAGCAGGGGCGAACACACACAATGGGGAGGGGGGCAGTGGAAGCAGGGTGAACACACACAATAGGGAGGGGGGCAGTGGAAGCAGGGTGAACACACACAATGGGGAGGGGGGAGCAGTGGGAGCAGGGTGAACACACACAATGGGGAGGGGGGAGCAGTGGAAGCAGGGTGAACACACACAATGGGGAGGGGGCAGTGGAAGCAGGGTGAACACATACAATGGGGAGGGGGAGCAGTGGAAGCAGGGTGAACACACACAATGGGGAGGGGGAGCAGTGGAAGCAGGGTGAACACATATACAATGGGGAGGGGGAGCAGTGGAAGCAGGGTGAACACACACAATGGGGAGGGGGAGCAGTGGAAGCATGGTGAACACACACAATGGGGAGGGGGGAGCAGTGGGAGCAGGTTGAACCCACACAGTGGGGAGGGGGGCAATGGGAGCAGGGTGAACACACAGTGGAGAGGGGGGGCAGTGGGAGTAGGGTGAAACAACAAGAAAGAGAACCAAAAGGCGCTGAAACCTATGGACACAATCGGGGCCTAATTAGTAACACACTCTACCTGTTAACCAGATAGCCCTACAAATATGGGAAAAACTGGATAATTCCCAAGAACAAAAGCCAAGAAAGAAAAAGTGTGAGGGCGCTAGTCACTGGTAATATATTTAATACATAGACATAATACATGTAATCGACACTATAAAACGGGAGACATCACACAATAAAATAAAATAAAATAAATAAATAAAAAATAACAAATAAGATAAAAATCTAGCTAATAGATCAACGCAATGATCAGTATGCACCACATAGAATAATTGTAATCTCAGACAGTCTGAAAAAATATGAGCTCATATTGAACATAATTCAGTATTGTTTAGCAACATATGAATAGGAGAAAGATGGATAAAATTGTCACCACTGTGACTCTATTCCGGACAAATGCTTATGTTGTTTAGTATGACTCCGTATTCATTGGCATAACTCCCAAAGAAAAAATAGTCAATGTGCATACAGTCTCCTGTTCTGAGCAAAAAGGGAGAAGGGAGGAAGGGAAAAAAAGAAAGGGAGGGACTGTGAATATGTCCGATTTAAACACTGTTTTGTGGTAAAGCTGTGGGGTCTCAATATGGGTTTCCGATGACACTTTAGACAGAATGCATGCGTCGTGGGTATTAATTATGTCCCACTCTATTTTCAACCACTGCTGCAGACAGTATTTCATTGTCATACCAGCTCAACCAGGCAGTTACCATGCAAACAGCTTTGTATTCATAAGAATAGAAATCCTATCCAGCAGAGGTGGATTGGGAATTTAAAGTGGCCCTGGAAAAAAACGTGAAAGTGGCCCCAAAAAAGTGAGTGTGGCCTTGTGGAGAGGGGTGTGGCTGCATATGAAATGCTACGCCCGCAAGCCACTCCCCTTGTTTTCATTATGCTGGGGGCAGGTTCCTGGAGCTGATGGATATGTCCCCCCATTCCTCTTTCCAGTGAAAAAACACAGCGAGCATGTGAATAAGTATTTTCTTACCTACATGATTTCTCTGCAACAAGGAACCTCTGAAAGAATTGCACCTCCCTGGACAGGCAGCATCTTGAGTCGGTATTCACTATTCATGCAGGAGTACACATGATCCGTGACAGTGTGTGAGTGCCTTGTCAGTGAGAGTGGCCCCTGGTCAGTGTGACAGTATGTGAGTATCTTGACAGTGTGAGAGTGGCCCCTGGTCAGTGTGACAGTGTGTGAGTGCCTTTTTAGTGTGAGAGTGGCCCCTGGTCAGTGTGAGTGGGAGCTCAGGATCCACGCTGCAGGCTGCGCTGGCCGCAGAGCAAGGGGAGCTTCGGACAAGTGGATCCTGAATACTGCTGGGTGCTGCTGCTGAAGGCTGCGATGGCCATGGGGTGAATGGACAGGCGCTCCAGGCTGCTGTACAGGAGGATGGTCCTACTGTGATAGACACAGCGCGGCATCCACAGCAATGGTAGTGTGCACGGGATCCGGAGGAGGTGGGCTAGATTGATCCTGAAGCACAGCAATAGGTGGCTGGTCCCTAGGGTAGGAGGGGCCAGCCACCATCAACAAATCGATTTCCGTTTCAGCTAGCTGCCAATTAGTGCTGGCCGGGTCATTAAAAAAAAAAAAAAAATGGAAAAAAATTGCTAATTAATTTCATCGACCCCAAAACAGACCGGCCCACCGGGAAAATCCCGCAGAAGTCTATGGCCAATCCGCCCCTACTGTCCAGTTATCCTGCTGACCTGCTCGGCTCAGTGCATGCCACCCTCACACACCGACAGCACAGCAGTACTCAATGTTGGCCTCAGTGTCCACTGTCCATGTGGACTGGGTCCTCTCAGAGTGTCTCCTCTTAACGCAGAGGGAGAGACAGATGTGCGATGACCTCATCGCACTGTCTCATTCCTGCCAGAGGAGAGACCTGTCACCGGACTGGAGGAGGCAGGGAGGGCACGGGTAGCTGAACAAATCAGTCATAATTTAGACTAATCATACAATTGTAGCTCCACCCACCTGCCACATTTATTGATAGGGCCTGGGCAATGTTGGCGAGTGGCACACAGCAGGGCGGGGGCAGTCATAACGGGATCCGGCTGGGATGAGCCAGGCCCTACATTACATACAAAACAAACACGGCTACAACATCATTCATTTCCCTCACCAGTCCTTAATCATACAGCGAGTGGCTTGCAGCAGGGCGGGGGCAGTCATAGCGGGATCCGGCTGGGATGAGCCAGGCCCGACATTACAAACAAAAGAAACACAACTACAACATCATTCATTTCCTTCACCAGTCCTTAATCACGCAGCGAGTGGCATGCAGCAGGGCGGGGGTAGTCATAGCGGGATCCAGCTGGGATGAGCCAGGCCCGAAATTACAAACAAAAGAAACACAACTACAACATCATTCATTTCCTTCACCAGTCCTTAATCATGCAGCGAGTGGCGCGCAGCTGCAGCTGTCTGTGTACTTACAACTTGTGACTTGTCACTGTCCCGTCAGGTCAGGGCCGTGTCTATGACCAGCTGAGCAAGGAGGGTGAGCCAGCTGGGAAAAGGGGGGTGGGCCAACCAGGCAAAGGGGGCGGGGTGGCCGGGCAGGCTTAGCCAGTAAAAACAGAGATCATTCAGACTGACAGCCGCAGGCCTGCAGCCAATAGCTGCCAGTATCTAAAGCCAGGCAAGGTGGGTGGGCAGAGGTGGAACAGTTCTGCCTCCAATTAGAAATTACAAAATGTATTTCCGCCCAGTTCCGCCCCACTTTAACTCCTGGATCCTACTAACTGCTTTTGGGCTCATTTACATGTGGGTATAAGTAAATTCTATGACACGCCTCTCAGATGTAACAGTACACGTCCACTTTACCGCCGCACTCATAGGTGGTGCTTTCACAATCTCCCTGAAATGCTTTTTTCAAAAGTAGGCAAGTATGATTCACATAATGCAAAAGTTTGGGTGGAGTTGTAATGGATCAGGGAGCACCTGCCCAAGTGGGATTTGGCACACGAGTGCCCTTAGTTTTGCAATTAAAGAACTGATTTTTCTCAGCCTCTTTAGGGTTAGCCTAAACCAAATATCATCCTTTACTTTTAATGGGATTTATTTTTACAACTTTCACTTGCACTTTGTAAGAAAATCTATATCAGGGGCAGTTTAGGAGAGGAGGAGGAACGTTTGCAGTCTCCTCTTGCCATAGCGTTCAAGTAGAATGCATGCACAGATCATCTGTGCCATGTTACCGGAGATTTCTCCACTGTACATGCGCAGATATCGATAGTGGCATACTTGGTGGAGAGACAAATATAGTAGTCTATGGATGCACGATGAGTGGTGTGGGCTGCATACCCTGCACTCAGGGGCTGGCTGGAAACTTTTAGTCTGGGGGGCAAATGTAATCCAGTGGCTCCAGCTTTTCTGCCAGCGCACTGCAATTGCAAAATAGTTGTGGGGAAGCGATTTAAATGTGTAATGAAATATATGAAAAATCATTTTGTCTAAGGGCACACATCCACTTATAGATAAACAGAGTTTAATGTAGTTGTAAATTTTTGTTATTATTATATTCCTGATTGCAATATTGATATGGATTAAGAATATTGTTATACATCTGTGTTGAAGTACCAACAATTCATATAAGATAGATACTAATACATTTTACTTTATAATTTTAATTTTGTGTTAGTGCTCTCTTACTTTCGATTGTTATTTATCAGATATGAAAACAACTGCACGATTATGAGATTGTAATCGTGCAGTGGTTTGTCAGTCTGTGATGTGGCTACACTGAACGAGCAGTTATTCAGTGTAGGCACATCAATCATCTGCAAGCATGCTGAACCTGACGTTATCATCAGGTTATTCAGCATGTTTGCCCAATTATAGATGTCTAAATGACCAGCAGGAGCACACATTGCTTGTCGTTTAAGACATTTTTGCAAGTGATTTGCAAACGATTTTTGAACGATATCGTTATCGTTCAGATAAATCGTCTAGTGCAGAGGTTCCCAAAATCCGCCATTACAGTCCACATTTTAAGGATATCCATGCTTGAGCACAGGTGACTCATACCCCTTTTACACCAAACAAATAACCCAGGTTATTGCCAGGTCGATCCGGGTTGAGGCTCTGTGTGAACGGCTCCCAAAAAAATAACCCGGGTCGATTTACTGGGCAATCTCACTCGGGTTGAGAGCAGGGTTGAAAACGGGTTGTTCCCGTGTCAAGCTGCAGTGTGAACGGGTGCTACCCGGATAATTTGACCCGGCTATATTCTGCTATTAGCTGATTGGAGATTTTGGGGCGCTGGCAGCTGATGTCATGTGTCAGGGCCCTGCAGAGAGACGCATACGCAGCCATTACTTGCATGCAGAGGCGCTGAGAGGGGGAGGGGAGCGGGTACAAATTACCCGGGCCCGGGAATGCCAAGGGGCCCGGACCACACCAGTTCCATTCACTTTTTTATTTTACATTTTTTTCAGTCAGTCACTTTTAATATGCCTCTACGGGTAAGCAGCGGGCAACGGACAGCTTGCAGCGGGCCGGCAGGAGGGGGTGGTTGGGTGAGTCACTGTCTACCATGAATCTCCCTAGCTCTGCACTGCACTGTGCACTTGTGTGCAGCTGCCGCGGGGCTGCGGAGCTACTGCTGTGTCTCGCGAGATGATGACGTCATCATCTCGCGAGTCTCTTCTCCAGGCTCCGGGCACTGTACTGGGAGAGGGACAGGCAGGGCAGCCGACGTAGGTTATGTTATTGAATTTTGTGGCCGCAGCCGCGCAGTGTCAGTAGCAGAGTCTGTCCGTCGGATCGGTGCGAGGGAAGAGCGCAGTGGCTGCCTGTGAGTGACAGTTTGGTGCTGCTATATTGAATATAAATATGCATCCATTACCATTAAGTTTTTTCAGAATCATGCTGATTACACACACATACATATATACATTTTATATATATATATTGTGACTACACCCCCTCAAGGGGGGCCCCCGGAAAGTTGTCGTACCGGCAGGGCCGGATTGAGGGCCACATGGGCCTGGAGCTGAAAATGACCAAGGGCCTATTATGAGAAGAGAGGAGGTGTGACCAGTGCTGTGTGGGTGTGGCCAGTGCCATGTGGGCGTGTACACCCCTATACTCTCAGACCCAATGTCTCCCTAATATGTAAAAGAAAAAAAATGCTTAATTTTGTGAGGTAAATAGAAATACAATTTTTCATACTTATGGTTTATGGCCGACTGTGTGGAGAGCAGATGGCCAGTCATCATCATGTTGTCATGACAATGGGCCTATTTTTATGTGGAGGCCTGGAGCTGTAGCTCCATCCGCCCCATTGTTAATCTGGCCCTGCGTACCGGGGCCCAAGATTTCTCTTGGCAGCCCTGCTTGCATGCCAAACCTGCACAGAGCCTGCACCACAGCCTGACCAACTCCCACAAAACGCAGGCTGATACACAGGCTGCAACAGTCAGAACTGCAGCCTGCACCATTTCTATTTCTCATGGTGGTCAATCTCATCATGGTGGTGATGTTGGCTGATATCAGTGCTCTCCTCCTGCTCAAATATTGCCATCAAAATCTGGCCCTCTCAGCCAAGAATTGCGCTCTCCTCCTCAAACCCTGCACAAGGTGCCACATCATAAAAAACTGCATGCAATTCTCTGTTGCTGAAATCAACAGAAAGCTGAAAACAGTGAGGACATCGGGAATACCCACATGTGCTCCGTCTGCCATCATTGCTACAATGCTGTAAGCAGTCCCCACCCCTCACTTTTGTTGCCTTTTGTGACCTCATCTTTGTCAGCCCTTAAAAAAGACCATTTTTAATTACATCTATAGGGAAAAGCAGGGATTACCCGGGTTCAGTGTAAACGGGGCAAACCCGGGAATAACCCGGGTCGAGTTGCAGTGTAAACGGGGTCTGAAGCGCAGTTCGACCCGGGATTGACCAGTGGGCCTGATTCAGTCCCGCTCACGAGCGCTGAACGCTCGCAAGCGGGTCGATGGTGCCCAAGTGCGCATGCGCACAACGGAGGTGGCTCCGTCGTGCACATGCCCGAGACCCGAATAACGACGGCCAATCCGTCGTTATGGGTCTTGCACCAAAGGGAGCGTGCTGTCGATGGTGATTGACAGCACGCCCCCCTTGGTGGGCATGCCGGGGGCGTGGCTGCCTAGATGGAGGCGTTCCCATGGGAAAGCCTACTGTCTGGGGCCGGCCCCACTGACATCACTAGTGATGTCAGTGGGAGTGCTTTTGGCTCTGACAGAGCCAAAAGCACTCCAGGGCTTGCAGCAGCGAGACCCTACCGCAGGGTCTCGTCGCAAGCCCGATGGTCAAGACCATCGCGACCATCATTTTGGGCGCTCGCTATAGCTGCGGGTGGTCACCCACAGCTATGCGAGCGGCCAGGAGGCCGCTACAAAAAGGAGAAGGGACGGCCCTGATTGATTCAGAGCGAGCGCTCTGTCAGAGCGTCCGGCTCTGAATCAGGGCCAGTGTTCAAATTCCAGGGTCGGACCCGGGATTTTGGTGTAAAAGGGGTATTAATTAGCACCTCAGTCAATTTGATTTAACCATCTGGACTCAAGCATGGATATCCTTAATACCTGGACCAGGGGCATCTTAACAGAGGAGGGGGCCCATGCACACTCCCTCTGCGGGGCCCCCTCCTCTCCTCCCGGTGGCCGGCAGCTGGCTGGCGCGGCTGGCCAGCCACCGGAGCATTAGTAGACTTCGGGCACTAGAGTGTACCCAGAGTCTACTGCGCATGCGCAGAACGCAGGAAACTTGGCCACGGCGGCCATTTTACGGCGTTCTTTAGACTCTGGGCACTAGAGTGTGCCCGGAGTCTACTGTGCATGCGTAGAACACCGGAAAAATGGCCGCGGTGGCCATTTTCCCGTGTTCTAAGCAGTGCTGACACATGATGCGGGACCACGGACAGTTAAGTTAAAAAAAAATGGGTGCAGGGTGTGCGGTGCGGGGCCCCCCTGGACCCGAGGGCCTGTGTGCCCCGCACACACTGCACCCATTATAGATACGCCACTGACCTGGACTGTAACAGCGAACTTTGGGAACCTCTGGTCTAGTGGATGTGTGCCTTAAGAGTTATAGTCAAATACATCACCTACCAGCCCTGATTGACAGACTATTCTAGTGACAGTGGCGTAAGTTCACCCCAGATGCCCGGAGGCAAGGAATAATTTGGTGCCCCCCTCCCCGTCAGCAATTCACATAGGCTATAGATAGACAAACGAGAAATTCCTCTACTGTCAAATGTGATATTGTGTTGTATTTGTATGTAATTAATGTGATATACACCATTTTTATTAAAATATTTTTGCTTTTTATTTATCATTTTTTATTATACCAAATTGGCATTTACTTTTGATATTTTACTGATTATCATTGTAATTGAGTAATTCTTAAGTGCAGTAAAACCTTTATTTACTTTTCTGTTTGAAATTGGTTAGCATCCATTAAATACTGCAGCTAAAGGAAATATTACCAATTACAATTAGTAATATTTTTTATATATTATTATTTATTATTAATTAATTTATTTAATTTATATTATTTGTATCCTATTTTAAAGCGCCAAGGCTATATTTTCTTTTTTTGTAGGATCTTCTTCGTTAGCCAACTGAACCTGAGGTTACCCACCTCCTCGAGGGGAAGCCCCCTCAAAATGGCAGGGAAGAAGCTTTTCTACAAGGTGAATGAGAGATTTTTAATTTGCTTGATTCTGACACGAGAGGAGACCTTTCAGATGGCAGAGTTGTCTGACTCAGGCTACAGTACTGGGCTAAGCTGATGCTGCTACTGCACAGGTTCTCAAACTCGGTCCTCTGGATCCCAAACAGTTCATGTTTTCCAGGTCTCCTCAAAGAAAGTGAAATAATTAGCTCCACCTGTGGATCTTTAAAAATGTGTCAGTGAGTAATCAATTCACCTGCACCTGCTGGGTAACCTGGAAAACGGGAACTGTTTGGAGTCCTGAGGACCGAGTTTGAGAACCACTGTGCTACTGTATGCTCTGCATGTGAATGCCACCTTTGAAGGACTTAAAGGGGTATTATACAGTAGCAAGGTAGGAATCTGCAGCCAGTGTATGTCACTGGTTTGCATTAACTGAGTCAGAGCCAGTTGTACCAGTTTAAACAAAGTAATCCATTGATAGTAATAAGGTATTCAGTGAAACTGAGGCAAAAGCCGTTGAGAGGAAGTGGGACTGTTAGTTCAGCAGCAGCAGAGTCTAGCTTTGAATTGGGGACTTCTGTATTGTGAAATGAACTGGGGGACTGGAAGATGCCAAAAGCAGATGGTTCTGTAAATTATACACAATGAATATGGCCACTTGGGGATAGACAAAACAGCTGGTTTGTTCTCTGATTGATTCTACTGGACAAGAACCTAGGCCCACTTTGTAAGACTGCAAGTGCTGTGGATGGTTTGTGTGGTGGAAAACCCTCCCAACTATGTTGGCTCCTCAAATTGACACTTCCAGTAGCAGACCACATGAGATAGTACGCACAATGATATTTTATCCATCAAATAGGAATGTAGGTAATGTGCTGGTAGTGACTGGCCACTATACCAGCTGTGGTGAATCCAACACTGCCAAAGTCTATGCTGTCTAGTGTTAAAATAAACCATCTGGGAAATTATTTGTACACAAGAGGCTACTAGCCCATATTCACTCATATAATGGGGAGACTTTGAAAGATGACTGATACAGGAACTGTGTAAAAATAGGGAGATTAAGAAGCCTCAAAATGCACCTTTTTATTGAAAAGAAGATCCCCACCCAGATAAATTAAACTGTACCCTTCTTGAAATGATGGGCACTCTGGACCCCACTGACTGTGTGCAATGCAGAAGACAAATTGGTGAGCTGATCCACCCTTAATTTGTACAAAGATCAAGTTGACTTTATTTTCCCCCTATCTACTGAAGTCAGTGTCTCTATAAAAGAAGATACCTACAGTACAGTCCCTGAGGGGGGCTGCCACTGCTACTGGCTTAGGTCCTGGCACCGGCTCAATCTGGCAGGCGTCGGGACCGGCGTATGTGCATGAGCGGCAGTGGCGCTCAGACACCTCCCACTGGCTGCCTGTCTTCAGCTTGACTGGCAGGTGGCACTTCCAATGGAAGCCACCTCCAGTCACAGTGAAGCCCGTGGCTGATTTTACTGGGGGGGCTGCAGCCTCGCAGCCCCTAGGTAAGATCTGCCACTGGTACAATCCCACACCTGAAATATTTCAGAACTGCAAGAAATTTTGAGAATCATACCGGTTGGCTGAAGCAGCATCTGAAATATTAATGCAGTGAAACAGGACACAAAAGGATAATTCTAAAACTTGGAAAGTTTTTCTTTGACACTTAAGGATCCCATGGATGCATACATGTGTGAATTGATGCCCGACTGAACCACCTGTGTGGGTGGAGAAGGTGCCCGATATCCCTTCTTATTGAGTAAAGCCAGAAAAGGCCCCAGAGCCTGTCTAAACTTATCATAGCAATATCTAGAGAAATGTGAATTGGGGGACCAGTGGGGAAGGAAGAAGGAGGACATCTACTGTCCTTTGAGAAATAATAGTAGATTACGGAGGAGTCATCCGATGTACAAGATAAGCATTCAGAAAGACTAGTGGCTTCAATAGAAGCATTGGGGTCCAAACCTAGTGATGAGTAAGTTCTATGATGTAGCTGACAGCTGCACTCAAACAAGTAAAAAAGTGGACAAGAGTACTAAAAGGCGTTTAGAATCCTATATAACATACTTTGTGGGAAACCAGAATTGATTGAACCCACAGTAGAGTCTCATGAGAGATAAAGAGGCTCAGGGCCTGATTCAGACCCGCTCGCGAGCGCTGAGCGCTCGCAAGCGGGTCGATGTTGGCCAAGTGCGCATGCGCACGAGGGAGCCGGCTCCGTCACGCGCATACGCGAGACCCGCATAGCGACGGGCAAGCCGTCGTAATGGGTCTCGCTACAAAGGGGACGTGCTGTCGATGGTGAGTGACAGCACGCCCCCTTTGGTGGGCGTGCCGGGGGTGAGTGGCTGCACAGACGGAAGCGTTCCCATGGGAACGCCTACCGTCTGGGGCCGGAGCCACTGACATCACAAATTATGTCAGTGGAAGTGCTTTTGGCTCTGATAGAGCCAAAAGCACTCCAGGGCTTGCGGCAGACGAGACCCTACCACAAGGGTCTCGTCGCAAGCCCGATGATCGCGATGGTCTTGACCATCGCGACCATCTTTTTGGCCACTCGCTATAGCTGTGGGTGGTCACCCACAGCTATGCGAGTGGCCAGGAGGCCGCTCTAAAAAAATAGAGGGAGGGTACTGATTCAGAGCGAGCGCTCTGAAAAAGAGTCCGGCTCTGAATCAGGCCCTCAGTTTCAGGGATTCTACTGATGCATTGGATCAAGTCAATGTGGTTGGACTGCAATCAGCAAGGGAAAATTAAGGGGTCTAAGCCTCTACCAGCCTTTACTTGGTCCTATTTTTTTAACATGTTTCATATTATTGTAATGCTATGGGACAGTTGTTAGTGGCAGACAGGAAGAAAGATGAAATATACGGGGCGGGGACTGGTGTGTACATAAGGTGAATAACTGTTAGCACAGGAATAATGAGGTGAGCAGAGGTGGAAACTTGCTTGTGCCATGTTGCACTGCGAGTTTCATAGATAGAAAGCGCTTGTAGCAATAATCACAATGTAGCTATTCCCTCATCTGTCTTCAGTAGTCAGAAACTAATATAGGCTAATTATATAGCAAACAAAAACAATAACCAGGAGAGTGTCACTTGTGGTTTGTGGTGTAGTGATATTAAATAGCAAAACTGAATGTTACATGTATTTACTGTGGCTGGTTACACAAGATTGTACAAGTAGGAGCCAGCTTTCATGGCAAGCTTCATCCAAACTTCTGCTGTGCCTCTCCACCCCCAATATTACTCTAAGCAGCATTTCAGGGAAGCAGTCCAAAACATATCCCATCTGTGTCAAAGTATTTGAACAAATCATAGTAGACCTTATGAAACAGACAGATAATTAAAATAGCCAGTCACACAAATCAGAGTAACTTGCAATACTAGGCAACCAAGTATCAGAAGATAAGCTCATCTAGGTAAGTGTGGGTAAACTCCTAAATAAAAACCTCCAGCAAAACAAAGGCAAACATTAAAGATAATAATAATAATAATAATAATAATAATAATAATAATAATAATAATAATAATCAAGAGTGGTAGTTAATTATAGTCCTCTATCGCTTTAGATTACATTAATTAATCTATTTTGCATTAATTTTCGGGCATTGCATACTGTCAGGTCGTTTATTTTTTTCCCTTTTTTTCCCAACAGGTGCCATGGACTAATGGATTACTTCAGAACAACAGGGCAGGTAAGCATGAAATAAAAGAGGCCTAAGAGTAAGCTTTCTATACTATTATTATGTACTAATTATTTTTTTTAATTAAACTGTTTTTATTTGCATTTTTCTTCAGCAAATACAGGTCCCAGCTTGGCCCTAGTGCCAAGGCAAGCTGGCACTTATGGTTCTCAAGGTGTCAGCTTGCTCCGGCAATCTTTTTTTGCCATGCTGGCACCTGTGGTTCGCCCAAAGACAAAAATATGTATTACAGGTTGAGTCTCCCATATCCAAATATTCCGAAATACGGAATATTCCGAAATACGGAATTTTTTTGGCTTGACTAAGAAAATTAAACCTTTGATTTTTGATGGTTCAATGTACACAAACTTTGTCTAGGGCACAAATTATTACAAATATTGTATAAAATTACCTACAAGCTGTGTGTATAAGGTGTATATGAAACATAACTGAATTTCATGTATGTACACAAACTTTGTTTGAGCCACAAAATTATTGAAAATCTTGTATAAAATGACCTGCAGGCTGTGTGTATAAGGTGTATCTAACACATAAATGCATTCTGTGTGTATATTTGGGTCCCATTCCCAAGATATTTCATTATGGTATGCATATATTCCAAAATACGGAATATTCCGTTATCCAAAATACCCCTGGTCCCAAGCATTTTGGATATCGGAGACTCAACCTGTATTAACTATTATTAAACATTTATTACACCTGTACCTAACCTACTGGGTACGAGTAAGAGTCCTTGTTCTATTGGTGCCAGAGCTGGTTAAACCAGTGGAGAGAGATGAGGTCACATGCATTTTTGCGGGCCCGACTCTCCTGGGAACAGGAGCAGAACTATGGGAGACAATGGAGGCACCTGCCGCCGGGCTCCAGCTCTGAAGAGGCACCTCCTCCATTGTCCACAACATATTCACCCCACTTAGGGTTGTAACTATGTACCCAGAGTGTACCATCACAGCCGCCCAATACATGACACCCCTCCTCGGCACCTGATATGCCACCACACACTAGTGGAGAACTCCATGTCAGACCATCAGCTGCTGCCTTCGTCTATTTATAGCCTGTCTGCATGCGAATTGCTACATTACAGTGTCTGCGGCTCTGACGGGGGGGCACCAAATTATAACTTGCCCCTGGGCGTCTGGGATGTACTTATGTCACTTCCTGGGAAAGCAATATTTGATCTATCTTGCTAGTTGGAACATCCAATTTTGGCTGTTTTGCAGCGGGTGAGCGCAAATGGTTCAAGGTTTCTTCAGTGTTCTTCGGTCCCAGTCCAGTCTCCTCCAGTTCTAGTCCATTTCAAACCACCTGCTGTCTCATCCGGTTCCAGTCTGTTCTAACCTGCATATTTCCAGCCTGTGTCCAACATTCCAGTTTCAGTCTGGTTCAACCTGTTACCTACACTGTGGTTTCAGTCTGGTGCCAGCCTGTGTTACACCTGCAGTAGTCTGCAGCAATAATTTACTAACATTGACTGTAATAGTGATTCCAAGTGCCAAGTCTTCAATTTGCTACCATATGTGACTACAAGCAAGTCTTCTATTAACAACTGGCCTGCTCATTGCAGGTTTAAGTGGACTGACCCTGTATTAGATTCTTCAGTCTGCATTGCTGCTATAAGCTTGCCTCTGGGACTCTCTGCTCATTGAACCATCAATGGTGATTGTTGCCCTGATGGTCCTCTCACTGAGTGTTGGGGTTCATGCTTCCAGTTGAGTGGCCGTTTCTATTAGTCAGGCTGTACCATTTTTAAAGGATTTCAGTCGGCTATTGGTCATCTGAGTTGTCCCCTGCCCAGTTCCTGAGTTCTCAAGTATTGATCCAGCTCCATGGTCCTGAGGGTCAGGGTTAGGGTTGAGTTCTTCTCAAGTAGTTCCAGGAACTGGCTGGGGGTTTCCAGTAGTCGCCGACCTCCCTATGACTTTGAGTAATATTCCATGTTGGTATCTATCCCTGATCCATGAGTAAGCTTCTGATATGCTCACCTCATTTCCTATTCTGATCATCAGTACAGTCCACGGGTCCTGACTTGAATCTCACACTCAAGCCTGTGACACCCATAGTAATCACCACTGTCAATCAACAGCAGTACTACTAACTCTGCCACAGTCAGTCTTTGCAGGCAATAAAAAAACAAATGAATGCCTTGTTAAAACTTCAATTCATAGTATTCCGAGTCCAATGTACATACAGTAGCTGTTTTTCTCATATTACTGAAAACAGTCCTGCAGTTATATTCTCACTGCCATTAGTTTCTGTTGTGACGTAAATAACCGAATGGTTCCAAAACGGGCTTTCCATGGGGTAGTTGGATTCTTTGTAACAAGTCCTGCAGATGTTACTAATTGCTGTGGATAAGTTCAATGATGATGGGGGCTCCCTAGAAGCAGTAGCATTTTTTTTACAGAAAACATTAACAGGGGTATTCAATATGGGTGCGATAAGTTCGTTTTTGCATTAATATCGGAGGTATGACGTCATTATCGCAGGTTTGACTTTTACACTGTATTCAAAATCAAAGACTTATCGCATTTTTGAAAAGTCGAAGTTAAAAACCGGGGATAAGTTTTCACCATTGATAAGGTGTCGAAAAAAAGTGCAGAATCGGGGTTTAGGGGTGCAGGCTTAAAAAAAATAGCCTGCACCCTTCAGAATGACCCCTTGAAACGATCTGTGTAAAAAAAAAAAAAAAAAATCGGGACACCCCATAAAAAGCACTTTGAATTTGGGGGCCAAAAAAAAAAAATGTTGGGGAACAAAGTTAAAAAATAGCGAACTTGACTCTGGGGGGGTCCCCAAGTATGCCCCAGGTGTTTTTTTTTCATTGCAGCTCCTTGCGCAAGTGGGTTTTTCATGATTTTTTCAAGTCTGTTTAGCAACTTTAAAATATGCTGACCCCCATTTTCAAGTACCCCAAATTTGCTGGGCATAGTTATTTTTCCCCCAAAAAAATTCTAAATGCTCTTCTGCACCACTTTCTTCAAAGTCACATTTATGCACTTGCCGCGTATGTGTAAAAATTTAGAAAAAAAATGACATAAGGTCCCCCCCCAAAAGCCAAACCAGCCCCACGCTTGCCAGCCAGTGGTGGTTTCTAAAAATACGGGGAACAAAATGTGTAGGGTTCCACCGTATTTTAGAAACCAACACCAGGCTGCAGGGACTAGTGCTGGTTTTAAATATAGGGGGCAAAAACGACGTGGGGTACCCCCTATATTTAAGACCAGCACCAGACCCAACCGACCGGGGTGCAATGCCACAGCCCGGAGACCCAATCACCGGGGCTCCAGGTCCAAAGCATTACACCCCAAGTCGGTCAGCGCAAGCCGGTGATCTCAGGGGAGTCGGGGACCCCCCCAAAAAGGGTCCCCCCTCTCCCAAGCACCACAGGCTTACGCTGAAGCCTGGGGCTCTTCCCCATACCCCTTGCTTGGTGGGTATGGGGGTAATAGGGGGGCCAAATAATGTAACACTATTGTACTTTACAGTGGAACTACAAGTGCCAGCATGCCTGCCATTTTGCACTTGTGGAACTACAACTGCCAGCAGACATGTGGCACCTGTAATTTCACTGTAAAATAAATAGTTAAAAAAAGGCAAAACACACACACCGTGCCCAGTATAAGTTTATTACATACACCTACCCATTCACACATACTTACCTATACCAGAAGTTTCTGTCCCCTTGTCCAGTAGAGATCCATGGTAGCTGGCCCTGCAAGAAAGATTTCATACTCACCTACATCCAGTGCTGGTCTCCGCAGTAATCCATGTTTGTTTTAAAACAAAAAAACGTGTTACCCGATCCATGCTACAAGCTATGTGTATGTGTGTTGTCACACATACACATAGCTCCCGAATGGCCGCTGCCGGGACTTCACGGGGCATTGCAGTCCCATCAGCCAATCAGCGGCAGCGCTCACTGTAGCGCGGCCGCTGATAGGCTCCGGCAACTGACAGTTCCCACGTGGGTGAGTCAGTCAGTATGAAATCTTTCTTGCAGGGCCAGCTACCATGGATCTCTACTTGACAAGGGGACCGAACATCTGGTATAGGTAAGTATGTGTGAATGGGTAGGTGTGTGTAATAAACTTATACTGGGCACGGTGTGTGTATTGTCTTTTTTTAACTATTTATTTTACAGTGAAATTACAGGTGCCGCATGTCTGCTGGCACTTGTAGTTCCACAAGTGCAAAATGGCAGGCATGCTGGCACTTGTAGTTCCACTGTAAAGTACAATAGTTTTACATTATTTGGCCCCCCTATTACCCCCATACCCACCGCTCCAGGGGTATGGCGATGAGCCCCAGGCTTCAGCGTAAGCCTGTGGTGCTCGGGAGAGGGGGGAGCCTTTTTTGGGGGGTCCCCGACTCCCCCGAGATCACCGGCTTGCGCTGACCGACTTGGGGTGTAATGCTTTGGACCTGGAGCCCCGGTGATTGGGTCTCCGGGCTGTGGCATTGCACCCCGGTCGGTTGGGTCTGGTGCTGGTCTTAAATATAGGGGGTACCCCACGTCGTTTTTGCCCCCTATATTTAAAACCAGCACTAGTCCCTGCAGCCTGGTGTTGGTTTCTAAAATACGGTGGAACCCTACACATTTTGTTCCCCGTATTTTTAGAAACCACCACTGGCTGGCTAGCCTGGGGCTGGTTTGGCTTTTGGGGAGGGACCACGTCGTTTTTACAATTTTTTTTTAAAGGTTAACAAAAACGGGAATTTTCGGGAAATATTCTAGGGACACCCCTAATGATGTCTAGACATGGGGGATCACTATGGGTACCCCCATTTTTAACTCCTGAAGGAAGTCGGGGTTTCTAATAGCCGCGGCAGGGAAAAAACACCTTGCAAAGCTATTTAAAAACCCAACTTTCTTAAGTAGGCAAAAACGGGGTTACCCATAGTGCTACCCCATGTCAGGACATCTTTAGGGGGGTCCCGGGCATATTTCCCGAAAATTCCCGTTTTTTTCCTTAAATGGGCTCAAGGGTAATTTTTTGAAAAGCAGGGATAATTTTTCTAAGCACTATAGCAAGTGAAATAAAAAGCAGAATAGGGGTTTTGGGGTGTAGGCTTATAAAAAATAGCCTGTAGTTTTGGGAATGTCCCCTTAAAAGGAAAAGTTCAAAGAAAAATGTCCTACAAAAAATCGGGACACCCATAAAAAAATAAATTTGGGTTTAAAACAAAAATAGTGACACCCCAAAAAATTTATTTAAAAATTGGGGTGAAAAAAAAAATGGGAAAAAATTGTTTAACAATAGGGAAATAGGTTCAGTGCTATTCTGCAAGTATGCGGCAGGTGTTTTGAAGAATAGAATTATAGCGGCAGGTGCACAAATGCAGAATTTTTAAAAACTTACTTTAGGGACTTAAAAATATGCTAGTACCCATTTTCATGTACCCCAAATTTGATGGGACCACTTAAAAAAATGAAAAAAATAACCTAAGTGCTCTTCTGCAACACTTCTTCAATGTCGGGAAAAAAATACCTGCTGCAGCTATTTAAATCCCCGACTTTCATTTAAAGGCTAAAACGGGGGTACCCATAGTGATCCCCCATGATTTTACAACTTTAGGGGGGTCTTACAAATTTTTTATGGAAAAAATCGTAACTTTACGCAAATCCAACTTCGGAGGTTCCCGTTTTCGACGATTTCAAATTGAATACGGGGATACGCGGGAGCGCGCCCGATACTTTAACGCAGAAAAAAACTCCGATATGAAACGTAAACTTCGGCTGTGAAGTTAACGTTTCATATTGAATACCCCTGTTAGTCTCAAGATCACTACTGAGGCCATTGGCAACTACAAGTACTTAAAAAGGATTTAAAGTCCGTAGGTTTTGTGTATGTTTTAGTGTGAATCTTTCCTTCATCTACATAAATCGTAACATCAAGGTACTGCAGTTAACACTGATTTTACATACGTCAAATGTTAATCTGATGTTGCGGTCATTTTGATTTGAAATGAACAGACATCCTGTAAGCCTTCCCTACTTCCCTTCCATATGAAAAGAATATCATCTACACTAGGTTTGGCCCGAATGGGTTATTTTGCCAAATAGTGTTATTCTCCAAATGACCCATGGATACATAAAAACCCCATACATCCCCCAGGGAGGCCCATAGTACAGGAATTAATTGCGTGACATCCAGTTTGTCTACTACCATTCGCCTTTTTTCCGTCATAGCAGAAACTAAAGGCTAACTGGGGCGGAGATTAGCAGGTCAGCTGTTCAGTCACAGCGGTGATTATTATTCTGCTACTGGGTGGTCAAAGATATTATTTAAGATTTATAAGAACATGCTTAAGTAACTTTTACCCTTTTTGTACATGTTATTTATTATGTGTTAGATGGATCTATTAAATTGCTAATATTAGATGTAATCCTATGTATATGTGAGCACTCACCCTCTCATACCTTGATAAAGATCCCAGGGAGGATTGAAGTGCATTGGTGACAGGATGCTCATCCAGGCACTTCCATTCTCTGTGGATGCACATACCTATAGGAATCTAAGGACTTGAATGAAGATTCCTTGTAGCAGAGGCCAATAAAATATATATTGTATTGTATTGTATTTAGATCATTTTATTTTATTGCATTTACATTTTGTATTTATTTGTTGTCCCCTTCATTTTCTTTTTGTCTAATTATCTACGTATACAGTGCTGGGTGACACTGACAGGAGGGAGACTCCCCAGGCAGTCTATGTTTAGTGCGCACTCCAGCAACACACATTATTATTTATAAACACAGGAATGTTGGCCAAGAGACAGGAGGATGTAAAGACGAAGAAAGAGAAAATGGTGTGGATCATTAGGTCTACAGTAAATAGATAGACAATGTTTGGGTAGACAATGAAAGATAGAAAGGCAATAGGTCGAAAGGGACCGAAGGTCGACAGGGTCTGAAGGTCGACACACTAAAGGTCGACTAGTAAAAAGGTCAACCGGTACTGAAGGTCGACATGGTCATTAGGTTGACACACATATGGTCGACAGATTTTTTTATTATTATTTTTTAGGGTTAGGGTTATCAAAATGAGTGATAAAATTCGCTGCATATGATAATGGTGCTCTAGCCAATCAGCTCCCAACTGTCATTTTTCAAACAGATGATAGTTGGGAGCTGATTGGCTGGAGCACCATTATCATATGCAGCGTGTTTTATCAGTCATTTTTAGTGATAAAAGTCATTGATAGATGGGGCCCGAAGAGTGAAAAGGATCGCTCCTTAAATGCAAATAATGTTATTACGACAGCTATATGCATATGTGACACAGCATAGATTCAACTCATATAATGGTTCATAATTGTTGTTTATTCCATGTTAGTAAGTGTTATTTCCTTGTTTGTCTAATATATATGTAGATACATTCTTGTTTAGGGGTACTGCCTTTTCTGAGAAAACCTACAATAGGAAACTTGCACTGATATTAATTAATGCAAATCTCTGTAGAAAATAGTTACTGTTCATAAGGGTACATTCATGGATATTTATAGAAAAACATTAATAAAATAAACTACAGTATGCTTAAGAATGTTTCAGATGAACAATATATTTAAGTTAAAAATAACAAATGAAGCAAATGTCTAATATCTGGCAGCGACTGTGCTTGTTCTACATCTACTGTACATACTTTTGAGGTTCCCAACTTTTTTGCATTTTGACACAAACTTGGGTGATCTATCTCATATTTTCATGATCAAAATTATAATTATATTTTGTTATTCCATTTTGTGTACTTTACATACAGTAACCTCCATTTCTTATTTTGAATTTATTCATCTTTAAGACTTTTTATTCTATCATCCTATTTGTGTAACACATCATACCTACAGTAGCACAATGATACCCAAATATGTCCAAAGTATTGTTTGGGTGTCACAATATAGTGCTGTAGTGCATCTATGTGTAACTAGCATACAGGTGAGATCAAGTACCATTATATTTCTGTTAAATATAACAGCTGGATCAGCACTTGTGGGCTTTGTATAGAAATTAAATGCTGATCAAATTATGTTGCAATATTTCTGACGGATGGGCTGGTTGGCATGGAGACGTAGTAGCGTCCTCTCCTCCCCAGCACTGCTTTTCTGTTCTTCAGGTATTGTGAGCATCTAGCAGTGGTTGGTCTGCAGATTCTTGCTCATTGATGTTTCAGGGTTACATTTTTCATCTTGTCTCCACCCCTGTGCTGGTTATATTGCTTGTTACTCAGACCGTGATCTGCTTGCCGCCAGCCCTGACCTTTAGCCTTTCTCTGGACATTGCTTGCTACAGATGTGTCCACATACATCTAGCCTCATTGCGTGTAAAACAGCCCTTCTAATCGCGCCAAGCCGAGGCACGGCTCAGTAGTGCAGAGCGTCTTTTCATGCGACTTTTTCCCCTAAAATACGTCTTATTCGCAAAAGTGATGCAAATAGGATACACAAGGAGCTTATGCTGATTAAAATGATATGCAGCCTATATTCTGTGTGCGACTGCGGGTGTATTTGCATGCGAAATTCTACATTAGTGTTACAGCCGCTGACATGCCACCAGTGGCGTATCTAGGGCAGAGCGATCAGGACACATGCCCTGGGTGCCGTGGCAGGCCCAGCAGAGGGGGGCACCGCTGGCCAGGGCATCGTACCAGTCCCCCCCACCCTCCCCACCCCCGCCATTGTTCCTGGACAGATGAAGATGACTTTTCATGTAATGAATAGGCAACTGGGCCTGCTGGGGATGACTGTAGGGGGAGCTGCAGCAGAAGCGCGCAGCCCCTCCCAAGCAGTCATTCCCATCCTGAGAGCTGCCGGTGACTTCCTTCCCTGGCACTCTGTCAGATCAGGAGCACCGATTTTTTTGTGAGGGGGGGCTGGACTGCTGCGGGTGGGGGGAGGGGGGCATTTGTGTGAATTTGAAAGAGGTTTTTGTATCTTTGTCAGTGTGTATCTGTATCAGTGTCTGTGTGTGTCAGTGTGTGTGTATCTTTGTCAGTGTCTGTCAGTGTGTGTGTCAGTCTGTGTGTATCTGTGTCATTATGTGTTTATCTGTCAGTGTGTGTGTATCTGTAATAGTGTCTGTGTCAGTGTCTGTGTATCTGTGTCAGTGTGTGTGTGTATCTTTGTCAGTGTATGTGTATCTGTGTCAGTGTGTATGTATCTTTGTCAGTGTGGGTGTGTCAGTATGTGCATCTTTGTCAGTGTGTGTGTATCTGTTATGGTATGCTGAGAGATGACACAGGGGGGAGGCAATGGTGTGGCTGAGAGATAACACAGGATGGGAGGCGATGGTGTGGTTGAGAGACAACACGGGGGAGGCGATGGTGTGGCTGAGAGATGACAAAGGGGGGGAGGTGATGGTGTGGCTGAGAGACAACACAGTGGGGAGGCAATGGTGTGACTGAGATGATGCAGGCGATGGTGTGGCTGAGAGACAACTCTGGGGGGAAGCAATGGTGTGGTTTAAAGATTAAGCAGGGGAGGTGATAGTGTGGCTGTATGACGATGCGGGGGGGAGGCAATGGTGTGCTGAGAGACAATGCAGGGGGGAGGCAATGGTGTGGCTGAGAGACGATGCAGAGGGAGAGGTGATGGTGTGCTGAGAGATGACGCAGGAGGGAGGCAATGGTGTGGCTTTGAGATGAAACAGAGGGGAGACAATGGTGTGGCTGAGAGACGATGCAGGAGGGGAGGTTATTGTGTTGCTGAGAGATGACGCAGGGAGAGAGGCGATGGTGTGGCTGAGAGACAATGTGGGGGGAAGCGATGGTGTGGCTGAGAGATGACGGAGGGGGGAGGCAATGGTGTGGCTGAGAGACAACTCAGGGGGGGAGGTGATGGTGTGCTGAGAGACGACACAGGGGGAGATTGTGTGGCTGAGAGATGCAGGGGGCAGGAAGTTACACAGGGCGAGTGAGTATGGTTGAACTGCTGTTGCATGATGATGACCTTGTTAATATTCCTACACAAACAGGCATCTTCCGGTTGATGTGACCTACATGAATAGTGAATTCCGACTGAAGACGCTGTCTTCCCAGGGAGGATATATTTCTTTAGAGGTTACCGCGTTGTGAGAAACTACCATATAGGTAAGGTGCATATAGAATGGAAAGGAATGTTGAGAAATGGGTGGCGCTTCATGTTGATACGCCCCATTTTCAGTGGCCACGCCCATTTTTCCTGCAGCGCCATGTAGGCGCGCAAATATATTTTGCCACATGTTCATGTGTGTTTGTGTGTGGCGGGGGGGAGAGGGGTGCCGTTTTTCAACTTGCCCTGGGCTACAAAGACCCTAGTTACATCACTGCATGCCACATATTATTTTAATCAGCATAAGCTGCTTGTGCATCATATTCACATTCCTTCGTAACTATGATGCATTTTAAGGGAAAAAGTTGCATGAAAAGACGCTCAGCACTACCATGTCATGTTATGTGTAACGCGACTTGTAGAACAAGGAAGATAGATGTATGTGAACACATCTGTAAATCCTAGTAACTCAAACAAATCCCTCCAGCACCTGAAACCACCAAGGTTCCAAAACAATTCTGCTGCAGTAAAATAAAGGAGAAAATTGCTAACTCTACAGATATAACAAAAATCTGAAAAAATTGCACTGGATATAAAAAGAGCCACCAATTGACACAGTCTATATGGTTTATTATTTAAAGCATTAATGCTGTATACTAAAAAACAATACAATACAGTAACTATTGAATCAAATAAATAAACTAATATTAAAACAAGTAAAAGCATGTTAAAAAAATCATATACAGTCAGGTCCATAAATATTGGGACATTGACAGAATTTTCATATTTTGGGTAATTACATCCAAATCAGGTGAACGGTGTAGGAATTACAATGGTTTCTATATGTTCCTCCCACTTTTTAAGGGGCCAAAAGTAATGGGACAAACTAAACAATCCTAAATCTAACTTTCACTTTTTAATACTTTGTTGCAAATCCTTTGCAGGCAATTACAGCCTGAAGTCTGGAACGCATAGACATCACCAGACGCTGGGTTTCATCCCTGGTGATGCTCTGCCAGGCCTCTACTGCAAATGTCTTCAGTTCCTGCTTGTTCTTGGGGCATTTTCCCTTCAGTTTTGTCTTCATCAAGTGAAATGCATGCTCAATCGGATTCAGGTCAGGGGATTGACTTGGCCATTGCATAACATTCCACTTTCTAGCCTTAAAAAACTCTTTGGTTGCTTTTGCAGTATGCTTCGGGTCATTGTCCATCTGCTCTGTGAAGCGCCGTCCAATGAGTTCTGAAGCATTTGACTGAATATGAGCATATAATATTGCCCGAAACACTTCAGAATTCATTCTGCTGCTTTTGTCAGCAGTCACATCATCAATAAATACAAGGGAACCAGTTCCATTGGCAGCCATACATGCCCACGCCATGACACTACCACCACTATGCTTCACTGATGAGGTGGAATGTTTTGGATCATGAGCAGTTCCTTTCCTTCTCTTCTCTTCCCATCACTCTGGTACAAGTTGATCTTTGTCTCATCTGTCCATAGGATGTTGTTCCAGAACTGTAATGGCTTTTTTTGATGTTGTTTGGCAAACTCTTATCTGGTCTTCTTGTTTTTGTGGCTCACCAATGGTTTACATCTTGTGGTGAACCTTCTATATTCACTCTTGTGAAGTCTTCTCTTGATTGTTGACTTTGACACATATACATCTACCTCCTGGAGAGTGTTCTTGATTTGGCCAATTGTTGTGAAGGGGTTTTTCTTCACCAGGGAAATAATGCTTTTGTCATCCACCACAGTTGTTTTCCGTGGTCTTCCGGGTCTTTTGGTGTTGCTGAGCTCTCCGGTGCGTTCTTTCTTTTTAAGAATGTTACAAACAGTTGATTTGGCCACACCTAATGTTTTTGCTATCTCTCTGATGGGTTTGTTTTTATTTTTCAGCCTAATGATGGCTTGCTTCACTGATAGTGACAGCTTTTTGGATCTCATATTGAGAGTTGACAGCAACTGATTCCAAATGCAAATGTCACACCTAGAATCAACTCCAGACCTTTTACCTGCTTAATTGATAATGAAATAACGAGGGAATAGCCCACACCTGTCCATGAAATAGCTTTTGAGTTGATAGTCCCATTACTTTTGGCCCCTTAAAAAGTGTGAGGCACATATTGAAACTGCACCATTCACCCGATTTGGATGTAATTACCCTCAAATTAAATCTGAAAGTCTGCAGTTAAATCACATCTTGTTTGTTTCATTTCAAAGCCATTGTGGTGGTGAATAGAGGCCAAAATCAGAAAATTCTGTCAATGTCCCAATATTTATGGACTTGACTGTATATTATTATTACTACTACTATCCTGTATAAATTCCACTGCAGGTTGTATAAACATGGGATTACCGCTCTGGGTCACAGCACTGATGGGACCATATAAAGGCGGTTTGTTAACCTGTTATGCAAACGAAAGGCAGGTACAATCACCTAGCACTGATCTTTGGAAATACTTTTTTTCCTCCATCCGTAACATGTCTACAGACTTACAGTAATTCACTCCTTTGCTATGCCTCCCAGTTGGACATACTGATTATTCTATTGAACTTATACAGGATAGTAGTAATAATAATATACTGTATATGATTTTATTACATGCTGTTACTTGTTTTAATATTAGTTTATTTATATGTGAGGTTTATTGGACCTAGCAATTATTGTGTATCTTATGTATCCTTTTGAATGATTTGTAGATACATAATTAAAACAATAGGTATTGTATAGTTTTTTTTTAGTATACAGCATTAATGCTTTAAATAATAAGCTATATAGACTGTGTCAATTGGTGGCTGTTTTTATTTCCAACGCAGTTTTTTCTGCTTTTATTACATCTGTAAATCCTGTGAGCAATCCAGCTGTTTCACACAATTACTGCTCTATAAGATTATCTCAACTGCCTGCTAGCTCTGCACTATGCTAATTTTAAACCAATCAGTTATAACAAGACAAAACTAGCCTTCTTACTGATTGCCACTTTAAATTTAGCAGTTGACTTGCTGAAATTCCTGCTAGTTTTGCAATCTTGGAACCTGTTACATAATCTCCTCAGAAGGGGCAAGCTGGGCACGGGAGAAGGCCGGGTGACATCTGCTCCTTGGGCCGGTACAATTCTGCAGTGCTAGGGCCTTTGGTGCACTCTGTATGCATGTACTGTTCCTGACAGCTGGGAAGTTTCGTCTGCCCAGGGTGCTGATAGAGGAGTTTCGCTTGGTGGCCAGTATCTATCAGCTACAGTTGGCTACATTGTACAAATCTAGGGGGGGATTTCCTGTTGCTGGGCTGTTGCATGAGCCGTGGCAGTCCGACCCCTGAGACATCAAATCCCTCACCTTTGTAATCTGGGACTAGATGAGTCAACAATGATTGCGGTTTTGACAGCAGGAGCTGTGTTGCTTATTACTATATTGCTAAACTGTGACCTGATCTTCCGCTGCACAGTGGGACAATCCCCTTCCTTCACACTGCTCCGCAGCTGTTGTTAGTCTCAGCTTTCTTCATTCAACTGTGTATCCTAGGCTGCTGCATGCAAGGATCGGTAACCAGCTCTTCAGGGAAGAGGAAGACACAGAGGCCTTGCTCACTGTGATGATCTTTTTATATTGCAGAGGTGTGAAGTAAGTCTCAGGGAGAGGTTGCTCATGTGAGGTAGAATCTAAAAGGGCTTAGCTGTGGTGGCCATTCTGTAATATACGGCAGTCAGTGATAGTCTCTGTATTATATAGCGGTCAGTGATGTTCTCTGTATAACATCTCAGTCACTGATATGCTCTGTATTATATGGTGGGCACTGATGCGCTCAGTATTGTATGTCGCTCATTGATGCGCTTTGTATTATACTGTGATCTTCTCTGTATTACACAGCAGTCACCATAATGTTCTCTGTGTTATATACCGGTCACTGTGATGTTCTCTGTGTTATACAGGGGATGCAGTTAGAATACCGGCAGCAGGTGGAATCCTGACAGTAGAAGCCTGGGACTAAAGATAGGCATTGAAATCCCGACGCCTATCTTTAGCCCCACGTCGAAATCCCAACAGCCGGCATCTCGAATGAAGGTAAGCGGGGACAGGTTAACTTTAGCCACGGGGGGGGGGGGGGGGTGGTTAGGTTTAGGCACCCCCCTGAGAGTTAGGCTGCGGGGAGGGGGAGTTAGTGTTAGGCACCACCGGGGGGAGTTTAGGGTTAGGCACCACCAAGATGCCTAACCCTAGGATGCAGGGTGGAGGGGGGACTTAGAGTTAGGCACCACCCCAGTAGTTTTAGGGTTAGGCACCACCAAGGGATGATCAGGCATTAGGAGGGGTGACAGGGGAGGTTTAAGGTACTTACCAGCCCAAGTTGGGATTGTAGCTGATTAGGCTTTCAGCATCGGTATGAGAACTGCCGGCTATTCAGCTGTCGGTACTTTATACCGATTCCGTATACAGTGGTCATTGTAATTCTCTCTACATTATATGTTGCTCACTGCGATGCTCTCTATATTGTATGTCGGTCACTGCTATGCTCTCTGTATACTATGGTGGTCCCTGATGCTCTCTGCATTATATGGTGGTCACTGCAATGTTCTATGGTGAGTGAGGTAGTGTTGTACAGACAGCGATACCTTTGATTTTTAAGACAGTGGATCCTACATACTATATTTAAACACAAGGACATCCCAGAATCACAGAATAAATGCAGCACTTTAATATAACAGACAAAGAAAATATAAGCAGTTCTATAGTGGTGTAAATGAATCACAAATACATATAGGTAAAATACCTTATTTGTTAAAAATATATAATATATTCTATTAATCAACATATAATCATAAGCTCCCTGTACAAAAACGTATTTGCAAACATACAGTGTAGATACAAATTACATCAGCCAATATGTATAGCAATCTGTGTGCGAATATCTAAAAAATATTTTCATAGCTCAATGATTTGTTAAGTTCAGTGCAGAGCATCATGAGAAAAAAATCAGAAAGCAATCTTTTATACTAAATATGTAAGCAAAATGATTGATGGAGCCGGCTTGTGACCTGCTGCGTGCTCCAATAGTCACTCTCCGCTGTATCCAACCACTGTGGTGAAATAAAGGGGCAAATGGAACTGACTTGCGGCCTGCCAGATGACGGTCCTATGCGACTGTATCCCCTGATACCTCTAGTATACACTCTCGCTGGTCTCCAGATATTGAGATGTGTAGTAATGAGGGGGCCAGCGGACCTGGCTTGTGACCTGCCAAATGTAGCTCCAATGCGGCTAAGACCCCCCTGGTCTCATGAATACTGGATCTCTACTGAGCGGAATGTAGCGTAACCTCAGCGATGCGACAAAATGCAAATAGTTCTGCTCCTAGGTAACAGCACATCAGTGTGTATACTGTCATGGATAGCAGCAGGTAGGAATAATGACTTTCCCAAGCACACCTTCTGACAGGTTTCTTCCGACAAACTGATTTTTTCAAAGAAAATGCTGTAGGTACTTTAAAATAACAGGACTAAATATGGGTTTGCCCTCAACCTATAAATATTTAGTGTTTACAATGTTGACATCTGTATAAAAGCACGCCGAGAGTGACTACTATCTACGGTCAAGTGTTTGCCCCAGGTAGCATAAAGCCTAGCTTCACCCTTGCCTCTGTCTGCCTCCCGGCTGTCAGGCACAGTGCTGTGTTTGACTTTTAGTGACATCTGCACCTCTACATTTCACAGACATCAATTAATGATGTTGCAACACTGTAGGAATGGAGAAGCTGAGAGGAGCCCACATGGAGATTTGGCACCTTCAGTTTACAGATCAGTCAGTCGAAATGAACCTGCCGTAGCCAGGAAGGCTGCCTCACCTCAGATAGTGGCTTCTATTTACCAGCATCATTTGCACTTAGCTGCATTTTATGTCACAAAGTTAAGAGTTTGTTTTTTAGTACAATCATGAGAACAGACTTTCTTGGGAACCAGGGGCAGGTGGAGGGGAGTCAGAATGAGTGGAATAAATGGCTGGAGAAAAGGGGAGAGGGTGCTGTTTTGGAGAGAACAAATTATTACTCTAGAATCTCACAATTATCTTTCCTAAATGTAATGCTGTAACCCAGAGAGTCCTCAAGGCTCCCCAACAGTTCAGGTTTTAGAGATAGTTTATAATAGACTTGATGTGCAGCGACAAATGTGCTTAGATAAACTTATAAATAAAGTTTATTCTATTTAAATAGCAGATCACCACTGCTATGAACCTTTTGACTTAGGAACTAGCGGCGGTGCAGCTGGTGGCTTGCACCGGGGTCTGCTGTGGTGCAGGGGCCCAAAGCCGCCGCTGCACCCGCCGCTAGTGTCCCCACCGCTAGTGTAGTGTAGACCGCAGTGAGCTGGCGGCTGTGTGTTTGTTATAGCAACCAATGAGATTCAGACAGACTAACATTGGCTGCTGAGTCCAAGGAGGGAGCTGGCTGGAGCTCACTCATGAGCTCTGTCTTCTGGCTCCCCACGCAGCAGGTGATGGGAGCGACGTCATGACGTTTCTCCCATAGGGGTATATTCAATTGGGCGCGAGGTTTAGCAAGGCTAAAACCTCGCGGCCAATTTTCGGAATCCCGCGGGTATGCGCACTCCCGATACCCGCGGGATGCAATTAAAAAAACAGTGGACGCGGGGTTTTCATCAATGAAAACCCCGCACCGCGTAAATTTAAAAAAAAAAAAGTCACTTACCTGCCCGGGTTTCCACAGCTCCCAGTGGCTTCCCCTCTCTCTTCTATCGATTCCTACCTGTCTGTACCTTCTAACAATCGATTCCTGCCTATACCTTCTAAACAATATTACTTCCTATACCTTCTAAAATTTTCGCTATTCAGCGTAATGAGTCGCACAAGAAATAAATGCTTTCAGACTTTGAATGTGGTTCCAAAGCACAAAAAGATATTATTCAATATAAAAACAGATGGTTACACGCTGTGATCTAAATACAATTAGCGCAAATAAATCATACAGACCCAAGGTACAGTTGTTATATATGCAAGCGCTCTGGGCCCAGATACCGGCATCAGCATTAGAAACCTCCGTCAACAGCACAGCAAGAAGACTCAAGACCGGGGTCAGAGAGCGCACATGTATACTCTTACAGGGATAGGCAATACAATAGACAAGTTTGACATGATTCCATTGGTTCTTCTTAGAGGTGCTTTTGTTACAGGATAGTTCATAGGTCAATTCAAATAGACACAAACAGCCTCCAACCGCCCTTTGTGTCCTTTTTCCCGCTGCATGCTAATCTAAGCTGCTAACATTACAGAGTACATTTTAATGTTTTAACTCTCTATAGTCCATAGTTTGCAGACGCATGTTCCGATCTTCTCACGGATGGTACCGCAAATCGGTTGAGACACAGTGGATCAGTACAACACCAAACACGGTCTGCTTACCATGTACTAAACCTTACATATCAAATAACCTTTATTTCACAACATTAATAATTACTGAATAAACATTGAATATTACACTTTAATACTAGGGAACATTTTATGTAAGTGTGCAGTGTGTAAGTATTGGGGAATAGGAAAAAGACGCTAGTTAGCGCTGTGCGACTATGTGTTTTGTGGAATACACCATGGAACGTGTTTTGCAGGGTTAATCATTTTATATGTTTTAGTGACTGTCTGTATTTACATGGTGAGGACTTTTAACTTCTTTCTATTGCGTGGGAATCGCACAATGCTAAATAATAGCATCGCCATATGTAGTTATAATGGCGAGTTTCACTAAAATGGCGCTGGGCGGCCAGTCGCAATATGGCGTCTCATTGCCAATCGCAAAATGGTGTCGCGCAGATCTAGTTTTAAACCGATCCTGTCTCAGCCAATTATCTAGCTTCCACAGTGCACCCTTTGATAGCAAACAACATGCTATCATACTCTGATTTTAAAATTAATTTAGGCTTACATAACGACATATCATTTAATGTTATATTATGGGATGGCACAAGGTGGTTCTTAATCCATCAATAATGTGTCTCTAGGAGGGGACATAAAACTACCCTTATACACACACCTCGGATCTTGGGAGATCATGGGAAAGATGTGGGAATGCACCAATCCTATACAGGAAGTCTTGAGGGGGAATAGGGACTTACATTATTTGAGATGTTTTAAAATAACATTTTAATAATACATTTTATGCATGTCTAAATCTTATAAATTATACGATGGTACCTTCTAGTTCAGGGTTGTAATGCAGTCCTACATTTATCTCAGTATTCATATTGTTACCACTGACCACCATCATGATTTCATTCCTTTGATCCACCTTATATTTACATTGTAGTAAGGATTAGGATCAGGAGTTTACCTATGCTTGCAATCATTTCCTGGACCCATTCTTCTAGACCTGAGAACCATTTCACTGGGTTCAACCATGAAACCCATTCCTCTACCTTCTCCTCTACTTCAGCCACTGAAGCATTATGGTTCTTTCGAAATTCCCATTTTAGCTGCAGAATTTCTACTTCAGGGTCCATAGGGTATCCACAGGATACCTTGGGGTATAGGCGATGGCGGAAGACATCCAGGCACCACAGAGGTAAATTTTCAGCCTCCCAGGATGCACTGGGGTCCCCCGCCCCCGAGCCTCAGGCCACTCAGTTTTCGTCGGTGCCTGGCCGGACCAGTCGCACCGTACAGAGTGGGGTCTTTTTAAGGCCCCTGAATATTTCTTCGCAGCTGTGGCTGCACAACTGGAGTGCTCCAGCATAGGACAGTCAGTATGGACATCCATGCTGTCACTCCTACACCACGCCGGTACCAGAACACCGGTACCGATCCGGGGATGCTGGTAGGTAGCTGGGGTCACAAGTAGCGGTGACCCCGGCTACCTGGACTGTGGCCGGATGCACGGGGAACAAGGTAAGCGGCAGGGTCCTGCGGTGGGCACCCGCCGGTAACACAGTCCTGTTTGGTCCCCAGGCAGTGGGCTCCCTGGGGACTGGCTGCACGTGAGGCCAGTTACTGATCCTGCGCCTTCACACTAGACCACCAGGGACAGCGGACCGCAGCATGTGTGGTACAGCGCGGCATCCCAGGGGTTAATAGCAGGCCAGGGGAGAACGCCTTCCCTGTCTCACAACCGGCATCTCCCCCGCTGCACAGTGCCATTCCACAGGGGTCTGAGCGGGCTGTGTCAGCGCTCCTCCCTCGGGCCCTGCCTTCTCTCTGCTCCTCGGTGGCCATTTTCTCACTACATGTGCTGGGGATGGCAAACGCTGCTGGAAGCTGATACAGGTGCCATTGCGGTCCGGGTCCCCCGCATACCTCTCCTTCAATTAAGGTCAGTGTATGCAGCACTGTTTCCTACCAGGCTCTTGTCTGTGTAGTTGATCGCAGTGCTTGTAATGCAGGATGTTATCTGTGCATTGTATGTGACTTAAATGCTAGCGCTGTTTGCCTGTACTTTCATTTCTGACTGTCAGCCATTTTCCTATCCCTGTTCTTCTTCTGCTACAGCCCTTGCGGTGCGGTGTTGCAGGATGTTTATTACCTCACAGTAAACGTGGTTTTTCTGTGTGGGAAGTCACATACGCTCCGTTCACACTCCTCATGTCAGAAAGTGAACGAGGATATCCTCTTTCAGCTATAACGTACTGATATAATGTGCAGTTAGCGGAGGGATATGTAGACGCTGAGGGTTTATGGAGGGCACGTTGTATTATATATCACACCCCATTTCTGTCACTGTGCCTGCACAAAAAGGGACCGCCCTCGGCTGGCTAAGATGCTTACAGCCCTTGTGGGCAACGCCCCCTGCATTTCCCCATAGGGGTTATCGCAGCGAGTGATGGTCTCACCACCTGCAGGGGTCCCTGGGCAGTTGATAGTACCCCAGTGTATCCTGTTTTTCGCCCCCCAGGTCTCGCAGGAGCCTGTGTGGGTGAATTTATTGTCCAAATGGTATAACACCTGATGGACATTTTACAGGGGGAGTCACCATTTCGGCCTTCTAAACAGCCTTTCGGGTCTCAGACGGCTAAGGACATGACGTCTGATGACGGTGACATTATTGACTTTTTCAGACACGAGCCCCTTAGTGCAAAGGAGGCGTAGTCTGGATCTAATGTCTATATACCTGGCCTTATACGGGCAGGCCGTGCGGCTTTGGTTATTACATATCCCCCATGGCTAAATCCTAATATGCCTTCTTTAAGGATAAGGGTGTTGCCACTGTAATTCCTCTATCTGGTCAGGTGGATCATTTAGAGGAGGCGTGGAAAATCCGGGTAAGCGGTTCCAGCCTCAAAAACGGTTGACCTTTTGCATACCCCTTTGCGGATAATTACATTTCCGAATGGGAGTTACCTTTACGGGTAGATTCTCATGTTACACGCCTAGTGAGGAGTGCTACGTTGCCCATGCCCTCCAGGTCCTCCTTGAAGGAGGTTCCAGATTGCAAGGTGCAAATATATCTAAAATCCAATTATTCCCTTGCTGGAGGGGCTTCCAGGCCGGCTATGGCCGTGTGCTGGGGGGCCAGAGCCATGGAGCGCTGAGTAGGTAACTGGATCTCTGCACACTGACTCTCCAGCAGAGCAGGTGGATAGTGGCAAATTCTCAGAGACTTAGCCACGTTCATAATGAGACGGTCTTACATTTAGCCTACTCCTTTCCAGAATCTCCTCGGCAGCAGTAGCGGCTCGCCGCTCCCTGTGGTTGTGCTCTTGGAAAGCGGATGCAGATTCCATTTGGAATGCTTTGCCTTTTACGGGACAGGTCCTGTTTGGCCCTCATCTGGACGCAATTGTGGCCCCGCAGGCAGCAGCTACGTCTGTGTGTCTGCCATCGGCTACAGTCCCATCGGGGTCTGGGGCTTCGTCTTTTCGGCCCTGTGAGGCCAGGGTAAGTCTAAAATACAGCTTTCCAAGACAGTCAGTAGCCAGGAAATCTGCTCAGCCATAAGAACAGGCTTGGAGTACTAGATGTCCTACTCCCAAGTTGGACTGTAAGCCTTCAGCCTCACGGGACGGGCCTCCTCTCGGGGGACCCCAGAGTTGGAGGCCGGCTTCTCCAGTTCACCCAGGGCTGGTGTCTGACCACCACGGACACTGGGGTAAGAGAAGTATTTTCTTGAAGGTATGTCCTCTCCTCCCGGTAAAAGCCTCCCAGACGGTTTTTCGTTACAGATCTTCTGTCAATTCAGGACAAGGCCCTGTAATTTTTGAGGGTGTTACACTCTATGCTCCAGGCAGGAGTTATAGTACCTATTCCGTTGCCCCAAAGGGGAACGAGGTATTACTCCATCCTCTTTCTGGTACAGACACCCAATGGGTCTTCCCAGGACATCCTCAACCTCGAATCCTTCAACAAATTCTTAAGGGTTCCTCGGTTCAGGAAGGGGACCCTGCATTCCATCATTCAATGGAGCCTGGGAATTTTGTGGTGTTGTTGGATATATTCAGGGTGACTACCTGAATATCCCTCTTTTGTTAGAACACCAGTGTTTTCCTCAGGTTTGCAGTGGTCGATAAGCATTTCCAGTTTCTGGCATTGCCCCTCGGTCTGGCCTCCATGCCTCACGGTTTACCAGGGTCATGGCAGTCATGGCAGCCCACCTGCGGATGCAGGGGGTCCGCTTGTTACCCTATCCGGGTGACCTCCTGTTGCTACCAGGGTCTCCAGAGATACTTCAGTGCCATATGCAATGGACAATATCTGTGTTGCTACGTTAGGGCTGACTGATAAACTGGAAATGGTCCTCTCTGATTCTTCACAGAGGATGCTCCATATCCCAAAATCTGAGGATCTTTGTGATTGAGGAAAAGATCTCTGCATTATAGGCAAAGGTACACAGTTGCCTGCACAGTCGCCGAGTGTCTATTCACTTGACAATGTGGTTCCTGGGTTCCAGGGTGTCGCTGTTCGACATGGTGGAGAGTACCCAGCTTCACTCTTCACCCAGCTTTTTCCTCTGAAAAAAAATTGATCCTCTCCGGATGGGATGGGTTGCCCCATCGGATAAAGTCAATAGTGCTTTCCCCGGAGGGTTGTCTCACTCTGGCCTGGTGGCTGTGGAAAGCTCACCTAAACAAGGGGCACCCCCTTTGGGATTGTGGACAGGGTCCTTCTGATGACGGACGCCAGTATCCGTGGCTGGGAAGCAGTGACGGGTCCACACTTGTTCCAGGGCAGGTGGACAGGTAGTTTTTGCGCTTCCCATAAACATCTGAGAACTCTGAGCAGTATTCAAGGTTCTCCAGCATGCAGGACAGGTCCTCCATGGAAATACCGTGCAGGTACAGTCTGACAACGCCATCATGATGGCTTATGTAAACCACCTAGGAGGTTCCCAAAGTCAGGCGACACTAACAGTGGTGTCCCGAATTCTGGCTCGGGTGGAAGGCTATATCTCTGCCGTCATCGGCAGTGTTCATTCAGGAATCCTCAGATGGAAAGCAGGCTTTCTCAGCCATCAAGACGTGCATTCAGGGAAATGTCCTCTTTATCAGGAGGTGTTCAATCCTCTGGTGAACAAGTGGAGCCTTTCAGAGATGAGACTCTTCTGGTAGACGTAGGTAGGTCCAGTGGACCTTCCAAGTTGTGTACCTCGTCCCTCCGTTATCCCTTCTTCCTCCAGTAATAGCAAGAAGAAGGCACGCTCCTGCTGATAGCTCCAGCATGGGCCAGACGGCACTATTACTCAGATCTTCGGAGTTTCTCAGTTAACACTCCGAAGCTGTTGCCTCTACGTCCGGACCTTTTGTCTCAGGATCCTGGCTAATACCCAGACCTGGGTTGTCTGTCCTTGACGGTGTGGCGGTGGAGACTGCCCTCTTAAGGTCTAGGAGTTTTTCCAGCTCTATAGTTAACAGGGGCTCTGTCCATGCTAAGAGCTCGGAAGTTTTTATCTGCAAGAATTTACCATTAGGTATGGTATACTTTCTTTCAGTTGTGTCACCCTAGAGGCTAGGCTCCTTGGGTATTCCGGATATCCAGAGTGTTGACTTTCCTACAGGTGGGCTTAGATAACGTTCTTCGCCTTGCTTACCTGAAGGTGCAGGTTTCTGCCCTGTTAGTATGGTTTCAGCGTAGGATTGCTACTCTTCCTGATGTCCGCACCTTTGTGCAGGGTGTACATTATATTCAGCATCCCTTTGTTCCACCTGTGGCTCCTTGGGATTTGGCTGTGGTCCTTAGGGCTCTCTGAGGACCGCCATTTGATCCACTGGGCTCAGTGGATTTCAAATGGCTTACGGCTAGGACTGTATTCCTTCTGGCTATTGATTTGGCCAGTAGGATCTCAGAATGGGAGGCTCTGTCATGTAGACCTCCATTTTTCTCATCTTTCCTAGGAACAGGGCAGTGCTTCGCACTTGCCCTGGTTTTTTACCTACGGGGGTGTCTAGTTTCCACATCAATGAGGAAATTATAGTACCGGCCTTTACTTCCCCAGTTCTGTCTGCTGGTGAGGCCTCTTTGGCTGTGGTACGGGCGCTAAGAATTTAAGTTGACCGTATCAGTACATTTAGGAAATCAGACTCTCTGTTTTGTCCTTTCTGGTTTCCATAAAAAGGGTTGGCCTGCCACTACGCTAACTTTGGCAGGATGGATTCACAGGTCTTCCTGCTCCATCCTCTATTAAAGCTCTTCCACTAGGTCTGTGGGTCCTTCGTGGGCAGCTCGACATGGCGACTCAGCGGTGATTGGCAGTCACGTGGTCATCTGTCCATATTTTTGTAAGGTATTATGCTTTTGATACCTTCACCTCTCAGGATGCTTCCTTCGGGCGGCGGATTCTCCTTACAGCACAGGAGCGTCCCCACCCTTAAAGGATACTGCTTTGGGACATCCCCAAGGTATCCTGTGGATACCCTATGGACCCTGAAGTAGAAAATATGAGATATGGTAAGAACTTACCCTTGTTATCTCTATTTCTACGAAGTCCATAGGGTTCCAGAGGACTCCCGCCCTGTCGCACCTGTACTGCAGATGGGCTTTGATCTGGTCACCGGTTTCTCCGTCTCCTTCTGGTGAGAATGTGATTCTTGTGTGTTCCAGACTGTCTTCTCTCTCTTTTTTGCTCCTGCCCTGGCCTATGGCTTGTTACGAAACTGAGTCTCTATGGAGAATATAGACAAATGGCCAAATGGTATGAGCCAATGCAGTGGTTAATCGTCATCAGTGAAATCCAGGTGGAAAAAGGGGACTCTGTTTAGGGATCCGCAGTGTCCGTGAAATCGGAGGACACAATGTACTGTAATTAAATAAGGATGATGATACAATGTCCGCTCACCGTCAGCTCAAGCCGCCCAGGGGGGTCCGTCTGCTCCAGCAGGTTCCCGACTCCTGATGGTGCAGCACGCTTGAATGCTGCACCGCGGTGTGTGCTGATGCACAACACCGCTCGCCGTTGACACGGCTGTTCCAGGGGGTCCGTCTGCTCTGGCAGGCTTCTGGCTCCCAGTATCAGCTGGATTTCACTGACGACGATTAACCACTGCATTTGCTCATACCATTTGGCCATTTGTCTATATTCTCCATCAGGATTTTCCATGAGACTGTATGTTGGGAACACTAACAGTTCTTTATTGGGGTCACAGTGAACACCCTATATTTTAGACTATTGTCACCTGTCTTCCCCCGGTTCATTTTCCCTCCAGTAGTGGGGTATTAACCCATTATTTATTTGTTAATTGTGTTTCATGGTTAATAATTGCCTACGTGATTAATTCATTTACCATCACCATATGGTTAATTACACAGAAATCATTAGGGCAGTCTATGCAATTAAATTTGTTAAATTAAACCTTGTTGATATTAATGTTAACAGGAACTGCAGTTCTGGATCATTATGTGCAATAAATTGTTAATTTTAATAATTGTTTTTATTGTGGTTTATGTGCACACTAGCGCAGACATATTCTTTTTGATTATTCATATTTGTTGAGAGGAAACTGGCAGTCTCCTCTATATGTCAGCTGCTGTGTAAACATTCAGATCACCAATTGGACTAAGCGCTCCACTGATTTTTGTATTGTAAGTTCTTACCATATCTCATATTTTCATCCATCTTCCGGTCTATCACCTCCTTGGGATCGCTGGAATCATTTGTAATGTAAGTGCAACACTTTACTCCAAATTGGGTGGCCAAAGTTACGCAATACCCTCTGGTGACAGCTGTTAAATAATTTACACCGGTAGCGTGATAAACTCTGCGAGCCCTCAACTATCGATTCCTACCTATCTATACCTTCTAACAATCGATTCCTGCCTATGCCTTCTAAACAATATTCCTTCCTATACCTATTAAAATTGTCGCTATTCAGAGTAATGAGTCGCACAAGAAATAAATGCTTTCAGACTTTGAATGTGGTTCCAAAGCACAAAAAGATATTATTCAATATAAAAAAGATGGTTACACGCTGTGATCTAAATACAATTAGCGCAAATAAATCATACATACCCAAGGTACAGTTGTTATATATGTAAGCGCTCTGGGCCCAGATACCGGCATCAGCATTAGAAACCTCCATCAACAGCACAGCAAGAAGACTGAAGACTGGGGTCAGAGAGCGCACATATATACTCTTGCAGGGATAGGCAATATAATAGACACTCAAACCCCCCTCAGAGTTCTACCCGAGCCACCTCAAAGGTCATTTAGTCCATACCTTTGAGAGATTAGTAATGGACGATATCAACCAAATACCCACCCACCCAGAGTAAAAGCACAGCACATAACTTGAACAAAAAAGAACAGACAGCCCTGCACCAATTGCGGAATAACGACAACATCATCATAAAACCGGCCGATAAAGGTGGAGGAGTTGTCATCCTGAACAAAACAGACTATGTCATTGAAGCCAAACGCCTACTCTCGGATAAACAGACATACGAAACACTCAAACATGACCCCACACACAATTTCAATCATGAACTACACAACATTCTCCAAACAGGATTCAGCACGGGCATCCTAACAAAAAAGGAATTCGAATTCATACACAACCCACACCCAGTGATCCCGGTCTTTTACTACCTCCCCAAAATACACAAGAACACTGACCACTCCCCAGGAAGACCCATAAAATCTGGTATTAACTCCATGACAGCAAACCTCTCGCAGTACATAGATCATTTTCTACAACCCTATGTAAAACAGCAACAATCCTACATACAAGACACCACACACATATTAAACATTCTCGAGGGGATCAGGTGGGGTGATGACCACTGGCTACTCACTAGCGACGTGACATCATTATACACAATTATTGACCACCAACAAGGATTAGACAGCATCAAACACTACTTAGACAAAGGCTCGACACTGGACCCCCAACAGACCCAATTCATCCTAGACGGTATAGACTTCATTTTAACTCACAATTACTTCTGGTTTGACAATGACTTCTATAGACAGAGGATGGGCACTGCCATGGGCACCAGGTTTGCCCCCAGTTATGCCAACCTATTCATGAGCAGGTGGGAGGATGAGCGGATCTGGTCAGGGCATAGCTGGGGGGAAAATCTGGTGCTATGGGCTATGTACATTGACGATGTCATCTGCATCTGGAAAGGACCACAGCACACCCTCATGGATTTCCTGAACTACATTAACAATAATGACAGACATCTCCAATTCACTAGTAACTACAGTAGAACGGACGTTAATTTTCTTGACTTGCAGATCTTCATCGACCAACGACAAATCCACACCAAGACATACCATAAGCCAGTAGACGTAAACAGTTTTATACTTTCCAGCAGTGGTCATCACCCCAATTGGCTACAAAACATACCCACAGGACAATTTAAATGGATATGGAGGAATTGCACCCAAATCAGCGACTATTATGAACAGGGCAACACTATGAAACAGCAATTTAGGGATAAGAACTACGACAGTACAGCACTCCAAAACACATTTGAACGGATAGGTATGGAAGACCAAGCACCACTACTCCAATACAAGAAGAGAAGTCTAGAAACCCATACAGAGAATGTCCCATTCATAACACAGTTCAATACCAGTGCCATCAAGATCAAACAAATACTGAAGAAACACTGGAATTTACTCCTAAAGGACGAAACATTAGCCCCTATATTACCACTGCAACCCAAAGTGATTTACAGAAAGGCACCCAACATCAAAACCAAATTAGTCAGCAACCACATACCCCCCAACAGAGCCAGACAAAAGACCCTAGATAACCAACCCCTCAATAAAGGCTTCCACTACTGTGGCACGTGCAGCAACTGTCGCAACCTAGGGATGAGGAGCCCCAGACCCACCACGTCCTTCTCCTCCACACATACAGATATTTCCTACAAGATTCAAGAACACATATCCTGTAACACCAGCCATGTCATCTACATGCTGGAATGCCCGTGTAAACTGCAATACATCGGGCGCACGTTCAGACCATTAAAAATCAGGATAGCGGAACACATGAGAGGGATTACAAATTGGACTGACACACATAACGTTCCCATAGACTTCAAGGACAAACACGACAGCTGCACCTCGGGCATGACATTCACGGGCATTAAAACAATTAGCAAGAATTGGAGAGGAGGAGACATTAACAAGAGACTTAACAAAGAGGAACTAAAATGGATCTTTACCTTGCAAACATCCACACCCCACGGGCTCAATATTGATAATGAGATCAGATCAGTTATCTCTAAGTAACACGACACTTACTTACCATCACATCATAACAACACAACATCTGTTGTTTAAGGCACACTTATCACGCACATGACCGTTTCATTTTTAAACCAACCACACCACCGGCACCCCTGGATCCAAGGATACATGGTACAGTTCAACATAATTTATGACACCTCGTATACTAATACCAGATACCCACCAGGTAGGTATCATCTACACACTCCTTATACACTATACCCAGGTCAATACACACCCCATGTATATAGTACCTTGCGCAGATTTAGCCCACAACACTCATTATACCCATCACTGTCCCAGTATGTAGTAATTCCTCCTTAACATCAAGAGCCCACACCTAGTCCCACCCCCTCTCACTTTATATCATACCATCTAGGTCGGACACCTACACAACCTCTATCATCTATGCCCAACATATTCCAACGCTGGTATTAGCTGCGCGACCTTAATTAATATTCACCAGCATCCGACAACAAGTTAGACACCGCAGGAACACCCACCTCTCGCACATATGGACCCACATACATGTAGAACTTGGATCCACAATTCACTCGATTGGCATATTACAGATGTCACCATGGCAATAAGTCAGCATTCTACTATTGCAACACCCCCATGTCTTACGCCAGAGACGCTAGTTATGACACCCACCCCATGCCCTTCGCAGCCACAACATCACACACCCCCATCATGTTACACCCTACCCTTTCCGCTTGTACTGATCAGTGAACACCAAGCACTAGCCTCAAGGTTCACTATCACATGATCAGCTGTGTTTACTGACCCCGTTACCATAGCTACGCGTAAACCATGGGTCATGCGAGTGAACGCTCACGCTGGCAATGGGCACGCCCCTATGCGCCATGCCCCCTGTTCCACACATCCCCAGCAACGCAGCATCACGCATAGCCCCTGCCGCACACACACCCCCCACAGTCAGCGCTATCCCGACCCCACGTGACCGCAGTCACGAGCAACGTTCTCACCAATTACAGCCAGCATCACCGTCACACCCACCGCTGCATCCGATTGGCCCGCACCTACACAAGATCAGATTCACAACCAATGACGTGTCATGCCCACCGCGACACGTCATTGGTCCATTGGCCCCACGTGACCAGACACACACCTGGAAGTCACCTATAAAGATCGAGACACTTGCTACACTCAGTAACTCCTTGAAAAAGGCTACAAGCCAAAACGCATTGGAGACCCTACCACAAGTTATACTCATTACTCTCACCAAGCAGATACACCGCACCTGTCCCCTCCAGGGACACACCGATCCCATGGGACCGTGGGATCATCTGCAACACGCGGACCTCCGCATCACCCTACCACCATCCTGTGACCATTACATACCATCCTTCGTGGCTGCCCGCTCACCTGTACATCCCGTGGGATCGCGGAGGCCAGGAACACCACCGAGCTTGGCTTCAGGACTATAACCACCACTGCTACCCACCGTGGACCCCTCCCCACCTACCGGTAGGTAATAACACCTTGCAGAAGAGCGGGATGCTGCCATTCCACTGAACATCCAGGCCACTTTCCTTCCCCACACCCCGGTTGCCACAAGTCTGTCGACCAAAGGTCCAGCAGGGGGATGTGCAGGAGTGAGGACCGCACGCCAAAGGAACCCCCTAAAAGGGTCAACCCACCCCCCCAACTGCGGGACCACCAAGACTATATAATACTAAATACTGGGCACCCACCCACGGAACCACCTTTGGGAGCACTGTGTCTACCCAATAAAATAGGTGTGGATCCGCACATATTTGTCAGTCTTCATTCTGTCCACCCACCCACACATCTACACATCCCTCCCATTCCCCTCCCACCCCCAGACCCCCACATCACACACCCTACACCCCTCACCACACTCCTTTTTACTACACAGGAGCGCACGTATACTTATCCTTCTTCAATACAATAGACAAGTTTGCCATGATTCCATTGGTTCGTCTTAAAGACGCTTCTGTTACAGGATAGTTCAAAGGTCAATTCAAATAGACACAAACAGCCTCCAACCGCCCTTTGTGTCCTTTTTCCCGCTGCATGCTAATCTAAGCTGCTAACATTACAGAGTGCATTTTAATGTTTTAACTCTCTAAAGTCCATAGTTTGCAGATGCATGTTCCGATCTTCTCACCGATGGTACCGCAAATCTGTTGAGACACAGTGGATCAGTACAACACCAAACATGGTCTGCTTACCATGTACTAAACCTTACATATCAAATAACCTTTATTTCACAACATTAATAATTACTGAATAAACCTTGAATATTACACTTTAATACTAGGGAACCTTTTATGTAAGTGTGCAGTGTGTAAGTATTGGGGAATAGGAAAAAGACGCTAGTTAGCGCTGTGCGACTATGTGTTTTGAGGAGTAGACCATGGAACGTGTTTTGCAGGGTTAATCATTTTATATGTTTTAGTGACTGTCTGTATTTACATGGTGAGGACTTTTAACTTCTTTCTATTGTGTGGGAATCGCACGATGCTAAATAATAGCATCGCCATATGTACTTATAATGGCGAGCTTCACTAAAATGGCGCTGGGCGGCCAGTCGCAATATGGCGTTTCATTGCCATTTGCAAAATGGTGTCGCACAGATCTAGTTTTAAACTGATCCTGTCTCAGTCAATTATCCAGCTTTGACACTTCTTACTGGAAAGGGGGCTGCTGGGAGTCTTGGGGGCTGATGGGAGGAGCAAGGGCTGCTGGGAGATGTAGTTCTCCCAGTGCCCATTCCGGGGGGGCCACACACACTGCTCCGGGGGTCACACACACACACATTCATGCACACACTCACACACACTCACTCATACACACTTACATACAGCACACACACTGACAGACTCACCCTGCTGCAGAAGAGCCGGCTCCCGATCCAGGATGCAGAAGTAGATGCCGAAGCCAGTGCTGAGGAAGGTGAGCAATTAAGGACTAATTAAGCTAATTGGATACTTCCAATTGCTTAATTAGTCCTCGGGGGTTTTCAGAGTAAGTCCCGGTGATTTTTCCTTAAATCATCGATTTTAGGAAAAATCACACTTACTCAGGAGGTGCGTGAAAAAAAACCTCCTGGTGAGTGTTTTTAAAAAACCACGCACCTAATAGAATTGCCAAAAACCCGCAACTGCAGGAAAAACCTCGCAGGTGCGGGGTTTTGGCTATTCTCGCACACAATTGAATATGCCCCATAGTGCAGGAGAAGATCGTTCCGGGACTCGGAGCGGACAGCGTCAGGAGCGGGGATTCAGATAAGTTGTGATTTTTTTCTGTGTGTATGGGGCACTGGCACTGCATAGGGGGCACTGTATAGGGGGGCCGCTACTGGGGGCACTATGGGGGCCGCTATTGGGGGTACTGTATGGGGGGGTGCTACTAGGTGCAATGCATAGAGGGGACTACTGCTGAGGGCAATGCATAGGGGGGACTACTACTGGGGGCACTGAATAGGAGGGACTACTACTGGGGGCACTGTATGGGGGGGACTACTACTGTGGGCAATGCATAGGGGGGACTTCTACAGGGGGCAATGCATAGGAGGACTACTACTGGGGGCAATGCATCGGGGGGACTACTACTGGGGCCAATGCATAGGGGGGACAACTACTGGGGCCAATGCATAGGGGGGACTACTGGGGGCAATGCATAGAGAGGGCTACAACTGGGGGCATTGCAAGGGAGGACTACTACTGGGGGCACTGCATAGGGGGGACTACTACTGGGGGCAATGCTTAGGGAGGACTACTTCTGGGGGCAATGCATAGGGGGGTTTACTATTGGGGCAATGCATAGGGTGGACTTCTACTGGGGGCACTGCATAGGGGGGACTATTGCTAGGGGCAAATCATAAGGGGGACTACTACTGGGGGCACTGCATAGGGGGACTACTACTGGAGGTAATCCATAGAGGAGGCAATGTATAGGGGGGACTACTACTGGAGGCAATGCATAGGGGGGACTACTGCTGGAGGCAGTGCATAGGGGGGACTACTACTGGGGGTAATGCATAGAGAGGGCTACAACTGGAGGCATTGCATAGGGAGGACTACTAGTGGGGACAATGCATAGGGGGACTACTACTGGGGCAATGCATAGGGGGTACTACTACTGGGGGCAATGCATAGGGAGGACTACTACTGGGGGCAATGCATAAGGAGGACTACTACTGGGGGCAATGCATAGGGGGACTACTACTGGGGGCAATACATAGGGAGGACTACTACTGGGGACAATGCATAAGGAGGACTACTACTGGGGGCAATGCATAGGGGGACTACTACTGGGGGCAATTCATAAGGAGGACTACTACTGGGGGCAATGCATAGGGGGGATTATGACTGGGGTCAATGCATAGGGGGACTACTACTGGGGGCACTGTATAGGGGGGACCACTACTGGGAGCAACGGATAGGGGTGACTACTACAGGGGGCACTGCATAGGGGAGACTACTACTGTTGGCAATGCATGGGGGGACTACTACTGGGGGCAATGCGTAGGGGAGACTACTACTGGGGGCAATCATAGGGAGGACTACTACTGGGGCAATGCATAAGGGGGACTACTACTGGGGGCAATGCTTAGGGGGGACTACTACAGGGGCAATGCTTAGGGGGGACTACTACAGGGGCAATGCATAGGGGGGACTACTACTGGGAGAACTACTACTGCATAGGGGGCCCAAAGCATATTCTTGCACCTGAGCCCACCACTCTCTAGTTCCGCCACTGACTTAGCTGATGCCCATAACCCTGTGGGAAGTGCATATAAGATATATTTTGAAACAGTAATAGTGCTAAAACTTTATTGTATAAATAGATCTAGGAGGTGCTTGTAGATCTTCCATTGGCCTCAGGTTAAGGCCCCCATACATCAGAGATGGATTGCAGCAATCGTGCAATTTGCAATCGATTGTGTATAAAAATCTGCTATGTATGGGCTTCACAGATCGCAGATTGCAACCAAAAAGTGATTGGAATTGTTTAATCAGATTGTCCAACATGTTGGATTTCATAGATCGATTGGGGCTGTAGATTGCTAGTGTATGGACATGATCAGCAGATTTGCAGACCGTTTCTAGCAAAATGATGGGTCTTTTAAGATTGCCAGATCTGTGTTTGCTGTAATCGATCTGCAAATCACTGAAAAAGATCTGTAGTGTATGGGCGCAGATTGCTCGATTGGGAAATCCTAAGATCGGGCAATAAATCTTCAAATTGTTCAATTGTGGTTTTCAAATTGCTGATGTATGGGGGCCTTTATAGAGATATCTGTGGCTGAGCACAGGTGTCTTAATTAGTACCTCAGTCAATTTAATTTAACCATCTGTGCTTAACCATGTACAGAAACATGTAACGCATCCGCCGTATTCTAGCAGCCACAGCCTCTTGATCTCACTGCAAAACCGTCAGCCAAAGTGCAGGGACCATCTGCACATGTGTCACCTAGGGGTCTAAGTACTAAGCAGTGATAAGAGACAGATAGAAGTATTCAATATGGAGCGAAAACTCAGTTTTTGCAATGTTTTCGCACCAATGACGTCATTTTCGGAGGTTTTGGTTTTACACCGTATTCAATTTCAAAGACTTCACAGGTTCGAAAAGTCTTTGAAAAAAAACGGGGATAACTTTTCACCACTGAATAGGTGGCGAAAAAAAGTGCAGAATTGGGGTTTAGGGGTGCAGGCTTAAAAAAAATAGCCTGCACCCTTCAGAATGACCCCTTGAAGCGATCTGTGTATAAAAAAAAAAAAAAAAAAAAAACGGGACACCCCAAAAAAAGCACTTTGAATTTGGGGGACAAAAAAAAAAATGTTGGGGGACAAAGTTAAAAAATAGCGAACTTGACTCTGGGGGGGTCCCCAAGTATGCCACAGGTGTTTTTTTCATTGCAGCTGCTTGCGGCAGGTGGGTTTTTCATGAAAAAAATAGCCTGCACCCTTCAGAATGACCCCTTGAAACGATCTGTGTATAAAAAAAAAAAAAAACGGGACACCCCAAAAAAAGCACTTTGAATTTGGGGGACAAAAAAAAAAATGTTGCGGGACAAAGTAAAAAAATAGCGAACTTGACTCTGGGGGGGTCCCCAAGTATGCCACAGGTGTTTTTTTCATTGCAGCTGCTTGCGGCAGGTGGGTTTTTCATGATTTTTTCAAGTCACTTTAGCAACTTTAAAATATGCTGACCCCCATTTTCAAGTACCCCAAATTTGCTGGGCATAGTTATTTTTCCCAAAAAAAATCATTTTCTTCAAAGTCGCATTTATGCACTTGCCGCGGTTATTAGAAACCCCGACTTCCTTCAGTAGTTAAAAATGGGGGTACCCATAGTGATCCCCCATGTCTACACATCTTTAGGGGGGGTCCCTAGAATATTTCCCAAAAATTCCCGTTTTTGTTGAACCTGTAAAAAAAAAGTAGCAAAAATTTACAAAAAAAATTACATAAGGTCCCCCCCCCCAAAAGCCAAACCAGCCCCAGGCTTGCCAGCCAGTGGTGGTTTCTAAAAATACGGGGAACAAAATGTGTAGGGTTCCACCGTATTTTAGAAACCAACACCAGGCTGCAGGGACTAGTGCTGGTTTTAAATATAGGGGGCAAAAAAGACGTAGGGTACCCCTTATATTTAAGACCAGCACCAGACCCAACCGACCGGGGTGTAATGCCACAGCCCGGAGACCCAATCACCGGTGCTCCAGGTCCAAAGCATTACACCCCAAGTCGGTCAGCGCAAGAAGGTGATCTCGGGGGAGTTGGGGAACCCCCAAAAAAGGGTCTCCCCTCTCCCGAGCACCACAGGCTTACGCTGAAGCCTGGGGCTCATCCCCATACCCCTGGAATGGTGGGTATGGGGGTAATAGGGGGGCCAAATAATGTCACACTATTGTACTTTACAGTGGAACTACAAGTGCCAGCATGCCTGCCATTTTGCACTTGTGGAACTACAAGTGCCAGCAGACATGCGGCACCTGTAATTTCACTGGAAAATAAATAGTTAAAAAAAGACAAAACATACACACCGTGTCCAGTATAAATTACACACACCTACCCATTCACACATACTTACCTATACCAGATGTTCGGTCCCCTTGTCCAAGTAGGATTTCCCAAAAACATGGCTCTGCAAGAAAGATTTCATACTCACCTACATCCAGCGCTGGTCTCCGCAGTAATCCATGGGTGTTTTAAAACAAAAAAAACGAGTTACCCGATCCACAGAACACAGCTATCTGTATGTGTGTTGCTACACATACAGATAGCTCCCGAATGTCCGCTATCGGCACTTCACGGGGCATTGCATTCCAGAGAGCCAATCAGCGGCAGCGCTGACTGTAGAGCACCTGCTGATTGGCTCCAGCAACCGACAGTTCCCACGTGGTGTGACTCGCCCACATTATTTAGCCCCCCTATTACCCCCTTACCCACCGCTCCAGGGGTATGGCGATGAGCCCCTGGCTTCAGCGTAAGCCTGTGGTGCTCAAGAGAGGAGGGACCCTTTTTTGGGGGGTCCCGGACTCCCCTGAGATCACCGGCTTGCGCTGACCGACTTGGGGTGTAATGCTTTGGACCTGGAGCCCCGGTGATTGGGTCTCCGGGCTGTGGCATTACATCCTGGTCGGTTGGGTCTGGTGCTGGTCTTAAATATAGGGCGTACCCCACGTCTGTTTTGCCTCCTATATTTAAAACCAGCACTAGTCCCTGCAGCCTGGTGCTGGTTTCTAAAATACGGTGGAACCCTACACATTTTGTTCCCCGTATTTTTAGAAACCACCACTGGCTGGCAAGCCTGGGGCTGGTTTGGCTTTTGGGGGGGGGCCTTATGTAATTTTTTTTGTAAATTTTTGCTACTTTTTTTTACAGGTTCAACAAAAATGGGAATTTTCGGGAAATATTCTAGGGACCACCCTAAAGATATGTAGACATGGGGGATCACTATTGGTACCCCCATTTTTATCTCCTGAAGGAAGTCGGGGTTTCTAATAGCCGCTGCAGGGAAAAGGCAAAGCTATTTAAAAACCCGACTTTATTTTGCAGGCAAAAACAAGGGTATCCATAGTGATCCCCCATGTCTGGACATCTTTAGGGGGGTCCCAGGCATATTTCCAGAAAATTCCCGTTTTTATTCCTTAATGGGGTCAAGGGTCATTTTTTAAAAAACAGAGATAATTTTTCAAATCACTACAGCAAGTGAAAAATTGGGGTTTGGGGGTGCAGGCTTATAAAAAATAGCGTGTACTTTTGGGAATGTCCCCTTAAAAGGAAATGTTCCAAAAAAATTGTTTTAAAAAAAAAAAATCGGGACACCCTAAAAAAAAATAAAAAAAATTGTTGTGGTATGTGGCAGGTGTTTTTTTTCATTGAGCAAACTAGCGGCAGGTGCATTTTTGCAGAATTTTTAAAAAATAACTTTAGGGACTTAAAAATATGCTAGTACCCACTTTCATGTACCCCAAATTTGATGGGACCACTTTTAAAAATGAAAAAAAAAGCTAAATGCTCTTCTGCATCACTTCTTCAAAGTCGGGAAAAAAACACCTGCCGCGGCTACTTAAAAACCCAGACTTTCTTCTGCGGGCAAAAACGGGGGTACCCATAGTGAACCCTGAGGTCTGGACATCTTTAGGGGGGTCCTACAATTATTTCCAAAAAATTCCCATTTGTTTTCGCCAGTCCAAGTATCGCCTGGTCCCGTTTTCGTCGATTTCATATTGAATACGGGGATAAGCGGGGGGGCGCGCGATACTTTTTCGCTGGCAAAAGCTCCGATGTGTGGCAAAATTTTCGACGGCGAGGTTAACATTTCATATTGAATACCCCTCAGAGTGAAAAGTGATAAGTAAGTGATAAGGTGCCAGCCAATCAGCTCCCAACTGCCATCTCACAGGCTGTGTTTGAAAAATGACAGTTGGAAGCTGATTGGTTGGCACCTTATAACTCCTTATTACTTTTCACTCTGTCTCTTATCACTGCTTAGTACATAGACCCCCTAGTATCGCACAGTCACACATATGCATTGTGCTGGAAGCCTAGATTTGGGCTTCCTTTTACAGTTTCAGTAAAAATAATAAAAAATATAATAAAGAGAAGAGTAAAAAGAAAAAGTTAGAAGAGGAAATAAATTATTATTTCATAAATTCAATAAAGGATAAAATGCTTTGTTTTAACAATAAGCCTTTCTTTTCCTATGGATTACCTCTACTTTCACCTTTCTTATATGTGGATGGCCAGCGGCGGTTTAGGAGGGAAACCCAGCCAGGGAAATGTATGGAAGCAGCCCTAATGGGGGTGGGTCTGTGGAGGGGAAGGGGTCTGTTGAAGGGGTGGGGTCTGTAGAGGGGGACGGGATCACTCCTCATAAGGCCTGATTCTGAGTTAGACGCAGTTGCGGCCTTCCTTGCTTCTTTTGCTGCAGTTGCTTCTGCGACTTTAATGCCACTACAAAGCCCTTCCCTGGTGTGCAGCTGTGTGTCCGAATATGCAAGGATTATCAGTGTCTACAGATGCTGCAGTCATGCTTTATGCATGTTTATTTAAACGCAATCATCAGTCGCCCCATTGAAATTATAACCAGCCCTATTAGGCGCAGATCATTTTTTGAGTATGGCCTCCAATGTGAGCAATTCAGCGTCTCTGTGCGCAACCACTTTCAGCAACACACCTGCAACACGACAATAACACACTCATACTACATCTGATTAGCCAATCCCCTGTAACCACCTAGGAACGCCCAACACATTTCTAATACACTTATTTATGCATGCGTCTGAATCTGTACTGCAACTCTGTATGAACACCATCAGGAAGTGCAACTTAGATGCATGCACAGACTAAAAATATTGCACAAGAAAAAGAAAAACAGGTTGGCTCTCACAGGAAAAATATAAAACACATTGTCCCACACAGGAAAAAAAACAACACATTGGACCTCCATAAGGTAAAAAAAATACATTAGCCCATGACATGAAAAAAACAATCACATTGGCCTTTGACAGTAAGAAAAACTATACACATTAGCCCCCGACAGTAACAAAAACCAATCATATTAGCCCCTGACAGTAAGACAAACTAAACACATTGGCCCATGACAGTGTGAGGTTCTGGTTTTTTTGTGGGTCCGGGGTGGTAAAAGGAGCAGACACTGAAGCCGATTTAAAAATAAACGTGGAGTTTTTAATGAGTGGCTTAACAGACATGAATGTGGCAAAACAAAAAGTCCGAGTATAGCACTAAAGTGCACTTGGGAACTGTAGTGAGGCAATGGGAAAAAGTCCAGGTAGTGAAAACAAAAGGCCGTCCAGTATTCCAGGTTTTGTGAGGCTGAAATGAATTGCAGAAATAATGTCCAGAGGAAATGCAAGTGGAGGCAAGGTGCAGGGTAACAGCTGACATAGGTACTCAGGCAAGGGAAAGGCAATGGAGGAGGCAGGAGATTCCAGCGGGGCTGGAACAGGCAGGGTGAAGCAGGCTAGGTAATCCCAAAAAATATGGTAGTTGCTCAAATCAGCTTAATGACATACCACAGGTGCTTGTAAAGGGCGGGGTTTACACTGAACACAGAAAAAAAGGATTTGCCTTCCAGCACACTGTCGCAAAATCAAAAATACTAAAATTCTACATGATAATAGAGATTTAGAGGTATTAGTTACATACATTTGCAAATATATGAATAAGCGCCAGGCCAATCGTCAAGGCTCCTCTATACTGCCGTCCCTAACATTAAGGGGTTCACGTCCGAGAAGCAAGACACCCCAAAAAATTCCAGCCAAGGACCATCCCCAGGGCATCACATGAAAAGGGGAAAAAAAGGTGATAGTGAAGTGTAAAGGATAGATGTGTAAGAATAAATCAATAAGTGTTAATGAAATGTGAAAGAATTAAAATGACATAAATAATATACAAACAATTAGAGAAGTGATAAAAATATTCTATGTGAATTAAGTGGTGATGCCATGAGAAAGGTCCAGTGTGCTGGAGGGCAAATCCTTTTTTTCTGTGTTCAGTGTAAACCCCGCCCTTTACAAGCACCTGTGCTAAGTCATTAAGCTGATTTGAGCAACTACCATATTTTTTGCTTGCAGTTTGGAGAGGCATGAAGGGAGTCAGCATTAGGAGGAGGTGCTGATCCTTATAGTGCCATGTGGAGGTCTTTTGAGGTACCTCCAAGGTAAGTTAGCTCTCAGCTCATACATGTGCTGTTATCATGCAGTACACCAATTTGTAATTATATGACCCAGAGTGGGTGCTACTATTATGTAGCAATAATTATTTTGGGGTGAGCATTTGGGAGTGGGGCCCCCGGGGTTGTTCTGGCTGGACCTTTCTCATGACATCACCACTTAATTCACATAGAATATTTTTAGCACTTCTCTAATTGTTTGTATATCATTTATGTCATTTTAATTCTTTCACATTTCATTAACACTTATTGATTTATCCTTACACATCTATCCTTTACACTTCACTATCACCTTTTTTTCCCCTTTTCATGTGATGCCCTGGGGATGGTCCTTGGCTGGAATTTTTTGGGGCGCCTTGCTTCTCGGACGTGAACCCCTTAATGTTAGGGACGCCAGTATAGAGGAGCCTTGATGATTGGCCTGGCACTTATATATATATATTTGCAAATGTATGTAACTAATACCTCTGAATCTCTATTATCATGTAGAATTTAAGTATTTTTGATTTTGCTACAGTACGCTGGAGGGCAAATCCTTTTTTTCTAGGTAATGATCCCAACAGACAGGTGAATGAGCACAGGAACTCCCTCTCAGCTCTCGCTGAGAAACACGTTGCACTGGCAATGAAAGGAAGCTCTGCACTCCCTTAAATACCCAGTGCAGCACTGTGACAGGCCAGAGAGAGCATGTGACACACCAGGATAGGGCGACTAGGTCACATGTCCGGAGGCAAGATGGCGGCGCCAATACCAGAGCGGAACGGAAGCACCACCAGGCCTAACCAGACCAGAGTGACAGCATGCCCGCACAGGACTACGGACAGCCAATGCACCCCGCCAGACACCAGCACCACTGCCAGACGCCCCTTGCCATAGCGTCCTCACAGGTATTACCTGCCGGCCGACATGCTGAGAAACCCTGGTCGTAACAGACAGTAAGAAAGACCAAGCACATTAGCCCCCGACAGTAAGAAAAACAAAACACATTGGCCCCAGATAGGAAAACAAAACACTTTGGCACCCGACAGGAGAAAATAAACATATTAGCCCCCACATGGGATGTTCTGTATGTCTCAGGGACCGGGGGTAGGGTGGATAGTGCATGTCCCAGGGCTGGGGGAGTACTGCATATCTAGGGGCCGGGGGTAGGGTGGGAAGTGCATGTCCTGGGGGCCAGAGGGTAGTTTTGGTCTATGGGGCCAGGGCAGGGGCAGAAATATGGGAGACAATGGAGGCGCCTGCCGCCGAGCCCCAGCTCTGAAGGGGCACCTCCTCCATTGCCCACAACATATTCACCCCACTTAGGACTGTAACTATGTACTTGGAGTGTACCATCATGGCCGACCAATACATGGCACCTCTTCCCGGCACCTGAGAAGCCACCATACACTAGTGGAGAGCTCCATGTCAGACCATCAGCTGCTGCCTTTGTCTATCTATTGCCTGTCTGCATGTGAATTGCTACATTACAGTGTCAGCGGCTGTGACGGGGGGGCACCAAATTACACCTTGCCTCCGGGCTTCTGGGATGAACTTACGCCACTGGGCCAGGGGGGGTGGGTAGTGTATGTCCTTGGGTCAGGAGTGGAGGAGTGGGTAGTGTTTGTTCCAGAGGCAGGGGGGGTGTACTGTGTGTATCGAGGGCCAGGGTGGGGAATTTATGTCACTGGAGGCTGGAAACAGGGGGGTTAAGGTAGGGTGGGTAGTGTATGTCCCCGGGGATGGATATTTGGACTGCACCACACATCTTGTGACAGGTCAGGGGGTCTCAGTTACACTTCCAGACAGAGCTGCTATAAGAAACTCGGCGGTCCAGAACTGACAAATTAGGCATGTGGTCCTTCCCCCCCTCTGTCCGGGCCTGGGACTCCAGTCCTGGCAGTCCTTCCCTGACTGTGAAGCATAATACTTAACACTGAAGTGGACACTGTGGGGCATAATATCTAATACTAAGGGCTGTGTGGCATAGTGGGAGCATAATATTAATTGGGGCATTGTGTGGTATAGTGGGGGCACTGTTGGGCATAATATTATTACTGGCGACAGGAAGGGGGATTGCTGGGCAGTAAGAGAAGTAAGAAAAGTAGGGACAAGGAGAATGATCTTCACACACTGCTGCAGCGAGCAGGGGAGATATATCGGCCAGGCAGAACTGGAGAGAGAGGGAAGGAGTGGGGACTCTGAAAGGGGGCAGGGAGAAAGGACCTAGACACATTGCAGTCACCACAGATGTTTCGGGTGCTGTTCTGTACTGTCCCAGGGCCCAGGGGGCAAGACTGGTTAGCCTATCACCCTGGGTTGGAGCTAGCTATGCAGTTGCTGCTCCAGATTAGCGGCACTTGGAAGTGCCCACTATCTGGAGCATATGACAGCTTCCGGTTTGCGCTCCACAGTGTAATGCAAGTACCGGAAGCGCGACTGCCGGCCAACAGTGTGAGTTGGCCCAGCTGAAGGGACTATGGGACCGGCCTAGGGGGAACTTATCCGCCCCTGGGGATAGCATAAGAGAACAGCCAGTGGTATATTTAGAACTTCAGCAATGGTTGCCACCAGCAATAACCATCACCAGTAGCATGGCTTGTCAAATTTATCCCACTAATTGTTTTTTTTCTGCTATTTGTATAGTATGATGGTCACAAGGATGCTCCCTGCATTGTATATAAGTCACTAGAATGGTCCTTGTATTCAGGGGCAGCTCAAGTGGCAGGCTGACAGCATTGTCGTCCAGAGCGCTGCAACCTGGAAGGGCACAGACAGAAATCAGGCCCCTTTTCTGCGCTGCTCCACCTCCTCAGACCTCAGAGTCACATGATATTGGCGCAAAGGCAGCTTCGCTGTAAGCAGGAAGTGTGTGCACTGTGCTGAAGTGTGTGCACATACAGTAGTATGCTTGCAGATAGACGGATTCAGCTTTCAGTTACTAGAACTGAAGGTGCCAGAACAGGGGGGGCAAGGGGTGACTTGACCCCCCCCCAACCTTTGAAAGAGGTGTGTTTGCTGAATGCTGAGGATGGAGCCCCCTATAATGAACAGAAGCAGTGAGGTAGTTACTATGTTGAATTCACATACACACCTGTATGTGACATGTCTGACTTATTAGAGGATAAGTTTTAGTGAAAATTAGTTTGCATATTTGTTTATTTTTTACCATATTTGCCAGCTCAAAATACATACTATTGAGTATTGACACCTTCTATAGTATTAGAACTGTTTTGTTGTTTTTAGTCATTATAAGGTGAAGTTTGAGCATTCCTCCTCTGGATGTAACCAGCCCAGCATAGTGTGTGTAGTTGTGTCTGATAATAATTCCCATGTGTGTCATGGATGCAATGTGTACTGCACCTATTGTGATAAACTTAATGCATTATTATTAGTTGTTGCATGAATTGCTGGATTAGAAGGATTAAGAGTCCCTATGTCTGTATTTGGATGTAATCTGATGTTGTAGTCACTATATGTGCATGGTCATGTCTGTACTGTAGGGAAGCAATTGGGAAGCTGACTGCCTATATACCGGCAGCCGGCTTCCCGACTGTCTTATCCCGGCAAGGGTGAAATGCCGGGCGTCTAGGGCAGCCAGATGGAGCAAACTTTGCGGTGTTTGATATGTATATGTGTTTTTCATCCTTGAATATTTTTCTTGTTATATAACTGCGCAGCATTTGCAGAGGTGTGTGTGTCATACATGCCCACCCTCCCGGTTTTTGCGTGAGGCTCACAATTTTTTGGGTAACCCCCTGCACCCCCAGAAAGGTAGGCACTTCTCCCACATTCTGCCCACTTCCTAGTGAAGTGGGCAGAATGGGGAAAATTTCCACAGCGATCGCTGGTCCCCGTGTAGGGGGTGGGGCTTAATTATGCGATCCTTAATTAATTGCGTAATTTAGCCCCACCCCATATGTAAATGTGCGCCAATTATGCTAATTTACCATGAAGGGGCGGGGCTTAATGTCGCGCATTGTCAAGCCCCGGCCCCATCGCAACTCACTTGCTTCTCTATCCCGGACATCTCATAATTAGATGACGATGTCGTCTAATTATGCAGCTGCCTACTCCCTGTGGGACCGAAGCAACTTATTCATAGCCCTCTGGAAAGTTGCTGGGGCTCCATGCAAACCGAAAGGCAGCATTTTGTACTGGAACAAGGGGAAGCAGTCGGGAAGCCGGCAGACGCAATGCCGACCGCCTGCTTCCCGGCTGCTTAATCCCGGCAAGGGTTAAATGACAGGCGTTGAAATCCCGACGCCTGTCATTTTACCTACGCTGGGAGACTGGTGCCCGGCATCCATGCGGCCGGCGGTAAATCACACCGATTCCGGAACAAGCCCTCTGGGGTAGAGAAGGCTGTTTTTGCTTTAGCAGCGTCAGTCAAAGGAATCTGCCAATTCTTTTTACTGCTGCCCGTTTTGCCTCAGGTATGCGATAGGGTCTCTGCTTTAGTATCACCCCAGGAGGAGTGACAATATCATGCTGTATGATTTAGGTCTTTCCCAGAATAGCAGAGAATAAATCTTGGTTTCGTACTACTAAGCTCACCACTTCCTGTTTTTGGCTAAGACTGTGACCTCAATGGGTAAGGTGACAGTCTGAGGTTTTTTTGCCACTAAAGAGGGCTGATTGGCACATTCTTTAAAGGGTTTTAATTAGAGATGAGCAGGTCTGGTTCCCTGAGAACCGGACCCACCCGAACCTTGGGGATCCGAGGCAGATACGAGTCAGCTCGGGTTTTCCCGCCTTACTCGGATCTGAAAACGAGGCAAAACATCATCATCTTGCTGTCGGATTCTCACGGGTTTTGGTTTCTATAAAGGTCCCGCGATTAGCTGCCATTTTTAATTTTGGCTGTGGAGAGTGAAGAGAGAGGGAGCTGGGCTGTTGTTATTGTCAATACTTAATACTTGTTACTGGCTGGCTGGCTGTTGTCATGTCCATAGGGGCTGGCTGGCTGTCGTTCTCCTGTCCATAGGAGCTGGCTGGCTGTCATTGTCCTGTCCATAGGGGCTGCTGTTGTACTTGTCCTGTCCATAGGAGCTGGCTGGCTGTAGTGCTGTGTTGTCCAGGGGGTGCTCTGTCATTCAGGGGTGCTCTTCACCCACCCCCAGCGTCGAAAAAAAAAAAAAAATAGTGTTAGCCACACATGTCATCAGTGCAGGGGTGCTGTGCTGCTGTCTGTTAAGGGGCTGCTGCCTCTTTTCAGGGGTTCACCCTAGTGTGAAAAAATAAAAATAATAATAAAATTTGTGTGGCGAGTTAGCCACACCTGTCATTGGCGTAGGTGCGCAGGGGTGCTGTGCTGCTGTTTGTCAAGGGGCTGCTGGCCCCTTGTCAAACAAAAGACACTATTTTTTTGTGGGTTTTTTTGGGGTCCAGAACCTTGGCCTAGAGCACAGATTGATTACGACTGGAGTCAGGCAGCACTAGGTTGCAACTTGCGTTGCTGCTGTATCTTGTACGGCTAAGCCTAACACGCACACACACACAGAAAATAAATAGACAAAAGACACTATTTTTATTGTGGTTTTTTTTTCAGGTCCAGAACTTGGGCCCAGCGCACAGATTGATGACTACTGCAGTTCGGCAGCACTAGGTTGCGTTGCTGTATCTTGTATGGCTAAGCCTAACACGCACACACACACACACAGAAAATAAACAGACAAAAGACTCTATTTTTTTGTGGGTTTTTTTCGGGTCCAGAACTTGGACCCAGAGCACAGATTGATGACGACTGGAGTTGGGCAGCATTAGGTTGCGTTGCTGTATCTTGTGCAGCTAAGCCTAACATGCATACACAGGAAAAAAATAAAAAGACAATATTTTTTTTTTATGGGTCCATAACTTGGGTCCAGATGGACGCAGCAGACAGCAAAGCACCAGCCCAGATGGATCAGCACCAGCCCAGATGGATGCAGCAGATAGCACAGCACCAACCCAGATGGATCAGCAACAGCACCAGCCCAGATGGACACAGCAGACAGCACAACAGTGACAGCACCAGATGGATCAGTAGTGTAGAAGCCCAGGACACAGCAGACAGCACAGCACCAGCACAGGTAAGTAGTACTACCTCTCCCAGCCCTACACTACCCGCCCTCCCTGTTCAGTCTCCACAACCGGAGTGAAATGGCGGCCGTCGCGTGGTCCCTTATATACATAGAGACAAAAGCTTGCGAACTGAGAGATTTCATCTCTATGGTTTTGCCTCGGCTGGCGGGGGTTCCAAACGCACGTTCGGTTCTCACCCCGTCTCTCAAAATTCGGGTGGGTTCGGATCTCTGAGATCCGAACCTGCTCATCTCTAGTTAGAATGTAGAAGGCCAAAAATTGGGTGGACCACACATGGCTGATTGATCAACCATGGTGACTAGATTAGTGTCATAAGGAAGAGGAGGCTGCAAACTGGGTGTCTTGTTATGAGTTGGCCATATGGGGTATGTTGCTATTAAGGGATCAGGCTGGTTATCAGTGAACACATTATTTATTATAGTTGTTGTTATTTTGGGTTGCCATCTCCTGAAGGGTGTTTATCAACAGACAGAGACTACCTATCAGTAGGTGGGAGCCCCTGTTCCAACATCTGAAGCTATTCTCTCTCCACATCATCTATTATAGATGAAAAAAATATATAATCGGGGACATCTAGCTCCTCTTTCTGTACCCTGCTCACCCTTTTTGGACAGGAAGTCCTGGATGGATGGTTTGGAAGAAGAAGGCCTAGCAACAGATGGGGAAGGTCATTATCAAGACCTGGTCCCCCCCAGTGGGTATAGTCTGGGAGGTATTGGTTGGCATGCAGACAGGAATAACAAAGGCCTCCATGTTGTCTGTGCTCACTATTCCGTATTTCAGTTTGCGATTCAGGTGGGAATAAACCAGCTACAGAACCCAGAATCACTGGATGTCTTAGTGCATTCAGGCCATATACGATCCATGAATTCCCAGACAGATTCCGGACAGATGAATCCTTTGCTTGTGATAATCTTTGGTAATTCCTGGCAAAGATGGGTGTTATAGCCAGACACTTTGAAGGCTGTAACTTTGAACTGCTTTATAGAAAACATGTGAATGAAACCTTTCCACACTGCAGAACATGATGGAGAAATCCCTTGAAGTTCAGCACCCAGAACATCTTTTTTCATGTTCTCTCGGGCCTATCCTGACTGTGAAGAAAGATTCTCCACACTGTAGTCTTCCATTGTGACTTTTTAATCCTGATATCAATGTTGTCCACTGGCTGAGATCCATCTCATCTAAGGGTTGGGTTTTCCCCATGCAAATGAGACAATTAACATCTAGAAGGTGACTCTTATGTTTAGCCGTGGTGTCAGTGTCTCTTTTGGCAGAATTTGCACTATCTTGGTCTTGGGGGCACCATGATGAATCAGACAGATCCTCCAGGGTAAACATCTGATCTGGTGTTGTATCTATTTCTATTAAACCTTTGTGTGTGAGTTTAGTCATCTGCCGCTTGTGGTGGAGCTCTTTTTCTGCTTTCTAAATGATCTCCAGACACAACATAAAACTTAAACCTTAATCTGAAATGTTGCATTTAATGCTCTGTTTCGCTTGTTCACATATCTAACAAGTGGACAATGGGAACAATGGCAATTTAAAGGCCACTAACTAACTCTGTTTTTTTATTGTCCTTGTACAGATTGGGAAATTCCTTTACAGAACAGAAGGTTTGCAAAGGATTATTTAAGGTAATTGTTTATCTATTTTGGGAAAGCACACTTCCTGGTCCCCTTCTGGGAATGAAAAAAATCCACTCCCAGCAAGCAGGCATGGCGCTCAAGAAAGAATTCCCAAGAAAGACACAATGTAAGACTTAAGCTGCATACACACACAATGATTTAGTTAATGAACGATTTTAGTCAACGATTTTCTCCCTTGAAAAAATGAACTAAAATCGTTTACTAAAGTTGTTCATTTACTATGTTCATTGAAATGTAATGAACGATACTCTAGAACTACAAACGATTTTTGCATATTCCCTTACTGAAAATCGTTGAGTTGACAAGTCTGACTGAACTACAAACTACAAACGTGAACGCGCATGAACGAAAATCGTTCATCGTTTGACTCAGAAAGTGAACGATTTTTACAAACGATTATCGTTAAACGATATCGTTTAACGATAATCATTCAAAAAATCGTTGTGTGTGTGTATGCACCTTGAAACCTTAAATCTGAAATATTGCATTTAATGCTCTGTTCCGCTTGTTCACATATCTGATATGGTTAAGTGGACAGTGGGAACAACGGCAGTTTGAAGGCCACTAACTGTCCCTGTACAGGTTGGAAAATGCCTTTACAGAAGGTTTGCAAATGATTATTTAAGTCAGTTGTTTTTTGGAAGTACTCTTCATGGTCCCCTTCTGGGATGGAAATCCACTCCTAGCCCCAGAAACAGGCGCAAGATTCTCAAGAAAGACACAACGTAAGGCCTTAAATCAGGGATAGCCAACCTCGGTCCTTGAGAGCTCACGTTTTCCAGATGATCTAGCTGGTGCATAGGTGTATTCATTACTCACCAAAACATTTAGAAAGATCCACAGGTGGAGTTAATTATTATAGTTGTGATTCTGTGAGGAGACCTGGAAAACATGCACTGTTGGTAGCTCTCGAGGACCAGGGTTGGTTACCCCTGCCTTAAATCATAGATCTTACGCTTGTCCACATATCTGTGCTGGTTAAGTGGCACTTTCACTGTGAGGCCACTAACTAACTATGTTTTTTTTTATGTCCCTGTACAGGCTGGGAAATGCCTTTATAGAAGGTTTGCAAAGGATTATTTAAGTCAATTGTTTTTTTTTGGAAAGCACTCTTCCTGGTCCCCTTCTGGGATGAGAAAATCAACTCCCTGCAGCAGCCATGCTCAAGGATTCTTCTGTGGCAAGGACTGATGTGAATGTATAACCTTTTTATTGTAAATGCCTCCTCCCCTTCTTCGTCATAAATTTTCTTCGGAATCAAAAAACAAAATTAAATTTACTACCAATCAACCCTTCCTGTCCCTGCCTTGCCTTCAACTACATACATACTCCAACTCCCTCAAGCCTCTCTTGAATAATAAAATTGTTTCCTGATGTGCCATATTTGAAGTTGAACTGCCATGTGTTTGTGCCGCCCACTGCTGCAGCTTAGCTTAGTCAGCCAGCTATCTTGGTGCAAATTTTGGGACTAAACTAGATGAACAAATCAATATTTGAGGTTGTGAGGTGGTCAAAATTGACTGGAAATGAGTGGAAATAAATGTTATTGAAGTTAATAATACTGTAGAAACAAAAAAGGCCAATTTTATGTGATTTTAGCTGTTTTTATGATTTTTTAAGGAAAAATCCAGATTCAAAACCAAAACCGAAAAAAAAAACACGGAGGTGAGGTTTTGGCAAAACCAATCTAGATCCAAATCCAGGGTAGATCCAGATCCAAAACCAAAACATGAGGGTCAGTGCACATCTCTAGTTTTAATAGATTTACATAGTAAATTTGTGCCTCCTGTCGTACCCTGTAGTTTACAGATCCCATATCATAAGGGCCTCGCCATTGAGCATATAATTTGCTTTCAGTAGTAGGCACAAGCACTAGTACCTTGTCTCCCAGTTTGAAAGGTCGGTCAACTGTGGTAGCATCATAATTGCGTTTCTGTCACTGCTGAGTTCTGTCCATATGTTCATTCAGCAATGGCGCAATCTGCCTTAACCGGCAATACAATTGGGACACAAACTGAACAATATTAGGGTCTTTGCATGACTGATGCTCCCACCCTTCCTTTAACACATGTAAAATCCCTTCTAGGTTGCCTCCCATAGAGGAGTTCGAAGGTGCTGAACCCCATGGAAGATTGGGGCACCTCTCAAACTGCAAACCTCAAATAAGGTAAGAGTAAATCACAATCTCGCTTTTCATGTGACTTTGCCCTCTTTATCATCTTTTTAAGAGTCTAGTTAAAGTATTCTTCTAGGCCATCTGTTTGGGGGTGATAAACTGAGGTGGTAATCCTATCTACTCTTAATAGTCAACACAAATCTTTAATTAATTTAGATACAAAAGGGGTACCTTGGTTCATCAGGACCTCTTTTGGTATTCCCAGATGGGTATATAGCATTTATAACTCCTGGGTAATAGTGCTAGATTTCATATTACATAGCGGTATGGCCTCCGGTACCTTGCGGCATAATCTACTACCACTAATTTGTATAGATGCCCATGAGCAGATATTTCCACTGGCCCTATCAAATCCATACCAATTCTCTCTAAAAGGTAGAGAAATGACAGGGAGGGGAACCAAGGGTGCTCGAAACCCTCGTTGGAGCGCTGTCTTCTGACACACTGGACATTCCTGACAATATTTTTTTACTGCTGCATGAATGCCTGGCGAAAAGAATCTTAATTGAATACGCTGGAGAATTTTCTCTTCCCCTAAATAACCACCCCAAAGGTGGGTATGAACTGCCCTCAACACCAACTGCTCGTGCTTCCGGGGAACCAACAATTGGTCTACTCTCTTACCCTGCAAATATGTTACACAATATAACAAATCCATTTTTCATTGCAAAGTATGGTAAAGCCGTCATTACTTTACCATTTACATCTACAACATTTTTAAATGCGTTTATCAAGTTCCCATCATTCTTTTGGTCTTGGCCAAAGTCCTGTAAATACACTTCCTTACCGATGGGAATGCACTGTGCCTCAGTCTCACTCCCCTCCTGCTACTCACTGGCCAAGGAGGGTGTTACAGCCACCAAACTTTGGTATACTGCAGAGCTTGGTTCTTGGGACACTTCTGACATGGTCCGTCTGCTGTCATCATGCCAAGTAACCACCTCTTGAAGTAATGGAAAATCCTGATGTAGGATCAATGGGTAGGGTGTTCTTGCGGCTACTGTGGCTACCACCTTCAGAGATCGCCCTTTTATCACTACCAGGAGGTGCACTCAGGGGCATTCTTCTACATCTCCATGTAAACATATCTTTACCAGGGGTAGCACCTGATCAACCCCAGGTGGAACCAGGTTAGCAGAGATAATAATTAATTCACTGCCAGTATCCACTAAGGCCCAGATCTCCCAGCGTTCCACTTACACCATCAAACAAAACAAGGTAGTTTCCGCCTGGGAAATGCTACCAGCAGCCATGCTGAGCACCAGTCGAGTTGTTATTCCCACACTGCTGACCATCGGCTCGCCCTGCTTTGACAGTGCACAACACACGGCATGGGTGTGGGTTGTTTGCTTTAACTGAGACCTGGCTTTTAGGCTTGGGTACTGACTGGAACCCCTGTTTGGCTTTATTCAATTTCCCAAGAGTCAGGTACCGCTCTATTACCACCACTAACTCCTCAAACGTTTGAGGATCAGCTTGTAGGGCCCACTGTTGCACCATACTGTCTAGTACTCGTGCAACATGGTCCAAAGCCACCATCTCTACTATACGCTGAGCAGAGTTATTATCAGGCTGCAACCATGCCTTACTCAGCCTGGCTAATTTGGCCAGCTTGACCCGTGGAGGCTCAGATGAGATCTGCCGCCATTCCTGAAATTCCTGAGCTTTGTTGGGGTCAGTCACTCCAACCTTGCTGAGTATGGCCTTTTTCAGGCGAGGATAGGAGTTTACCTCAGTCATGGTCAAATAGACATTTGCTCTGAGGTTCCCCTGTGAGACAGGGAGCAAGTCTGGCAGCCCACTCCTCCTTGGGCCATTTTAGATGTGCAGCAGTACGCTCAAAGGTGCACAGAAAAGCTTCAACATCATCAGATGGGGTAAGCTTCTGTAACACCTCTTGCTCATGCCCACCTTTCCTCATTTCAGTAAACTCTGCATGTTATAATTGAATTTGAGTCTGTTGACCCTGAATCAAAATGTGCTGTACTTGCATCTGTGCTTGCTGCCCTGTTTCCAGAGCTTGCTGCCCTGCAGCTAGTTCAGCAAAACTTTTCAAAAGCACCTACATATTACACTGCTTTTCCACTTTGTGGATAAATATAGCAGACTTAATTAACTCTTTCTTGCAAGCCAGATTCCCAGCAATCTATATCAGCTGGCTTCCCTTAAAACAGCACTGCATTCCCTGGACTTCCAGCCCCATACACAGGAATTAAGCAGTTTTATATTGTGCATAATTTGCATATACACATGGACAGATTATCACTGTGAACAACTGCTGTTTTATGGCTGGCCTGCCACACAGCCTTCTTAGCCCACGTGTGGGCCCTTAACACTCGCAGTAAGTGTGCATGAGTAGGTGTATGCATAATAGTGTGACAGGTGTATGCCATACTTTCCTACTTTTTAAAAAGCATTTCAGGGAGATTGTGAAAGCGCTCGTTAAAGTGGGCAGGTACTGCTACATCTGAGAGGCGTGTCATAAAATTGATTTACATCCAAATGTAACTGAGACCCAAAGCAGTTAAAATGCATGTAGCCATAGGGATCATTGTGCCTTATAACCAATGCAGGGATATGATACTACTGATCCCATTTGAATGTTTGTTTTTTGTTTTTTTTAATATAACAGCTACTTAATTGGGGGTAAGGTGGAATCATGGAGATTGATGAACTCTTCAGGGAGACAGGGAGATTGTTGCTATTTCATTGAGTCTCCCTGACAATCAGGGTGAGTTGGCAAGAATGGCTAACATAAGATGATTGCTGCTGAGGCTGAGCATGGCTTGAGAGGGCTCTAGGGCTGGGCTGTCATAAGGAGTGAGTCTGTTCAGATAACATATAAGGGGCAAGGCAAGAGGGGGGTTCTCAGCTATTAGTGGCATATTTGTTTGATAAAGTGGCATGAGAGCTGAGGAGGTTCTGATGCCATATGAGGGGGCATGAGGGGGTTTGGCATATATGACAGGGTCTCTGATGCTATATCAACAGACATGAGGTTCTTTATTAGAGTGGAAAGAAAATGTCCTGAAATAAATGGTCCTAACAATACTGCAGTTTTGGTGACACCCCTAAGTACTCAGGGGGATAAGTGGAGGCGCCAAAGGAAACATTTTGCCCTGGGCTCCACTTAGTCTAGAACCAGCCCTGCTTGTATTGTATATCGGTCACTAGAATGCTTCCTGTATTGTATGGAGATCACTGTAATGCTCTCTTTTTAATATCTAATTTTTGCTTTGTGAGATGGGACTGATAGATATTATATTGTTTATAACTATTTACCTCCCTGTGTCCACTGTCATAACAATTTCTCCTTGTTCATGTAAGTACCTATGTTCCATTCACAATTTTCTAGTAATATCTTCCTGTCGTCCAATATGTGCAGTATCAGAATGATTACAGTACTGCTATAGTTTTACCTTTTTTATAATATTTTACATAGTGTACAGTAGTGTTTAACAATAGTGTGAATAAATTGGTTTTATTTTATTCTTTAATATAGTCAATCTACTAGGAAAGTATCAAAATATAACATTAATGAAACTACATTTACATTTATTTTTTCATTATTATTATGGTAATTGTTATAATGGTCACATTCATTAGTGAGAAGATAACTATCCAGTTCTCCTTGTGAAACACAACAGTCTCCTGTATTACTGCATAGGCCTGAGATTGCTTACATGTAGATACATTCTGGATGTAATGCAGGTATAATCTAATTGCTGTAGGCTTAAATAGGGTGACAAGGTCCTTCTCACCTATGTGCATACAAAGGTGCACAGTATTGGGTCTTATGTTCATGCTTGCTGGGAAGGCCCGAGCCAAAATGTATTGGTACAATCATGGGTAATAAATTGAGGCAAACACATCAGTCAAGATCTCATTAAAAGCTTTGATTATGATACTAAACAAATCCCAGCTCCTAAAAGCCAAATGTTTGTGGATAGTTAACTACTATATATTTGTATCTGCACATTGCCTCTAGGCACAAATATGTAAAAAAAAGATTCTCTGCTTTTCTATACCATCAAATCTATATGTCTAATAGTCCTAATCTAGACATCTTGGATTGCTGGTGCACTCGTGTCTGCAACCAGGGCCGGCACTACCATTAGGCAGCTTTAAGCAGCTGCCTAGACCGCCGGCCTGTGGAGGTCGCTGCTGAGTCCCCCTGGCAAAAAAAAAGAAGAATGTCTTTGATAGACATCCTTCATCTCTATGGCATTGGCAGTGGGTCCAATCTGCAGCTGCTGCCCCCGCAACTGCCATTTTCCGACCAAGACCTCTCTACGAAACAACACCCCTGCCTACACTGACTGTTCCAGGTCCGTCTTTCATACCCGGACAGTCACAGCACTGACATCAGCACTGACCGGTGCCTGTCTCTAGCGCCTCCCCTTCAATCTCCTCCTTCCCTCTTCCTTTGGGGAAACATGACTGATAACTGATGAAGAGCCAGCTGCTAGGCCTGGGCTGAGAATTAAAAGTTTGCATTATACGACCGTGGTATGTGTATGTATGAGTCCTTTTGTACAGTATGTTAGGGTCTGTATGTGTGTGTTTATTTATGTATATAAGTGTATATGAGTATATATGTGCACCTATGTAATAATGCATGTATAGCATAAATAAACAAAAGGCAGTATGTTTTCCACTCTAAAAGGAAATATATAGGTACAGTATATGAGTGTATATGGCTGCCGCCATTTTCCCAGTGATTTTTTTTCTTTTGCTGCTCTGCAGCGTGCCAGCCTGGTGCTGCAGAGCAGTACTCTGAAGACTACGGACAGGTAAGTATAAGACTGTATGGGTGCAGGGTATGCGCTGTGGGCACCCATATGGTCTTACACTTACCCTGCACCCATTATTGATATACGCCCCTGCATCTATAGATACAGAAGGAATGTGTGGCACATACTGTTTCATATTTGTGGGGTTCAACGCGACTACAGCACATGCAATGGGGAAAGCAGGGGCGATTGAGTGGAGCTTTGCCTAGGGGGAAGGGGCGTATCTATAATGGGTGCAGGGTGGGTGGTGCACACGGGCCTCCGGGTCCAGGGGGGGCCCACACCACATACCCTGCACCCATATTATTTAAAACTTACCTCTCTGAGGTCCCAGGCCAGGTGTCGGCGCTGTACAAAAAGCCAGAAAAATGGTAGCCGCTGCCATTTTTCCAGCGTTTTGCGCATGCGCAGTAGACTCTGGGCACACTCTAGTGCCCAGAGTCTACTAATGCTCCGGTGGCCGGCCAGCAGCGTCAGTCGGCCGCCGGAAAGAAAGGAGGGGACCTCGGAAGGAGAATGCACACGGGTTTCCTCCTCTCTGAAGACACGCCTGGCCTAGGGTGTCTAGAAACCTAGCACCGGCCCTGTTTGCAACTGGCAGAGTAGCAACAATTTTTCATTTTTCTATTGATTCCTAATAGTCGCTATTTAGCGTTGCAAGTCGCTTAAGAAAGAATTGCTTTCCCATCACCCATAGAACGGATATTCGGTTTCACAACACTCAGTACAAAACAGGTTTAAAACACATTGCATTCTTACCCGTATGTGACACGTCCACCCTTTGTTGAGGAATCGAAATCCGGTCATCGCTCTGAGTAATTTCCGGTAGCGTGACCTCAAGGCCGAGCCCCTATCTATTGATTCCTAATAGTCGCTAGTCGGTGTTTAGCATTGCAAGTCGCTTAAGAAAGAATTGCTTTCCAGTCCAATCGTGTGGTTCCAAATCACAAAAAGTTATTTATGTAAAGAAAAAGTAACACGATAAAAGCTTTAACAATTAGAGTAAAAAGCAATAAAATAGTACAAGCCGATACATACGCATGCGCACTGGTCCCAGCATACAGTCATCAATCCAGGAGCCTGTGATCATCAAAGAGGATATCTGTACACTGGGATAGGGACACAGCTTATATACCTTACAGAGTTCAGAGTTAACAAAGGAACTAGTTGACAAGTTTCCATTGGTTCTTGCTTCTGGATGATCTGGTCATTGGTTAATTCATATGGTGTCATCAGGGGCATGGCTCAGTTCTCCAACGGTCTCTTTGTTAGCTTCCCGCCGAACAACTGGTTAATACTGGCTACAATACTACATGCATGTTATAACATTTCTATCCAATAACTCCCTAACATCCATAACTAGCGGACGCATGATGCGACTTCTTTGCCGATAGATACGGATGTCTGCAATTAAACAGGGATTTAGTATGATACCAAACATGACATGTCCACTGTACTCTAAACCTTAGATCTCATTTAAGTACATATTACATCATAATTATTAGCTAAAAATACCTTTAATAACACTGGTTATTAACTATAATGTGTTGGAACCATCTTGCACATATGCGTCCGCATATGTGCATCTGTGTGTTGAAATAGCAACTATATACAAATGAGCGTCCATGTGTAAGTATGTGCATACACATATGAGCGTCCGTGTATATATGTATATATACATTTATATGTGTGTGCATTATGTGCATCAGTGTATGTGTTTGTGAATACACAGTTTAGCGCATCGGGTTGCACGACGTAAAGTTGCGTTGTGGAAACACATCAGACCATAGACTATCAGATCGTCAGATAATAATTGCACAACGATCATAGCCAATTATTTGACTTTGACAGTCCACCCTCCATTCTATTCTTAACCTACTTAGTCATGCATAATAAATTATTATTCAATGTTCTAGACTGGGTGACATGATTTGGCCACTGAACCGCCAATAATGCATTTCAAGAAAGGGTAAAACAACCCTTATACACACTCAGCGGATCTATAGGGGATCATTGGTAAGATGTGGGACCTCATTGAACCTATAAATGAAGTTTGGGTGAACTGAGACTACATTATCTAGGATGTTTAATGGAACATTTCATAATATCTTATTGTACATGACCAAGCCTATTCACATGTTATTTATCTGATGGCACATTCAATTTCAGGATTGTAATGGAGTTCTTTATTAACCTTAGTACCTATACCATCATCACTCACCACCATAATGATTTAATTTTCATGGTTTACCTTGGTGGGACATTTGTCACCCTTTGCCATGGTAAGAACACATCTGACACATAAACCAATTACTAAAATGACAACAAGTATAAGAATAAGGAGCTTACCTATACTAGCAACCATTTCCTGTACCCATTCTCCCAGACCGGCAAACCATTTGACAGGGTTTAACCACGAGAACCATTTCTCTACCTTTTACCTCAGTCTCATACAGGGAAGTATTATGGTCCTTCCGAAATTCCCACTTCAGTTGTAGGATTTCATCCATTTTCCGGTCTATCACCTCTTTCCTCAAGCAAGTCAGACAGGACATCACTCTCTTTCCAGCTTGAGAAGAAAAGCCTGGTGCACACCAATATCATATGACCAACCTGCACATACCTTCTTTCCTAGGTGAGTCAGACCATGCACTGCCTCAGATAGGCTTGGGTTGTATGCCTTTGGAGCATCAGCCCTACCTTGTCCATCTCCCCAGAGTCCGGAATTTCTGCGTGTCTATTGTCTGGAAGACCATCACTTTATCAGTTATCAAGTTTATGGGTAACCCTGCTGCCCATTTGGCAGCTTTATCTGCTCTGTTATTGCCCATTGACACCGGGTCTTCTTTGCATGTGTGGGCTTTGCATTTGATGACAGCTACTGCCTTTGGTAGCTGGATTGCTGTCAGAAGTCCTTTTATGTGATGTGAATGTGCGACTGGTGTGCCTGCTGCTGTCATAAAATTCCTTAGATGCAAAAGAGCCCCAAAATCATGTACTACCCCGAAGGCGTACCTAGAGTCAGTGTATATATTAGCTGATTTACCTTCTGCCAACTCACATGCTCTCCTTAATGCCACCAGTTCAGCCACCTGTGCTGAGTGAGGTGGACCAAGTGGTTCAGCATCTACAATATCCTCGTCATTTACAACAGCATAACCTGTGAATAATTCTCCTGTGTCCGTCTGCCTGTGACAACTCCCATCCATGTAAAATCTACATGTTCTAATGGTGTGTCACGTATGTCTGGTCTTGCAGTAAAGGTCTGATTCATATATCCCATACAATCATGTGTGTCAGTATACCTGCAAAACTCACCTTCAACCAGAGACTCACCTCCCTCCACCCCTTGTGCAACTCGAGGCACATAAGTACATTGCTGTATTTAACGTATTGCACCGTTTAATGGTAATATTTGCAGGTGCCATTAGAGCTAGGTCCCATTTCGTGAACCTTGCTGACGAGACATGTCTGGTTTGGGCAGAATTTAACAAAGCAGATAATGCATGCGGTGTATAGACAGTTGCATCATGCCCTACTACTATGTCCTCGCTCTTATTTACCAGAAGAGCAGTTGCAGCTACACTTCTTAAACACATTGGGAGTGATCTTGCTACAGTGTCCAATTGTGCACTATAGTATGCTACAGGTCTGCTAGCATCACCATGTTTCTGTGTGAGGACACCTGCTGCTCAGCCCAGCGTCTGTACAATATAACTCAAAAGGTTTTTCATAATCTGGTACTCCCAAGGCAGGTGCTCTTGTCAGACTATCCTTAAGGTTAAGGAAAGCCTGCTCTGTCTCCCTCAGTGTGTGTGACACAGTCGGGGTTTTGAGGATGAAACTAATTCCTGCAATGGTAATGCCAAAATAGAAATACCTGGGATCCATGTTCTGCAGTATCCACACATGCCCAAGAAGGTACGAATTTGCTGCTGGTTTTGCGGCAGTGTCATGGTCTGTATGGCCTGTATTCTGTCAGTTGTCAAGTGTCGTAGCCCCTGGGTTAGACAGTGTCCCAAGTATTTAACCTTAGTCTGGCATGGCTGTAATTTGGACTTTACAACCTTGTGCCCTGTTTGTGAGAGATGAAGTAACAACAGTTTAGTATCATTTAAACATGACATAAATGAATCAGAGCACAACAACAAATCCGCTACATATTGAATGAGGACAGACCCATTGCTTGGTTGAAAAGATTGCAAACAGTCGTGTAAGGCCTGAGAGAAAATACTGGGGCTATCTATGAAACCCTGGGGCGATCGTGTCCATGTATATTGTACCCCTCTGTTGGAAAATGCAAACAGATATTGATAGGGTGAAGAGGAACAGAGAAGAAAGCAGAACATCGATCAATGACAGTGAAGTGGGTTGCAGACGGTGGAATCTGTATGAGGATGACAGCTGGATTGGGCACTACGGGGAATTGGCTTTCAACAACTTTATTAACCCCCCTAAGATCCTGTACTAATCTATAGCCCCTCCCCCCAGCCTTCACTGGAAAAATGGGACTATTCGCTTGACTAGCTGTACGAATTAAAATTCCCTGTTGCATTAACCTCTCAATTATGGGATAAACTCCTAGTTCCACCTCTGGCTTTTAATGGGTACGAGGGATTTTTGGAGCTTGCCTACCACTCTTCAAGTTAACCATTACAGGAGCTTCATTTGCCATCAATCCAGTGTCCTGTCCATCTTTGGTCCAGAGGGATCTTGGTATTTGTAGTAACATTTCTTTTACCTGAGATGGACTTTATTCTAGCACGGCAGAATGCAGCATTAACCTTTGTGGTGTATCCAAGATATCCTGTACCTCATGCGCAACATTTTCTGGTATATCTAGGTATATACCATCGGGGGTACAGTATATGACACATCCCATTTTACACAGCAAATCCCTTCCCAGTAAGTTAGTGGGAGCCACCACTGCCAGGAGAAAGGAGTACTTGGTTTGCAGCGGCCCAATAGTAACTTCTGCAGATCTGGTTAGAGGGTAATGCTGTACCCTCCCCATTACTCCCATTGCTGATATGAGAATTTATCACTGATCTGGTCACCCCTGTATCTAAAAGAAAAGTGTTTAATACCAGATATATCAACTGTCATTGTAGGTTCTTCCCTAGTATTCTCAGTTAACCTGACTGGCTGTAGACTACAGGTATGACCTGACCCCTAGCACTGACTATCATCCTCCAGTAGAGCATTTGCTGTCACTATGTGAGCAGGTAACGGTTGGAAACTCCCTGGATTTTGGGAGTGCCCTCTCTGTGTGTATCTAGATGTTTCCTTCCTAGGTGGCCCCTCATTTCTCAGTTTACAATTCCTATTTATGTGTCCCTTTCTGTTACAATTATAACACCTTACTGTATAACTCCGTTGTTGTTATGTGTTGTATGACTGTGGCTGTGAATGTGATCCCTCTAGAGCCTGAATGCTCACTGCCATTAACTTCGCACTCAGTGCCTCTTTCTTCCTGCAAATGTTCTTGTCTTGTTCTATGGCTGACTCTCTTAGTGCAAATACAGTAAGCCCTCTCCAGTTAGGTAGAGAGGTTTTCATCCTGGCTTTTAGATAGTCTTTGAGACCGTCCATTAGCACCATTACAGATACTTCCCTGTGGTGTACATCATCCTTTATGTCTGCTATCCCTGTGTACTGGGTTATCGCTAGCAGTGCTCTGGCAAAATAATCTGCTGCAGATTCACTATCCTTTTGTTTAATAGTGAAAATTTTACTCCAGTTCACTACCACTGGGAAATATATAGCCAACTGTGTGTTTAGTCACTTTATATTTACCTGGTTATCCTCATCCGTTAAGGGTTCATCCTCCTCCAATGTACAATCCTTAGTAAACTTTTGTACATCAGTATTGGAAGGAAGACAGGCCCTTAACACCACTCACCAATCTTTATTGGTTGGTTCGTGAGCATTACCTAAATCTTTAACAAGTTTCTGGCATTTGGCTAACTCTTTCCTAGGGTCTGGGAAGTATAACATAATGGAATGGAATTCTGCTCTCGTCCAAGGACAGTGCATTTCTACATTCCTGATAGGAACTACACCATCTTTGTCTGGTTTCCCATTGGGAACTTCAATTGTACAGACAGGATGCATACTTACCACCTCACTCTGTTCAGGAATTGCTGGACTTACTGTTTCAGTATTAAGAATGTTCCCTCTCCTACTACGCTCTACACTAGTCTCACCACTTTCAGCTGCTGCCCCTGCTGGTTGAATCACTGCCTTTCCTGGTCTCTGTTGAACATCTAGTAAATTAACAGCATGGGAAATGGCTGAAATTACAATAGGTTCATCATCTTCTACAATTACATTTTCCTTGAGGTGACTTAAAACAGGGTATAGGCACATAACAGAAAATAAGCAAACAACATAGAAGTAAATGTCTGTGGACCCTCCAAGTCCTGGCACCCTAATACTAACCACCACCCCCCTGCCTATCGCCTGGCTAGCCTATCCAGCATCAGGAGTAATGAGTAACAGGTGTGTGAGTTTTAAACCCTTCCTGTGCTGCTGACTTCCTGCTGGCTCTGGGCGACCTGGAAAACAAGGAGTCCCATAACTCCACTTTGAGCTGTGCAGCCCAGAAAACCTGGAATTCCAACCTTCTACTGTAACTGCAGAATGTGCTGGTCTTGTTTTCCTCTCTCTTGGAGTGAGCTTATCCCACCAGAATGTGGGCAATTCAGGTGAGAGACAACCCCTCTCACCACACATGCAGTCGGGTGATTGCTGCTTTCTGCGCATGCGTATGTATCGCAGTGTGCATGCGCGAACCCGCCGCTGCGATGGGAACTGGTATCGCAGTGATTACGCAGACCCATCACAGAGTGATTTGTGGGTGGTGATGAGGGAGTGGTCGGCAGAACGCAGGCCTTCCAGTGCATACAGATGCCGTTGCAGGGGCGTGCATAAATTAGCCACTGCGATGCCGTACCCAGTTTGAGGATTCATAGCATGCTATGAAGTTAGCAATTTCTTAGTAAGGTCAGCGCTTGTGCAAGTGTGCGTGAGACTGTGATTTTACATGATTGTACCGATGGTTTCGTAGTCTTTCTAAACAGTATGTATGTGTGCTAAGTAAAGTGGGCGTCCTTGTGTAGTGCTGCGACGGGCTAGCGATCGCAATGGATTAGCATACCATTGCAGTTGAACTGGGTGTGTAATTGCAGTTGCGATCCATAGTGAATCAAGCCCTCAGTTCCTGAACCTCTCATTAAATATGACATAATGTCCTGGGCTAAATGTATTTTCCATAAGATAAGTTTTATTTCAAAGGCCCATTTGAGTGCCTTCTTTTCTAAATACTATATATATGTGTGTGTGTATGTATGTATATATATATATATATTATATATATATAATATATATATAATGTATTTATTGTGACAGGGTCAGCATAATTCCACTTCCACATGACGTAAATGTGGAATATCCAGATCTCCCAGGTTTGGCAGAGCAAAGGCATTAGGATTGTGTAAATGTCCAGTTCAGGTGTTGCCTCAATCAGTGCCTGGGGAAACTGAGCCTGATGGTGAAATAGTCACCCAGCTTATAGGCCTGGCGGTGACTAGTATTGGGGTTCCCGGACCTGTGAGTCCACTGAAGAAATATTGCTGTATTGGAAGACTTTGTATGACATCTTGCCTGTGAAACTGCCATATCCTTTGTACCTGCCTGTGGTGAGCAATAAAAGCTACTGATGGATTTTACCCGGTCTATGTGATTCTTGTCACAATATATATATATATATATATATTTCTCCTTCATCCACTAGGGGACACTGGAGCCTCAGTACAATGGGGTTTAAAAGTGGGTTAACCGGGAGCTGGCACCTATAAAAAAAATCTGAATTGTAGCTAGCTCATCCCCCTCTATAACCCCCTAGGTCAGTCTAAAATTTGTGCCCTGGGAGCTGGACCTATGCTCCTTAGGGCTCTCTATAACAAAAACATAAATCAATGCATTGAGGATACAGATAGGCAGCTCACTGCCCTTGTCTGTCTGGAATGATGGAGCTGCCGGGGAGACCTCACCACAGCTGCCTGCGGTGTGCGCTGAGGTCTCCTGCTACAGAGACCTCAGTCTCTGGGGAGTCCCTAGACGCACTGCATGCGGTGCACGTCGCGGGCTCCCCCAGCATAAATCCCGCTGCCGGCAGCATCGGCAGCCACAAGGTTAGTGCGTCCTGGTTCTCTGAGTAGCAGGTGAGCCAAGACTTCAGGCGGGTACACATAAAAGTAGCACTGCCAGCGCTGGGAACAGGCGCCATAGCGAAGGGGCAGAGCCTAAGGCAGACTTCTGCTCCTGCCTGCCAGCAGCCCCAGTGCTTCTACAAGGATGCTGGTGGCCATTTTAAGTACACCTGCTGCATGTGGAGACTGCACAACGGCTCTAAAAACAGGCCAGTAACGCAGGTTTTTCTTGCTTGTTAATAGCACCATTATTTAGTGCTGCAAAGGGTACATAGCATATCTCCCTCTGTGCCCCCTTTTCCACTGTGTAGTCTCTGTAGTATCTGTCCCTTCACCTAGTGTGTGTGTGTGTGACAGAGTACTGCAGCATGTCTTCCAAAGGATCCAAAGCTGCACAAAAATCCTTCTCCTGCAAAAAATGTGCAGAGAAGTTCACACATACATATATAATGTATTTATTGTGACACAGGGACAGTCTGACACTCCCTGCTGTGTGACAAGTGTGTTTCTCAGCCTCAGACTGCTGACACACCAACTCAACCTATATGGTCTGAACACATGACATCTGTTATGTCAAAACTGTCTGCAGAGCTCGAAGCAGCTCGCAGAGACAGGGAGGTGATCAGACAGAAATCACCGGAACCAGATTGGGCTCGTTCTTTAGCCAGATCTATGGAGGGACTTACTAAAGTTATGTCCCAGGCCCCTCCTGCAGCCTCGTCGTATAATGTTCCTAATAAGAGACTGATTCAGAATCCCTTATGCTGGGATGATTCAGATGAGGAAGAGGTGTAGGAGCCAGAAGAGGGCGAGGTTCAGGAAGATGTGGTTCAGATTCCTGATGAGTCAGAACCTATATCTCAGGGCGTAGATGCATTAATCACTGCAGTATGCCAGGTCTTACATAGAGAAGACTTAGAGGTGACTACTAAATCTTCTATTTTTGGTAAAAGATTTATACAGGCTGTCACTTTTCCAGCATCAGAGGAGTTGGATGATATCCTACCCTCAGCGTGGAAACACCCTGATAAGAAATTTCAAATTTCAAAGAAACTTTTGTCTTATTATCCATTTACGCCTGAAAGTAGAAAATTATGTGAAACTCCTCCAGCAGTGGACCTCTCAGTGTCCCGTCTTTCTAAAAAGACAGTACTCCCTGTGCCTGGGGCTGTATCCTTAAAAGAATCCTCTGACAGGAAGCTGGAAAACACGTTAAAATCTATATATACAGTGGCAGGAGTATCACTGCATCCAGCGCTGGTTAGCTGTTGGGTAAATAAGGCAGTAGAAGCCTGAGCTACACAACTTACAGAGGGTCTTAAGACCGGAACGCAGACTGAAGATCTCATTCAGCTGGCCGAACAGATTGCAGAATCAGCCACTTTCCTTGGGGAAGCTTCTAAGGACATATGTGGTCTTTCTGCTAGATATTCGGCTTTAGCCATATCAGCTAGGAGAGCTCTTTAACTGTGTCAATGGCAAGCAGATGCAGAGTCTAAGAGAGCAGTAGAGGCTCTTCCCTTTACGGGGGATGTCCTTTTCAGGACGGAGTTAGATAAGTGGATCTCACAAGCTACAGGTGGTAAATCCACTTACCTACCATCTGCTGCTCCTCCCCATAGATGACCTACAACAGGACCTTCCTTTTGTGCCTCTGGAAGGTTTAGAGGACACTCCAGAGGAGCTCTGGCCTTCTCCCGTGGCTCTAGAGGCATGACGCTCTCCCTTCTCATTTGGGGGATCCCAGTGTGGGAGCTCATCTTCTGCACTTCAAAGAAGTGTGGATCAAGTCTTGCCAGGACGCCTGGGTCAGGGACATCATTACTCACATTCTGAAGCTGGCCTTCAGAATACAACCGCCTTCTCATTTTTTCACAACCGGTTTACCTCTAGCATCAGAAAAGCGAGTGGTAATTCTAGAAGCAATACAGAAGCTGTTATTGTGTCAGGTGGTAGTGAATGTTCCGACCCATCAGAGAGGTCAGGGTTTTTATTCCAGCTTGTTTGCGGTGCCCAAGCCGGATGGCTCAATGAGACCCATTATCAACCTCAAGGATCTAAACCCTTATCTTCGAGCCTTCAAGTTCAAGATGGAGTCTCTCCAGTCTGTTATAGCAGAACTCGAAGGACGATTTCCTTGTGTCCCTAGACATAAAGGATGCCTATCTGATGCCCATCTGGCCTCCTCATCAGGCATTTCTTCGAATTTGCGGTCCTAGACTCGCATTTGCAATTTCAGGCCATACCTTTCGGTCTTTCGTCGGCACCAAGAGTGTTCACAAAAGTCATGGCCGTTATGATGGCCCTGCTGCGTCTTCAGGGGGTCGTCATTGTTCCATACTTGGATGATCTCCTGATCAAGGCTCCATCAGTAGCTCGCTTGTTACTGGGCATTCAGTTAACTCAGAGTCTTCTCTTACAACACGGGTGGATTCTAAACTTCCAAAAATCCTCCCTTATTCCGACACAATGCCTGCTATTCCTGGGCATGCTATTGGACACAGTGGAACAAAAGGTATTTCTGCCTCAGGACAAGGTCTCATCCATTCAGCACATGGTGCACTTGATTCTGCGGCATCGCAGAGTGTCTGTACATCTCTGTATCCGCCTTCTAGGGAAGATGGTGGCGACTTTCGAGGCAATTCAATATGCGAGATTTCACGCCTACCCTTTTCAGTTGGACCTTCTTTCCCAGTGGTCAGGATCCCACCTCTTTCTCCACCAGCGAGTCCGCTTGTCTCCCCAAACTCGAAAATCTCTCATTTGGTGGTTGAATCCCTCTCACCTGTTGGCAGGAAGACGGTTTGCAGTGTGGGATTGGATTCTCCTCACCACAGACGCAAGTTTGAGAGGGTGGGGAGCAGTGACCCTGGGGAAACATTTTCAGGGGCACTGGACTCAGCGGGAGGCAGGACTGCCCATAAATGTTCTAGAATTAAGAGCAGTGTTTTATGCTCTCCAGCTGGTGCATCCTCTGTTGCAGGGTCAGGCAATCAGAGTACATTCGGACAATGCCACAGTGGTGGCTTATATAAACAGACAGGATGGCACCAAAAGCAGGGCTGCCATTAGAGAAGCAGAATTCTGCTTTGGGCAGAGGAATTCGCAGTGGCGATCTCTGCAATCTTCAACCCAGGAGTGGAAAATTGGGATGCTGACTACCTCAGTCGGAAGGACATTCATCCGGGGGAATGGTCGTATAGAGGGGGAGGAGCTAGCTACCATTCAGATTTTTTAAAGGTGCCAGCTCCCGGTTAACCCACTTCTATACCCCATTGTACTGAGACTCCAGTGTCCCCTGTGGAATCGGAGAAAGGGATTTATCGGTAAGTACCAGAATCCTAATATTGTACACACACACATTCTATATATATATATATATATATATATATATATATATAGTTATGGATAGATATTTGTTTTTCTACAGCACCACCCCCAGTAGCTCTACCCCCAGTTCCTGACCCTATTTACATGTATTGGCCTATATATATACCAGTATACAGCAAGGAGGCAGGGCTCTGGTTACCAGCAGATGGAGTGGATAATACAGATGGAGGAGATAGGTCAGAGAAAATATATATATCAACAATACTTTCCTGCTTGGCCTTCAAAAAGCTTTTTACTTATTACCAGAGTTGAATAGAATGTAAAAAATACCAAACTTTGTATTATCTCATTTTCTTCTCTGTATTTTGGCCTTTTCCTCTGCCATCTCCGCAGTGGACACTTTGACACAAATGTTGCTGGTGTGCTGCCAGCACTACTCTTACCGGAAGGTAGCTCAAGAGGTAGACTACTATGAAATTATGGCCTAACTGGGAAACAGCAGCAATATAAAATACACTGGGGCAGACTCTGAATGGGACGTAATGCCATCAGACTCGGACTGGGCTGCCATGGAGTTGGGTAATTCCCTGGTGGACCCCATTGGTTTTAGACCATGTCCCTTTTCGGGAGGGGACAGGGTTTAGCGGGCAGCCTGTGAGAGTGCACCAAGCACTACCACATCCAGTACTAGGCACCTCCCAACACCTGCACCTTGTCCCGAGATCCCAACCGCATGCTGCTCTAGAGCAGCAATGAGGGCGGAGCCTAATGCAGGGGGTAGAGCCTAACACCGGGAGCAGTTCTTTGAGGTTTGGGGGTCCCTGCTGCAGTCATCCTAATTATGGGGTTAAATTGTCCATAGCCCCCTCTTTCAAGGGCACCCCAAGCCAGATTTGACTGCCAGCTCCTGCCCTTGTCCTCAGACTCCTACCACGTGTTGCTCTATTTTCGACAGTGAGAGAGCTCTAGAGTTGGTGGATGTGACAGCAGCAGTGGGGCATCTGCCCGAATGTCTGAAGGAGAGCCATGTCTATGGAGAGCACAGCTGACCAGGCACAATAATGGTGAGTACAGGTCTAAATTCACTATCACAAAGGACTTGAGACTTCTGCCACCAGGGGTGAGTAGGAGGTTGTGAGGAACAATTTGTGGTGTAGCCTATGTGCCTGCCAGTAGTAAGATATTGATACTGATATTTTAGTGGCCATTTAAAAGAAACACTATAAATTAGCGTCACATATGGCAAGGATATTACTTAAGATAAAACTAATGGGCTGTTTCTGAGTCGGACGCAGCATCTTTTGCAGTTGCACATCGGTGACTTTATGCTATTGCCATTACAAGTCCTTCCCCTGGTGTACACCTGTGTGTATTAAAGTGCAAGGACAGAGACCCCCATTTAGAGTGTCTCCAGACACTGCAGTCATGTTTGGTGCATCTTAGTGCATAGGATCTTGCACCAGTCCCATAATAGGCGTCGAATCTGTGTGTGAGTATGGGCTCCAATGTGAGTGATTATGTGTCTGTGTACACAACCATTTCAGCGACATACCCGGGACACATCCATAACATGGCCATAAGACGGACCATCTCCATGTATCAAAAAGCAAAAAGCGAGCGCTCGCTCTGAATCAGGGCGTGCGCTTGTTTTTTTAGTTGCGGCCTATTGGCCGCTCGCATAGCTGTGGGTTACCACCCACAGCTTATGCGGGCGGCCATGATGATGGTCGTGATGGTCAAGACCATTGCAACCATCCGGCTTGCGACGAGACCCTTGCGGTAGGGTCTAGTTGCCGCAAGCCCCAGTGGACTTCCTGCACTATTAGAGCAGGAAGTCCACCTACTGACATCACTAGTAATGTCAGCAGGGCACCCACACACGGAGGCGTTCAATCAACATCGACAACTGCCCCTTTTGGATGTGAGCGCCGGAGCGAGTGCTTTTTGCGCTCGCTCCGGGGCTCGTGCACGCACAGTGGGCCACCATCGACACGCTTGCTAGTGGGTCTGAATCAGGCCCTCTGTTTTGTCCGATGTTTCTTCTACAAATGTTGATGTTTCTTCTGCAAATGTTGATGCCAAGAATTTTTCAAATTTTTTCTTGCTGGAAAGAAAAGCATTACATAATTTGTGTCATTATGATGACATAGTCATTCGTCCCTCTGATAAGGGGGGCTCCATTACTATTATGAATAAAAGTGATTATAAATTGGATATTTATCGTCAGCTTGCTGATCCCAATACCTACGAGAAATTAGATATTAATCCCGCTGTTAAATTTAAACGTGAATTAGACTATTTATTGTCTTTTGGGGTACATGAGGGGTTCATATCTAGTGAGACTCAAAAAGCTTTGAATACATCACATCCGATTGTGACTATTTTGTACACCTTACCAAAAGTGCACAAAACACTGCAGAATCCACCCTGCAGACTGATCATTGCCGCTAGGGGTTCGTTATACCATGCAGTGTCTGTGTACTTAGATTGTTTGATCCAGCCTGTATACAAAATGAAAGTTCATATCTGAAAGACACGACCATGTTATTAAATACACTTAATACTCAATCACAATTTAGCATCTCTTAGGTATTGTATCATTGACCATGTCCCCATGTGGATCAGAGGGGGAGACAGGTCACGGAAATTACTTCAACTAGAATCTATATGGATATTTCGTTTGGGCATGATGTCTCCGTTGGGTCTTAATGAAACCTTAGGATTACATGCATTTCTTTAGAGAGGTCTGTTTTAGACATGTGTTAGATTTAAATTAAGGTGTATGGTAATGTTAAAATCTAACGAGTTGTGATTCACACACTGATTTTGTTATTTGGATTAGGAATAGTATGTATAAAAGATCACCTATTTTCGCTGGGTTTTGATTATGCTGCATTGTATCACGGAAGGGTATGAGCTAGTTACAGGATGTTACATGTTTGTTACATTTATATTGTTATTTTGTTACTAAGTTGTTATGCCTAGATGTTGTTTGTAACTCAAACTATTTATCCGTCAGCTGAGCTCTTTTTATCCTTATTGGTGGTGATATTGTGCACTTTAATTAATGCTGTTTGCCTGTGTTGTACACAGACATCCGGCTACGTCACTTGGTGTTTAGTATTTAAGTGGTGCTTTTCATTGTCTGCTTTATCCTGACGAAAGAACAAATAAATGTTCTGAAACGTTGACATATGAACTGGGCTTTGTGGAATCTTTACAAGTCGTTCGAGTGCTGCCTACTTACCTGTTGTCTTTTATTGTGGCCCTGGATTCAGAGCTCCACACGAGGAGGGCACCCTACGCAGCTGTTTGATTTCAGCATAGGATTGCTGACCTTTACAGCAAGTAAACTATATATATATATATGTGTATGTAAGGACCAATTTGTTTTAAAGTAAGTAATATGCATACATTTAATAGGAAATATTCATGCTTATCTCAATGTGACTCTGCTTGGTGGTATGATAAATCAGGAAAAAACCATCATTAAGTTCTCCTTGTACAGTAATGTTTCTCAATATCTCGACTATTACATGCAACCATGCGTTCAACATCAAGACACTCATCTTAAGGATACTACATCTCTCCTTAATAAATTGGAACGTATAGATGATATACTAGACAATACTTGGCTGCTTACCTTGGATATCTCGAGCCTCTACACCAGCATCCCTCACAAGGAGGGCTTATTAGCTACTAAGAAATTATTGGAAATGAACCCCCAATATACTGGCCTGGATTTAGCTCTGTTCCTCCAGTTACTTGAATTGACTTTGACTAGAATTTTTTTCTATTTTAATGGGCAATTCTATCTGCAGCGTACGGGGTGTGCGATGGGTTTGAACATCGCACCCTCGTACGCTAATGCCTACATGTTTGACATTGAGCAAGACCTGTTTTTCAATCGACATATCCGTGACAGAATCATCTTCTATTCCTGCTATATAGATGATATTCTATTACTGTGGAAGGGCAACTATAAAGATTTTAATGAAATGACCCACATTAATAACCTTGATTGTCCTATTAAATTCACATGGTCCATGAGCTTGTAATCTATATCGTTCCTTGATGTTTTGATCTCGCATATTGACAACAAGATTAATACTACCATCTACAGTAAAACAATGGACCGCAACACTTTATTGTTAGCGAACAGTTATCCACCAGCACTGAACAAGGGTTTACCCTTTTCGCAACTGTTGCGAGTCAAAAGAATAACGAATACTGACATTGAAAGTGAAATCAATAGGGCAGCTATGTTGCACAAATTCAAAGCAAGAGGGTATTCAGACAAGATTCTTCGGGATGCAAAACAAAAAGTGGATTTGATTCCCAGAAGCAAAACGCTCACTGATTCCAAACAGGATGCTAGATCAGAAACTGGTTCCGTCTCCTCCGGTTCACATTAACCCTAATGGTTGTGGGGGCCCTTCAGGTGTTGGGGCCCAGGGATGATCACCCCTGTCGCCCCCCCTTAATCCGGCCCTGTAGGTAACTATTATTCAACGGTAGGTGCTTTTGGGATTTAGGTAATTGAGAAAGTTACAGTTTTAAAACTATTACCTCACGAATCCACCATTATAGAGATAGGAAGTATCAACTTGATATGCAGCCTCAGTAGGAGCCTCAATCAGGTGTACTCACTGTGGCTTCACTTGGGCGCACCAAGATGGCAGGTCAGTGCGGGCAGTAGCAGCGGATGGGGTTGGGGGAAGACAGCAGCCGTAAGTTACGCCAGGAACCCAGGGGGGCAGCAGACGTTAGCTGTGGCTGGGACCCTGGGGCATTAGTGGCGGTGGTGGAGCAGGTGGAAGGACTCGGGGGAGGTACTGTAGTAGCAGACAGAATCAGGCTCGGATCTGAAAGATCTGTGATACCTGAATCTGTGTATAAATAAACACAAAAGCACAGATGGGATCAGTGAGACCCGTCTATGCTTCTGTGATTAAAAAACCCAGTGTAAAAAATAAAAAAAATGGAGTGCCCCCTCCCCAAAAACATCAACCACCACCGGGCTATTGAAAACCAATACTGGTTGTGCTAAACACAAGGGACAAATGATGTAGGGGTCCCCCTTAATAAACACAACCAGCACCAGGCTTTTCAGAACCAGTCCCTGGTTGCCAGAATGCAAAGGGACAAATGACGTAGGTTCCCCGTATTCAGTGCAACCAGCACTGGGCTCTGAGCCGGTCCTATTTCAGGAAAACACAGGGGGGGAAATGCATAGGGCCCCCCTGTATTTCCCAGAACCAGCACCGGACTCTTTCTAGCGGGGGAGTAATGCCACATCCAGGGGAGCCCTTTTACTGGGCCCCCCAGCTGAATCATCACCCCTGACCGCTAGTCAGCCCAGTCCGGGGATCCTTGGGGAGCTGAGGACCCCCCAATAAAGAGGTCCCCCTCCTCAGGGCACCCCAGGCCCAAGCTGATAGCCCAGGACTATCCCCAGGTGCTGGGTTGATTATGTAGTGTAGAGCGTATGAAAATATAAATATTGTCTTTTGCAGTACTACAGGTCCCAACAGGCATCCCCGCACACTGGCACTTGGAGAACCACAAGTACCAGCAGGCGGGGCACTAAGGGCCTGCTGGTACTTATAGTACCCCTGCAAAAGAAATATTAAAATAGAACACAGTTTTTAAAATTATTTTATTTAGCTGCACCTTCACCTGGGGGAGCGGCAGCCTTTAAGCTCTTTTTCATGGCTGCTGCTTCCCCAGGACTTCTATGCCGTCTTCACCTGGATGGCAGCGGCCTTTCAGTTCTTTTGCATGGCCGCCACCCATCCAGGGCTTACACGGCGTCTTCTGTCTTCGGCAGCTCTTCTCTGCTGCCTCCCGGCCGATGGACTGTGAGTGGCCAGACCTCGCGCTGGCTGTATATAAGCTAGCCGAGGTGGGCAGGGCAATGACGTCACGAGCCGTGATTGGCTCGTGGCGGCCATCTTTGAATTTCAAAAATGGTGCTGAGGTGCCATTTCTGAAAAGGGTATGCTCGGTTCACACCATTGAAGTCAATGGTGAGAACAGCTCATTGGTTGAGAGGCGGAAGGTTCGCCTCTCTCAGCCAATGAGCGCTCCGCACCAGGATTTCTGAACTGAAATGCGGGGTGGAGCTGTCATTCGGGTAGTAGTGTTCTCTAAGAACACTACTAATGTGCGAGGGTCCGCATTTTTTTATTTTTGCCAAGACCCTTGATTGCTTTGAAGAGGACAGATCCACGCATAGCAGGAGGTGAGTATGGAATTTTTATTACAGGTAATCTATTTGATTGTCTACTGGAGAAGAGGACAGAATGGCTTCAGGGATACATAGGTGAGTATGTGAGATAGTGTGTATGCATGTGTGAGTACATGCGTGTTTGCTTGTATGTTCTAATAAAATTTTACATTTCTATGGTGTGTGTTTTTTTAATATTGCTTTTGCTGTGGAAGTACAGGTACCAGCAGGCCCGTAATGCCCCCATGCTGATACTTGTGGTTTTCCAAGTACCAGCATGCGGGAGAGGCTTGGTGGGAAATGTAGTTCCACAGCAAAATACAATATTTTAACTTTACTTGCACCATACTTTACACAACCAGGCACCCAATGCCCAAGTGGTGCCGGGGATAGCCTCGGGCTATCAGCCTAAGCCCCCTGGAGAGGGGGACCCCTTTATTGGGGGGCCCAGCTCCCCAGGGATCTGCGGCCTGGGCTGACTAGCGGTCGGGGTGATGCTTTGGCTGGGGGCCCGGTGAAAGGGCTCCCCTGGCTGTGGCATCACCCTCCCACTAGAAAGGGTCCGGTGCTGGTTCTGGGAATACAGGGGGCCCTACGCATTTTTTCTGCCTGTATTTCCATAACCAGAGCCAGCTCAGAGCCCAGTGCCGGTTGCGCTGAATATGGGGGACCCCTATGTCATTTGTCACCCATATTTTGGCAACCAGGACTTGCTCGGAAAAGCCTGGTGCTGGTTGTGCTTAATACAGGGACCCCTACGTCATTTGTCACCTGTATTTAGCACAACCAGTACTGGGTATCCAAAGCCCAGTGCTGGATGTTTTTTGGGGGGTGGGGCCACACCATTTTTTACGTTTTTTTTTTTTTCTAAACACAGGCAGCCAGTGCTGGTTGTGCTTAAATGCAGGTGACAAATGACATAGAGGTCCCCCGTATTTAAGCACAACCAGCACCGGGCTAGTCAGAACCAGCCCTGGTTGCCAAAATACGGGGGACAAATGACATAGGGGTCCCCTGGAAGTTGCGCAACCAGCACTGAGCTCTGATCCGGTCCTGGTTCTGGAAATACAGGGGAAAAAAATTAGTAGGGTCCCTCTGTATTCTCCAGAACCAGCACAAGACTATTTCTAATGGGGGGTTGATGCCACAGCCAGGGGAGCTCTTTCACCAGGTCCCCCAGCTGCAGCATCAACCCTGACCGCTAGGTAGCCCAGGCCGGAGATCCCTGAGGAGCTGGGTACAAACCACAAGTACCAGCATGCTGGGCATTAGGGCCCACTGCCACCTGTAGTCCACCTGTAAAAAAAATATAAAAATAACACAACATACTTTAATATTGTAATATTTTATTTTACAGGTCCTCACCTGGGGGATGGCGGCCTTTAAGCTCTTTTACATGGCCGCCACCACCCCAGGGCTTAGGCATCTTTGCCTGGTGGGCGCCAACCCAACAGGGCTTCGATGACTTTGCATGGCAGGCGCCAACCCGGCAGGGCTTCGGCATCTTAACCTAGTGGGCGGCAGCCTGTGTCAGCTCTTTTTCGTGGCCACCACCCACTAGGAATTCTGGTGTCTTCGCCTCGCGGGTGCCAACCTGCCAGGGCTTCGGGACTTTGCCTGGCGGGCACCAACCCTCCAGGGCTTTGGCCACTTCACCTGGCGGGCACCAACCCGCCAGGGCTTCAGCGTTTTCATCTGGCGGATGCCAACCCGCCAGGACTTTGACATCTTCACCTAGTGGGCGGCAGCCTGTGTCAGCTCTTTTTCATGGCCGCTGCCCACTAGGACTGGTGGGCGCCAACACGCCAGGTTCACAGAGAGGTGGCTATAGATGAGGCAGGGGCACAGAGAAGAGGGGGTGCAGGGGTATAGAGGGGGTAGTGGTGGCAGGGGCACAAAGGAGAGGGGGCCATAGATGAGACACAGGCAAAGAAGAGAGGTGCAGGGGTATAGAGGGGTTAGGGGCACAGAGGAAGGGGTGTGTAGAGGTATAAAGCAGCTAATGGGGGCAGGGGCACAGATGAGAGGGGGTGTAGAGGGGGTAGTGGCACAGAAGAAGGGGGCTGGTGGCTTATAGAGGTAGTGGGGGCAGGAGCAGAGGTGGCCATAGATGAGGTGGGCACAGAGGAGAGGGGGTGCTGGGGTATAGAGGGGGTAGTGGGGGCAGGGGCACAGAGGGGTGTGCAGGGGTATAGAGGAGCTAATGGAGGCAGGGACACAGAGGAGAGGTGGTATGGAGGGGGTAGGGGCACAGAGGAGAGGGTGTGTGTGGCCATACGTAAGTATTGGCTACCATGGCACTGAAGGGGTTAACCCCAGTGCTGCAGCACCATTTTTCAAAGAACAAAGGGCTGCTCTGTTCTCCACGCTGGGGGCCGGGAGACTGGCGCCCAGCGCCCCAGGGACACTGCTGGTTCCTCCGTGCTGGCAGCTCACTGTGGCTAGGCAGCGGAGGGCAGGGCTGGATGCCAACCACTGGGGGATGGGAGCTGAGCTCCTGGCACCCCAGCTAAGTGGTATGCGCCGGAGGTCTGTGTCTTGCGATACAGCCGCCCGGGCCACCTCCTGAGACGGCTTGGCTTTGTGCTGGCGACCTTGAGCAGCGCTCCCGGTGCCCCAGGAAGCCGCTGCAGCCGGGACAAGTTTCCCAGACTGCAGGGCTAAGCGCCATATGCAGGGGGGACCGGGCTAGCCGGCTCCCTGCGTGGTGCTGGTTAACTGTGCGCCGATGCTGGGGACCGGGAGCTTAGCTCCCGGCACCCCAGCTCTACAACACAGCGTGGCCGGCAGTTAACCCTTGGTGCGCTGCACCTAGGGGAGAACTGCGATAGGTGCACGCTGGGGATCGGGAGCGCTAGCTCCCGATACCCCAGCACAAAAGAGAGGGGATAAACTGGGAGACCGGAGAAGCCGGCTCCCAGTGTAGCGCGGCAGCAGGGCTGGCCAGGATAGTGGGTACACAGGGGAAGCGGGCTAGCCGGCTCCCTGTGCAGCACTAGATGGTGCGCTGATGCTGGGGTTGCTCCCAGTGCCCCAGCAGCATGGTCGTATAGTGGGAGCAGCACTGCCCATCTCCGGAGGAGACCTCCTGCAGTGCTGCGCGCTACGCGGTCGGTACCTGTACCTCACGCAGATGGATTCCCAGCTGAGGCTTCAGGAAAGATGCCAGGACAGCGCTCTCTGACTGGCTGCATGACCTGTCACCCAGCTGCTGCTGCCTTACTTACTGGTCTGAGCCAACAGTGTTTATGCCCCCTGCTGGAAGCACCTACTGAGCATGCGCAACAAGTTGAAAAGTCCTATCTTTATAATGGCGCATTATTGAGGTAATAGTTTAAAAACTGTAACTTTCTAATTTACCTGAACCCCAAAACCACATTCCCTGGCACAATAGCTACCTAATAAAACAAACCCCAAGTCTAAATTCGCCCCCTACCCTGATTTATGCCTTCCCAAAAATCCCCCATAGACTATAGCAGAAGAGTTGTCCTAATTGAGAATGTCAGAAAAATGTGACAGTTGGAGATTTAGATTACTCCCAAATCCTCATTTTTTAATGTTTTATCCTGAAATTTGGCATGCAGCACCCACTGACAGTTCTACCCGGCCATGCCAAATTTCAGATCCGTACCTCTACTAGCTTTTGAGCTGTAGCACCTTAAACGCCCTGCCCCCCCTCCTTGGACTTCTCTATGGATAATTCTTTTTTTTAGATGCAGCCTTAATATAAGGGCACCACTTTCTATGATTCTAGGGATACCGTATCTGCATACAAACTCCTGAACAATCTTTTTAGCAGTAAAAACAGCAGTATTAGTGGCAGCTGGATATGCCTCTACCCAATTAGAAAACACATCAGTACAAACTAATACATACTTGAGATTCCTGCAAGGTGGTAATTGAATGAAGTCAATTTGTATTACCTGAAAAGAACCATCTGTCAGAGGAATATGGGATGGCTTAGTGGGGATTGTCTTCCCGACATTTTTCCTCAAACAAGTCAGACAGGACATTGCTCTCTTTCCAGCTTGAGAAGAAAAGCCTGAACACCAATATGCTCTGACCAATTTGCACATACCTTCTTTTCCCAGATGAGTCAGACCGTGCGCTGCCTCTGCCCAGCTTGGGTAGTCTGCCTTGGGAGCAACAGGCCTACCTTGTCCATCTCTCCAGATTCCAGAGGACTCCTGAACACATCTCTTCGACATCCAGACTGCCTTTTCTTGTAGGGAACACAAACTTTGTATTTCAATTAATTTCTGCATGTCTATTGTCTGGATGACCATCACTTTGTTAGTTGTTATATTTATGCGCAACCCTGCTGACCATTTGGCTGCTTCATCTGTTCTGTTATTGCCCATTGACATCGGATCTTCTTCACATGTGTGGGCTTTGCATTTGATGACAGCTACTGCCTTTGGTAGCTGGATTGCTGTCAGAAGTCCTTTTATGTGATGTGAATGTGCGACTGGTGTGCCTGCTGCTGTCATAAAATTCCTAAGATGCCAAAGAGCCCCAAAATCATGCACTACCGCAAAGGCGTACCTAGAGTCAGTGTAGATATTAGCTGATTTACCTTCTGCCAGCTCACATGCTCTCCTTAATGCCACCAGTTCAGCCACCTGTGCCGAGTGAGGTGGACGAAGTGGTTCAGCTTCTACAACATCCTCTTCATTTACAACAGCATAACCTGTGCATAATTCTCCTGTACTTGTCTGCCTATGACAACTCCCATCCATGTATGTCTGGTCTTGCAGTAAATGTCTGATTCAAATACTCCATACAATCATGTGTGTCAGTGTACCTGCAAAACTCACCTTCAACCAGAGACTCACCTTCCTCCACCCTTTGTGCATCTCGAGGCACATATGGTAAGTACAGTTTAATGGTAATATTTGCAGGTGCCATTAGAGCTAGTTCCCATTTCGTGAACCTTGCTGACGAGACATGTCTGGTTTGGGCAGAATTTAGCAAAGCAGATAATGCATGCGATGTATAGACAGTTGTATCATGCCCTAATACTACATCCTCACTCTTATTTACCAGAAGAGCAGTTGCAGCTACACTTCTTAAACACGTTGGGAGTGATCTTGCTACAGTGTCCAATTGTGCACTGTAGTATGCTACAGGTCTGCTATCATCACCATGTTTCTGTGTGAGGACACCTGCTGCACAGCCATCAGCTTCTGTACACTATAACTCAAAGGGTTTTTCATAATCTGGTATTCCCAAGGCAGGTGCTCTTGTCAGACTATCCTTAAGGTTAAGGAAAGCCTGCTCTCTCTCCTCAGTGTGTGTGACACGGTCGAGTTTTGAGGATGAAACTAATTCCTGCAATGGTAATGCCAAAATAGAAAAACCTGGGATCCACATCCTGCAGTATCCACACATGCCCAAGAAGGTACAGATTTGCTGCTGGTTTTGCGGCAGTGTCATGGTCTGTATGGCCTGTATTCTGTCTGTTTTCAAGTGTCGTAGCCCCTGGGTTAGACAGTGTCCCAAGTATTTAACCTTAGTCTGGCATGGCTGTAATTTGTCCTTTGCAACCTTGTGCCCTATTTGTGAAAGATTAAATAACAACAGTTTAGTATCATTTAAACATGACATAAATGAATCAGAGCACAACATCAAATCATCTACATATTGAATGAGGACAGACCCATTGCATGGTTGAAAAGATTGCAAACAATCGTGTAAGGCCTGAGAGAAAATACTGGGGCTATCTATGAAACCCTGGGGCAATCGTGTCCATGTATATTGTACCCCTCTGTAGGAAAATGCAAATAGATATTGACAGTCAGGGTGAAGAGGAACAGAGAAGAAAGCAGAACATAGATCAATGACAGTGAAGTGAGTTGCAGACGGTGGAATCTGCATGAGGATGACAGCTGTATTGGGCACTACGGGAAATTGGTTTTCAACAACTTTGTTAACCCCCTAAGATCCTGTACTAATCTATAGCCCCTCCCCCCAGCCTTCTTCACTGGAAAAATGGGACTATTGGTTGGACTAGCTGTACGAATTAAAATCCCTTGTTGCAGTAACCTCTCAATTATGGGATACACCCCTAGCTACACCTCTGGCGTTAATGGGTACTGAGGTATTTTTGGAGCTTGCCTACCACTCTTCAAGTTATCCATTACAGGAGCTACATTTGCCATCAATCCAGTGTCCTGTCCATCTTTAGTCCAGAGGGAACCCGGTATTTGCAATAACATTTCTTTTACCTGAGATGGACTTTCTAGCATGGCAGAGTGCAACATTAACCTTTGTGGTGTATCCAATATATCCTGTACCTCATGCGCAACCTTCTCCGGTATATCTAGGTATATACCATCAGGAGTACAGTATATAACATATCCCATTTTACACAGCAAATCCCTTACCAGCAGGTTAGTAGGAGCCGCCGCTGCCAGGAGAAAGGAATGCTTGGTTTGCACCGGCCCGATAGTAACTTCTGCAGATCTGGTTAGAGGGTAATGCTGTACCATCCCCGTTACTCCCATTGCTGCTATGGTTTTGTTGGTAACCTGTAAATTAAACGGAGAATTTATCACTGATCTGGTCGCCCCTGTATCTACAAGAAAAGTGTGTTTAGTTCCAGATATGTCAACTGTCATTGTAGGTTCTTCCCTATTATTCTCAGTTAACCTGACTGGCTGTAGACTGCAGGTATGACCTGACCCCTAGCATTGACTATCATTCTCCAGCAGAGTGTTTGCTGTCACTATGTGAGCCTGCAACTGTTGGAAATTTCCTAGATCTTGTGGGTGCCCTCTCTGAATGTATCTAAGTGTTCCTTCTTAGGTGGCTTCCAATTCCTCGATGTACAGTCCCTTCTCATGTGTCCTTCTTTGTTACAGTTAAAACACCTTACTGTATAACTTCGTTGTTGGTATGTGTTGTAAGGCTGTGGTTGTGTATCTGATCCCTCTAAAAAAAAAATAGTTTTTTCTTCTTTTGAGCCAACAGCACCTAGAACAGACAGCAGCACAGCACCCCTGTGCACCTATGCCGATGACAGGTGTGGCTAACACGCTCACAAAAGAAATTGGCTTAATTTTTGGGCCAGCAGCCACTTGACAGACAGCAGCACAGCACCCCTGCGCACCTATGCCGATGACAGGTGTGGCTAACACGCCACACAAAAAAAATTGTTTATTTTATTTTTTTGTCACACTGGGGTGAACCCCTGAAAGAGGCAGCAGCCCCTTAACAGACAGCAGCACAGCACCCCTGCACTGATGACAAGTGTGGCTAACACTATTTTTTTTTACTTTTTTCACACTGGGGGTGGGTGAAGAGCATCCCTGAAGGACAGAGCACCCCCTGGACAACACAGCACTACAGCCAGCCAGCCCCTATGGACTACAGCCAGCCCCTATGGACAGGACAAGCCAGCCAGCCCCTATATATGGATAACAGCCAGCCCCTATGGATATTAAGCAACACAACTGTAGCCAACCCCTATGCACAGCAGCCCACCACAGCTCACAGCTCCCTCCCTCATCACTCTCCACAGCCGGAATGAAAAATGTCGGTGATCACGGGACCTTTATAGAATCCAAAACCCGCAAGAATATGACAGCAGGATGATTACGTTTTGCCTCATTTTCAGATCCGAGTCAGGCTTCGGATCCCTGTAGTTCGGGTGGACTCGGTTCTCAGGGAACCGAACCTGCACATCCATAGTCATGGGAATGTTATGGGAGTGTCATGGGCATGTTATGAGAGTGTCATGGGCGTGTCATGGGCATGTTATGAGAGTGTCATGGGCATGTTATGAGAGTGTCATGGGCATGTTATGGGAGTGTCATGGGCATGCTATAGGAGTCTCATGGGCGTGTTATGAGAGTGTCATGGGCATGTTATGGGAGTGTCATGGGTGTGTTATGGGAGTCTCATGGGCATGTTATGGGAGTGTCATGGGCATGTTATGGGAGTCTCATGGGCGTGTTATGAGAGTATCATGGGCATGTTATGGGAGTGTCATGGGAATGTTATGGCAGTCTCATGGGCGTATTATGAGAGTGTCATGGATGTGTTATGAGAGTGTCATGGGCATGTTATGGGAGTGTCATGGAAATGTTATGGGAGTGTCATGGGCGTGTTAAGGGTGTTGTGGGCATGTTATGAGAATGTCATGGGCGTGTTGTCATGGGTGTGTTATGAGAGTCTCATGGGTATATTATAGAGTGTCATGGGCGTGTTATGGGAGTGTCATGGGCATATTATGGCAGTCTCATGGGCGTGTTATGAGAGTGTCATGGGCGTGTTATGGGAGTGTCATGGGCGTGTTATGGGAGTGTCATGGGCGTGTTATGAGAGTGTCATGGGCGTGTTATGGGAGTGTCATGGGCGTGTTATGGGAGTGTCATGGGCGTGTTATGAGAGTGTCATGGATATGTTATGGGAGTGTCATGGGCATGTTATGGGAGTGCCATGGGCATGTTATGGGAGTGTCATGGGCATTTTATGGGAGTGTCATGGGCGTGTTATGAGAGTGTCATGGGCGTGTTATGGGAGTGTCATGGGCGTGTTATGAGAGTGTCATTGGTGTGTTATAAGAGTGTCATGGGCGTGTTATGGCAGTGTAATGGGTGTGTTATGAGAGTGTCATGGGTGTGTTATGAGAGTGTCATGGGCATGTTATGGGAGTGTCATGGAAATGTTATGGGAGTGTCATGGGCGTGTTAAGGGAGTGTTGTGGGCATGTTATGAGAATGTCATGGGCGTGTTGTCATGGGCGTGTTATGAGAGTTTCATGGGTATATTATAGAGTGTCATGGGCGTGTTATGGGAGTGTCATGGGCGTGTTATGGGAGTGTCATGGGCGTGTTATGAGAGTGTCATGGGCGTGTTATGGGAGTGTCATGGGCGTGTTATGGCAGTCTCATGGGCATGTTATGAGAGTGTCATGGATATGTTATGGGAGTGTCATGGGCATGTTATGGGAGTGCCATGGGCATGTTATGGGAGTATCATGGGCGTGTTATGAGAGTGTCATGGGCGTGTTATGGGAGTGTCATGGGCGTGTTATGGGAGTGTCATGGGTGTGTTACGAGAGTATCATAGGCGTGTTATGAGAGTATCATGGGCGTGTTATGAGTATCATGGGTGTGTTATGAGAGTGTCATGGGTGTGTTATGAGAGTGTCATGGGAGTGTCATGGGCGTGTTATGAGAGTGTCATGGGCGTGTTATGAGAGTGTCATGGGCGTGTTATGGGAGTGTCATTGGCGTGTTATGGGAGTGTCATGGGCGTGTCGTGGCAGTCTCATGGGCGTGTTATGGCAGTCTCATGGGCGTGTTATGGCAGTCTCATGGTCGTGTTATGAGAGTGTCATGGGCGTGTTATGGGAGTGTCATTGGCGTGTTATGGGAGTGTCATGGGCGTGTTATGGCAGTCTCATGGGCATGTTATGGGAGTGTCATGGGCATGTTATGGGAGTCTCATGGTCGTGTTATGAGAGTGTCATGGGTGTGTTGAGAGTGTCATGGGCATGTTATGAGTATCACGGGCGTGTTAAGAGAGTGTCATGAGCATGTTATGGGAGTGTCATCGGTGTATCAAGGTATTGTCATGGGTGTATCAAGGTATTGTCATGGGCGTGTTATGAGAGAGTCATGGGCGTGTTATGAGAGTGTCATGGGCGTGTTATGAGAGTGTCATGGGCGTGTTATGAGAGTGTCATGGGCGTGTTATGGGAGTGTCATGGGCGTGTTATGAGAGTGTCATGGGCGTGTTATGAGAGTGTCATGGGCGTGTTATGAGAGTGTCATGGGCGTGTTATGAGAGTGTCATGGGCGTGTTATGGGAGTGTCATGGGCGTGTTATGAGAGTGTCATGGGCGTGTTATGGGAGTGTCATGGGCATTTTATGGGAGAGTCATGGGCATGTTATGAGAGTGTCATGGGCGTGTTATGGGAGTGTCATGGGAGTGTTATGGCAGTGTCACGGGCGTGTTATGAGAGTGTCACGGGCGTGTTATGAGAGTGTCACGGGCGTGTTATGGGAGTGTCACGGGCGTGTTATGGGAGTGTCACGGGCGTGTTATGGGAGTGTCACGGGCGTGTTATGGGAGTGTCACGGGCGTGTTATGAGAGTGTCACGGGAGTGTTATGAGAGTGTCACGGGCGTGTTATGGGAGTGTCACGGGCGTGTTATGGCAGTCTCATGGGCTTGTTATGGCAGTCTCATGGGCATGTTATGGGAGTGTCATGGGCATGTTATGGGAGTCTCATGGTCGTGTTATGAGAGTGTCATGGGTGTGTTATGAGAGTGTCATGGGCATGTTATGAGTATCACGGGTGTGTTAAGAGAGTGTCATGAGCATGTTATGGGAGTGTCATGGGTGTATTAAGGTATTGTCATGGGCGTGTTATGAGAGTGTCATAGGCGTGTTTTGAGAGTGTCATGGTCATGTTATGAGAGTATCATGGGTGTGTTACGAGAGTATCATGGGCATGTTATGAGAGTATCATGGGCGTGTTATGAGTATCATGGGTGTGTTATGAGAGTGTCATGGGTGTGTTATGAGAGTGTCATGGGAGTGTCATGGGCGTGTGATGAGAGTGTCATGGGCGTGTTATGAGAGTGTCATGGGCGTGTTATGGGAGTGTCATTGGCGTGTTATGGGAGTGTCATGGGCGTGTTGTGGCAGTCTCATGGGCATGTTATGGCAGTCTCATGGGCGTGTTATGGCAGTCTCATGGTCGTGTTATGAGAGTGTCATGGGCGTGTTATGGGAGTGTCATTGGCGTGTTATGGGAGTGTCATGGGCGTGTTATGGCAGTCTCATGGGCATGTTATGGGAGTGTCATGGGCATGTTATGGGAGTCTCATGGTCGTGTTATGAGAGTGTCATGGGTGTGTTATGAGAGTGTCATGGGCATGTTATGAGTATCACGGGCGTGTTAAGAGAGTGTCATGAGCATGTTATGGGAGTGTCATGGGTGTATTAAGGTATTGTCATGGGCGTGTTATGAGAGTGTCATAGGCGTGTTTTGAGAGTGTCATGGGCATGTTTTGAGAGTGCCATGGGCGTGTTTTGAGAGTGTCATGGTCGTGTTATGAGAGTATCCTGGGTGTGTTACGAGAGTATCATGGGCATGTTATGAGAGTATCATGGGCGTGTTATGAGTATCATGGGTGTGTTATGGGAGTGTCATGGGTGTATCAAGGTATTGTCATGGGTGTATCAAGGTATTGCCATGGGCGTGTTATGAGAGTGTCATGGGTATGTTATAAGAGTGTCATGGGCATGTTATGAGAGTATCATGGGCGTGTTATGGGCATATTATGGGAGTGTCATGAGCATGTTATGGGAGTGTCATGGGGTGTCAGTGAATTCTGCTGCATTCTCATATGCGGAGCCACAGCCACAGAAGCCACGTTCAGAGATAGTGTTGATGGTGATCACGATTGTGGAGTGTTTCAGTCCACCGGCAGATTTTCACTGTCCATGGACATTGAGAGTGTGCATCCCAGGGCTTCCAATGTCTGTCACTCGCAAGTAAACGAGGGGAAGACTGAGACTAGCATTTACATATAATCACAGCTGCAGATCTCAAATAAATGTCAGCTGCACATGCATTAGTGTCTACCTCTAAATCAGGTCAACAGTATCTAATTTATTATGCTATAATATATATATATAATATATACATATCTCTAGTATGTAGAACTGAGCCCACCCAAACTTCGGGGATCTGAGGGGATCTCCCAGCCCTCCCTGGAGCCCTATCAGAGGCAAAACCTTGAAATCACACTGTCGGATCTTGAGCAGCCATTTTTAAAGTCCCATTTTTAAAGTCCCATTGAATTGAATGGGCTTGCCGCTGATTGGCTGAGAGAGCCATCTGTTACTGCTCTCAGCCAATAAGCGCTTTCCCTTAGACTTCAATGGGCACAGGAAAAGAAAGAAAAATGCCACCCATCGCTCCACACTGACACCGTTGCCCCCTGCTGCCGACACCACTGACATTGCTGACACTGTTGGCACTCTGTACTGAGGACACTGCCAGCACCCTGCACTGCTGCCCCATACTGAGGACACCTTCAGTACCCTCACACTGCTGGCACCCCCACACTGAGGGCACCGCTGGAACTCCCGCACTGCTGGCACCCCCACACTGAGGATACCACCGGCACCCATGTACTGAGGACACCGTCATGACCCCACACTGTCGACACTGCCAGCACCCCCGCACTGAGGACACCACTGGCACACCTGCTCTGCAGACACCACATACTGAGGACAACATCAGCACCCCACACTGCCGACACCCCCACACTGAGGACACCGCTGGAACCCCCTCACTGCCGACACCACCAGCATCCCCACACTGAGGACACTGCTGGCACCCCTGCACTGCCAACACCGCCAGCACCCCTGCACTGAGGACACCGCTGGAACCCCCACACTGCCGACACTGCCAGCACCCCCACACTGAGGACACTGCTGGCACCCCTGCACTGCCAACACCGCCAGCACCGCTGCACTGAGGACACCGCTGGCACCCCCGCACTGCTGACACCACTGTTATTGAGGTGAATAATACAGTAGGAATAAAAAGACGCCCAAATTATGTGATTTTAGCAGTTTTTAGAAATTTTTGAAGAAAATACAGATCCAAAACCAAAACACGCAAAGGCGGTTTTACAAAATCAAATCCAGATAAAAAACCTCGGAGGAGATACAGATCCAAAACCAAAACAAGGGGGTCGGCACACATCTCTAATCTAAATGCGTACACAGTAAAAAGGAAAAAAAATGTTCATCTGTGTCCGGCATCAACATAGTGTCCGACCCAGAATCAGGCCTTAAAAGTATCCCACTAATACCCCTTTTACACCAAAGTACCGGGTCTGACACAGGATTTGGGACACGTTTCCAACCCGGATCAGACCCCTCTTTTAGACTGTGGCGCCCCGGGTCAACACTGACCCGGCTCTCCGGCGCAGGTGAGCAGCACTTCTTACCCTCCCTCCCCCTCCGCGACCCCCTTACCTTACTCCACAGTGGTCCGGAGGCAGGGAGGGCGGGAGAGGTGTGGCAGTAGACGCTTGGAGATAATATCATCTCCATGATATAATCTCCAAGCGCCACTGAAACTGGACAATCGGGTAGCATGCAGCGCGACCTGGGTCATCGTGACCTGGGTCGCTCTGTTTACACTGCAGTGCTCAACCCTGCAAGCTAGTTGGGTTGGATCCCCAGGTCACTGGACCCGGGTTGATCCATTTACACCAATAAAAAAACCCAGGTTGATGCGCGTTCACGTGCATCAACCTGGGATTTTTAAGTCGGTGTAAAAGGGGTATAACAGAGCAGGATGGGAGTTCTTCCATGAAGGACTGTGGAATGGCAGCACAGGTATAGCCCTGACACCCATGCATCTGCTAAATTTTCTGTTTATGTCCCTTCACTTTACATTGCTCCAAATTGCTACCTCGGCCCCTTCCTTCCTCCTCTACCTCCTCCCAACCAACTCACCCTTCGCCTTACCCATTTGTCTCCACCTTAATCCACTCTTAGTTACATCACCTCAGCTACTTACTCTTGCCACAATACTCCCCTCACCTATAAATATTCCATCTACATCCTATTCCTACTAACCCCGCTCCTTATCTTGGTTGCCGGTAATCCTGCTACATCTCCCCACTTCCCTCTAAAACATTCTTGGGCACTTTCTGGAATGCTAGATCTGTCTGCAATGATCTGGCCTCCATTCATAATATTTTCATCTCTAATTTCATAAAACTCTTTGGCCACACCCCTCCAGTTAATGACCACACCTACTACACTCCCCTTCAGCAGGCCCCTTCTATTACATTTCCCTGGTGGGCCCTTCATGCCCCAGTCCGACACTGAAGCCATTGTTCACATACTTGTGAATGCGTATGCGTCTTAAATTCCTAAGATGTTGCAAGTGTCCCACGGTATGTACACACAGAGTCGCAGGACTGATTGAGCCACATGAACTTTCCAATGTATTGGGCGTTCCTGGGCAGTGACTGTGAGGATAAGCCCTTTAATGCTCCAGTAATTTGTAATAAATGGAAATCCATAAGACCTCCATTGGTTTATTGCTAATTAACCTTCTAAACCAACCTCATCTCATCTTAACACTAAACTTAAACTAATATATAAAGACACGGATACAATACAACTTGGCTAAAAGGTCACAGCTTTTATTTATCAATTAAATAAATTCACCTATCCGAGGTGGCCTAAAGACGCTGCAATCTCAGGGCCTGATTCAGACCCGCTCGCTAGATGCGTTCGCATGCAGCTAAAGTATGCTATGTCTTAGCGTGCGATCGTGGTGTGTATTTAGATGCCCACCAGCCTGTCTTAAGATGCCCACTTATACACGTCATCTCCAGGAAGTGTATGCAACAATCGGTAACATCGAGAACCATCGGATGCATACACAGCACTTGTGGTAGACCATACCCTACTGCAAGCACTGCGAGTGCTTCAGTGTATAATTCAACCATGTGACGTGTACTATGATGCTGCGTCTTAATTATGCACACCTCTGAAGCGGCGTTAAGATTTTCAGACACGCCTGCGTTTGCACCACCACTCCCCCGTTTCCATCGACCAACCTGTCACCACCCACAAATGCCTCGTCCTGTCACTCAATCTAGCGAGGTGTCTGTGTACAAGGGGCGATCGCTTCATGATCACATGGACTGGTTCGCGCACTCGCACTGCGATGCATACGCATGCGCACAGTGCAAACATTGGCAGGCTACGTTGGAACTCAGCCTAGCAAACGGGTCGGAGTCGGTCCCTCAGTTCCAGGTATATGAATGAAGTGGTGTAAGTGCGCTCCTTGAAAACTAGGAGTGTGAAGGTGAGTTACTATTGCAGCTCTAGACACTGGTGGTTTCCCCAATATCACCAAGAAAGGGATCTGATAGTACAAAGGTATGTCTAGTAAGTAGCGCAATGTAAGAGCTTGTTATTGAGTATTGTAACTAGATCTAAAGATATTGGACTAATGAGTCAGCATAATGGGATAGAGTTTAATGTAGTAGTGAAATGATAATAAAATGACAAGGTCTGAAATAGGTATAGATGAGAATGTGTTACACAATTCAAAATATACAATTAAAAATGCACAATCACAATATGTACATGGGAAAATATGTTGCACAATTTAAAATACACAATAAAAATTTGCATTCGCAAATGTCTGACGGTATGGTGAAAGAAAAAACAGTATACCGTCCAATGGAAAATGTAATACAGGTAAAGTGGGACTGTTGGAACAGTCCTAACTAGATTAATACCAATGCTGATGGAATTTGTGTGACACAGGTGTAGATTTACTGTCCATTGTTGTGATGTCACAGAATCATCGGAAATACAGTTCAGCAATCTGCAGGTTAATAACGATGGTATAGAGGACGTTGGGTAGGGTCTGGTAGATAAATGAATGTTTGGTGAGTGCATGCACCCCCTACCTCATCCTGAGTGGCAGCCCGGTGGCTGGTTGCAAGAGTTGTAAAGATGTGAGAAAAGCCTCCTTCTAGACGCAGGGCGCCGGTTCCCTGTGTGAGACAATGGCTGCCGCCTAGTTGGAAAGGGGCAGCTGCTTCTTCAGTCGCTCTGGCGGAGAGTGTGCACAATTCCCTCACCGCTGGTGTAGTTGTTCCTGGGGTCCGTCCGGCGACTCGGCGGTAGAGGGGGCGTGGCCAACGCGTTTCACCCGCTGGAGATTGTGCGGGCTTCGTCAGGGCTGTGTGGATGTGAAGTTTGCAGGATGTCCTTTATTTAAAGGGCTTGCTCTGTCCCTCCTTAATTGTTAATTGGGAGCCAGTTTGCAGGCATCAGCAATAAATGAGTTTGTTAACCACTTGTGGTCCTGATTGTTATGGTGTCTCCATTTAAATCCTATTCTCAGTATACACAGCATATAGCACAAACGCATATAGAGTGGAAATCATATAGGGTAAGGATCATATCAGCCTATGTATGTGTACATAAGGAATAGTAGGTAGTTAGTCTATCAGGTGATTAACTCACTGTTTATCAGTATATTTATTGCTCGCATAGGTGCACCTGGTAGTTTTTGTAAACAAAAAAATGTAACGAATTTGTGAACCATATTAACCACAATGGCCCTCATTCAGAGCCGCACGTTAACAACAGTACGCTCGTTGCGTTCCGATGTTGACTAACCGCGCATGCGTCGGTGTTACACTGCGCATGTGCGTACGGCAGATTGCGAGCTTTTTTTCTCTCGTTCCTAAAATAGCGTACAGGAAGTGACATGTCAAATGTGATTGACAGAACAGGGCGTTTTTGGGTGTTGACGGGGGTGGCGATGAAAAAACGCAGGCGTGGCGAGGCGTTTTTGGGGCGTACATACATTAGCAGATGCGAACGTCAAATGTGTTCGGACCGTCTCATACGTCACTGGAACATCCGCTTTCCCTTCAAAATGCTCGCACAGCTTAGGGTCAGGATTACTCGACCACATTGGCGATGGCCTTCTCCTCCGTCCCGGGACTCAACGATGGTGCAGCGATTAATCGCGGCTGGTCAGTAAAGTAATTAGTGTTGGATTGAAAACCGGCTTGGTATGTGTTTGGAAAGCAGTTTATTGGGATAGCACAAAAGCGTACGCAGGTGGAAATCAGAGCTGCTAATGTCATGATTACACAATCAATTAGCGTACATTTTGGGTGTTTTATTTTGGACACAATTTGTTGGTTATGGCCTATTGTAACAATAATGTCATCATGTTTTAATTAGCTCCCCTTTTTTTTGGTTTACTGTGGAATTTGCATCGCTATGTGATTTTTTAAACGTTCCTTAAAGAGGCCTTTTTTTTTTTTTAAGAGGGTCAGTTTTTGCCTTTAGGGCCAGGATTAAATGTAACCCATTTGTACAATAATGTCACAATACAATGTCAGTTTTTTGTTTTAAATTTATTGTTTAAACACAAACAAATTGGCCTAATATTTTTTGGCCTTTTTTTTGTGGCAAAGATATTTGTTAAAATAAAAAAAAAAGCCATAACTGGTAACATAAACGTAAATACCAAATTTAAAAAAATTTCACAAGAAAGGAGAGGGAAGTTTTGACCAGAAAGGAATATGAGCCAAGCACAGAAGGAGTGTGGGCAAAGTCGCCATTGCTGTCACCGTTTTCTCGCCCGTTTGGCTGGGTGAGGGTGGGCGCCAGACCGGGTCCGGGATGCCATCGGGCTGGCCTGTCCAGAGGCAGATGTTGTGGCCTCTGGACTAGGCACAGGGCTAGGCACATTTGGAGGATTGGCTGATGTTGTGCCAGAGGTGGAGGATCCGGATGTTCCGGCAGGAAGGGAGGTCGGCTCCACCATGTGCTGGCGAACGAGCTGCTCCAGGGCATCGGCGATGCGGATGTTGGCCCTGGTATTTTCCGCCAGGGCCTGAGCAATGGTCACGTTGGCCGCAGCATTTTGCTCCAGGGCCTCAGCCACCCGTATCAGACTGGCGTCCATCCTCTGCAGAATCTCCGTATGGAAATCCGATTTAAAATTGAGTTCTGTGAGGAGGCCCACTGCCTGCGAGGGGGCACGCCCTGGACTGGCTTCTGCAGGGTCCTCAGCCGGATGTACTGGTTCCTCCCCTGCAGAGCCAGCAGAAATTCTGCGGCCAAGGCTCCCCTCTGGAGCAGACTCATCCGCCTCTGTCTCTGTTAGGAAAATTGCGAAAAGACTCACATTACAATCTACATATTGGCACAATAGCATTTCAGAGTTGGTGACATCACAAGACTTACCTTGGCCAACATGAGGAGCCGCAAAGTCTGGCATGTCCGTATCCATGTTGGACACGCCAAACACCTCCACAGCCTGCACACACCCCTGTGCCAGCTCTTCTAAGTCTGTCAACTCCAATGACACAGGGGTGGGACCCCCACCTGTCCCCCTTGCATGCCTAGCCCTGTCGGCAAGTTTTTGCTTGAGACGATATTTGAAGTCTGCCCATCTGTGGAATGAAATTGGAACCATTATCCTTTGTTTTACAATGGGGTTTGTTTATAGGATGGGAAAGTGTTTACTTACCGCCGTTTGACATCCCGGGCTAGACGGACATAATCACCCACCCTATTGACAGCAACGGCGACCTCCTCCCACATTCTCCACTTCTGGCTCTGGCTCATATTCCTGGCTGCCTGGGGCAGGAAGTCAACGCACTTCTGGATCAAAACCTCCATCTCCTTGCTTGTGAAATGTGGCTGCCTTTTTTTTTTGGCAGCTTTGGCGGGTTGACTGGGGCCAGCAGTCTCTTCCATGTCATCCTCCTCACCTATTTGGGTAAATATGCAGATTTAGCCACTTCACAACTTGCACAATATTATGTTTTAAAAGAATCATTGAGACAAAATGCATGAAGGCCTTACCGCCGGATTTTTGGCCATTGTTTCCCTGGTCTGAAGCCATGTCTCTGCTTCCAGAATGAAATCAACCAGAAATTAACTGTGATTTCGTGACGTATTTATACATGCGTCCTTAGTTTGCGGCCGCATCATTGATTGTGCATCCCTATGATTCATCCTTAATTTGTGCGGGAAAATAAACACTAAATGGCTTGGTGTGTGTGGAGTCGAGGTTGCGTTGTTGGATTGTTGGCGGTTAAGTTGGTTGGATTTGGTTGTTTGCGGTTGGAGGATTTGGCGGAGTTGGTTTTTTTTTTGTTTTGCTACAGTTGTTTTGGTTTTCCGTTCGCATTTTTTTGGTTTATTTTTTTCCATCGTTTCCTGATTTGGTAAGTTTTGTGCAGTCTAATTTGTGGCCAATTGGTGTCTACTTCTGGTTTTTGGTTTTATATTTTTTTTTTTACACTAATTTCATCTATTTTAGTTTGTTTTGGCTTTCGGACCCAAAGACCTTTTTGTTGGAAATCTTATATATTCGAGTTGGGTAAGTCCATTTTTTCTCTTGCATTTGCAAACTAATTAACGCATTTTTGCCTGTTGGTGTAGTGACTTGCATTTGCGAACTAATTAACGCATTTTTGCCTGTTGGTGTAGTGACTTGCATTTGCGAACTAATTAACGCATTTTTGCCTGTTGGTGTAGTGACTTGCATTTGCGAACTAATTAACGCATTTTTGACTGTTGGTGTAGTGACTTGCATTTGCGAACTAATTAACGCATTTTTCGAGGCTTATTCATCATGTAAACCAGTTTTGCTTTTCCCTTTTCCATTTTTGGGGTCCATTTGACCCCTATTTGACGTACGGTGTGCAATGTCGTTTTCATCGATGGCCAAATGTGTGTTTCGCCTATTTTATGTGTTGGCTTGCACCAATTTGACAAACATAAAATCACCCTCTAAATTTTTGATGTCTCATTTTTGGCTTTTTTACAGTTTATACGTATCATGACAATACCCCGGCATGTAAGCAGCTATGGATGGTATCATAAGGCTAAGTTGTTTTATGTTACTTTTGGGGTGGCTCAAAAGCCTTACATTGTAAACTTTGAATTTTAGGTAGATCTGGGGCGAATTGTTCTGGCCCTGCTCCCGGAAGACGACCAACCTCAAACTCGTCCCAGGCGTAGGCATCGTAGGCATGCAAGGCCCCAGATATTTCGAACACGTGTCACCCTTTTTGGAATGCCCGATGAGGTTTTAAGACGCTACCGTCTACCTCCCAAAATCATCATACACTCTCTCATTAATAGAAAGTGATCTTGAGCGGCAAATTGACAGTCCAACAGCAATACCACCACTGACGCAATTTATGGCGGTGTTACATTTCTGTGCCTCAGGATCGTTTCAAACAACGGTGGGAATAGTGGCGGGCATCTCCCAATCCTCCTTTTCCCGGATCCTGAGGGCAGTGATGGAGGCACTTTTCAAGCACCTCCATCATTTTATTAAAATGCCTTTGGATATGGGTGCCCTTAGTGTGGCCAAGGCCAATTTTTACCAAATAGCTGGCTTCCCACACATCATAGGGGTTGTGGATGGTACTCACATACCACTTCAGCCTCCAGCACGGCTGGAGGCAATATTTAGAAACCGTAAACACTATCACTCCCTGAATGTAATGGTGGTATGTGATGCCTCCCTCCAGATCCTGTCCCTGAATGCTAAATTACCAGGAAGTGCTCATGACTCCTTCGTCATCCGGCAATCAGGGATATGGCAGAAATTAACCAACCTACAAGCTGGTGATGCGTGGCTTCTGGGTAAGTGGAGACCTTTAGTACATAACAATGTTAAGCTTGATACACAGTGTTCCTGATGTTGGCTATTTTTTTTCACAGGAGACAGTGGATACCCTTGCATGTCCTGGCTGCTCACTCCTTATTTGGCTCCCACACCAGGGCCACAAAGTGCGTATAATTCCGCACTTACAGCCACCAGGCAAGTGGTGGAGCGCTGTATCGGCCTTTTAAAAGGCCGATTCAGATGCCTCCACCGCTCTGGTGGCGAGCTCATGTATGTGCCGGATATGGTGTCTAAAATTGTGGTCCTGTGTGGGATATTTCACAACATTGCCATAAGGAGTGGTGTCCCAATGCAGCCAGAGGATGCCTTACCTGAGGATGGCCCCCCCGAGGTTGGTCGGAGGTCAGTATGTGGGGGGGCCATACGCGATGATGTGGTGGCCAGATTTTTTAGGTAAGTTGTAACAAAACTACAGTGTTTATACCTAATGTGTTTGTGTTTGTTTGCGAACATCTAATTTTGTGTTTTTTTTCTCACCATCTTCTGTTTGTTCACATAATCTTTGGCACTCCAACGCTCACTACTTCCTGCTACCCTTACCAAACCTGGATCTGGTCCTTTTGGGCATATATTCTGGAACCCATATTGCAACGCCATGTTTGTGGAATCATGTTGGCATGGTCCTTCGTCAACCAGTTCTTGATTTTTTGTTTTTATTTAAATATTTCTTGGTATGTGTTGTATTTGAATTTATCAGTGTGTCCTTTTTTTGGGAGTGACCACTTTGTTTTCTCTGTTATGTTGTGAATAAATGTTTGGAGAGTGAAATGGTCTTCCTTTTTTGGGATGTTAACAGCAAGTGTAACCAGGTTAACACAAGTTACATTTGACTAAGGGGTAATCCAGTACTGACGCCAGTTGAGCTAAACTGAAATATGTTTTCAGCTTCCCAACCCACACCAAAAGGAAGCCTGGCCCAACCTTTGGATTTGTAAGATTGGCCTAAGCAGCTTGCGCACCAACTAGGAACCTGTAAAATGTAGAAATATGTAATTGACACTACACCCAAAAAGGGAAATGACATTGTTACTGTTATGTGTTTCTTGTGTCTGTTTGACATACAAAGACAAAACACAATCTAACTTTTAAAAAAGGGAAATCCTTGCAGGAACAGTCTACTTATGTCATGCTAAACTATCTTGGTTTTGGATTTAAAAAATGAGCCAGAACGTATATTTGTATGAATAAATTTATTTAGAAACGTTAACAAAAATAAAAAAACTACTGGCGAAGGAGGCCAGACAGCCGGTCGAGGGCCACCAGAATGCCGATTACATGTTGCCGCATCTGGCCAACACAATCTGCCACCTCTTGCCGACGCCTCTGTTCCTCTGTGGGTGAGAAAAGTGTGTGGGTTAATACAACAATAGGGAATCCACATTAAAAAAACAAAAACACAACCAAATCACTCCTAAACCTAAAAAAAAAAAAAAAAGGGGGTGCTGCCAAAAATACAAGGCCTATGTACAAATTCCCACAGGTGTGATATGTGTATGTTGAAATCACCAGGAAGAGGTAAAGGCAAACTGCAAAATCACCAAAAGTCAAGCCACAAAAACACGAAGAAAGGCACGACACATGATTACATACAGTTTGTGCTTTAAAAAAAAACAAAATAAAAACATACCGGGAGCCAAAACGGGAGCTCCGGAAATGCCTCCATGATCCTCCTCGGAGGATCCGTCATTCCCCAAAGAATGGGGAGGAGTTATGATGGACTCCGGGGAGGGGGTAATTGGAAGAGGGGTGGGTGGAGGAGAGGGGGAAGTGGGACGGAGGGGAAGGAGGCCCGACATTTCCGGGAGAGGGTCTGGGAAGGATGGGGAGGAGTGGGGAATAGGGGAAAGATTTGGGGTGGAGTGTTGGCTGGGGGTTGGGGATAGTGGCCGGGAACGCCGTCTGGACGGACGGTGACGGCGGAGTCTTGGCTGTCCCCCTAAAATATGTCAAAGAAATTTCGGTTAGTTTATGGACAAATCCGGGCACCAAAACAAAAAAAAAAAAACAACCCAAAAAATAAGCCAAATAGGAGTAGAATGAATAAATCAGAAATAGAGGGAAAACATGCACACGCAGATATGAGTACAAATAATAAATAGGACAGACAGGAAAACATGCACACGCAGATATGAGTACAAATAATAAATAGGACAGACAGGAAAACATGCACACGCAGATATGAGTACAAATAATAAATAGGACAGACAGGAAAACATGCACACGCAGATATGAGTACAAATAATAAATAGGACAGACAGGAAAACATGCACATGCAGATATGAGTACAAATAATAAATAGGACAGACAGGAAAACATGCACACGCAGATATGAGTACAAATAATAAATAGGACAGACAGGAAAACATGCACACGCAGATATGAGTACAAATAATAAATAGGACAGACAGGAAAACATGCACACGCAGATATGAGTACAAATAATAAATAGGACAGACAGGAAAACATGCACACGCAGATATGAGTACAAATAATAAATAGGACAGACAGGAAAACATGCACACGCAGATATGAGTACAAATAATAAATAGGACAGACAGGAAAACATGCACACGCAAATATGAGTACAAATAATAAATAGGACAGACAGGAAAATATGCACACGCAGATATGAGTACAAATAATAAATAGGACAGACAGGAAAACATGCACACGCAGATATGAGTACAAATAATAAATAGGACAGACAGGAAAACATGCACACGCAGATATGAGTACAAATAATAAATAGGACAGACAGGAAAACATGCACACGCAGATATGAGTACAAATAATAAATAGGACAGACAGGAAAACATGCACACGCAGTTTGCCCCACAAACACAAACATTAAAACCACAATACATAACACTTACTTTCCAAGATCTGCATGCGAAAGCATGCCAGCAAGCGGGGCGTTCGCCGTTGCAGGTCGGACCACCTGCGCTCCAGCTGCCCAATGTTGCGGCGTGAGCCGAAGGACCGCAGGCGGGACCGTGCCTCTGCATACGCGGAGCGCTTCTGCCGGTTGGTCATGGGTTGAGGTTGGCTGGTGATCCGGCGATCCATGACCTCCGTAAGCACCAGCAGCTTGCACCTGGTGAATGCGGAGGCTCTCATGATGGCAATGGTGTTTTTCTTAAAAATCATTTTTGATAAAGTGTGTAAAAATTTTCTGATTGGCTAATGTATTTTGGAAATTAACAGGAGCAATTTTATTGGTTAGTGTATGAGTCATGTGTTCGACAGGGCCAGAAATCTCTGGAGAGTTATGATAGGCTTGATGCAGTGACATGCGTAAGCAAATTTAAATAAAGAAATGAACCCAGGGAAATATGCGGGGATCCACAGCAATAGAACAATTCTTTAATTGTGGTTCACATGTTTTTTGAACAATAAAAGCGAATGTTTCATCCGTACGTATTCTGCGGGTAAACACAAACACGGACAAGAGTAAAGTTTCTTGCATTGTGTTGAAAAAAAACAAACAATTAAGCTAATTGATACATTGATTGGCATGATACGATTGAGGGAGGTAGGCAGAATAAAGGAGCAGGTAATCGACATCTGACAAGGCCACTTCCTGTTTATACTTGTGCGTGCGTTCCTTTCAAGCCATTTCGGGGATGTACGCTCGCTATTTCGTACGCTCGTTAGTTAGAGGAGGGGTCGTCAGAGTTTAGGGAGGAATTTTAGATGCGAACGAAAATACGAGCGAGCCATTGAATTTAAATATTTTTGTACGTACGCCTAACGTACGTGCGCCCGCTTGCGAGTGGGTCTGAATGAGGGCCAATGACAAGCACCTCAAATTCACTGCCACATTCAGCACCAAGTCAATTGACTTTTTGGATCTAACAATATTCATTGAAGATGGAAATATTCAGACAAAAACATTCACCAAATCAGTAGATTGCCATCGGTTCATACCACCAACAAGTAACCACCATAAAAATTGGCTCGACACTATCCCAGGAAGCCAGTTTAAAAGAATCATAAGAAACTGTTCAATCCTAACTACCTTCGAAACACAATCGGCACATCTCAAATCAAAATTTCTGAAGCAAAAATACAACCCAGTCACAATTAACAAAGCAATATCTACTGCAAGGGATGCAGATAGAAATAGTCTCTTGACATACACGAAAAAAACAGAAGAAAATGCAAGTGCAAGATTTATTACCCAACATAATGACCAATACAAACATATAGAGAAAATCATCCATACCCATTTACTGTTACTGATGAAAGCTGACATTCTACAAGATATAATTTCTAGAAGACCACAATTCACTTACAAAAAGGCGGAGAACATCAGTCGAAAATTAGTGAAGAATCACCTACCCCCAGAAAGAAAGAACAAATTCAAAGAAGGAACCTGGCTAGGGGAAAAAAATCCTGGATTCTATCACTGCAATAGATGTATAGCTTGCAGCACATCAAAACACAGAAACACAGCGCCAACAACAGAAATCACATCAAAAACCACTGGAATTACGTACAAGATTAAGGATACTATGACCTGCGACACCAAAGGGGTCATCTACATGATCACATGCCCATGTGGCCTACAGTACATAGGCAGAACAGCTAGAAAACTAAGTACCCGCATGGGAGAACATATAAGGAATATCAAGCATAAGCTAGATTCCCATAGTGTACCCGATCACTTCAATAAAAAACATAACGGAAACCCTGACCTTCTAACGTTCACCGCAATAAAGAAAGTTAAAACAGCATGGAGAGGTGGTAACTACTTATGTTCCATGTCACAAGAAGAATCTAGATGGATACATAAATTGAAAACCCTTGCACCTAAAGGTCTCAATATTGACTTTGAATTCTCAGAATTCCTGAAGGAATGAACCCCAAGAAATGAAATTAAGCTATGCAAGTGCATCCTACATACATACCACCCTGGTCACGCCCAAACACTTCCGAACTTGGAAGCTAAGTAGGGTCGGGCCAGACCAGTAATGAGTTGGGAGACCTCTCATGAAGATCTGGTTATGCAGCAATTATCACTGCAAGCTAATCCTTTTCACATCAAGGAGCTCAAGATAATACTCTAAAAGAGACCAATATCTATCAACCAATATGAGTGACAACTACTTCTACATAGGAATAATATCTGATCCAGAACAATTCAGTACCACCAAACCTTAGACTCTACGAATATCATAACTGCATAACTAAAATTTTTAAAATATCATAACTGCATAACTAAAAATTTTTAAGATTCTAAAAACACCCTCAACACCTATTTTTATTTATATCAATATATTATATTCCATACTTTCAACTTTTGTTTACATTGTTCAATATACTCCCTACAGTGTACTTCCACTCTGTTTACAAAAACTACCAGGTGCACCTATGCGAGCAATAAATATACTGATAAACAGTGAGTTAATCACCTGATAAACTAACTACCTACTATTCCTTATGTACACATACTTAGGCTGATATGATCCTTACCCTATATGATTTCCACTCTATATGCGTTTGTGCTATATGCTGTGTATACTGAGAATGGGATTTAAATGGAGACACCATAACAATCAGGACCACAAGTGGTTAACAAACTCATTTATTGCTGATGCCTGCAAACTGGCTCCCAATTAACAATTAAGGAGGGACAGAGCAAGCCCTTTAAATAAAGGACATCCTGCAAACTTCACATCCACACAGCCCTGACGAAGCCCGCACAATTTCCAGCGGGTGAAACGCGTTGGCCACGCCCCCTCTACTCGCCGAGTCGCCGGACGGACCCCAGGAACAACTACACCAGCAGTGAGGGAATTGTGCACACCCTCCGCCGGAGCGACTGAAGAAGCAGCTGCCCCTCTCCAACTAGGCGGCAGCCGTTGTCTCACACAGGGAACCGGCACCCTGCATCTAGAAGGAGGCTTTTCTCACATCTTTACAACTCTTGCAACCAGCCACCGGGCTGCCACTCAGGATGAGGTAGGGGGTGCATGCACTCACCAAACATTCATTTATCTACCAGACCCTACCCAACGTCCTCTATACCATCGTTATTAACCTGCAGATTGCTGAACTGTATTTCCGATGATTCTGTGACATCACAACAATGGACAGTAAATCTACACCTGTGTCACACAAATTCCATCAGCATTGGTATTAATATAGTTAGGACTGTTCCAACAGTCCCACTTTACCTGTATTACATTTTCCATTGGACGGTATACTGTTTTTTCTTTCACCATACCGTCAGACATTTGCGAATGCAAATTTTTATTGTGTATTTTAAATTGTGCAACATATTTTCCCATGTACACATTGTGCATTTTTAATTGTATATTTTGAATTGTGTAACACATTCTCATCTATACCTATTTCAGACCTTGTCATTTTATTATCATTTCACTACTACATTAAACTCTATCCCATTATGCTGACTCATTAGATCTAGTTACAATACTCAATAACAAGCTCTTACATTGCGCTACTAACTAGACATACCTTTGTACTATCAGGTCCCTCAGTTCCAGCCTTCTTGATGTGAACAACTCGGGGGACGACTGAAACGTCCCTCCTATAGATGCACTTATGTTGTGAAGGACTCGGCTCCCTCCTGGGCACAGTCCGAACGCTTCCATACAAAAAGCGCCAGGGTCCCCCCGCACAGAGAAGGATAAATTTGTCATGGACATTGAGGCCCAGCGCCCTCACAATGTTTTCTTGCGCCACATAAAGCCACTGAGATACAGCTCCAGCCAAAGCCAGCTTCCAAGGGAAAACTGGCTCACCACCCACAAAGGAAAGAAACTAGCCCAAGATAAACAACAAATTCATAATAAACAACCTTAAACCCAAAGCTTTAAGGTGTACTCCATCAGGACGAAAAATCTAGCAAGGTGAGAGTCTAAAAACCTATGCCTAACCACCAAGCCTCCAAATGACCACACACTCTTGGTCAAGCTACACTGACCTTTTTCCTTGCCCATAACAAGGCTTTATGATTACGGACACCCCGCCGCATCAAATGGGGAACCATCTCTGATCAGACAATGCGCACAGTTGGCCACAGCAAACTAATATCATCCAGAATCTCCCGCAATCGTACAATCAGCTCCACGCCCTTCACATACATTCAGACAATGTGCACAGTCAGCCACAGCAAACTGACGTCATCCAGAATCTCACGCAGTGTACAATCAACTCCATGCCCTTCACATTTTATAGCCAATATACAACACCAATCAGCCAGGCGCACCCCATCGAACTGCCGAATCAACCAATAAATCCTGAACAGATGCACACTGGAGGCCACGCACGCCTATCAACTGAACATGCTGTCCACCATGCAACAAACTGGCAATCTATGCCAAACCATGCCTCTCAGCCCAAAACATGCCCAACAGCCAAACCTGCTCATCTTCTGTTTCCTCCACTGTAAGGAAAGAAATAACCTTGACCGGGAGCCACCGCACCAAAACCAAGCCACAATAAGCATACAAAACTGAAAAAACATAGCAACCACTAACTAGCAGGGATGCAAAAAAGGGGGTACAGGTAACCGGAGTGAAAAAGAAAAACTAAAAAACCGCCCGTGAACACAAATTGGGCCAGATCAAGGTTCCCGGGAGGAAAAATTTTTAAGTCCCTTCACACCCTCACTTATCAAATGCTAGCCATTTGAAAACTGGTGGGTAATCAACGCTTTCGGGTTGAAGCAGGGAGCGCTACTAAAACTAACACCTACCAATCCCTGGAATGTAAGCGGTAGACACCCATGCAAAAGCTGCGCCAGACGCGGCCCCAATCCTAAACAATGAGTTGCATGACAAGCACCATCTAAACCCAGCTCAGCTAAACTTCACCTAAGAACAGCAGTAAACTGAAATTTAGAGAGGAGTTAAAATGGCACGTACTAACCACTGGGCCCCGTCTGAAGGGCGACACCCCATTTACAAGGAACAAGTCGCATAGGGCAAATAGAGGGATCCTCCAGCCTTTGTAAGGTAAGCCATTTGCCCCTTACTAATTGTTCTGTCCTGTAGAACCTAAGCCTGCACGACATGACCGAAGCCCTGAACACAGTATATTTAAACAATAAACCTGAGGAAAGCAAAGTCTTACATGACACTACAATCACACTGACCCCAACAACCCCCAAAATTGCAACTGAAAAGCTAAACTGAAGAGAGCAACTCCTAAATCGAAAGAAGCCACCTTGTCATAACCCCAAGAAACCTCCCCAAAAGCTGCAAGTCAAAGGGACTGCGGGAGTCAGCACCGACGGCAAACCCCTACGACAACTCTTAAAGGCCTCGGAAAGCAGGAAAGATTATGAACGGCTGTAAAGACCTGTCAACTAACAAAAGAAGGAGATTCCCATCAGTGCTGCGATCACAGAAGCCTTAAAGTGACCATGCTGGTAATATCCTTTCAGAGCTAAAAACCCCGCAACCACTATTTTTTAAATTGGATACCGCAAGTATCGAGAGCGCGCATACCCGCGGCATTCCAAAATTGGGCACGGGGGGCACGAGGTTTTTTCCTCGCTAAACCTCGCGCCCAATTGAATCTGCCCCATAGAATCTGTGATAAGGCCACAGGCTTTTTGACTGGCAACTTCCAGAAAACAGGGTTATGATAATGTAGCCTGCTGAGGTCCCCAAAAAAAATCCCCAGTAACTGCTACAGGCGGCCGCACTTCAGGGCTAGTTGGATAGTCCTGGGAGACCAATTAGCTGCGTTAATTTACCGTGGATAAATGAATTTCCCCCTTATTCTAAAAACTAGGGCGTTCCATCCCGTCAGACGCAACTTTTGCATATCTCTCTGTTAAATGTACCACAGTGTGTTTTAATGAGCCTTACGCAATTGACAGCATGGCAAACCCCATTACCAGTCACACCCAACTGCTACACAAATAACGCAACAAAAAGTAATAATAACAACCAACAACTAACAACAATAACGGAAAAGCACTAGATAACTTTCAGGATTCGCAAATTAATTTGATAACAAATACAAAACATTCCTCTCTTCTACTATCCCCTCTGCCCTGTGGCTCCTATCAAATATAAGGAGGAAGGGCCTTTAATAGATGTTCTGGGATCATTCAGTAAAATAAGGCTTTTTAATACACAAATGGGTTTTGAGCTGAAAACCAGTGGTATTCTGTAGCTCAAATATGATTTGCGGCAGGGCTCGAAGTGAGCCGGTATACAGCTGTATGCCATACCGCCACTTCAACCTGTGTCTGAACTCCAACTTAGCAGTCGCGCTTGGAACTAAAAAACAGCTGCTGGAGATGTGTCCCGCTGGGCAGGTCCGCCGCTAGGTGTCTCCGCACCCTGCGCCGTCCCGTGTTCCCCCCGCCCCTTCCCACACTGCGCCCTCCCCCTGTGCTTACATTTTGCACTACTACCATAAGGGAGAAGGGCGAAGCTTTCTTACTGCCGGACACCGGCGCCCCTGTGCGACCGCACAGCCCCGAGCATACCTGGAGCTGGCCCTGCAGCAGGGGACACATCTCTCTGGAGTGCACTGCTGGCTTGACCGAGCAGCGGGAAACGGGTCCTGATACCAGGACAGATGCAGCCACAGTAAAAAGAATACCGGCTCCGGTCGTGAACCAATCACAGACCGGCAGCCAATCAAAAATAAACATCATTGGTGGCCCTTTAAATTTGGTACCAGACGCTAGCCAATCATGGCTTGCGGAGGTCCATACTGATTGTTTCACAGCTGGTGCCATGTGTAAAGCCTGAAGAGAGGATGCTGAGCCGCACGCGGAGCCCCACCGACAGCCGGAGGACAGGAGGAGGAGAAACTGGACTCCGGACGTGGAATGAGAGGTAGTAGTAGTAGTAGGTAAGTAGTGTGAGGTGCGGGGGGTGGGTGAGGGAAGTAGGTAGTGTGAGGTTCAGGGAGAGGGAAGCAGCCTGCAGGTAGTGTGAGGTTCAGGGAGTGGAAAGCAGCCTGCAAGTAGTGTGAAGTGCGGGGGGGTGGGTGAGGGAAGTAGGTAGTGTGAGGTGCAGGGAGTGGGAAGCAGCCTGCAGGTAGTGTGAGGTGCAGGGAGAGGGAAGCAGCCTGCAGGTAGTGTGAGGTGCAGGGAGAGGGAAGCAGCCTGCAGGTAGTGTGAGGTGCAGGGGGTGGGAGAGGGAAGTAGGTAGTATGAGGTACAGGGGGTGGGAGAGTGAAGTAGGTAGTATGAGGTACAGGGGGTGGGAGAGGGAAGTAGGTAGTATGAGGTACAGGGGGTGGGAGAGGGAAGTAGGTAGTATGAGGTACAGGGGGTGGGAGAGGGAAGTAGGTAGTATGAGGTACAGGGTTGTGATGGATGCAGAGGCCGAATCTCATTGTCAAAGTCCCTAAAACTTTTTTTGGGGGGCGGGGGCTTCATCTAAAATTTCCATACTCCCACTTCAAAATTACCACTTCGAGCACTGATTTGCTGTAATCTTTCATTTGGAACTTTAGAAACCACCAATCACCAAACTTTCCTAGAGACCTTTCAGGCTCCAATACTAATAACGTGTGGGCAAGATGCACTTCCCGGGCCACAGAAACTGTTTAATCCACCTTGCTCTCTTTGCGCCCCTGACAACCAGATACGGAATCTTGGCTATAAAAACAATATTACTTACCATATGTGATGTTTTGCTAACCACATACAAAATACTGCTTAGTAAAAATCCAGGATGGGATGTAGTTAATTTACCGGCGGCTGGGATGCCGGCCGTTAGAATCTGTACGTTAGAATCCTGATCCAGGACTAAAGATAGGCGTTGAAATACCACCAGCTATCTTTAGCCCGACGACAAAATCACGACAGCCAAAATCCCGACCGGTAAACTGGGCTTTCTAGCTGTTAGCCTTGGGGGGGAGGGTTAGGTGTAGGCACCCCCGGGGGGATTTAGGGTTAGGCCCCCCAAAAGGGTTAGGATTAGGCTAGGAAAAGGAGGGGTTAGGGTTAGGCACCCCCGGGGGGAGGTTAGGGTTAGGCACCCCCCTGGTAGGGTTAGGTTAAGGGTGCGTGGTTAGGCACCCCCGGGGGGAGGTTAGGGTTAGGCACCACTAAGGGAGGGTTAGAGGAGGGAGAGGGGTAGGGTTAGTGTACCTACCTCCTCTGTCGGTAACTTCTTCCTTCGGGCTACCGGCATCGGGATATGAACCAGCGGCTATTCAGCCACAGGGACTTCACACCCATTCCTCCAGGGCCATCTTAACGTATGGGCTCAATGGGCAGCTGCCCAGGGCCCCACAGGTCTACGGGCCTTTGAGCAGGAACAGGCTAGGCCGGAGGGCATCTGCATAGATTGTGCTGCAGTTCACTCTGGGCCTGATTCAGAGCCGGACGCTATTTGCACTCGCTCGTTCAGAAAAAGGGGCCGGATATTTAAATAGAGCGCTCACCCTTTGCGGTCTGTTGACACCTCTATGTCTGAACAAGCAAACGAAACATGCGCTCGCTATTTTTAAAAAAACGCCCCCTGGTCGCTCACATCCTACATCATCTCCGCTATTTATTAGATTAATCGAGTACATCGAGAGGCGTATGAACTGCACGCAGTGCTTGTGGTAGCATTTTCCTACCGCAATCATGCGAGCAGTTCAGGCTAAAAGACAACCAAGTGACGTGGTCAATGACGCTGCTTTGGTAATTATGCACACCCTTAAAATGCCCGTTTTGACCGTTTGGCATGCCTGCGTTCGGATCTCCACTCCCCGTTTTCAAGCACCTTCCCCTGTTACCACCCACAAACGCCTCATTCTGTCACTCAAATTAGCAGGCATTCGCTATTTTGCGAGCACACAATTTCCGACCGCAATGACTGGTTCGCGCATGCGTATTACAACCCATACACATGCGCAGTTGTGCGAACATCACTCGGAGCGAACGAGCGGCCGCTTACGAGCGGATCTGAATCAGGCCCACTGTGCATTGGACTGCTGACTGAGGGGAAGGCAGAGAAAGATGCTCTCTGGCCACTCTGATTGTGAATTATACACAATCAAAGCAGCAAAACAGCATTCTCTATCTGCCTACTAGCCTGCAGCCATAGAGCTGGTTTAAAGGTTGGGGCACATCCACCCAGGCTCCCCTTACTCAGGGGCCCCCCATAATTTAATCATCCTACCAGCCTGCAGCCACAGAGCTGGATTAAAGTTGGGGCACATCCACCCATTAATCTCTTTTTCAGGGGCCTCCCATAATTTAATCACAACTCCAGTGCACAACTGCACTGCGAGCTGGAGAAAAGAAGAGGGAGGTAGAGTCCATAATCCTCACTTTACATCATGTTTTTAATCTTTAAGCATTGATTTGAAAGTACCAGTAAATCTAAAGGTTTAATTTTCTTGATCATTTACATTCTTATTCCTGTGAATTGGTAGGTAGAGGCCCCAGTGCATTGCTTTACCTAGGGCCTACATTGCTATTAAGACAGCCCTGTAAAAATCTATGCTATTTGCATCTTTCTGATTTATTATGTTCTGATTTTAGTGTACTAAGTCTAATTATAATGACAGTCACATTGCTAAATAATTGCTATAAACCACCATAACTGGCATTCCAACCTTTTCTGGATGCGAGCATCTGGATTCATCATGCTTGTACCTACTGTGGTTTTAAAATCTTGGCACCATGGTCCACAGCTTAGTTTAAAGACATTTGCAGTCAATCAATAGTACAAGAATAACAGTTAAAAGGACGGGTTACACCATCAACCTGTCTAAATATAAAAAAAAATGTTTCAAATGAATGGTCACAACATGATACTTATTCTTTATTAACATAATATTATTCTAATGTTTGAATGAAAATAATTCAATGCCAATCCACAATTAATGTAAATTAATGCATGTAAATTAATGAATTAACTGTTGCTACATAACTAGTAAGGCTGAAAAACAAATCTGTCAAGTTCAACTTTTTTATTATGTGGATCCAGATATATCAAAATGCAGTGCACTAGCTGTTAGTGAGGTCTCACATAAGGAACAAGATTTCTTCCTGGCCACAGTAATGGCCATTGGGTAAAGTCAGCCCCATAATCTTCTCTACTTAAGCTGGCCACACATCTAAAGATTATCTGTCCATCCAGCCAACTAGTTGATTGGTTGGAATGAAAATCTGGTAAGGAATACAATCAGCAATTTGCTCCCAAACACTGGAAAATGGACCAAAACTGTTGTTTGAACAAATAGTTTAGATCAAACATTTAACAAACTTGTCTGATCGACCATTTTCATCTGTTTTCTGGCATTTAGGAGCAAATTGCTGATCATTATTTACTCCCATACGTTACCAGATTTTCATTCCAACCAGGGCCGGCCTTCCCGTTACGCCAAGTACGCAGCTGCATACGGCGCCAAACTGTAAGGGCGCAGCCGGCATCACAATGCCGCTGCGCCACTTTCAGGGGGAAGACTGCAGTCCCGGCTCCAGGAATCCCAGCTCCCGGACCTTGACTCAACTAGGAAGCCCGCCGAGGGCTGCGGGAGTCCGGATGTACAGGATGGTGAAGGGGGCAGAAGAAGATGAAGGCTGGGCCAGAGGAACATAATGAGGACTGGGGGGCAGAAGGTGACAGGTCACAAAGGCAGGTGAAGGGGGCAGAGGATAATGAAGGAGGCTAGAGGCAGAGGAAGGTAATGGGGGCAGGAAGCAGAGGATAATGAGAGAGGTAGAGGAAGAGGTGATGGGGGTAGGAGGTGATGGGCTGGAAGCAGAGGAAGGTGAAAGGGCAGAAGCAGATGAAGGAGGCTGGGGCAGTGGAAGGTGATGGGCAGAAGATGAAGGAGGCTGGGGCACTGTCATCAAGAAGACCTTGCACAAAAGACGGAAGACAAGAACTACAGCCTGAGAGACAGTGTGGTAAGTCATAGCGTATTTTTACTTTATTTAAAGGCTGGCATATACTTCAGTTTATATATATATATATAATTTATTTTTTTTTTTTTTTTGGTAAATAGGCGTCACTCCAGAGACTTCTACCTCCATAAACAAACGTTTTTTATTTTCAATGTTTCGGGGTTACATTCCCTTCATCAGGATACACACACGGGACTGGGGGGGGGGACATGTTCTTGCACCTGGGCCCACTACTCTAGTTCCGACACTGGGGGGAGGCATTACATGTATGTGGAATAATGCAATATAAAGGGCATTGCATGTGTGGCATAATGTATTAGGGCGTTACATGTGTGTGGCATAATACATTATAAAGGGCATTACGTGTGTGGCATAATACATTATAAAAGGCATTACATGTGTGTGGCATAATACATTATAAAGGGCATTACATGTGTGTGGCATAATATATTAGGGCATTACTGATGTCACCCCCTCCCTGTTACCAACTGCTGTCACACTCTCCCTGCTGTCACCGTCTTAATGTCACCCAGTGCTATCACCCTCTCCATGTCATCATCCACTGCTGTCACTCTCTCCCTGTCACCCAGTGTTGTCACCCTCTCCCTGTCACCCAGTGTTGTCACCCTCTCCCTGTCACCCAGTGCTGTCACCCTATCCCTGAATATGTATCTTTGGGTATAATTGTCTTAGCACCAAGGGTGGTCCTGCTGTATAAGGACTTCATACATATTCATGTGGGGCCTATGTGTTTGTTTTTTTTTGTAAAGCATAAAAGCATAATTATTTTCACGTTGGGGCTAATGTGTTTTTTTTTAGCCTATGGGGGTTATTCAATTAGATGCAGGGTTTCCACCGTCACTAATTACAGTAAAAAAATCCCCGCTGCGCGGGGAAAGGCTGTGCAATTAAATAGCCCTTTTCTGTCGCCGAAAAATCGGGAATATTTCAGAAGGGGCGCCAAAATTTATATCCGCTTACCAAAAAAATTAGGCTCAGGCCGGCCCTGATTCCAACCAATCAACAAGTTGGCTGGTTGGATGTAAGTTGGTCTAGTGTGTGGCCAGCTTAAGTGTAGCTAGGGATGGCCAACCAGAGATCCGCTATGAATCTTTTGGATCAATAAGGAATCAGCATCTTTGTATTCAATACACTTAAAAATTGTGGAAATAATATTGAGTTGTTTTCCAGATTCGAAAGGATTTCCACTCATGCGCAGTTGCATAGGGGTCCATTAATCATCCTTTAAATTATGTTTTTTTTATATTGATTTACATAAATGTTATTTTTAAGTGAGCGCCACATTCATTAACCTAGTAACACAAAAGATATCGCTGATATCTCCTGTTTACACTCTTGCCACGATAATAACCACACTCCCCTCACTTTAGTATGGGGATGTAGAAATAATGCTATGCATTAAGTTCCAAAAATCATATTTTTTCAGAATTTGACTGACACTGAATGCCATCCTGAGATGACGTACAGCCCCCGAATGGTTGCACAAGCTGCCACTAACTTGTCAGCTTGTCTAGCAGTGGGATATCCATCGCTGTTTGCAGCGGCTGTGAGCTTCTCCTCTGTCCCCCTTCATTGCTCCCTCCTCCCGTTATAATTTAACACGCCTGTGCCCCCTGTCGGCACTGTTGTAGGCTTATATTTCCCAGTCCTGCTGGTGTGTTATAATTATACCAGCTTGTGCCCCCTTATGGTGCCCTGAGCTGGTGCCCCTGAATGTAAACTTACCTGTAATGCTTCTTCGGACCCTGCGGCTGCCTGTAGACACGCTGCACACATTTCCGTCTTCTGTGAATGGAAGCTGTGCATGCACAGCACAGATTATAGCTGCGATAAGTTAGACCAGGCAAAGAAATGTATCTCCATTCCAAAAAGCTGTCTCCGCAAAAATAACAGCTTTTTGGAAGAGATACTTATGTAGAGGAGGAATGGTGAATGCCTCCATTATTTAGGTAGAACGCAATAAAAGTTCTAAACCTAATTAAATCATCATCAATTTTAGTTATGATGAATAGACCCCATATGGAGAAAAGGTCACATTCGTGCAGCTAAAAAAAAAGGAGAAGGTTGCACATGTAGAGTTACAATGGAGATGCTGGACAGGAAGGTAAGACCATAGTCACCACTATTTCTAGATCGATCTTATTGATACACCATGTGTCCAGGATAACTCCAAAAATTCAGAAAGATCGATCTTCTACAGCAGGCATGTCAAACATGCGGCCCAAATAAACATTTTATGCGGCCCGACTGTGTGGGCCCAAATACAAATATCACGAAACTCAAACCCCTGACGCGATCGGAGCTCAGCTCCGATCGGGCAGTGTTTACTGTATTTAAAACTGGGTACGCTGGTCTCTGAAGCTATTATATACAGTCAGGTCCATAAATATTGGGACATTGACAGAATTTTCAGATTTTGTCCTCTATTCACCACCACAATGGCTTTGAAATGAAACAAACAAGATGTGATTTAACTGCAGACTTTCAGATTTAATTTGAGGGTAATTACATCCAAATCGGGTGAACGGTGTAGGAATTACAACGGTTTCTATATGTGCTTCCCACTTTTTAAGGGGCCAAAAGTAATGGAACAAACGAAACAATCCTAAATCTAACTTTCACTTTTTAATACTTTGTTGCAAATCCTTTGCAGGCAATTACAGCCTGAAGTCTGGAACGCATAGACATCACCAGACGCTGGGTTTCATCCCTGGTGATGCTCTGCCAGGCCTCTACTGCAAATGTCTTCAGTTCCTGCTTGTTCCTGGGGCATTTTCCCTTCAGTTTTGTCTTCATCAAGTGAAATGCATGCTCAATCGGATTCAGGTCAGGGGATTGACTTGGCCATTGCATAACATTCCACTTTTTAGCCTTAAAAAACTCTTTGGTTGCTTTTCCAGTATGCTTCGGGTCATTGTCCATCTGCACTGTGAAGCGCTGTCCAATGAGTTCTGAAGCGTTTGACTGAATATGAGCATATAATATTGCCTGAAACACTTCAGAATTCATTCTGCTGCTTTTGTCAGCAGTCACATCATCAATACAAGGGAACCAGTTCCATTGGCAGCCATACATGCCCACGCCATGACACTACCACCACCATGCTTCACTGATGAGGTGGTATGTTTTCTATCATGAGTAGTTCCTTTCCTTCTCTTCCCATCACTCTGGTACAAGTTGATCTTTGTCTCATCTGTCAATAGGATGTTGTTCCAGAACTGTAATGGCTTTTTTAGATGTTGTTTGGCATTCTGTTATCTGGTCTTCCTGTTTTTGTGGTTCACCAATGGTTTGCATCTTGTGGTGAACCCTCTATATTCACTCTTGTGAAGTCTTTTCTTGATTGTTGACTTTGACACTTGATTTGGCCAACTGTTGTGAAGGGGTTTTTCTTCACCAGGGAAATAATTCTTTTGTCATCCACCACAGTTGTTTTCCGTGGTCTTCCGGGTCTTTTGGTGTTGCTGAGCTCTCCGGTGCATTCTTTCTTTTTAAGAATGTTCCAAACAGTTGATTTGGCCATACCTAATGTTTTTGCTATCTCTCTGATGGTTTTGTTTTGATTTTTCAGCCTAATGATGGCTTGCTTCACTGATAGTGACAGCTCTTTGGATCTCATATTGAGAGTTGACAGCAACTGATTCCAAATGCAAATGGCACACCTAGAATCAACTCCAGACCTTTTACCTGCTTAATTGATAATTAAATAATGAGGGAATAGCCCACACCTGTCCATGAAATAGCTTTTGAGTTGATAGTCCCATTACTTTTGGCCCCTTAAAAAGTGGGAGGCACATATTGAAACTGTTGTAATTCCTACACCGTTCACCCGATTTGGATGTAATTACCCTCAAATTAAATCTGAAAGTCTGCAGTTAAAGCACATATTGTTTGTTTCATTTCAAAGCCATTGTGGTGGTGAATAGAGGCCAAAATCAGAAAATTCTGTCAATGTCCCAATATTTATGGACCTGACTGTACATAATTATATGACCCAGAGTGGGTGCTACTATTATGTAGCAATAATTATTTTGGGGTGAGCATTTGGGAGTGGGGCCCCCGGGGTTGTTCTGGCTGGACCTTTCTCATGGCATCACCACTTAATTCACATAGAATATTTTTATCACTTCTCTAATTGTTTATATATTATTTATGTCATTTGAATTCTTTCTTCACATTTCATTAACACTTATTGATTTACCTTACACATCTATCCTTTACACTTCACTATCACCTTTTTTCCCCTTTTCGTGTGATGCCCTGGGGATGGTCCTTGGCTGGAATTTTTTGGGATGCCTTGCTTCTCGGACATGAACCCCTTAATGTTAGGGATGCCAGTATAATTCTACTGTATTCTATTGACTTTGTGACTATGGAGGTCAATGATGTATAAGGAAGTCATTGTTATGGTTGTGGAACCAGCTTGAGATGGTGGGGGCCCGGGTCCGATGCCGCCCCTCTCCCTTTTACCTATAGGAAAGGAAAAAGCAACAAAATAAAGAGAATCAACAGATAGTAAGGTAATTGATCAGAGTAGGGATTAAGGGCCCTATGTATTAATAATTGCGCAACTACAGCAAATATTAAGGATCTGTTTTGCGGTGGATATTTTCATTTTTTTAATGAAAATATCCCCACTATGTACTAAGGGAAACTTACAGGGACAGCAGCAGCGGGAAGACAGCATAAGGCCACACGATAACATTGTACCCCCACGTTTTATCCACCTTCAGTCTTAAAACATGTTTTATTGAAAGCAAGGATATTTCAAATTACATCTATCTAGTATGCTAATATGATGATTACAATATAGGTATTGCGGTGGTACAATTGCATAGATTTGGAACCCCCCCTTGTAAAATCCTGAGACTGTGGCTCTGAGCCAGGTACTTCTTGTTGTGGACTGTCATCCTAAATGAAAGTCGGTCTGTTGTATCCACAGAGCATAAAAGAACATGAAGGGGCTGAGAACTGTTATATAAAGGGATATGATGGAACATTGAGGCATATAAAGTGGCATGAAGGGGCTCTGAGGCTGATATTTTGAAGGTATTGTCCAGAGATATGTTCATTTCTGTTAAGAGAGAGGGGGCAATAAAGGAAATTGGTTCCCCGTTGGTCTAGAACTGGCCCTGGTCCTGACACACCTCTAGATGCGGGCGGTGCTACCATCTGTTGCCTTCCCCTTCTCCTCTTGTGGCAGGAACCAACTAGAATCTGAAGGAATGAGGAGCCATATGGAGAAGAAGAGAGAAGGTAAGGAGTGGGGGTGGCGCTGGAGGGAAACAGGGAATGCGGGCAGGATAGTGGTGCTGGAGGTAGTCAGGGCATGAGGGCAGGATGGTGGTGCTGGAAGGAGATGGCATGAAGACAAGATGGTGATGCTGGAGGGAAACAGTGCAGGATGGTTATGCTGGAAGGAGAAAGGGCATAAGGACAGGATGGAGTCACTGGAGGGAGACAGGGCATGAGGGTGGAATGGTGGTGCTTGATGGAGACTGGTCATGAGGGCAGGATGGTTGGCACTGGAGGGAGACAGGGCATATGGGCAGGATGGCGGTGCTGGAATGAGACAGGGCATGAGGGAAGGATGGTGGTGCTGGAAAGATATAGGGCTTGAGGGCAGGATGATGGTGCTGGAGGGAGACAGGGCATGATGGCAGGATGATGGTGCTGGACTCAGACAGGGCAGGATGCTGGCACTGGAGTGAGAAAGGGCAGGATGGTGGCGCTGTAGGGAGATAGGGCTTAAGGGTAGGGTAATGGTGCTGGAGGGAGACGGAATGAGGGCAGGATGGTGGTGCTGGACGGAGACAGGGAATGAGGGCAGGATGGTGGTGCTAGACAGAGATGGCATGAGGGCAGGATGGTGGCACTGGAGTGAGAAAGGACAGGATGATGGTGCTGGAGAAAGACAGGACAGGATGGTGGCACTTGAGGGAGATGATTCAGGATGGTGGCGATGGAGGGAAACGGGATAAGATGATGGTACTGGAGGGAGACAAGCCAGGAGTGTGGTGCTGGAGGGAGACGGGGCTGGATGGTGGCTCTGAAGGTTGATGGGCCAGGATGGTGGCACTGGAGGGACTCATGGCAGGATGGTGGACATGGAGGGACACAGAGCAGGATAATGGAAATGGGGTGACGCAGGAGGTGAGGCTGAGGACCCAGAGTAGTTATGTTTGAGAGTCATGGGGGGATGGTTTTGGAGAGATGCAGGGGGTGGTGCTTGCAAGATGTAGAGAGGGATGAGGCTGGAGAGACCCAGGGGGCAGGAGATGACACAGGAAGCATGAGCCCGGTTGAACCTCTGTGGTATGATGATGACATTGGATGTGCTGGGTACGGGATACCAGCGCTCGGGATCCTGGCGGTCAGAATCCCGATGCTGGCATCACGACAGGGTTAGGATATCAACACCTGTCAGTCGGTATCCTAATCCTCCTCTCCATACCCTACCCCTCCCCGGTGCCTAACCCTAACCTCCCCACCCTAGTGCCTAAACCTAATCCCTCCTCCCTGCACCCTAAACTTAACTCTCCCCCTTGGTGCCTAACCCTAACCGTCCCTCTAGCACCTAGTTTTTCGGGATTCCAGCGCCAGCATTCTGACCGCCGGAATCCCAGCGGTCATTATTATGGCCACATCCTTATTGGATATATTTCTACAAAAATATAGGCATCTTCTGGACCATGTGATCTACATGAATATCAAATACTGCTTGAAGACGCTGTCTGCCCAGGATCAAGTTCAGCAGAGGTTCTCCGTTGTAGAGAAATTACCATATAGGAAAGGTTTATTTTTATTTAGTGCATACAAATAAATTGTATGGGTTGGGATGTACTCAACTTAAAAATACTGTAAAACCCCCGGAAATGCCATTTTCAAGGGTTTTACCAAATTTCCCATATGTACTACGCACCGGAATGCTTCGTTCTGGTGGATAACGCCGTCTTTAGATGACATTACCCTAAAAAAAAAACCATGGACCAATCGGATCCCTCCCAGCTCCCCCAGTTACGCATGTGCAGAAGGACGCGAGAGGGACTTCTGGGTGTTGAGGCTACAGGGCGATACACTGTCTCTGAATCAGACCTGCTTCTCCGTACTTCCCCTGGAATGAGAGAAACCCTTTAACTACTTGCCGGTCAGCAGCTGCATCCCACAGCCTCCCTGATTGAGAGTGTAACATTCTGCCCGCGGTCTGAGCTATCTCTCACTCAGACTGCGCTAGCTCTCTCAGGTCGAGACCCGAACACTTTCGGCAGCAGCTGCATCCACTTCCCCGGACGAGTGCATTATACTCACCCCACCGGCTGAACTCATACAGTGGCAGCTTTTCCACAGACGGCACATCGGTCTGGGACTGCTTCTGGTTATACTGCCGTGGATAGCAAAGCCTTTTCAATCACACGCTACTGGAATTCTCCCACCAGACATTGTTTGAGAATCAGGTGAGCAGCAAGATAAAGCTACCATATATCACGGCTCCAATAAGAAACTTACTATTTAAGTTGACTTGGAGAACAATATACCAGCTTATCACTTGGTGAAAATTTGCCCATTGGGGCCATATCTAAGTGGAAGTTCTCCCTGATATCACAATAATTGTGTATATACTACTTTGGAATATATTTACCATTCTTCAAAGAGTTTTTACATTGACCTTTTATAAGAAACAGTGTATTGATTTTTGTGCACATGCTACATTGTTTTATCTACTGTTATAATTGATATTAAATTGTATCTATTGTTTCTACTAGCGCTACAGTAATTTTTCCTTCTCCCCCTTGGTGCCTAACCCTAACCGTCCCTCTAGTGCCTAGTTTTTCGGGATTCCAGCGCCAGCATTCTGACCGCCGGAATCCCAGCGGTCGTTATTATGGCCGGTTCCTTATTGGATATATTTCTACAAAAATATAGGCATCTTCTGGACCATGTGATCTACATGAATACCAAATACCGCTTGAAGATGCTGTCTGCCCAGGATCAATTTCAGCAGAGGTTCTCCGTTGTAGAGAAATGACCATATAGGAAAGGTTTATTTTTATTTAGTGCATACAAATAAATTGTATGGGTTGGGATGTACTTAACTTAAAAATACTGTAAAACCCCCGGAAATGCCATTTTCAAGGGTTTTACCGAATTTCCCATATGTACTACGCACCGGAATGCTTAGTTCTGGTGGATAACGCCATCTTTAGATGACATTACCCTAAAAAAAAAAACATGGACCAATCGGATCCCTCCCAGCTCCCCCAGTTACGCATGTGCAGAAGGACGCGAGAGGGACTTCTGGGTGTTGAACCTGGAAGTCCCTTTAGCCGAGGCTATCACAAAGGACAGTTCTTATCAGGAGACCTGTCCTTTGCAATTGAAATCACATTTCTAAGTACATACCGGGTAATTTTTTCCCTGGGCTCTATTTGGTCTAGAATCAGCACTGCAAGTTGTGATGCACTTGTTTGACAAGCAGTCCACTGGCGCCTGTCATAGCAAGCAGAGCAGCCTGCGGAGGATTTCCTAGCATTGAGAAATGAGGCCATCCTTGTCTTGTGAGACAGAGCTTCTTCCTATGTGGGGGATTAGGAGGTCCCCTCTCACATACTGCTCTGCTTAGCAGAGCAAGCTGTAAATAGATGCCATGCACATGCACTTTGTGTCTATTCACTGGAGAGAGGGACAGGGGGCATGCCAAAAACATGGGGCGTTACTCGCGAACATGGCCTTTTATGCAAGGCCCATGTCCCTTGCCACAAGGCCACAGCTCCTTTTACTTAGGTGCACACAAAGTTCCCAATTTCCAATGCTAGCAAATCTACCTAGGACCAGGGAATTTTTTCCATGGCCACTTTTAATTTCCAACCCGCCCCTGAGTCAGCGTCAGCTAGCCCGGCACACGGATGCTGAGAGACTTATGGAGGTGAAGATGGATTGACTAAGGAGGAAAGGTGAGGTGGAATGGCTGAAGGAGAGCAGGTTTTCAGGAGTTCTGTCTGTGGAAGCAGGTGGGATAATTACTGACCCAGCAAAATAGATTATCTCACCTGTGCATGATTAAAGACATCCATAAAACACGACCTGTTGGTGGTACTTGAGTTTTGGAATTGAGAAATCATGTTGAAATCCAGCAATTGGAAATCCCCCTTCAGTATTATATATCGGTCATTGGGATGTACTCTGTGTTGCATAAGAGAGATTAGGATGGGTTGTTTTGTATGGCAAAATCTACAATGTGCTCTGTATGATATTGCGGTCACTAAAATGTTCTCTGCATTGTATGGAGGTCACTACAATGTATATTTAGTAATTGCCTAGCAAAGTACTCTATATACTACAATTCGGTATGTTCTTAAAGATGAACTATTACAAAAGTGACATTCTTCATTTAATAAACTATTACTTCTTCTTCTACAATGGAAATGTTATGCCTCAGCCCAGGTGGCTCTGCAATGTTTACCCTTTACTTCCCTTGTCTGTTTGGTCAGAGTTTCCTATTTGCTCTGCAGGAGGGAGAATAACTTGTCCTTATGTACAGTATCAGTCACAAACATGTAGAATCCCCAGCACAGTTTGTTAAAAAGTTTGCAGTATAATGTCATATAGAGGTCCTGGGTAAGATCAGCATACTTTGGGCCTCATTCAGACCCACTCGCAAAGCGGCTGTCCGCTCGCAAGTGGGTCGATGGTGTGCACTGCGCATGCGCACGACGGAGGGAGCTCCGTCGTGCGCATGCGCCAGACGCGACAAGCGAAGGACTTTCCTTCGCTTGTTGTGTCTGATCAAAGGGGGCGTGCTGTCGATGTTGATTGACAGCACGCCCCCTTTGGTGGGCGTGCCTGCCAGACGGAGACATTCCCAAGGGAGCACCTACCGTCAGAAGCCGGCCCCACTGACATCACTAGTGATGTCAGTGGGAGTGATTTTGGCTCTGATAGAGCCAAAATCACTCCAGTGCTTGTGGTCGAAAAACCCGACCACAGGCTTCTGGTCGCACTGGCGATGGTCGCGATGGTCAAGACCATCGCGACCATCATCCTGCACGCTCCTATGTGCTGTGGGTGGTGACCCACAGCTATACGAGCGTCCAGGAGGACGCTCCATTTTTATGGAGGACGGCCCTCATTCAGAGCGAGCGCTCTGCTCAGAGCGTCCGGCTCTGAATGAGGGCCTTTGTCCATTGAAGAGTGTGACAGACTAGTAAATGTAGGTAGCTATACTTCTTTTTAAGTGGCCTAACATTTTAGTCTCAGTTGGTGGCATAAGTGCAGAAAATGCATCTAAACTTAATTTCACACTATCATAATCCATAAAGCATCTGGGGGCCTAGGGGGCCCCCACACCGACGTCCATTTACTTTAATTTTTCATAGCAGCACTTCTACTTACTAACGTCAGTCGCTGTGCTGCTCAAAATATAAGTGAGATGTTAATTTGCTATAACATTTGGCACAACTTTAGGTGGACACTATGGGGTATGTTCAATTGGCCGCAAGGTTTAGCGAGGCTAAAACCTTGCTCCCCTTGCGGACAATTTCGGAATCCCACGGATATGCGCACTCCCAATACCCGCGGGATTCAATTAAAAAAACAGTGGACGCGGGGTTTTCATCAACGAAAACCCTGCGCCGCGGAATTTTTTAAAAAAAAGTCACTTACCTGCCAGGTCTCCGCAGCTCCCAGTGGCTTCCCCTCTCTCTTCTTACTGGAGAGGGGGCTGATGGGAGGAGCAAGGGCTGCTGGGAGATGTAGTTCTCCCAGCGCCCATTCCGGGGGGGGACAAACACACACCGCATCGGGGGTCACACACATACACACTTGCATATAGCACACACACTGATATACTCACCCTGCAGCAGAAGAGCCGGCTCCCGACGCTGGATGCAGAAGAAGATGCAGAAGACAGCGCTGAGGAAGGTGAGTAATTAAGCTAATTGGATATTTCCAATTGCTTAATTAGTCCTAAGGGGGGGTACCGCGGGGGTGTCAGAGCAAGTCCCGGTGATTTTTCCTTAAATCATCGTATTTAGGAAAAATCACGCTTGCTCAGGAGGTGTGTGGAAAAAAACCTCCCGATGCGTGTTAAAAAAAACACGCACCTAATAGAATAGCAAAAAACCCGCAGCTGCAGGAAAAACCTCGCAGGTGCAGGTTATTGCTATTCTCGCACACAATTGAATATGCCCCTATGTATTCACAGCAGACGTGTGGGGCCTCATCCCCACTCGGTCTCCCCCGCCAAACCACACAGCCATACTCACCCCAATCACAGTGCCCCCCCCCCCATGTCATTTTTTTCTGAATCCTCCCCTGGTTGTAGCCCATCCACTTCATGGTTCGACCTGCATTAAGAAAAGGAAATCCAATCTCAGGATCCCAGACAGTTTTGGGTACTCAAATTTCCAGGGACAATTCCCAATGCAGTGTCTGCGTGTGTGACTCACCTGCTGCCCTGCTGCAGCTGTCACTCATAGAAGGGGATGGACTTCAGCCGGCGGGAAAGGAGTGAGTATTGTGCTTAGCAGTACACAGTATAGGCTGGCACTCACTTCTTCTAAGGATGTAGCTGCCTGTGTGCCATCAGTGCAGTGAGCAAATAGAAACTGGTCTTATGCTGCAGCACTCACAGGACTCGTTCCAAGTGATATAAATAATAGCAGGAGACCTCGCTGTATATGAATGAACGTTTCAGTTATCTTTAATAACTTTCCTGACGAAAGCATAAGACCAGTATATATATATTTTGTCCTGAGGAAGGGGTTATCATCCCCGAAACGTAGACTTCAATAAATACCCTGTGTGAAGGGTTCACCGTCATAAGTCTATGAGTCCTGCTTGTTTTGCTCCGGTGCTCCTCCAGGAGGGCACCGGAGCAAATAACCCCATTGGGGGTGCCGGAGTGTCGGGGGACATTCTGGGAAATATCTACGTACCTACAGTCTGTATATAACAACAATATTAAAAGTGTTTCTAAACAAATAAAAATACATAAAGTTATTTTGCAATGCATTTCAATGTGCGTCAGTATTACCACTGAGGAAGTTTATTTGTGGATGTGGGCCTGAGTCAGAGATCTACGCTAATACAATCACATCCCATATGCAGCTGCTATGCTAATGTACTAAGATGCCCACTTTGCATACAGGATCGCAGTAGTACGCTGAGGAATAGCCGCGACACACCTGCGTTTTTGCCTCCACTTCCCATAACCGCCCCCAAATAGGACCTGAAAGTCAATCACTTTGCAAAGAAATCCTCACTGCGAGCGGCATCACTAAAGTATCTTGGCGAGCACGCATTGTAACGTGACGCATGCACAGTCGGCCGATAATCACTCAACTGGGTAAATATCCGCATTGCGTCCACATCTGAATCAGGTCCTTGGCGTGCTGTTGTGTAGTGCTCAGGAGCAGCAAATTGATATGAAAAATAAGACAGACATTAATCTGCCTCTCGGGTATCACAGAAATACCATTCATTATCCATATTTACCAAATTACAACATAAACCTTTTGTTTCTTGTGGACAGCACTTCAAAGTGCGACAGTAGCCGTAGTAACATTGTGGAATTTTATTTGTGGACTTGGGAGTCTATTTACTAAGCCTTAGATGGAGATAAAATGAACAGAGATAAAGTCCCAACCAATCAGCTCCTAACTGTAATTTTTCAAACACTGTGTTATGGCAGTTAGAAGCTAGGCCCCCACGCAGTCAATGCCCCACACAGTTCACATTTTGCAGGTCACCCAGCAGGTGCACAGGTGTATTCACCAACTTTGTACATATTGATCACCATAAATTGGCTAAAATAGAATTCCTTTAAATGTCTGCTAAGAATGGAAACTGCTACTTTTCTTAATGTCTGAGTTGGATGCTCCAAGGAATGTGAAATTATGTACACTATGGCGGGTATTCAATTTGGAGCGAAAAGTCCGTGCTGGACTTTTCGCTCCACATCAGAGGTTTCCGGGGATAAAGTATCAGGCGCGTGCACGCTTTATCCCCGTATTCAATTAGAAATCAACGAAAAAGGGAGCCGACAGAAAGGTAAGTATTGCCAAAAAACGGGTATTTTCTGGAAATATTCCAGGGACCCCCCTAAAGATGTCTAGACATGGGGGATCACTATGGGTACCCCCATTTTTACCTGCTGAAGGAAGTCGGGGTTTCTAATAGCCGCGGCAGGTGCATATTTGCGGCTATGAAGAAGTGGTGAAGAATAGCACTTTGTTTTTTTGGGGGGGGGGAAATAACTATTTCCATCAAATTTGGGGTACATCAAAATGGGTGCAAGCATATTTTTAAGTCCCTAAAGTGAATTTAGAAAATTCTTCAAAAATGCATCTGCCGCTACCACCCGCATTCTTTTAAACACCTGCCGCATACTTGGGAACCCCCCTGAGTTAATTTCATTATTTAAAAACTTGTTCCCCATATTTTTTTTTTTTAACTCCAAAATTACATTTATTTTTTTGGGCTGTCCCTATTTTTTTAAAAAAAAAATTTTGACACAGTTAATTTTTAGGGGCTATTCTCAGGGGTGCATGCTATTTTTTTTAAGCCTGCACCCCTAAACCCCAATTCTGCACTTTTTTTTGCCATGTAAAACATGGTGAAAACTTATCCCCGTTTTTTTACAAAGACTTTTTGCACCGGCGAAAAGTCTTTGTGATTGAATACGGGGATAATTGAAAAATGCGAAAATGACGTCATCTGCGAAAATTTATCGCCGATTCCGACTTTTCGCAGCCAAATTGAATACGCCCTATGCTGTTGAACAATTGAACATGCACCCAGGTTATTCTTCTTAAAGCCAGTGATTATATCATCTCTTTATTGATCTCTTGTGTTGTGGTAATTCAAATAGCAAGAGTTCATTGTATGTTATTTGCAAACTCCATGCAAGTTTAAAATGATTTTACTGTATATCCCTTGCACATTTGACCTCTTCAGGCACCCTGCTGTGGTCTCTGTCCTGCTTTCCACACAGGACCAGCAGGAGGGGTTTCATTCATTCAGTCTGAATGTCTCTAGCACAAGATAAAATCAAAATGTCCAGAAAAAGTGTATAAATCAAAGAAATATTGTTCCTAATTCATACCTAGGCCCAAGATATGTGTCAAGCTTAGAGATCAGTGACTACATAGAAATTAAGCATTGATCTAAATTATATATATTTCATATACATGTCTAGTATACATCTGTGAGTCAATGTATGCACTTTTATTGAATCTATTATTATGACGCTGGTATGTTCCAGAGGAAATATATAATAAATTATACATTTCAACACTAGACATTGTCGTGCTCACAAAAGAAGCAGCTCAGGTTGTAAAACCAATTAGCCTCTAACAGGAGTTCTGTGAGTGGATGTGGGAAGAAAAAATGTGCTTAAAAATCAGGATAAACTTTTATCTATTATCAGTCGTAAGGAATCAATTGGTTACTGAAACTTTGACCAAACTTTCTGCTTTCTCCGTCTCTGGAGTTACAAGAACAGGTGTGAATGCTCTTTTCTGTTTTCATTCTTTTTGTTTTTAGGAACCTTGTTTGCATTTTAATACTTTGGGATAAATTAACTAAAGGTTGGATATAGATTAATTTTAAAATCGACCGACAGACAGGATTTCTGGCCGCAAAATCCGTATATTTATTATCCGTCGGGTTTCAACTTCATTTGAAACTTGATGTCCATGTCAGTCTGATTTTGCAGGTGTAAATGTCTTTGGTTTTGAACTTTCAGCCTGTTCTGGACACTGTCAGCCAATCAGCAGATACTGCCATTGAAACCATCTGGTGATTGACTGAGAGTGTCTGTCTCTTATCCAATTAGCGCTTCACCATTGTGTAGTGCAGAGTCCCACGTGTGAATGGCCATATGGGGAATAGTTTTGTACATAGTACATGCGTTTTTTTGTTTTACTGTGACCCTGGACTATAACATGGACAAGGGGACCGAGGGCAGAGCACATCCAAGGAGTAGGTAAGAATGAAGTGTGATTGTGTTTAATAAAGGGTTAAAACAATAGTTGTATGTGTCCTGTTATTGTAATATTTTCTTTACAGTGGGACTACAGGTGCCAGCGGACACTTAATGTCCAGGCATGCTGGCACTTGTAATTCTCCAAGTGCCGGCATGCTGGGATAGGCTTGTTGTGACCTGTACTTCCACTGTAAAGAACAACACCCACCGCCTCCAGGGGTGCGGGGAAGAGCCAGGAAGATCATCGGGAGGTGGGACCCCAATTAATTTTTTGGGTCCACACTTTCTGAGGATTTCCAGGCCTGTGTTGGCCAGTTTGGGGCTGGTTAATGTGATGGCAGGGGGACCCCACGCTGTGTGTCCCCCTGCTATGATAGCATTACCACCCCGACTAGTTCAGTCTGTTTCTGGTGCATGCCTTTTTTTTTCAAACTATTTCAGTTCTTTTAACCCTAAGAAGCCTGCACAGATCATACTGATCTATGAAGTGTTTCTCCCACTGACTGGTCTATTGTTTGAGTGGCTTTGTTGTTGGTTTTTGGTCATTTTTCAAACCGACTATTAGTAAATCTCTGGTTATAGTCATCGATGTAAAAATATTGATTGTTGGTCCGCTATTCTAAACTGTCTAAAGTTGGATTTTTGGTTGGTCTGGCATAGGTTTTAAATTGACTAAATCTCTGATTTGCAAACTAGAAGGCAAATCTCACAAAAATGCTAAATCGACCCCTTTATGTCATATTATACTTACTCCGCTTTAGTATACCTTAAATATGTGACTATTCTATCATTACAAATTTTATTAATATTTTTCAGTTTTCGTAGTCTCAATAGATTTTTGAGCTATATTGCTCGGTTACTGAAATACAGGGGATTGATTAGTTGGTGAGCACTACTTAATTTAGTGTTAGCTTTGAATTTAAATAATGTTCGTGGAAGGTGTAGGCATCCCGGGGGGGACTTAGGGTTAGGCACCCCCCATGGAAGGGTTAGGATAGAGGAGGGGGTTAGGCACCACCAGGGAGAGGTTAGGGTTAGGGATTTCATACCCAACCCATATATTTATATATATATATATATATATATATATATATGTGTTTGTGTTTCAATTCATACACTACAACTCACTTATGAAGTACTAGACCCCAAAAAAGGGAAAACGCAGTTCAAGTAGTTGGTATAGGGTTGCAAATAATCAATTTATTAAAATAGTGCAATGAAAATCATTTAATACAAGGAAAATCCAAAACATACAGTATATCAGATTAATATATAAAATATTAATTTATTAAAAAACCTCAATTCACAATATTCTCCGCCTAAACTGTATCGTCAGCGGCTTCCTCGTACGACTATAAATCACTCGGGACTGTCTTTAGTTAGTCTATAAAAAATATTCTAACCTTTGTGGCTGCTTGTAAATACAATAGACAACTATTGTAACTTAAAAAGGAGCTGAGTATCAAGCACCTCTATTCAATTTGTGAAGAGCCTGGCATACTAACAACCCTATGGAAATTTGCAAGTTTTTTTTAGATTATATGGGTTATTAATGCTCTTTAGATGTGTGCTTACTAATGATGCCACTTTTTAATTACTAATGATGCTACTAATGATAAATGGTGCTGTTGGCTAAGAATATTGTGAATTGAGTTTTTTTTTATATATTAATCTGATATATGTTTTAGGATTTTCCTTGTTTTATCTGTGTGGTATTAAATAATTTTATTGCACTATTTTAATAAATTGATTATATGCAACCCTATTCCAACTAGTTGAACCGTTCTTTCCATTTTTTGGGGTCTAGTACTTCATAAGTGGGTTATACTTTTTGGGAAGGTTGGCAGTACCTTCTAGGGGGCTGCAGTTCAACTAGTAAATTGTCACCAGCTTAACTAGAGCCCTTAGTTTATATTTTCCTTTTTTCGTGTCACGGTATGTGAGTCTTGTCTTTGTTTTAATATTTATTTTGCAGGTGAACTAGAGGTATCAGTGGGCCCTTAAAGCACCGCATGATGGTACTTGTGGTTCTCCAAGTACCAACATGGGGGAAGGCTTGCTGGGACCTCTAGTTCTCCTGTAAAGACAATGTTGTTTGTCCTATTTTTATACACAATCAACCTGGCACCCAACGGCCAGGGGTGCCGGGTATAGCCCCGAGCTATCAGTCCAGGCATGGGGTGCCCTGGAGAGGGGGAACTCCTTTATTGGGGGGTCCCCACCGTTCAGGTATGTTTTGGCCGGGGTACCCTGGCTGTGGCATTACACAACCGTTAGAAAGAGTCTGTTGCTGGTTTTGGAAATTACGGGGACCCCTACTCATTTTGTCCCCTGTATTTCCAAACCAGAATTGTCTCACTGAGCCTGGTGCTGGTTGTTGAAAATACAGGGGAACCCTGGAACCCTACATCTTTTTTCCTCCATATTTTCACATCCAGGACCGGCTCTGAAAAGCACAGTGCTGGTTGTGCATTTAGGGGGGAACCAATGTTATTTTTATAGGTTTTTTCACACAGAAACATGCCCGGATCTCACTGATCTGTGCATGTTTCTGTGTAATTGGCACCTGCTCATGCTAAAATTGGCAGCATGAAGCAGGTGTCTCATTTTGGGGATTTGATGTTCAATTTGTGTTCTACTTGGTGGTTCGATTTAGACATGGGCATCCAAAATCGAACAAGAAATCACTAGTCTATTTTGAAATCGAATACAAAATCCATTAGTAGTAAATGAGGGATTTGATGAGTGATTTTGAAGTTCAATTTGATTTGATTTTAGTTGATTTTTCAACAACCATAAAATTGAATCCAAAATCGAACATTAGTACATATACCCCTTAGTGTATATGTGGCATAGTTATTAACATAGCCTATTTGCATAGCCCTGCATTTATGTACATTAAATATAATCTAATTAATGGGCCAGTTTGCTATTTTGCCTAACTCTTTCTATAACAGGTTGCTATTCTGTGTTTTTAACAGAATGGGTATGAAGTCCCGGCGGCTGAATAGCCGCAGGTTCATATTCCGACGCCGGCAGCCCGAAGGGAGAAGATCCCAACAGGGCAGGTAAGTACCCTATCCCTACCCCTCTCCCCACCCAACCATCCCTTAGTGGTGCCTAACCCTAACCTAACACCACTCAAAATGTCACCCAGGGGCATTTTAAGAGAGTAGGGGGCCAGTGTGCAGACTCAGTGTGGGCCCCCTCCCCTCTCCAGCAGTCCTGTGTTGTAGTAGATTCTGGCTCAGTGCCAGAATCTACTGCGCATGTGCGGGTCTCTGGTTTTTCCGGGGGACAGCTGTATTGCGCATGCGTGAGTCACCGGGAAAATGTCCACCGCCATTCTCCCAGTGATTTCTGCTGCTCTGCAGCGCAGCACTACGGACAGGTAAGTATAAGACTATGGGTGCAGGGTGTGTGGTGTGGGCCGCCCTGGACACAGGGGCCCGTGTACACTGCACACCCTGCACCCATTATAGAAACGCCCCTTATGTCACCCCAGTGTGGATATGTTACATTTATAATTACTAGGGGTGAGCGGGTTCGGATTTCTGAAATCCGAACCCCCCCGAGCCCCCCCGATCCGAGGCAGATCCGAGTCAGGCTCGACTTTTCCCGCCTGACTCGGATCTGAAATCGAGGCAAAACGTCATCATCCCGCCTTCCAAGTCTCGCGGGTTTTGGATCCTATATAAGGTACCCGCGTCGGCGCCATTTTCTCACTCGGCTGTGGACAGTGAAGAGGGAGGATGGGAGTTAGGGCTGGCTGGGCTGTGTAGTGTAGTGTAGTGTAGTGCAGAGTAGTGTTGTGCTGCGCTGTGCTGCTGTTGTCCACTACTTCAAAGTCCATAGGGGCTGGCTGTGTTGTGCTGTGCTGCTGTTGTTAATAGGGGCTGTGTCCACTACTTCAAAGTCCATAGGGGCTGGCTGGACTGTGTTGTGCAGTCAGTTCTCCATAGGGGCTGTGTCCACTCCAAAGTCCTGTGCAGTGTCCCAGTCCTAAAGGGGTGCTGTAGTGTTGTCCAGGGGGTGCTCTGTCCATCAGGGGTGTTCCCCCCAAGTGCTAAAAAAATAATATATTTTCTGTGTTTGTGAATTGTGTGCGCAGTAGCCGCACGTGCATCAACAAAGTAGTGCCAAGCGTGCGCCTGTGTCATAAGTAAAGGGCCGGCTGGCTTGACCGTTAAAGGGTGCTGTAACCCCCAAAGTACACTCCAAACCAAAAAAATATATATTTTCTGTGTTTGTGAATTGTGTGCGCAGTAGCCGCACGTGCATCAACAAAGTAGTACCAAGCGTGCGCCTGTGTCATAAGTAAAGGGCCGGCTGGCTTGACCGTTAAAGGGTGCTGTAACCCCCAAAGTAAACTCCAGTCCAAACCAAAAAAAAATTTATTTTCTGTGTTTGTGAATTGTGTGCACAGTAGCCGCACGTGCATCAACAAAGTAGTGCAAAGCGTGCGCCTGTGTCATAAGTAAAGGGCCGGCTGGCTTGACCGTTAAAGGGTGCTGTAACCCCCAAAGTAAACTCCAGTCCAAACCAAAAAAAAAATTATTTTCTGTGTTTGTGAATTGTGTGCACAGTAGCCGCACGTGCATCAACAAAGTAGTGCCAAGCGTGCGCCTGTGTCATAAGTAAAGGGCCGGCTGGCTTGACCGTTAAAGGGTGCTGTAACCCCCAAAGTACACTCCAGTCCAAACCAAAAAAAAAAATATTTTCTGTGTTTGTGAATTGTGTGCGCAGCAGCCGCACGTGCATCAACAAAGTAGTGCCAAGCGTGCGCCTGTGCCATAAGTAAAGGGCCGGCTGGCTTGACCGTTAAAGGGTGCTGTAACCCCCAAAGTACACTCCAGTCCAAACCAAAAAAAAATATATTTTCTGTGTTTGTGAATTGTGTGCACAGTAGCCGCACGTGCATCAACAAAGTAGTGCCAAGCGTGCGCCTGTGTCATAAGTAAAGGGCCGGCTGGCTTGACCGTTAAAGGGTGCTGTAACCCCCAAAGTACACTCCAAACCAAAAAAATATATATTTTCTGTGTTTGTGAATTGTGTGCGCAGTAGCCGCACGTGCATCAACAAAGGAGCAGCGCCAAGCGTGCGCCTGTGTCCCATAAGTAAAGAGCCGGCTGGCTCATTTCTTAAAGGCTGGTGTAACCCACAAAGTGCACTACTCTCCTGCAAAAATAAAAAAATATTTTCTGTGTTTAGCCGCACGTATATATCAAATCGATATAACATAAATGGAGGACCAAACTTTCTCAGATAAAAATAAAATAGAGAAAGATCAAGAACCACTTCCTCCTAGTGCTGAAGCTGCTGCCACTAGTCATGACATAGACGATAACATGCCATCAACGTCGTCTGCCAAGGCCGATGCCCAATGTCATAATAGAGGGCACATACAATCCCAAATGACAAAGTTCAGGAAAATGACCTTGAAAAAAACATTTAAATCAGCTGAAGAGAAACGTAAACTTGCCAATATGCCATTTACGACACGGAGTGGCAAGGAACGGCTAAGGTCGATCCCTAGTATGTTCATGACTAGTGGTTCAGCTTCACATGACGCTGGAAGCCCTCCTCCCACTAAAAAAATCAAAAGAGTTAAGCTGGCAAAAGCACAGCGAAGAACTGTGCTTTCTAAGAAGATATCACAAATCCCCAAGGAGAGTCCAAGTGTGGTGGTGGTTGCGATGCCTGACCTTCCCAGCACTGGACTGGAAGAGGTGGCTCTTTCCACCATTTGCACGCCCCCTGCAAGTGCTGAAATTAGCACCCACAGTCCACTTGCTGATATGCAAATTGAAGATGTCACTGTTGAAGTACAACAGGATGAGGATACTGGTGTAGCTGGCGCTGAGGAGGAAGTTGGCGAGGAGGATTCTGATGGTGATGTGGTTTGTTTAAATCAGGCTCCGGGGGAGACAGTTGTTGTCCGTGGGATGAAAAAGCCCATCACGGTCATGCCTGGGCAGAAGACCAAACATTCCACCTCTTTGGTCTGGCAATATTTCTATCCAAATCCGGACAACAACTGTCTTGCCATATGTACCTTATGTAAAGGTGGAATAAGTAGGGGTAGGGACGTTAACCACCTAGGAACATCCTCCCTTATACGGCACCTGCAGCGCATTCATAATAAGTTACTGTCAAGTTCAGAAACTTTGGCTAAGACCGTAAGCAGTCCAGGGACACCTAAATCCCGTTGTCCTGTTGTATCCAAGCGCCTGCAAACCACACCGTCAACTCCCTCCTCGTCAATTTCCTCCTTAGTCAGGATCGGAAGTAGTCCTGCAGGCCATGTCACTGGCATGACTGACTCTCCTATCCCGGATTCCTCCGGAGGATCCTGCATTGCTACGCCTCCTGCTGCCGCTGCTGCTGGGAGTCGTTCATCATCCCAGAGAGGAAGTAGGAACACCACTACTTTTAGTGTGTCCCCGGTTCCAAATCCCGTCTAGATTCCACTTCACTAGGCAGGCGATACCGAGACTGTACAGAAACGTCAGAAAAAGTGTCCTCAGTGTCCTGAAAAATGCCGTTGTACCCAATGTCCACTTAACCACGGACATGTGGACAAGTGGAACAGGGCAGACTAAGGACTATATGACTGTGACAGCCCACTGGGTAGATGTATCACCTTACGCAGCAACAGCAGCAGCGTCACCAGTCGCAGCATCTCAGAAACGCCAGCTCGTTCCAAGGCAGGCTACGCTGTGTATCACCGGTTTCAGTAAGAGGCACACCGCCGACAACCTCTTAGAGAAACTGAGGGAAATCATCGCCCAGTGGCTTACCCCACTTAGACTCTCCTGGGGATTTGTGATATCTGACAACGCCACCAATATTGTGCGGGCATTACATCTGGGCAAATTCCAGCACGTCCCATGTTTTGCTCACACAATAAACTTGGTGGTGCAGAATTTTCTGAAAAGCGACAGGGGCGTGCAGGAGACGCTTTGGGTGGCCCGAAAAATTTCTGGCCACTTTCGCCATTCAGCGACTGCGTGCCGAAGACTGGAGCGCCAGCAAACACTCTTGAACCTGCCCCGCCATCACCTGAAGCAAGAGGTTGTGACGCGTTGGAACTCAACCCTCTATATGCTTCAGAGGATGGAGGAGCAGCAAAAGGCCATTCAAGCATATACATCCACCTATGACATAGGCAAAGGAGGGGGTATGCACCTGACTCAAGCGCAGTGGAGAATGATTTCCGTGTTGTGCAAGGTTCTCCAGCCCTTCGAACTTGCCACACGTGAAGTCAGTTCAGACACTGTTCAGCTTGATTCAGGTCATTCCCCTCATCAGGCTTTTGCAGAAGCAGCTGGAGAAAGTGAAGGAGGAGCTAAGACGGAGCGATTCCGCTCGGCATGTGGGACTTGTGGATGAAGCCCTTCATTCGCTTTGCCAGGATTCCAGGGTGGTCAATCTGTTGAAATCAGACCACTACATTTTGGCCACCGTGCTCGATCCTAGGTTTAAAGCCTATGTGGTGTCTCTCTTTCCGGCCGACACAAGCCTGCAGAGGTGCAAAGACCTGCTGGTGAACACACTGTCAGCTGAAGCGGAACGTGACACGTCAACAGCTCCTTCTTCATTTTCTCCCGCAACTGGGGCTGCCAGGAAAAAACTTAGGTATCCTAAGCACCCGCTGGCGGTGATGCAGGGCAGGCAGGACCAAGTTTGGACATCTGGTCCGGACTGAAGGACCTGGCAACAATTTCTGACATGTCTACTGTCACTGCATATGATACTGTCACCATTGACAGAATGGTGGAGGATTACTTCGGTGACAGCATCCAAGTAGGCATGTCAGACAGTCCATACCTGTACTGGCAGGAAAAAGAGGCAATTTGGAGGCCCCTGTACAAACTGGCTCTATTTTACCTGAGTTGCCCCCCCTCCAGTGTGTACTCCGAAAGAGTGTTTAGTGCAGCCGGGAACCTTGTCAGCGAAAGGCGTAGGAGGTTGCTTCCACAGAATGTGGAGAAGATGATGTTCATCAAAATGAATTATCAGCTCTTCCAGGGAGACTAGCCTCCAGAACGTACAGAGGGACCTGTGGTGGTGGATTCAAGTGGGGACGAGTTAATACTTTGTGAGGATGAGGATGTACACACTGAAGAGGGTGAGGAATCGGTGGATGAGGAGGATGAGGATGACATCTTGCCTCCGTAGAGCCAGTTTGTGCAGGGACAGATTAATTGCCAGCTTGTTTTGTGGGGGCCCAAACGAACCAATCATTTCAGCCACAGTCGTGTGGCAGACCCTGGCGCTGAAATGATTGGTTTGTTAAAGTGTGCATGTCCTGTTTATACAACATAAGGGTGGGTGGGAGGGCCCAAGGACAATTCCATCTTGCACCTCTTTTTTTTCTTTGCATTATGTACAGTTTGGGGCCTAGTTTTTCAAACTGCCATCCTGTCTGCCACTGCAGTATCACGCCTAGATGGGTCACGTGTTTGTGCCGCCCACTCGTGTCGCTTAGCATAGTCATCCAGCTACCTCGGTGCAACCTTTTGGACATAAAAACACTATTGTGAGGTGTGAGGTGTTCAGAATAGACTGGAAATGAGTGGAAATTAAGGTTATTGAGGTTAATAATAGCATAGGAGCAGAAAAACCTACAAATTCTGTGATTTTAGCTGTTTTTATGCTTTTTTTCAAAAAAATACAGATCCAAAACACAAAACCCAGAACCCAAAACACGGAAGGGTGGTTTTGGCAAAACCAATCCAGATCCAAAACACGAAGAAAGATCCAGATCCAAAACCAAAACACGAAAAGTGGCCGGTGCACACCCCTAATAACTACCCTTTCCTTTGAGCAAGTTCACTTGCCATACTTATATTTTTCATCTAGACTTAGGGGTATATTTACTAAAGTGCAAGTTTTTAGAAGTGGAGATGTTGCCCCTAGCAACCAATCAGATTCTACTTATCATTTATCTAGCACCTTCTAGAAGATAATAGCTAGAATCTGATTGGTGCTATGGGCAACATCTCCACTTCTAAAACCTGCACTTTAGTAAATATACCCCTTAGTTCTCTCGTACTTTATACCAGTTGCCAATGTGGAACTGTATTGGATGCTTTTGCAAAGATCAAATACATGACATGAATTGCACAATGAAGATACAGCTTAAAACTTACCTTATAAAATAGTATTATCATCATTATTATTATTAATTATTATATTAATATATTTGTTTGGTGTTACTTTGATGACCACATTAGCTTTTGTGCAATCTTGTGGCACTAATCCGTTTAAGAGGAATTCCATTAATATAAAAAACAGGGGTTAATTAATTATTAAAATTAGTTTATTTAGCACACGTGGGTGAACGCTCTCATGACCAAAGACTTTATCTGTTTAGACATAGTCACACCTACAAAAATTGCATTGAAATACCAGCAGATTTCAAAGTCACCGGTTTTAGTAGCCGGCAATTTTGAGGATTAGTATCATGAAACCTACCAAAGTGGGTCCATCAACTTATTGAAATGATTGTGACTTGTATTGTATGGTTGTTGCTGGTCTAAAGGCCTGATTCAGTTACAATCGCAACGGCCAGTTGTTGCGTTCTGTGCGTGCCTATGCATTGCAGTGCGTGAACCAGCCACTGCGATCGGGACTGCGAATGCAGTGACTATGCAGACCCATCGCAGAATGATTGACAGGAAGTACCGTTTGGTGGAGGTGACGGGGCAGTGGTTGGAGAAACGCAGGCATTCCAGAGCGTTTGAACGCCGTTGCAGAGGCGTGCATAAATTAGCCACTGCAATGCCATACGCAGCTTGGGCTATCACTGCGTGCAATGAGGTTAGCAATTCCTGATTAAGGTCAGACATTGTGCAAGTGTGCATGAGGCTCCGATTGTACTCGATGTTACCGATGTTTTCGCAGACTTGCAAAGTATTACGGATGTGTGTAAGGTAAGGTGGGCGTCCTTATGTTGTGCTGCGATCAGTCCTGAATCAGGCCCTGACTTTGCGTCATCCGCCCTATATAAGTAGAATCTTGTTCTTCTATAATTTGATTGGGTTCATAGGAGATAGACACCTATTTAGGATATCGATTTGCATAGAATTTGCCTCCTATGAGGAGGAGTTAAAGCTGACAATACCCCGAGCTGACAGAAGGGCTGAATATCACCAACACTGACAGAATACGGGCATCATTTCAGGGTGCTGAGTACGCACAAAATCACTTCAAATAATTGTAAAAATTTATTTCTGTTTAATATTCATTATATAAAATGTTTATAATTTTGGGAACAATTTTACAGAAATTACCATACATCTGCATATAAATTAACTGAAAAGACCATAATCATGCAAATAATTGTCCAAGCAAATGCTGCGGGTGTTACAGTTTGCCTCTTGTATACAGACATACAAGCTTTTGCATACTGCTTTTTCGATAATTTTGAAGTTGAAACTGAGCAAGACAGTAACATACAAAGTATTTTTTTTTTTAGTCTTCATCACATTAGCACAGGTACTTCACAAAGATGCCAGGCGCCTTTCAGAAGGCGTCTATTTCCTGAGGATGAAGGGGAAGTAACTGGTGAGTGTCACTCAAAATAAAAATGAGAATCTGAACAAGTATAACTGCTATGAAATGAACATCCTGCCCTACATAAGAAAACAAATACAAGTAACCAGCAAAAGAATAAACTGCATCATTTTCAGTTGCATTACAAATACCTATGTTATATAATGGTCACTCAGCGCTGCTCAAAACACCGGAAAATGGCAGTCGCAGCCATTTTTCCGGTGTTTTGCGCACGTGCTGTGAGGAAATCGCACTAGCGTGCACTGCTGAATAAGCCCCCTGAGTCCGATGCAGAATGCACTTGGCGATTGCTGAAGGGGTTATGTCTCGCAATGGGGCCCTCAGTCTTGACCCTCTGGTTTTTGTTGGTGCATTATTTCACATTGACCTTTATTTCAAACTCAAATTTTGAATATGGAATAACATATGATGAATACAAACAACAATAATTATAGCTGGATTTAACAATTGGAAAAACAATATACAGCAGCTGTGTCTAGTAGAAGAAGCTGAGAGTACTGGTTCTCTGCACATTGTATGTATCAAACGCTTTTCTGCAAAAACAAACAACCTGTAGAGAAAAACAAATCATATGATTTGAACGGAAGCTGGTGAATGGTAAATTACATGGCCATGGTGAGGTTTGCTTGGGAATCATTGTATTGATGGAAAGAGGTCATGCAGGGTGATGCATTTATTCTATGTCAATACACAAAAAATGCATAAACATAGGCGCTATTCTGTGAGAGTTTTACCCGGGGGAAACCGAGCAGAAGCATTTACCTCTGATTGAGCACTTTGATGAAATGTATATTACACCAGCTTTCCTGTGGAAACACTGTCTCTGGCAATGGTTTACTATCAGAAGTGTCTTGTGTATTTATTGGATGCATGTAAGGATGTAGTTTCTCCTTCATTTGACAACAGTATTTGAGAGACAATTTATACTGTACTATTGTTCTTTCAGAGAGTTTTTCGGCTCATTATCTCAATTTAATTAGATCATTGTTTTAATGTTTATGTTTTATTACTGAGTTGCCCAATGTTTCTCCCAGTGCAGTCAGGGACTGTTGTTGGTACTATATGTATGACTGTTTTTGTCACCTACCACTGTTTCCTATGTGTTCATTTGATAGGACCTATGCTGAAACATTTATTGTATATAGATGTTTTACGTCAGTGAGGTGGCTCTGTGTTTGTGATAAAGCAGGTGGCTTTCATTTATGCACTGATCTAGTGTTATTATTTTGCTTCATGTTTGATGCTATTATTCTGTGTCTGCACTATGAAACTGCTAATTGATCTGTGTAAAAGAGGTTCAGCTAACGTGTTGGATTTATGTATAAAATAAAGTGAGAATCCTACATAATATAAGTAACTTAACTCTTCAAGAGGTCATAAAATACAATATGTGAATATACTTTAACAGGTGTACATATAAAATGTTTTTTGACCTCTTGAATTCTGCAAATTATATTTATTATCCTTTATTTATATAGTGCCTACATGTTACGCGGTGCTTCACAGCGGATGTTTGATCATTTACATTAGTCCCTGTCCCTTTGGAGTTACAGACTAAATTCTCTATCACATGAACAGACTCATACACGCATCAGCCCTAATTTGTCTTTAGCAGATTAAACTGCCAGTATGACTTTTAAGAATTTGGGCAGAAAGTGGGACTACCAGCAGGAAACTAATGCAAACACGCAGAAAACATAGAAACTTTTGATATGAGCTTTGAGCTGGCAGAGATTAAGGGCTCTATATATAAAAGGAATACAGGCCTTTTCTCCTCATTGGAGATCTCTGCTGGTTCTGTTCGCACTGAAGGCAAAAGCTGGGCCCATAGCTTACAATGTTACTTACAATTACAATGGGGTCTGGGCACTTCCGTAACGTGAAACTATTGTAAAAAACATGACAACATCTGAAGATGGAGTTATGTCTATCTGCACTGGTGTAGGCATGAGCTTTGTGCTGTGCACTGATGGACTGATCGTCTGTAAATGCTCCGCATTGTATAAATGTATATATTGGCTGATATGCAGAACTGTATGCATCTAGTGGTGCATATGCCTCTTATCCATATGCTCGGTTTGCTACTCGTCATCATCATCAGAACCCACTTGCACAGCCTTTTTTGGGTGCAAAAGGATATGCCTGGAAACAGGTGCATTTACCCTTATGTACCCCTCTGCATAGCCCACAGTTCAATCGAAACACCCCTCGGTGACCTTGCCCTTACAGTCCAGTAACATGAAATACATACAATACTACATCGCCAATACTTGCGTGGGAAAATACCCTAGATGAGACAGGCGTACAGTCAACTCTGCATTAGTCTCTGACAGGGCCGTTTTAACAGTATTGTAGGCCCTGGGCAAAGCAATGCACTGGGGCCCCTACCCACCCAATCATGGGAATAAAAATGTAAATGGTCAATACAATTAAACCTTTACAGTTATTGGTACTGTACTTTCAACAAAATCAATGTTTAAACATAAAATACACGATGTAAAGCAAAGATTAATCAACAGACTTTTGAACAGTATAAGCCTTAAAAAACATAAACATTTCAACATATAAATGATAACTGTAGCCTACACATACACATACATACAGTCACACACACACACGTACATGCGGTCATACACATAAACATACATACAGTCACACACACACACATGTACATGCAGTCATACATATGCACACATACGTCCCCGGGAGTGCTTATTAAAAATATTGTCCAGTGGTGCTCCCTACTTTTTGAAAGGCAGTTATAAGGTGTAGGTTTCTGGGTAAGCAGGATGGTTAGGTCTTCTTCTGAAATAGAATGCTTGCACCAATATCACCCCACAAATAGTAAGAAGCCTTTCAGTCTTTGTAAATCAATGACATTTATTTACAAAAAAGTTTAAAACTCTATTCGTACATCAATAGTAATACAGCTTCTTCTGCTGAAAATCACTTCTAATTTCAAAATATATAAAGCATTTCATCATTATTTTGACTTCACCAGAAGTGTTTTTACTGTCCTGATATCTCCAAGTTTTTCAGCAGCCACAGAGGATGTATGCCTCATGTATTAACATACTGCTCTTATTATCCTGATAACTCACGTTTTCCAGCAGCCACAGATATATTGCAAATCTGCATTAATTAATTCCACTGAAGGGCCCAATAAAATTTTCAAATATCCTCCATAAAATGCAGATTTGCAATATATCTGCGATATACCATCCTGCTAACCCAGAAACCTACACCTTATGAGCTCCTATACATTGCAAGATTTTCGTTCCAACTAGACAGATTGGACAGATAAATCTTTAGGTGTAACCAGCGTTAGACGGCTGGCCTATGAATGGAGTGTTTGCACACTCCAATAGATGCCCCCCGGGCCAAGCCCATCCCCTGCTCAAAGGCCCCTAGAATTGTGGGGCCCTGGGCAGCTGCCCACTGTGCCCATATGTTAAAATGGCCTGGCCCCTGGGTGACATGGTAGATTAAGTACATATTGTACACAATGGATTAGTTTTACTTTTTATAGCACAAATTTGCGCTCTCTTTCCAAAACTGTCAAAGAAAAAAAGATTTGCTAAATGATTAATAGTCTTAAATACAGCAACAAAAAAAAGACATATTCACACATGTTGATATCAGACAGTTAATCTGGTCTATGAGGAAAAAAATATTTGTATATTTGTACCGCTGTCTTTTTTCTCCAATATGGCTAAGTGACGCGCGTTGCTGCAATGTGTTTTGTTTGTAAGTGATTTAATATTGTGCAAAGAAGGAGGCTGAGATAAAAAATGATTATTAAGCTGGGACACTAGAAAGTGGGTGTAATGACAGACTAGTTTTCATTATCTAGTAAAGTTATAGATGAATGGAGAAAATGAAGGACTCAATATTATTCATTTAGATCCAAAGATATTAATATCAGGTGCATCACCTACAATGAAGGAACCAATAAACAGTTGGTGAGACATACTGAAAGAAATATAGTCTTCCATATTATTCATTTCTTTGTTAACTATGGCTAAACATGATTGAGCTGCAACAGAGTGAACATGAGAATCTAATTTGATTCAATATATTATTCTGACACTACAAATGTAGAAGTGCGGAACATATTGTTTTACAGACAATGCTGTGGAAAAAGAGACCATGGAATTTAAGGTTTAAAAATGTTATGCACAATTGCATCATATTAACTGTAATGTTATATTTAGATTTTTGACATTTTTAGTCTACTGTTCACATGTCGCTGTTAATATCAGGGAGGAGACGGATGTATTTAAAGATGTTACAATTAATTCTAATAGAAAATAATTTGATTAGATTAAGTGCTTTGTTCACATGTTCCCCCTCTTTATCATGTTACTGTGTGGAGATTTTGTAGTCCAGTAATTCCCAATTGTGCGTCACATCGCTGTCACGGCCAGGGTATTTCAGCATGGCGCTAAGCGGGTGTTACCTGTGAGGTCGTTGTGGCGCGGGCTGTCTGGTGGCGGAGCTGGTGTCTGGCGGGGGGCTTTGGCTGCGCGCGTTGTTGTGCGGCCCTGTTGTCACTCTGCGCTAGTGAGGCCTGGCGGCGTCTCCGTTCCGTTTGGCATGGGCGCCGCCATCTTGCCTTCTGGCCATGTGATGCGGCTGGCCAATCCTGGTGAGTCACATGTTCCCTCCGGCCAGTAACAGCACGGCATGGGGTATTTAGGAAGGGTCAGTGCCTTCCTTCTTTGCCAGTGCAACGTGTATCTCAGCCTAGCTGAGAGGGAGTTTTCTGTGCTTTCCTGTTCCTGTGAATTCGCTGTCTGCCAGTCTGCCTGTCAGCTCCTAGTTCCCACTGGACTACCCCGCTACCTCCACCACCCTTGCCCATACCTGAGTGCCTGAGCCTGCTGACATCCTGCGCTTCAGTTCACTACCTGCAAACCTGGCTTGATTATTTTCAGTTCACTACCTGCAAACCTGGCTTGATTATTTTCAGTTTCACTACCTGCACACCTGGACTGCTCTAATTGTTTCTACCTGGACATTAACCCTTTTGCTCCCACCACAGAACTCTTGTGCACATTTATATTTTCCTGGACTTTTATTTACTGCCACATTATATGTCTACTCAAGCACTTATTAAAAATCCTAGTTTTATTTTCAAATCTGCTTCTGTGATCGCTCCTGCTACCACCCCGGGTCCACAAGCAACCCAGAACATAACAGTTTGCACTGGCCCCATGGAGCCGGCCACGGATCAGGAGTCAGGAGTGGATTTGTTCAGGTGCATTTCTGGTCGTTTAGAAAATCTGGAAAACATGCAGCATCAGATGGCTAAATTTCTGCAAGAGATGTCCAAGCGACAGGATAGTTTGCAAACTTCCTTTTCTACCCCTGAAGTACCAGCATCTACATCCGCATCAGTGTCTGGGAATACAGGAGGCAGATCATCTCCCCGCTTACGTCTTCCTTTACCAAATAAATTTGACGGCAATCCTAAACTCTGCCGAGGATTCCTAAATCAGTGTGACATACATTTTACCCTGCAGCCTGACAACTTTCTAACTGCAAGAACTAAAGTGGCTTATATAGTCTCTCTGTTATCCGGCCATGCCTTGGATGGGCTTCCCCACTCTGGGAGCGCTCAGATCCGCTGCTGGATAATTACGCAGGCTTTGTGTCATCCTTCAGGAGGATTTTCGATGAACCTGGGCGTACTGTATCAGCATCATCAAACATCATGACACTGAGACAAGGGGTCCCTCCTGTCAGTCAATATGCCGTGCAATTTAAAATTTTAGCATCAGAGCTCAAATGGAATGAGGAAGCCCTCACCTCGACCTTCTGGCATGGGTTGTCAGACCGACTAAAGGATGATCTAGTCACTCGAGAGCTTCCTACTAATCTGAACGACATGATTTCGTTGTGTATCAAAGTTGACCTATGCTTCAGGGAACGTCAGGCTGAAAAAAACAGAACTGACCGGCAAAGGTCATTTACCCCCTCCATTTCTACCCGTCCCATTCCTTCCCCTACTGAAGAGGAGCCTATGCAGGTGAATCATACACACCTCTCTAAAGAAGAACGTCAGAGAAGAATGCAAAAGAACCTCTGTCTGTACTGCGGAGAGTCCGGTCACCTGCTGATCTCCTGCCCCCGTAAACCGGGAAATGCCAAATCCTAACTGACCCTGGAGACATCAAGTTAGGATTTATGAACCCGTCTCCAAAAATTAAAGATTTCACGATTACCCTAGCCTTGAATATTAAACCCAAACCTGTCTTTGCTACTGCTCTACTCGACTCAGGAGCAGCCGGAAATTTCATAACGTCTAGTTTCATAGATAAATTTCAGATTCCTTGTTTGTCTCTCAACCATGCCATCTCTCTGACCTCTATAGACGGACGCCCTCTAACTAACGGGATAGTCACCAAAGAGACTCAACCAGTATTGGTCCGAATTGGGGCACTTCATTCTGAGTCCTTAAAATTATATGGTATATGATATCAGAGGCCTCTCAAGAAATTGTTCTTGGTCTACCCTGGTTACGTCAACATAATCCCAGGATTGATTGGAGTTCTATGCAGATTCTGTCATGGGGTATGGACTGTCAGAAATCCTGTCTTCCAAAAATTCGACCTGTGAGAAAGACAGTTCCATTAGTTTCTTCTGCCATTCCCAAGGAATATCAGATGTTCGCCGACGTTTTCTCTGAACAACAAGCAAATATCTTACCCCCTCATAGGGAATGGGACTGTCCAATTGAATTGATACCTGATAAGATACCACCTCGTGGTCGTACCTATCCGCTGTCCTTGCCTGAGACTCAAGCCATGACCGAATACATCCGGGACAACCTGGCAAAGGGGTTCATTCGCCCCTCTACTTCACCTGCCGGAGCTGGGTTTTTCTTCGTTGGCAAGAAGGATGGTGGTCTAAGACCATGTATCGATTATCGAGGCCTTAATGACATTACTGTAAAGAATCGATACCCTCTTCCCCTGATTACTGAGTTGTTTGATAGGGTCAAGGGCTCTGTCATTTTTTCGAAATTAGATCTAAGAGGGGCTTACAACCTCATTCGTATCCGAGCTGACGATGAATGGAAGACCGCTTTTAATACCAGAGATGGACATTTCGAGTATTTAGTAATGCCTTTTGGATTGTGTAACGCCCCTGCTGTCTTTCAAAGTTTCGTTAATGAGATTTTCCGGGATCTGTTATATGTTTCGGTTGTTGTCTATCTGGATGACATACTGATTTTTTCACCCTCTGTGGCTAAACATCAAGAACATGTTAAAGAAGTTTTGACCCGTTTGAGAGAGAACCACCTTTACTGCAAACTGGAGAAGTGCCTCTTTGGAGTGCCCAGTGTACCTTTTCTCGGCTATGTAATATCTGGCTCCAGTTTAGAAATAGACCCCAAGAAGGTACAGGCAATTCTGGATTGGACCCGACCTCAGACACTGAAGGCCATCCAGAGATTGTTGGGCTTCGCAAATTATTATAGACGCTTCATTAAGGGATTTTCTACACTGCTGGCTCTCATTACAGCCTTGACCCGCAAAGGTGCTAATCCTGCCCAATGGTCACCTGAGGCAGAGTCTGCTTTCATCTTCTAAAACAGGCCTTTATCTCAGCACCAGTTCTTCGACAACCCGATCTGGACAGGCCTTTTTTGTTGGAAGTAAACGCATCATCTGAAGCTGTGGGAGCAGTCTTGTCTCAACGTTATGAGGACAACCGAGTCCATCCGTGTGGGTTCTTTTCTAAAAAATTCTCTCCTGCCGAAAGGAACTACGCCATAGGTGAGCAAGAACTACTAGCTGTAAAGTTGGCATTGAAGGAATGGAGATATTTGCTAGAAGGCGCCAAGTTTCCATTTACTGTATTTACGGACCATAGAAATCTCCTATTTCTCAAAAACCTCCAATGTGTGAGTCCTCGTTTGGCCCGCTGGGCAATATTCTTTGCCAGGTTTCAGTTCACCCTGACCTTCCGGTCTGGAGCACTTAATCAGAAGGCTGATGCCCTATCGAGATCTCTCCTCTGTGATGATCAATCTGAAAATCAAAGCAATACCCCTGTCTTGGAATCAAGAGTTTTCGCCACATTACAACTTCAGCCTCCTACGGGAAAATCATTTGTGGCCCCGAAATTAAGGAAGCAGCTTCTCACTTGGGCACATTCCTCTCACTTCGCAGGGCACTCAGGCACTCGAAAGACCTTGGAGTTCCTGAAAAGACACTATTGGTGGCCTTCTATGAAGGCAGATATAATGGAGTTTATCTCTTCCTGCTCCTCCTGTGCCCAGCATAAATCATCACGACAAGCTCCAGCTGGGGAATTGCTTCCATTACCTACTCCATCATGTCCATGGACACATCTCTCAATGGATTTCGTCACAGACCTGCCAGTCTCTCAAGGTTTCAACACTATCTGGGTTGTAATAGACCGATTTTCTAAGATGGTCCACTATATACCGTTGAAGAAGTTACCTTCTGCCCCTGACCTGGCACAGTTGTTTGTCCAACACATATTTCGTCTACATGGCCTTCCTGCTGAAATTGTCTCTGACCGTGGTGTGCAGTTTACTGCAAAATTCTGGAGGGCTTTGTGTTCTGTTCTTCAAGTGAAGTTAAACTTTTCCACGGCCTATCATCCGCAAAGCAACGGCTCCACCGAGAGAGTTAATCAAGATCTAGAGACTTTCTTAAGAATTTTTATGTCATCTTCCCAGGACAATTGGGCTGCCTTGCTGCCGTGGGCTGAGTTTGCACATAAGGCTTCCTACCACTCGTCAACTAACCAAACGCCATTTCAGGTTGTATATGGCCTTCATCCTCGTGTTCCCGAATTCCGAAGCCTGCCTGTTTTCGATGTTCCGGCCGTGGAGGACATGGTGCGGAATTTTGCTGCCATCTGGACTCAAGTACGGTCTGATTTGTTGAAGGTATCCTCTCGCTTTAAGACCCAGGCCGATAAGAAGCGTAGAATAGTTCCACGCATGCAAGTAGGAAACCAGGTCTGGTTGTCTACTCGGAACCTTCGTCTAAGAGTTCCGTCTATGAAATTCGCACCCCGCTTCATCGGTCCCTTCACCATAACAGAAGTCATTAATCCAGTGGCCTACCGTTTACAGTTACCCCCATACCTAAAATTCCCAATTCCTTCCATGTTTCCTTATTAAAGCCCCTAGTCCTGAATAAGTTCCATAATGCTCTACCTGCTTCTCCTCGAGTCCAGACGGAGAGAGGAGTTGAGTTTGAAGTCACCCAGATCTTGGACTCTCGTCTGCGCAGAGGTCATCTTCAGTATATGTTGGACTGGAAAGGTTACGGTCCAGAGGAACGTTGCTGGACCGATGCTCGTGATGTCCACGCTCCCACGCCCATCAGGAGATTCCATTCTGCCCATCCGGAGAAGCCTGGTGAGTGTCCTGAGGCCACCCCAAAAGGGGGGGGTACTGTCACGGCCAGGGTATTTCAGCATGGCGCTAAGCGGGTGTTACCTGTGAGGTCGCTGTGGCGCGGGCTGTCTGGTGGCGGAGCTGGTGTCTGGCGGGGGGCTTTGGCTGCACGCGTTGTTGTGCGGCCCTGTTGTCACTCTGCGCTGGTGAGGCCTGGCGGCGTCTCCGTTCCGTTTGGCATGGGCGCCGCCATCTTGCCTTCTGGCCATGTGATGCGGCTGGCCAATCCTGGTGAGTCACATGTTCCCTCCGGCCAGTAACAGCACGGCATGGGGTATTTAGGAAGGGTCAGTGCCTTCCTTCTTTGCCAGTGCAACGTGTATCTCAGCCTAGCTGAGAGGGAGTTCTCTGTGCTTTCCTGTTCCTGTGAATTCGCTGTCTGCCAGTCAGCTCCTAGTTCCCACTGGACTACCCCGCTACCTCCACCACCCTTGCCCATACCTGAGTGCCTGAGCCTGCTGACATCCTGCGCTTCAGTTCACTACCTGCAAACCTGGCTTGATTATTTTCAGTTCACTACTTGCAAACCTGGCTTGATTATTTTCAGTTTCACTACCTGCACACCTGGACTGCTCTAATTGTTTCTACCTGGACATTAACCCTTTTGCTCCCACCACAGAACTCTTGTGCACATTTATATTTTCCTGGACTTTTATTTACTGCCACATTATATGTCTACTCAAGCACTTATTAAAAATCCTAGTTTTATTTTCAAATCTGCTTCTGTGATCGCTCCTGCTACCACCCCGGGTGCACAAGCAACCCAGAACATAACAATCGCACTCATAGGGATGCCGCGGGCGGGGATAAAATCCCTAATCAAATAATTAGGCCAACATCTTTGTAGGCTGGGCTACACGCTGCATGTAGCCTTGTAGAAGCATGCGGCCACTTGCACATGCTGTCCTGCTTAGCCCGTGCCCCTCCCATCATTCTCTTTCTCCTCAGCTTCCTGCACATAGAGTCCCAATTTCACGCAGAACTGTATGTAAATATAGTCCACTCTCCTCCACTTCCCACCCTTGCTCCATTCCTCCACCACCTATCTTTGCACCATCATGTCGGTGTCTCTGCTCCTCCTCTATTGTCCTTTCACCATAGTTATTTGGGGCTTTCTGTCTCTAACCTGTGTGTGTACCTTAAACTCCCCATCACCTGATGAGTGCCCTCTCCGAGCCAGCAAAGGGTAAACCACAATGTAATACCTGAAATAATGACACTGAGACTTGCATAAGGGGAAAGAAAGGCCAGCTTTATTTATTTATATTTTATTTTTTTAATTTATTTAAATGTATTTAAAATATATTTACATTTTAAGCTAATAAGTAACTGAACTATAATTGACTGTAAATGAACAAGCTAATAAGAGAAAGCAAAGAGACAGACACAGTATGGTGGTGCAGAAAGAACGGCCCCAAAATGCAATATCACCAACTGCACTACGTCATTCTTCCAAATGGTGGGGCAATCGGCCAGCCCATTATCCTGCCTAAGGTATCCACCTCCCGCTCAATAACACCACGTGAGGCCCACCGAGATCGGTGATGCCGCTGACCCCATTAGGGTGTAATCAGCCTAAATCATGTATTGAACGGGAGAGCACCTCAAGCTGCTAAAGCAGATGGCGACTGCCACCATTCTTTCCCACCACTAGAAAGCTGACACCACAAGTAAAATGGGGGGGAAAGGATGGGAACAACTCCAGGAAGGCTGTCTAAAATGCCTTCCACCAGCACACACTAAAATGGCTCCCAAACTCCACCCCCATATACTAAAGCTCTAACCCCACCCACAATCTCAACTCACCACAATCAACCCTTTCCTATAAGAAAAAGAGGTCACCCCCAGGTTCGGGTGTTTAATTTACCTCCGCGCATATTAAATGCACTACGAACGTCTCCCATATCTCTATATGTATGCCATGTTCCCCTCTTTGTGTGTATGTCTCCCATTTTCTCCCTTTTGTTCCCACCACCCACTTGCACAATACCGTCTCCTCTCTCGCCTTACACTTTTCACACCTTTCTTTCCTTCTCTTCTGCTTGATATGATAGGCAAAACCAGTACTGGTGGCTGCCATTTAGAAGTAACGTAGATAAACAACAGAGGAACCGTGTATACCACCACGTAATAGAACCCAAGAATGGCAAGTAAGCACAATTTTCTTATTTCAATAATTTTTGAGTATATCAGTTGGAGCTTTTGGCCTAGGGTTACAATGAAAAAATTGCAGAGACTATAAGACACAATAAAAAATTTTGAGAACCACTGGTGCCTGTATGAAGTTAGAATAACGTGTATCTGTGGACATAAAGAAACCTTTTGTGGAACGTCTATACCTGGTCCCAGCTGAGTCTATTTCCAGAAGGAAACGAGCATTGATTCATGACCAATTAACGATTGACTGTGTGGGAAGATTTAATGATACCTTTACAGGAATGCATCTCACCTTGATTAGGTGAGTTATCAGATGGGCTACTGCCAACAGTTTCAAAGTATTATATATTGAAGCATAACCACATGTCACATCTTTCTTCATATTGGAGAGTATAATTTCTTTAACGCCAGAATAAGAGACGATGTGTGTAAATTTCAGCTTGGGGACAGCGCTTTTTCGGACTGCTCATATTTGTATTTACATGTAGAAAAGTGTTTCTTGTTACGTAGTGATATTTTTAGAATTAACTATTTATTCATTATTTCATAATTAATTATAACACAGCTAAAAAAAAAAAATGACACAGAAATTGATCTGTACATTTATTTTTATATTATTTTAAAATACAGCGATCATCCTGTGGAAACATTCTTCTCTACTACACCTTTATAGCCCCTTGAGACTCTCATGCCTTACAATGAAAGTAAGCTGCTTCTGGGAGTGGTGAAGGTGACTTTTAGAGATCAGCACACGATACAGAATGCCTGTGCCCAGACAGTTCCTCGTCTTTTCCCGGGAGTGAATGAGTTTCCAAAATTTTGGTCACCTGAAAAGTAAAGAAACATCTGTCATTTTTTTACAAATTGTAAAACATTTAAATATTTCCTTTATGGAAGTTACATAGCTGCTGGCCTTGGACCTCATGCAGAGTTCAATGCAAATTAGATGTAACAGCTCCCAAATTGCGGGTACGTAATTAAATGTGTGTACTTGCCAGTATGCAGAGTTGTATGCATTAATTTCCCTTAAGGCGTAAGTGGAGATGAATTTGAAATGTGAACTTGTCTGCACTGTGCGTACTGGCGTACGCCTGGTTCTGGAGCATGTCCAGTGGAAAACAGGCAAATACGCTCTGCAAACTGGTGAGCTTTCAGCTCTGCATCACGCCCATTGTGAGGATCCTAATTTTATAATCTGATTTAATGTTTTAAGTTAAGTTGGAAAGAGGCGCTTGTAGCTCTGTGTAGCTGGGATATACAATCATAAATAAAGGCAAATATGGTATAAGGTTTTGCCTTCATAAGTAACAAATTGAGGGAGTTGAGAAGTGTTCCACTGCAAAAAAATGGCACTGATAAAAATATCCGCTAGGTCTGTGGTCATGACAGTTATGGTCGTTTATGGGTGGTAATAAAGAGGTGGTTGGAAAAACGCAGGAGTGTCGCAACCATTTTATAGAGGAGTCAGATCTAGCGGCTTCGTATTGTAAGCAGCTTCACTAGCAGGCCCGGACTGGGCAGTCGGGGAATTGATGGGGCCCTGGTGATTAATAGCCACGCCCTCTATCGCTGGAGGGTCGGGGCCTAGACCAGGTTCGTTGCGCTGTTAATTAAAGCAGGACGGGCTGCACAGTGCAGCTGTTTTCCCGGCAGTCATTAGGCTGTTGATTGTCCCAGTAGACGGCTGCAGTCTGCGTTTTCACTCTGTGTACTGCCGATCACCTTCCCTCTGGGCTGTCTGAATCACCTGTCTGACCTCCCGCGCTGGTCAGTCACTGCTGGTTTGTTAACATTTTATATCGTCTGCCGGCTGGTTTCATTAGCTGGCCCCTCCCCTGGGACCAGCCACCAATGAGCTGGGTTTATCTCACTCAGACCCACCCTCTCCTGTCTAGACTCCTGCAGTGCTTCTCTTTCCCATCATAGCTGCTGTCTGGTAGGTGCTTTGTGTCATGTTGCATCGATGTCTCCCTGCAGTAAATATCCCCAGGCATCTGCCCAGAGCATGGCTGCAGGTAACAAAGGGGCCAGGGCAATAAAAATGACCTCCCATCCACATCCCCCGTCCCTACATGTGGTTCTAATCTCTACATCCTCTGATATGTAATAGCCCCTCCTGTAACTGCCTCCCTGCCAGCTGCCTATTCTATGTAGGTATATACAGTATGTACACTTTATATGTATGTATATTATTTATGTATATATGCAGTGGTCGAAGTTGGAATTTTGAAGTGGGGGTATGGGCATTCGAAGGCGCACACAACATGGGCGTGGCCAATGAATCATGGGACGTAGCTATGTGTCAAGAGGGGTGTGGCCTCTCAAAATAAGAGCGCCATGTGAAATGTCCAGGTCTGAATGCTGAAACGGCAGTTTGGCTGCTGATACCATGGATTTAGACAGGTTTAGCCGCTATGTATGGCTAAACCCAGTGCTTCTGGGTGCTTCAAAAGTAATGGACGCCCGAATAAATATAATTTCCGTTGGGCGCCCATTACTTTAAACATTCCCCAGTGGAACTGAATTTCCCTCATACGTTTTGCAAGAAGAATTTAAAAAAAAAAAAAAGTTTTGCATGAAAAAAAAATTTATGCACACTCATAGGGAAAGATCAAACACATATGCCCCTGCCGCAGAAAATAAATAAATCACATAAGCTTTGCATGAGAAAAAAAAAACACATTGGCACACATAGGAAAAAAACACATAGGGTCCCACAAGGAAATAAATAAATCGCATAAGCTTTGCATGAAAAAATAAATAATCACATACACATTGGCACCGTTCAGAAAAAAACAAACACATAGGGCCTAATTCAGCAACGATCGCAGCTCTGCGAATTCGCACGGAACGCAGTTGCAATAATATGCTATTGCTTGCCAAAGCACTACTGCTTTCTCACATCTGTTTACTGTCGTTCTTCTGCATAAACATCATCGACGCACATCAACCACTCACGCAGCAATTACAGCAGGTCTGACCTGCCGCTGACACTGCAACTCTTGTCACACGCAGTGGTCTCTGAAACTACGTAAGTAATGGCAGTGGCTAATTTATACACCCCCAAGCAACGTCGTTCAAACAGACAGGCACGCCTGCAGTTTTTCTGACCACTACACTATCACTAGGGGCTGGCTGAGCAGAGGGGCAGGGTGCCATATGCCCCCCGGGCCGGGACTTTTCCTTCAGTGATGGCTGTTGTCACTGCACATGCAGGACTGACGGCCGGGTGACAGGCAGAAAGTGCTTTGCAGTCGCTCCAACAATAGAACCATCAGAGCGGCTGGGCAGCATCCTCTGCCTGTTACCCTGCTGTCTGGCACATCCATGCAGCTTGTAGCTGCACACTGAGCACTCCTTCCGAGTCCGCTCCGCAGCAGGGGCTCTGCACTATGCATTGGTACACTACCTGCTTCCTGTCTGAGATGAGACTGTGTCAGTCCCCTCCCTGCTTGAAAACCCTGAGTCTCCACCACTGCTATCCCCTGCTACTGAATCTACTCCTGTCAGTGTCCCGGTCAAGACCCCGCCCTCTCCTCTACCCTCACTCATTGTTCTAAACTGTTTCCTGTCTCCAGCTAATGCTCCGCCCCTCACCAGGAGATCCAGCCCACTCTTCTACCCTCTCTATTTTAATCCACCTCCTCCTGGCCCTGCCCAAGACCCTGCCCCCTCACCCGAGTCTCCGCCCCCTCTCAACTCTATCTTGTCTTTTTTATTTCTTTCTGTACCTGGAGCTCCGCAGGGACCAGACAGATCCTTCCAGACAGGTAAGTGTCAGTGGGGATACTTATGCAATGGGGAGAGGTGTTTTTTCTTTTTTTGTGGGGGGGAGGGGGGGGGTGTTTTAATAGTGTCTGTGCTGGGGTTGGTGTAATAATGTGTGTTTATGGCGGGTATTATTATTTTGTGTTAGGAGATATTTATAATATCTGTGTTATACATGGGTCTCTGTTGGTCTCTGCATTATCTGGCGATTTCTGGGATGCTCTGCATTATCTGGCAGCCACTGCAATGCTCCCTGATCTAGCGGCTCCTGCGAACCTCTCTGCATTACATGACATATAACTGCAATGCTCCCTGATCTGTTGGTCACTGCAAACCTCTCTGCATTATATGGCACATCACTGCGACTCTCCCTGATCTGCCGATCACTGCGAACCTCTCTGCATTATATGGCGCATCACTGCGACTCTCCCTGATCTGGCGATCACTACGAACCTCTCTGCATTATATGGCAAATAATTGAACTGCTCCCTTATCTGACGGTCACTGCGAACCTCTCTGCATTATATGGGACATCACTGCAACGCTCCCTGATCTGGCAATCACTGCGAACCTCTCTGCATTATGTGGGACATCACTGCGGCTCTCCCTGATCTGGCGATCACTACGAACCTCTCTGCATTATCTCTGCATTATATGGCACATCACTGCGACTCTCCCTGATCTGGCGATCACTACGAACTTCTTTGCATTATATGGCAAATAACTGAACTGCTCCCTTATCTCACGGTCACTGCGAACCTCTCTGCATTATATGGCACATCACTGCAACGCTCCCTGATCTGGCGATCACTGCGAACCTCTCTGCATTATATGGCACATCACTGCAACGCTCCCTGATCTGGCGATCACTGCGAACCTCTCTGCATTATATGGCACATCACTGCAACGCTCCCTGATCTGGTGGTCACTGAGGAATAGTCCCTGTATTGTATTTTGGTAAGTAGAATGGCTACTGCAATGTGCTGGTGGAAAAACTGGGCCACTTACTTGTGCCTGCCCCCCAGGCTAAAAGTTGCCAGCCAGCCCCTGGTCACCACCCCCAAACGCTAACAGCCTGTCGCTCACTCTGATTATACACATGCACAAAGGCAATCGCTTAATCTGTGTATGCAGTTGCACTTGCTGCTGAATCAGGCCCATAGGCCACACAGGAAATATATAAAACACATACAGGGGAATTCAATTAGTCTGGGTGGTGCCTATGGTAATAGGCGCCCAATGGATCAATTCAAATGCTGTTCACTCAGTCACGCATTATTGTGGGTGACACATTGCTATGCACAGCTAAACCCAGTGCTTCTGGGAGCTTCAAGAGTAATGAACTGGACACCCGAATAAATATAATTAATCCGTTGGGCCCATTACTTAATCCGTTGGGCCCATTACTTTAAACATCTCCCAGTGGAATTAAAAAAACCCCACACATACCGTCCACATTGGGGGCAAGTCAATTAAAAATGATGTGAATAGCACCGGGAAATAGTTCCCAGAGCTATTCGGTTGTTTCCCCCGCGCCCGGAACTTAGGCCCGCATTCAATTAGTTTCGCACCTGCGATCAGGGCCGGCTCTAGGGGGCGGTCGCACAAGGAAGCCACCCCTAGAGGGCGGCACCCTTCCCCGGCATCCCGATTTCAGCGGGACAGTAGTGTCCCGCTGCTGCATCCGCGGGCCGGAGTGGCCCGCAGGTGGTCTAATTGGGAGGTTGGCGACCCCCACCGCCGGAGCTGTGCGGCGGTGCCGGACCCCCGGCGCGCGGCATCCATTCACTGACGGAAGAGGGCTAGGGGAAGCCCAGCCAGTGACGGATTGCTGGGCTTTACCCCCAGCCTGACGTTATTTGGAATAACGTCACATAGGGGGTGTGGCCTATGGTAATTAGGCCACGCCCCCAAATTCGGTCGCGCGCAGCGAAGGAGAGGGCGCCATATGATGGGCCGGCACAGGGTGCTCTGACCCCTGGAGCCGGCCCTGCCTGCAATAACGTTTCCTCTGCCGTACTTTTCGCTTGCTTCACGCGTTTTGGCTACAAATACTTTTTTGTGCTCGCCCCCACTATTCGCCGTATTCAATTCCAAATGACCTGAAAATGCAACCCGGTGAATGTCAAACAGGCGAAAAGTGCTGTCAGATTTGGGGAAATCAGCCTGACACTCCCCAAAAGATGCACTAACATTGGGGATCTATATGTGCCCAAATAGCCCTAATGAAGCTATTTGAGGTACTTAAGTAGTGGCAATTGCTTCTAATTAGCGTCTTTGCACAAGTGGTGAAGAATAGCATGAAGCAGGTTTTTTTGGTGAAAATAAGTAGTCCTGTCAAATTTGGGGTACTTGAAAAAGGGTGCAAGCAAGGTTTAAAGCCGCCAAAGTGATGTTTTAAAAAACGCACCTTCAGCAAGCACCTGAAATCATAAAAACACCTCACCCACACTTGCAGACCCCCAAAAAGTCTATTTCACTACTTTTTATGTTAGTTCCCAACTTTGTACTTTTTCGCCCCGATTTTAAGAGTAATTTTTTGGGGTGTTTCTCACTTTTTTTTTTTTTTAGGGAATTTTTCTAGGAAGTTATCCATTGGGGGGCTGTCCCAAGGGTGCTGAGAGGTTTCCCCACCTTTGCACCCCAAAATAAAATAATTTTTTTTTCTCGTGCTATTCAGAGGCGAATCTTTTTGCGTTTCGGCGTACACGGAAACAATTTGGAATTGAATACGGAGATAAGTTTCCGACTGGCACAAAGTCACGATCGGTTATACTTTTTCGCGGATTTCGGCTTTTCTTGGCTAATTGAATAGCCAGTTAGCGCGCCTTAAGCCAGTTGTTTAGGGACACTGACTGGGGCACTGTATAAGGGGCACTACTACTGGGGGCATTAAGGTGCATATGCAATGGAAAGGAATGTTCCCAGAGTGACGAGAAATGGTGGCATGCCATGTTGACACGCCCCCATTTTTTCAATGGACATGCTCCTTGTGGTCATGCCCATTTTTTTTACACGCACCGAAGAGGGGGGGGGGGAGGGCATTTTTCAGGTTACCCTGGGCGTCAAAGACCCTAGTTACGCCACTGCTGGTTATTGATGTTGTAATAATCTGGGATGACCACACCCCTCCAATTAATGGTCACACCTACCCAATACTGGTCACACCCCTTCAGTGGGCCCCTGCCATAGCATTCCCCCGTGGGCCCTTCATGCCCCAATCTGACACTGTTTCAGCCGTGACAAGATTAGCATACAACTCTGAATCAGGTACATGCATGTGTGTCCAAACTTTACATAGATTTAAATGCTCGCTAATTTGTTCCAATGTATGGGCACCTTTATTACTGTAATATCATCAGTATAACAAAATGTATATTACCAGCAGAGATATTCATCCAGTGGGGTCTCATTTACAAAGCGCACGCATTGTACACCACAAAACATGAATGCCTATGCCCCCGTCTTTGCACACCTAGTTGCATTTAACAAGACCACAGAATTGGCCAATTCCTCTCCCGTGCAAATTGCTCTGCAATCCTAGACAATATAATGCAAATATAGACTTTAGTAGATTTGTGCTTGGTAAATTATATCAAATGTGCATTCAGTTTTTTTCTTTAATTTTATAATTGAGTTTATGGTTATCCTATATATTATTTGCAATATTTAAGTAATTTGTTATTACTGTATGGCGCTGCGCCCTATAAAGTTAAGTTATTAACATTAAATGAATACTACCTCTCAACTGCATAATAGAATGCATATAATGTGAGTCATAAGTATAAAGCATGACTTTCTACCATGTGAATGAATCAATAAACATATTAGCCACAATAATTGGTCTATTTATTAAAATTCACAGTAATATCTACAGATTCGCCATTTCCTACAAACTCTTGGTCCTCCGAGGTCATGTTTATGGCTCCTACACCTTTTGAACAATTATGTGCCAGTTCTGCCACTCCGACACACGCCATTTCTTTGATTTATAATCTCCTGTCGGTAGATACTATCTTAAACCTCCCTCATTTCACAAAATTTTGGGGCCATGAGTTTGGTGAGGAATTGGAAGGCAAATGGGAAAAAATATTCAGATAATCCCATTACTGTTCCTCCAGTGTTTGTGTTGTAGAGACCCAATACAAGTTGCTGTCCCGTTGTTATTATAGTAAAAGGGTCACTGGTTATAAGTGGCGTAACCAGGGGGAGTCGAGCTGGGCACGTGCCCTGGGCGCTGTGATGCCCAGATACACTTCCTAAAATGGGTATCAGTGTGCCTAATATATGCTGGCGCTTTTCCAACGGACCAGACAACCCGCTTCACATTTGGTGGCAATGCCCTATAATTCAACCCTTTTGGATAGAGGTGCTCAACCTTTCTGACAGAACCTGTGTTCTGGCTGTTTCATTTATCATCCATACCCATCTCAAAATATAAGAAATCCCTGTTGTGCCACTTGAATAACACTGCTAAATCAGTTATTCCTGTACGGTGGTGCTCCTCCTCTCTTCCAACAGTGCTGTATTGGTTTAATAATGTAATTTTTATATGGAAATAGATAATATATTGACTTCTGCAGATGGGGGCTATGCATCCTTCAGAACCACCTGCTTCTGATGGATGGACTTCAAGGACTCTGTGGCCTTCAAAAACATCCTTTCTTCCAACCCTCCCTATATTCCATGGGTCTGCCCTGAATTGCAGGAGAGTTGCAGGCCCCCTGAAAATAAATTGATTGTTGAGTCTCTATCACAGTACTGCTTTCAGCCGATTCCTTTTATATTGGTTCTGGGTGTCGATAATATATAACAACTGATTCAGAGCGACTTCACTCTATTTTCTTGTTCTTCCTTTTCTGTATTTACTCTTTCCCCTCCCTCCATTCCCTTTTGTCCTGATATTATTGTTTTTATTTTAATATTCATTCATAGTTTTTTTTTTTATTATATACATGGGTCTATGTGTTTTTTTCAATAGACTCACTGATGATGTTTTTACCAAATGTTCCACATAGTTTGATACTGTATATAATCCAGTGTATCTGCACCTTCTGATGTCTTCTATGGAGCCCCAACTGTCTCTGAAAATATGTGTTCTCCTATTTTTTTTATGCTAAAATTTAATTCAAATATTTTGCACTAAAATTTGCATTAATGGCCTGAAAATTAACATATCGTGGCAATTCGGAATGTTATTTTGGGGAAATTTATCAGAGAGCAGTCACCAGGACATGGGCTCTGATAAGACTCTGTTCCGGCTATAAGTAAAAAGTAAAGTGATAATTACTGTACAACTATCACTTTACTTTATGGTTTAGACCTGGCCAGTGCAACTGGGGATGCTCGGTCACCAGGCCGTGCATGTGCAAATTGAAAACCCTGAGATGGGCATTCGGAAAAGCTCCATTCCAACAGAAAAATATCAGAAAATCCCTCTCCAGCGTGGCTGCCCCATAGAGGTAAGCGGACCAATGTTAGCTAACAGATCCAAGCTCAGAGATGCCATGTTTCCAGAACTTGTTAAATAACCCTAGCAATGCATCCCCAGGGCTGTATTCAAGACCACATGGGCCTATACTGAGAAGGGGAGGAGCTGTAACCAGTGCTATGTGGGTGTAACCAGAGCCAAGTGCCTGTATATGCCCCATACACTATCAGCCCCACTGTCTCCCTAAATACATAAAAATATATAATTTTGTAAGAAAACTAGAAGGACAATTTTAATACTTATCATCTATAGACTGTTTGACCAGCTAGGCATGCTAATGATGGGCCTATTTTTATGTGGAGGCCTGGAGCTGTAGTTCCCTCCATCCTATTGTTAATCTGACCCTGACTGTTTTGTAGAGAACGTCAGTTATCAACTGTATCTTCTGATATGACATCTCATAATGTAAAGTTTGCTTACTTTAACTTGAATGTAATTTATGAAATTAATGATAGATAGATAGATAGATAGATAGATAGATAGATAGATAGACATAAATAGTGCAGGTAGAATGTGATTTATAACCTCAATAGATTGATCATGTGGCTTGCTATACAACTGTCAGTTATGAGCTGTGTCTGTTAATATGTCTACGGACCTTGTAATGTAAGCTTATTTTAATCTAAATGATAGATTGATTATGAATATATTAGCAAGAGATAGTAATAACAAAATCCATTAGGAGGTAATTTTTCTCCTCAGTATATTGATCAGGTAACTTGCTTACATCATAAACAGCCTTTGTGATGTCACTCAGCTTTTTTTTTAGCAAGGTCTCCATTTTATATAAACTGTCAGTTATCAACTATATCAGCAAATTACATGTCACAATGTAAGGTAGGCTTATTTTAAACTAAATGTTATATGAAAATGATAGATAGATAGATAGTATTGGTGACATGCAGGTAGGATATGATTTGTTTGATCATTTGACTTGCTATAGAACTGTTGGTTATCACCTCTAACTGTTAATTTGCCTACTGACTGTGTAAGCCAAAGGCGTCTTTATAATGAGTGCAAGGTGTGCGGTGAACACGAGCCCCTGGGTCCAGGGGGGCCCACACCGCACACACTGCACCCATAGGTAATTATACTTACCTCTCCGCCGATCCCGAAGTGCTGCTCCGTAGCGCCGGACCGGCGCTGCTGAGCAGCTACCACTCACTGGGAAAATGGCGGCGTCCATTTCCCCAGTGATATGCGCATGAGCACAGAAGATGTCCCCGGGAAAGTAGACGCGGGTGCCATTTTCATGCGCTGTAGATTCTGACATGAAGCCATAATCTACAGCGAAGTGTGCTGAGATGAGCCGCTGACAGAGGAGGGGGCCCAAACGGAGGCTGCACACGGGCCCCCTCCTCTCTTAAAACACCCCTAGTGTAAGCCTATTTTAACCTAAATGATAGACAGATATATTATAAATACAGTAGATAGCAATAGCAAAATGCATGGAGAATGTAATTTTTCACCTCAGTATATATCAGTAGATATCATCTGTAACTTCTGATATGACTTGTCACAATGTAAGGTAGGCTTACTTTAATCTAAATGTTATATATGAAAATAATGATATATAGATAGATAGATAGATAGATAGATAGTATTTGTGAAATGCATGTACAATGTGATTTATATCCTCAATAGGTCAATTATGTGACTTGCTATAGTAGAACTGTCAGTTATCAGCTTTATCTTTTAACATGTCTACTGACCTTATGTTAACCTAAATGATAGATTGCTTATGAATACATTAGAAATAGATTGGCAAAATGCATGCAGGAGGTGATTTTTCACCTCTGTATACTGATTATGTGACTGGGTACATCATAAATACCCTATGTGATGTCACTCAGCTTTGGTAGAAAGGTCACCATTTTGTAGATAACTGTCAGATATCAACTGTTTCTGTAGATATGACATGTCACAATGTAAGGTAGGCTTATTTTAAATTGAGTTAACTGGCTATATAACTGCCACTTATCAGCTGTATCTGTTAATATGTCTACTGACCTAGTAATGTAAGCTTATGTTAACCTAAATTATAGATTACGAATATATTAGAAATAGATAGCAATAGCAAAGTGCATGCAGCAGGTGATTTTTCACCTCAGTATAATGACCATGTGACTTGCTTACATCACAAACAGCCTTTGTGATGTCACTCAGCTTCGGTAGAAAGGTGACCATTTCATAGAGAACTGTACAGTATCTGCTGATATGACATGTCACAATGTAAGGTAGGCTTATTTTAACCTAAGTGTTATATATGAAAATAATGATAGATAGATATTATTGATTTGACATGCTATTAGAACTGTTAATTATCAACTGTATTTGTTAATAGCCCTACTAACTGTGTAGTGTAAGATTATTTTAACGAGAGAGAGAGAGAGAATATCGGCGAAATGCAGGTAGGATGTGATTTATAACCTCAATGGACTGATTATGTAACTTAATAAACAACTTAGTTATTAAATGTATCTGTTAATATACCGACTGAGTACTGACTGTAGAGTAAGCTTATTTTAACCTAAATAATAGAGAGAGAGAGAGAGAGAGAGAGAGACCATATCTGTGAAATGCAGGTAGGATGTGATTTATAACCTCAATAGACTGATTATGTAACTTGATAAACAACTTAGTTATCAAATGTATCTGTTAATATGCCGACTGAGTACTGACTGTAGAGTAAGCTTTTAACCTAAATGATAGATTATGAATATATTATAAATAGATAACAAAATTCATGCAGAAGGTGATTTTTCCCCTCAGTATAATGACCATGTGACTTGCTTACATCACAGCCTTTGTGATGTCACTCAGCTTTGGTAGAAAGGTGGCCATTTCGTAGAGAACTGTATCAACTGTATCTTCTGATATGACATGTCACAATGTAAGCTTATTTTAACCTAAATGTTATATATGAAAATAATGTTAGATAGATAGGGGCATGATTGCTGCGTAACCTCCGAAATTGCGAAGGCGTTTAATTTGTATTACTCCGGGCTTTATAACTTGGCAGAGGGTCCACTTGGGTCAGTCACTGGGATAGGTTCCGAGGCGATAGATGGCAACATATCTTTCGAGCATTAACTTTCCCAAACTATCAGAGGAAGAGGAAATAGATCTAGATAGGCCCTTTACTCTGGAGAAGCTTGGACAGGCAATTCATCTGGCAAGAGCCCTGGTCCAGATGGGTTTCTGATCTCCTATTATAAGACTTTAGTGACGCCTTAACACCCCTGATGCTTCGAGCATTTAATGCAGTCTCTGATGAAAATAATTTTTCGGCTCAGTCTTTAGAAGCTCACATAAACATTCTCCCTAAGGGCAATTTCACACACGCCAGTTTTCACTGGCCAGCAAAAACCGAAGTATGTTCTCAAACGGAACCTGCCAAGGTTGTCCTTTGTCTGAATTAATATTTGTATTGTGCATGGAGGCTTTAGCTCAGGCTATATGAGCTAATCTTAATATCTTAGGGTTACTGATAGGAGACTTAGGCCCTCATTCAGAGCCGCTCGTTAGCGGCAGTACGCTCGTTCCGAGCGATGTTTGCACATCTGCGCATGCGTACGCTTTTTAGTACGCATGCGCGAACCAGTCAGTGCGGCCGAAAATCGTTTGTTCGCTATATAGCGAGTGCCTGCTACTTTGAGTGACAGAATGAGGCGTATGTGGGTGGTAACAGGGGAAGGTGCTTGAAAACGGGGAGTGGAGATCCGAACGCAGGCGTGCTTAAAGGTCAAAGCGGGCGTTTAATGGGTGTGTATATTTAAAACAGCAGCGTCATTGACCACGTCACTGGGTTATTTTATAGCCAGAACTGCACGCAAATTTGTGGTAGCAAACACCAACCACAAGAATAGCGAGCAGTTCATACGCTGGTCGATGTACTCGATTAATCTAATAAATAGCGGACATGACGTAGGATGCGTGCGGCCAGGGGGCGTTTTTAACAAATAAACGAGCGTATGTTTTGCTCGTTCGTTCAGACTTAGAGGTGTGAACAGACTGCAATGTGCGTACGGATCATTTGAATAGCCACCCCTTGTTTTTAAACGAACGACCGCAAATAGCGTACGGCTCTGAATGAGGGCCTTAGAACATAAACTAGCTCTTTTCGCTGATGATCTTTTGGTGATTTATTACAAACCCCATGGTGTTCCTTCCTAACTTATAGAAGAGAATAAACTGCGCTCGTAGCAATGTCTATATAGTATATGGCATGAAAACTATTTAGCTAATCCCACCTCTACCCAGATATTGTATAAAACAATTAGTCTGCAAATCCCCACCAAAACACTGCAAATAATGTATTGTAAAAGTAAATTTATTACCAAAAAGGGCTAAACCATAAAAATCAGAAAAACTGCACATGCACACGAATGTATATCCTACCAAAACATCAAGAGATTGAAAAACTTATTTCAAAAATATTATAAATATATATAATATACATATACAAAGAAAAGGCTGGTAGATATTGAATATCAGACTGAAAAAATTGTGCTAATGTAAATGATGCAATCCACTGTAAATGCACAGTCCCAAAGTAGATCTGGATGCTGTGTATCAGGCTTGTAAAACAAGAAGCGGCGTCCCGCTGTTTAAATGGAAAAGTATGTGACCAATGTAGGGTATGATGCCCGGGGTGGTCTTCTCGGGGATAGGCTTACGGTGTAGTCACCGGGGAGATGTGGCCTCCTGGCAAAGCGTGATCCACTCGCAGTGTAAGTGTAGGAAGCTGCTTGAATGAACAAGCAGCCTCCGACTTTGTGCAACGGGGATGACGCTGATGTTCAACGGAAGACAGCCCGGCGCCACCGCTTGCTAGAGTAGCGTGCCGCGTGTCTCCCCCCGTAGCCGGGGACTTACCTGTCTCACCCTGGGAAACACCGCTCCTTCCCCTGCCGGCTCTGTTCCTCCAGACCGCGAAGCTTGATTGCAGTCCTGTTCGTGATGGAGTCACATGACCGGATGGCTATCATGTGACCGTAGTGAATGATTCAGTCCGGATAACTTGATTAGCAATGCGCACACTGATTACAGCAGCCACAAAAACACAGGAAATTAACTGGATGTAAGAGTGAACTCCGACGCGTTTCTGCCTGAATGGCCTTTATCAAGGAGTAAATGGTATTGTTGCTTCTAGAGTTAAATGGTGGAGAACCCTCTCTCTAATTGGTCATATCCACAGTGGGAGGGTCTTGTAGCTTTTGTATGAAACGGAATTACAATGATCTCAGTATGCCATCTTCCCTAAATTAAATCACGTCATGGATGTGATAAATCAAATAAAGTAAATTAAATTACAATATAGTAAGTTGTAAGTAACTCAGAGCAGGTTTGTATACAGCAATCATATGTAACACATGCATTGGCCTAATGGACTATGGTAGTACATATTGTGTTCCAAAAATAGATAGCCCCATACAGGCATAGGTATGATAAGGATAATATCGATGTTGCCTAAATCATAAGTTCACCCCAAATATGATGTCAATGGCTCACTATGGATATAGATGCACGTAAAGATATTCCTCCTATGCTCCATATGTAAGTGGTCATTGGAAATACATAGTGCTCGATGGTAAAAAATGGATAATGAAAGTGATGATATCTGAATCATCACTATGTGGGGTATCTGCTGATTATGAGCAATCGATGGCATTATAGTGCCCCTTATTACTGGCTGTGATATGTATCTTTAGTTCCTTTTTTTACATACAATGGATTTAATTTCGTTGTCCAAATTATGTCCTCGAGGGGCAAATGTCTTAAGTTCATATATCCATTCAAGTTCTTTGGTGTTAATCCAATAATCAAAATCGCCACCTCTCCAGTTATGTATTACTTTTTCCATACCCAGGAATTTAAGTGATTTCGAATCGCTATTATGATGGATTAAAAAATGGTTTGATAAATTGTTCTCCTCCACTCCTCTTTTAATATTCCTAATATGCTCACTAATGCGGGTCTTCAGGTGTCTAATAGTCCTGCCTACGTATTGTATTTTACAACTACATTCTAACATGTAAATGACCCCTTTGGTACTACATGTGATCATACTCTTAATGGGATATTCCTTTCCTGTCGTGCATGACATGAATGTCACGATGGGCTTCGTAGATCTATAGCCGTAGTTAGTACAGCCAAGGCATGTACCACAGTGGTAAAAACCGTTGTTGTTCACATTGTCTAGGGTGGTTTGTTTTAATTGCTTTGGTGGAATGTGGTTATATACTATTTTCTTTCTTAAATCCGGTGCTTTGTTGTAAATAATTCTTGGGTTTGGAGGTAGGTGCTTGGCCAGTATGTCATCACCAAGTAATATCGGCCAATGCTTGTTCAGGATATGCCTGACTTCTTTAGCTTGTTTCAAATACTGTGTAATAAAAAGGACCTCATCTTTAAATTTAGTCTGTCTCATGTCGGTATTCTTATATTTGAGTAGATCTTCTCTATTGCTACTTCCCACCTCATCAAATGCCTTAAGTACAGAGTCTTTGTCATATTCCTTCTCAAGAAATTGTGCTGCTAGATGTTGACCTTGTGTCCTATAATCACTTACTTTAGAACAGTTCCTCCTCAATCTCATGAACTGTCCTTTGGGGATAGTATTAAGCCAATTAGGGTGGTGCCAACTAGTGGTTAATATAAAACTGTTCACATCTACTTGTTTTTTAAAAGTGTTAGTGTATATCTTCCCTTTCTCAATAAATATATTGAGATCTAGGAATTCCACCTTTTCCTTACTGTAATTGGCTGTGAAAACTAATTGATTATCATTCCCATTGAGAGTGGTCAAAAATGGTTTCAGTGTGGCTGCATCCCCCCGCCAAATGAAGAAGACATCGTCTATATATCTCTTCCAGAGTATAAGGTTTGCCCCAAGCTCTGCCCCTCCCCAAATATGGCGGTCCTCCCACCAACCCATGAAGAGGTTGGCGTAGCTCGGGGCAAACCTCGTACATATGGTGGTGCCAGTGGTTTGCAGAAAGAATTGATCATTGAACCAAACATAGTTGTGCTTGAGTATGAACAGAATACTATCAATGATGAAATCCCGTTGGATATCTGTCAGGGAATCGTTCTTATTTAAATGGTATCTGATACTTGTAATGCCTTGAGTATGGTCTATAACCGTATATAGGGAGGTGATATCGGTTGTCACTAACCAGAAATCATCCTCCCACTGTACATCATTTAAGATATTCAGAATCTGAGTAGTGTCTTTGAGATATGCGGATTGTTTGGTCACATATGGTTGTAATATATTGTCTATGTACTCAGAAAAATTTGATGTCAGGGATCCTATCCCTGATATAATTGGTCTACCCGATGGTTTGTTTTTATTTTTATGCACCTTAGGTAAATAATAGAACACTGGAGTCACTGGATGTTTTGTTTCAATGAATTGGTGCTCCTGATTAGTCAAAACACCTAATCGAATGCCTCTAAGTAGGTGAGTATTTAGTTCTTGTGCGAATCATTGTGTAGGATCATTGCTCAGAACCCTATATGTTGTTGTGTCATTGAGAAGTCTCTGTGCCTCTTCCATATAATCTGCTTTATTGAGGATTACAATCCCATCCCCCTTATCTGCAGGTTTTATAATGATAGAATGATCCTCCTGCAGTTCTCGTAATGTCATCCTTTCTTGTTTTGTCATATTGTCATACTTATTGTTAATGTGTATATTTTCAATGTCTTTCTCCACCAATTTTGTGAAAGTTTCAACATGCGCCCCTTTCATATGACTGGGATAGAATGTTGATAACGGTTTCAGATCTGTAAGTTTATTGGTATTCATACCAGCCGTGTTCCTCACTTCTACGGGGGTAATTGATGAAAAATATTTCTTTAAAGCAAGTTTTCGAGTAAACTTATGAAGATCTAGGTAAGTGTGGAATTTTCTGATGTTATTAGTTGGAGCAAACTTCAGGCCTTTATCTAAAAGTTTCAAATGTTCATCTGTCAAGGTAATATCACTCAGATTGAATATGCCTCGATCTGGTGTAATGGGTTTTGTGATTGTTTGATTCCACGTCTTTCTTTTTTCTCCCCCCCCCCTACATCCCCTTCTTGTGCATCTAATTTTCTTTTTCCTGGGTTCGGGTTCATATTGTGTATTGTTAGTGGTGTTTTGTATAGAGACTCCTCTGAAAAAACTGGTGGTTGGGAAACACATTCTTCAAAATTGATGGTCTTTGGGATTATGTTGGAAGGCTGTATTTCTCTGCTAGGTGTTTCTACTATGTTTCCAATATTCCAACCTATGCTTAATGATGTCCTAGCCAAATCCTCATAGTGTGGATCGTCTTCTATCTCATGAATGGAAAAAGATGTCTCTGTTATCGAACTACATGTAGATAGTTCAGATAAATGTTCTATATCTTGCTGATTTCTCTGTGATTGCTGCGTTATTTGTTGAAATGTACTGTTTTTATCGGTTTTATGGAGTTTTTACATATACTGTTGGTATGTCAAATTCAATTTCTGGTAAATTGGGTGTTCTAGGATTAATATTTTTGGAAGGGTTGAAATTCTTCTTTTTCAGTTCTTTATTAGTTGTTCTCATATGTTTTGATGTCTTTTGTGAAGACTTATTACATCCAAATTTGTCTCTGAGTATTTTGTTTTTTTTTATTTCAATAAGTTTGGTCTCTCCTTTAATCACTCTATTTAGTGTAAGAGTAGATAGGGCAATAAATTCCTTATCATCTTTGTAGGGATCTAATGCCTGATCTAGAGATTTGATTTCCTCATCTAGAGCCTGTAGTTGTTTCTCGTGATTATCTATTAACAACTGAATTAGTTTGTAAGAACAATCTGACAAGATGTTATTCCATTCCTTCATGAAATCTAAATCCTCTTTATTATGACTAGGTGTTTTTTTTAATATGTAAACCTTTCGGGATAATCTTGTTATCTCGATACCACTTCAACGTGTGAGTGTCCCACCATATCCTGGTTTCCCTGATAATCAATTTCTCCAACTTTAAAAATGTATTACAGAATGTATCTCCATGGTTACTCAGTGGAGGATCTTTAATTAAGTCTGCAAAGGGGGTATGGGCCCTATCTTGTCTATTCAATCTGATGTCCAAAAGTCCCATCTAAAAATCTCTTGCTGCTAGTAAGTGTCAGTCAGGTAACTCTTATATAGAACAGTAGAGTACTAGCGCACCAAGAAAAATAGGGGATATGAAATGCAAGCGAGCTGCCATTTGGGATAACTGACTAAATCCCTAAATTATAGAAGAAAGAGAATAAACTGCGCTCAGCTAGCACGTAGCAATGTCTATATAGTATATGGTATGAAAACTATTTAGCTAATCCCACCTCTACCCAGATATTGTATAAAACAATTAGTCTGCAAATCCCCACCAAAACACTGCAAATAATGTATTGTAAAAGTAAATTTATTACCAAAAAGGGCTAAACCATAAAAATCAGAAAAACTGCACATGCACACGAATGTATATCCTACCAAAACATCAAGAGATTGAAAAAATTATTTCAAAAATATATAATATACATATACAAAGAAGAGGCTGGTAGATATTGAATATCAGACTGAAAAAATTGTGCTAATGTAAATGATGCAATCCACTGTAAATGCACAGTCCCAAAGTAGATTCTGGATGCTGTGTATCAGGCTTGTAAAACAAGAAGCGGCGTCCCGCTGTTTAAATGGAAAAGTATGTGACCAATGTAGGGTATGATGCCCGGGGTGGTCTTCTCGGGGATAGGCGTACGGTGTAGTCACCGGGGAGATGTGGCCTCCTGGCAAAGCGTGATCCACTCGCAGTGTAAGTGTAGGAAGCTGCTTGAATGAACAAGCAGCCTCCGACTTTGTGCACAGGGGATGACGCTGATGTTCAACGGAAGACAGCCCGGCGCCACCGCTTGCTAGAGTAGCGTGCCGCGTGTCTCCCCCTGTAGCCGGGGACTTACCTGTCTCACCCTGGGAAACACCGCTCCTTCCCCTGCTGGCTCTGTTCCTCCAGACCGCGAAGCTTGATTGTAGTCCTGTTCGTGATGGAGTCACATGACCGGATGGCTATCATGTGACCGTAGTGAATGATTCAGTCCGGATAACTTGATTAGCAATGCGCACACTGATTATGGCAGCCACAAAAACTTGATGAAGGAGTACTACACCTTCAGTGAATTATCCTTTTTTTAAATTAATTACTCTAAATCAGTAGCTCTGAATCTTATGGTTTCTTTTACTGTGCTTACCAACTTGCAACAGGCCTTTCCATTTAAATGGAATCCATCACATTTACAATATTTAGGTGTTAATCTTCCCAGAGACTTTTGTACGGTGTACTCAATTAACTTTGTTCCCATTCTCGCAAATATCCGACAGGACCTTACCTTATGGGCAACCTAAGGCATCTCCTGGTTTGGGAGGATGTAATTAAAATGAATATCTTACCTTGTGTAATTTATTTATTGCAAACTTTACCAATGCTAATTGTACATCAGCAATTGATTGCAGCAATCGTGCAATTTGCAATCGATTGTATACAAAAATCTTTCCCTTTTTCAATCGATTGTAGATCGCAGAATTGACACAATTGATTGAAAAAAGGAAAGATTTTTATACACGATCGATTGCAAATTGCACGATTGCAGCAATCAATTGCTGATGTATGAGGGCCTTTAGATTGGGCTAGGGCAGGATCGACTAAGCAATTGGTGACTATTGAGGGTTATTTTCTACACCTTCCCCCCCCTTATCTGTTTTGACTTGGCTCCCGCATTTGCCTACAGTTTCTCACCCGACTTTAGGCCCCCCATTAAATTAGGGGTCATAAGTGCATTTCCTCAACTTACTCCCCTTTAACTGATAATCCTTCATTCCCTCCAGGTAACTCGAGACAGGCTTTTAAACACTGGTCACAAGCTGGCATTTCATGTGTGAGTCAGTTGTATGGTCCTTCCGAAGTGATGTCCTTTACTGATATTCAAGCTAAATGGAGCTTGCCTAATAACGAGATATGGCGTTATCTCCAAATGAAACACTTCGTACAATCTAAAGAACTTCTCTCTGTAGGGTCTCGCAGCTTGTTGCCTTTTGAGCAACTAGTTTTGTCGCAGTCTTATGTACTATCCATCATTTATAAACATTTAATTGAGGCCTGCTTCTCAAAGTTGCCAGGCTTTACTAAAAATTTTTATAATACGCTATGTCTAAACTGATATGTTAATATTTAACAAAAGAAAAATAATATAATGTCTATTGTTATATTTTATTTATTTATGTTTGTATTGGACATTTCTTGTCATGAAAGGGTGTATTTTATTTTCTCTGCATTTGTCCATCTAAAATTAATACAATTTACTTGCATAAAAAAAAGATAGAATATATTACAAATAGATAGCAATAGCAAAATGCATGGAAAATGTGATTTCTTTTTTTAACCTCAGAATGCTGACCATGTGACTTGCTTACATCATAACAGCCTTTGTTATGTCACTCAGCTTTGGTAGAAGGGTCACCATTTTGTAGTGAACTGTCAGTTATCAACTGTATCTGCTGATATAACACGTAACAATGTAAGATAGCCTTTGTAATGCCGCTTTGGTAGAAAGGTCACCATTTTTATTCAGAATACCTCCAGCCCACTAGGAAGAGATCAGAAGTTCCTTTTCCAGCGTTGCTGCCCCATAGGGGTTAGTGGGCTGTTGTTAGCTAACAGAGACAAGCTCAGAGAAGCAAAGTTTTTGGCGTTTGTTAAATAGCCTTAGCAATGCGTCCCCAGGGCCGTATTAAGGGCCACTTGTGCCTTTAGGCTGAAAATGTTCAAGGGCCTATACTGAGAAGGGGAGGAGCTGTAACCAGTGCTGTGTGCGTCTGGCCAGAGCCCAATGCGTGTGTACACCTCATACACGATCAGCCCCACTGTCTCCCTAAATACATAAAGATAGAAGAAATGCATAATTTTGTGAGAAAACTAGAAAAACTATTGTACTAGTTATAATTTATGGCTGACTATGTGACCAGCTAGGCAGCTTGTCATCATCATGCTGATGATGGGCCTATGTTTATGTGGGGGCAAGGAGCTGTAGCTCAATCCCTCCCATTGTTAACCTGGCCCTGTGTGTTCCCGTAGAAAACTATTGGGCGGCGGCTGCATACAGTTTAGTTCAGTATTATAGCAATAATAGTCTTGTTAAATATGGGATGAAACTTAATTCTGCCATTTCTGCATTTTTTAAGAACAGAATAAGTTTGCTAAACAAGCCCCTAAGTCATATGGTGGTGACACACAAGCCAGGAAAATGGCAGCATTTTGTAGCTGAACAAATGCAGATTGTGACAGGAACTAGGAATCTACTTCAGATTCACAGTGTGTTACCCTTAGCTACCAAATGCTGGAGCTTTGTAGATTGTGTGACACCACCCAAAGTGCAGTACTATGTGCTAGGACAGCAGAGGATAAGATGGGTGTTAACCCTGTTCTCACTGAGCACATCATTCCTGTCCAAGCACTTTAATCTGAAGTTCCCCTAGTGACACCTAGCAGTCAATGGGCAGCATTGTTTCCCTGTCATATTAGGAACGCGTCAAAGAAGAAATGCTGCATTAATTTAACTGCTGTGTAGCATCCAATGAAATTTAAAGTGCAAAACAAATTGCATGCCACAACAATTTTATTTAGTGTTGTTCTGCCTATTTTAATACACCTCACTAGTTTCATGCCCTAAGAGTTATCTCACTGTCCATCTACAGGGATGTTTGTGTAATCATTGCAGATTTTATATCATGGCTCAAACGTGCATTGTTTGCAAAAATGAAAAACTCAGCTGAAAGTACTGCCTATTACATTTTCACTTTCACCCTTATATTTCTCCCAAAGTTCTGCTCATTTGACTTACACTTATGTGTAATAACATAACTTATTGAACACCTAAGTAGCTTTGTCCATCATCCACATAGATGCCCCCACTAAACATGTTACCCTTTTTTGGACAGCCCACATGCCTTGGAATTAAAAACAAGTAAGAGTGAAAAATGAGCTGCACTGTGCTGCCTTTCAGGAATAAACCGATGGTAGCATTCCTCCTCTACCTCGCCACACTTCTGTTATATGCTATGAAGCTGATGCAGAGTTGTCTGAAATTCTGCACCGAATTACAGGTGGAACTTGGCGCCTTTAAAAAAGCTGCAAGTGTTTTTTATGCAAAGTGACAACTATCTCAGGATGTGTGCTGGTCAGCAACAATAGCCAATGCATCTGGTTTATGCCAGGTAAATGTCACATATACTTACATTCCATTTGCACCATGATATTAATCATTTATTGTATTTGCAACAAATGCATTCAATACTCGGTTAATAAAACTGCTGCAACCTCTCTAATACAGCAGAAACAACTTACTGTCTTCACAAATAAAAGTTTTACCTAAACATGCAGAGAAAAGCGTAATTGAGGTGAGCAGCAGTGGCTCATTAGCAAACTACAAATCACAAGCAGCTCGCTAGTGCAGGGAACCTCCACTATTTACACCTGCCCCTGATCACCTGTAAATACAGTAATATGGCCTTGACACATGTACAGTATATGCATCTTTGTACTGATATACAATCGTTCACAACTGTGTGTTCTCCACTTACGTTAGAATCCCCATCTTGCCTATCCAGGTGCAAGTAGGCATAATCAGAATCACAAAAGTCTTCACGCGTGCATGGGTTTGCACCTATTGTCCAGGACAGGTAAGTACCCTATCCCTCCCCCTCTTCCCCTCCCTTAGTGGTGCCTAACCCCCAAAAAATATGAGATATGGTAAGAACTTACCCTTGTTATCTCTATTTCTACGAAGTCCATAGGGTTCCACAGGATACCTTGGGGTATAGGTGTGACGTCAGTCGCAGGGCACCAAAGAGTTAAGCTTTCAGCCTCCCAGGATGCACTAGGTCCCCCTCCTATACCCCGCCCCCGGGCCAAGGCACCTCAGTTAGTTACCAAGCCATAGGCCGGAGGAGGAGAAGGAAGAGAGAGAACAAAGATCTGGACACATACAAGAATCACATTCTCACCAGAGGGAGACGGAAAACCGGTGACCAGAGCAAAGCCCATCTGCAGCACAGGTGCGACAGGGCGGGAGTCCTGTGGAACCCTATGGACTTCGTAGAAATAGAGATAACAAGGGTAAGTTCTTACCATATCTCATATTTTCTACTTCAGGGTCCATAGGGTATCCACAGGATACCTTGGGGATGTCCCAAAGCAGTATCCTTTAAGGGTGGGGACGCTCCTGTGCAGAAAGGAGAATCCGCCGCCCGAAGGAAGCATCCTGAGAGGCGAAGGTGTCAAACCTGTAATACCTCACGAAGGTATGGACAGAAGACCACGTAGCAGCCTTGCAGATCTGAACTGCCGAGGCACCACGTCGAGCTGCCCACGAAGGACCCACAGACCTAGTGGAATGAGCCTTCAGAGAAGGAGGGACCGGTAGGCCTTCATGAAGATAAGCTTCAGAAATAGCCATACGCATCCAGGCTGCCAAAGTTTGCTTTGAAGCAGGCCAACCCTTTTTACGGAAGCCAAAGAGGACAAACAAAGCGTCCGACTTCCTAAACGAAGAAGTGCGGTCAACATAAGTCCTTAAGGCCCGCACAACATCCAAAGAGGCCTCACCCACGGAAAGACCCGGTGAGTTAAAGGCCGGAACAACTATTTCCTCGTTAATATGAAACTGGGAAACAACTTTGGGAAGAAACTCGGGCCAAGTGCGGAGCACTGCCCTGTTCCCATAAAAAACCAAGAAAGGGGGTCTACAAGAAAGAGCCCCTAACTCAGAAACACGTCTGGCCGAAACAATGGCCAGAAGGAAAACAGTCTTAGCTGTTAGCCATTTAAGATCCACTGAGCCCAGTGGTTCAAACGGCGGTCCTTGGAGAGCCCTCAGGACCACAGCCAAATCCCAAGGCGCCACAGGTGGAACAAAGGGCGGCTGAATGCGGAGAACACCCTGCATAAAGGTGCGCACATCCGGGATTGTAGCAATCCTACGGTGAAACCAGACAGATAGGGCCGAAACCTGTACCTTCAAAGAAGCAAGGCGAAGCCCATGATCTAGTCCCGCTTGCAGGAAGGCGAGAATCCGAGACAGACGAAACTCCCGCGGTGCATAACCTCTCGGTCGACACCACCGGAAGAACGTATGCCACACGCGATGGTATATCCTCGCGGAAGACGGTTTCCGAGCTCGCAACATGGTACGCACCACAGAGCTGGAAAACCCCCGGGACCTCAGCATGGCCGTCTCAACAGCCACGCCGTCAAAGACAGCCGAGTCAGGTCCGGGTGAAGGCAAGGACCCTGAGACAGAAGGTCCGGTCGTAGCGGCAACCGCAGAGGAATGTCCACGGACAGACCCTGAAGGTCTGAGAACCAGTGCCGTCTGGGCCACGCGGGAGCTATCAACAGGAGCGTCCCTCCTTCCTGTTTGAATTTCCGGATTACCCGTGGAAGAAGGGAGACCGGAGGGAACAGGTATGCGAACCGGAACGTCCACCGGACGGACAGAGCATCCACCAGAGACGCCCCTTCGTCTCTTGTGCGAGACCCGTACACCGGCAACTTGTTGTTGTGCCGGGACGCCATGAGGTCGATTTCTGGAAGACCCCACCTGTCCACCAGTAGTTGAAAAACGTCCGGGTGCAGGGACCATTCCCCCGGATGAACGTCCTGGCGACTTAGAAAGTCCGCCTCCCAATTGAGCACTCCCGGGATGAAGACCGCTGATATGGCCGGAAGATTGCGCTCCGCCCAAACCAGGATCCGAGAGACCTCTACGAGAGCCGCCCGACTGCGAGTTCCTCCTTGCCTGTTTATGTAGGCCACGGTGGTAGCGTTGTCCGACTGGACCTGCACCGGGCGACCCTGGAGAAACCGCTGTGCCTGCTGGAGAGCATTGAAGACCGCACGGAGTTCCAAGATATTTATTGGAAGCTCCGCTTCTGTCGGCGTCCACCTGCCCTGGAACAAGTGTGGACCCGAAACTGCTCCCCAGCCCCGAAGACTGGCGTCCGTTGTCAACAGGACCCAATTTGGAACCCAGAACGGACGTCCCTTGTTGAGGTGGGTCGTCTGTAACCACCACGTAAGGGACAGGCGAACCTCCTGGGTGAGCACAATCGTCTGGGACTTCAGAGACTGAGTCAGCCCGTTCCACTTGGACAGGATCAGGAGCTGCAGAGATCTGGAGTGAAACTGGGCGTATTCCACCATGTCGAACACCGACACCATGGAGCCCAGTAACCTCATCGCCGAGTGTAAGGACACCCGGCGGCTGTGCAGACAACTGCGCACCCTTGACTGTAAAGCAGAGATCTTGTCCTCCGTCACGAAGATCCTTTGCTGTCCCGAGTCCAATAAGGCTCCAAGATGCAGAATCCTCCGAGACGGGATTAGAGTGGACTTCTGCCAGTTGATTAGCCAGCCGTGCCGTTGCAGCAGTGCAATGGTCAGGTCCAAGTGGTGTAACAGGAGCTCTGGAGATCCTGCCACCAATAACAGGTCGTCCAAATACGGCAACATGCGGACTCCCTGCAGCCGCAGAGAAGCCGCCATGACCGCCATCACCTTGGTGAAAACACGTGGTGCTGTTGCCAGGCCAAAAGGTAACGCCCGAAACTGGAAGTGGTCGCTGCTGATTGCGAACCTGAGGAACTGTTGATGGCGCCAAAGAATAGGGACATGCAGGTAAGCGTCCTGTATGTCCAATGACACCAAGTAGTCCCCAGGTTCCAGCGCCAGAATGATGGACCGTAGGGTCTCCATCCGAAACTTCGGGACCCGCAAAGACTTGTTGAGTGCTTTGAGGTTGAGAATCGGACGATATGACCCATTGGGTTTCTGTACCAAAAATAGATTTGAATAGAAACCCTGGCCCCTCTGGGAGAATGGAACCGCCACTATAACTCCAGCCTGGAGCATAGTGTGCAATACCTTCCGCAGCTCCGTAGCCTTGTTCCGGTCTGATGGGAGACCCGTGGTGAAGAAGCGAGCCGGGGGTCTGTGCCGGAAGGAGAGGGCGTATCCGTGAGAAACCACCTCCAGAACCCAAGTGTCTGTCGTAGTGGTCGACCAACACTGGGCGAACTGTAGCAGGCGGCCTCCCACCCTGGGATCCCCCAAAGGGAGGCCCGGACCGTCAGGCCGCAGGCTTGTCATCTGGCTTGGGGGCCGGACGTCTGGTACTCCATGCCTGCTTCCGGGGCTTGACCGATTTCTTAGGGCCAGCCTGTCGAGGAAACGACTGTGGTTTGGGCCTGCCCTGGGCCCTAGATGACCGAAAGGACGATGGTCCCGAACCAGAAGGAGCAGCGGCCGACGGGAGACAGGCAGATTTGGCTGCCGCCAGCGTGGCCACAATCTTATCCAGATCCGGACCGAAGAGAACTTCTCCGGTAAACGGCAACGCTTCCAGACCTTTCTTGGAATCTGCGTCCGCCTTCCAGGATCGCAGCCACAAGGTGCGACGAGCAGCTACCGCTGCTGAAGAAATTCTAGACACCAGAGTACTAATGTCTAGAGCCGCCTCGTTGATGTAGGTGGCCGAATCACGGAGATTGCCAATCAACTCCGCCTGATCGGCCGGACAGTCGGATTCAAAAGAAGCCTCTAATGAATCCGCCCAGCGCTCCATCGCTCTGGCAACCCAGCAAATGGCCATAGCCGGCCGTGCTGCCCCCCCTGCAAGGGAATAAGCGGACTTCAGGCAGATTTCTACCTTGCGGTCCGTAGCATCCTTAAGGGAGGACATGGATGGCATCGGCAATGTGGCACTACGGACAAGACGGGTCACGTGAGAATCCACCTGTGGAGGGGATTCCCACTTCGCAAAATAATTATCCGCGAACGGATAAGCCACCGCCAGGCGTCTCTGCGGCTGGTATCTTTTGCCAGGTTGTTTCCACGCCTCCTCTAAATGGTCCACCAACTGACCCGAAAGAGGAAAGACTGTGGCATCGCCCTTCACATCTTTGAAAAAGGCATACTTAGATTTAGCCGCTGGGGGAACTTCGTCCTCAATCACCAAGGCTGTGCGGACCGCCCGAATAAGTCCAGGAATATATACTTTGGACTTAGCATCAGCGTCCTTAGTATGGAGAGGTTCCTGATCGTAAGGATCTAGAATCTCCCCATCATCAGACGTCCCTTCGTCATCCTCATAAGGAGCGGACAGAGACGCCACCGGCCTTTTATGAGACCGCATCACAGACTCCCCTTGCAACACATCCGACAAGTGCTGTACAGAACTCGTCAGGGAGTTAACCCACGCTGGCTCCTGAGAACCCGGGAGCGGGGAAATAGGGAGACTGTGGGGTACCACCAATTGTCGTGGGAACCCCTGCATGGGTGACGACACCACAGACTGCTGGGACAAACCCATCGGAGTAAACGCGGGCTGCGGAGCTAACTGGCCCACTAAAGCTGTTAACGCCTGAGCGAAACAAGCCCAGTGCGGCTCCTGTACCGGTGCTGTAACCGTAATAGGCCGCGCCATGGACAAACACTGCCGGCAAAGGCCCTCCGCGCTACCCTCCCCCTCCGCTAACGGTACTTTGCACGTGGTACACTGTAGCCGGAGGGGAAAATCACTTTCAGACATGATGGCACCACGTATGTGACCTCTCTCACCAATTAAGTATTAAATAGGCGAGAGACCACCCTGCAGCACCGCACCGCAAGGGCTTTAGCAGAAAGAACAGGGACAGTAATAAAGCTGACAGTTTAGATGAAGAAAAGATTACAGGCAGCAGCGCTAGCACAGTCACATACAATGCAGAGAAATAACAATTCCTGCACTAACAGCGCTGATCACTCAACTACACAGACACAGGGCCTGGTAGGACACAGCGCTGCATACACAGACCTGACCACAGCGGAGGAGAGGTATGCGGGGGGACCCAGACCACGATGCTTCCGTCCAGCGCTTCCAGCAGCGTTCACCATGCGTTCTGGAGAAGATGGCCGCCGAGGAGCAGAGAGGAGGCTGGCCTGGGGGAGGAGCGCTGCCACAGGACCAGTCGGCAGCATGCAGAGAGGGCTGTGTGCAGCGGGGGAGGCGCCGGCTGTGAGACAGGGAAGGCGCGCTCCCCTGGCATGCATTTAACCCCTGGGACGCCGCAGCGCTACCGCTCTGCTGCGGTCCGCTGTCCCAGGGGGTAGTGGAAGCGCAGGTTGGTCGCCTGGCTCCACGCTGCAGCCAGTCCCCAGGGAGCCCCCTGCCTGGGGACTTAGGACCATGTGATCAGCGGGGACCCACCGCGGGACCCCGCTGCTTACCTCTGTCCCCCTTGAATCCGGCCATGGTCCGGAGCATCTGGGGTCACCGCTAGCTGTGACCCCAGACGCCCACCAGCATCCCCGGATCAGTACCGGCGTTCTGGTACCGGCGGGGTGTAGGGAAGACAGCATGGACGTCAGGACTGACTGTCCATGCTGTACATCCAGTTGTGCAGCCACAGCTGCATGAAGAATAAGCTTCAGGGGCTCTTCTAGCCCCCACTCCAACAGGTGCACCCGACTCCGGCCGGGCACCAAACTAAACTGAGGTGCCTTGGCCCGGGGGCGGGGTATAGGAGGGGGACCTAGTGCATCCTGGGAGGCTGAAAGCTTAACTCTTTGGTGCCCTGTGACTGACGTCACACCTATACCCCAAGGTATCCTGTGGATACCCTATGGACCCCGAAGTAGAAAAACCCCATAGTGCCTAAACCTACACCCCCCGTTACCGCACCCTAAACTTAACCCTCCCGTGGGGGTGCCTAACCCTAACCTCCCCCCCAAAACCTAACCCTGCTACGCTCCCTAAACCTAACCCTCCCCCCCGTGTCTAACGGTAAGGGTGCCCCGGACTTACCTCGTTCGGGGTGGCAGGATTAAGATTGGCATCGGTATTTCTACACCTATCTTAAGTCCCTTGTCAGGATTTCCTTGTTTGTATTGAGACCGATGGCATCGCGTCCGCCGGTTTCATAATTACATTCCGTCCTGGGCATGAGCAAAGCAAAAGTCTGCAATCTATGCTTCACACATTGTCATAGTAATCATTCTGCATCAGGCCCTTTATTTCTGCTACAGAACATTGGGGGTGATTCAGCTTAGGACTGAAGTGCAAGCTGCACGCAAGCACCTTTGCAATTCCTAACTTGTAAATATACACGAATGCAACAGGAGGACACCCCCTGCTGCATTTGCGGTCGCAGGCTGGCATAACCATCGCAACCATTGGTCACAATGGTGGAAGGTGCCTCAGCTTACTCAAGCTGGCCGGCTAGCGAGGTCAGGAAACTGCATCCGTGGACACAGCCCCTGGCCTTGCCACTCCCGGAAAATGGCTGGGAACGCCGGCTGCTCCCGCCCCTTAAATGCCTCTGCCTGTAAATCAGGAAGAAGCATAGAAGGGGCTGCGTGCGATCACGTAGGGACTATTCTGCACATTCGCAGTACGGGTCCTGCGCACTTGCGTGCAATGCTGAATTATCCCCATTAACATGAGTCATCTGTAGTCTCCCAGCATTTAGGCACATGTTTTTAGGATTTATCCATATTTCAATATATATTTCTGTTCTTTATCCTAGTTTGCAACTGTGGACTGTCCTAAAAACACTGTAATATGCTTTCACTCTCATTTTATCAACTATCCCAACCTTTGTATTCTCATCAATAATATTACTCACTGTGCTGATTATAAGCGATCATCAAATACTCCATCCTCCTCCACCTGCGGATCTTCTTCTTTTAGCTCTAAACCACAAAGAAATCTTTGAGTGATTAGCTGCTCCGGAACACATTCTGACATAATGAACTTGTACGAAGGGAAAATAACAAATTATGCCACACAGTCAAGGTTAACATTATATAAAAGTGGTCAGCTACTTAATATCCACTGTTGTGTCTGAAAGGGCCAGAATATTGTGTTCACAGCTCTGTTCTCTTACCCTATGGACAACGAGACTACCATGGATGCAAAGTTTAGGGCACAGAATGTTCCTGATGCCTAGCAACAGACTGGGGCCATACTTGCCTAAGCTCCCAGACCTGGGCTTCCCATTCCAGCATCTCCTAGGTGGCAGGGGCAATAACTATACCCAAGGCCCTATAAATCCTCCAGCAAATTACAGCAATTTCACTGGTGTGAACCGCAGAGGAAGAGGAAATGAGGGGGCAGTGATCTTAGAACGAGCTATAAAATAAGAAAGACAGCTGAGATGCAGAGGTCTCAGGTGTACATAAGGTTAGACCTTTGTGCTGCTTAGTGAAGTACAGTATGTGCCATATTTTAGAAGTGTTTTCCAAATCCTGTGATCATGCACCCCCAACAGCTCATGTTTTCTGGATTTCTTTAATCCTGCATAGATGACTGACTCTACTTAGCTGGGTCAGTAATTTCCACAGACAGATAAACCATGAGCTTTTGGAGGGGCATGAGGACTGGATTTGGAAACACTGGTTTAGAATAAGCATTGTACATTAGTACAAGTCTGGTGTAAATGAAATAACGTGATCAGAATGGTCCTTTAGCTATTACAGGTCATTTGTTTGTCGCCCGCTTATCATTAAGCCTAGCAGTGCATCCGTGGCAGTTATTAGTTCCCAGTGTTAGCCAGGGACAGCACCACAACGGCCTAGTGACCACCAGCTCATCGTGGCAATAATGCTGCATGACATTAAGGTTAATGCAAGTGCAGCGTAGTATTATGTAATAATGCTGCATGACTGTAAAGTTACTGGAAGTGCAGCGTAGTATTATGTAATAATGCTGCATGACTAAGGTTACTGCATGTGCAGGAAAGTATTATGTAATAATGCTGCATGACTGTAAAGTTACTGGAAGTGCAGCGTAGTATTATGTAATAATGTTGCATGAGTGTAAGGTTACTGCATATGCAGGAAAGTATTATGTAATAATGCTGCATGACTGTAAGGTTACTGGAAGTGCAGCTAAGTATTATGTAATAATGCTGCATGACTGTAAGGTTACTGCATGTGCAGGAAAGTATTATGTAATAATGCTGTATGACTGTAAGGTTACTGGAAGTGCCGCGTAGTATTATTTAATAATGCTGCATGACTGTAAGGTTACTGCATGTGCAGGAAAGTATTATTATGTAATAATGCTGCATGACTGTAAAGTTACTGGAAGTGCAGGAAAGTACTATGTAATAATACTGCATGACTGTAAAGTTACTGGAAGTGCAGGAAAGTACTATGTAATAATACTGCATGACTGTAAAGTTGCTGGAAGTGCAGGAAAGTATTATGTAATAATGCTGCATGACTGTAAGGTTACTGGAAGTGCAGCTAAGTATTATGTAATAATGCTGCATGACTGTAAGGTTACTGCATGTGCAGGAAAGTATTATGTAATAATGCTGTATGACTGTAAGGTTACTGGAAGTGCCGCGTAGTATTATTTAATAATGCTGCATGACTGTAAGGTTACTGCATGTGCAGGAAAGTATTATTATGTAATAATGCTGCATGACTGTAAAGTTACTGGAAGTGCAGGAAAGTACTATGTAATAATACTGCATGACTGTAAAGTTACTGGAAGTGCAGGAAAGTACTATGTAATAATACTGCATGACTGTAAAGTTGCTGGAAGTGCAGGAAAGTATTATGTAATAATGCTGCATGACTGTAAGGTTACTGGAAGTGCAGCGTAGTATTATGTAATAATGCTGCATGACTGTAAGGTTACTGCATATGCAGGAAAGTATTATGTAATAATGCTGCATGACTGTAAGGTTACTGGAATTGCAGCGTAGTATTATGTAATAATGCTGCATGACTGTAAGGTTACTGCATGTGCAGGAAAGTATTATGTAAGAATGCTGCATGACTGTAAGGTTACTGCAAGTGCAGGAAAGTATTATGTAATAATGCTGCATGACTGTAAGGTTACTGCAAGTGCAGGAAAGTATTATGTAATAATGCTGCATGACTGTAAGATTACTGCAAGTGCAGGAAAGTATTATGTAATAATGCTGCATGACTGTAAGGTTACTGCAAGTGCAGGAAAGTATTATGTAATAATGCTGAAGAATTGTAAGGTTACTGCAAGTGCAGGAAAGTATTATGTAATAATGCTGCATAACTGTAAGGTTACTGCAAGTGCAGGAAAGTATTATGTAATAATGCTGCATGACTGTAAGGTTACTGCATGTGCAGGAAAGTATTATGTAATAATGCTGCATGACTGTAAGGTTACTGCAAGTGCAGGAAAGTATTATGTAATAATGCTGCATGACTGTAAGGTTACTGCAAGTACAGGAAAGTATTATGTAATAATGCTGCATGACTGTAAGATTACTGCATGTGCAGGAAAGTATTATGTAATAATGTTGCATGACTGTAAGGTTACTGCAAGTGCAGGAAAGTATTATGTAATAATGCTGAAGAATTGTAAGGTTACTGCAAGTGCAGAGTAGTGTCATGTAATAATGCTGCATGACTGTAAGGTTTCTGCAAGTGCACCGTAGTATTATGTAATAATGTCACATGACTAAGTTTATTGCAAGTGCAGCACAGTATTATGTAATAATACCGCATGACTGTAAGGTTTCTGCAAGTGCACCGTAGTATTATGTAATAATGTCACATGACCAAGTTTATTGCAACTGCAGCACAGTATTATGTAATAATACCGCATGACTGTAAGGTTACAGCAAGTGCAGCGTAGTATTATGTAATAATGTCACATGACTAAGTTTATTGCAAGTGCAGCATAGTATTATGTAATAATACCGCATGACTGTAAGGTTACTTGTGCAAGTGCAGCGTAGTATTATGTAATAATACCGCATGACTGTAAGGTTACTTGTGCAAGTGCAGCGTAGTATTATGTAATTATACAGCATGACTGTAAGGTTACTGAAAGTGCAGCGTAGTGGTATGCAATAAAAAAATATACAGAAGAGAGCGCTAAATATAATCAATATTTATTGCAACACATAATAATATCAATAGCAATTATGATCAATAAAATTCAATAGCAATGGTAAAAAATGCTCAAAATATATATCATATACCAACTATAAAGCACAACAAAGTTGTTACAATATGGAAAAAATTACTATATGTAATCCAAAGATCACCAGCAATATAATTCAATGGGTAGACATAGATCATAGACTTTTTGCACACCAGTGCTTAGTTGTTTATGCCGAGTATACAGTCAATGAAGGAAAAATTGGGAAATCCAGTGTCCGCAAGCAATAAATATGTAACTTTATAAAGTTGATTGATGGTCACCAGTCGACCTTCTGATGAAACCGTTACAATTTAAGGAACGGAGAAACGCGTTAAGGACTTGGAGTGTCTATACCAACTATACAAATATAATTTTTTTTCCTGTACCAGCCAGTGGACTTATGGTCATACAGTCAGGTGCATAAATATTGGGACATTGACAAAATTTTCATATTTTGGCCTCTATTCACCACCACAATGGCTTTGAAATGAAACAAACAAGATGTGCTTTAACTGCAGATTTTCAGATTTAATTTGAGGGTAATTACATCCAAATCAGGTGAACGGTGTAGGAATTACAACGGTTTCTATATGTGCCTCTCACTTTTTAAGGGGCAAAAAGTAATGGGACTACCAACTCAAAAGCTATTTCATGGACAGGTGTGGGCTATTCCCTCGTTATTTCATTATCAATTAAGCAGGTAAAAGGTCTGGAGTTGATTCTAGGTGTGACATTTGCATTTGGAATCAGTTGCTGTTGTCTCTCAATATGAGATCCAAAGAGCTGTCACTATCAGTGAAGCAAGCCATCATTAGGCTGAAAAATCAAAACAAACCCATCAGAGAGATAGCAAAAACATTAGGTGTGGCCAAATCAACTGTTTGTAACATTCTTAAAAAGAAAGAACGCATCGGACGGCTCAGCAACACCAAAAGACCCGGAAGACCACGGAAAACAACTGTGGTGGATGACAGAAGAATTATTTCCCTGGTGAAGAAAAACCCCTTCACAACGGTTGGCCAAATCAAGAACACTCTCCAGGAGGTAGGTGTATATGTGTTAAAGTCAACAATCAAGAGAAGACTTCACAAGAGTGAATATAGAGGGTTCACCACAAGATGTAAACCATTGGTGAGCCACAAAAACAGGAAGACCAGATTAGAGTTTGCCAAACAACATCTAAAAAAGCCATTACAGTTCTGGAACAACATTCTATGGACAGATGAGACAAAGATCAACTTGTACCAGAGTGATGGGAAGAGAAGAGTATGGAGAAGGAAAGGAACTGCTCATGATCAAAAACATACCACCTCATCAGTGAAGCATGGTGGTGGTAGTGTCATGGCGTGGGCATGTATGGCTACCAATGGAACTGGTTCCCTTGTATTTATTGATGATGTGACTGCTGACAAAAGCAGCAGAATGAATTCTGAAGTGTTTTGGGCAATATTATATGCTCATATTCAGTCAAATGCTTCAGAACTCATTGGATGTCGCTTCACAGTGCAGATGGACAATGACCCGAACCATACTGCAAAAGCAACCAAAGAGTTTTTTATGGCTAAAAAGTGGAATGTTATGCAATGGCCAAGTCAATCCCCTGACCTGAATCCGATTGAGCATGCATTTCACTTGACAAAACTGAAGGGAAAATGCCCGAAGAACAAGCAGGAACTGAAGACATTTGCAGTAGAGGCCTGGCAGAGCATCACCAGGGATGAAACCCAGCGTCTGGTGATGTCTATGTGTTCCAGACTTCAGGCTGTAATTGCCTGCAAGGGATTTGCAACAAAGTATTAAAAAGTGAAAGTTAGATTTAGGATTTAGTTTGTCCCATTACTTTTGGCCCCTTAAAAAGTGGGAGGCACATATAGAAACCATTGTAATTCCTACACCGTTCACATGATTTGGATGTAATTACCCTCAAATTAACCTGGCTTGTGTCATATGCTTAAAAACAGAGTGCAAGCGGCAAGTTGATATCTGCAATTAAGATTTGCAATCGAGTTGGTGACCATCAATTATTGATTATATTTAGCGCTTTCTTCTGTATATTTTTGTATTCCATTTGCTGTATGAGGTGTCCCCAAACACCTCTTTTGAGAGCTGCTTCTATAGCTATTTAACCATATTTTCTATATATAGAGCGCGCCTGATATATATATGCTCTTTGGAGCATATTTATCTTTTGGTATCCAATAATGCTGCATGACTGTAGGGTTGCTGCATGTGTAGCGTAGTATAATACCCCTTTCACATCGCAAAAATAACCCGGGATATTGCCAGGCCGAGGTGCAGTGTGAATGCGAAACCAAAAAAAAATCCTGAGCAGGGTTGAACATGGGAACAAGCTGGGTTGAAGTGCAGTGTGAACGGTCCTTGCCCGGGTTATCTAACCGGGGACTCAGCAAACACCGCTGACTAGATATTCCTGGGTCTCACTTGATGTCAGCAGCCAGACACACAGGCAGCACACTGCAGACAATAGCAGAGGCAGCATTCCAGCAGTCTGAAAGTGTTTATTACCACTACTGTCATTACAGTGATGGCTAATTGGAGTGATGAAGATGTGAACTGTACACTATGCTGCCAGAAGCTGTATCACGCTCTTACTGGCTGAATCAAACAGCAGTAAAGCATAAACACTCATGAACTCAGGGCTACACAGTGGTAATCCATCAGCCATGATTCTTGCAATGCTGTGAGCTGTCCCTACCCCTCTCTTTTGTTCCCTTTTGTAACCTTATCTTTGTGAGCTTGGAAAGTAAATTTTTAATTACATCCACAGGGTTTTACATGGCTGACCCGGGTTTAGTGTGAATAGGGCCAACCCGTGAATAACCCTGGTCGAAGGTGCAGTGTGAAAGGGCTGGACCCGAGTTCAAAATCCCGGGTCAAAGCCGGGTTTGCGATGTGAAAGGGGTATAATGCAGTAATGCTGCATGACTGTAAGGTTACTGCAAGTGCAGTGTAGTATTATACAATAATGCTGCATGACTGTAAAGTTACTGCAAGTGCAGTGTAGTATTATACAATAATGCTGCATGACTGTAAGGTTACTGCAAGTGCAGTGTAGTATTATACAATAATGCTGCATGACTGTAAGGTTACCAGTGGAGTACCCCAGGGATCTGTACTTGGGCCAGTGCTTTTTAATATCTATGTTGGTGATATTGCAAATGGTATTAAAGGGAAACTATGCCTATTTGCAGATGACACAAAAGTATGCAACAGGGTAGACACACCAGGAGGGGGAAAACAAATAACTGAGGATCTAGGTAGACTAGACGAATAGGCAAGAACATGGCAACTACAGTTTAATGTAAAAAAAATGCAAAATCATGCACTTGGGTCTCAATAACCTAAAGGCTAAATATAGTGTCAAGGACTCTATATTGGAAAATACAGAGGAGGTAAGGGATTTAGGAGTCACCATTTCAAATGACTTGGACGCAGGCAAGCAATGCACCAAAGTAATGAGTAAGGCAAGTCAGATGCTTGGTTGCATAGGGAGAGGAATCAGTAGCAGGAAAAAGAAGAGATAATGCCACTGTATAGGTCCTTGGTACGGCCTCACCTAGAATACTGTGCTCAGTTCTGGAGGCCATATCTACAGAACGATATAGACACATTAGAGATGGTACAATGAAGGGCAAGTAAAATGGTGCATGGCCTACAGCACAGAACTTACCCAGAAAGACTAAAAGATCTTAATATGTATAGTTTGGTACAGAGACGGGAAAGGGGGGACATGATAGAAACTTTCAAATACATGAAGGGTTTTAACAAGGGACAGGAAGGAAGCATTCTTCAAAGGAAGAGATGTACAAGAACACGAGAACATGCACTGAAACTGGAAGGAGTTGGGCTCAGAGGAAATTTGAGGAAAAATTACTTCACAGAAAGGGTAGTGGATAAGTGGAATAGCCTCCCATCAGAGGTGGTTGGAGCTAAAACGGTGGAACAATTTAAACATGCTTGGGATAGACATAAGAATATCCTTAAGAGAGACGTAATGAGCAAATAGGGTTGAAGTTGCCAAAGGATAAATGAAAAGGGGCAGACTAGATGGGCCAAGTGGTTCTTATCTGCTGTCAAATTCTATGTTTCTAAGGTTATTGCAAGTGCAGGGTACAGTACTATTATGCGATAATATCACATGACTAAGATTACTGCAAGTGCAGCATCATATTATACAATAATGCTGCATGACTGTAAGGTTATTGCTGGTGCAGCATACTATTATGTAATAATTCTGCATGACTAAGAGCTCTATTTATTAACATTATTTTTACTAAAATAAAGTGAAAAAGGGTGTTTTCACACCCTTTTCACAGTATTTTAGTATCACCTATAGTTATTACAGGGCAATTGGAGTAGAATTCGTAAAATTCTACCCCAACCCCTAAGTATCACTTATTTTTAGTATTCAGATCGCATTTCCCATAATTGTAATGGGAAATGTGATCTGGCCAAAGTTACTAAAAATAAATTGTGAAAAAAATACCTAGGGAGGCCCTGTGATAATAACGCCACCTGGAGGTGGCGTTATCCAGGGTCTCCCCCGGTTACCGGACTCCTGCTCCGCTCTAACGGGGAGAGCAGAGCCGGGAGTCAGTCCCAGTGATCAGCTATTTGGTCTAAACTGACTCCAGGGACCGGTGATTGGGCCTCCGGTGATGTCTCCCCTCTGGTCAGCTGGTCTCCCATAGTGCACTGCGGCCCGGTCATCAGGTGATCGGGTCCCGGTGCAGTATGGGATATCACCTGACCGGACGCATGGAGGACATCACCGGAGGACTGGATCATGCAGGTAAGTGCTATTAAGGGGGGGGCGCAGGGGGTCTGCGATCGCAGGGTGTGGGGCTTAGCGCCGAGGGGAGGGGTAGCAGCGACGGCCGGACGGCGCATGCGCGGGCACTTCGTTACGGTATCTTTTGCGAAAATACCGTAACTAGTGTGCGGAAGGTATTCGCAGGGACAGAGCTTTCTCGCAAACTCTGTCACTGCAAGGGATTTGTAGAAAATCCCTGTGATATTGCCTGAATTCGCAATGCAAATAATATCGATAATATCACGCTACAATATGCATTCAATATGCGGATTGTAGTAAATAGAGCCCTAAGGCTACGTAGTATTATGCAATAATGCCACAAGCAATGTCTGTAAGGTTATTGAGTGCAGCGTAGTACTATGTAATAATTAGGGGTGTGCACCGGCCACTTTTCGTGTTTTGTGTTTTGGTTTTGGATCTTTCTTCGTGTTTTGGATGTGGATTGGTTTTGCCAAAACCACCCTTCCGTGTTTTGGGTTCTGGGTTTTGTGTTTTAGATCTGTATTTTTTTTTTAAAAAAGCATAAAAACAGCTAAAATCACAGAATTTGTGGGTTTTTCTGCTCCTATGCTATTATTTACCTCAATAACCTTGATTTCCACTCATTTCCAGTCTATTCTGAACACCTCACACCTCACAATAGTGTTTTTATGTCCAAAAGGTTGCACCGAGGTAGCTGGATGACTATGCTAAGCGATACGAGTGGGCGGCACAAACACGTGGCCCATCTAGGAGTGGCACTGCAGTGGCAGACAGGATGGCAGTTTGAAAAACTAGGCCCCAAACTGTACATAATGCAAATGCAAAGAAAAAAAAGAGGTGCAAGATGGAATTGTCCTTGGGCCCTCCCACCCACCCTTATGTTGTATAAACAGGACATGCACACTTTAACAAACCAATCATTTCAGCGCCAGGGTCTGCCACACGACTGTGGCTGAAATGATTGGTTCGTTTGGGCCCCCACAAAACAAGCTGGCAATTAATCTGTCCCTGCACAAACTGGCTCTACGGAGGCAAGATGTCGTCCTCATCCACCGATTCCTCACCCTCTTCAGTGTTGTGTACATCCTCATCCTCACAGAGTATTAACTCGTCCCCGCTGGAATCCACCACCACAGGTCTCTCTGTACGTTCTGGAGGCTGGTCTCCCTGGAAGAGTTCATAATTCATTTTTATGAACATCATCTTCTCCACATTTTGTGGAAGCAACCTCCTACGCCTTTCGCTGACAAGGTTCCCGGCTGCACTAAACACTCTTTCGGAGTACACACTGGAGGGGGGGCAACTCAGGTAAAATACAGGGGCCTCCAAATTGCCTCTTTTTCCTGCCAGTACAGGTACGGACTGTCTGACATGCCTACTTGGATGCTGTCACCGAAGTAATCCTCCACCATTCTGTCAATGGTGACAGTATCATATGCAGTGACAGTAGACATGTCAGAAATTGTTGCCAGGTCCTTCAGTACGGACCAGATGTCCAAACTTGGTCCTGCCTGCCCTGCATCACTGCCAGCGGGTTGCTTAGGATACCTAAGTTTTTTCCTGGCGGCCCCAGTTGCGGGAGAAAATGAAGAAGGAGCTGTTGACGTGTCACGTTCCGCTTCAGCTGACAGTGTTTTCACCAGCAGGTCTTTGCACCTCTGCAGGCTTGTGTCGGCTGGAAAAAGAGACACCACATAGGCTTTAAACCTAGGATCGAGCACAGTGGCCAAAATGTAGTGGTCTGATTTCAACAGATTGACCACCCTGGAATCCTGGCAAAGCGAATGAAGGGCTTCATCCACAAGTCCCACATGCCAAGCGGAATCGCTCCGTCTCAGCTGACAGTGTTTTCACCAGCAGGTCTATGCACCTCTGCAGGCTTGTGTCGGCCGGAAAGAGAGACACCACATAGGCTTTAAACCTAGGATCGAGCACAGTGGCCAAAATGTAGTGGTCTGATTTCAACAGATTGACCACCCTGGAATCCTGGCAAAGCGAATGAAGGGCTTCATCCACAAGTCCCAAATGCCGAGCGTAATCGCTCCGTCTTAGCTCCTCCTTCACTTTCTCCAGCTGCTTCTGCAAAAGCCTGATGAGGGGAATGACCTGACTCAAGCTGGCAGTGTCTGAACTGACTTCACGTGTGGCAAGTTCGAAGGGCTGGAGAACCTTGCACAACACGGAAATCATTCTCCACTGCGCTTGAGGCAGGTGCATACCCCCTCCTTTGCCTATGTCATAGGTGGATGTATAGGCTTGATTGGCCTTTTGCTGCTCCTCCATCCTCTGAAGCATATAGAGGGTTGAGTTCCACCGAGTCACAACCTCTTGCTTCAGGTGATGGCGGGGCAGGTTCAAGAGTGTTTGCTGGGGTTCCAGTCTTCGGCATGCAGTTGCTGAATGGCGAAAGTGGCCAGAAATTTTTCGGGCCACCCACAGCGTCTCCTGCACGCCCCTGTCGCTTTTCAGAAACTTCTGCACCACCAAGTTTATTGTGTGAGCAAAACATGGGACGTGCTGGAATTTGCCCAGATGTAATGCCCGCACAATATTGGTGGCGTTGTCAGATATCACAAATCCCCAGGAGAGTCTAAGTGGGGTAAGCCACTGGGCGATGATTTCCCTCAGTTTCTCTTAAGAGGTTGTCGGCGGTGTGCCTCTTACTGAAACCGGTGATACACAGCGTAGCCTGCCTTGGAACGAGCTGGCGTTTCTGAGATGCTGCTACTGGTGATGCTGCTGCTGTTGCTGCGTAAGGTGATACATCTACCCAGTGGGCTGTCACAGTCATATAGTCCTTAGTCTGCCCTGTTCCACTTGTCCACATGTCCGTGGTTAAGTGGACATTGGGTACAACGGCATTTTTCAGGACACTGAGGACACTTTTTCTGACGTTTCTGTACAGTCTCGGTATCGCCTGCCTAGTGAAGTGGAATCTAGACGGGATTTGGAACCGGGGACACACTACCTCCATCAATTGTCTAAATCCCACTGCACTAATGGCGGATACCGGATGCACGTCTAACACCAACATAGCAGTCAAGGCCTCAGTTATACGTTTTGCTTCAGGATGACTGCTGTCATACTTCATCCTCCTCGCTAGGGACTGTTGGAGGGTCAATTGTTTAGTAAAAGTAGTGATGTTCCTACTTCCTCTCTGGGATGATGAACGACTCCCAGCAGCAGCAACAGCAGCAGGAGGCGTAGCAATGCAGGATCCTCCGGAGGAATCCCGGATAGGAGAGTCAGTCATGCCAGTGACATGGCCTGCAGGACTACTTCTGATCCTGACTAAGGAGGAAATTGATGAGGAGGGAGTTGACGGTGTGGTTTGCAGGCGCTTGTATACAACAGGACAACGGGATTTAGGTGTCCCTGGACTGCTTACGGCCTTAGCCAAAGTTTCTGAACTTGACAGTAACTTTTTATGAACGCACTGCAGGTGCCGTATAAGGGAGGATGTTCCTAGGTGGTTAACGTCCCTACCCCTACTTATTTCACCTTTACATATGGTACATATGGCAAGACAGTTGTTGTCCGGATTTGGATGGAAATATTGCCAGACCAAAGAGGTGGAATGTTTGTTCTTCTGCCCAGGCATGACCGTGATGGGTTTTTCCATCCCACGGACAACTGTCTCCCCCGGAGCCTGATTTGAACAAACCACATCACCATCAGAATCCTCCTCGCCAACTTCCTCCTCAGCGCCAGCTACACCAGTATCCTCATCCTGTTGTACTTCAACAGTGACATCTTCAATTTGCATATCAGCAAGTGGACTGTGGGTGCTCCTTTCAGCACTTGCAGGGGGCGTGCAAATGGTGGAAAGAGCCACCTCTTCCCGTCCAGTGCTGGGAAGGTCAGGCATCGCAACCACCACCACACTTGGACTCTCCTTGGGGATTTGTGATATCTTCTTAGAATGCACAGTTCTTCGCTGTGCTTTTGCCAGCTTAACTCGTTTGATTTTTTTAGTGGTCGAAGGGCTTCCATCGTCATGTGAAGCTGAACCACTAGACTTGAACATAGGGAAAGACCTTAGCCATTCCTTGCCACTCCGTGTCGTAAATGGCATATTGGCAAGTTTACGTTTCTCTTCAGATGATTTAAATGTTTTTTTCAAGGTCATTTTCCTGAACTTTATCATTTGGGATTGTATGTGCCCTCTACTATGACATTGGGCATCGTCCTTGGCAGACGACGTTGATGGCATGTTATCGTCTATGTCATGACCAGTGGCAGCAGCTTCAGCACTAGGAGGAAGTGGTTCTTGATCTTTCAATATTTTATTTTTGTCGGAGAAATTTTGGTCCTCCATTTATGTTATATTGATATATATGTGCGGCTAAGGCGCACACAAACACAGAAAATATATTTTTTTTTTTGTTGGAGACTAGTGCACTTTGTGGGTTACACCACCCTTTAAGAAATGAGCCAGCCGGCCTTTTACTTATGGGACACAGGCGCACGCTTGGCGCTGCTCCTTTGTTGATGCACGTGCAGCCACAGTGCACACAATTCACAAACACAGAAAAAAATGTTTTATTTTGTTTGGAGTGCCCTTTGGGGGTTACAGCACCCTTTAGCGGTCAATCCAGCCGGCCCTTTATTTATGGGACACAGGCGCACGCTTGGCACTACTTTGTTGATGCACGTGTGGCTACTGCGCACACAATTCACAAACACAAAAAAATATATTTTTTTATTTTGTTTGGAGTGCCCTTTGGGGGTTACAGCACCCTTTAGCGGTCAAGCCAGCCTGCCCTTTACCTATGGGACACATGTGCACGCTTGGCGCTGCTCCTTTGTTGATGCACGTGCAGCCACAGTGCACACAATTCACAAACACAGAAAATTATTTTTTTTGCACTTGGGGGGAGCACCCCTGATGGACAGAGCACCCCCTGGACAACACTACAGCACCCCTTTAGGACTGGGACACTGCACAGGACTTTGGAGTGGACACAGCCCCTATGGACAACTGACTGCACAACACAGTCCAGCCAGCCCCTATGGACTTTGAAGGAGTGGACACAACCCCTATGGACAACAGCAGCACAGCGCAGCACAACACTACACTACACAGCCCAGCCAGCCCTAACTCCCACCCTCCCTCTTCACTGTCCACAGCCGAGTGAGAAAATGGCGCCAACGCGGGTACCTTATATAGGATCCAAAACCCGCGAGACCCGGAAGGCGGGATGATGACGTTTTGCCTCGATTTCAGATCCGAGTCAGGCGGGAAAAGTCGAGCCTGACTCGGATCGGCCTCGGATCGGGGGGGTTCGGATTTCAGAAATCCGAGCCCGCTCACCCCTAGTAATAATGCTGCATAACTGTAAGGTTACTGCAAGTGTATCATAGTATTGTGTAATAATGCTGCATTGTGTTATACAATAATACTGCATAACTGTAAGAATACTGCAAGTGCCGAGTAGTATGTAATAAAGCTGCATGACTGTAAGGTTACTGCAAGTGCAGCATAGAATTATGTAATAAAACTGGATGACTGTACAGTGGCTTAAGTTCATATCAGGCGCCCGGAGGCTAAATAGACAGTGATCGTACGGTTACTACAAGTACAGTGTAGTATTATGCAATAATGCTGCAAACAATGACTTAACGTTCATTCTTCAGCACCTTGGAGCCTCCATTAAAAGCAAACCCTGGACCATTATAAATCTCTCAAGAGTGTCTCACACTTCTACCTCTTCTGCAGTATGTATATATTATTGTACTATTAATGTGGAATTTACAAATAGTGTGGAATGATGAAGCAAAAGCAAAACTCGAACATTGTACTGTCCAGACGGAATCTGTATGAAATACCGTCGGAAGCTCAACAGGAGGACATCCCGACAGGGGCACGTAAGTACCCTAACACTCCCCTCTCCCCCCCCTAAGCCTCATTTGGTGGTGCCTAACCCTAACCTCCCTGGGGAGTGCCTAACCTTAATCCCCCCACCGGTGGTGCCTGACCCCAACCCTGCATCCTAAACCTAACCTTCCCTGGGGGTGCCTAACCCTAACTACCCCATGTCTAACCCTCCCCAGGAGGTGCCCAACCCTAAGTCCCCCTGGGGGTGCCTGAACCTAACTCTCCTCCCCCCCCTTCCTCCACGGCTACAACCTAAATGCCCCCGGCTTATCTCATTCGGGGTGCCGGCAGTCGGGATTTCAGTGTGGGGCTAAAGAAAGGCGTCGACATTTCGATACCTATCTTTAGTCCCAGGTCAGCCTTCCACAGTAGGAATTTGGCCGGCATTCTGGGTAGCGGTAAATTAACCTCAACCCGTCCAGACACTGCACCTGTGTGAAACAGCTTGTCCTGCTGTGACGCTCAATTGCTGTGAAATTTTGTTGCACTTCTGCCTTCTGGTTAATAATTTTGCTCCAGGAGGGGAGAAGATCCGAGGCATTATTATTATTATTATTAACCTTTATTTATATGGCACCACAAATGTTCAGCAGTGCCTTACAAAGTACATAAAAAATAAGTGCACAAGAAACCAGTGACTTACAGTACAATACAAAACAGGACAAGGATATGGTCTATGCACATTGCTGCATTAGCGATTATAACACTCAAAAAAACCAGCAAGGAGTCAGCAACTAAGTGTTAGATGCCCTTGTGGGGAGTAAGGAGTAGATGAAAGTATAAGTAAGGAGAAGCACATGAGGGAAGAGGGCCCTGCTCGTGAGAGCTTACATTCTAAAGGGGAGGGGCAGACAAACAGGCGTTAGACAAATGGGGTAGACAGGTAGGAAGGAACATGGAATAGTGGGTTCGGATTAGAGCTGGAAGGCTATGGTGAAGAAGTGGGCCTTGATAGTCTGTTTGAAGGTTTGTAGAGAGGTGAAGAGGTTGATAGTGACAGGGAGAGAATTCCAGAGATGGGGAGCAGCATGGTCAAAATCTTGGAGGCAGGAGTGGGAGGCAGTAATCAGTTGGCTGAAGACTGCATGCATTTGTTGAGCAAAGTGTCCAGGCAGGAGTGTGAAGGGAGAAGTGGTCAGAGATATAAATGGGAGAGGATTGGGTAAGGGCTTTGTAAGTGAGTGTAAGAACCTTGAATTGAGTTCTAAGGGGGAAGGGGAGCCAGTGTAGGGCTTGTAGGGGAGGAGAGGCAGATGTAGAACATTTGAAGAGGAAGATGAGCTGAGCAGCACATATTGAGGACAGATTGAAGTGGAGAAAGGTGGGAGTCAGGGAGGCCAGATAGGAGGAGGTTACAGTAATCCAATCTGGAGATGAACAGTGAGTGGATGAGGGTTTTAGTAGTAACTAGGGTGAGAAAGGGTCTGATCCTGGAAATATCTTTGAGATGGAAATGGCAGGACTGTGAGAGGTGCTGAATGTGTGGTTTTGAAGGAAAGGGAGGAGTCAAGGATAACTCCAAGACAGTGCACTTGGGTGTTAGAGGAGATAGTTGTGCCATCAATTGATAATGAAATTGTGGGAGGATGGGAAGATGATCAGCTCAGTCTTAGACATGTTAAGTTTACAAAAGCGCTGGGACATCCAGGAAGAGATAGCAAAGAGAGAGTTGGAGATACCAATGAGGAATGGCGAAAGTGGCCAGAAATTTTTCGGGCCACCCACAGCGTCTCCTGCACGCCCCTGTCGCTTTTCAGAAACTTCTGCACCACCAAGTTTATTGTGTGAGCAAAACATGGGACGTGCTGGAATTTGCCCAGATGTAATGCCCGCACAATATTGGTGGCGTTGTCAGATATCACAAATCCCCAGGAGAGTCTAAGTGGGGTAAGCCACTGGGCGATGATTTCCCTCAGTTTCTCTTAAGAGGTTGTCGGCGGTGTGCCTCTTACTGAAACCGGTGATACACAGCGTAGCCTGCCTTGGAACGAGCTGGCGTTTCTGAGATGCTGCTACTGGTGATGCTGCTGCTGTTGCTGCGTAAGGTGATACATCTACCCAGTGGGCTGTCACAGTCATATAGTCCTTAGTCTGCCCTGTTCCACTTGTCCACATGTCCGTGGTTAAGTGGACATTGGGTACAACGGCATTTTTCAGGACACTGAGGACACTTTTTCTGACGTTTCTGTACAGTCTCGGTATCGCCTGCCTAGTGAAGTGGAATCTAGACGGGATTTGGAACCGGGGACACACTACCTCCATCAATTGTCTAAATCCCACTGCACTAATGGCGGATACCGGATGCACGTCTAACACCAACATAGCAGTCAAGGCCTCAGTTATACGTTTTGCTTCAGGATGACTGCTGTCATACTTCATCCTCCTCGCTAGGGACTGTTGGAGGGTCAATTGTTTAGTAAAAGTAGTGATGTTCCTACTTCCTCTCTGGGATGATGAACGACTCCCAGCAGCAGCAACAGCAGCAGGAGGCGTAGCAATGCAGGATCCTCCGGAGGAATCCCGGATAGGAGAAATCCCGGATAGGAGAAAATATATTTTTTTTTTTGTTGGAGACTAGTGCACTTTGTGGGTTACACCACCCTTTAAGAAATGAGCCAGCCGGCCTTTTACTTATGGGACACAGGCGCACGCTTGGCGCTGCTCCTTTGTTGATGCACGTGCAGCCACAGTGCACACAATTCACAAACACAGAAAAAAATGTTTTATTTTGTTTGGAGTGCCCTTTGGGGGTTACAGCACCCTTTAGCGGTCAATCCAGCCGGCCCTTTATTTATGGGACACAGGCGCACGCTTGGCACTACTTTGTTGATGCACGTGTGGCTACTGCGCACACAATTCACAAACACAAAAAAATATATTTTTTTATTTTGTTTGGAGTGCCCTTTGGGGGTTACAGCACCCTTTAGCGGTCAAGCCAGCCTGCCCTTTACCTATGGGACACATGTGCACGCTTGGCGCTGCTCCTTTGTTGATGCACGTGCAGCCACAGTGCACACAATTCACAAACACAGAAAATTATTTTTTTTGCACTTGGGGGGAGCACCCCTGATGGACAGAGCACCCCCTGGACAACACTACAGCACCCCTTTAGGACTGGGACACTGCACAGGACTTTGGAGTGGACACAGCCCCTATGGACAACTGACTGCACAACACAGTCCAGCCAGCCCCTATGGACTTTGAAGGAGTGGACACAACCCCTATGGACAACAGCAGCACAGCGCAGCACAACACTACACTACACAGCCCAGCCAGCCCTAACTCCCACCCTCCCTCTTCACTGTCCACAGCCGAGTGAGAAAATGGCGCCAACGCGGGTACCTTATATAGGATCCAAAACCCGCGAGACCCGGAAGGCGGGATGATGACGTTTTGCCTCGATTTCAGATCCGAGTCAGGCGGGAAAAGTCGAGCCTGACTCGGATCGGCCTCGGATCGGGGGGGTTCGGATTTCAGAAATCCGAGCCCGCTCACCCCTAGTAATAATGCTGCATAACTGTAAGGTTACTGCAAGTGTATCATAGTATTGTGTAATAATGCTGCATTGTGTTATACAATAATACTGCATAACTGTAAGAATACTGCAAGTGCCGAGTAGTATGTAATAAAGCTGCATGACTGTAAGGTTACTGCAAGTGCAGCATAGAATTATGTAATAAAACTGGATGACTGTACAGTGGCTTAAGTTCATATCAGGCGCCCGGAGGCTAAATAGACAGTGATCGTACGGTTACTACAAGTACAGTGTAGTATTATGCAATAATGCTGCAAACAATGACTTAACGTTCATTCTTCAGCACCTTGGAGCCTCCATTAAAAGCAAACCCTGGACCATTATAAATCTCTCAAGAGTGTCTCACACTTCTACCTCTTCTGCAGTATGTATATATTATTGTACTATTAATGTGGAATTTACAAATAGTGTGGAATGATGAAGCAAAAGCAAAACTCGAACATTGTACTGTCCAGACGGAATCTGTATGAAATACCGTCGGAAGCTCAACAGGAGGACATCCCGACAGGGGCACGTAAGTACCCTAACACTCCCCTCTCCCCCCCCTAAGCCTCATTTGGTGGTGCCTAACCCTAACCTCCCTGGGGAGTGCCTAACCTTAATCCCCCCACCGGTGGTGCCTGACCCCAACCCTGCATCCTAAACCTAACCTTCCCTGGGGGTGCCTAACCCTAACTACCCCATGTCTAACCCTCCCCAGGAGGTGCCCAACCCTAAGTCCCCCTGGGGGTGCCTGAACCTAACTCTCCTCCCCCCCCTTCCTCCACGGCTACAACCTAAATGCCCCCGGCTTATCTCATTCGGGGTGCCGGCAGTCGGGATTTCAGTGTGGGGCTAAAGAAAGGCGTCGACATTTCGATACCTATCTTTAGTCCCAGGTCAGCCTTCCACAGTAGGAATTTGGCCGGCATTCTGGGTAGCGGTAAATTAACCTCAACCCGTCCAGACACTGCACCTGTGTGAAACAGCTTGTCCTGCTGTGACGCTCAATTGCTGTGAAATTTTGTTGCACTTCTGCCTTCTGGTTAATAATTTTGCTCCAGGAGGGGAGAAGATCCGAGGCATTATTATTATTATTATTAACCTTTATTTATATGGCACCACAAATGTTCAGCAGTGCCTTACAAAGTACATAAAAAATAAGTGCACAAGAAACCAGTGACTTACAGTACAATACAAAACAGGACAAGGATATGGTCTATGCACATTGCTGCATTAGCGATTATAACACTCAAAAAAACCAGCAAGGAGTCAGCAACTAAGTGTTAGATGCCCTTGTGGGGAGTAAGGAGTAGATGAAAGTATAAGTAAGGAGAAGCACATGAGGGAAGAGGGCCCTGCTCGTGAGAGCTTACATTCTAAAGGGGAGGGGCAGACAAACAGGCGTTAGACAAATGGGGTAGACAGGTAGGAAGGAACATGGAATAGTGGGTTCGGATTAGAGCTGGAAGGCTATGGTGAAGAAGTGGGCCTTGATAGTCTGTTTGAAGGTTTGTAGAGAGGTGAAGAGGTTGATAGTGACAGGGAGAGAATTCCAGAGATGGGGAGCAGCATGGTCAAAATCTTGGAGGCAGGAGTGGGAGGCAGTAATCAGTTGGCTGAAGACTGCATGCATTTGTTGAGCAAAGTGTCCAGGCAGGAGTGTGAAGGGAGAAGTGGTCAGAGATATAAATGGGAGAGGATTGGGTAAGGGCTTTGTAAGTGAGTGTAAGAACCTTGAATTGAGTTCTAAGGGGGAAGGGGAGCCAGTGTAGGGCTTGTAGGGGAGGAGAGGCAGATGTAGAACATTTGAAGAGGAAGATGAGCTGAGCAGCACATATTGAGGACAGATTGAAGTGGAGAAAGGTGGGAGTCAGGGAGGCCAGATAGGAGGAGGTTACAGTAATCCAATCTGGAGATGAACAGTGAGTGGATGAGGGTTTTAGTAGTAACTAGGGTGAGAAAGGGTCTGATCCTGGAAATATCTTTGAGATGGAAATGGCAGGACTGTGAGAGGTGCTGAATGTGTGGTTTTGAAGGAAAGGGAGGAGTCAAGGATAACTCCAAGACAGTGCACTTGGGTGTTAGAGGAGATAGTTGTGCCATCAATTGATAATGAAATTGTGGGAGGATGGGAAGATGATCAGCTCAGTCTTAGACATGTTAAGTTTACAAAAGCGCTGGGACATCCAGGAAGAGATAGCAAAGAGAGAGTTGGAGATACCAATGAGGAGAGAGGGGAATATGTCAGGGGAGGAAAGGAAGATCAGAGTATCATTTGCATAGAGAAGTTATTGGAGGTCAAAAGAGCTGAGAGTGCACCTAAAGAGGATGTATAGGGGGAGAATAGGAGAGTTTCAAGAATAGAACCTTGGGGAACACCTACTGTAAGTGGAAGTGGGGGGGAAGAGGAGTCATGCGAGGAGACAGAAAAGGATCTGTCAGAGAGGTAGGAGGACAGTCAGGAGAGGGCAGTGTCAGCTGAACTAATTCCCCAATCACATACAGATGTGCCCACATATATCTTATTTCGTTGTGTGTTAATCAGCCCTTCTAGTCGCGCCATGCCATGGCATGGCTCGGTAGCACCGAGCATCTTTAGTGCTACTTTAATCAGCAGCTTCTGCTGATTAAAATGATATACAGCATGTCTATATTCTATGTGCAACTGCGGGTGTATCTGCATGTGAAATGCTACCGAGTTGCATGGTGTTGTAGGTGGACACATCTGTACCTGCACAGGTGAAGCCAGTTAGCTGCTAGTGCTTAGGGGAAATCTCATTATGTTGACGTGTCTTGAAACAGTTATTTAAGTTTTGCCACATATTTGTAACCTGGTTGTTAAATGGTCAATGTAAAATTGCTCTCTAGTAAAAGTGTTTGCTATGCATGGTAACCACATCCAACATCACTAATGTGTAAAAGGGCTGTCTGTGCATGTATTGATTTATAAAGGGTCAGTCACTTGGCATTACGTATGGCCCTGTTGCTGAATAGATAATTATAGTAATAGAGCACATTTCTGAGTAATCAGCTAGGGCCAGACAGCAAATATAGAATAACAGATACGTACAACAACCTTCTTTTAGGGCAAAAGAGCTGATGCGCTCAAAATGACAAATGGGAGCTTCCACTGATGGAAGTGTATTCCCTAAGTCAACTTCAACTCCTGTTTATATGTACTGTAGCCATTCTCAAGCAGCCATGATATAATTATGACATTCCTCTACTGATGCAGTCATTTAATTTTCATCAAGTTTAAGTTGATGCATGGACACCTTGTACAGACATGCCATGGCGTTCAATCGTTCAAATCTGATAGAAAAATCTGACATGTGTGCAACCGTGAATGATGAACGATGCACGTTCACGTTTTTCAGATAACGATATCTGACATCTTATGTGTTTGTAGTCAGATTTGTCAGACTTCATTCATCGATCTTCATTTATCGTTTAAATCGATGTCAACGATGAACGATTTTGTCTAGGTAGCCACTCCCCGGCTTCCATTTTGTGAACTACGCGAAGCTGAGAACACAGCACGAGGAGTTGTAGCTCAGTAGGCCCCAAACACTTCATATAAGGTAAGCTTTTTTTATCTATTTTTCAGCCAGCAGGTCCAAACTGGCCTATGGGGGGCCGGCACCAGCGGGGGCACATAAACCAACATGATTTAAGTTGGGCCAATGAGCGGGAGTGTGGGGCACCAGCGGGGGCTTATTTAAAAAAACAAAAGCATCTATTGTCTTTGGTACAATAGCGGCAGGGAGGGGGGGGGTGGAGACACCTGCGGGGCACATATTTACAAATGGCCATTTCATGTGTTGGGGCCACCAGCGGGGGCTCACAAGCAGGGGGGATGGAGACACCAGTGTGGCCCCATTTACAAATGGCCATTTTATGTTGTCCCTACCAAGCTCTCCACATGTTGACACTGCTGTAGTATTTTTTTTATAATTACTTTTAGGACATGCTGATAACACTGTGATGCATCAATGTTGGTACCACTGCAGTGCAAGTCACTGAACAGTTTCCTTTTGCTACTGTTGTAGTACAGTGGCCGCTCTGTTGCTTACATTACATGAGTCTTAATGCATGGCAGCTTTGACATTTTTCAAATCAGATTCTGGGAACACATTGATGATGAGGGAATGGATGTGAGAGTGGAGGATGTGACAGCTTATGGTCTTAGCCTGGAGCCTGAGGCTGTCATTAATGGCATGGCTGGAAAATTAACTCCGTGCTTTGAAATAACAGTGTATTTTCCATGCCTGAGCTTGCTACTCCATGTATGCATGGTGAGGTGTCTGTGGTTGTGTCGGGAGGAAAACAGGTACGCTAGATAAAATGACTAGTATTTTAGCTAACTTACTATTCAATAACTGTGAATTGGTGCATGTTCAAGCAAATATTTTGCTTCTGGTTAATATTTTTGGTATTATCACAGTGATGGCAGGAAGTTCTACAGGAGCTAGAATGTGGTGCATTTAGGTACTACCCTGGGTGGGTAGATATTGTGTGGATGCAGCAAATGAAACAAAAATGTGTGAAATAAAGTATATACTATAGTACAATATTAGAACATACAATATAAAACTGTATAAAAAAAAGTCAAACACTAGTCTAATCAAATATGATACATCTGTAATAAGCAAATCAACAAGCAGATATCTGATGGCTAAAAGTATAATAATCAATAACGATAGATAGATAAGGTTTCCTATATGTAAAATATCGGAACAGAAATTATGTCAGTGCGCAATGTCCCGTTGCCTCTCACCAAGAGCCAGCAGCTACAGTGGCAAGATCGCTGTCAATGACCACTGTTATTTCCAACAGCTGTGTTTATGGCTATATGATGCAGTCACTTAAGATCGCATGAAAAGCAAATTTCTCTCTCTCCTCCTTAGTTAGATCCTTTTGGTTTTCTAATGCGTTTCAGCAAACTATAAGGGAGGCTGATGGCCTCCTGATTTGCGTTCGATGTTTCTGGTTTTGTGTGTGAGCGGCTGATGTCACATGCTTTCAGTAGGCGTTTCTAAGTACTGGATGGCGAGTGGCACATTAGCATATTTTTCCAATTGCGAATCCATGAGAGATCGCAGCTGCAATGGCATTTGCGTCGACATCTGAATCAGGCCACGTTATAGAAGACCGTCAGAGAATTCAAGTGCCAGCCAGCACCGTCCTTGCAATGTCCCAAGTGTACCAATCAATGCTTAGTGAAAGAAAAGGGTATAACCCTAGATTTAAAGGTATACATTTATCAGTGTTCACCGTGTTTCTTTTTGTCCCTTGGTATGCTGAGGCTGTAATACAGGTACTGCATCAGTAATGTATAATAAACGTATAAATAAATGACAGCATCCTGCCTGAGCGCTTATATACATGTGCGGATGATGTATGGACCCCTCTTCTATTGCTGTTCAACCGGTCAGAGGACTCAAACATCTTTATTGTCATTGCTTTATATTCACAGCAGAGGGCAATCACTCAATGAATCAAATTAACTAGTTCCTCACTTCTTTACATAATTCTTAATTATACCACTTTCAGACATATGACCCGGGAATTTCCCTGCTCAGACCCGGGTTTTGCTCTGGACTCCCTTTCACACTACACTTGAGACTCAGGAAATTCCCGGGTTGACTGCTTTTAGACATAAGCCGGGTCTGCCCTGGCATTCTAACAGCAAGGGCTGCCAGGCTGCTTTCATGTCACGCTCATACCCACACATACACACACACGTCACACTCATATACATTCAGGGGCGTATCTATAATGGGTGCAGAGTGTGCGGGCCCACGGGTCCAGGGGGGCCCACACCGAAAACTCAGCAGCCACAGGTAATTATACTTACCTCTCTGACGATTCCCGAAGTGCTGCTCCGCAGCGCCGGACCGGCGCTGTAGAGCAGCAAACTCTCACTGGGAAAATGGAGGCAGCCATTTTCCCAGTGATCGGCGCATGCATAGAAAAGATGTCCCCAGGACAGTAGGCGCGGGCGCCATTTTCCCGGAGACCTGCGCATGCGCTGTAGATTCTGTCATGAAGCCAGAATCTACAACGCTCAGTGCTGCTGAGCCGCCGTCAGAGAGGAGGGGCGACAAACGGAGGCTGCACACGGGCCCCCTCCTCTCTTAAATCGCCCCTGTACACATTCACACAATTACACACCCCTTCTCCAGCCACCAGACGTCACAAAAATGGACAGTGCCTCTGGAGTTAGTGTGCCCTGGCTACTTCTACACACTGCAGCACGGACCGGACACCTCTTTCCAATCCATCAGGTACTTGGTCTTCACCCTTTGTTATAAGGGCTGTCTAACCACTGACTTCTCTCCCCAGATCCAGCGCTGACAGTTTGTTTGCTATTGTAGGAGGACGCCCTGGCCCCTCAAAACAGCTCGGCCCCCTCCAGGTAGCCCCAAACAAAAGTCCCGGGACAAACCCTGGTCAATGGCCGACCTGGGACTGTGATCCTGGGTTGGTGCCATTCAGACATAAGCGAGTCGTGGGTAATTTGGCCGAGCCCCAGCAATAACGCGGGATTCTTGATATGTTTGAAAGGGGTATTAGTTATCTTTTAGGTAGTTATTTTGTATAATATTTAATGGTATTCTAGAGCTGCCGGAATAAATTAGTTATTGATTAAAAGTAAAACAATAATTATGTAAAATAAACATTCATAAAAAAAAAACAATAGTGTGTTAAAGATGGAGAAGACTCTTGTCAATTCTTAGCTACTTAGCCTAAGTTACTGTGGCTCAGAATAGATGTGGGGGGAGGATGTTAGATGAGACACCATGGATGTTGGCATCACATATTAGGGGTGATCAATTTTAGACTATACAAAGGACATATTGGTGTCTGTGCAGGTGCAGCCACAGTGCTGATGAGGAAGCATTGTCCCCTGCAGACAACCTTCCTGCAATCCTATCAGGTTAAAAAACTGCTGCAGATATTGTGGGTCTGCAAACTCTACAAGGCCAAATATCATGAGCAGCCTCTGCTTTTCAGCATACATAAGACATAGCTGTCCTGTGAAATGATTAGGTGTAAAATGTGTCTGAGGGCACAGACAGAGAATTTCCTATGTAGGGGGGGCTACACACCAGCTCCTTTGTAAGCTGGGAAACATTGGGTGAAGAGCATTGTTGCTGTTTAGTATCCCAGAGTCTTCCCTCTGAACACAATGATAGACCATTGTTCCCACTAACATCAGTTTTACCTCTCATTTTTTGTGTGCCTCCATAATGCTGTCACAAATAAATATCTTATACATTTTTATCTTGTCTAGCTACATCCATTCAAAGCAATATAGCCACAAACTGGATGAGAGGGAGGAGCTTAAGTGGCAGTCGCTAATGTGACAATCAGCAATATTGTGTCACCTGCACTGTAGCTGTGCTTACCACCTTGGTTGCATAGGATGACACTAACTGTGCAAGGAACCAGATAGCATGCAGTAAAACAATGTTCCATTTGCAGAGCTAGGGATAATGGTGCCACAAAAATGTTTAAGGCTACAATGTTTTTAGAAATAAGGGGACTGCCAGCTGGGAAGCCCACTTTCATTTCCCTCATTCCCATTTCATATGCTCCCAAATTGTAGCTGGCTATCTTCAAGTGAATACATTCAATTGCCTAATAATTGAATTAATTTCTTCTAGTCTTCTCCTGTTAATATGAGTTTTTTGGTTGTACCTCTCTGGATACCACTATATGCTTCCAACTATACGGCTGTTTTTTCTTCTACTTGCTTGAAGGCATTGCCAGACTTGGACTGGGCTGCTGGGGAATCGGGTAATTCCCCACGGGCCAGCTGCACTGTGGCCACGCCCATTTCTGTGAGGGGTGGGGCTTAGCGGGCCACAACGGGATGGGGGGCGCAGCCATGCATGTTCTGGTTCACAAACCCATTAGTCATTCTAACATCTTACTATTGATCCCAGCAAGTTGGGCTGCGAGATGCAGTGCTAGTGATTGCATGGCTAGGATAATGAAGGTCAGGCCTGGGTGGCATGAGCTGGAGAGGAGCAGGGAAAGGGCAGCTTTTTATGACAGTAACTGGCCAATTGTTCCTGTTCCTACTTCTACCTGTGAAATCAAACATGTCTTTCAGCTGCACAGGCAGCCCCTCTAACATCAGGAAAGATTACTCTCAGATTCAGGCATCTGTGAGGCCAATCAGTGCACATTATTTATATGATAGTACGGTGGGGCCACTCTCCTAAAGGTAATTAATATAAATAATGGATACATAGAGCAGTAAAAACATTGACTTTTAGTGATATGCTTGCCTAAAAATCTGTAATGCTGGTTTGGGAACTTTTTTAAGTTTGGAAAACAACTGAATAAAAAAAAAAAAAAAAAAAAAATTACTGTGTGAAAAGTTAGAGAATTGTGTTTGATAAAAAAAAAGACGTATTGTAAATGACCGTGGCTGCCTCTTCTGCTTACATGATATATGTAGAAACATTTCAGTCATTTATATTAATAGTAGGGGTGTGCACCGGCCACTTTTCGTGTTTTGTGTTTTGGTTTTGGATCTGGATCTTTCTTCGTGTTTTGGATCTGGATTGGTTTTGCCAAAACCACCCTTCCGTGTTTTGGGTTCTGGGTTTTGTGTTTTTGATCTGTATTTTTTTTTTAAAAAGCATAAAAACAGCTAAAATCACAGAAATTGTAGGTTTTTCTGCTCCTATGCTATTATTAACCTTAATAACCTTAATTTCCACTCATTTCCAGTCTATTCCGAACACCTCACACCTCACAATAGTGTTTTTATGTCCAAAAGGTTGCACCGAGGTAGCTGGATGACTATGCTAAGCGACACGAGTGGGCGGCACAAACACGTGACCCATCTAGGCGTGAAACTGCAGTGGCAGACAGGATGGCAGTTTGAAAAACTAGGCCCCAAACTGTAAATAATGCAAAGAAAAAAAAGAGGTGCAAGATGGAATTGTCCTTGGGCCCTCCCACCCACCCTTATGTTGTATAAACAGGACATGCACACTTTAACAAACCAATCATTTCAGCGCCAGGGTCTGCCACACAACTGTGGCTGAAATGATTGGTTCGTTTGGGCCCCCACAAAACAAGCTGGCAATTAATCTGTCCCTGCACAAACTGGCTCTACGGAGGCAAGATGTCATCCTCATCCACCGATTCCTCACCCTCTTCAGTGTGTACATCCTCATCCTCACAGAGTATTAATTCGTCCCCGCTGGAATCCACAACCACAGGTCCCTCTGTACGTTCTGGAGGCTGGTCTCCCTGGAAGAGTTGATAATTCATTTTATGAACATCATCTTCTCCACATTTTGTAGAAGCAACCTCCAACGCCTTTCGCTGACAAGGTTCCTGGCTGCACTAAACACTCTTTCGGAGTACACACTGGAGGGGGGGCAACTCAGGTAAAATAGAGCCAGTTTGTACAGGGGCCTCCAAATTGCTTCTTTTTCCTGCAAGTACAGGTACGGACTGTCTGAAATGCCTACTTGGATGCTGTCACCGATGTAATCCTTTAACAGACAGACGCACGCTTGTCGCTGCTGCTTTGAGGATGCAAGTGCAGCTACAGCCCACACAATTCACAAAGACAGAAAAAAAAAGAAGAATATTTTTATTGTTTGTGGAGCGCACTTTGAGGGTTACACCACCCTTTAACAGACAGACGCACGCTTCTCGCTGCTGCTTTGAGGATGCAAGTGCAGCTACAGCCCATACAATTCACAAAGACAGAAAAAAAAAGAATATTTTTATTGTTTGTGTAGCACACTTTGAGGGTGTCACCACCCTTTAACAGACAGACGCACGCTTGTCGCTGCTGCTTTGAGGATGCAAGTGCGGCTACAGCCCACACAATTCACAAAGACAGAAAAAAAAAGAAGAATATTTTTATTGTTTGTGGAGCGCACTTTGAGGGTTACACCACCCTTTAACAGACAGACGCACGCTTCTCGCTGCTGCTTTGAGGATGCAAGTGCGGCTACAGCCCATACAATTCACAAAGACAGAAAAAAAAAGAATATTTTTATTGTTTGTGTAGCACACTTTGAGGGTGTCACCACCCTTTAACAGACAGACGCACGCTTGTCGCTGCTGCTTTGAGGATGCAAGTGTGGCTACATCGCACACAAGTCACAAACACATTAAAAAAATAGTTTTTTATTTTTTGGAGCACTTTGAGAGTTACACCACCCTTTAACAGACAGACGCACGCTTGTCGCTGCTGCTTTGAGGATGCAAGTGCGGCTACAGCCCACACAATTCACAAAGACAGAAAAAAGAAGAATATTTTTATTGTTTGTGTAGCACACTTTGAGGGTGTCACCACCCTTTAACAGACAGACGCACGCTTGTCGCTGCTGCTTTGAGGATGCAAGTGCGGCTACATCGCATACAAGTCACAAACACAGTAAAAAAATAGTTTTTTATTTTTTGGGGCACTTTGAGAGTTACACCACCCTTTAACAGACAGACGCACGCTTGTCGCTGCTGCTTTGAGGATACAAGTGCGGCTACAGCCCACACAATTCACAAAGACAGAAAAAAAAGAACAATATTTTTATTGTTTGTGTAGCACACTTTGAGGGTGTCACCACCCTTTAACAGACAGACGCACGCTTGTCGCTGCTGCTTTAAGGAGGCAGGTGCGGCTACAGCCCACACATTTCACAAAGGCCGAAAAAAAAGAACAATATTTTTATTGTTTGTGTAGCACACTTTGAGGGTGTCACCACCCTTTAACAGACAGACGCACGCTTGTCGCTGCTGCTTTGAGGATGCAGGTGGAATCTAGACGGGATTTGGAACCGGGGACACACTACCTCCATCAATTGTCTAAATCCCACTGCACTATTGGCGCACACCGGACGCACGTCTAACACCAACATAGCAGTCAAGGCCTCAGTTATACGTTTTGCTTCAGGATGACTGCTGTCGTACTTCATCCTCATCACTAGGGACTGTTGGAGGGTCAATTGTTTAAGTAGTGATGTTCCTACTTCCTCTCTGGGATGATGAACAACTCCCAGCAGCAGCAACAGCACTAGGAGGAAGTGGTTCTTGATCTTTCCCTATTTTATTTTTATCGGAGAAAGTTTGGTCCTCCATTTATGTTATATTGATATATACGTGCGGCTAAAGCGCACACAAACACAGAAAATATTTTTTTATTTTGTTGGAGAGTAGTGCACTTTGTGGGTTACACCACCCTTTAAGAAATGAGCCAGCCGGCTCTTTACTTATGGGACACAGGCGCACGCTTGGCGCTGCTCCTTTGTTGATGCACGTGCAGCCACAGTGTACACAAGTCACAAACACAGAAAATATTTTTTTTTTTGGTTTGGACTGGAGTGTACTTTGGGGGTTACAGCACCCTTTAACGGTCAAGCCAGCCGGCCCTTTACTTATGACACAGGCGCACGCTTGGCACTACTTTGTTGATGCACGTGCGGCTACTGCGCACACAATTCACAAACACAGAAAATATATATTTTTTGGGTTTGGACTGGAGTGTACTTTGGGGGTTACAGCACCCTTTAACGGTCAAGCCAGCCGGCCCTTTACTTATGACACAGGCGCACGCTTGGCACTACTTTGTTGATGCACGTGCGGCTACTGCGCACACAATTCACAAACACAGAAAATATATATTTTTTGGGTTTGGACTGGAGTGTACTTTGGGGGTTACAGCACCCTTTAACGGTCAAGCCAGCCGGCCCTCTACTTATGACACAGGCGCACGCTTGGCACTACTTTGTTGATGCACGTGCGGCTACTGCGCACACAATTCACAAACACAGAAAATATAAATTTTTTTGGTTTGGACTGGAGTGTACTTTGGGGGTTACAGCACCCTTTAACGGTCAAGCCAGCCGGCCCTTTACTTATGACACAGGCGCACGCTTGGCACTACTTTGTTGATGCACGTGCGGCTACTGCGCACACAATTCACAAACAGAAAATTATTTTTTTTTTGGTTTGGACTGGAGTGTACTTTGGGGGTTACAGCACCCTTTAACGGTCAAGCCAGCCGGCCCTTTACTTATAACACAGGCGCACGCTTGGCACTACTTTGTTGATGCACGTGCGGCTACTGCGCACACAATTCACAAACACAGAAAATAATTTTTTTTTTGGTTTGGACTGGAGTGTACTTTGGGGGTTACAGCACCCTTTAACGGTCAAGCCAGCCGGCCCTTTACTTATGACACAGGCGCACGCTTGGCACTACTTTGTTGATGCACGTGCGGCTACTGCGCACACAATTCACAAACACAGAAAATATTTTTTTTTTTGGTTTGGACTGGAGTGTACTTTGGGGGTTACAGCACCCTTTAACGGTCAAGCCAGCCGGCCCTTTACTTATGACACAGGCGCACGCTTGGCACTACTTTGTTGATGCACGTGCGGCTACTGCGCACACAATTCACAAACACAGAAAATAATTTCTTTTTTGGTTTGGTCTGGAGTGTACTTTGGGGGTTACAGCACCCTTTAACGGTCAAGCCAGCCGGCCCTTTACTTATGACACAGGCGCGCTTGGCACTACTTTGTTGATGCACGTGCGGCTACTGCGCACACAATTCACAAATACAGAAAATATTTTTTTTTTTGGTTTGGACTGGAGTGTACTTTGGGGGTTACAGCACCCTTTAACGGTCAAGCCAGCCGACCCTTTACTTATGACACAGGCGCACGCTTGGCACTACTTTGTTGATGCACGTGCGGCTACTGCGCACACAATTCACAAACACAGAAAATAATTTTTTGGGGGGTTTGGACTGGAGTGTACTTTGGGGGTTACAGCACCCTTTAACGGTCAAGCCAGCCGGCCCTTTACTTATGACACAGGCGCACGCTTGGCACTACTTTGTTGATGCACGTGCGGCTACTGCGCACACAATTCACAAACACAGAAAATAATTTTTTTTTTGGTTTGGACTGGAGTGTACTTTGGGGGTTACAGCACCCTTTAACGGTCAAGCCAGCCGGCCCTTTACTTATGACACAGGCGCACGCTTGGCACTACTTTGTTGATGCACGTGCGGCTACTGCGCACACAATTCACAAACACAGAAAATAATTTTTTTTTTGGTTTGGACTGGAGTGTACTTTGGGGGTTACAGCACCCTTTAACGGTCAAGCCAGCCGGCCCTTTACTTATGACACAGGCGCACGCTTGGCACTACTTTGTTGATGCACGTGCGGCTACTGCGCACACAATTCACAAACACAGAAAATATATATTTTGTTGGTTTGGACTGGAGTGTACTTTGGGGGTTACAGCACCCTTTAACGGTCAAGCCAGCCGGCCCTTTACTTATGACACAGGCGCACGCTTGGCACTACTTTGTTGATGCACGTGCGGCTACTGCGCACACAATTCACAAACACAGAAAATAATTTTTTTTTTGGTTTGGACTGGAGTGTACTTTGGGGGTTACAGCACCCTTTAACGGTCAAGCCAGCCGGCCCTTTACTTATGACACAGGCGCACGCTTGGCACTACTTTGTTGATGCACGTGCGGCTACTGTGCACACAATTCACAAACACAGAAAATATATTTTTTTTTGGTTTGGACTGGAGTGTACTTTGGGGGTTACAGCAACCTTTAACGGTCAAGCCAGCCGGCCCTTTACTTATGACACAGGCGCACGCTTGGCACTACTTTGTTGATGCACATGCGGCTACTGCGCACACTATTCACAAACACAGAAAATATATTATTTTTTTAGCACTTGGGGGGAGCACCCCTGATGGACAGAGCACCCCCTGGACAACACTACAGCACCCCTTTAGAACTGGGACACTGCACAGGACTTTGGAGTGGACACAGCCCCTATGGAGAACTGACTGCACAACACAGTCCAGCCAGCCCCTATGGACTTTGAAGTAGTGGACACAGCCCCTATTAACAACAGCAGCACAGCACAACACAGCCAGCCCCTATGGACTTTGAAGTAGTGGACAACAGCAGCACTACACTACACAGCCCAGCCAGCCCTAACTCCCACCCTCCCTCTTCACTGTCCACAGCCGAGTGAGAAAATGGCGCCGACGCGGGTACCTTATATAGGATCTAAAACCCGCGAGACTCGGAAGGCGGGATGATGACGTTTTGCCTCGATTTCAGATCCGAGTCAGGCGGGAAAAGTCGAGCCTGACTCGGATCGGGGAGGCTCGGGGGGGTTCGGATTTCAGAAATCCGAACCCGCTCACCCCTAATTAATAGATGTCCTAAGTAATCTGCAATGACGTATTATTGCATCACATTACAAACAGGGTGTACAAAGTGCCCTACTAATAAATTTAGGGCCTGAGTCTGAGTTGCACGCAAAGGTTGGCATCTGCAACCAGATACTGTACCATTTGCTAATAAGCCTCATGCATATAACCACACTGCCCGCTGTTTGTCAACAAAGTAGCTGCTCTGAAGTGCCCATTTCACTGACCGAGAGATACTTCCGAGATGCACCCAACTCAGAATTGTACAGTTACGCAAAGACACATAAATATGCTACTGCACATGTACTGTTTACTAACATCCTCTGGGTGCAGACTCCTACAGATGAACATGCAACTCAGAATCGGGTCCATACTAGTTATTATTCTAAATTAGGGATGCGCAGGCTGGATTAGTTCAGATTTTCTCGCCAAATTCAGATTTTTCCCGCCAAAAATCATGTCTCAAAAAGAGGCAAAACGTCATCTTTCATGGACAAACATCATCGTTCCTGGACAAAAGATCCATGAAAGATGATGTTTGTCCATGAAAGATGACGTTTTGCCTCTTTCTGAGACACGATTTTCGGCTGGAAAAATCTGAATTTGGCGGGAAAATCTGAACCAATCCAAGCCTGCACATCAGTATTCTAAATGTGCATTGTGGAATAACATGTCTATGTTTCAGAATATTGGTGATAGTATCCTAGTTATAAAGTAATAATAGAGATATCGCTCCTCGTATGTAATTGTTATAGGTAAACTATTCAAAAGAAAGTATTCAATATTTTTTTATTTCAACTTTTATTTTCCTTATTCCACAGAAGTGGAAGTTCCACAAGCGCATACACAAGCGAATTTTAATTGATAAATTGTGGCGATAGATTCTCTATCGCTGCAAATTGATAAATAGATCCAAAATTCTATATATCTTTATATTCTAGGCTTTGGGGACTTTTCAGCAATTTTTTCAGTTGGCATCGTGGTGTGTAAAGTCGTTTTAAACGCAATTATCCCTACTATGTATTAAAAATGTATATTGGGACAGCGCTTTAAATAATACACTATCCTTGCGCAATACAACCCGGCAAAAAAGAGGAGTATTGATACTTTTTTGGAGCGTTTTTACAAAGGGCCTGATTCTGAGTCAGACACACCGGTGATGTCGGACGCAGTGAAGCGATTTTTCTTCTTCTGTGCATGTGTCTGAGTAGCACTGCACATGCATCCAGATAGCATGTGCATGTTGAGAATGGGATGCATGGTCTCAGAAATGTGTTGAAAATGTATTAGGGTAGTCCTGGCCGTCTTATGGGCGTTTTGCTGGCGTGTTGTGGATAGTAGGCCATACTCAGACAGAGAATCAGTTTGTATGTACGTATATGTAATAAAAATGCCTTCACATGTATATATGTACCAACCTGCAGAGAGTGCAGGTTGGTACCTGCGGCCGGAGAGTGCTATTCCCCTGAAGAAGTCCCCAGAGAATACAGCGGGACGAAACGCATTGGGAGTTCCTGTGGTCACCTCTTATACTGAGACAGATAAGCTGATTATTTTTACTTCATTGTACCGGTCTTTAATTGTTGTTATTTTATAAGTGTGTATTTACGTGATATCACATGATTGGAGGCTGTTTCTCTTTATCTCTCTGCATATTTATGTACCTTTGGCACAAGGAAACCATCTGTGGGAGTTGCAGCATTCTATCAGAGTTTGATCCAACTAATGTTGGTACGAGCATTATAATTCTTCATAAAATTCACATTTTGGTGCAGGTCACCTAAAGGCACGTGTTATGTGTTGTATTACACTCACCGTGGTGTATAAAAAGAAAATATTATCATTTTCTGGAATTGGCCATTTTTTGGCACTTTTTTTCTTGCATGAGAGCACAGATTTATATATGTTTATCAGTATCACACTATTTTGCTTTCCCATATACTGTATGTTCAACATGGGAGCAATATAAGAAGATTTCTAAAGATTCCTACAGAGACAGTGGAAATCCTTAAAGTACAATGGACATGTATCTGTACATTTAAAATATTTTTGCACTGAAGGCGCTCACTTTTTTCACTAATATATATATATATATATATATATATATGTATATATATATATATATATGTATAGAACTAAGGGGGTCATTCAGACCGCTCGTGAGCGTCAGTACGCTCGTTAGCGGGTCGATGTTCCCCACTACGCATGCGCACGACGGAGGGAGCTCCGTCGTGCGCATGCGCGAGACCCGGGGAGCGACGGGCTTTCCATCGCTCCGGGTCTCGCACCAAAGGAGGCGTGCTGTCGATGTTGATTGACAGCACGCCCCCTTTGGTGGGCGTGCCTGCCAGACGGAGGCGTTCCCATGGGAACGCCTACCGTCTGAAGCCGGCCCCACTGACATCACTAGTGATGTCAGTGGGAGTGATTTTGGCTCTGATAGAGCCAAAATCACTCCAGGGCTTGCGGCAGCGAGACCCTACCGCAGGGTCTCCGTCGCAAGCCCGATGGTCGCGATGGTCAAGACCATCGCGACCATCATCATGGACGCTCGCTATAGCTGTGGGTGGTAACCCACAGCTATGCGAGTGTCCATGAGGACGCTCAAACAAAAAAGGTAGGAGGGCCCTGATTCAGAGCGAGCGCTCTGGTCAGAGCATTCAGCTCTTATTCAGGCCCTAAGTCCAAATAAGGACAAGAAAATCCAGCACACCATTTATAGTCAAAAAGATATTTAAATAGTACCAACAGGGTAGAGAACAAGCCATTTGCAATAGTATAAAAAATGTATACTCAGCACATATTCAATGGGTCAAACATAGTCCGGGCAGCCACGCTCTGAACCCGGTGGGCTCCAACAGCCGTTTCGTATCACCTTCCTCAGGGAACCACAAGTTACAGTCAACAAATAGGCATGCTATATACCCCCTGAAATCACCCAAAATGAACTCACCTGTGCCGTGTCAGCCCGCGCACCAAACTCCCCCGCCCGGACCATGTCTCCACCGTCCACGGCAATGCACACACGCTCCGTCCGCCATACCGGATATGACGTCATCCGGAACGAGCCTGCCTCAGCCGGGGATCGGGGGAAGGCATCTTGGTTCCTAAGCGCCAAAGATGACGCCGGCAGACACAGCACAGCTGACCCCATGTAAACAAAACATACAAGTTAATCATACTTTAATCAATATAACATCAAAAATTAATAAGCGGCATAAGACAAACAACAATACACTAAGAAAAAATATTAAAAAAGCAGATATATAGATATAGATCTACAATCCCAACAGATGACAAAACATCTGCGGAAACTGACATAATGTATGCTTCAAGTACAGAAAAAGATGAATACATTTATCAATAAGCAGCGAATGAATATTAAAGAGATATCATAATCATAGTCAATGCAGAGGGCCAAACCACACCAAGGCAATATTGATCAATATATTTTTTGGAAAATCTTATGAATTTTAATCACCAACATAAGGCGCAAATGTAAGTTCCTCGTTTAGCCCATGGGGAACCATGGTTCCAAGCTCGTAAATCCACTTGCACTCTTGTTTCAGAAGCAATCTATGCTTATCCCCACCTCTACGCAGGGGGGGTATATGGTCAATAGGCATTACACGAAAGTCTTTCAGAGAATGTCCCTCCATGACAAAATGTCTAGCCACTGGAGGTGTCGAAGGCTCCATCTTAATGTAGGCCTTTTTAATGGAGGACCTGTGCATTGCGACTCATTCTTTCAGTATTCTGATGGTTTTGCCCACGTAGATCTTATTACATGGGCAGATGATTATATAAGTGACAAACTTCGTGAAAAAACCTGATTGGCCATAATATGAAAAATTACATATTATGGCCAATCAGGTTTTTTCACGATTTATTTTATTTTATGTTAGATTTATTGATGACCTGTTTATGCTGTGGACTGGAGGGGAGAAGGCTCTCCATGAGTTTGTAGAGGTTTTGAACCATTTGCCAGGCTCAATTAGATTTACTTATAGTTACAGTACAGAATGTATTGACTATTTAGACGTTTGTGTGAGGATTATTGATGGTCAGTTTTCAACTGAAATCTTTATGAAGCCAACAGATAAGAACATGCTCTTAGAGGCAACGAGTTTTCATCCATTACCCCTCAAAAGGGGTTTACCCTACTTTCAACTTGTCCGTGTAGTGCGCATTACATCAAATGAGCGCAATCTTTTAACGGCACTGGAAACTATGGGCAACAAGTTCATTGAGAGGGGTTATCCTCGGAAAGAAGTTAAGGAAGCAATACAGAGATGTCTGCTCCTAAAAAGAGAGGACCTGTTAAAAACATCCTTTAAGGATGAAGATAAAGATATGCGAATTATTTTTTCCAGCACTTTTTCTATTACCCCAGGGTTAGTTAAGTGAGCCATTTTGCGCCATTGGCACATTATGCAAACAGATCCGATATTAAAGGACATTTGTAAGAACGTACCACTCTTCTGTTACAAAAGGAGCAGAAATTTGAGAGAAAGGGTCTCGCACTCCGATGTCAGCTCAGTGAGCCATTGTGCTACACATTGGCTAAATCCTCAGAGAGGGTCATTCAAATGTACTGGTTGTGTCAATTGCCGCTTTATGAAAACAAGCAATACGTTGATACACCCTATGAATGGAACTGTATATCGTTTGAAGTATCGCATGTGCTGTGACACGAAGTTTGTCACTTATATAATCATCTGCCCATGTAATAAGATCTACGTGGGCAAAACCATCAGAATGCTGAAAGAACGAGTCGCAATGCACAGGTCCTCCATTAAAAAGGCCTACATTAAGATGGAGCCTTCGACACCTCCAGTGGCTAGACATTTTGTCATGGAGGGACATTCTCTGAAAGACTTCCGTGTAATGCCTATTGACCATATACCCCCCCTGCGTAGAGGTGGGGATAGGCATAGATTGCTTCTGAAACAAGAGTGCAAGTGGATTTACGAGCTTGGAATCATGGTTCCCCATGGGCTAAACGAGGAATTTACATTTGCGCCTTATGTTGGCGATTAAAATTCATAAGATTTTCCAAAAAATATATTGATCAATATTGCTTTGGTGTGGTTTGGCCCTCTGCATTGACTATGATTATGATATCTCTTTAATATTCATTCGCTGCTTATTGATAAATGTATTCATCTTTTTCTGTACTTGAAGCATACATTATGTCAGTTTCTGCAGATGTTTTGTCATCTGTTGGGATTGTAGATCTATATCTATATATCTGCTTTTTTAATATTTTTTCTTAGTGTCTTGTTGTTTGTCTTATGCCGCTTATTAATTTTTGATGTTATATTGATTAAAGTATGATTAACTTGTATGTTTTGTTTATATGGGGTCAGCTGTGCTGTGACTGCCGGCGTCATCTCCGGCACTTAGGAACCAAGATGCCTTCCCCCGATCCCCGGCTGAGGCAGGCTCGTTCCGGATGACGTCATATCCGGTATGGCGGACGGAGCGTGTGTGCATCGCCGTGGACGGTGGAGACATGGTCCGGGCGGGGGAGTTTGGTGCGCGGGCTGGCACGGCACAGGTGAGTTCATTTTGGGTGATTTCAGGGGGTATATAGCATGCCTATTTGTTGAGTGTAACTTGTAGTTCCCTGAGGAAGGTGATACGAAACGGCTGTTGGAGCCCACCGGGTTCAGAGCGTGGCTCCCCGGACTATGTTTGACCCATTGAATATGTGCTGAGTATACATTTTTTATACTATTGCAAATGGCTTGTTCTCTACCCTGTTGGTACTATTTAAATATCTTTTTGACTATAAATGGTGTGCTGGATTTTTTTGTCCTTATTTGGACTTAGTTCTATATTATACATTATCCTGGCACCCGCTATTTTTGCTAACAGTTTTGTGTGCGGCCTAATTCTCCATATATATATATATATATATATTGCAAGTGAGAGAGAGAGTGCCCAGTAGTGTAGTAGTTTGAAAATATTGCTTTTACACAGTCAGTATTAAATATGCATACCAAGCTATTGTAAACTTTATGAGAACTTTTTCTTTTTTTCTTTCCTTCCCACTTCTTACTTATGCTGAAGCCCCATCATAGCCTGTTTAGCAGTTAGAGCAGGTTTTTTGCACTGTCTCGATCATAATCCTATAAAACAGTGGCGTCACTCAACAAGGTGACACCTTGTGCGGAATCCTGGCAGATGATAGTAGGGTGCGTGGCCTAGGGGTTAGGGGGCCTGGTCTCGCTCGTGGGGGCCAGGCCTCATGGGCCAAACCCCTGTTTTAGTCACTCCTGGGGTCCTGGAGGTGTGGACTGCCCCCTGGAGACCAATCTGTGCAATGCCGGCTCCCTCACTGTGTCAGGAGCAGAGTGCTGCACGTAATGGTACATTGCAGCACCCGGCTCCTGTCACTGAGGAGTCGGCACTTTGGTGTCACCCCTCGGCGGGTGAGCCCCAGGTGCGGCCCGCACCTCCTTGTGACGCCACTGCTATAAAAGCTAAACAGGCTGCACTGGTGCTTCCACAGGAAAAAGGAAGGAAGATGGGAGTGGAATAAGACCTGATAGACAGTTATGGGTAGAAAATATAAGAGATACAGTATGGATAAAGGACAAACATGAGACAAGGTAGGACAAACAGTAAAGATAAGAGATAATAGGAGACAGGGATAGGGAACACATGATAAAGTGTAATGAGGATGTTTAGGGTACCTGGTGGTAATTGAGATCTCTTAAAGGACCTTGGAAGGGTAAAGGAAAAATGACGCCCTTGACGTGAATTTTCTCTTCTATCAGAGACACTTTTAGATCTTTTCTTGCACTCAACTGAGAGTCGGTCTTTACAGTGCTTGTGACAGGTGACCCCACAGGCTGCAGACAAAGACATAACCAAGGGGTAGCTCAGTAATTGTTTCAGGTGATCTTATATATCCTCACAATTGTCACACAAGGAATGATGCAGAGACAGTTTTGCACACAGATCCTGAACGTTTTCTCACTGCGCACGCTCCATAGCCGAGCACATGTAGATGCAGGCATTTCTGAGCTGTATGCATCTCCACTTGTGGCTGATGGTGGTAATTAGGGATGGGGGAAGGTGCAAATGGGCTAAGGGCCCGATTCATTACCGATCGCAACTGCGAATGCAATAGCGATTACTCACGCAGTTCAACTGTGATATTATACTAATCCATTACGATCGCTATGCCGACTGCGGGTGTATCTGCATGCAAAATGCTATGTTACAGTGTCATCGGCTGTGACACAGAAGGTAGCTTTTCTCTTGCAGATGCACCCACACACAGAATATAGGCATGACGCATATCATTTTATTCAGCAGAAGCTGTGCGAATAAGATGCACTTGAAGGGAAAAAGTTGCACGAAAAGACGCTTGGCGCTACCGAGTCATGCCATGGTATGGCGCGACTAGAAGGGCTGTTTAACACGCAGAGGCTAGATGTATGAGGGCACATCTGTATATGGCGCATTTTCTGTGTCAACAATAGGGATAATTCAATTAGCCACAAGCTCCCATTAGAGATTTGCGCAGTGTGCGACTGCGCACTTTTCTGGGTATCATGGTAAATAAAAACATTGCTTATTTTTGCTGACATCCCAATAGGATTGTTACTACTACTATCCCCTGGAACGACACTGCATGAGGATCCGATGGAATCTTGTAGCTAATTGAGTTAGCCCCCATAGGAGATCATATTGGCAGCGTTCCTATCATCTTATAGAGAACAACCAATTGTGGTTTATTTTATATACTCTCAACTCAATAGAGCATTTTGGCCCTCATTCAGAGCCGTACGCTCTGAGCAGAGCGCACGCTCTGAATGAGGGCCGGCCTCCATGAAAATGGAGCGTCCTCCTGGACGCTCGTATAGCTGTGGGTCACCACCCACAGGCTATACGAGCGTGCATTTTGATGGTCGTGACCATCGCGACCATCGAAACTGCGAGCCGGAGCCTGCGGTTGAGGTTTTCAACCGCAAGCTCCGGAGTGATTTTGGCTCTATCAGAGCCAAAATCACTCCCACTGACATCACTAGTGATGTCAGTGGGCCGGCTTCTGACGGGAGGCGTTCCCGTGGGAACGCCCCCGTCAGGGTGGCACGCCTACCAAAGGGGGCGTGCTGTCAATCAACATCGACAGCACGCCCCCTTTGATCAGACACAACGAGCGAAGGACTTTCCTTCGCTCGTCGCGTCTGGCGCATGCGCACGACGGAGCTCCCTGTGTGTAGTCGCACAAGAATAATTATATTACTTCTCAAAAAAGGAGAACAAAGGCCTTCGTATGATATGCCCTGAAGGTTAAATAATACAAAATGAGGGGTACTACCACAGACATATATATTATATGAACAGAAGCAAAAGAAAAGAAATGTCATATGTGGTGCACTTAATGTTAAAACATAACTTTTAATGTTTCATAGGTTAATACCAAAATATGGAACAAAGAAATAGCGAAAATTGGTAATAAATATATAGAAGTGTCACAAAGGTCAAGAAAATGTGATTTAAAAACAGATTGCGGCACATGTACCTGCCTCTTATTGTGTCACGATAAAAGCGGCTGTTGGGATTATCAATTTATATGTATTGTAATTATAATATGAGGATTTCCTTATCATTCATTTAATATCCACAAAAATTATGTATCTTCTCATATGATTGACACTGCTGGTTTCAATAGGATTCAGCCAATTAATGTGTGAGTATGAATTGCCACATGAATAGTTTATAAACCCAGGATACACTGCTTTATTCTAGCATAGCCACATCTGTAAAGACTTTACATGAACTCCTAGGTTTGGACTTATCCAGCAAGTCTTGGATTTGGTGAGATGTTATAGCACTGGAGGGGATGCAGTCTGGATGCCGACCATCTAATCCCGGGAAGTGTTTAAATGACCAATGTCGAAATCCCAACGCCTGTCATTAGACCTACGCCGGGAGCCCGATATTCGGCTTACCGATCGAAGGTAAGCCGGGCGCTGAGTAACCCTAAATCCCCCCCAGGAGCACCTAACCTAACCCTCCTCCTGCGGCTGTCCGCACCCGGCTTACCTTCGATCGGTAAGCCGAGCTTCGGGCTCCCGCGTAGATCTAATGACAGGTGTTGGGATTTCAATACTGGTCATTAAACACTTGCCGGGATTAGACAGTCGGCATCCAGACTGCATCCCCTCCCGTGTAATAACATCTGACCAAATCCAAGACTTGCTGGATTAGTCCAAACCTAAGGATAAGGATACATAAGGATACCCTGATGTAAGATTCGGCTTGCCTTGACAAAGCCTGTGAGTGAAACGCTGCGTCGGTGGCGGCACATGTTACCTGACCTCATGTTCTTTATATGCATATAAATTATATGTGTTGTTTGTGAGCACTGAGGGCCTGATTCAGAGCCGGACGCTCTGAATGAGCGCCTGCTCTGAATCAGGACGTTTTTTGGTTTTTTTTGGAGCGTCCTCCTGGACGCTCGCATAGCTGTGGGTTACCACCAAACAGCTTATGCGAGCGTCCATGATGATGGTCGCGATGGTCAAGACCATCTCGACCATCGGGCTTTCGACGAGACCCTGCGGTAGTGTCTCGGTGACCGCAAGCCCTGGAGTGATTTTGACTCTGTCAGAGCCAAAATCACTCCCACTGACATCACTAGTGATGTCAGTGGGGCCGGACCCAGACGGTAGGCGTTACCATGGGAACGCCTCCGTCTGGCAGCCACGCCCCTGGCAGGCCACCAAAGGGGGCGTGCTGTCACTCACCATCGACAGCACGACCCCTTTGGTGCGAGACCCGGAGCGACAGCTTGGCTGTCGCTATCCGGGTCTCGCGCATGCGCACAACGGAGCTCCCTCCGTCGTGCGCATGCGCACTAGGGCACCATTGACCCGCTTGCGAGCGCTCAGCGCTCGCGAGCGGGTCTGAATCAGGCCCTGAGTCCCGGAACAAGGGACTATTGTGTTCAACTGTAATGATCAGTATGGAGTGTTACTATTGCTCATACTGAATGTGACATCTACATTTCTACTTCAGGGTCCATAGGGTATCCACAGGATACCTTGGGGTATAGGTGTGACGTCAGTCGCAGGGCACCAAAGAGTTAAGCTTTCAGCCTCCCAGGATGCACTAGGTCCCCCTCCTATACCCCGCCCCCGGGCCAAGGCACCTCAGTTTAGTTTGGTGCCCGGCCGGAGTCGGGTGTACCTGTTGGAGTGGGGGCTAGAAGAGCCCCTGAAGCTTTTTCTTCATGCAGCTGTGGCTGCACATCTGGATGAACAGCATGGACAGTCAGTCCTGACGTCCATGCTGTCTTCCCTACACCCCGCCGGTACCAGAACGCCGGTACTGATCCGGGGATGCTGGTGGGCGTCTGGGGTCACAGCTAGCGGTGACCCCAGATGCTCCGGACCATGGCCGGATTCAAGGGGGACAGAGGTAAGCAGCGGGGTCCCGCGGTGGGTCCCCGCTGATCACATGGTCCTAAGTCCCCAGGCAGGGGGCTCCCTGGGGACTGGCTGCAGCGTGGAGCCAGGCGACCAACCTGCGCTTCCACTACCCCCTGGGACAGCGGACCGCAGCAGAGCGGTAGCGCTGCGGCGTCCCAGGGGTTAAATGCATGCCAGGGGAGCGCGCCTTCCCTGTCTCACAGCCGGCGCCTCCCCCGCTGCACACAGCCCTCTCTGCATGCTGCCGACTGGTCCTGTGGCAGCGCTCCTCCCCCAGGCCAGACTCCTCTCTGCTCCTCGGCGGCCATCTTCTCCAGAACGCATGGTGAACGCTGCTGGAAGCGCTGGACGGAAGCATCGTGGTCTGGGTCCCCCCGCATACCTCTCCTCCGCTGTGGCTCAGGTCTGTGTATGCAGCGCTGTGTCCTACCAGGCCCTGTGTCTGTGTAGTTGAGTAATCAGCGCTGTTAGTGCAGGAATTGTTATTTCTCTGCATTGTATGTGACTGTGCTAGCGCTGCTCTAAACTGTCAGCTTTATTACTGTCCCTGTTCTTCTGCTAAAGCCCTTGCGGTGCGGTGCTGCAGGGTGGTCTCTCGCCTATTTAATACTTAATTGGTGAGAGAGGTCACATACGTGGTGCCATCATGTCTGAAAGTGATTTTCCCCTCCGGCTACAGTGTACCACGTGCAAAGTACCGTTAGCGGAGGGGGAGGGTAGCGCGGAGGGCCTTTGCCGGCAGTGTTTGTCCATGGCGCGGCCTATTACGGTTACAGCACCGGTACAGGAGCCGCCCTGGGCTTGTTTCGCTCAGGCGTTAACAGCTTTAGTGGGCCAGTTAGCTCCGCAGCCCGCGTTTACTCCGATGGGTTTGTCCCAGCAGTCTGTGGTGTTGTCACCCATGCAGGGGTTCCCACGACAATTGGTGGTACCCCACAGTCTCCCTATTTCCCCGCTCCCGGGTTCTCAGGAGCCAGCGTGGGTTAACTCCCTGACGAGTTCTGTACAGCACTTGTCGGATGTGTTGCAAGGGGAGTCTGTGATGCGGCCTCATAAAAGGCCGGTGGCGTCTCTGTCCGCTCCTTATGAGGATGACGAAGGGACGTCTGATGATGGGGAGATTCTGGATCCTTACGATCAGGAACCTCTCCATACTAAGGACGCTGATGCTAAGTCCAAAGTATATATTCCTGGACTTATTCGGGCGGTCCGCACAGCCTTGGTGATTGAGGACGAAGTTCCCCCAGCGGCTAAATCTAAGTATGCCTTTTTCAAAGATGTGAAGGGCGATGCCACAGTCTTTCCTCTTTCGGGTCAGTTGGTGGACCATTTAGAGGAGGCGTGGAAACAACCTGGCAAAAGATACCAGCCGCAGAGACGCCTGGCGGTGGCTTATCCGTTCGCGGATAATTATTTTGCTAAGTGGGAATCCCCTCCACAGGTGGATTCTCACGTGACCCGTCTTGTCCGTAGTGCCACATTGCCGATGCCATCCATGTCCTCCCTTAAGGATGCTACGGACCGCAAGGTAGAAATCTGCCTGAAGTCCGCTTATTCCCTTGCAGGGGGGGCAGCACGGCCGGCTATGGCCATTTGCTGGGTTGCCAGAGCGATGGAGCGCTGGCCGGATTCATTAGAGGCTTCTTTTGAATCCGACTGTCCGGCCGAACAGGCGGAGTTGATTGGCAATCTCCGTGATTCGGCCACCTACATCAACGAGGCGGCTCTAGACATTAGTACTCTGGTGTCTAGAATTTCTTCAGCAGCGGTAGCTGCTCGTCGCACCTTGTGGCTGCGATCCTGGAAGGCGGACGCAGATTCCAAGAAAGGTCTGGAAGCGTTGCCGTTTACCGGAGAAGTTCTCTTCGGTCCGGATCTGGATAAGATTGTGGCCACGCTGGCGGCAGCCAAATCTGCTTGTCTCCCGTCGGCCGCTGCTCCTTCTGGTTCGGGACCATGGTCCTTTCGGTCATCTAGGGCCCAGGGCAGGCCCAAACCACAGTCGTTTCCTCGACAGGCTGGCCCTAAGAAATCGGTCAAGCCCCGGAAGCAGGCATGGAGTACCAGACGTCCGGCCCCCAAGCCAGATGACAAGCCTGCGGCCTGACGGTCCGGGCCTCCCTTTGGGGGATCCCAGGGTGGGAGGCCGCCTGCTACAGTTCGCCCAGTGTTGGTCGACCACTACGACAGACACTTGGGTTCTGGAGGTGGTTTCCCACGGATACGCCCTCTCCTTCCGGCACAGACCCCCGGCTCGCTTCTTCACCACGGGTCTCCCATCAGACCGGAACAAGGCTACGGAGCTGCGGAAGGTATTGCACACTATGCTCCAGGCTGGAGTTATAGTGGCTGTTCCATTCTCCCAGAGGGGCCAGGGTTTCTATTCAAATCTATTTTGGTACAGAAACCCAATGGGTCATATCGTCCGATTCTCAACCTCAAAGCACTCAACAAGTCTTTGCGGGTCCCGAAGTTTCGGATGGAGACCCTACGGTCCATCATTCTGGCGCTGGAACCTGGGGACTACTTGGTGTCATTGGACATACAGGACGCTTACCTGCATGTCCCTATTCTTTTGCGCCATCAACAGTTCCTCAGGTTTGCAATCCGCAGCGACCACTTCCAGTTTCGGGCGTTACCTTTTGGCCTGGCAACAGCACCACGTGTTTTCACCAAGGTGATGGCGGTCATGGCGGCTTCTCTGCGGCTGCAGGGAGTCCGCATGTTGCCGTATTTGGACGACCTGTTATTGGTGGCAGGATCTCCAGAGCTCCTGTTACGCCACTTGGACCTGACCATTGCACTGCTGCAACGGCACGGCTGGCTAATCAACTGGCAGAAGTCCACTCTAATCCCGTCTCGGAGGATTCTGCATCTTGGAGCCTTATTGGACTCGGGACAGCAAAGGATCTTCGTGACGGAGGACAAGATCTCTGCTTTACAGTCAAGGGTGCGCAGTTGCCTGCACAGCCGCCGGGTGTCCTTACACTCGGCGATGAGGTTACTGGGCTCCATGGTGTCGGTGTTCGACATGGTGGAATACGCCCAGTTTCACTCCAGACCTCTGCAGCACCTGATCCTGTCCAAGTGGAACGGGCTGACTCAGTCTCTGAAGTCCCAGACGATTGTGCTCACCCAGGAGGTTCGCCTGTCCCTTGCGTGGTGGTTACAGACGACCCACCTCAACAAGGGACGTCCGTTCTGGGTTCCAAATTGGGTCCTGTTGACAACGGACGCCAGTCTTCGGGGCTGGGGAGCAGTTTCGGGTCCACACTTGTTCCAGGGCAGGTGGACGCCGACAGAAGCGGAGCTTCCAATAAATATCTTGGAACTCCGTGCGGTCTTCAATGCTCTCCAGCAGGCACAGCGGTTTCTCCAGGGTCGCCCGGTGCAGGTCCAGTCGGACAACGCTACCACCGTGGCCTACATAAACAGGCAAGCAGGAACTCGCAGTCGGGCGGCTCTCGTAGAGGTCTCTCGGATCCTGGTTTGGGCGGAGCGCAATCTTCCGGCCATATCAGCGGTCTTCATCCCGGGAGTGCTAAATTGGGAGGCGGACTTTCTAAGTCGCCAGGACGTTCATCCGGGGGAATGGTCCCTGCACCCGGACGTTTTTCAACTACTGGTGGACAGGTGGGGTCTTCCAGAAATCGACCTCATGGCGTCCCGGCACAACAACAAGTTGCCGGTGTACGGGTCTCGCACAAGAGACGAAGGGGCGTCTCTGGTGGATGCTCTGTCCGTCCGGTGGACGTTCCGGTTCGCATACCTGTTCCCTCCGGTCTCCCTTCTTCCACGGGTAATCCGGAAATTCAAACAGGAAGGAGGGACGCTCCTGTTGATAGCTCCCGCGTGGCCCAGACGGCACTGGTTCTCAGACCTTCAGGGTCTGTCCGTGGACAGTCCTCTGCGGTTGCCGCTACGACCGGACCTTCTGTCTCAGGGTCCTTGCCTTCACCCGGACCTGACTCGGCTGTCTTTGACGGCGTGGCTGTTGAGACGGCCATGCTGAGGTCCCGGGGGTTTTCCAGCTCTGTGGTGCGTACCATGTTACGAGCTCGGAAACCGTCTTCCGCGAGGATATACCATCGCGTGTGGCATACGTTCTTCCAGTGGTGTCGACCGAGAGGTTATGCACCGCGGGAGTTTCGTCTGTCTCGGATTCTCGCCTTCCTGCAAGCGGGACTAGATCATGGGCTTCGCCTTGCTTCTTTGAAGGTACAGGTTTCGGCCCTATCTGTCTGGTTTCACCGTAGGATTGCTACAATCCCGGATGTGTGCACCTTTATGCAGGGTGTTCTCCGCATTCAGCCGCCCTTTGTTCCACCTGTGGCGCCTTGGGATTTGGCTGTGGTCCTGAGGGCTCTCCAAGGACCGCCGTTTGAACCACTGGGCTCAGTGGATCTTAAATGGCTAACAGCTAAGACTGTTTTCCTTCTGGCCATTGCTTCGGCCAGACGTGTTTCTGAGTTAGGGGCTCTTTCTTGTAGACCCCCTTTCTTGGTTTTTTATGGGAACAGGGCAGTGCTCCGCACTCGGCCCGAGTTTCTTCCCAAAGTTGTTTCCCGGTTTCATGTTAACGAGGAAATAGTTGTTCCGGCCTTTAACTCACCGGGTCTTTCCGTGGGTGAGGCCTCTTTGGATGTTGTGCGGGCCTTAAGGACTTATGTTGACCGCACTTCTTCGTTTAGGAAGTCGGACGCTTTGTTTGTCCTCTATGGCTTCCGTAAAAAGGGTTGGCCTGCTTCAAAGCAAACTTTGGCAGCCTGGATCCGTATGGCTATTTCTGAAGCTTATCTTCATGAAGGCCTACCGGTCCCTCCTTCTCTGAAGGCTCATTCCACTAGGTCTGTGGGTCCTTCGTGGGCAGCTTGACGTGGTGCCTCGGCAGTTCAGATCTGCAAGGCTGCTACGTGGTCTTCTGTCCATACCTTCGTGAGGTATTACAGGTTTGACACCTTCGCCTCTCAGGATGCTTCCTTCGGGCGGCGGATTCTCCTTTCTGCACAGGAGCGTCCCCACCCTTAAAGGATACTGCTTTGGGACATCCCCAAGGTATCCTGTGGATATCCTATGGACCCTGAAGTAGAAAATATGAGATATGGTAAGAACTTACCCTTGTTATCTCTATTTCTACGAAGTCCATAGGGTTCCACAGGACTCCCGCCCTGTCGCACCTGTGCTGCAGATGGGCTTTGCTCTGGTCACCGGTTTTCCGTCTCCCTCTGGTGAGAATGTGATTCTTGTATGTGTCCAGATCTTTGTTCTCTCTCTTCCTTCTCCTCCTCCGGCCTATGGCTTGGTAACTAACTGAGGTGCCTTGGCCCGGGGGCGGGGTATAGGAGGGGGACCTAGTGCATCCTGGGAGGCTGAAAGCTTAACTCTTTGGTGCCCTGCGACTGACGTCACACCTATACCCCAAGGTATCCTGTGGAACCCTATGGACTTCGTAGAAATAGAGATAACAAGGGTAAGTTCTTACCATATCTCATATTATTTCCCAGAAACACTTGCTGCAATAAAAGTAACTCCATTCAAACATTGCTTTAGGGTATATTACACCAGTATTGAGAATAATTCCGTTCTGGATATTTCCCTTGAGGAATTAAGGAATTGTATGTGGTGTTTAAATAGACAATTACTAGCAGAATTTTACTCACCCTAATTATACTAGCTATCCAAATAAACTACCCCTTGATGACCTGTACTTCCTGTGTGTGCTAACAATAGAGGGAATTCATATAATATATGCAAATACACTCTCCAGTGCTATAACATCTCACCAAATCCAAGACTTGCTGGATTAGTCAAAGTAAAGTCTTTACAGATGTGGTTATGCTAGAATAAAGCAGTGTATCCTGGGTTTATAAACTATTCATGTGGCAATTCATACACACATATTAATTGGCTGAATCCTATTGAAACCAACAGTGTCAATCATATGAGAAGATACATAATACGTTTTGTGGATATATTAAATGAATGATAAGGAAATCCTCATATTATAATTACAAACAATACATATAAATTGATAATCCCAACAGCCGCCTTTATCGTGACACAATAAGAGGCAGGTACATGTGCCGCAATCTGTTTTTAAATCACATTTTCTTGACCTTTGTGACACTTCTATATTTTTTTTTTTACCTATTTTCGCTATTTCTTTGTTCCATATTTTGGTATTAATCTATGAAACATTAAAAGTTATGTTTTAATATTAAGTGCACCACGTATGACATTTCTTTTCTTTTCCTTTGCTTCTGTTCATATACTCTCAACTGTAAACATTACAAGGAAATTCAATACTATTAATATGTGACTCTAATAATACAAACACCTGACAGTCAGTTTAATAATAAGGAGTAATACATACAGAGATGTGAAGAGCTGTGAGTCACATTGCAGACTAATGATAGGAGATATAAGTGAAAGCAGCAAGAATTAGCAAATACCTGTCTGTGAATGAGAATCTGTAAGGGGTTAAGTCAAGTAGAAGGAAATTGCAATAGTTAAGCTGACAATAATCTTGTTAGTCTTGTGCACAAAAACAACCAGAATGTCATCCTGTACAGCCCTGGGAATTATGATGTGATGATGGAGCGTTGGCAGTAATAGAGATATCAGGAACAGCATATGAGTGAAGGAATTCTAAGTTTGTAGTAGATATGTAGGCTCATGAATTCCAGGTAGAGATGTAAGCGGAGAAAATGTATGTACAGAAGTGTCCACATACAGTACATCTAGCCTCCTTGCACAATAAACAGCCCTTCTAGTAGTGCCATGCTCTGATGTGATTCGCTAGCGCCAAGCATCTTTTAGTGCTACTTTTTCCCTTAAAATGCATCTCATTCGCAAAGCAATAAGAATAGTACACACAAGCAGCTCATGCTGATTAAAATGATATGTGGTATGCCTATATTCTGTGTGCGACTGCGGCTGTATCTGCATGCGATATGCTATGTTGCAGTGTCACAGCCGATGACACTGTAACGTAGCATTTTGCATGCAGATATAACTGCAGTCGCACACAGAATATAGGCATACCACATATCATTTTAATCACATAAGCTGCTTGTATGTACTATTCGCTTTGAGAATAACACAAATTTTAAGGAAAGTCGCACGAAAAGTCGCTCTATGCTACTAAGACTTGCATCGCTCACGCATTAAGTGTAACTCGACTTGTAGCGCACAGAGGATAGATGTATGTGGACACATCTGTAGACTAATCACTAACGGTACACATAAAATAGTGTTAGGGCTATAGCGGAGATGTCCTTGTCTGTAATATGCACGGAAACTTTACCAGAGGTCATATATGGAAAGTAATAAAAGACCTTGGCAGATCATTACTACCAAATGAGGAACATTAAATATTACCTCGACATTTCAGTCCCTTCTTATAGATTCCAAGTATCTGTAAGAGACAATGTCACAGTTTGTTACAATAATATCACAATGTCATATCATCTCAAGTCCGCTTACAACACAATGAAATATCAAAATTGTTAAATGCGTCTTAAAAGAAGTTCCCACTTTTTCATCAAATAAAAGTTTCTGGAGTCTAGATCTAGGCTTACCGAAATCACAACTATTGTATAAAATGATATACATCTACAGTATGCAGTAGATGAATCAGAGTGTGCTAAGGACTGCTGCCACATACAGACTTGTCATGGACACCCAGAGTTCTACCTGCAGAATCTGTTGAAACACACTAGTAATCAGAAATAAAACAACATTTATTGAGTAAGTTACGGGATGTACCACTTGTTCTTTTACGTTGTTATAATGTGATATGTCTAGTAAATACAGTTCAGATGTCGGTGCGCACGTATTCATGTGGTTAACAGTAGTCATTTTACACCTTCACATCTACAGAATGGCTATACTTTACTATAATTATGTTGTGTATGGTTACTATGATTATGCTTAAGTTTACATATATTTATTATAATGTATAAGTTTTGTACCAATTTATCAATGAGTTTTAGAGATATCTTTAAACTAATGTTCGAACTGACATATTTTGTGGCATAGACACACACCAGGTTTCCGCAGTGCTGACATGACACAGGACGTAGGAATGTCCGCTCTGAGAAATTATGGATGAATCCCATTTTACAGTCCAACACGGAGCTGGCTCTCAGAAAGTATGAAGTCATCTCCTGTTTACTGATTTTTCCATCCCTACACACAAGACACAAAACATAACACATTATTGTACACTTGTTTGGAGTGCAGACCATTACAGAGAGGTCTCACATCTATAGAGGCCGTTTTGCTTGTTCGCCTAAAGCACATATCTAATCTTAATTCCGGTGTTATGAAGATGCGTGATAAATGGATTAATGCATATATTTAAAGCTATGTGCACAGTTTTGAAAAGCGCGGTGGCAAGTGCTGACCAAAATCCTAATTTTAAAAGGTCACCAGTTAAAAAGCGTGTGTTTTACATTGTATTGCATTCACCATAATGTAGGAGTTTTTCCTATTCTAGCAAAATGCATCCAGTTAGCAATGGTCCTGATTTAGAGATGGACGTAGTTAGCATACTGCTGTGTGCTTGGATGCAGCATTAATGCTAACATATGGTAATGCAGCAGGAAGTGTCTGTAGGAAAAAGACGGCATCTGCAATCCGAGTACAGGGGACCTGATTCAGGTTGGATCGCAAGGCTGCGTTCGCACGCAGCCAGCCGATGTTTGCATTCTGCGCATGCGCATAAGACGCAGTGTGCGTACCGGCCAAAGGGAAGCGATCGCAGTGAGCATGCAGAGTCCTCACATAGTGATTGACAGGAAGTGACCGTTTGAGGGTGGTGACGGGGGTTGGTCAGAGAAACGCAGGCATGCCTGGGCGTTTAAACGCCATTACAGGGGCATGCATAATTAAGCCCTTGCGATTGTATACGCTGGCAGAGGTCTAGATGGCGGCAGGAAGTTTAGCAGTTTGTGCAGTAGGGTCAGGACAACCACAACTGTGCAGATGGTTCCGATGTTACCGATGTTTTCGCTGACTTGCGGATGCATGCCATGGGAAGTGGGCGGCTTTATATACAGTGGTGGGCATCTTGGTATAGAGCTGCGGTTGGCGTGCGATTGCATTCATTACCATATTTTCACAGCGAGCGGGGTGCGTGCGAACGCAGCCTTGTGAACCAACCTGAATCAGGCTCAGTGTCCGAAGACACAGCATTGGATCACCATCATGACAATCAGTCGCCATGGGCACAGTACTCACCCATCTGAGTAAGCTTAAAATTAGTGTGTGCAGTCCAAGCTCCCTCCCCCTTTCCTCTACATTTGTGTATATAATGTACACATGAAGGCTGAGACTCCTGCTTGGTATTAACACCCCTCCCATCTGCCCTTAGGTGTTTTACACCAGCACAGGTTCATACATTCCTGTTTACATAATAGAATGGGCACTATTATAGGTAAGTCCTGGAAAAATTGACATAATGTGTTAATATTAGGAATGTTAGGGAACCATCTGATGGAGTTCACCTTGAGGTGGCTGATGGGCAAGCATCTTTGGCCAAACATGTACTAAGAACCTCACTTATACTCATCAATTAACATGGAGTATATCAGGATTATTTTGACGATCATTGTTTTTAGGGCCTGATTCAGCTTTGGGAATAGAGTAAAGGTGCATACACACACAACAATTTTTTGAACGATTATTGTTAAACGATATCGTTTAACGATAATCGTTTGAAAAAATCGTTCACTTTCTGAGTCAAACGATGAACGATTATTGTTCATGCGCGTTCACATTTGTAGTTTGTAGTTCAGTCAGACTTGTCAACTCAACGATTTTCATTAAGTTAATATGCAAAAATCATTTGTAGTTCATAAAAATCGTTCATTACATTTAAATGAACATATTAAATGAACAACTTTAGTAAACGATTTTAGTTCATTTTTTCAAGGTAGAAAATCGTTTACTAAAATCGTTCATTAACTCAATCGTTGTGTGTGTATGCAGCTTAAGTTATAGCAAGTAACTGAGCATCTTGGTGAAACCATGCTGCACTGCAGGTGGGGCAGATTTAGAATGTGCAGAGAGATTTAGATTTGGTAGGTAGGTGTCCAAACTGATATCTAAAGTGCAGTGTAATAATAAAGCTGTGCAGTATTTATGGGCTACATACAAAAGCAGCCAGTATTTACCCTGCATGCAATTTTTTTTATGTATTTGCACCCCTTGCATTGCAACATGGTTTGTCCAGGTGCACAGTGATACCGCTTTTATACTGAAATTCCGGGTCTGACCCGGAGGTTGGAACAGGGTCCAAACCCGTTCAGACCCGGAATTTTCCCAACGCCAACCCAGGATATTCCCGAGTTGGCGCCGTTCACACCAGAGCCGGGTCTGCAGAGACCCGGCTTTTACGGCATTAAAGTGGACGCTTGGAGATGACGTCATCTCCAAGCAACACTGAAGCCGGCCAATTGGCAGGCATGCAGCACGATCCAGGTCATTGTGACCCGGATTGCGCCGTTTACACTGCAGTGTTTCACGGGTTATTCCCGTGTTAAACCCTGCAAGTTACCTGGGTTGGATTTTCGGGTCACTCCACCCGGGAATCCAACCCTGTCACCTTTTACCCCAAGGAGTTACCCGGGTTAACCCTGCAATAAGCCGGGTTTTAGCTCTGGTGTAAAAGGGGTATTACTTGCTATATCTTACTCTAGTCCCAAAGCTGAATAAGGCCCTTAGTCCTTGCAGTGTGCACATAGAGCCGGATCTAGACCTCATGGGGCCATAAGCAAGATATCGGTTTGGGCCCCCCTCCCTCAAACAATATATAGCACTATATTTTCGTTACTGATTCATGCCCCTTATATTATTTGTAATTTTTCTTACTTGTATTCAACTTTTTAAAGCTTTAAACAGCAGACATTGCAAACATTAAATAGGAAACTAAAACCACTGTATATTTAATTCAAAATAATTGATTTAAACTTTACATATACAGATGTGTCCTTGCACATCTACCTCAATATGCCATGCACCATGATACGCCTGGCGTGAGTGAGCCATCGGGTCCCGTACAACTTTGCTAGTATCGGGCGTCTTTATTTGCAGACAATACGTAAAGTTGCACTGCGATGTAACTAGGACGCACCAGGAGACTGTGCCGGTCAATTTGATATGTGACACTTGTGCAGCGGAGTCTGTTAACGGAACTTGGTGTGGAAAAAAGCTGCGGCCGCTGGATCGTTGCACTTCACATGCTGATTTACTCAGTTGCACACAGATATGTCGCATATCAAATTACTAAGGAGTTTTCTGGTGCGTCCTAGCCGCATCGCATTGTGACTTAGAGCCTGATTCAGCAAGGAACACAGTTGTTAATACGCACGCAATCGGCCTATTGTTGTGTATGCATCTCAGTGCGTGTACGCAAACTACGCAGACCCATCGCAGAGTGATTGACAGGAAGTGCCATTTGTGGGTGGTCAGCCGAACGCCGTTGCAGGGGCATGCATAAATTATCCACTGCGATGCCCTACGCAGCCTAAGGCCTGATAACATGCATGGAAGTTAGCAATTTCTTAGTAAGTTCAGGGCTTGTGCAAGTGTGTGTGAAGCTGCGATGGTACTCGTTTGTACCGATGTTTTCGCAATCCTGCTAAACATTACGGATGTGTGTAAGGTAAAGTAGGCGTTCTTATGTTATGCTGAGATTGCACTGCGATGGCAATGATTTAGCATACTATCACAGTTGTACTGCGTGTGTAATCGCTATTGCATTCACAGTTGCGTTCCGTAGGTAATTAGGCCCTTAGATGCATTTTCTGCAAAAAAAGATGTCCGTCGCTAGCAGAGTCTCACAGGACCAGGCTCGCCGTGGTGAGCTGTTTGGCGCGACAGTAGCAATGATGAGTGAGAACACATCTGTAGTAGCAGGCCCGCATCTCCTATACTGTATTTAATAGCAGCCAGGTATTCAGCACCACCCACCCACATATAGTAGCAGGCTCCCATCTCCTATACAGTATTTAATAGCAGCCATTCAGGTTGTAGGTGCAGCCACAAGCATGCACCTGGCTGCTCGTCTTCTCACTTCTGGACGTGTCCTGACTCCTCTCTCGTGTGATGTCATATGCTTGTGCTTCATGACGTCACATGCACAGCAGAAAGAACTAGCGTTCGCCCCTGGAACTGACTGTCAGTGCAGAAATTAAGCAGCTGCAGGCAGGGGCGTATTTATAATTGGTGCAGGGTGTGCGGTGCACACGGGCCTCTGGGTCCAGGGGAGGCCCGAACTGCACACCCTGCACCCATACTTTTTGTTTTCTCATACTTATCTCTCCGATGTCCCATGGAGTAACGCTGCTGAAAATGGCCGCCGCAGCTATTTTCCCGGCGTTTTGCACATGCGCAGTAGGAAATCACCGGGAAAATGGCTGCCGTACCATTTTCACGGTGAACTGCACTTGTGCAGTAGACTCCGGTCACACTCCGCCCGGAATCTACTGCTGCTGTCAGTTCGCTGACGGCAGCCGGGGAGAGAGGAGGGGGCCCCGGATGGGAAGTGAACACGGGCCCCCTCCTCTCTTAACACGCCCCTGGCTGCACAGTTTTTCAGCCAGACCGTGTGGCGCACGTCCTCTGACATTTTCAACGGAGCTCGCGATCCTGTCTACAACCGTGGCCACAGGTCCCCTGGGACACAAAGGGTCCTAGGCGGGTGCCTTTGTTGCCTAGCGGGAAATATGGCTCTGTGTGCACTTGCTTTTTCTTTTTGCTGCATTGTACTATAAGTCTCTGCATGGTAGCACCTCTTTTATGTTTAAAATTAGGGCGTACAGTCCAAGCTCCCTCCCTAAGCCTAAGCTTACTCAGAATAGGCACCGGAACTGCTCACCCACGGTCAGGAAGTCTGCGTTAGAAGACGCAGACCGTGAACCATCGGGCTTGTGTACATCTCTGAATGAGGACCAATATGCATATTTTAAAAATACACTTTTTACACAGGGGCTCTGAGGATGTACTCAGTAAATACAGGAAAGATAACATAATGCTAAGCAGACACAAAGAAACAACAAAACAAGTAGCTAAAATAGAACATCTAGCTCTGCACTAAATATACAAGCACAGACAAAACATCCTTTTTAGAGAAACATTTTTGTTGAGGGCACAGGAAAAGCCTTCAATGCCATTCTCTAAGTTGACCTGTACTTAAAAAACAAAATCTGGATGTTTTTCCCAATATTTCATACAAAAAAATAAAAATGACATGAGAAACAAAGATAGACAATTTTAAACATAATTACATGTTTAATGTTTAACACTTTGTTTTTCTCTTTTATGGTTTAAATTTATATTAATCTCTCTGAGCATACATTCACATATTCACAGTTGGCATAGAAAGAATATGTAATTTAATAAAATAAATGTAAAAATGATGTAGATAAGTAATTATTTATGAAGTTTTCTTACAGGGTTTTTTTGTACAGCATCTACACATCACAAAGTGCTTTACATAAAGCACTTACTAGTAGGTCCAGGAACGCCAAGAGAGAAGGGGGAGTGTATAGTAATTACCCTGGCCCGGGCCTGTTGTAGAGCACCCACTGGGACCTAAGTTAGCTGCTAAAGGGGACAAGTGTTGCCCTTGGAGCACGTTGCGCAAATACTGTACACAATGTTCTTCTCTTCCAACATAGGTTGTCTCCTAATGGAAGAAAGTGGGCTTACACTTACTGATTTTGGTCTATCTCATCAAAAGCACAGAGATAGGGAAAGTTGCTACGAACAGTGTGGAATTCTTCATGGGAGATGTGACCATCACCATCTTCATCAAACAGTCTAAACACGGACTGTGGATAGAGGGAACATCATTGGCTAGTGGTGTGACAGAAAACCATATGAAAAACCAAGCACAAAATAAGTACAATTATAGATCTAATCTATTTATCCCTAAGCCAGTTAGGGGGTGGTGGTACAACAGTAAAAAATAATAGGAAGTACACTAGTAGTAAAATAGCTGATAGCTAATCAGATTTACAGATGTTTTCAGGGTTTGAACAAAAAGGTTTACAAACTCCCAGATGTTTTCAATGAAACTCTTATATACAATATATATTGTTTCTTTATTTCCACACATTTTTTTTCTTTTACTCTAAAAGGTATATTATATGACCTCTCTGCTGCTAAGTAAGGTGTCATGCTCCTAAGTGCACATTATGGTGGTTTGATTTAGAGATGTTATTTTGGGAAGTGCTCGCCCTATCTTCTATAACCAGTTATCTTTTAAACATGGATCTAAGCCGTTCCTCACCATGGTGTTCTTTTTTCCTGTAAAATATTAGATTACTGCAGACTCCCTTACCTCCCACATTACTCCTATATGGCACAATCATGGATTACTTCCCGGCAGTCCCCAAACAAAATTCATTATATGGTTTGACATGGGTCATAAGGATGGCGGTAGACGTCTTAGGGCCGGATTCAATTAGCCGCGGTGATTAACCACGGGCTAATTAGTCATCCAGTTACAGCCCGCGATACGCCCACAGGCAGCATTTAACGCGGATTTTTGTTCGAGCCTGATGGAGGTGTCGCAAACGTGTTAGCATATAGGTCCGGGTACGGAATCTGAAACCTATGGGTTAACATGTGTTAGCCGCATTTTACTGTGCAAAAAAACAAAGAGTTTGTATTTGAATAGCCTGGATAAAAGCCCGAGGCAACCACCTTTTTTGCTCATGCGGTAAATTACAGAGGCTAATTGAATCCCGTCCTAAGAGAGATAATCCTGTTTATCATTTAGCACTTTGCGACAAAAATTTTACTTCCCAGAAGCAAAACTCGCTGAGTACCTCCTGACCAACCTGACAATGTCAAACCCATAAAGCAGTTTGAGGTGATCGTTACCACAAACTTTTAACAAAAATTATGATTTCAAATATTTCAAATTTTTTCCTCACCGCCAAACGTTCATCCATTACAAAACATAAGGCAGATATGGCCAAGATGCCAAATAATGCATGGGCCACAATCTCATCTCCACACACATAAAAAAAACGGTATACTAATCATAGGACCAGGCACCTACTAAGCTAAGTAAGATATACAGTATTGCTCACCACAGCCTCCATCTTATTATGGTGAGGCTATGTTGCAGTAAGTTCATACCTCCATATATGGTGGACTTGCCCTGATATCTCCTTAGGACAAGGTAAACAACTCTCCCAAGCTTCCAATCTCTAAAAATATATGTTCATACCTTCCAACTTTTCTAATTAAGGCATTAGACAACACACCAACAAACTGGCTGCTCAGATACTTAACACAACCAAATGTCTGGTAAGCAGTCATTTGAAGCATCCTGAGCTCCCTTCATTACATCAACTGCAACGTAGAATTGAGAAGATCACATCAAGCAATAAGTCTCACCATTTTGCTAAAACTTGGTACTTATACAAGAGACCCGCTTCCCAGAATAATTCTTCAGAAGGACTTTGATACCTACTCATAATCAATAACCTTTAACTTTATTTATATTAACCACAGAAGAGCCAAACAACTAGAACCCCTCATTTCATGTCCCACCTGTTTACCCTTAGTCATCTTCATTTCCCCTCTCCTACAACCTTACCACCCTTATTGTATTTACTTTCCAAGATACATTATATATGTTTACCAGTGAATGACAGTAATGTTCTGTAAGTCGGCTGTGTCTATTCTATATGAAATTGTATAGGCGGTTTCAATTACTGTATGTTGTGCTACTGCCTGTCTTTGTTCTGGTAATCACAATGGCTTCATATACAGTATGAAACTGTAAGCACAATAAAGATTGGAATGTTGCCGTTTGATACAAGATTGTCACCTCATCTCATGGGAGGAACGGTCCTGGCTGTAATTTCACAATTTGCATATATTAATTCAGGGATGTCAGGAGAACCTGAGTAAGATGGAAGGATATAGTTCATTCACATGGTGCTCCAAGCCAAGTTCAAACTGGCAGCTTTTGTGCTATACCTGTCCCAAATTCAGGTTATTTTGAAGAATAAGGATGTTCTTAGGGGGAGGGGGTGTATCAAACCTTGCAGAGAGATAAAGTGGAGAGAGATAAAGTACCAGCCAATCACCTCCTGTCATTTTTCAAACACAGCCTGTAAAATGACAGTTAGAAGCTGATTGATATGTGGTCTGTTCTCCGACTAGTCTTATGCTGGGTACAGACTTGTCTAATCCATGGTAGATCAGACTGTTTATACAAACCTACTCAGTGGCGTCACTCACCCTGGTGATACCCAGGATGGGCCGCAGAGATGATAGTAGTGCGCGCGGCGAAGGGGGCGTGGGCTCGTGGGTAGATGGCGTGGCCTCGTGGCCCGAACCCTCGTTTTAGTCACTCCAGGGGTCTGGAGATGCGGACTGCCCCCAGGGACCAGCCTGTGTCATTGTATCAGGACCCGAGTGCTGCATGTAATGCTACAGTGCAGCACCCATCTCCTGTCAATGAGGAGGAGTCTGCACTTTGGTGTCACCCCTCGGCGGGTGACACTCGGATGTGGCTAACACCCCACTTTGTGAAACCACTGATCCTACAGCAGACCTGCTCGCAGATTATACATCCAATCCTCGCTACTCACTTGTCCAAATTTTCAGCAGCCCTCCAATGTGTTTCTACTGAAAAAATACATTTGGCTGTGCAGGAAAGGGGATTTATTAATGAGGAATTTAATTAATTATAATGGTGAAGAAGGGGAGGTTGAGAATTAGTAACCTGATTATTAGATGGGGCAGAATTTCAGGTTTCCAAAAAACAAATTACAACGGCATGGGCTCCCCCCCCCCCACAGAGGCATAACCAGCCCCGGGCTCTTTGAGCTGGCCCTGATTCAGAAAATACAGGGAACAAAATACCCCATATTTGATGAACCAGCATCAGGCTCTTGGAGCTGGCACTAGTTCTAAAAAACAAGTAGGTGTCCCCCGTATTTTCAGAACCAGCACCGGTCTCCACTAGCAGGTGGGGGTAATGCCACAGCCAGGTGACACACTTGACGGGCGTCTCCTGGCCAAAGCATTCATCTCCCCTAACTAGTCAGCCCAGGCCGGAGATTCCTTGGGAAATGGGGACCCCCCAATAAAGGAGTCCCCCCTCTCCAGGGCACCCAAGGCCAGGGCTAAACCCCCTGGCCTGTGGGTACCGAGTTGATAGTCCATTAGTAAATTTTAATATCGTCTTTTACAGGTGGAACTACAGGTCCCAGCATGCCTCCCCCACATGTTCGTACTTTGAGAACCACAAGTACCAGCAGGCAGGGCATTAAGGGGCCCACTGGTACCTATAGTACTCCTGTAAAATAAATATTAAAATAAAAACAAGGCCCAAATGTTTTAATAATTTATTTTGCTGCATCTTCACCTGGGGGGCGGTGGCCTTTAAGCTCTTTTACATGGCCGCTGCTCATCCAGGACTTCCCCGGCGTCTACAGGAGCTCTTCATCGCTCCTCCTCCACCGTCGGACTGACACCCGCTGCATCGTGCTGGCTTATATAAGCCAACATAAAAGGGGGCAGGGTGATAAAGTGGCTAGCCATGATTGGCGAGCTGCGGCCATCTTGAATTTAAAAAATGGCACCGCAATGCCATTTTTGAAATGGGAAGCCGTGCTGTCGACTGCTGCCAAACTCTGCATAGATAATTACCTAGCCACCTCATGCATCTTCCCACTGCCATCTCCCACCGCCTTGCCCGCCACAGTGGCGGATGATTCAGGATCCCGCACCGCCGCCACGCTGATGGTGTGTTGGGATGCCAGGACTGGATATAGGTCGCCAGCATCGGTCTCCACAGCTTACACACTACAAAATCAGTTGCCTGGTCGGCGGTCGGGACTCCTACTTTTTAAGCATAATGAAAAACCAGGAGATCCGACAGGCGACCAGAATCGGGTGTGCAGGTTGGTCAGCGGAGGGTCTACACCTGTCCAATGTCGGGCAGACCAGTCAATTGGGAGTCGGATCTCCCGAAGACTGGACAAGTGTGTAGCCTATATTAGTTGCAGAGGTGGTCCTTAACAAAGTTACAAGTTGATACAAGATTTTTTCCCGTTTCAGGAACTAGTTATAAGAATTAAAAATTACACCAAAATAAAGGTACTGTTGAATACCATCAGAGAAAAAAAATCTTCTAAAGGGGCATCGTTCATTATATCTGCTAATGGATAGTCTCTGAACGATGACAGATGCGCACTGCCGCGGCCGATAAATCGCATCTATCATCTCTCCAACATGTTGGTCAATAATCGCATATAGCTGTACAATATTATTAGCAATATCGTGCAGTTTATATGCGGTAAGCGATGAACGACGAAAGATATTAGCAGCAGCGACAGAGCGCTGCAGAGAAAAAAATCCAACTCCTTGAATGATGTCATGTGATTTTTTTCATTGTTCGTCGTTTGCCAAAATCTGTCATGTACATGACAGATATCGTTCAGTACAGCCACCGGAATTTTCAAGGGATATCTTTTGTCTTTCATCGCTCAGAAATATATCTGCTAATGGATAGGCCCCTTAAGGAGTATAACTTTATCTGTTAGGAAGGCTTTAACAATAGTTTAAATAATGAGATTACTTACTCAAATAGGTGCTCTTTTGACAACTCTGGCAAAATATGGTATATATCTGGATGGAAAATCTTATTGTGGCCACAATTAGAAGTAATAAAAAGACAATTAAAGTCAGTAGCTGAGAAAGAATCTCCCATTGCACACGGATCATCACCCACTGCACCCCCACCACCACGGCAGTGGTCTACACCAATGGGAAGCATCTATTTCTCTCTTGGGTGAAATCTGTTAACGTAAAAAAACCAATGGGTATATACTTCACCTCATGCAGATAATTTTGTACTATAGAGTACTTGTAGTCCCCAGCATAAATAATCTAAAGAGAAGTCCTGTAACATTCCTTCTTTCACCATATGGACCAAAATGATGTACTGACCTCAACCATTTTCTCTATGTGTTGACATAACAAGGCTTGGTCTGGCTTTGCTTTGAGAGAAGCCCATTCCTCCATGGGAAGTGTTGGAGAAGGAGGGGAACTGACAGTGGCTTGCTGAAGAAGACAAAAATGTAATTTATGATACATTATTATAAAAATCAAGGATTCTCTATCATTAGTGACACTGGGGCTGAGGCAGAGTTGAACATACGTCTGCGGAGCGTACCTTGCGGGATTTTTGCACTGTGCGTGCTCTGGAATCAAGCGTACGCATATACAAGTGATGCAGAGCTATACGCATTTCAGTCACATCTCCAAGGGGTGTAACTGGGCTGTGACGGGGTGTTCTTATGTAAGTTAAGTTCATTTAACGCATGTAGACAGAATTTCGGGCTGTGCAGAGTTGTGAGTACCCATAAGTATGCCAATCTTCAGGTGTATCTCTAGCACCAAAGAAAGGGTTAGTGGAAGTGCGCACTGACGATGGTGACCGACATCAAACCAAGCTCTCAGAAAGCAGACATAGATGTGTACAACTCTTCATACGGCCAAATATGCGCATTTCATCAATGCGGGAGTAATTATGCCCGACTTGCATTCAACTCTGAATCAGCCCCTCTATATTTATTTCATGGTTTACATTTTCTTTAATTTGTCCTCCACATAATCTGCAGGATATCTCAGATAGCCTGTCTACAGAGATTCTGCTATTATCCAGCAAGTCTTGTATACTGATTTGTGTACAAAGTACATTTGTGTAAAATATTTGCTGTATGGTTTTCATATCTCGGTGCATAATATTATTGTCTTTCTATGTATTCAGCACTGTACATAGAGAAGACCAGAACTCAAACAGATTACATACAATGATATAAAACAGAAATTAAAGAGGGTCTGGTCCAAATGAGTTTACAATCTAAAAGATGCAAGGGAACACATGATAAAGGAGGTAGCATAAAAAATTATTGGCAGAAAAAATGTGGGTGACTATTGTTAACATGAACAGGGTGGGACAGAGCGGAGGGTCTGGTGGGACAGAGCGGGGGGTGGTGGGACAGAGAGGAAAGCAGGTCAGGACAGAGCAGCAGAAATAGAGGGGGTGGGGCTGGACAGAGAGGGGGAGGTGTCAGAGCAGCAGACATAGAGGGGGCGGGGCGGGACAGAGAGGGGGAGGTGTCAGAGCAGCAGACAGAGGAGACGGGGCTGGACAGAGAGGGGGAGGTGTCAGAGCAGCAGACATAGAGGGGGCGGGGCTGGACAGAGAGGGGGAAGTGTCAGAGCAGCAGACAGAGAGGGGATACGGGGTGGATGAGAGCAGGAGGTGGAGCAGTGGGCAGACTAAGGTAACTTAGCATATATGCCAGGTCCCTTTACTAGTTGTTTTCCTTTACTTCTTTGTTTGAATGATTCCTAATATATGTACATTTTTAAAAGAACAATAACATCTGAATTGTTCTTTTTGTCTTGTATTTAAAGTGTCCTGTGCTTATGTTTGTTATCTAACCAGCTCAATATGGGGTACCAGTTTATTAAAAATATAAAATGAGCGCTAAAACTTTTTTTTAAATGCATAATAAACATGAAAACATAGAAACATATATAATGTCCGAAACGCGTTGGTGAGTGGAGGAGTACTAACGGCGAAGTACACAAAGGGTGAGCGGCAAGAAAGACAATCCACCGCTAAGTCCGAGAAGTCCACAGCCAGGGTCTGACGTCATCATCCAGTGCCACGGCTGCCCAAACTGCATGTGCCGGAATCCCGCTGAAGGAGATGCTGGACCCCTCTGGATGGGGGGAAAGTTGGAAGATCACCAGCACTAAGATAGGGATAGATAGGGCCAGCAGCTATAGACATTGTATCATGGACCACCATTGCGGTTTAACATCTGGACTTAACCCTGCCTCCATAAAAAGTCTATAAAGACTATAAACATTATATATGTTTATGCTTTCTAATAAAAAACTTTAGCACTCATTTTATATTTTTAATTGTTCTTTATTTGTGTTGTGTGCAGGAAGAAAAAAAACATTTAAAATACTGTCTTCGGATAAAGACTTTTCTGTGAGAGATATCGAATATGGTAACACACAGCAAGCAGCCATGGGTGGCCCTAGGAGGCAACTTCTCATTCACCTTTTCACCACTCCAGGGTCGGCGCTTCCATTAGGCAGCTGCCTAGAAGTACAGGTACCTGAGGGGCGGCCTGCTGAGGTTACCTGGGAGAGAACAGAAGGCTGTCTCTGATATCCTTATCATGCTTATTGCTGGGGACAGGTGCATCAGCTATTCTTTATTTATACCTGCAGCCTGCTCCTCTGGCCGTCAGTATCGTCTCCTGTTGCAGGTGCGGCCGTCATCCTATTGCAGGTGCAGCATGCAGACAGTAGCATGGGCTCCCAACCATTCCCTCTCACATCTCCTCCTCTTCCCTCTGCTCCTCTTTCCTCTCCCATCTCCTCCTCTTCCCTCTCCCATCTCCTCCTCTTGCTTCTCCCATCTCCTCCTCTTCCCTCTCCCATCTCCTCCTCTTCCCTCTCCCAGCTCCTCCTCTTCCCTCTCCTCCTCTTTCCTCTCCCATCTCCTCTTCCCTCTCCCATCTCCTCCTCTTCCCTCTCACATCTCCTCCTCTCCCATCTCCTTCTCTTCCCTCTCCTCCTCTTTCCTCTCCCATCTCCTCCTCTTCCCTCTCCTCCTCTTTTCTCTCCCATCTCCTCCTATTCCCTCTCATAAAGCCAATTTTTAGGCTGAACAAAAGAACGAGGAGCTGAATGACCAGAAGCCAGGCAGACAAGGGGACTTTTTAATGGCTTCTTGGTGGTTAATTAATGAATTGTTGAAGGGAATAGGTTAATGGGTGCTGGATGTGAGTCATTCCTGGTCGAGGGACATTTAGGGTACTGACAGTGTGAATGAATGTGTTAATGGGTGCTGGGAGGGTGAGTTGCTTAATGGATTCTTGTAAAGGAATGGGTTAATGAGTGCTGGATTGGGGAAGTTAATGGATTCTGAGTTAAGGGTGATTTGGTAAATGGGGTGGAGGTGAATGGGCATACTGGGTGCTCTGGTTTTGCAACAAAGTGTAATACATTTACAGAAAGGATGTGTATATGAAAAATGATTGGGTACATTGTAATAAACTTTGATAAACACTTTAAGTAAATGGTTTGGAAGAGTGTATTGGGGAATCTGTGGGATGGGTGTCAATGTGAAGCTTTGACTAGGGTACCTAGAAACCTCACACCACTGCGAATACCTCTCCTCCCCTCATCTCTACAAAATTCTTAGATGATGAAATAAGTCTTCAGCGTGACAAGGGAGTGGTGCAGAAAGTGTTCATGGTGGGAGTTTTTAACACACACCTATCACTGAAGGTTTTTTCTAAAAAAGAAACATGAACAATGGTGGCGATTCCAACAATAGGTTGATGAACTGCTATTTACGAATTGGGTTAGTGTGTCCTCAGTGTGTTCTAAAGCTTCACTTTCTTTCTCTGTCATAATCATGGGCCTGCAATAAAAGGGCTGCATCTTACAGCAGAGTTCTTTACACACTGAGTGATGTAGGCGATATGTTACGATAAACAGCATATTAGCCGACATTGCTCCAGTGTGTACCTGGCTATACCATCTCATGAGCCCTATATACAAAGAATGGTGGATGCATAGTCAGTCATGCTGTGCACATGGACATAAAGTTTAATCCAACAGTATTCACTTTACTATATTTATTTCTTGCTTGATCCCTTCATGCCTCAATCCCTGCGTTGTTTCCCTCCCTACTCTACTGGCCCACCCCCAGCAGACAGAAAGAGTATGCACACTTCCATCAGAAGGCAGTCTGCAGCATGACAGCAGTTTTACCGATGAACGTGCCCTTGGTTCTCTTTGAAGAGACAGCTGGTAAATTTCTTCCTCTGATCGATATTGGTCCAGAGAAACCTAATATACAGAATTGACATGGGCAAAATGATCAAGAGAAAATATTTCATTTAACTCTGAAAATAAGATAAATAATAACATTTACTATCAGTTTAGTGCATTCACTCACATCATTTCCCTGTGAAAGATCATTGGAAATGTGATCAAGTTCTAGGTTTCAGCAGTTGCCAACGGGTAGTTGCCAAAGTAAAATATTAAACAGCAGGCTTCAGTTATCAAGTGCCAATATTAAATAACGATATATTCAAAATAATATTTTTTCATATTCAGTTTTGAGTGGCAACTGCAATCTGCCATATCTTACAACTTTATTATAATGATTCTGCTGAACTTGTCTTTCTAATTAAATAAAAAATGAAAACTCCATGTTCTATCATAGGATTGTTACAATTATATGTACTCAGTCCCATTTTGCTTTAACGCAGTTCCATGTAAATTGGCTGCAACTTTGTTCTCTTACCTTTGTTATCTCTATTTCTACGAAGTCCATAGGGTTCCACAGGATACCTTGGGGTATAGGTGATGACGTCAGGCATCGGGCACCATAGAGTTAAGTTTTCAGTCCTCCCAGGATGCACTAGGGTCCCCCTCCTATACCCCACCCCCGAGCCAAGGCATCTCAGTTAGTTGCCAAGCCATAGGCCGGAGGAGGAGAAGGAAGAGAGAGAAAAAAGATCTGGACACACACAAGAATCACATTCTCACCAGAGGGAGACGGAAAAACCGGTGACCAGAGTAAAGCCCATCTGCAGCACAGGTGCGACAGGGTGGGAGTCCTGTGGAACCCTATGGACTTCGTAGAAATAGAGATAACAAAGGTAAGTTCTTACCATATCTCATATTTTCTACTTCAAGGTCCATATGGTATCCACAGGATACCTTGGGGATGTCCCAAAGCAGTATCCTTTAAGGGTGGGACGCTACTGTGCTGAAAGGAGAATCCGCCGCCCGAAGGAAGCATCCTGAGAGGCAAAGGTGTCAAACCTGTAATACCTCACGAAGGTATGGACAGAGGACCACGTAGCAGCCTTGCAGATCTGGACTGCAGAGGCACCACGTCGAGCTGCCCACGAAGGACCCACAGACCTAGTGGAATGAGCCTTCACAGAAGGAGGAACTGGCAGGCCTTCATGAAGATAAGCTTCAGAAATTGCCATACGGATCCAGGCTGCCAAAGTTTGCTTTGAAGCAGGCCAACCCTTTTTACGGAAGCCATAGAGGACAAACAAGGCATCCGACTTCCTAAACGAAGAAGTGCGGTCAACATAAGTCCTTAAGGCCCGCACCACATCCAAAGTGGCCTCACCCACCGAAAGACCAGGTGAGTTAAAAGCCGGAACAACTATTTCCTCATTAACATGAAACTGGGAAACAACTTTGGGAATAAATTCAGGACGAGTGCGTAGCACTGCCCTGTTCCCATGAAAAATCAAGAAAGGGGGTCTACAAGAGAGAGCCCCTAAATCAGAAACACGTCTGGCCGAAGCTATGGCCAGAAGGAAAACAGTCTTAGCTGTTAGCCATTTAAGATCCACTGAGCCCAGTGGTTCAAACGGCGGTCCTTGGAGAGCCCTCAGGACCACAGCCACAGGTGGAACAAAAGGCGGTTGAATACGTAGAACGCCCTGCATAAAGGTGCGTACATCGGGGATTGTAGCAATCCTACGGTGAAACCAGACAGACAGGGCAGAAACCTGCACCTTCAAAGAAGCAAGGCGAAGCCCATGGTCCAGTCCCGCCTGTAGGAAGGCGAGTACCCGAGACAGACGAAACTCCCGCGGTGCATAACCTCTCGGTCGACACCACTGGAAGAACGTATGCCATACGCGATGGTATATTCTCGCGGAAGACGGTTTCCGAGCTCTTAGCATGGTCCGCACTACAGAGCTGGAAAACCCCCTGGACCTTAACATGGCCGTCTCCACGGCCATGCCATCAAAGACCGCCGAGGCATTTCCGGGTGAAGACAAGGACCCTGTGACAGAAGGTCCGGTAGACCCTGAAGGTCTGAGAACCAGTGCCGTCTGGGCCATGCGGGAGCTATCAACAGGAGCGTCCCTCCTTCCTGTTTGAATTTCTGGATTACCCGTGGAAGAAGGGAAACCGGAGGAAAGAGGTAAGCAAACCGGAACGTCCACCAGACGGACAGAGCATCCACCAGAGACGCCTCTTCGTCTTTTGTGCGAGACCCGTACACCGGCAACTTGTTGTTGTGCCGGGACGCCATGAGGTCGTTCTCTGGAAGTCCCCACCTGTCCACCAGCAGTTGAAAAACGTCCGGGTGCAGGGACCACTCCCCGGGAGGTACGTCCTGCCGACTGAGAAAGTACGCCTCCCAGTTTAGCACTCCCGGGAAGAAGACCGCTGATATGGCCGGAAGATTGCGCGCCGCCCATACCAGGATCCGAGACACCTCTACGAGAGCCGCCCGACTTCGGGTTCCTCCTTGCCGGTTTATGTAGGCCACGGTGGTAGCGTTGTCTGACTGGACCTGCACTGGGCGACCCTGGAGAACCCGATGTGCCTGCTGGAGAGCATTGAAAACCGCTCGGAGTTCCAAGATGTTTATTGGAAGCTCCGCTTCCGCCGGAGTCCACCTGCCCTGGAACAAGTGTGGACCCGAAACTGCTCCCCAGCCCCGAAGACTGGCGTCCGTTGCCAACAGGACCCAATTTGCCACCCAGAACGGACGACCCCTGTTGAGATGGGTCATCTGCAACCACCAGGCAAGGGACAGGCGAACCTCCGGAGTGAGGACTGGGATTTCAGAGACTGAGGCAGTCCATTCCATTTGGACAGGATCAGGTGCTGCAGAGGTCTGGAGTGAAACTGGGCATATTCCACCATGTCGAATACCGACACCATGGAGCCTAGTAACCTCATTGCCGAGTGCAGAGACACTCGGCGGCTCTGCAGACAACTGCGCACCCTCGACTGTAAGGCAGTGATTTTTTTCCCCCATCACAAAGATCCTTTGCTGTCCCGAGTCCAATAAGGCTCTGAGGTGCAGAATCCGCTGAGACGGGATCAGGGTGGACTTCTGCCAGTTTATCAACCAGCCGTGCCGTTGCAGTAGTGCAATGGTCAGGACCAAGTGGCGGAGAAGGAGCTCCGGAGATCCTGCCACTAAGAGAAGGTCGTCCAAGTACGGCAACATGCGGACCCCCTGCAGCCGCAGGGAAGCCGCCATGACCGCCATCACCTTGGTGAAAACACGTGGTGCTGTCGCCAGGCCAAAAGGTAACGCCCGGAACTGAAAGTGGTCGTTGCGGATTGCAAACCTGAGGAACTGCTGATGGCGCAAAAGAATAGGGACATGCAGGTAAGCGTCCTGTATGTCCAATGACACCATGTAGTCCCCAGGTTCCAGCGCCAGAATGATGGACCGTAGGGTCTCCATCCGAAACTTCGGCACCCGCAAAGATTTGTTGAGAGCTTTGAGGTTGAGAATCGGACGAAACGACCCATTGGGTTTCTGCACCAAAAAGAGATTGGAATAGAAACCCTGGCCCCTCTGGGAGAATGGAACAGGCACTATAACTCCAGCCTGGAGCATAGTGTGCAAAACCTTCCGCAGCTCCATGGCTTTGTTCCGGTCTGATGGTAGAGCCGTGGTGAAGAATCGAGCCGGGGGTCTGTGCCGGAAGGAGAGGGCCTACCCGTGTGAGACCACCTCGAGAACCCAAGTGTCTGTCGTGGTGACCGACCAACACCGGGCGAACTGCAGCAGGCGGCCTCCCACTTTGGGATCCCCCAAAGGGAGGCCCGGACCGTCAGGCCGCAGGCTTGTCATCTGGCTTAGGGGCCGGACGTCTGGTACTCCAGGCCTGTTTCCGGGGCTTGGCCGATTTCTTGGGGCCAGCCGGTCGGGGAAAGGACTGTGTCTTAGGCCTACCCTCGGCCCTATAAGACCGAAAGGACGGAGTACCTCAACGAGAAGGAACAGCAGTCGACGGGAGACATGCCGATTTAGCTGCTGCCAGCGTGGCTACAATCGTGTCCAGGTCCGGACCGAAGAGAACTTCTCCGTTAAAAGGTATCGCCTCCAAACCCTTTTTGGAATCAGCGTCTGCCTTCCAGGATCGCAACCACAAGGTGCGACGAGCAGCCACAGCTGCCGAAGAAATTCGAGACACCAGGGTACTAATATCCAAGGCCGCTTCGTTGATATAAGTGGCCGAATCCCGGAGATTGCCGATCAACTCCGTCTGCTCAGCCGAACAGTCGGAATCGAAGGACACCTCCAACGCATCAGCCCAGCGCTCCATAGCTCGGGCAACCCAGCAAATGGCCATAGCCGGCCGCACTGCCCCCCCCCCACAAGGGAATAGACGGACTTCAGGCAGATCTCCACATTGCGGTCCGTAGCATCCTTAAGGGAGTACATGGATGGCATGGGTAATGTGGCACTACGGACAAGGCGTGTCACATGAGAATCCACCTGAGGCGGGGATTCCCATTTGGCAAAATAATTGTCCGCAAACGGATACGCCACTGCTAAACGCCTTTGAGGCTGATATTGTTTGCCTGGCTGTTTCCACGCTTCCTCCAGGTGGTCAACTAATTGCCCCGAAAGAGGAAACACCGTGGTATCTCCTTTAACATCTTTGAAAAAGGCGTACTTGGACTTTGATACCGGAGGCTCCTCATCCTCAATAACTAAAGCAGTACGGACTGCACGAATAAGGCCAGGTATATACACCTTAGACTTAGCGTCCGACTCTTTAGGACGGGAAGGTTCCTGGTCAGAAAGACCCATCATCGGACGTCCCGTCGTAATCCTCATAAGGAGCATACAGAGACGCCATCTGCCGCTTGTGAGGCCGCATCACAGACTTACCTTGCAACACTTCTGACAACTGCTGTACAGCGCTTGTTAACGAATGAACCCACGCAGGCTCTTGAGAGACCTGAGGAGGGGAAATAGGGAGACTGTGGGGTATCATCAATTGTCTTGGGAAACTCTGCATGGGTGACGACACCACTGACTGCTGGGACAAACCCATCTGAGTGAGGGCAGGCTGCGGAGCTAACTGGCCACGAGGGTTGTAAGCGCTTTGGCAAAACAAGCCCAGGGCGGTTCCTGTACCGGAGCCGTGACTGTAATTGGTCGCATCAACGAATAACACCGTCGCACTGCCGTCCCCCTCCACTATAGGTACCTTGCATGTAGTACATAAAAGCTGGAGAGGAAAATCACTTTCAGACATAATGGTAAGTATGTGACCCCTCTCACTGATACTCGTTAGTATAGTGTGAGACCACCCTGCAAGCACCGCACCGCAAGGGCTTTAGCAGAAAGAACAGGGACAGTTAAATGCTGACAGATAGAAAATGAAAGTACAGGCAGCAGACGCTAGCATAGGTCACATACAATGCAAAGAAATCAATTCCTGCACTATCAGCGCTGATCCTCAACTACACAGACTCAGAGCCTGGTAGGACACAGCGCTGCATACACAGACCTTATCCAACGGAGGAGAGGTATGCAGGGGGACCCAGACCACGATGCCACCGTTCTTCAGCGTCCAGCAGCGCTCACCATGCTTCTTCCAAAGATGGCCACCGAGGAGCAGAGAGGAGGCCGGCCTGGGGGAGGAGCGCTGACACAGGACCAGTCAGCGTCTGCAGAGAGGGCTGTGTGCAGCGGGGGAGGCGCCGGCTGTGAGACAGGGAAGGCGCGCTCCCCTGGCATGCATTTAACCCCTGGGAAGCCGCAGCGCTACTGCTCTGCCGCGGTCCAGCTGTCCCAGGGGGGTAGTGGAAGCGCAGGTTAGAACCTGGCTCCACGCTGCAGCCAGTCCCCAGGGAGCCCCCTGCCTGGGGACTCTGGACCATGTAACAGCGGGGACCCACCGCGGGACCCCGCTGTTTACCTTGCTGTCCCCCTTGATTCCGGCCATGGTCCTGAACATCTGGGGTCACCGCTAGCTGTGACCCCAGATGCCTACCAGCATCCCCGGATCAGTACCGGCGTTCTGGTACCGGCGGGGGTGTAGGGAAGACAGCATGGACGTCAGGACTGACTGTCCATGCTGTACTTCCAGATGTGCAGCCGCAGCTGCTTGAAGAAAACTTCAGGGGCTCTTCTTAGCCCCCACTCCAACAGGTGCATCCGACTCTGACCGGGCACCAAACTAAACTGAGATGCCTTGGCTCGGGGGCGGGGTATAGGAGGGGGACCCTAGTGCATTCTGGGAGGACTGAAAACTTAACTCTATGGTGCCCGATGCCTGACGTCATCACCTATACCCCAAGGTATTCTGTGGATACCCTATGGACCCTGAAGTAGAAATAAGTGATTAAACAAAACATGTGGGAAGAATTGCATAAAATATAATTTTCAGGGCTAGATTTTTAGACATGATTCTGAAATCCCTACAACTGTCACATACTGTATAACCTAAAGTAGTGGCAGTGCAGGCCAGGCTTACAATATGGGAGATATAAATACACCATCTGTATGGTGGTGGTGGGAGAAATGGGTACCTGTAATTAGCATCACTCTGGTCAGCATTGCCCCTATGTTCTAATCAGATCACCCATCAGCAACTTTCTCAGTGCTAAGGTGATTTTAAATCAGTCATGGTTAAAAACCTGATCCTGCTGGATTCACACCAAGGGACTGATTCAGAGACAAATGCAGTGTAGATGTGTCAGCAGCGTTTTTCTGCTAGTGAGCATGCACGAAAAGTCCTGAAAACCCTTACAGCGCATGGGCGAACTCGTGTCCGATGGTTTTGGAATTGCATACGGCATCTCTAACACTTGAGAAAGGGTTTGCGATCCCTGGTCGTTTTAGGGTGGAGACTGGGAGGTGACCTAAAGTGAGCGCAAAAGGAGCTGTTTCATGGGCGTCTCTGGGAACGCTGCTGCATTCCTAAAAGCAAATCCACAGCCTCAGAGGACATTGGATTTGAGGAGAGTAGCTAGGGTAGACCTAGGCTACTACAAAAGTCTAATCTATGATTGATGCCAGAGGCGGATTCAGACCTCATGGGGCCCTAAGCAAGATATCAGTTTGGGGCCCCGCTCCCTCAGCTGCATGCAATTTTACACACACACACACACACTGCCCCCCTAGCTAGATACACACACAGTCCCAAAGCCACACACACACATTGCCCCGGCTCCCGGCAGCAACAGGGGAGAGGGAGAGAGGATGGGGGGTGAATGCTCCCGTCCAGGCTCTCGGTGGAGGAGACAAGGGAGAGAAGATGCAGCAGCAGGGGAAGGAGAGAGGACACGGGGGAGACATAGCAGACACCAGGGAAAGGATTGGGGGGTTTACACACAGTAGCGGAACACTGGCTGCGGGAAAATCCAGAGGGACATGGCAGGTGTAAGGGGGAAAAGCATTACTTTTCCAGAAAGTTGATTCAGCAACAAGAGCAGATTCTTGGAAGTGATACTACTGTTAGGGAAACATTATGAATGTCTACAAAACATTTTTTAAACTCACAGCAAGTTTAAAACAATTATCACAAGTGATAATTATGTAATGATATAGAGCCCTGACTGACACACCTTACTAACACAACCATCTACTGACACAGACACCACTTACTAAACAGACACACTCAAGGTTCCCATCCACGAATCGTGCAATCGCTCAGGTATCGGCTGCAAATCGGGCATTTAAATGTCTAAAACGACCAGCGAGGCCCGCTTTCCGACATCTAACATCGCCCGAACATGACGGTCAACCTGACGACCGTCGTCAGGTTGCCCATATTCGGGGATGATTGATGTGCATACACTGAACGTCTGAACGTTCAGTGTATGCACTTCACCCCACAGGATACGACGGGATTACGATGACGGAATCGTGCCATCGTCCCCGCATCTACAAGTGGATGGGCACCTTTACTGACAGACACCACTTACAGACATAGACACCACTTACTAACAGACACACTTACTGACAAACACCACTTACTAACAAACACACTTACTGACAAACACCACTTACTAACAGACACACTTACTGTCACAGACACCGCTTACTGACACAGACACTTATTGACACAGACACAACTTACTAACAGACACACTTACTAACACACACACTTATTGACACAGACACCCTTACTGACACACACACACACACTTATTGACACAGACACCGCTTACTGACACACACACTTATTGACACAGACACCCCTTACTGACACACACACTTATTGACACAGGCACCCCTTACTGACACACACACTTATTGACACAGATACCACATACTGAAAGATTCCCCTTACTGGAACATTATTATACATACTTACTCACAGACACCCCTTACTGACACAGATGCCCATTACGGACACACACAACTTACTGACACAAACACACTAACTGAGACAGATACCACTGACTGACGCAGACACCATTTACTGACCAATACCCTTTACTGACACACACTGACACAGACTTATTCATTTATAATGCATTCACACAGCACAAGAAGACAAACAACCCCCACCATCTATAGCATTAGCAGGTGGGTGCTGGAAACATCACAACCTCCCAGACTATAGCAGGTTGTTGCTGGAATCTTTTACCTGCATCTCCAGATAAAGTAGTTTCACCCCTGCAGCGCAGGCACAGACCTGGCTCAACTCTCCTCTCCTCATAGGCAGCGCAGCAGCCTCCTCCCTAATATGTCTTTCTCTGCACCAGCAGCATTATGCAGGTGGATGCAGGGCCCCCTAGTGGGGCTGGCTGGAGCCTGGAGGCCACTCACCTCCCGTCCAATGCTCTGTGTAGAGCAGACTTCATTACAGTGCAGACACTGTGGGTGTGCGTGGAGGGTCCGCGTGACATCATGACGTCACACGGTGCACACTGTGCTCCTCTGGGATGATTTTAGAGGCACAGCAAAGTAATGGATTTTGACTACATGCCATTCAATTTTGTGGGGCCCCGGCAACGGGCCCCTTGGGACCCGCCGGGCCCTAGGCGGCCGCTTATGTTGCCTTGTGGAAAATCCGCCCCTGATCGATGCTGCATCAATGTTTACAATATCCATTGTCTCAGTGCTCGCACACTCCATCGCATGGTGGAGCACAAAGGGAAGGATGAGATAAACATTTGCATATTTCAGCAATCACTATTGCGACCCACGACTGTGAACACGGCTGCAATACCAACCATCTCTGAATCAGGTCCTAAATACGCTGAAAAAGCCAGATTAAGAGACAAAGGCCCTCATTCAGAGCCGCTCGTTAGCGGCAGTACGCTCGTTCCGAGCGATGTTTGCACATCTGCGCATGCGTACGGTTTTTAGTACGCATGCGCGAACCAGTCAGTGCGGCCGAAAATCGTTGGTACGCAATATAGCGAGGGCCTGCTATTTTGAGTGACAGAATGAGGCGTATGTGGGTGGTAACAGGGGAAGGAGCTTGAAAATGGGGAGTGGAGATCCGAACGCAGGCGTGCTTAAAGGTCAAAACGGGCGTTTTATGGGTGTGTATATTTAAAACAGCAGCGTCATTGACCACGTCACTGGGTTATTTTATAGCCAGAACTGCTCGCAAATTTGTGGTAGCAAACACCAACCACAAGAATAGCGAGCAGTTCATACGCTGGTCGATGTACTCGATTAATCTAATAAATAGCGGACATGACGTAGGATGCGAGCGGCCAGGGGGCGTTTTTAACAAATAAACGAGCGTATGTTTTGCTCGCTCGTTCAGACCTAGAGGCGTGAACAGACTGCAATTTGCGTACGGATCATTTGAATAGCCACCCCTTGTTTTTAAACGAACGACCACAAATAGCGAACGGCTCTGAATCAGGCCCAAAGTCGGATCCATACTAAATACACAGAAAAAGCCGGATCCTCACTAAACACACAGAAAGAGTCAGATCAACAGTAAAAGCTGGATCCATAATAAATACACCACAATATCCAGATTCACGCACAGAAAAATCAGAAATCACAAAAAAATCCGGATCCACACAAAGGGGAAATGTAATAACTTCTGAGTATCCAGCGATATTAAACTCGCTGGAACCTGCTGCGAATATTCAATGAGTTTGATCTGAAAACTGTCGAATACAATAGGTCGGCAACTTTCCTGTAATTTGTAGTGGATTATAAAGCCGTACACTGCTGTCATTACAGCGAGTTTCCAGCATGTTTGCTGGAAATACCTAAATAATTCAAAGAAAAAACCAAAGAGTTTGGTCCCCTCCTGTAAGCATAACCAGCGCTGGCACTTCTGCCTTGTCCGATATTGGAAAAACGGGGAGACAAAGAGCATGGAGTACGTCATTTAAAATACAGGAGTAGATTTACTAAAGCTTATAAAACAAATAAGTGGAGGTGTTGCCCATTTTCATTTTAAATAATTAATGTCTAAAAGGATAAACTTGCCTAGGTTTCTTGATGGCTGAATAAATAAAAAAATAATTCTCACATCAGAGTAAGGACAAGTCACAAACACTTTCCTGACATTCAGTGACATTTGTATTGCCCAAGCCATGGTTTTGTATGTACTAATACCAGCCTCCCTCCCAATTGACCAACAGATGCTTTAACCAGTTGATTATCCTGCAATGGTATTTAAATATTTCAGGATAAAACTAGCAATGAAACCCATTACTGAGTTAGGGATGGTGGGCGCATTACTGTACCTAATGCATATTGCCCCTTTTGTATTTGCACACAGTAAATGAAGACTATGGGCCTGATTCTGAGTCACACGTTGCTGCGACCGCTCTAGCGTCTTTTGCCGTAGATGCATCTGCGACTATGTGGTAGTATCAGCCCTTCACCTGGTGTACAAGCTTGTGTCTGACTGTGCAGGGACAGAGACGCCCTCTAAGAATGCCCAACACATTTCTGATATCATGCGTCTCAATCACAACTACCCCTCTGTTATTACACACAGTGTACGAGGTTTAGGGGATTTAGCACATGCATAGTAGCAATAAAATCCCTCAACTCTGTGGACATCAGCATTACGTGCAACTAAGGAACAGTGGGGAAGATATATGAACCGCCATAGCGATATCAGCTCACGTTATGTGCATTGATACCACTTCTCCCCAATGTATTATTGAGAGGCAGGGTGGTAAATGACAGGTGCACTATGTCCAAGGGGGGTCCCGCGCTGCACACCCTGCACCCATATTATACTTACCTGTCCGGAGTCCCACTTCGGCGCAGGAGTCTGCGCTGTAAAAAAAAAGGCGTGATAAAGGCCGCTGCAACCATTTTCTTGTTGTTTGCGCATGTGCAGTAGAGGGAAAATGGCCGCCGCAGCCATTTTCCCAGTGACCTGCGCATGCACTATAGATTCTGGGAACACTCTAAGGCCCAGAGTCTGTTAGACTCAGTGCACTGCCTGACAGAGGGGGCCCATGACGGAGACTGCAGAGGGGCCCCCTCCTATCTAGAAACACCCCTGTGAGCCTCTGTCATTATCGGCACTGCTATCTACAAGATAGCAGTGCCGATAAGATGGCAATGTATGACCGGTCAGTTCACCTGACCGGTCCATCAGCAGCAGCTATCGATATCGACAGCTGTAGCTGGCATTTCCCTACCACCACAGCAGGGACAGCACTGTCCCTGCTGCAGTGGCTGCAGGTTCCGGGGCTGCACGCAGGATTTTGCGATGCCTGCAACATCCCGCCATGCCCAGTGGAGCCATAAGGGAGTGAGACACAGCGCATCAGCACTAGGATGTTCTTACATCTCATCATTAGTGCTTCCTGCTTCACCCTTGTTAAAGAGGCAAAGCAGAAAAAGTTATAGTGGCACTATATGTGCCGCTATAATACATCTACCCCTATATTTGCTGTCATACATCCTTAGATGCTCAGGAAATCACCTGTGACTAAATGTTCCCCCATATGTTTCCATGGATTAATCTTGAACTCGTGAGCTTGGTTCACAAATAGATAGGTTACTTATCTTCTGAGGAAACCGTCACTGCATCAGATGGAGAAACGCGTCAATTACAAAGTATTGGGACTCTGTAGGACCCAGTACTGACCACCTAAATGTTTATGAGTGATTTTAAGGAGTTATACAAGCCAATTGTGAGTGTGGTGAGGTATACGAGACTATCAACGCAGCGCTGAACGCCTGCATTTGAACCGGATAGGAGGGCCCTGTTCTGTGAGCATGTCCAATCTATCACAGTATCAATTGAGGACGGGATAAAGAGCCTAATTCAGCACGGATCGCAAGTCTGCAATCGCACGCACCCGTGCGTAGCAAAAATATGCAAATGAATGCACCATACCAAGACGCCCCCAGCTCATAAAGCCGCCCACTTCCCATTACATACATCCGCAAGTCAGCGAAAACATTGATAACAGAGTAACATCGGAGCCATACACAGAGTTATGCGCGAGCTTGACATGCCTCAAAAGCTGCAAAGCTTCCTGTCACCATGCAGAACTCTGGCTGCTTATGCTGTCACTGGGGCTTAATTGTGCACGCCCATGTAACGGCGTTCAAACGCACAGACACGCCTGCATTCTTTTACCACCCCCTCTCTTCACCTCCAAACGGAACTTCCTGTCAATCATTTCTTTGTGCCGCTGTGTGTCCGCTGCTTCGCATTACCGATCACAGTGGCCGTCTTGCGCAGAGCAATACATGCGCAGAACGAAAATATCGACCGGTTGCGTACGTCTGCAGCCTTGTGATCCAACCTGAATCAGGCCCTAAGCTCACTGATCTTTCAGCAGAGTGACTGTTTCTTAAACGTGAGGCGGCGGGTTTCTATGTGCATCGGAGCCAGCCGCTGCTTGTGATAGAGTGGCCGGCTGACTAAGGAGACTGTAAGACGTCTCATAATAGAGCGGCCGGTATCCATCTGCACTGGAGTCAGACACCCCATGTGATCAAGTAGCTGGTAACAAGGAGACTAAAAGATCGCTCCTATTGTAACAAATAATCATCTCTGTATAAGGTGATTATTTGGCTGATTCAGACATGCTCGCAAGCGCTATGCGCTCGCAAGTTGATGTATGCCCCCTGTGCATGTGCCACCTCTGGCATGCGCGAGACCCGGCCAGCGACGGGCGCTCCGTCGCTACGGGTCTCGCACCAAAACGGGGCAGCTGTCGATTGTGATTGCCAGCTCTCCCCGTTTTGGAGGCGGGCACGGGGGGGTGTCTACACAAACGGAGGCGTTCCCTTAGCGAGCAGCCAGGAGGCCGGCTCCTTAAAAAAAAAAAAACGCCCTGATTCAGAGCGAGCGCTTACAAAATCCATTACAAAAGATATCCTGTTTTCCATTCTGATGAGCCGGACCAGCAAATAATCTGTGGGCGTTTTATATGGAGCACAGTGTGGAGTAATTCATCAGCTGATTAATGCAGGCTTCTTCTGTGGTTATATCTATTAATGCATTTTTGATCCTTTTTGCATACTACACCTAGGGCTCTATTTATTTTGACTAAAATAAAGTAAAAAAGGGTGTTTTCACACCCTTTTCACATTATTTTAGTATCACCTAGGCCCTGATTCAGAGCTGGACGCTCTGACAGAGCGCTCGCTCTGAATCAGGGCCATCCTTCTCTTTTTTTAGAGCGGTCTCCTGGCCGCTCGCATAGCTGTGGGTGACCACCCACAGCTATAGCGAGCAGCCAAAAGGATGGTCGCGATGGTCAAGACCATCACCATCGACAGCACGCCCCCTTTGGTACGAGACCCATAGCGATGGCTTGGCCATCGCTATCCGGGTCTCGCGCATGCGCACGACGGAGCCGGGTCCGTCGTGCGCATGCGCACTGGGCCAACATCGACCCGCTTGCAAGCGCTCAGTGCTCGCGAGCGGGTCTGAATTAGACCCATTATTATTACAGGGCAATTGACGTAGAATTCGTAAAATTCTACTCCAACCCCTAAGTATCACTTATTTTTAGTAAGCAGATCGCATTTCCCATATTTGTAATGGGAAATGTGATCCGACCAAAGTTACTAAAAATAAATTGTAAAAAATTATCGGGGAAAGCCCTGTGATAATAACGCCACCTAGAGGTGGCGTTATCCAGGGTCTCCCCCGGTTACCGGACTCCTGCTCCACTCTAATGGGGAGAGCAGAGCCGGGAGTCGGTCCCAGTAATCAGCTGTGTGGTCTAAACAGACCGCAAGCTGATCTCTGCTAAAAAAATGTTAAAAAAAAGTACAAAAAAATATTTACTTACCTGACTCCAGGGACTGGTGATCGGGGCTCCGATGATGTTCTCCCTCCAGTCAGCTGGTCTCCCATAGTGCACTGCTGCCCGGTCATCAGGTGATTGGGTCCAGTGCAGTATGGGAGATCACCTGAACGGAGGCATGGAGAACATCACCGGAGGCCCGGATCATGCAGGTAAGTGTAATTAAGGGAGGTTCTCGGGGGGGGTCCGCGATCGCGGGGGGCGGGGCTTATTCACTCGGTAATATCACACTACAATCTGCATTCAATATGCGGATTGTAGTAAATAAAGCCCCCGGAGAGGTGAGCATAATTGAGGACTGTGAGGATTTGGGGCTTTTGGACTGCTTAGTATAAATTTTTGCATTTATTCACTATTACTGATTCATGATTATATGTTTTTTATTGTCTAACTGAAGATTATTGTTTCCTAATTTTATAGTATTAATAATTGTTTTTATACCTGCTATTACGCGCACCAATTAAGTGGAGTAATTTATTATTCCACTTGTGTTTTGTCTATTTAGAAATGTTGGGGAGCGGCGTTAGCTATTTGAGATATACTTTTTAATCATTGAGATTGCATTTTGCTAATTTAAAAGAGCATCAGGTGACAGAGTTGTATAGATAACTACTATTTAAGCTCAGGAAATCACCTGTGACTAAATGTACCTATGGATTAATCTTGAACCCTTGAGCTTGTTTCTTAAATAGATATTGCAAGCAACACGCTGGGCAAAATTTACTAAGTGGCAGGTTCTAAAACCCGGCGATTGGACGGCAAGTTCTAAACCCCGGCGGTTTGGTGGCGGTTTCACGGCGAGTTCTAAACCCCGGGGGTTTGGTGGCGGTTTTGCAGCAGTTTCTGAATGACAACCCTGTTCTATTCTATTCTAAAATGTGTTTTGACGGTGGTTTTGGCCTTAGTAAATCTGCGGATAGCCAAACCGCCGCCAAAACCGCCAGGTTTTAGAACCCGCCGCTTAGTAAATTTTGCCCGCTCTATCATCAGTAAGTGTCAAATGCACTAGTTCCAGTGCAATTTGACACATTCATCAAATATCCACATGTATTATAGCAGTTACCATAGAGTAAACCACTTTTCTCTATGGTATTTGCAATACACGTACAATATAATTTTTTTATAAAATCTGTCGGATTACCATTGCCATACAATCGTATGTCATCGGTAATCCGTCACACCTTATTATAAAACAATAAGCTTCCTGGCTTATCGATTATTCACATATCGGCAGGATTACCTGTTGATAAGTGTACTGTTTGACTATGATGCAGTGCCTGACTGTAAAGGTGCCTACACACGGTACAATGTAGGCAACGATCCAATCTCTTTAACGATCTCCCTTGAATTCTCCCTGGCAGCTCCAGGACACTGGGTCTCATCCAGACCCGGTCGCAAGCGCTGAGCGCTCGCAACTGGGTCGATGTTAAGGACCTGCTCACGTGCAGCGGCCGCACTGCGCGTGCGCAAGCCCCGGAGCGAAAGAGAATCTCTCTCGCTCCGGAGCTCACTACAAAAGGGACGGCTGTTGATCGACAGCTCGCCCCGTTTTGTAGGCGGGGCGGGGGGGTGGCTACACAAACGGAGGCGTTCCCAAGCGAACGCCTGCCGTTTTGTCGGCGGCCGAACTGACATCAGCAGTGATGTCAGTGGGGAGCTTCCTGCTCGATCAGAGCAGGAAGCTCCCAGGGGCTTGCGGTTGCCGAGACCTAACCTTAGGGTCTCGTCGCAAGCCCCGATGGTTGTGATGGTCTTGACCATCGTGACCATCACCCTGGTCGGTCGCTAAGCTGTGGGTGGTAACCCACAGCTTGGCTAGCGACCAGGAGGCCGCACTAAAAAAAAGAAGCGGCCGCCCTCATTCAGAGAGAGCGATCACTTCTTGCGACCGCCACTGAATGAGAGCCACTTTGTGCAGCAAATGCTGCACGATGTATCACAAGATCTATCGTGAACGATCTAATGATTTGCATATCATTAGATCGTGAACTATAGCAGACAGATGCTTGCACGGATCAGTGCGATCTGTGATGCCTGCATCTGTGTGAAAAAAAAAATCAGACACAGATGTAAAATTTAAAAACAAAAACAACATGCCCTCCCCCCCAAAAGAACAACCAGCGCCGGCCTTTGGAGACCCAGTACTGGCTGTGCTAAATACAGGGGACAAACGGCGTAGGGGTACCCAGTATTAAGCACAACCAGCACTGGGCTATTCAGAGCCAGCCCTGGTTGCCAAAATACTTAAGGTTACTTTCGCGGTTCTCATCATTGAAGTCAATGGTGGGAACTTCTCATTGGCTGAGAGGCGGAAGACTCGCCTCTCTCAGCCAATGAGCGCTCAGCAACGGGATTTCTATTGTGAAATCCCGTCGCTGAGTCATCATTCGGGAAGTACTGTCCATAGAGGATGCCTATATGGAACGAAGAGGACATTATTCAAGCATAGGATGAGGAGAGTATGGAATTTTTTTTACAGGTACCTATGGATTACTACTGGACAAGTGGATTCAAATTGACTACAGGGAAACATAGGTAAGTATGTGAGATAGTGAGTGCGAGTGTGCATGTGTGTATGTATGTTTTAATAAACTTTTACTTTCACGGTGTGTGTGTTCTGTTGTTTTTTTTTATATTTCCTTTGCAGTGGTTGCATGTTGGTACTTGTAGTTGTCCAAGTAGCAGCATGTGGGGGAGGCTTGCTGGGACCTGTAGTTCCACTGCAAAAGATTATATTTTTACTTCTATCAATCACACCACACTTTACATAATCAACCTGGCACCCACTGCTCCAGGGATGCCGCAGGCTATCAGCCTAGGCCTGGGGTGCCCTGGAGAGGGGGACCCTTTTATTGGGGGGGGGTCCCCAACTCCCCAGGGATCCGTGGCCTGGACTGACTAGCGGTCAGGGGTAATGCTGTGGCCGGAGGACCCGGTGAAAGGGTTTCCCTGGTTCTGGCATTACCATCCCCCCCCCACTAGAAAAAGTTTGGTGCTGGTTATGGAGAATAAAGGGGACGCCCTATGCTTTTTGTCCCCTGTATTTCCAGAACCAGCTCAGAGCCCAGTGCTGGTTGCGTTAAATGCAAGGGACCCCTACGTAGTTTGTATCATGTATCTTGGCAACCAGGGCTGGCTCTTAATAGCCCAATGCTGGTTGTGCTTAATACTGGGTGCCCCTACATCCTTTATCCCCTGTATTTAGCACAACCAATACTGGGTCTCCAAAGCCCAGGGCTGGTTGTGATTTTTTTTTAGGGGGGGGGGAGCACGCAGTTTTTTAAAAAAAAATTACACTGTTTTACAAATTTTTTTACACCAAAGCACAGACGGATATCACTGCAATCAATCAATCAATCTATGTCTGAATTTTACACACAGATGCATGCATCACAGATCTCCCCGATCTGTGCATGCATCTTTGTCAGCCATGACATTGTTCATCATGCAAACACACGGAACGATGTGTGGCGTATCGTGAAAGACAGGTCCGTGATCTTTCTGCATGTTGATCACCGACCATGACCAACGACCAGCGGGAGCGCGCATCGGCATCCCTACACACTGCACTTTTTAAATTAAATGTCATTCCAATTGGTCGAAAACGGCAATATCGTTTAAAAAATCATACCATGTTTGGGTCCCCTGGCCAAAGTATTAAGGCTTCCATAAATTTATTGCAATTAATCAATAATATATACAACCAAAATATCTTAACTTAATACTAAAAATAACCACATGGACACAGACTGCATTGGTTTAAAGGTCCTAACTTTTTTAATAAAAGAATGACCCTGACTATTTTACTTAATTGGGTGGCAAAGAAGGACGCTACAAACACTCAGCTCCAGCCAACAATATTTACTTAATGAGGGAGCGACTGAAACGCCCCCTGTGGCAAATGTTAGCTGAGCTGTGAAGACTCACTATTCCTTAATAAAGCATAGTACGAGCGTGTCCGCAGAGACAGACACCCAAAGTGCTCCCGCAGAGTTAGGCCATACTAGCCATCCTTCAAAGGGTAAGTGCCCCACAACTACTCCTTACACCCTATGTGGCCACTGGTTGTAGCGCCTTCAAGCCCAACAGTACCTTAAGAATAACGAGTTAGTAACATGAGAAAAAAACAAGATTGGAAATAACAAAAGGAAGGGTGAGAGGGACAACCACGACCCAGCAAGATGGCTGCTGTGATCACCAACTGCCCTATGTCAGAGGAATAGCCACTCCCCTAAGATCCCTCATAGGCCAATCCTGACCAAGAACAAACAAAACAACCTAAACAACCTAGCAACTGTTGACAAATTCTGAAACAAACACAAAAAACTAAGGACTTTTATATAGTCTTACACTTTATCAGCTGTAGTCTAATCATAACAGAGGTGGCGTCCGTATGTGCATGAGATGTTGCGTTGTTTTTTTAAAAGAACCTGTGCATGTGCTCTGGGGCCGGCCAGGCGGCATCATGGAGCGTATCAGCACTAAGCTAATGTGCTGCAGGACGTGCAGGGATGGTTGAAGGGTTGGCTGAAATGTTAATATGTCTCTGTATTATTGCTTTCTGCTTTGCCATGATAAGATGCAAAGCACCTTACAATAAGTACCTTAATAACACATCTCCCCTATCATAGGCAAATGCAGGGGGTTTTCCGGTTGCCTGGAAACCCCCCTCCCAGCCCAAACCATGACCATAATAACAGTTTATTATGCATTATTACTAGAACTGCATGATTTAAAGTACTCAGTATCACAAATACCACAACCAGTAATGATTACACCTGTGCACCAAAAAGGAGATATGGAAAACATGCACTGTTGGGGGTGCACTACTATACACCACCTATGTGAAATAATTAGTAATACTGGATAACATACACTATCCAGTGCACGAGGAAACCAATGAGTACATATATGTCCAGCTCAGATAGGGTGGTCCTATCGCCGCATCTAATGGATAAACTATGTTTGCTGGCCCTGTATATGTTGGAATTATGACTGTAGTTGATATGACACATATTATAGCTGGCTAAGTCTAATTATGCCCCCTTCATGGACTGGCCAAAGTCGCTCTAAAATCATGCATTTGGAAATCCCCCTCTAGAAATTCTGCGTTTGCCACTGCCTACTATGCGATGAGGGTCCGGAGACTGGCAAGGGAGATTCACTAAGCAACGGTTTTATAAAGCCACATGTTTTTGGAAAATTTTACGTATGCTTTCTGAGCCAGGAGATTTACTAAAAGCAAAACTATATATATTTTCCAAACCAAGGCAATGATGGGTTATGCCTTTGAAAAAAACTGCAACAAAAATCGCTGGAAAGTTGTAAGGCATTTTCTAAAACAGTGACAAAATACTTTAAACATGCTGTATTTAAAATACTAGGACCATACAATAAGAAACATTAGAAAATTTGAAAATATTGTTATATGGTGAGGCAACAGTATGTTTCATAGTAAGATATTTTGATCAAGTTTTAAACTAACACTAATTTGTCTTAAAAAAAACCTCACGATTTACATTTTCTCTCACAAAAAAATCAGGCCGCAAAAAAACACAGAAAATCTGTAATGTTGTAATATTGCATCTAAATGTAACTGAATCTCTCTTCTTCGTAATATACTATATTTGCTTGTTTTTAAGTCTCTTACCGTTAACAAGTTGAGAAGATCATTGTTTGCAGTCACTGTAAGTTTCTGCCTCTGGGTTTCCGTTAGTTCATGAACAACTTTATATACCTGATGCATCTTAGAGATGTTAATGGCCCCTCTGGCTTTGTCGGTCCAGTCTGGCAGTGCCACATGCAGAGCCATAAGGTCTTTTAGGTGTACGCCCAGAGCAGGAAAACGGAAACCTTGACAAAGTGCAAACCTGCGTCTATACCTTGAGTAGTTATCTGAGGAGGTAAGGAGCTCCAACAGAGAATCGTACACCTATCAAACAGGACAAAGCGAGATGCAAACTTTAGTTAATGCTAAGTTTTGTATTATCTGCTTTATTACAAGGTGGCTAACCTCAGTAAGCCTTGTGTGTTTACTTGAAAGTCAGTTGGTATTCTTTGTACACAAGTTTCAATTTGAAACAAATACATTTCTATGAGGTGATCATCTTAACCAGATGTGGTTTACCTTCAAGAGCGTGAATTATCAAAGTTTCAGGACTTTAATACATGTCCTTTCCTCAGGATACAAAAAAAGGACATGTATTAAAGTCCTGAAACGTTGATAATTCAAATGGAGTTGTGTATCATTTATCCAGTCGCTGATGAGTGCCGCCCCTACATGTACTCTCCAAGCACGGGCAGGTCATTGGGGAAGGCACCGGGCGCAAGTACTTATTACTAAGCATTGGAGTGTCAGTTTCCCACATATGAGATAGATATATATATAGATCCGGTCACTTCAAAGTTCAAGCCACCTGATATAGCAGCATACCTGGGAGACTCTGAAAGTAAGGGACTGCACAGATTACAGATTATTCTAACCCCGCTGAGACTGCTCCATATACCTCTCATTGAGACAAAGTGACGTTGGTAAATATACCTGCACTCAACACAATTTACAGTGCTAATCCATCCATAATGGAGTCAAAGTACATGAGTATGTTCTGGTGAACATACTCCACACATTTTTTGCTACAAGACTTTTTTTTTCGGATATCTTTATATGAACTACCTTTTTAGGTTGTTATGATAACAACATGTTTTAAATGCGTCTTTTTATGTGATTAATGCAATTTATAATAATTCAATTGAATTTTATGGAAAGGATTCACACGGTTCTGCAATCTAGATATTATAAAACAATTTAGTATATTACACTAATATAATCTATATATATATATATATATATATATATATATATATATATATATATAAAAATATATATCCTGTATACATATTCAAATGGCTAAGCAGCGGCACTCTCCTAATCATATAAGCAGTCCGGTGCCCTCCAAAGACTCTCACAATGATGGAGAACAACAATAATATCCCATAATCGCAGCACTTGGACTAAAGAAGGAACTAGAGGCAAGGTGGTGTAGGCCAACATTTCAATGCAACTACTGTATTCATTTTCGTCAGGGTGCATCCTGATAAAAATGTACTAGTTGCAATAAAACGATGGTCTATACCACCTTGCCTCCAGTTTCTTCTTTATTCCGAGTGCCACAATTATGGAATATTACATACCCCAGGGAGGATCCAAACACAGGCTAAATAAACCTCAGGATGCAGAAAACATATGGTACTCCATTTACCTTAGTGGTCTCTGCGCACACATGAGATTGCGTTTCTTTCAGCCGGGAGATAGAGCTGTGGCTGAGACCACCAACAACAGACATAAGAGTGTTAAAGTTTTGAAGCTGTAGAAGTGTCTGTAGTAAAGAAGCAGTTGTTAGTTAATTTAAAATAACACCTTATGTACCAAAAAAGGTTATTCATATATTCAATATATACATTTGCGAGGACCTTCAAACACTTGCCTAATGAGGCATCACAAACTATCCCTAGAGTGCCATGGACTTGAGTGTACAAGAAAATATTCATATTCCCATTTTTGGCTTAGAAATGTCTGAGACATCAGCATGGTAAATCACTACTGGAATACATACCTCTGCAACCTGTACAAACTGTTTAATGACAGCTGCCCTCTGTTGTGGAGTTGGTTTGCTGAGCACCATAAGCTGGATCCACTGAGAAACACCATTGAAAAGGGCTATGAATCTTTCCAAGACAGGGTTTCCAACAGTACAACCATGAAGGACAAAGCTGTGATAATCTTGAAACTAGAAATAAAATAGAACCAGCAATGTAATGCATTTCAGAAGCAAAGTACTACATGTCATCAGATATCAAATATAACGTTTCTAACTATCTTAACTTTTTCTCAGATATTTTTATTAACACTAGAAAATGAAGCTGTATTTATAGTTTTTAATTAAAATACAGAAATGAATAGTTACATGCAGGGGATGACAGGTACTTGCACACAGCTAGCTAACAAGACTACATAAACCATAATTAACTGTGCACTGGTAAGGTAATGAATGGTGAATGTCGCAAGATCCCAGATAATCCCAGGTATTACTTTACATTGTTTTCTAGATTTAGGTGTATTTAATTATAGAGCATTCTAGAAATCTATATACAGGTCAAGTGTCCCATATCCATATATTCCGAAATACAAAAAATTTTGAGCGTGACTGAGATAGGGACACCTTTGCTTTCTGATGGTTCCATGTACACAAACTTTGTTTAATGCACAAAATGATTACAAAATATTGTATAAAACCAGCGGTATATCTTGTGGTCCAAGTGCCCCAGGCAAAGTAATGGACTGGTGCCCCCCATATTTTCTGAATTACATTCTGTACTATTAATGTCTCCCGAGACAAACCCCTTCTGTCTCCAGAGCCATCCTCCTTCTGTCTCCCCAGGCATCCCCCTTATGTCTCTTTGGCCCATGTCCGTTATGTCTTTTCAGCCCATGTCCATTATGTCTCTTCAGTAGCCCATATCCATTTTGTGCCTACTATAAAGCAGGTGCAAGTAAACGCTGATGATTATGACTAGCAGCAAAAAAGGTGCACGTGTAGATGTGGCTGCGTCTCGAGATGCGTACAACTCAGCATAAGGCCACGTAATATATTCAGATTTAGGGATCTATGGGGTATATTTACTAAGCCTTGGATGGAGATAAAGAGGATAGAGACACTTTGGGATCTATTTACTAAGCCTTGGATGGAGATAAAGTTGACAGAGATAAAGTACCAGCCAAACAGATCCTAACTTTCATTTTTCAAACATAGCCTATGACATGGTAGTTAGGAGCTGATTGGCTGGTACTTTATTTCCATCCAAGGCTTAGTAAATAGATCCCAAAGTACCAACCAATCAGCTCCTAAATGTCACTTTAAAGGCTGTGTTGAAAAATAACAGTTAGGAGCTGATTGGTTGAGTCTCCCATATCCAAATATTCCAAAATACGTAATATTCCAAAATACGAAATTTATAAAAAATTCAAAAAACAAATAAGAACAAACATACTGTGACTTGCATTTATAAGACAACTATATATGTTTATCCCCTGCTGAGTTAATGTGACAATTTACTTGTACTGCATTCTTTACTTATTTTCACTATTGTGTGTGTGTATTGTTCTTATTTGTTTTTTACATTTTTAATAAATATATGAAAAACTAATAATTTATGCATTGTCCCAACTGAAGTGCGCAGTTGCATTGTAATTTTTTTCCTATAGTGCACTAATTAGCCATTAGTCGTGCATTTATTAATAATATGCCTCTCAGGTCCATCTCAGTTCTCCCAATTCACGTTTTTATTCTTTGGACTCCCCATCTTAAAAAGAGTCAAGTGGTAAATAAATTATCTCTAGGTTATAAATGATCTCTGACGTGTAGGTGATAAATGATCTCTAACATGTAGGAGGCGATAAGTGATCTCTAGCATAAAGGCGATAAGTGATCTCTAACATGTAGGCGATAAGTTAGCTCTAAAACCACATTCAGACCAAAGCTGGGACTTCGACCCTGCTCTTTCCCAGGTTACTGAACACGGGTTGGACCCGGGTCACAGCTTCAATACTCCTTTCACACTGCACCTTGGTCCCATGTGATCTCTAACTCTAATATATAGTCGATAAGTGATCTCTAACATGTAGGTGATAAGTGATCTTCAACATGTAGGCGATAAGTGATCTCCAACATGTAGGGAGTAAGTGGTCTCTAACAGGGTCTCGAACAGGTTAAAATGCAGGATTTTTAAAGGGGGGTTTCCACATTATATATATATATATATATATATATACACACACACACACAGGTATACATACATATGTCACACATACCATACACACACAGATACATACATACACACATATGTGTGTCACACATACATTGCACACACACTTACCTTGCAACAGCTGGGCTGTAGATCTGATGGGGACGGGATCTGGGAGTGCAGAGCTTAATAAAATGGTGCCTGCCTCTCAAGTCTGTCAAGGAGGGGGGGTGTTCTGGGTACTCAGAAACCACCCCTGCATGTGCTAGTGTCTAACATGTAGGCAACAAGGGATCTCTAATATGTAGGCGATAAGTGATAACTAACAAGTAGGCGATAAGTGATCTCTAACATGTACAGTAGGTGATAAGTGATCTCTAACTCTCTAACACAGCGATTTTCAACCGCTGTGCCGCGGCACACTAGTGTGCCGCGAGCGGTTCCCAAGTGTGCCACCGGGAGATGCCCCCCACAGCTGTATCTATTTATTTCCCTATCTTTGTGCCGGGGCAGCGCTGAGCTCTTCCACGTGGCTCAGCCGCTGCCCGGGCCATACCAATGGAGACGCAGCGGCGTTACATCATAGGTCACGCACGCCGCGTCGCTGTCCCGCCTGCACAGTACTTCACACTGCTGATGAGCAGTGAATGTGACTGCTGCAAGCCTGCACCAACCGGTGCTGAGGGATTGAAGGATCTGCCCAGTAACGCTACCGAGGGACAGGGAGCTCCAGGTATGGGGTCTATATGTTTTATGTTGCTGTCTGTGGGGGACAGTGTAAATACGTTTTTTTATGTGGGGGCAATGTGTATTATGTTGCTGTCTGTGAGGGACAGTGTAAATACGTTTTTTTATGTGGGGGCAATGTGTATTATGTTGCTGTCTGTGGTGGGCAGTGTAAATGTGTTTTTTTATGTGGGGGCAATGTGTATTATGCTGCTGTCTGTGGGGGACAGTGTAAATACGTTTTTTTATGTGGGGGCAATGTGTATTATGTTGCTGTCTGTGGTGGGCAGTGTAAATGTGTTTTTTTATGTGGGGGCAATGTGTTTTATGTTGCTGTCTGTGGGGGACAGTGTAAATACGTTTTTTTATGTGGGGGCAATGTGTATTATGTTGCTGTCTGTGGTGGGCAGTGAAAATGAGTTTTTTTATGTGGGGGCAATATGTATTATGTTGCTGTCTGTGGGGGACAGTGTAAATACGTTTTTTTATGTGGGGGCAATGTGTATTATGTTGCTGTCTGTGGGGGACAGTGTAAATGTGTTTTTTTATGTGGGGGCAATGTGTATTATGTTGCTGTCTGTGGGGGACAGTGTAAATACGTTTTTTTATGTGGGGGCAATGTGTATTATGTTGCTGTCTGTGGGGGACAGTGTAAATACGTTTTTGTATGTGGGGGCAATGTGTATTATGTTGCTGTCTGTGGGGGACAGTGTAAATACGTTTTTTTATGTGGGGGCAATGTGTATTATGTTGCTGTCTGTGGTGGGCAGTGTAAATACGTTTTTTTATGTGGGGGCAATGTGTATTATGTTGCTGTCTGTGGTGGGCAGTGTAAATGTGTTTTTTTATGTGGGGGCAATGTGTATTATGTTGCTGTCTGTTGGGGACAGTGTAAATACATTTTTTTTATGTGGGGGCAATGTGTATTATGTTGCTGTCTGTGGGGGACAGTGTAAATACGTTTTTGTATGTGGGGGCAATGTGTATTATGTTGCTGTCTGTGGTGGGCAGTGTAAATGTGTTTTTTTATGTGGGGGCAATTTATATCATTTTGCTTTCTGGATAGTGTGATTTTTTTTTTTTTCATTTGTGGGCCAGTTTGTTTTATTTTGCCTTCTGGAGGTACCAGTGTAATTGTATTTTTATGTGGGGACCATGTGTATTATTTTCCCTTCTGTGGGGACCAGTATGATTGTTTTTTTTAAATGGGGGCCAATGTGTTTTATTTTTGTTTTATGTGGAATCCAATGTGCTTTGTTGGTTTCCGTGGAGGCCAATAAATGTGCTTTAATTTCCCCCCGTGGGGACCAATGTGCGTGTTTTTCTTCATGGGGGACAGATGGTGTGCCTTGGTACTTAAAAAAATTTGTTCGGTGTGCCGCGAGTTCAAAAAGGTTGAAAATCTCTGCTCTAACATGTAGGTGATAAGTGATCTCTAACATATAGATGATCAGGATGCTTCTCCCTGCGAGAAACAAACCAGATCAGTCTTCAGTGAGGAAACAGGGGGGAGAGTGGGGGAGGATTTGGTTGCCTCTATATTTTAGCAATTAAATCAAGTACTTCATAGCCAGTAATAAGAAAGTTTTTAATTTAGCCTAGTGCTTATCAACATCTAAGGGAGGAAAACACATGCGATAAACCCAAGTATACTTCGTTACAGAAAAAGTTTGCAGGAGAAAAGGGAAGTTTTGACCTTTGCTATGCTTGAATGTCTGTCAGAAAATCCCAAGAGATGCCAAACTGTTGTAGCGTTTTCAGCATAAATTGCCATGAAATTCTGTTGAATGCTTTTTCAGCATTGTGAAATAATATTATAGTGGGGTAGGACCCATGACATTATAAATGACAGTAACAAAATACACTCTTTCATCATAGCTTCTAGAAAACTTGCCTTCTTTCAGCTTAATTGAATAGTTCCTTAAGTAAAGTATTTTCAATTCTCTTTATTATAGCACTAGCAGAATGTGGAAGTGTTAACAGTTTCAATGTCGATATATAAATAGGATATGGTTATTGGTGGTATGAGCTACAATTTCCAAACTGTACTGTTAATTTACTCAGCTTCATTAGGCTGAATAGTAAAAACTACACAATTACTATTAATGCTCTAATAATAATAATCATACAGTCAAACGCTCATGTAAAATTCTGATCAGTGCAAAGTGAGTAAAAATATCTAACACCAGCACCACCACTACCACCATAAGTAAAGTAAGAAGAGAATGAACAAGGTGATTTTTAATTGTTCATATTTGATTATTTAACAGTTGTTCCAGCATGTAAACTGTCTGTTCACATGCTTTGGACTTTTCACAGTCAAATGTGTTCCTATCTCAAGAAAACGGAATGGGTACGATATATATGTGAATAGCCGCCGGTTCTAATCCCGACGCTGGAAGCCCGAAGGCTGAAGATCCCAACAGGGGAGGTAAGTAAGCTATTCCTACCCCTCTCCCCCCATAACCCTCCCTTTTTGGTGCCTAACCCTAACCTCCCTTCCTAGTGCCTAATCCTAACCTCCCCCTGGTGGTGCCTAATGCTAACCCCTTCCCGCACCCTAAACCCAACCCTCCCGGGGGGGGGGGGGGTGCCTGACAAAAACCACGCTACCATAGCCTAACCCTAACCCTTCTGGGGGGGTGCCTAACCCTAATCTCCCCCTGGGGGTGACTAAACCTAACTCCCCCATCACCGGGGACAGAGCTGTACTTACCAGTGTCCGGACGTTCGACATTCCGACGTTCGGTATGCCGATGCCGGAATCCTGATGTCCTTCGGCATATCGGCATTGGCATTTCCTCCGGCGGCGGGATGCTGGCATTGATATTTCGGCATCCGGCATCCCGTCTGCTGGTCATTTAACTACAAAACATTTCCAATCCTATGTACTACCGTGTTTCCCCGATAATAAGACCTACCCCGAAAATAAGCCCTACCCCTACTTTTGAAACCCGGTCCAAAATAAGCCCTACCCCTACTTTTGAAACCCGGTCCAACAGAAGCCCTACCCCGAAAATAAGCCCCATTTTGTCCGGCCCTACACTAAAATGTCCCCAGCTCCACCCCCCGCATGAAATGGATGCCGTCGGGGGGAAAGGAGGCCCGGCCACCGCTGCTACCGCCCGCCGACCCGGTCCCTTACTAAATGATAGAGCTGGAGGAGGCTGCCCGGCCCGCTCGGGCCGCTCCTCCACCAGCTTACAGTGAGATCCGGTAGTCAGACTCCAAAACAAGCTTTCAATAAAGCTTGTTTTGGAGTCAGCGCGCGTGACATCACGGTGCGACTCTGAAGGGCGAGGTCAACGTCGGAGGAGCCGCGGATCAAGAGCTGTGGACCATGGAGGAAGCTAAAGGTAAGTGGGGAAATGGCGCGCATTCAGACTGCATGCAACAGGGAGGGGGAGATTTAAAAAATGTTTTAATTAAAATAAGCCCTACCCCGAAAATAAGCCCTAAGGGGGTTTTTTTGACAAAAAAACAAAAATAAGACAGTGTCTTATTATCGGGGAAACACGGTATGTCGGACTATGCAACTTTGGCATTACTAAAACATGACTTCTGTATTGTACTGGACATTTGGGATCAAATGTAATCTCAGCACTTACTGCAACTCACAGGCTATTACACTTGGCCCTTAGTGTAAAACGCAACACATTGAAAAGCATTAAAGACCAAAAGGACCATGAAAAAGTGTAAAACCCAAAACACTTTAAAATCAGGGAATTTAAGATGTCTGACTAATAATAATATTTATTATAGATCTGTAAGTTTAAAGAACTTAACAAGGGGTAGTCATATCCAGACTACAAAGCAGATAATACAAAGGATTTATATGTCAAAAGATCTTAACCTCCTCCTCTAGTTTCTCCTATAGATGCACCATATTTCTGTACTTCCAAGATAGAGTAAGTTCATTATTAGCAAAAGAACCTTAAGGAAAGCTACCACGGCTGTAATGTGATTTCCCCATCCACCAACACATTCCAGTGTGAAGTGCAAATCACACAAGACATGCTGACCTACAGGTTGTCTTTCAGTTTACTCTGTGGGTTTTCTATTTTAATGTCAGCAAATATTTTTTAATAGATTCCTTTCTGTAATCAAAACAAATCATAAATCTCTCAAATAAGAATGTATGTCATCTAACCAATAGTTATTTATAAAGAATAGCATGTCCAATCCCTTGGGGTAGATGACATTCTATTGGATAGATATTAAACCATAATGGTACCAAACGACATAATATAAATATACAGCATATTATATATCACATGCTATTTAATGTAGGTATGTTTAAATAAATCATATAAACAAAATAATTTACTTTGGATCCCAGGTCTATGGTACGTTGAGAATAGGGGTACCTGATCAATGGTACACTGAAACTTGTGATTCCAGGCCAATGGTACACTGAAAAATGTGGTTGCAGACCAATGGCACACAGAAATTTGGTGTCCAGACCAATGCTGTGCTGAAACTTGATGTCCTAGAATCGATCAATGGTACACTGAAACTTGGGGTCCAAGATCAAAGGTACACTGAAACTTGGGGCCGAAGGCCAATGACACACTGAAGTTTGGGGTTGCAAGCCAATTGCACACTGAAACTTGGGGTTACAACTGCAAAATGGTTGAGCAACACTTTCTTAAGTAATACAAATGCTCTGTATAGATTGGTGTGTGCACACACAAGGGCATAGGCTGTGCATTTAAACTGTGTTTAGTAACAGCAAATATCAAGGAATGTATCAAGAAGAGGAACTGGCAACCCAGCAAACAATACTGTTTCACGTACAATATTTCTGCTAACCTAATTTCCTCTAACGCTCTCAATTTCCTGCTCCATATTGTAGAAAGTGACTGTGTGATTTCCCAGCATTCTAAATGGCTTTTTTTCATCTGTATCTGCACCAAACATCATTTTGTTCTGTTAAATTATTCTGGCAGTGCAAAATGTCAATATTCATACAAACTCTGAAACTAGCTAGGAGATCACTCAGGCTCTACTACAACATGAATTAATATGTAAATGCTACCATGATATGGATTAGGAGGCCACTGTCATGCAAAACTTAAATGTCAATTCATTAACTTTAAACCTCTAAAGTACTTCATATATATCAATTATGTACAATTCAGACAAAGCATTACTTTAATTTAATTATGGATTGTTGCAATTTATTTTCATGTATTTACATATTCGTAAAACTCAGCAATTGTGATTATATAATGGTCTGGAATAAAGTATATAAACATTTGTAAAATACGGTTTTGCTCAGTTTTAGATACTTTACAATATGGAAGTGTAAGCATATACATTTAGTGTTGTCAGAACATGCTGAATTAACATGGATATTCTTACCAAAATCTTGGAGAATGAGTGAAATTCCATATGTGTTAGGTGTTCTGCAAGTTCATTTGGGTCCAGGTGATCAAATAGGAGAGATGTCTTTCTGATCCGGCCACCATGTCCGCGCTGTGTCACTTGTCTTTTCCAGCCATAAGATGGGCTGTAACACAAAGCGGAAATTACCAATTCACATAACACCTACCTAAATAAGGCCTGCCAGCATCATATAATGTTTAGAAATAAAATGGGATGTGATATATTCAATATAATGCAGTGTATTTAATATTTAAAAGAAAGTTTCTGTTATGTGTCTGAATTTACTTTGCATCCGTTTACAATATGAGCAGAATTTCCAAACAAAGAAGATCCTGGGTAATGCTGGGCATACACAGCCAGATAAAATGTCTGCCAGACCGACAGACACTTTATCTGGCCGGCTGCCAGCCGCAGATGTCGCCGCATACACTGAGAGAAATCTCACAGTGTATAGCCCGACATCCGCGCTCCAACCCCGGGGGAGGAGACATTTCCCTGTTCCTTCCGTAGGAAGGAACACAGGAAATGTCTGTCGGCCGCGCTGGGCATACACTGCCCGATGCGGCCGACAGTTACCGGGTAAATATCGCATCGGACGGGTATGCTGGACAATCCTGCATGCCCGACCGAGCAATATTTAACCCTCGGTCGCCCGCACACACGCTACAATTATCGGGGCGATCCGACCGATATCAGATGGATTGCCCCGATAATTGTAGTGTGTATGGCCAGCATAATCGGTCTTTCCTTCTTAGTCCCATCTCACATTGCAGATAGAACATACCAGTGGTTCCCAAACTGTGCGCCGCGGCACCCTGGGGTGCCTTGGGACACTTGCAGGGGTGCCTCAGGTTGGTGGTCCAGCACCAAATCTAATTATTTAGGGTCAATGTAATGTAAATATATGGACAAACAGAAGACAAACCTGTCGACCACCACATAACTGAGCCTAAGGAGGACAGGTAGCACAATTTACTTCACTTTACTACTTTACTGCATTTTTTTCTGAATTTCTCAATAACAAACGTTTGGCTTAGGGGTGCTGTGAAAACAACTCTGATACACTAGGGCGCTACAATTCAAAAAAGTTTGGGAACCACTGGAATATACCAAACAACTAGTAAGGAGACTCTGCTTCAATAAAAGGTTAGTGATACATTGAAGGGGAATTCAACTATTTTTTGTGCACCACTCAGTAATGGGCGCCCGATGAAGAATGTCAATTGTTCTCCAATTGGGCACGAGTGCCGCGACCGCCAACATTTCTGCTTACAGCCAACTGAGGTGGTGAACAGAAATGTGTGAAAAAACAGTGCTCGGGTTTAGCTGCTCTACGTGGCTAAACCAGATGCTTGTGGGAGCAACAAGCACAATAATTAATGGGCGCCCAAATCAACTGAATTGCTATGTCAGATGCCCGTTAATTATCGCTGCCCATAAAACAATTTACTTGCCCATATTAATATACACTATTGTTTGGTAAAACCTTTGCTTTCAGCTACAACTACCCACTCCCGCACTGATTTTGGGGATACTCTTCAATGACATTTCCTTAATCCCCAGGCATTGAGAGTGACCTTTAGGCAGAAATATCTTGGAAATCAACCTGTAGAGGGAGATTTAGACATGTGGTGTATACCACTTGGCATACTGCAGCAACCTGTGCAAGTGTGAATTTTACACTTTAACTTAGCACCTTCAGATCCCTGAAACTCTGTTACATACACACTCTCGATGTCTATGAGACTGCTCTCTCTGCGATTTCCCTTGTTTTCCAGTGCCCTCTTCAGGTCTCGAATTTGCTCTCCCAGTTCTGGATTGAGATCAAACTCTGCCGGGTATTCAGCTATCCAGAACCTGCAAAAACATCAAATGTATATTGTATTGTATGATTGGGTTCGGATGCAAATGCACTAGAGATCATATATTGAAAATTGAGAACATGTTAATACATATAGAATATTTACATTTGATTACATCTAAAAATAGTAATAATAATAAAAATAATAAGGCACGAATAAGCAGCTACCTTACAAGATGGCAGATCCTCTCTCGCTCTGCATTATCACCAGCCTCTGAAGTGGAAAGTAGTCAAGGAAAACAGAAGTAAAATCTCACAATGATTTGTAGAATGATAGGAAGTAAATACTTATAATTATAGTTTGCTATGCTATATTGTTTAATAAAAAACAACATTAACCCATATAAACATTTTTACCCAAGAGCACAAAAGATAACAGCTCAGTGTATTAGGTTACTAAATAATAATAATAATAATAATAATAATAATAATAATAATAATTAAAAAAAACACAATCTGGAGCAGAACTGACTAAAGGCAACTGAGGCCTTGGGCGCCTATTCATTATAAAGTTTGGTGGCCCCACGGAAATTATGTTTGAAATTTGCCGTCATTTTCAGTGGCTGACACTAACGCACTGGAGCAATTCAGTATAACTCTGATGCCTGGGCAGCTGCTCCAAGAGGCAATTGGGGAATGGTATAGTTACCAAATGGAGTACATTACAAGTGTGGGTCACTTGGGTTTCATAGTTTAGCCAACCACTCCTTAATCTAATATGTTGGTTTTTCAAAGTGTTACCCTACATGGAGATATTCCTTGTTTCTTTTGTTCAGCCCAAGGTAGTGGTCAGGAACCATGAAAAGCATAGCTTGAATGAAGGAAAATTGCTACACCCAGTAAGACCCTTGTAATCTGCTATTCTTTCATCTTTTTAACATTTTTATGATTTGTATATATTTTTTATTATATTTTTAATGTGTCAAGATTCCACTTTAGTTATATCTCTGATTTTTTTAACCAATTAATACTTTTTGCAGGGATATATTCCCTTCTTTTGAGTGGATAATTGATGCATATGCATCAATTATCCATATTATTTTAGTTATTTTCATACTAAATAACATTCTAAATAACATTATTTTAGTTTAGTTATTTTCATACTAAATAACATTCTCAAAACTTATTGGTGTGTACTATTTAAGTAACCGATATCCTTTCTAATTATTGTGAAGTCATTACACAAGGCAAATCCAATCCCATATTAAAACTAGTCTCCCATACAATTTAAAACTTATGGACATCGAGCCAGGGCCATCTCTTCCATTGGGCTTGTTGGGCAGTTGCCCAAGGGCCCAAAGCTTGTAGGGGCCCACCAACCCGCCACCCTGCAGCCGCAGCCAGTTGGTAAATTTGTGATATTTTTATACGACGGCTGCCGGTGCACTGTTTTCCGATCAAACCTCCCCCACCCCATTCCCCCGGTGATAAGTACTCACCTCAGTCCCAGTTTCACTTCATCCGCCGGCTTCAGACCAGTCAGACAGAGTCTCTCTGCATGTGTGGGAGGTCTGATGGGCATGCAGGAGGGTTTAATTTTATTGACCATTTACATTTTTTCCCGTGAATGGGTGGGTAGGATTCCCAGTGCATTGCTTTGCCCAGGGCCCACACTGCTATTAAGACAACTCTGCATCGAGCAAATAAATGTTCTCTGCATCTTTTCTCAAAGTGTGGGCCCCTTCTTAATATACTGTATGATGTGGGTTTTTCATGGTGTTACCCTACATGGAGATCTTCCTGGTTGGTCTTGTTCAGCTATTACCCATATATAAATCCGCCCAACCCCTCTTTCCCTTCCCAATAAACAAGACACTGTCACAGAGAGTAAAAAAATAATAACCCAAAGGGTGTTGGTAATGTATTAAAGAGATAAAGAAAAAAGCTTTTAATAGGGTGATACTAAAAACATTAAACTTACTTATTCCTTAAATAACAAATAGTTTGATAATCACACACATTAACGGAATACATAAATGAATTGTTACCTAATATGCAGTATTGTGAAATGTGTAAAACACACAACTAACCAAAACCAAACCTTCCCCTATAGCTATTTCCAAACCATAACCTTAACCGAAATGTGCCAAATCCCAATCGCCTTTCACCCAAATCCTATATCATCTCTGAACCCTGAACATCAAAATCTTAACCCTTTGTCACTCCTACATTCAACCTATACACTTAGGGATAAAATTTACTAAAGTGAGAGTTTTTAAAAGTGGAGATGTTGCCCATAGCAACCAATCATATTCTACTTAACATTTAACTAGTACCTTCTAGAAGATAATAGCTAGAATCTAATTGGTTGCTATGGGTAAGAACTCTACTTCTAAAAACTGTCAATTTAGTAAATTTACCCCTTACACTGTAAATAAACTGGACTAATATTATACTGTAAACCGGGGATGGGGAACCTTTTTTCTTCCAAGGGCCATTTTGATATATTAAAGTTTCAAAAAAGGTTTTCCGGTTGCACCAGACACCATATATGCCCTAATATTTCATTAGACTAAGCCCCACAAATATCATTTTCTCAATTCGGAAAGGTGGGGGTGCTACCACGGACACGTTATTAAATACTGATAAGGGAAGGAGGAAAAGAAATATCCATAGAATAATACATAACTTTTAATAACTTTTTATAGTGTCAAGAGACTAAAAAGCAAAAATATATTTAAAAAGAATTTGGTGTGTGTAGTGTGAATGACTGTATTTTAAAAAAGCGTATGCTCCTGATCCACTGAATGTCCTTTTATAAATGTCAATATGGACAAAATCACCACCTACATATTAACCTCACACAAAATTAATGCATTGAGTACTACGGTTAATGTATGTATGGTGCATCATATCTCACAGCATATCAAGGATATTATACTACTGGTTTAGATGAGAAAAAGAAAGAGGATATTAATCCCAAATACATGGTCTTGTAATTATTGGTTAATTGTCAACTCATGTATTATATCTTATATCTATTGGTATGAGTATGAGGTTTATTATTTCTATTTTTAACCAAGGGATACCACAGCAAATATGCTGTGTAATTCCTCTCTATTGCTGTTGCACTCACAGCAACAAATTGGTATTTTTATTTTAGTTTGTATTTAATTAATACTATTTCTTAATATCTCATTTAGATGTTTGTAGCAAAATTCCCAATCCCTTATATTTTTTCACAAAAGGCTGTAGCCTATATTTATATATCATAGACCATGTGGCTTCTCATAGTTGTCAGTGCAAGTATTGCTGGGAAGTAAATTATGCAGATTAGCATACATATTCATTATCACTCATTTCAGCTTGATTTATAAATCTTTATGTGCTCAAGTGCATGTACAGGGAAGTCCCTTTCATAAAACAGCACTGCACTTCATAATTGCATTAACAGTGTGCTTGGTGACAATGCTGCACATTTTCATTCCTATCACAATTTCTCATATGCTGACCGTAGTCTCTAGTACATTGCGCTGCTATACACATCTCTTTATCATAATACATTAAACATCTCAGATTGCAGCGCTGAAGTACATGACTATCACAATTAGGACATAGTGGTGTGGAGTGCCGCTGGACCGACGCGGCGTTTCGCTGTATGGCTTTATCAAGGCACACTGTAAATAAATTGGACTAATATTATACTGTAAAGTAAACCAATATAATAGTCTACTTCAGTCTCTTTTTATAATGGCCATAACTATGTTGGCGCACTTTAGAAATGTTAAACCAGGTCTGATTATGCCAATTGTTGATACATATAACTCCTCTTGAATATTCTTTAATTTATGTTTCCAACAATAAAGTTCTCCAGCTCACATTAATATATTTTTGAGGAAACATATTGAAGCAATGAACTGATGCTCTTGGAAGCAACTCTTTGGGCCTTTCAGAGTTAGGTGCCAATCAAAAAAAAAAGAGGAGCAATTTGCAACTGGGCAAAATCATGTTGCAGTGAAGGTGAGACAAATTTGAAATGTGCAGAGAGATATAGATTGGTGAGTGGTGTCCTAATTTAACTCTAAATTTCAATGTAAAAGCACATAGTGTATATGTATATGCAGGGGCGTAGAGAGCCATGCCGGGCCAGGTAAAGAGGGGGCGTGGCCTAATTTCAGAAGGCGTGCCCACGCCCCCTTGAAAAAAAATAGTGTTTTGCAGCACTGTGAAGCAGCGTTGCGCGCCGGGAAGGGGGCGCTGTGAGCCCCTCAGCCCGGCGCAAAGCCAGTTTGGGGCGCGATCAGTGTGATCGCTCCCCCCTTCAGGCATAGGAGATTGTTGTGGCTGCTACTTAGCAGACGCAAGCAATCTCCCGCTGCAGCCCAGCACACGCTGTGTGCTGGGCTGCTGCAGAGGGAGGGAGGGAGGGGCGGCACCAGACCCGGGCCCCCGCCGGGCCCCTCAGGAAGCCCAGGTCCGGGTAAACTGTACCCGCCCCCCCCCCCCCCCCTCTCGGCGCCCGTGTGTGTGTGTGTGTGTGTATATATATATATATAGATATATATAGATATATATATATATCATACTTGCCAACTCTCCCTCATTGTCAGGGAGACTCCCTGAAATAGTAGCACTCTCCCTGTCTCCCTGAAGAGTCTAGCAATCTCCCTCATTTCATCCTTACCCCCATTATGAAGCTGTTATATTAAAAACAGAGATATACACATTCAAATGGGATCATTAGTGTAATTTCCTTGCATTGGTTATTAAAAGGCACAATGATCCCTATGAATTTCTGAAAAGTATTAGTGTGTTTTCATCAACAAACAGATCTTACTAACTGCTTTTGGGCTGGTTTATATTTGGATGTAAGTCAGGTTTAGGACACGCCTCTCAGATTTATCAGTACACGCCCACTGTAACACACGCTCATAGGTGCTGCTTTCACAATCTCCCTGAAATGCCTTTTCAAAAGTAGGCAAGTATGATATATATATATATATATATATATATATATATAAATATATATACACATACATACATACATATAGTACCAGTCAAAAGTTTCGACACACCTTCTCATTCAATGGTTTTTGTTTATTTAAATTATTTTCAACATAGTAGATTAATACTGAAGATATGAAAACTATGAAAGAACACACATGGAATTATGTAGTAAACAAAAAAGTGTTAAACAAGTCAAAATGTTTTATAATTTAGATTCCTCAAAGTAGCCCCCTTTTGCTTGGATGACAGCTTGACGCTGGCCCGGCGCTTAATCATATATTTGCAAATGTATGCAACTAATACCTCTGAATTTCTATTATTATTTAGGGTTCAAGTATTTTTGCTGATATTGTTGCAGTGTGTTGGAGGGAACACCCTTTTCTTCTGTGGTTCAGAGCAAACCCTGCCCTTTACAAGCACCTTGCAATACCATTAAGATGATGTGAGCGACCACTATATTTTTTATTGCAGTTCTGAGAGGCATGAAGGGAGCCAGCATTGGGAGGATGTGCTGGTTCATATAGTGCCATTTGGAGGTTTCTGGGGTACCTCCTAGGTGAGTCAGCTCTCGGCTTATCTATACTGTATATATGTACTGTTATTATGCAGTACATTAATATGTAATTCTATGACCCAGAGTGGGTGCTACTATTAGGTAGCATTAATTATTTTGGGGTGAGCGTTAGTGCGTGGGCCCCCCTAAGTTGATCTGGCTGGGCTTCTTAAGGGCATCACCACATAACTCACATAGATACATTTTCAAATCACCTTTTTATTTGTTTGTTTATTATTCATGTAATTTTAATTCTTCCTTACTATATTAACAGTTATTGCTTATCTTTATACATCTATACTTTACACTTCACTATCACCTTTTTTCGTTTGATGCCCTGGGGATGGTCCTTGGCTGGATTTTTTTGGGGTACCCTGCACCTCAGACGTGAACCCCTGAATGTTAGGGACGCTGGTATAGAGGAGCCTTGACACTGGCCCAGCGCTTAATCATATATTTGCAAATGTATGCAACTAATGCCTCTGAAATTCTATTATTATGTAGGGTTCAAGTATTTTTGCTGATATTGTTGCAGTGTGCTGGAGGGAACACCCTTTTCTTCTGTGGTTCAGAGCAAACCCCACCCTTTACAAGCACCTGTGCAATACTATTAAGCTGATGTGAGCGACCACTATATTTTTTATTACATTACTGAAGGCCTCTAGCCACCATCCTGACTCCCTGAAATCGAAGCTCCCCATTTTACAATTTTTACGGATAATGAGGAATAATTCTGATATTACAAGAGCGGATACTCAACTGGAGGAATGTAAATAGAGGTTTATCTTGAGTGGTTACCAACCTAGAATTGTGACAGATTGCCTCACCAGAGCTAAATACATATTTAATAGATGATCGAAGGAAGTGAAACAAGCAAATAAGACTTGTAACCGGATGATCCTAAATACACAATGTGATACCAGTCTGAGAACTGTACAAAGCACTGGCCTTTGGTAACCAGTTAACCGGCATTTAAAAGGCTACAAAGTCAGAGACCATTATTGAGTGTTTGGAGGGGCCCTAATCTAAAGGATACACTATTAAGACCTAACTTGCAACCCCAAGTACCAACTGAAAGAAATTGGCTGACTCAATGGAATGGCTGTTATAAGTGCCTTGGATGCACAACCTGCTGTGCGATGACCACTGGAAAATTTTTACTGGACGGAAGATTTATCTCCGTTACCGTTTAACATGCCAGATGGATCATGTGATTCACATGCTAACTTGCCCTTGTGGATTGACTTACATTGGTAAGACCATTCGAACATTTCGAGAGAGGATGACCAAACACAGGTCCTCTATTTGTCTGGCCTACAATACTGGTACCTCAGATAAACCTGTGGCTCAACATTTTGTGAAAATGAGACATCAGATATCAACACTTTGATGTATGATTATCGATTGGATACCCCCACTTTTGGGGGGAGGTGATCGTGGCTTAAAATTATTGAAAAATGAGGCATGGTGGAATCACCACTTGGATACTGTAGCCCCTAAAGGGCTGAACGAGATGAACCCACTTTCGATTTTTCTATAAAAATGTGCTACTCAGTTAGGACTCATAGGGGTAAATTTACTAAAGGTGGATTTGGCATTTTGAGTGATTTGAGGTGCGATTTTCATTCGACTTATCTTCGACTTTGCTTTTGGGTATTTACTAAAGGCCAAATCGAATGTAAAATCGGACTTCAAATCGAATTTTGAGTCAAATCGGCCTCAAATCGACCATCGGAAAAACATTGGTATTTTTACATAGCCCAACACACAAAACTTATTTACTATCATTCGATTTTAAATCGACCTCAAAATCGGACTTCAAATCCCCAATACAATAGACCTGCTCCATGCTTTCGATTTGAGCATGAGCAGGTCGGATTGACACAGATACATGCTGACATCAGTGAAATGCCTGCATGTATCTCACTGTAAAAAGCAAATAAAGAGTTAAATTTAGAAAAAAATTGACGAGAAGTCCCCCCCCCCAAATCAGAACCAGCCCCGGACTGCTGAAACCCAGGTCTGGTTGACTAAGTACAGGGAAAAAATTACGTAGGGTCTCACTGTACTCAGTACAGCCAGCACTGGGCTATGGGAAGCAGGGTTGGTTCTGGATTTACTGGGAAAAATTTGCGTAGGGTTCCCCTGTAAATCACAGAACCAACCCTGGACCCTTTCTAATGGGGGACTGATGCCACAGCCAGGGGAGCCCTATCACCGGGCACCCCAGCCGCAGCATCAGCCCTGAACGTTAGTCAGCCCAGGCCAGGGATCCCTGGGGAGTTGGAGACCCCTTCAAAAAAAGGGGTCTCCCTCTCCAGGGCACGCCTAGCCTGGGCTGATAGCCCAGGGCTATCCACGCCACCCCTGGGCGGTGGGTGGCGGGTTGATTGTAGGTGTTGTGTAAAAATAGATAAACATTGTCTTTCCAGTAGAACTGCAGGTCCCAGCCACAGGGTAACTAAAGTTTATCCTGCGGCTCCCACCATTGACTTCAATGGAGAGAGCCGTTCATTGGCTGAGAGGTGGGGCCTGACCTCTCTCAGCCAATGAATGAACAGACACGGAGCTTCGAAGGAGGAAGCCGCGTCTGTGTGCTTCATTCGGGAAGGAGTAATCATTCTGGTTAGGATGATTACTCCTTAATGCGATGGTCGGGTTTTCGTTTTATTATTTTAACCCATGGATGCCTACTGGACAAGGGGACCACTGGAGTGAGTATGTGTGAGTGTGTATGTATGTATTAAACTTATACTTTGTAAGGTGTGTGTGTTTCTTGCAACATTTCTTTACAGGTGAACTACAAGTCCCAGTGGGCCCTTAATTTAGTTCTCCAAGTACCAGCATGCGGGGGAGGCTTGCTGGGACCTGCAGTTCTACTGGAAAGACAATGGGGGTCATTGAGGCCCGGTCACAAGTACCGATGTGCTCGCAACCGGGTCAATGGGTAGTCCTGCGCATGCGCAGCGGGCGCACTGCGCGTGCGCAAGCCCCGGAGCGAGAGAGAAACTCTCTTGCTCTGGAGCTCGCTACAAAAGGGGCGGCTGTCGATGTTGATCGACAGCTCGCCCCTTTTTGTAGGAGGGCCGGGGGGGTGGTTTCCAAAATGGAGGCGTTCCTTAAGGAACGCCTACCGTTTTGTGGGCGGCCGCACTGACATCATCAGTGATGTCAGTGGGGAGCTTCCTGCTCCATCAGAGCAGAAAGCTCCTCTGAGGCTTGCGAGTGCCCAGACCCAACCTTAGGGTCTGGTCGCAAGCCCCGATGGTCGCGATGGTGATCACCATCGCGACCATCACCCTGGTCGCTAGCTAAGTTATGGGTGGTAACCCACAGCTTTGCTTGCGACCAGGAGGCCGCACCAAAAAGGCTTCTTGCGACCGCCTCAGAATGAGGTCCAATGTTTTTTCACTTCTAATTTTACATATGACTGACACAATCAGCCCAGGCTAGGGGTGCCCTGGAGAGGGCGACCCCTTTTTTGAAGGGGTCTCCAACTCCCCAGGGATCCCTGGCCTGGGCTGACTAACGGTCAGGGCTGATGCTGCGGCTGGGGGGCCCGGTGATAGGGCTCCCTGGCTGTGGCATCAGTCGCCGGTTATAAAGGGTCCAGGGCTGGTTCTGTGATTTACAGGGAGACCCTACGCAAATTTTTCCCTGTAAATCCAGAACCAGCCCTGCTTCCCATAGCCCAGTGCTGGTTGTACTGAGTACAGTGAGACCCTACGTCATTTTTTCCCTGTACTTAGTCAACCAGAACTGGGTTTCAGCAGTCCGGGATGGTTCTGTTTTGGGGGGGTGACCTCATGTTTAATTTTTAATTTTTAACTCTTTACAAAACTTTTTCAATGCAGATACATGCAGGCATCTCACTGATGTCTGCATGTATCTGTGTGAGAACTAACTGCTCATGCTGAAAGTGAAAGCATGAAGCATTTCTAATGCGTCAGGGATTTGCAGTTCGTTTTGAAGGGTGATTTGCCGTTCGATTTTGACATGAACATGCCAAATCGAACTGCAAATCACTCTTCAAAACCGACTCAAATCGAATTTGTTTTGCAAATCGCAAAACAAATCGAATCATAGTAAATGCAGTGAAAAAACTTTTTTCACTGCATTTGATTTGTCGATTTGAGAAGTACTAAATCACTCCTCAAATCGAGTTGCAAATCGACCTTTAGTAAATTTACCCCATAGTGTTATACATCGGTACTCTAAAAGCGATATTATCTGGTATTAACATTATGTTTTTTTCATGTATTTTTTCATGACTGTGTCTGAAGGAGATGGTAATCGGGCTGGATGATTTTTGGAATAGTATTTTTGTATGTTGTTATATATGTTAATATATGGTGTGTGTATGTCTATTGTTTAACAAGCGCTAGCTTGCGTTGGTTTTAAGTGATACTGAATCTGGGTGGATCTTCAGGCATTTGCCCGCTCTGTATACAATGAGTTTACTATGGATTACTCCAACTGTGGCTGCCAAGTGTTAGGTTTACATTTGTGGTTCAGGCAAACATGGAGCGCAAGCCTGCACAAGGTTGCTTAGCTGTGCGTTCCAATATGACCCGGAAATCCGGAAGCTAGACGATGCGCGGCATTTCTGGCCGGCGCCACGAGTGGTGGAGACTTATGCCGTATGTAAGTGATCGTGTGTTTCCAATCACGACTGCTGAGTGCTATGTCTACACGTAATTCCTCGATGTGTTTCAGGCTAGTGTGGAGCACAAGCCTGCACAGGGTTGCTAGGCTATGCGTTCCAACATTACCCAGATGTCCGGAGTTTTATTTGTTATGCGGCACCACCGGATGTTAATGGTGGTATTTGCAGAGATATATGCCGCATGCGAGTGATGTTCCTGGGGTACATATCAATTCTGGTGGCTTTACAATATTGGAGGAAATATATTTGTGTATTCTACACTAATAGGGTGGTATATGATAGATGGTTCTTTGTGATGATGTGACTTCCGGTCGCATCACACGTGCAGGCTGTATAAGAGCACGCAAGTGCCTGATGGGGGTGTTTCTACATTATGACTGACCTTGTAGAATATTGTTGGTCTTGAGAAAGGTCCCTGTTTGGCCGAAACGTTGACCTGGGACAACTGTCGGTGATATATATGAAAGAATAAAGTGTTGAGTATTTTTTCACTTCTTTGATCAAGTCTGGTGAATGCACTTCTTTTCATTTGGATATTATGGACTATGGACCTCATTCAGACCCGGTCGCAAGCGCTGAGTGCTCGCAACCGGGTCGATGTTTAGGTCCTGCACACGTACAGCGGCCGCCCTGCGCATGCGCAAGCCCCGGAGCGAGAGAGAAATTCTCTCGCTCCGGACCTTACTACTACTACTACTTTTGTGGGTGGCCACACTAACATCAGCAGTGATGTCAGTGGGGAGCTTCCTGCTCGATCAGAGCAGGAAGCTCCCTGGGGCTTGCGGTTGCCGTGACCCAACCTTAGGTCGCAATCACAAAGGTCTTGACCATAGTGACCATCAACCTGGTCGTTCGCTAAAGCTGTGGGTGGTAATATATACACACATTATAAGAGGTAAATAAAACATGATGTAGATAGTATTTTTAAAAGGATATAGAGCAAAGAGTTTCTTGGCAAGATCCCCAGAAGGGATGTACCATGGATGCATCATCAGAAACATCTGCAGCAGTTCTCGATCCTTAGTATTTCCATCTGAGTCTAAACGGGACAAAGACAAAATAAAGATCACTGAAAGGTATGGTAATAGTAAGAGGTATGATAGTCAACATAATTAATACATATGTATACTGAATATAAGCTTTCACCACCCACTTTCATACAGGTATCTGTATATCTTACATGTATATCTTACATGAAGCTTCATTTAGAGTTTGACACATATGGCAGGATTAGGGGAGCACAGGACTGGGCTCTGTAATTTCATGGTTTCATGGTCTTTCTCTGACCACGTACCAATGGAAATGAGCAAGTATCTCTCCATCCTCTCTCTTCCCTTATCTCCCCATCTTCTCTCTTCCCTTATCTCCCCATCCGCTCTCTTCCTTATCTCCCCATCCTCTCTCTTCGTTATCTCCCCATCCTCTCTCTTCCTTATCTCCCCATCCTCTCTCTTCCTTATCTCCCCATCCTCTCTCTTCCCTTATCTCCCCATCCTCTCTCTTCCCTTATCTCCCCATCCTCTCTCTTCCCTTGGTTCCCCATCCTCTCTCTTCACTTATCTGCCCATCCACTCTCTTCCCTTATCTTCCCATCCTCTCTTCCCTTATCCCCCCATCCGCTCTCTTCCCTTATCTTCCCATCCTCTCTTCCCTTATCTCTCCATCCTCTCTCTTCCCTTATCTCCCCATCTTCCCTCTTCCCTTATCTCCCCATCCTCTATCTTCCTTATCTCCCCATCCTCTCTCTTCCTTATCTCCCCATCCTCTCTCTTCCCTTATTTCCCCATCCGCTCTCTTCCCTTATCTCCCCATCCTCTCTCTTCCCTTATGTCCCCATCCGCTGTCTTCCCTTATTTCCCCATCCGCTGTCTTCCCTTATCTCCCCATCCTCTCTCTTCCCTTATCTCCCCATCCTCTCTCTTCCCTTATCTCCCCATCCTCTCTCTTCCCTTATTTCCCCATCCGCTCTCTTCCCTTATCTCCCCATCCTCTCTCTTCCTTATCTCCCCATCCTCTCTCTTCCCTTATTTCCCCATCCTCTCTCTTCCCTTATCTCCCCATCCTCTCTCTTCCCTTATTTCCCCATCCTCTCTCTTCCCTTATCTCCCCATCCTCTCTCTTCCTTATCTCCCCATCCTCTCTCTTCCCTTATTTCCCCATCCTCTCTCTTCCCTTATCTCCCCATCCTCTCTCTTCCCTTATTTCCCCATCCGCTGTCTTCCCTTATCTCCCCATCCTCTCTCTTCCCTTATCTTCCCATCCACTCTTCCCTTATCTCCCCATCCTCTCTTCCTTATCTCCCCATCCTCTCTCTTCCCTTATTTCCCCATCCGCTCTCTTCCCTTATCTCCCCATCCTCTCTCTTCCTTATCTCCCCATCCTCTATCTTCCCTTATTTCCCCATCCTCTCTCTTCCCTTATCTCCCCATCCTCTCTCTTCCCTTATGTCCCCATCCTCTCTTCCCTTATCTCCCCATCCTCTCTCTTCCCTTATCTTCCCATCCTCTCTTCCCTTATCTCCCCATCCTATCTCTTCCCTTAGTTCCCCATCCTCTCTCTTCCCTTATCCTCCCATCCTCTCCCTTCTCTTATCTCTCACTCCACCCTCTCTTTCCTTATCTTCCCATCCTCTCCCTTCTCTTATCTCTCACTCCACCCTCTCTTCCCTTATCTCCCCATCCTCTCTCTTCCCTTAGTTCCCCATCCTCTCTCTTCCCTTATCTTCCCATCCTCTCCCTTCTCTTATCTCTCACTCCACCCTCTCTTTCCTTATCTTCCCATCCTCTCCCTTCTCTTATCTCTCACTCCACCCTCTCTTCCCTTATCTCCCCATCATCTTTCCTCCCTTATCTCCCCATCATCTTTCCTCCCTTCTCCCCATCATCTTTCCTCCCTTATCTCCCCATCCTCTCTCTTCCCTTATCTCCCCATCCTCTCTCTTCCCTTATGTCCCTTAAGTGGAAAGAGATAAAGTACCAACCAATCGGCTCAAAACTGTCACTTTTCAAACACAGCACGTAACATGGCAGTTAGATGCTGATTGGTTGGTACTTCTCTGTCCATTTTATCTCTCCAAGCTTTGATACATCTCCCCCTAAATCTTTTTGAGAATGTGCAGTAGCAGCACGACTGGAGGGATCAGATAAATCATATGAAAGTCCCAAGAAACCGTCACAGACTCCACAAGAGAAGTCTGCGAGTCCCTGATCTCTAAAGCAGAATCACTTCATCTTATAATTCAAATTTTACGTGCACTTTAGGTAATGTAAAAGAAGGGACATGTAATAAACACAATTCTAATGTCCCGTCACTCTCATAATTTATTTAAAACACTAATGAGCCTAAGCCCAAAAGTATTTTAGAAGAAAAAAAAGTTACAAATAATGAAGACGATGATTCCCATTCATGACTGCTCTTATTATAACAGCCTCAGTAGCACCCCTTTCAAAATTAACAATATAAAGTGTTTTAGTATATATAACACATATACATATATATAACACGTATGTATGCTCTAACGGCCTGATTCAGACCTGCTCGCAAGCGGGTCGATGATCTCCCACTGCGCATGCGCCACCTCCGGCGCGCGCATGCGCGAGACCGTCCAGCGACGGCTGCTCCGTTGCTACGGGTCTCACTACAAGACGGGGCGGCTGTCGATGTTGATTGACAGCTCGCCCCATTTTGTAGGTGGGGAGAGGGGGTGGCTGCACAAACGCAGGCGTTCCCTTAGGAACGACTGGCGTTTGTGGGCGGCCCTACTAACATCACTAGTCTACTCGGGCTTGCAAGAGCTGAGACCCTACCACAGGGTCTCCACGCAAGCCTAATGGTTGCGATAATCGCAATGGGCCCAAGGCCGCTCGCAAAAGCTGTGGGCGGTCACCCACAGCTTAGCGAGCGGCCTGAAGAAAAAAAAAGAAAAAAATCTCCCTGATTCAGAGCGAGCGCTCGCCAGCAGTGAGCGGCTCTGAATCAGACCCTATATATGATGTTTACTTCTGCTGTAAGAAACAGGTCATTCATCAACAATAAATAACAAAAGTCAACAAATTACACATTTATCTTTTAAGCTCTCACCAAAGTTCTGGATGCATACTGCTATCATTTCATCAATGGTGAGGCCTTTCTCCAGATCCAAAGTATCCATTTCTGGTTTTTCATTGACAATTTCAAAGGTTCAGTAGGATGAGTTCCAAAAAGTTCATAAATTCTGTCACACACACCAGCTGGATGAAAAATAACAAAAACAAAAAATAAATTGCTGTACTTTTTTTTTTATCATTTTTTTTTTACCCGAAAACCCATCATCCAGGAAGTACCAGAAATACAGTATAAATAATTGCTGCTCTGTGTTAAAACGCCCTACACACAAATAACAGGTGGAGCAGTGCTAAAGATCAATAAAGAAAGGAATATCAGGGTTTGTGTGAAAGTAATACATTATATTTTTGGCATAGAGAGCCTAAATTACGAAACAAAAACCTTATCAGAAGTCTCTAAGATAAATCACATACCTGTATTATTGTTTGGCATACATTAAGCGCTTTCTCATATTGTTATTCACATTGCAGAAAGGTGAAGTGATATGTAAACACACTATACAACCTTACCCCTCCCAGATTTTGGGTAACCTCTTCCTCTGTCTGTTGTGATCTTACTGGTTTCTTCCTGTTTTCATAGCTTGCTTCCTCTGGCGTTGGAAACCTCTACCTAGAATGTTATCCCCTGGGTCTCTTGCAACATCAGTGGTGTTTATTCACATAACTCATTATTAATGATAATACCTTCTCCGTTATGTACAATGTATAAAGTGCTCTGACTGCAACTCAGGACCTCAGTCAGAGCCGGACGCTATTTGCGCTCGCTCGTTCAGAAAAAGGGGCCGTATATTTAAAAAGAGCGCTCGCTCTTTGCGGTCTGTTGACGCCTCTATGTCTGAACGAGCGAACGAAACATGCGCTCGCTATTTTTTTAAAAACGCCCCCTGGCCGCTCATCTCCGCTATTTATTAGATTAATCAAGTACATCGAAAGGCGTATGAACTGCTCGCAGTGCTTGTGGTAGGATTTTCCTACCGCAATCATGCGAGCAGTTCAGGCTAAAAGACATCCAAGTGACGTGGCCGATGATGCTGCTTTGTTAATTATGCACACCCTTAAAACGCCCGTTTTGACCGTTTGGCACGCCTGCGTTCTGATCTCCACTTTCAAGCACCTTCCCCTGTTACCACCCACAAACGCCTCATTCTGTCACTCAAATTAGCAGACATTCACTATTTTGCGAGCACACAATTTCCGACCGCAATGACTGGTTCGCGCATGAGTATTACAACCCATACGCATGCGCAGTTGTGTGAACATCGCTCAGAGCGAACGAGCGGCCGCTTATGAGCGGCTCTGAATCAGGCCCTCAATTCATAATAGATGCATATTATATGATATCTATACAGTGACGAATTTTACCTAAGAGCTGCACACTGCAGCCCCACCAATATAAATCAGCTGCCCCAGTGATTGCAGTGGTTTCAGGGCCTGATTCACTACGGAACGCACGCAGTTCCCCCCCGGTATAGTATGCTAATCCATTGTGATCGCAATGCAATCTCAGCACAACATAAGGACGCCTGCTTTACCTTATACACATCCGTAATGTTTAGCAGGACTGTGAAAACATCGGTACAATCGAGTACCATCGCAGCCTCACGCATCTTGCACAAGCCCTGACCTTACTCAAATTGCTAACTTCCATGCACGCTATCAGGCCTCAGGCTGTATAGGGCATCGAAGTGGATAATTTATGCACGCCCCTGCAACGGCGTTCGAACGCACTGGCACGCCTGCGTTCGGCCGACCACCCCCCCGTTACCACCCACAAACAGCACTTTTTGTCAATCACTCTGCGATGGGTCTGCGTAGTCCCTACAGCAATGGCTACTTCGCACACGTGCACTGCGATGCATACGCAGTACGCAACAATCGGACGATTGCGTGCGTATTAGCAACGGCGTCCCTTGCTGAATCAGGCCCTCAAATTGGAAACACTATCTGCTAATCACATGCTGGAAGTAAGTTTGGAATTCAATCAGCAGTGCTTGCAATGGGAAGTCACGCCTCTGCCTTTCTGCCTGCTCTAATGCTTCTAGGGGCAGCAGCTGATGCAGTTCCTAGATGCCTCAGGGGAGAAGGGAAGTGGGGGTGCGCAGGGGTATGTGCCAGCCGTAATGTGCTTCTAGGGGCTGCCACCGATGCAATACCTAGAAGTAGGGGCGCACTTCACTGGTGCTGCAGCTTGTTGCTATGCTCAAGCCTTTTTTTTTTCTTCCCCTACATCATGGTGCTGCTCAGACGCACAGCACAGCGGCAGCCCCCTTCAAGATCATAGGCAGGAGCCGCCACTCTGTCTATACAATACACAAGAGCTGTTCAATTGATGGATCCCAAATATGACCAGCGAGAAAATTGGGCTGAACAGGAACATTCTTTGTTTTATCAATAGACCACTTTTTTCAGCAATAAGGCTGTTTTTAATTACTATTTATTGTGGCCAATAGTCAGCTGTACCGGAGATACCAGGTCACAACTCCAACAGTCCTCTTACAGCTTTGCCGGGCTAGATTCTGCAGATATGTGTATGTCTGCTCTCTCATGCACAGTAATATTTAGAGCCCAGCCTGGGCTGGTTACTGGTAATGCAGGTTCCTCCTGAAAAAGTAAAAACCAGCACCACATTATGCCTGGCTGAACCGGTCCCCCATGCTGTGAGATTCCCTGTAACAAAGCGAGCAGACTTGCCTGTCCTACCCTGCTTCTGGTTGTAGGGTCTGGCGGGAGGACCCATGCTATTTGTTCCCTGAATTAGCAGGCTATGACTTCTGGTTTGAAATGTGGTTGGTTTTATTTTAACATGGTTGTTTTATTTCAATGTTAGCCTTCAGGATGATGATGATGACTGGATGTGGCCTGATCAAATTATGCTTAAACTGTATCATGGTAAGGTCACACTCCTACACAGTACTATGAATCAATTGTAAAACGCAACACAATATGCTGGTGCCATATAAATAAATGGTAACAAATGTTAGTAAAATAAGCTGAACTTATCTTATGATGTAATTCCACTACCATATTTTAAATGTAATTTCAGGCTGTAAAATTGTGTCCTGCTATGCCCATGTTTTGTACCATAGTACAAAGGTGCAAATGTGCAAAAACTCAAAGTAAAGTAATGAAACAAATGGCTGAATGATTGCTTTGCATTATTGCACATTTGCATGTCTGTAGTATATAACCCATTTTCATTGTAACTTTTCTGTAAGCACAAACCACAGGATTATTGCAACGTTATATGCCTCCATCTGCTGCTGGGGAGTAGTGGTCAATGGAGAATACTATGTAGGCCAGGTAGTGAAGACAGCCTCTGAAATTTCTACATATCTTGATTAAACCTCTATAGGGACCAGTTACTCTCTGCAGCTGTATTTTACACCCTGCTGTAGTAGTGAGCGCTGGGCGAACCAAATACCCTGCATTGTATTTAACTGTAACTATTGGCATTAGCTGCTCCCACTATACATGGGGATACTAGATATAAGACAACACAGACCTGCAGTGGCAGCAACACTATTCACGGAACTTGACAGGACATCAAGACTCCATGATATTGGGCAAAAATTCTGCGACAAATTTCTACATATAGAAAGGTTGATATATAAGGAGACTAAACTATGGTGGGACAAACAAACACTGACATGGTACAAGAATAATTCAATTATACCAAAGCGACTGAAAATCAAAAAATCGTCTACACACAACAAGGACAATACACAATTTATGACAAAATTGGATAACATACTTCGAGATTGCTCCATGAACTTGATTCAATTTATAATTCAAACACATCATGCAGAATTAGTAGAGATTGACAAACAGATTACCATACTGAATAACAACCTAGACCAATATAGAGAGGATAAGGAGTTTAAAGTACTCGAGAATTTAGCACAAAGCAGACTTAATAAGAACCAAGAAAACATTGTAGCTGTGAAAAAATCTAAAATAATAAGAGACAGACTACCCAAAGAACACAAAAAAAGTAACAAAACCCGGGCACACAGAGGGGGGACAATCCATAAAACCAAGAAGGATCACAAGACAACGACTGGGAGTGGAATAACTGACACATACCAATTAACGAACAAGAGAACTCCGGTATACAAAAGACTCAATCTGCCTTACCAGGAGTACATGAGGAAACTGCACACACAGGTAGTAAAGACAACTGTAAAATATCCCACAGATATAACAACACAGATAAATCCAGAAAGATCTCCACTAGAAACGGATGGAGACATCTCTACCAACACCTCATTTTCCACTTATAGCTTAGAGGAAGAAGAAGACACATATGAAACATTAGCTCGACAATCTCTAGGAAGAGGATCTCAGACCACAGAAGTAGGCCTAACATCACCCAACAACCGTGATCTAAAATGGGGGAATATTTTTTAGAACAGGAGGCAGGTCCCCAGTCCTGAACAACAAAGAGCACACAAAAAAGAAAGCTGGATACACGAGAAGGGGAACGAGAGGAGGAAGAAAACACACTAGAGAAACCAAAGAAAAAAACAAACATAACAGCATTAACAATGGCATAATCAATATAAGTGATATAACATTAACCAAAACACAAGAACAACTGCTGAACAAAGGTTTAAAGTTTGCCCCCACAGCCAGACTAGACAAATTTCAAACCTATCTAGATATACATAAGTTCGTTCGTAAACTGACATTAGCAAAATACTACCATAACCAACCAAGTGTGAAACAAATAAATAGTTCTGAATACCAACATACGAATTTGAAACCCAGATCCAAATTCTACCCCCAACACTTCAGAGGACATCTAGTGGACACTTTTGAGAAACTGGTTACAAGGGAAGTAGACAAGATCAGTAATAACAACAAGGGTAATACCATGAATATCACCAGAGCAGAGCAACAAGCATTAAGGGAACTTAGTAAGAACAAAGAAATAACAATCAAACCGGCAGACAAAAGGGGGAGTATTGTTGTGCAGAATACCACAAATTACAACTGTGTACAACTGATGTCACATCCCTGTATACGGTCATAGGTCAGGACCAAGGCCTGGAGGCCATTAACCATTATTTAAGCAGTGACAATACTCTAAAGGAGGAACAGATTCAATTCATTTTGCAAGCCATACACTATATTGTGAAGCACAATTATTTCTGGTGTGAGGACAAATTCTATCGACAAACCACAGGAACCACAATGGGCCGAGCTATGCTAATCTCTTCATAAGTCAATAGGAGGACGATAACATCTGGTCCGGGCATGGCTACGGTGCAAATCTAGTCCTCTGGAGCAGATTTATTGAAGATGTGTTCTTTATTTGGAAGGGTAGTGAACAGACTCCTTGACATTACAATATATATTGAAAACAATGAACTACACACCAAGACATACATGAAGCCCATAGATGTCAATAGCTACATTTTGTCGAGTACACCACAAAAACTGGCTTCAGAGTATACCAATCAGTCAATTCACAAGGATTAGGAGGAATTGTACTAAGATAGAGAACTATCATGTCCAGAGTCAGGGACTTAAGGAACAACTACTTGAGGAAGAATATGATGAACATATGGTAGATGAAGCACGTGAAAGGGTTGCAGGGATGGATAGGGACTCATTGCTGGTATATAAGGAGAAGGAAAAAGAAGGAGAGAATAACCCATTTAAGACTGCATTCATCACACAATACAATCGAGACACAAGGAAACTCAAACAAATTTTAGACAGACACTGGCATGTACTATTAGAAGACGAGAACCTATCAGATGTGTTACCCAGTAAACCTAAGATCATCTACAGAAAGGCCCAAGACATCAAACAGAAATTGGTCCAGAATCACATCAAAACTATACAAACAACTCTACACCAGACTGCAATTCGGGAGGGTTTTTACCAATGTGGGACCTGCCTTAACTATATAAATATACAAACTACTACAAGAAGGATAGGGGAGTTTAAGTCCAATCACACAAATACTACTTATAGGATTGAACAACATATCAGCTGCCACAGCACAGGGGTGATCTACCTGATTGAGTGCCCTTGTGGCCTACAATATATAGGTAGAATCACACGCAAACTAAGTGTAAGAGTATCAGAACACATCCGAAACATAAAGAAAGGTTTGGAAACACACAATTTGTCCTTACATTACAAAGAGAAACACAATCAAAATCCATCAGGTTTAAAATTTTTAGGAATATCAATGATAGAGAGGAATTGGAGAGGAGGAGATTATGAAAAAACATTGAATAAGGAAGAATTGAAATGGATTTTCAATATGAAAACCCTCAAACCATATGGACTGAATTTAGATAACGAAATTAAGGCAGTAATCATGAATGAATAAACTGTCTAACACATTGATTAACGATCCTATTGAGAATATCCATCCCATAATCTAAATAAGTCAGTATCTATCCCCCCATAACCATGTCCAGGTTAATATAATCTGGCAGATGAGGTATAACCACCAACATATATGGACAGTATCAAGACCTTATAGTGCTTTAGTGGATCCCTCAACCAAGAGGGCCGCAGATACCTCAAAAACCCAATTGATACCATATCAAAGATGGCGACTGTAACATTGCCCACAGTCCTATGTGGACAATACCACAACCAAGATGGCGTTCACTAAACCCAGCCTATAAATAAGTTACTACACCAACATATGATATCACTTTATTCCCTGAGGAAGTCCAGAAGGCCGATACGCGTTGGAACCACACACCCCATGAAACACACAGCGCTTATATTTCAAGTCTCCTCGGCTAGAGCCGAGTGAGCAGCCTGACCAGCCTGAGACCCGGGACTGCGTGACCTCACATGATCGCGGGCATCCCGGAAGTCTCGCGGCAAGTCGGTGGACAGCTGTTCCCACAGCGTGTGTTGCCGGACACACGCTGCTACCTAGAGGCACAGCAGATGGAAGCGACCAAGAAGAGAAGGATCAGAGTGGACCACTCTCCTGGAGGAGAGTGAAGCAAGTCAGCGAGGATAAGCTGTGCACCTGGGGGATCCAGGACGCCGCCCCACCAGACACAACGATACACCCTAAACTTGCTATAAGACAATCGAGACTTAACCCATGCTAGACATAGCATTATAACCCCCACTCGACCCCCACACCCATGTACCATCAGTGCAATTATGATTATATATTAATCAATACAACCTCGGCCTATACACTTCATCAGTGTGAATCACTACAGTAACGCTATCATTTATGAGGAACATTATACCTACAGGAGCACTGTGAATCCACCAATATTTTAAATTTTTATAATAAACGTATCTATTGGTTAAACATCACAAGGTGTACCCTATCTATTACCACAGATAGAAAACATTAATAGGGCGGACCCTTTCTCCATAACTTGATTAAGCCTCTGAAATACATTGGTATGCCGCTACAACTCCCAGCTCAAGTGAGTATGGCATCATTGGGACCAATAGGTTCCATCACCATAGCCATTTGCAGGTTTTTACTGGAGTATAAAATTGCTAGTAAAATGCTTCTCAATGTAGTGAGTAACTTGCTTACCAGATACAATATGCCAGGCAAAGAGACTGTACCTGCCAATGCCGTACATTGAAATATCACGTTACTCATAATAGTTGCATAATTCGTTCTAGTTTATTTCATTTATTAGAAGTTATAATAATTTATTATACAGTAAGTCACATGTTAAAACCTCAGTTATCACAAAATAAGGGAACATTTTCTGCTTATCACTACATTTTCTTATCACTACAGGACAAATAGTTTTTTGGCTGCATTTTAACAATGTTCATTGCCGTGGCAGCAGAGTTATAGCAACAGCGGTGGCCCGAAGCATGCATGAAACAGGAAGGCTAGGTGTGTGTTCCACTTTTACTACTACAATAAAATAATGTGTAAAAAAAAGTTTAAAAGAAAACGCTTCTATACAATGAAATATAGTGGTCGGGGCGAAATAAATAAATTATATTGCTAGTTTGCAACTACTTCTTTTAATGCCAGACAATAATATTTTTTTTCTGGGGGGCAGGGTAGTAACCATATTTATTTCAATAAGATCTGGCCTGGTAAAAAGGAAGATTTAATCAAACAATTAATTTTTTCAGTGGTTTTATTTGTCAATACCATGGCTAGGTCTAGAACGAGATGCTTGACAGGACCTCTGACATCACAACCATGTGACCTGCAACCAAAGGAGGAGGGGCAAGGTTTAGAACGGGGGGCCAAAAATGAGACCTCGTGGGCTCGCTGCGCTTCGGGCACGGCGGCTCGCTTTGCTCGTCACAGGTTTATATTCCCTCTCTATGCCCATGTGGATAGTAACACTGGTAGCTGACTGGCCCTGCTGTAGTGGTCACGTGGTGTCAGAGGTCCTTTTTTCAACTTGGATCTAGCCACAGCTGGAACCTGAGAAATAAGCCATATATTAGGACTTCAGGGTGGAGACAACTGGGATGAGCACAGAGATGGCTGATGACAGAATGACAGCAATGAGTATGAAATTACTTTAACTTGTGAAGGAAGATAAACATAACATGTCACGAGACAGCAGCTAATGGAAAAGACAATCAAACAAAAAATAGATTTATTTATTTTTTTAAATAAAGATTTTGTTTATATGAAATACTTGTTATTCATTCATTGTTAGGATTATTACTTATTTGTTTACAAATTGTGACATTAATGATTAATGTGAGCTAAGCCTCTGTCCTTCCAGCCGTGCTTCCCAATTTGTGTGTTATATACAGTAGTTATGTATGATTAAATAGTTGATGCAGTGGGGAAAAACAGTAAAGGAATAGGTCTACAGCTAAAATGTCCAATATACAGCGCACATGGCAAGACACACAGTTTTGGCCATCTCAGCCCGACACCTAATGAAATAGCTCATCACAAGGCAAGCTGCAATATTGGGAAAATGTGTCCTCTTATCTGTCATATAAACAGTTAACTAACAGCTAACAAACTGCTCTGTCACTGGTTACAGAAGAGTTGTTCATGTAATATCTATATACAGCCATGGCCAAAAGTTTTGAGAATGACACAAGTATTGCTTTTCCCAAAGTTTGCTGCTTCAGTTTTTAGACCTTTCTGTCAGATGTTCTTTTTCAAGACATCTGCAATTCGCCCTGGCATGCTGCCAATCAACTTCTGGGCCACATACTGACTGATGGCCACCTATTCTTGCCTAATCAATGCTTGGAGTTTGTCAGAATTTGTGGGTTTTTGTTTGTCCACCCGCCTCTCGAGGATTGACCACAAGTTCTCAATGGGATTAAGGTCTGGAGAGTTTCCTGCCCATGGACCCAAAATGTCGATGTTTTGTTCCCCGAACCACTTGGTTATCACTTTTGCCTTATGGCAAGGTGCTCCATCATGCTGGAAAAGGCATTGTTTGTTACCAAACTGTTCTTGGATGGTTGGGAGAAGTTGCTCTTGGAGGATGTTTTGGTACCTTTCTTTATTCATGGCTGTGTTCTTAGGCAAAATTGTCAGTGAGCCCACTCCCTTGGCTGAGAAGCAACCCCACACCTGAATGGTTTCAGGATGCTTTACTGTTGGCATGACACAGGACTCACCTTTCCTTCTCCAGACAAGCGTTTTTCCGGATGCCCCAAACAATCTGAAAGGTGATTCATCAGAGAAAATAACTTTACCCCAGTCCTCAGCAGTCCAATCCCTGTACCTTTTGCAGAATATCAGTCTGTCTCTGATGTTTTTCCTGGAGAGAAGTGGTTTCTTTGCTGCCCTTCTTGACACCAGGCCATCCTCCAAAAGTCTTCGTCCTGTGGCATACCAACGGTAAAGCATCATGTGTGGGGTTGTTTCTTAGCCAAGGAAGTGGGCTCACTCACTTGCCTAATCCAGAGTGTCTTTACCTAAATGCCTTAAAACAGTGCACCTGAAAACGAGGGCTAAAAAGAGTTATGTCAAGCGCTACACCTTCATGGATCAATGTGTCAGAAAATGTGGTGGTAGATATTGTTACACACCCAATTGTCAGTATTGTTGCCATCATCTTAATACTGCTATCATCAGTGTGTTGAATAGCGTATATATTTTTGCACTGATTTTAATTTTGTGTACTTCATCTAAACAGAAATAGTAAAGGATATCACCTTAGCAACTGTCCTCTATCTATGTGCTACTAGCAACTATATATTATAACGTTCAGTTGATGCACTATATTCCCATCCACTATATTGATTCATATCACTATTGGTCCACCACATTTTCTGACACATTTTCTGATCCATGAAGGTGTAGCGCTTGACATAACTCTTTTTATCTATGATCATAATTTTGTGTGATAGGACTGCTCGCTTGTCAAGCAGCTCCCACACATATATACATTCTCTGTGAAGCGCTGTTAATACCGCTATCTAACTGAAAACGAGGGCTGCCCAGGACCTGAAGATTTCGGATGTAGACGATTTTCTCATCCGGTTTTACCAAGTGGTAAGAGCACACAGAGTAGTGAACAGTTTGCTGAAATACAGTGTTTTTACATGTACAGTACTCTTAAATATAGAACACCTTTACAGTACAGGAAACCACTAGAAGCGCAGCAAACGACAACAGCCAAATGGTCAAAAGCCTATGGAGGTCTACCAGGGCTAATTCTCAATAGTTTTATTTTTCTTTCTTCATTGCTTAAGCATATTTAACATGCAAAAGAACTGACAAGGATTGGGTTATCAAATATCACTATTGGTATCTGCATTCACAGTACTGTACGAAGCTTTCCATCTTGACTTTACTTGATATGTGACAGGAGTCTGCTTGGCAGAGACAAAGCGCTTTAATCACTGCTGTAATCTCAGGGGTTCTGTAGTGCAGTTCTTTTAGCTATATAGTGCAGGGCCCCTGTAAAGTTTATGTGCATCAGTCTTTTTAAAAGAAATTTATTTAATGAGTTTGTTGTAGGATATGGGACTAAGGTGCTCCATTTTATGTCTTGCAAACTGTAAATTCTAGCTGTGAAAAGGAATTGGTATATTTGTTTAGAGTTCATTCTAGCACCCTGCACCTGTCAAAACCTGCGCAGTTCCTCTTTCCTGCCTGGGATGTTGCTATCTGCTCTGGTGCTTCTAGCACACTATGGTCTGTATCTCAGCAGCGTGAAACCCCAGGAAGGAAAGAGGAACTGTGACAGGTGCAGGGTGCTAAAATGAACACTATTTGCTAAAGGCAAAAAACCCTGAAATCATAGGTGTGCGCACATGATGAGGATAGGAACCAGTACACCCTTTTGGCAGCCCCAAATTCTACCTAACGTGTGTCCAAACAGCATCTCTGCAGTTTCCCATGGAAGAGGCACCATAGTAAAAATAAAATGATTAAAAATTGTTAAATTGGGCTGAACAGGTCAGTTAATAGCATTTAATTTCTACCTCAGATGGGTACTGGTTTAGTACGGGATGGGTACGGAATTCCGGCGGACAGAAACCCGGCAATCAAAATCCTGACGCCGGCATCCCAACAGGGTTAGGAAGCCAACATCTGACGGTTGGTATCCTAACCCTCCCCCTCTCCCTACCCTAACCCTCCCTCCCCAGTGCCCGAACCTAACTTCCCCCCTCCCCACACCCTAAACCTAACCTAACCCAGTGCCTAACCCATACTTGCCTACTTTTGAAAAAGCATTTCAGGGAGATTGTGCAGGCAGCACCTATGGGCGCGGCGGTAAATTGGGCGTGTACTGCTACATCTGAGAGGCGTGTCATAAAATTTCCTTACATCCAAATGTAAATGAGCCCCAAAGCAGTTAGTAAGATCTATTTGGTGATAAAAACACACTGATACTTCTCAGACAATACATGTAGCCATAGGGATCATAGGGCCTGATTTAGACCCACTCGCGAGCGGCTGTCCGCTCGCAAGTGGGTCGATGTTCTGGACTGAGCATGCGCACGACGGAGGGAGCTCCGTCGTGCGCATGCGCCAGACGCGACGAGCGAAGGAAAGTCCTTCGCTCGTTGTGTCTGATCAAAGGGGGCGTGCTGTCGATGTTGATTGACAGCACGCCCACTTTGGTAGGCGTGCCGGGGGCGTGCCTCCCTGACGGGGGCGTTCCCACGGGAACGCCTCCCGTCAGAAGCCGGCCCACTGACATCACTAGTGATGTCAGTGGGAGTGATTTTGGCTCTGATAGAGCCAAAATCACTCCGGAGCTTGCGGTTGAAAACCTCAACCGCAGGCTCCGGCTCGCAGTTTCGATGGTCGCGATGGTCAAGACCATCGCGGCCATCAAACTGCACGCTCGTATACCCTGTGGGTGGTGACCCACAGCTATACGAGCGTCCAGGAGGACGCTCCATTTTCATGGAGGCCGGCCCTCATTCAGAGCGTGCGCTCTGCTCAGAGCGTACGGCTCTGAATGAGGGCCATTGTGCCTTAAAACCAATGCAGGGAAATTATACTAATGATCCCATTTGAATGTAAATATCTCTGTTTATTTTTATATATAACATCTTCACAATGGGGGTAAGGTAGAATCAGGGAGATTACTAGGCTCTTCACAGAGACAGGGAGATTGCTACTGTTTCAGGGAGTCTCCCTGACAATCAGGGAGAGTTGGCAAGTATGACCTAACCCCTAACCCTCCCCCTAACCCTGGCACTTACATTAGGGATGCCGGCAGTCGGGATGCAGGCACTGGGATTCTGACAGGTGTTGGGATTCTAAGCGCCGGCTTCCCATGTGCTGGGATACTAAAGGTATCCCGATTAGTACACGATAGTTAGAACTGGATACAAAAATGGCTGCTACTTGTCATGAAGAAATAAGGTATGTGTCTAAAAAAAGATACCCTGTAATCTAAATCCCCACCTCAACATCTTGCTGCTATGTATAATGTGTACCACCACAAAAAGCAAAAAGTTACAGAAGCTACAGAGAATATTGGAATATATTCTGTAGAGATATATAGAAGTGAAGCAATGAACGACTCAGTAGTACAGCCCTAGGTCTCTGCCATGATGTTCCACTTTACAAAGGCATCTCCTGTGACTTCATAAAATCACATAAAATGTCACTATTTTACACATAAAGTCACTGCCTGCCGATACAAAATCAAATACAGTACAGATAAAATATATTACAACACCAAAACTAAGAAAGCAATGTTCTGTTTTTACTAACTAGTCATTGAACTGTATGATCAAATCTGTGACCAAGTTTAATCACACTTTAGGAGTGATATCATCATTCAACAAACACATTGTCCAACTTGTGTGCAACTCATACTTGCCTACTCTCCCAGGAGGCTCCCGATTTTTCGGGTAACCCCCGAAAGAGTAGGCAAATCTCCCGCATCCCGCCCACTTCCTAGTGAAGTGGGCAGGATGGGGAGATTTTCCGAGACGTTTGCAGGTCCATATGGAGGGGGCGTGGCTAGACGACGCAAATCGCGTTATTTAGTTCCGCCCCCTCCTCGCGGACCAGCAAAGTTGTACTCGGGGGACCAGATTTGCCCTTAGGATTTAAGTCCAATGCTTTCCAAACTGGAGCTAGTATCACTTTAGGGTGAATTAATGAAATTCTCATAATTAAGGGGATGGTGTATGTAGAAGATACAACATAAAAACTATTTGAGACATGTGCCATCATTATTACTACATATGTATACATTTAAAATACATTTTAGGTGTGAAGTTTTAAGGGGTTGGGTATGAAATGCCGACGGCCGGGAAGCCGGCTGACTAAATCCTGCAGCCGCAAAACTGAATTCTGAAGATTCCGACTGGGGCTGGTAAATACTCTAACCCTCCCCTCTCTCCCCCCGAACCCTCCATTAATGGTGCCTAACCCTAACCTCCCCCCGGTGGTGACTAACCCTAATCTCCCCTCGGGGGTGCCTAAACCTATTACCCCCTCACCGCACCCTAAACCTAACCCTACCGGGGTTGTGCCTAACCCTAAGTCCCCCACGGGGGTCCCTAAACCTAACCCTCCCCCCCCCTACGGCTAACACTGCCCGGATTACCTTCGCTCGGTAAGCCGTCTGTCTAGATACTGGCATTGGGATTTCGACACCTGTCTTTAGTCCCGCGTCGGTATTTAGACGCCGGGATTTAGTCAGATGGCTTCCCGGTCGTCGGCATTTTGACTGTATCCCGTTTGAAGGAATAGTTACAATTTTACAACCAAAAACAGAAGAGGTTTAGAAATGACCAGTGAATGACGGCACAATGCCAGTAAATTAACAGACAAGTAAATGAGTACTATGACTTACATCAATAAAACATAGTCAACAGATCTAATCTAAGATTGTATGCACTAAAATTTAAGATTACTGAAAATGTTCATTCACTGGCTCATTCACCCTATCATCGCACTGGAGTCTTCAAGTTATAGTACGACCCAGCACTGCCTGGCAGACTACTATTTGAATGGGTAACACATGCAGTGTTTCCTTTAGGAGGTTAGAGCATGCCTTTTTTTTAATTATTATAATTTTTTTGGTCCCAACCAGTAAAAATAAAACTGATAGTGATGATGGTCCTATCTTTAGTCTGGACACATCTATGCATTATAAGCCTGAGGGCCTGATTCAGAGCCGCTCGCTATTTGCGAGCGCATGCTCTGAATCATCAGGGTGGGGAGTATTTTTTTTTTTTCCAGCCTCCAGGCCGCTCGCACAGCTGTGGGTGACCACCCACAGCTTGTGCCAGCAGGCCTGGCGATGGTCGCGATTATCGCGACCATCGGCATTGCGAGGAGACCGTTGTCTCCATTTGTTCAGCCACCCCCCCTACCCGCCTACAAAACAGGGCGAGCTGTCAATTAACATCGACAGCCGCCCCATCTTGCTGCGAACTGCGGAGCGAGTGAAGGTTTCACTCGCTACGGGGCTTGCGCACGCTGCGCGTGTGCACTGGGCCACCATCGACCCACTTGCGAGCGCAATGCACTTGCGTGCAGGTCTGAATCAGGCGCTCAGTTTGTCGCTTTTTTAAGCTCTGAACGTTTGAGTGAAACATCTGTCACAAACAAATAAGAGTTGTGGTAGACTTACCTTTGATAACTCTTTTCTTCGACGTCCATAGGGTCCATAGGGATATCATGGGGATAATGTGGTTGGAGTAATCCAGGCACCAAACAGTTAAGCTTTCAGCTCCCAAGATGCCTCACGGTCCTCCTCCACATATACCCCGCCCCAGGCAACAGGCATTCAGCTCTATAAATAAGCGCAGGCAGGAGAAGGTAAGAGGAGAAGGAAGAACAATCGTACACCAGAAACACTCTCAGAATTAGGGAATCTGTGACCGAAAGAAAAATTACCCAATGCAGCCAGGTGCATCAGGATGGGTGCCCTGTGAACCCTATGGACCGCGAAGAAAAAAAGTTATCAAAGTTAAGTCTACCATAACTCTTACTTTCTTCTTCAGGGTCCATAGGGATCCACAGGGATACCATGGGGATGTCCTAAATAAGTTCCCCTAAGGGTGGGGATGCTCCTCTGCAGAAAGGAGAACTCGTCACCCAAAGGAAGCATCCTGAGAGACAAAAGTATCGAAGGCGTAAAACTGTGTGGACAGAAAACCACGTGGCTGCCTTGCACAATTGTTCAGCAGAGGCGCCACGACTAAACGCCCACGATGGCCCACAGACCGGGTAGAATGTGCTGACGCCATATTTAGGACAGGGAGATCAGCCTGGGTGTACACCTGAGAGATACATTAGTGAAAACCATAGAGCTCAAAAAGAGCATCTGATTTTCTAACAGGCCCTGATTCAGAGCCGGACGCTCTGACAGAGCGCTCGCTCTGAATCAGGGCCGTCCCTTCTCCTTTTTGGAGCAGCCTCCTGGCGGCTTGCATAGCTGTGGGTGACCACCCACAGTTATAGCGAGCGGCCAAAATAATGGTCGCGATGGTCAAGACCATCGCGACCATCGGGCTTGCGACGAGACCCTGCGGTAGGGTCTCGCTGCCGCAAGCCCTGGAGTGCTTTTGGCTCTATCAGAGCCAAAAGCACTCCCACTGACATCACTAGTGATGTCAGTGGGGCCGGCCCCAGACGGTAGGCGTTCCATGGGAACGCCTCCGTCTGGGCAGCCACACCCCCGGCACGCCCACCAAAGGGGGTGTGCTGTCAATCACCATCGACAGCACGCCCCCTTTGGTGCGACACGCATGTGTACGATGGAGCCGCCTCTGTCGTGCGCATGCGCACTTGGGCAACATCGACCCGTTTGCGAGCGCTCAGCGCTCGCGAGCGTGTCTGAATCAGGCCCAGAGTTTGTACGCTCCACATAGATACGGAGAGCACGAACCACATCCAGGGAGGCTTCACCTACAGAAAGGTCTGAAGAATGAAAAGCTGGAACCACAACTTCTTCATTCACATGAAAAAGGGATACAACCTTAGGAAGGTGACCCTTCCAGCTCTATCCTGGTGAAAAATCAAAAATGGGCAGCGACAAGAGAGCGCTGCCAAATCAAAGACTCTGGCCCTCATTCAGAGGTGGTCGCAAGAAGCGACCGCTAGCTCTGAATGAGGGCGGCCGCTTACCTTTTGAAGTGCGGCCTCCTGGTCGCTAGCTAAGCTGTGGGTTACCACCCACAGCTTTGGTGACCGACCAGGTCGATGGTCGCGATGGTCAAGACCATCGCGACCATCGGGGCTTGCGACGAGAAACTAAGGTTGTGTCTCGGAGGCCGCAAGCCCCAGGGAGCTTCCTGCTCTGATCGAGCAGGAAGCTCCCCACTGACATCACTGCTGATGTCAGTGCGGCCACCCACAAAACGGCAAGCGTTCCATCAGGAACGCCTCTGTTTGTGTTGCCACCCCCGCCCCGCCTACAAAATGGGGTGAGCTGTCAATCACCATCGACAGCCGCCCCTTTTGTAGTGAGCTCCGGAGCGAGAGAAATTCTCTCTCAATCCGGGGCTTGCGCACGTGCAGTGCGGCCGCTGCACGTGCACAAGGCCTTAACATCGACCCGGTTGCAAGCGCTCAGCTATCTACATTTTGCTATCTGTAGGATATTTAAGAGAAGATGCTGATGGAATAGGCATCATTCCTGACTAAATAGCATTCCTGACTAAATGTGTCACATGAGCTTCCACAGTAGGAGGAAGTTCCCACTTAGTACAATCAGTAGCCGTTCGTAACATGGAACAGTTTATCCGGGTTACTCCATGCCTCTTCCATAAGTTCAGTGAGCTGCTCAGATTTAGGAAACCTAGCTTTTACCACCTTCTGTTGTGTAAACACTGTAGCCTTCTTTCTAGGAACCAGTTCATCATCCTGTATATTTAGGATTGATCTAACCGCTCTCACAAAAGAAGGAACATCCACTGTAGAAGTACGGTCCTACTGTCCTGAGCCAGACCCTGGAGAAGAACCCGGCGCATCATCTGATTCCTCAGATGATGCATCTGAATCTATATGCTGAGCAAACTGATAAAAAGATAGCCTACGCTTAGGCGCCTTAAGGACTACCGGTCTGTTTGCAGCAGCCGACTGGGCCATACTCTGACTTCAGTGGGCCTAAACATCCACCCAGGAAGTATGCATAGGAGGGGCAAACATAGCATGCTGTGGGTATCCCATTAAAGGAGGCAGTGTGGGAGTAGCCAAACGATCCACTAGGTGCGTCATCACCTGACACAAGGAGGACACCCAATATGACTCCTATAAAAGGGCTGATATACTGGACTGGTGAGGTGGTTCTTTATAACAGACAGCACACAAACCGTCCTTTATAATGTCCTGAGGGGACAAGCTCGCCAAACAGGATTTACATGAAACCAGCATAGGGGCCTCCACCTTCTGCTTCCCTTTACCTTTTGACATATCAATTATAAAGGTAACAATGCAATGTAATGTGTCAGCCTTCACAAATAACAAGGAAATGTGAAGTACCAAGGAAAACCACCACACACAGTGGTAGTTATAATTGACAGTCAGAAAATAAAAGGAAGTATCAACACAGCACACATACATTGCATATATAATTAAGTTGTCATAGACCCTGTATCAACTACTCAAACGCAAAGCTATACAGCACTATATACCTGACCCTGGGGAGAGGTATACAGGGAGACTGACCAAAAACCTCCTGAGACCAAACCGCTTCAGCAGACCCCCGATGACGAACTGTGAGCATCTCATACGCACGAGGAGGGTAGGAGGAGTGACCCAGATGCAGGAAAACCTTTGATGGATCTGGCTCGGGCCAGAGCCTACCTCCCCTAAGGCCCCGGTGGTCTAGTGAGGGAGCTGAAGGCCCCGGGCCCTCACTGCAACGGCTTCCGGTGCGTCTCCAGCGCCGGAAGCAAGGACTGCCGCGCGATTCCTCATAAGCGAAGAATCGCCTTACCTGACATCTCCATGCGTCCGGTTGCAGTCCGGGCCCCTGCATCGCTGCTAGCAAGCTCTGCTGTGACCCCCCGGCCTGGCGGAGGTAGATGGAGTCGCAGTGCCTGCGTCTTAATTCAGACACTCAGCACTGCTAACTCAAAAACATAGAAATAAAATAAAACATAAAATTAAAGCTTGGGACTGCCTGAGCATTCCCTTGTTATAAAGGTGCGTCTGAATACTGCCGCACCAAATGAACAACTAAATGCCTGTGGCAGGGGGCTGGGTATATGTGAGGTGGACAGTGAGGCATCCTGGGAGCTGAAAGCTTAACTGTTTGGTGCCTGCATCACTACATCCACATAATCTCCATGGCAAACTTACATCTCAAAAACAACACTATTTCTTGGTCACATGTACAAATGAGCAGTGACGTGCAGTGAGGTCAATGGCTGGGGAGGCACACATGGAGATGGACCTGAGTCCTGAGAGCCTGTCTCACCCCTACTCTCCCCTCATACACTAAGCTTCAGTGTCCATTGTTTCTCCTCCCTGCATCATTGTGACTTCTCTTGCTGCTGCTGCGTTCCGATCTCTAAACATTGAAGTGCACTTCCTAGTCACATGACACATCCAAGGTGTCCATCAGTGCTCAAGACACGCCCCCCATACTCAGTGGCATGCCTCCATTAGCTCTTTTTCTTCTTTCTACTTCATGGCAGCCATTACACATGGGTTTACATCCCATCCTCCTAATATTAGAATTTTTTTTCCCCCTAGGGACCGGCCCCTAAGGGTATATAGGCTCACTCCTCCCCTTTGTCCTTAGTCTTTCCTTCCTGTCTCCTAGCTATGACAGTGTAGGGAAGTTTGATATTTTTATCCAGGACTTACCTCATTTATATGCCAAGTTAATGCGCCTCTTTGCAGCCACGATCTGGAAGGGGTCATATGGACTCTGGTGAATGCTTGACTTATTGCCTTAATTTGGACTTCTGCTGCGCCTGAGGCTGTTAACGCTGCCCCAGGGACCTCCGGACAATATCACCGCTGCTTGCTTCCTCCCCCCCTCCCTGTCCTCCATCCCCGCACCTTGGGTATGGTGGGCCGAAATGGTACTCCTAGTAATGGCAAGCGGCTATGCGGTGGACGCGCTGCACATACGTTGGTGCTAGAGGACTTAAAATGGAGCTGAAACAAGGATTATTATGGAGCTGCTTTTGCCCTCCTCTAAAAGATTGGACTTGGAGTGATCCTGCCTGTGATCCTGTGTCCTCAAATATGGATAGAAAACCTTCTCCCCAAAATCCTGTATGTGCCCAAAGAGGTAAGTCCTCATAGAGGGTTCTTTTAATATATATGATAGTTAGGGTGTATAGTGATAGTTGCTATCCTATCCTGCAGTGTGTCTCCAGCTTCAGGAGCCAAGAAGAAGATTTGTAAAAAGAAGCACCCTGCATCTATCTGTCCTGCTTGTGATTGAACAAGAGATGCAGGAAATCTCTACTTAAGAGTGTGGTGAAGTATAGGATAAAGTTAGAATAATTAACTTGGATCTTGTGGACAGTCTGTTAAAAAATATATATAAATCTATGAATTATAAAGAGAATGTGGAAGATGTGCAGGATTTACTGTTTGAAGACAGATCTAAGAAAAGCAGATATTTTCTAGTGCATAAAATTATGAAGGAAATCATATGTAAAGAGTGGCAAAATGTTGATAAACGTCTGGGTAATGTCAAGAGAATTGATCACATGTATCCTATTAATGACGAACAGTTATTAGCTTGATGTGCGATTCTAAAACTACCATTCCTCATGAAGATGGAGCTTGTTTTGAGAGACAGTATGGATAGAAGGATGAAAAGCTCCTTTAAGAAATTGCAGAGTGCCGCAGTGGTCTCATTGAAATCTGGTGTCTATAGCCTCGGTCTCTATAACTTTGAGACTTTGGGCATCTGTTATGAACACAGACTTGGAAGAGAACATTTCCAGACATTGTTTACAAAGAAGTCTCTCTATAATGAGTAAAGCTATAGATCCTGTGTGAAGCCTCACTTGATCTGCTAGAATTTTCTGCAAAATCTATATCTGCAGGTGTGATGGCGAGAAGGGCTCTATGGTTGCGTTCTTGGGCAGCGGATATACATTGAAGAAATAGGTTGGTTCTGTTACCTTTATGAAGGGTGGCTGCTCTTTGGAGAGGAGTTGGAAGCAATCATACTTAAGTTTACTGGAGGTAAATCTGTAAAGTTACCTCAGGATAGAAGGAGCAGGTATATTTTGCCATCTCCTAAACAACAGTTTAAAGAAGCAAGAAGTTATAGACCTGGGCGGCAATATAGTGGCAGATATTCTGCAGGGATGACAAGGAGGTCCTTTCATCAGTCCTATGGAAGAAACAATAGGAGACAATCGACAAATCCAGAGTCCCTGACACAAGTGTCAGTAGGGGACAGACTTCTCAAACTTACCAACCAGTGGAAAGTTACTGTTCAGTACAATTGGGTGTTGGAAGTAGTGTCTCGGGGATACCGAATAGAGGGCCCGATTCAGACCCGGACGTGATTGTACCCAGTCTGCGCATGCCGCAAAATGCGCATGCGCGAACCAGTCATAGCAATCAGGAAGCGATCGTTCAGATAACACAGAAGGCCCGCTAGTTTGACTGACAGAATGTGCCGTTTGTGGGTGGTGACAGGGGAAGGTCCTGGAAAATGGGGGAGTGGTGGTGCAAACGCAGGCGTGTCTGAACGGCAAAACAGCGTTTTATGGGCGTCCATAATTACAAGGCTGCGTCATTGTACACGTCACCTGGCTTTTTTTTTTACTTAAGCACTCGCAGTGCTCTTGGTAGGGTAGGGTCTACCACAAGCACTGCGTATGCCTCCGATGGTTCCCGATATTACGGATTGTTATATACACATCCTGGAGATGACGTGCGTAACGAAGGGCAAGTGGGCGTCATTACACTGGCTTGCAAGGACATTGCCGCCGCATGCTAAGACAGAGGGCATCCTTATGTCTTGCTGTGCGATCGCAGGATTTGCATGCCCGGCCCCCTGGCGGCTGCGTGCGAGCGCAGCATTGCGTATGAGTCTGAATCGCCCTCACAGTTTCTAGAGATGCCAAAAAATAACAATTATTTAGAGTCAAGTATTCCAATAGAGACTTTGGAAGTCAGGGCTCTGGAACACAGTTTGTAGAAACAGACAATAGAGAATTGGATCAAACAGCTAATCACGTTTGTTTATGAGAAAAGTGGTCGTAATGTTCCAGAGAATCTGAAGGCACAGTCAGCCAGGGCAATGGCGACTTCATGGGCTAGGAAGGCTCAAGCGTCTGGGAAAGACATTTTGTGCAGCAGCTACTTGGTCGTCTGTTCATACTTTTTCTAAGCATTATGCTTTGGATGTTTCAAATGCACATTTTGGAAGCCATGTTCTTAAAGGGGCATTGGCATAAATAATTATAATCATTAGGTATGAGATTTTCTGTTGCACTATTTATTATCCCTCCCTATATATATTATGCTTTGGTATATCCCACGTGTAATGGCTGCCATGAAGTAGAAAGAAGAAAACAGCAAATTATATTTATCTGATAATTTTTTTTCTTCGATACTTCATACAGAATGTGAGGAGACACTCAAAAAGACTAAGGAGCTAGGGGAGGAGTGAGCCTATATACGCTAAGGGGGGCGTTCCTGAGGGGGGCAAAAAACTTCCTGGCTAATATTAGGAATAATGGGATATAAACCCACATGTAATGGCTGCCATGAGGTATCTAGAAGAAACAAAATTATCAGGTAAATATAATATGCTGTTTTCTGTGCAGCTTACTGCCTGTGATGTGGCCCTGCCCTAGCTCTGCAAGCAGCATCTGACTACACAGAAGCGAGGCTGAGCTGTTGCTGTCCCAGGGCGCTCCACAAAGCTGGTGAGTGTTAACTATAAAAATGATTACAATAAACAAGAAGATGTTTATAAGTTATAAATATCTTCTTTGTATTATTCTAATCATTTTTATATCAAATCTCAGGAGTATGACAGAGGAGGCTCTGCCTCCCCTGACTGCATGTCCCTGTAAATGAGAATGGTTACAGCTAAAACAACAAAGAAATGGAAGCTTTAGTAGTAAATGCAAAAGTCGCATCAGTGTATTTGTAAGCAATATAATATAATGTAATGCCGTATCAAATACACCAAATTAAATAGTGCTGTTCATAAATGTAAAGGTTTTGTTTGAAGTAATTAGAAACATCCTCACATCAGTTGTTTATCTCTTTAAAATTCTTTATTTCCTGCAGTAGTCCAAGTGGAACTGACAAATACGTAATATGGACAGATGTCTGCAAATTAAATGAGTTCTAACAATAATGAATTAAGTTCATACACAGGCAGCCAATCAGAAACAGCTAGATAACGCTGCTGGTGTCATCATCATCACTGAGCTTTAATACACCAGACCCCAAGTACCCACAAATGTTATTCCTCCGAAGAGGCGTATGTGGGCATACATCAATCTAATTATGCTGTATCTCCAAAGTGCGACTACAGTTACAGTACATGAACATGCCCTTGTAGGTGAATGATATGCACAAATCTAGATACAAGCTAATTGTTGGGATGAAGGTGACTCTATATCAGCCCCTTTGAGCATATCTATACACAGTAATTTGAGGTGCATTTAAAGTTAATATATGTTCAACTTAAACTACTCACATAAAGCTTCAATTTTGGGAAAATAGTTTACGCCTATGCTCTGGTTGCATTAGTGTCACTTACTGTAAAGAAATGAATAATACTAATAGTAATATTACATAATAATCCAATTGCACAAATATAATAATCAAACCTTTGACCAGTGTAATTAGATTGTTAGCCACTAACTTAGGGGCAGATGTATTAAGCTCTGGAAACTGATAAATTGGAGAGTGAAAAACTACTAGCCAATCAGCTCCTGCCATTTTTCAAACACAGCCGGTAACATGACAGTTAGGACCTGTTTGGCTGGTAGTTTATCACATTCCAATTTGTCACTTTCCAGAGCTTAGTACATCTCAGATGTGTATGAAAGATGACGTTTAGCCTCGTTCTGAGATCCGAACTTGGCGGGAAGATCCAAGCCAAAACAGAACCACTCATCTCTAATATATGAGATGAGCAGTTCGGATTCTGTGAAACCTGAAAACACCTGAACTTGGGGGTTCCAAGTCGTACAGAGGCGTGACTTGGTTCCTCCAAGCAAAATTCAGGTCTTAAAATGAGGGACACCATCATAATCACAGAAATATTGTCTCACGCATATTCAAAATTGCGTATAAGTCCCTCCCTGTCATGTTCAAATTCTACTTCCTACTCCTCCCTGAATCAGCTCCCACAGTTTTGGGCGGGTTGAAAGCACTGCATAAATCAGTGTGATCTGTGCAGTCCTCGTTATATGTTAAAAATAGAAGAAATAATTAATTTTTACAAAAAAATAAAATTGCGTAGGGTCCATAACCAGCCCTGGACCTTTGACCTGGTCCGATACTGGAAAATTGAGGGAAAAATGGTGTGGGGTTCCTCCTATTCTCCAATAACCAGCACCAGGCTGAACCAGCCGGGGAGGTTGACTCTATAAATTCAGCGTGGGGTCTTTGGGCTATTTCACACCAGGCGTATTCCATAAACCCATACATGATGAAAAAGAACAAATACTACATTCAGTTTTTCTGTCACTTTAACTGCCAAATAATCATCTTTTCTTTGACTAATTATCTGAGCTGTTGCAGCATGTTTGCAGAAAACACTGCACCACCGTCTCTTTACCTGCAGAAAAGCACTTTAAAACTACAAGAGTCCAACCTCTTAACTAAGCACATACACTGTTATTCCTTATATTTCTTATATATCTGTTAAAATTCCTCTAAGATTTTTTTTCTTAATTTCTCTTTTCTTTTACATTGAAAACTATAATAACAATCAAAATATTGCATTTTTTTATTGTATGTTGAGATTCTCTAAACTGCTGCAAGTTGATTAGAAGATCATATCCATACATTGTGCTGCATTGAAGAATAACATAATCAATGCTATTTCTATGACAAAAAGTAATGGTGCATACAAACGGTCAGATTTTCCTTCCGATCTGTACAATAACGATTTTAAATATCGTTCAATCGTTCATATCTGAAGGAAAATCTGACATGTTTGTCAGATGAACGATGAACGATGCGCATTCCCGTTTGTCAGATAACGATATCTGACATCTGATGTGTTTGCAGTCAAATTTGGACGATTCCATTCATTTTTATGGTGCATACACACGGTCAGATATGTCAGATGAACGATTGAACGATTTGAAGGATTTACCAACGATTTGAACGATTTTTGCCTAAAATGAATGGAATCGTCCAAATCATATCTGTCAGATTTTCCTTCAGATATGAACGATTGAACGATTTTTTAAATCGTTATTGTACAGATCTGAAGGAAAATCAGACAGTGTGTATGCACCATAATACAGGCAAAAATCCTTCAATCGTTCAAATCGTTGGTAAATCGTTCAGTCGCTCATCTGACATATCTGACCGTTTCTATGTACCATAACAGGTACACAGAAATAAAGTACTTCAGTACTCACCTAAGGCGGGATGCCCTAAGCAACTGGCTCGTCGCGGCGGTTTTCTATTGGCTTCCAGTCCGTAAGCCGTAATTGGTTCGCAGCCGGCGCCAAATTCAAATGGCCGCCCCCATTGCTGGGCCTGTCAGATGGCACCAAGGGCAAGATGCCTCACACGCACCCTCCTGGTTACGCCACTGATTGGGTAACGCCATCTAAAAATGGTGTTACCCACCAGGTCCAAGCTCCGGAATGTATCGCATTCCAAAGATTGCTACTGATCGATATGAGGCCAAAACTCCGAAACGGGGGTTTTCGTAGGTTGACCGCATTTCACCCTTTTGCACATCCCGCAGATAATCTTATGATATCTGATGAGTGGCTCTTAAGGCTTTTTGCTCTGTTTTGAATAAAGATATGTGTTATTGAGTGCTGACCAATACAGAGTGCACCCCTGCAAATGACATAGGGGGAGGGGCCCTAGATTGCACACCCTAAGCACAATGTGAGGTGCTACCTGCTGAGACTTGTAGTGCTGCAAACATAAAGAGACAAATGCAAGTGCACACTCTAACCATGCTGAACCTAATAATATAACTGCTAAATAGCATCAAAGAGGTTATTTGCATAATAATGGCTATACTTATGGGCCTGCCCACCGCATCCAGGTGACCTCTATCAGGCAGGTCCCTAACACTCTTATGGCCAACCCAGCAGAACCACCCCATGGCATCACACTAGTGTGAGATTTAAAGTGAGGGTTAAAGAATAATAAAGAAAGCCTATGTATTAAGTCCTACATAAGTAGGAGATTATAGTAAAAAGTGTATGAAGTGCTACAGAACGTCTTTGATGCTATTTAGCAGTTATATTATTAGGTTCAGCATGGTTAGAGTGTGCACTTCCATTTGTCTCTTTATGCTTGCACCCCTGCAAATGAACCTACAATACCGTGAGTGCAAGAATTTATCTGGATATATTTAGATAGATAGATTTCCGGGGTTGAGTATGAAATACCGGCAGTCAGAGCCGTAGCTAGACTTTTTGCCAGAAAGAGCATTGGCGCCCCCTCCCATTATTTTTCAAATAGGGACATAAGAAACGCACCCGCAAAAAGGCCATGGTCTCATGGGGAAGGCCCAGGGAAGAGATAGGGGAGGCCAGAAGATTCTGGGGATAAAAGAAGAGGAAGCTACAAGTGAGAATGATAATAAACAAAAAATGTACAGGCCCGAACAGCTCCCCCTGCCCTGCGGTGCCCTATGCTATGGCACAGTTCACACTACCCTAGTTACGGCCTTGCCGACAGGGCATCCCGATGCTCAGTATCCCGACAGGGGTATGTAAGTATCCTAACCCTCCCCCCTTCTGCCTCCAACCCTAACCCTCCATTCTTGCACCCTAACCCTCCCCACTCCACACCCTAACCCTCCCCGGTAGTGCCTAAACCTAGCCCCCCCCTGATGCCTGAACATAACCCTCTCCCCTTAGTGCCTAGAAGTGATGCCTAACCCCCCCCTTCCGCGGCTAACACCCAACCCGCCGTGCTACACTTAAGTTCGGGATTCCGGCATCGGTATCTAAACTGGCGTCGGGATTTAGGCGCCTATGTTTAGTCCCGGTCGGGATTCCGACGCAGGGATTTCAACAGCCAACATCCCGTCCATCGGCATCATAACTGCATCCCAGATTTCACCTTGTCAGAGCAAGTTTATATATAAAAAATATAATAAACATGACACTACAACGTACTTGCCTATGCCTCGACCAATGCTGTAAATACTGTGTAAAGTAGTGAAAACCCCATCAAAATCCGTCCAGTGGTTCTAGAAATTAGCCTGAACGAATAGGTAGACCCCCAAGCCGGGGTTATGTATATATATATATATATATATATTTATATATATATATATATATGTCAGTCGGGCAGCTCTCACGCTAATAGCAGCAACTGCCCCGGTGCCCGCCTTAGGTACTCAGCTCAGCGAACACTCGGGTAAAAACAAGCTGAACAGGTAGGTAAATCAAAATACGTTTCGATGATTATTCACATGGTCTTCAGGACATAACAAGAACAATACAAACTGACTAACCTTATAAACTACCAGCACACTGTTCACACTGTTGGCATTCAATCCAAGAAACAGCCACCCACTGATGACATCATCACTGGGAGACCATCACCATGCCAACACTATATCAAATATAAAAATTGTGTACCTGGAAGGGCAGCAGTATGTAACAGCAGAGCATAAAGTCTATAAATTTGAAATGTATAAACTTGTATATAGAAATTTGTATAAACAAAAATTGTAGCAATAATATAACATTGCTTACATAACATTACACATTGCATATTCATACCTCCCATCATTTCAATAAAGGAAGGAGGGACAGGGCCCACGCCGAAGGCGGAAAGGGGGTGTGGCTTCCGGGAAAAGAGGTGTAGTCAATTGAAACCGGGGGGGAGCCTCGCGGCTTCCCCTGTTTTCGTCACTTTGGGGGCGTGCCCAGCACTCTCCGAGATGCTGGGCAGCCCCCAGGCACCCCGTACACAAGAGAACAGATGCCGTGTGCATGCGCACGCCATCTGTTCTCCTCCTGCACACCCGCTGCTCTGTTATGCAGGGCAGCGATTTGTGCTTTCCCCAACTCCCCCCCCGCTGGAAGCGAGACAGTTGGGAGGTATGCATATTTAGCAGCACTATAGATACCATCACGAGGCACAAACACATCTAAAATGTTTCACATCACAAAGCAATGTATAAGACTATGACAACAGCAAAATCAATAACAAATCTCCAATGTCTGAACCCAAAATGCCTCAAGTCTGAGTAATTTACATGATCCATCACCTCCCCTATTAGAAGGAGGGATGTGGTCAATGATCATATATTTAAGAGTAGACATGCCTGCCATGTCCTGCCTGTTGGAAATGGCGCACCACAGGTTGGTCGCTACCACCATTTTGTAACGCATATTTAATCGATGAATGGTGCATGGCCATTCGTTCTTTAAAAGACCTACCAGTTTCCCCTAAGTAACTCTTCCCGCAGGGACAAGTTATCATATAAACAACAAATTTTGTTTAACAACTTATTCTGTCTAATCAAATAATGTTTACCACTAGAAGGATGGCAAAAACTATTACTAGCGGTCATGTACCAACCTATGGTACAGTTAGGACACTTATAACAACCATTCTTAAGGCGCAGAAAATTAGTAGACTCACTTTGAGTAAGATTAATAATGTCAGTTTTGACAACCCAATCCCTGATGTTTTTCCCACAGGAGCAGCAGTATCATATAATATCAGTGGTAGCCAAATTAAGGTCATTATCAGATTTAAGCATAGCCCACAGTTGTTTGGTAACTGTCCTGATCTTATCACTGGCCACATTATAGTGATTTATCCATGGCATACAATTAGGACCAGCATTTTTGTAATCTTTTGCTAGGTATTGACATCGCCGAAGCTTTATCTTTCTGTAGACACCCAATTTCATAGCCCCTACTCAAAAATATTTGAATCATATCATCAATATTAATCTCAGCTGTACTCAAATCACTGCAAATTATCCGTGCTCTGATAAACAGAGAGTAAAGGCCCCTACACACTATGGACCTCATTCAGACTAGAGGTGTGCACCGGCCACTTTTCATTTTTTGTGTTTTGGTCTTGGATCTGGATCTTTCTTCATGTTTTGGATCTGGATTGGTTTTGCCAAAACCACCCTTCCGTGTTTTGGGTTCTGGGTTTTGTGTTTTGGATCTGTATTTTTTTTTTAAAAAAGCATAATAACAGCTAAAATCACAGAATTTGTGGGTTTTTCTGCTCCTATGCTATTATTAACCTCAATAACATTAATTTCAACTCATTTCCAGTCTATTCTAAACACCTCACAATATTGTTTTTAGTCCAAAAGGTGGCACCGAGGTAGCTGGATGACTATGCTAAGCGACTCGAGTGGGCGGCACAAACACGTGGCCCATCTAGGAGTGACACTGCAGTGGCAGACAGGATGGCAGTTTGAAAAACTAGGCCCCAAACAGTACCTAATGCAAAGAAAAAAAAGAGGTGCAAGATGGAATTGTCCTTGGGCCCTCCCACCCACCCTTATGTTGTATAAACAGGACATGCACACTTTAACAAACCAATCATTTCAGCACCAGGGTCTGCCACACAACTGTGGCTGGAATGATTGGTTCGTTTAGGCGTCCCTGCACAAACTGGCTCAACGGAGGCAAAATGTCGTCCTCATCCTCCTCATCCACCGATTCTTCACCCTCTTCAGTGTTGTGTACATCCTCATCCTCACAGAGTATTAATTCGTCCACGCTGGAATCCACCACCACAGGTCCCTCTGTACGTTCTGGAGGCTGGTCTCCCTGGAAGAGTTGATAATTCATTTTTCTGAACATCATATTCTCCACATTTTGTGGAAGCAACCTCCTACGCCTTTCGCTGACAAGGTTCCCGGCTGCACTAAACACTCTTTCGGAGTGCACACTGGAGGGGGTCAACTCAGGTAAAATAGAGCCAGTATGTACAGGGGTCTCCAAATTGGCTCTTTTTCCTGCCAGTACAGGTACGGACTGTCTGACATCCCTACTTGGATGCTGTCACCAATGTAATCCTCCACCATTCTGTCAGTGGTGACAGTATCATTTGCAGTGACAGTAGACATGTCAGAAATTGTTGGCAGGTCCTTCAATCCGGACCAGATGTCCAAACTGGCCCTTGACTTATGACACAGGCGCACGTTTGGCGCTGCTACTGTGTTGATGCACGTGCGGCTACAGCGCACACAAGTCACAAACAGAAAAAAAATTGTTTTTTCTTTTTTGGAGCACTCTGGGGTTACACCACCCTTTAACAGACTTATGGGACACAGGCGCACGCTTGGCGCTGCTCCTTTGTTGATGCACGTGTGGCTACTGCACATACATTTCGCATACAAACAGAAAAAAAGAATTGTTTATTTTTTGTGGAGCGCACTTTAGGGGTTACACCACCCTTTAACAGACTTATGGGACACAGGCGCACGCTTGGCGCTGCTCCTTTGTTGATGCACGTGCGGCTACTGCGCATACATTTCGCAAACAAACACAGAAAAAAAAGAATTGTTTATTTTTTGTGGAGCGCACTTTGGAGGTTACACCACCCTTTAAGAGATGAGCCAGCCAGCCCTTTACTTATGGGACACAGGCGCACGCTTGGCGCTGCTCCTTTGTTGATTCACGTGCAACCACAGTGCACACAATTCACAAACACAGAAAATATTTTTTTATTTTGTTTGGAGTGCATTTTGGGGGTTACAGCACCCTTTAACAGTCAAGCCAGCCGGCCCTTGATTTATGACAGAGGCGCAAGCTTGGCGCTACTTTGTTGATGCACGTGCGGCTACAGCGCACACAATTCACAAACACAGAAAATAATTTTTTATTTGTTTGGAGTGCACTTTGGGGGTTACACCACCCTTTAATAGACGAGCCAGCCGGCCCTTTACTTATGACACAGGCGCACGCTTGGCGCTACTTTGTTGATGCACGTGCGGCTACTGCGCACACAGGGCCTGATTCAGTCCCGCTCGCGAGCGCTCGCAAGCGGGTCAATGTTGGCCCAGTGCGCATGCGCACAACGGAGGCGGCTCCGTCGTGCGCATGCACGAGACCCGGATAGCGACGGGCAAGCCGTCGCTCCAGGTCTCGCTACAAAGCGGGCGTGCTGTCGATGGTGAGTGACAGCATGCCCCCTTTGGTGGGAGTGCCGGGGGCGTGGCTGCCCAGAAGGAGGCGTTCCCATGGGTGGTAACCCACAGCTTAGCTAGCGAGCAGGAGGCCGTACTAAAAGATAGAAACGGCCGCCCTCATTCAGAATGAGCGCTCGCTTCTTGCGAGCACCTCTGAATGAGGGCCTATATCTTGAGCAATTTGGCCAATCCCATGCATCCGAACGACAAATCGTTCATTTCTTCCAGTGTGTACACACGATGCCGACGCGCGCTCCCACGGGTTGTCCGTCGCATCCTCAGATCTTTTGTACATGCAGAAAGGGTATACGTTTAGGATGCCGGCGGCCGCAATACCGGTCGCCGGCTTCCCGACTCCTCAATCCCGGCTAGGGTTAAATGACAGGCATCTAAAATCTAGACGCCTGTCATTACCCCTACGCCGGGCGCCGCGAGCGGACAGCCGCGGGGGGGGGGGGTAGGGTTAGGTTTAGGGCTCCCGGGGGGCTTAGGGATAGGCACCCCCCCGGGAGGGTTAGGGTTAGGCTTGGGGAAGGGGGGGTTAGGTACCCCCGGGGGGAGGTTAGGGTTAGGCATCCCCCTGGGGGGACTTAGGTTTAGGCAGCGGGGAAGGGGGGGGTTAGGTTTAGGCACTTAGAGGGGGAATTAGGGTTAGGCACTTGGGGAGAGGGTTAGGGTTAGGGGGTAGGTTAGGTTAGTTAGTACTTACCTGGGGGCGATCGGGATTTCCAGTGCTTTCGGGCTGCCGCTGCCGGGATCTCTTCCTCTGTTGGCCTGATGCTGCCGGGATTCGAACTGCCGGCTATGCGGCCGGCGGTATTACATACCGATTCCACAGAAAGATCTGATGATGTAGCTAGCATGGCCCCCGCTACCCACCGCCGTCGCTCCGTCGCTGCCGGCAAGTATGTATGCAATTACCGATGTCGGCACCCCCGCCTGGTCCCGTTCTAGTACTAATGACACCCTCATTCAATGTAATCAGTGCATCCAAAAAGTTTACTATACTGGCATCAATAGTATTGGTAAATTTAATGGGACTATCACTATCAATATCAATACTGTACTGCATAAAAAGCTCTTAGATCGCACCCAACCTTTTTAATAATGCAATAGTGTCAAGAAGATAATTTGGATAGCCAACCACACAAGGTTGTAGCAAGCTATCGAGGTACACTGACAATGGCTGGATCAGTGAGCCACGCGCAGCAATAATGGGTCTACCAGGTGGAGATTACATTCTACCTCAGATTTTCACACAAGTCCTAAAAGTAGATAAAGATAACCAAATCAAACAAATTAGACATGGTCATTTTTTTGAGGAAAATGATCCAATATCACATATCTGTGAATGGCAAAAGTTAGTTAGAGGCACTAACTCAGTATGAAAAATGAGACATCAAGTAAGCAATTCATGACTGGTACGGAGTGTAGGTAAGGTACATTATGTTTCTTTTATTTTTCTGCTGCTAATAAATTTAGCTGCAGATATTTACACCTTGGGCTGGAATACTAGTGGATAGAGGTGCAATGAGGAAGGGTCTTATGGTAAGTAAAGTATTTACATCCACTGTGCTACAAAAAAAATGGTGGGAAAGTACTTATTATAATAAAAGAGGCAAGATGTATTTTTTTTTTCAAAAGTTGTCACATTTTTTATTCTACTGAAGGGAACTCACATATTTAGAAAAAAAAAAGAAAAAAGGGGCACAGATTATTATAATGCAATACAAAGGAACACATGTTGCTGTTATTAGTTTATTATCATTATTAAACTAGAGGGGGCACTTATTTTTTTTTATAATTATTAATATTATTGTTAATAATAATAATACAAATAAATTATGAATATATTATTATTATAATAAATTAATTATTATTCATATTATATCACTAAAGGGGGCACATATTATTAAATAGATTATAGAGGGTGCATATTATTATTCAACTACATGTATTAAAGAGGGCACATTATTATTCGACTAAAGATGGCACGTTATCAAATAGATGAAAGAGGGCACATATTTTTATTATTCGATTAAAGGGTCACATATAATTATTATTTTACAGAAGTGGAGTTTTTTTTTATTTTTAAAAAGTCTGTTTATTGTACAGCAAAAATACATTATAACGACAAAGTAAAGCAAAGATACAAAATGTACATGGAGTATTTCATTTTTTCGAGGTTACATCATTCAACATAGTTGCTGTCCTCTTCATTTTCAGTTGGTTTTAGAACAGTAACTGAATACAAGAACACATTTGTATAAGAAAATATAGAAAATAAGTAAAAGAAAGGAGAGATAAAGTGAATATAAGAAAAATAAAAAAAACAAAATTGACAATAAAAACATAAGACGATGCGAAGTACTAAGCATAAAATTACAACAATAACCCACACCAATGTCAGATTTTTAGAAAACTTGTTGCAGAAATACAAGAAATGTATGAGAAATGCAAGGAAGGGAGCATCAAGACAAGGTGCATAAATGAGCATCACATAGAGTGGAAATGTTACGAACAATCTACTATATAAAAGCAAAAATTTGTCCTTCTGTCCTTCTATACAAATCCAAAGTTTACAAGCCACGATCATGAAATTTTACATATGAGCGTATTAAAACACGGCGGAGGCAAAAAAAAAAATTTAAATCGAAATTAATTACTGTTATTTTTTAATTAATGAAAAACCACAATTTTTGCATAGCCTTCGCCCTCTACAGGTCAGGTACGGAATTACAAAAGGATTTAGCTTATCTACTATTTTTTCTTTTCTATCTTCTCTGCTATATAAAAGCGAAAATTTGTCCTTCTGTACTTCTGTCTTTCTATATAAATCCACAGTTTACAAGCAAACATCGTGACATTTTACATACGAGCGTATTAAAACATGGCGGAGGCAACTAAAAAAATGTAAAATGGAAATTAATTACTGTTAATTTTGAATTAATTAAAAAACACAATTTTTTCTGGACGCTCATTGTGGGCCCTCACGGCATATGGGTAGGGCCTCGGAGCAATCGTTTTGTGTTGTCATGTTTTGTCATGATCTTAATGTTTATTATCGAAGAGACCTTTAGCAGGCTTTGCCAGCATTCTCAGCTCTCTGACTATATCAAATTACACAACAACATTCACTTCTTTTTTCCAACTGTGTCAAAATGATGACTTTGCAAGGACCCTGCTGTACTGTGAGCTGCACAAATATTACACATGGAATGCTTCTCCAAAAGTTTTTCTGCGCAAAAAACAGGGAGTCGCTGTAGATGGTCATCCTGGTATCAGAGCAACAGAAGCTCTTGGCCGTGTTTACACTGTACATCCTACAAATTTTGAATGCTTCTACCTTTATCTCTGAAGTTTGCTTTACACCGTTACAGGTCCTACTTCCTTAGGACTGTTGATGGGGAAGTTTGTCACACTTTTCGTGAGGCCTGCCTAAGGAGAGGTTGGGTGGAGGATGATGTGTAAACAAACATTCTTACCATATACACGTTGCGCCTTACAGTAGTGCTCCTACTCACGTTACGTCACACAGTAGCGTCCATTATTCACATTATACCACGCAGTATTGCTCCTTATTCACATTACACCACACCATATTGCTCCTTATTCACATTACACCAAACCATATTGCTCCTTATTCACATTACACCACACTATATTGCTCCTTATTCACATTACACTGCACTGTATTGCTCCTTATTCACATTACACCACACCATATTGCTCCTTATTAACATTACACCACACAGTAGTGCCCTTTATACAGTTTACACCACACAGTAGTGCCCTTTATACAGTTTTCACCACACACTAGTGCCCTTTATACAGTTTTCACCACACAGTAGTGCCCTTTATACAGTTTGCACCACCCAGGAGTGCCCATTATAAACATTACACCAAATAGTAGTGTGCCTTGTAAACATAATGCCACACAGTAGTAGCGAACCTTTTAGACATACAGTAATGCCCCTTACATATTATACCACACATTAGTAATGCCCTCATATACATAATGCCACACAGTAATGCCTCTTACTCATTATGTCACACATTAGTAATGCCCTCATACATATAATGCCACACATTATTACACCCCAGCCTCCCCACACCCACTGCACAGCACTCACTCGGCCAATAAAACTGTGACCTCTTAACCTCAGTCTGCCTGGCTCTGCAGATATTCCATGCTTGCGCTCCTCACTCTATGCTCAGTTTGGCACTGTGTGTCTCCCTGCAGACAGGCTGAGCCTGCTGGACTCCGCAAAATGCCCAAGGGAGGAGTTGCTGTTGCGGCTGGGCATGCGCAGCAGTCCTCCAGTGGCCATTTTTGTTACTGCCCGCTGCCCCCACTGTCTCTGCTCCCCACTGCTGCCGGCTGTATGAGCTGCCGCCCAATCGGAGCTGAAGTGAGAGCTCTGATCGCGGTAGGGCAGATAGAGCAAAGCTGCCGACAGCGACCGCCTGTCCCGGACCTGCCACTGCCCGCTGTCAAACTGAACCAACCCTATGCTTGGAATGTGTGCCCCTAGGCATTTACCCAGTAGCCTATGCCTAGGGCCGGCTCTGCCCTACCGGCCGCCACATGCACAATCCCCCCCCCTCAATTACAGAGTGAAAGTGGGTGGTCGGGGGCAGATGATGCGATTCGTGCTGGATCATCATAACCCCGCCACCTCTTTACAATGCCGGTATATCGGCATTGTATAGCAGGGGGCAGGGCCGCCACCACACTCCTGCCCTGCTCACAATATGGCTAAGACCACTTTTTCAATATTAAATGATAAAGGACCTCAATAACATAATTTTCAATTCACCTAAGGTGGGGAGGATTGTGATATCCGTAACCGTAACAGCCAAGAGAGGTATATTTGGTCCCATTGAGAAATCCACTTCCCAGGAGGAGAAGTCAGTAGGAAGAAGTCTGACTACTAGGGGGTAAATTTACTAAGAAACGAGTTTTGTAGATTTTTTTTCCCTAAAAACTCTTTACTTTGCCGTAACTCGAGTGAGTTTTCCATTTTTTCATACCGCAAATTTACTAAGAAGTGAGTTTAGCTGAAAGTGAGTTTTCCAATGGTGAAGTAGATCGAGATTTCTTTCCCTAGTTGCGAGTTTAGATGAGATTAATCACCCGAGATTGCAGTGTTTTCTCTCTTCGCAAAATTTTTCCCCCCTGTATTTAAAACCAGGACTGGCCCTGCAGCCTGGTGCTGGCTCCTAAATTAAGGTGGAAGCCTACTCATTTTGCTCTCCATAATTTTTGGAACCAGGACTGGCTGACAAGTGTGGGGCTGGTTATGGCTTTTGGGGGGGAACCCTACATCATTTAAAAAAAAAAAAAAACACTTTACATCAGGTATACAGGCAGAAACATACACAAATCATGCTGATCTGTGTATGTTTCTGGCAAACTTGCAGCTCAAGAGGTGGTTTATTTGAATCTTAGTAAATTCCCGAGTTGCATCTTTTTCATGAAAAGTACTTCCTAGTTTGGCCGATGGTGAGTTTTTTCGAGTTTGCTATCTCACACAAGTTTTAACAGTGAAAAGAGAGAAATCTCTCCCAAACTCATTCGAGTTTGTCTTTAGTAAATTTGCGAGTTGAAAAACATGCCTAAACTCACGTGAGATTGCAATCTCACACAAACTCGATTCTTAGTAAATTTACCCCCTAGTATAGCTTTCAAATGTTTAATTTTTTTTGGTAGTACAATAGATTATGTGATAATAAAGCATTGGGACTGTGGCATTTGAGGCAGTCACCAGATTGCGAATCAATAAAATGTTTCCCGAGAGCAGGGGAAACATAAGCTCTGTTTGAGTTTATATTATTAGACAAAATGGGCAAATATTTTTATTACTGTATTAAACTAAAGGACCCACAGATTATTAATATTAGATTAAGGGGGGCACACAAGACAGGGGTACTAGAGAAGCAAGTGCATGGCTAACCAAGCACAAGTTAAACTACTGTTTGGACTGTGAACCCAATTCAGACCCGAACGCCAAGCCACGGACGCACGCTATGGCTGATAATCGTCCATTTGCGCATTCGTATGCATCATTATGCGCATGTGCAATTCACTCCCTGTGTTCTCGGAAATTGTGCGCTCGTAGTACACAGACTGGACGCTAATTTGAGAGACAGTGCCGTTTGCAGGTGGTAACAGGGGAAGGTGCTTATGAACGGGGGAGTGGTGCTGCGAACGCAGGCTGGCTGGGCGTGTAAACGGCGTTTTATGGGTGGGAATAATTAGTAAAGATTGTACACGTCACTTGTTGTATTTCAGCCTGCAGTGATCGCAGTACTTGCGGCGGGGTAGGGTCTACCTCAAGCGCTGTGTGCAGCTCCGATGGCTGTTGATGGTTCTGTTTAATCATACTCTTCCTGGAGATGACATGTGTTAAGAAAGAAAAGTGGGCGTCTTTAGACCGGCGTGCGTTCGCTCTGCCGTCGCTCTCTAAGACATAGAAGGCGTCCTTACACCAGACAGTGCGATTGTGGAATTTGCATACCCGGCCCCTGTTGGCTGTGAGAGAGCGCAGTTTAGCGTCCGGGTCTGAATCTCCCCCTGTGTGTTTATCATGGTTTGTATATGTTGCTGTGCAATGCAGTGGGTCTTCAGTACACTGACACCAGTGCATTTTATACAGCAGTGATGTGTCTGTATATCTGAGAGTGCATAATATTAAGTTGTGCCCTTTGTGAAATAAACACACATAGCCCCCAGTGTCCTTCACAGGTGCAATACTCTGCTAATACAAAGTACTTAAGATTAGTATTTTGTGTTGTAAACGATTATACCAAAGTAGAAGATTAAGCATGATTGTGCATGGCACGAGTCAATCGTATAGGCCCTCTGGGCCTGATTCAGACCCGCTCGCAAGCGGGTCGATGTTGCCCTAGTGCGCATGTGCAAGACAGAGGGAGCTCCGTCGTGCGCATGCGCGAGACCCGAATAGCGACGGCCAAGCCGTCGCTATGGGTCTCGCACCAAAGAGGGTGTGCTGTCGATGGTGAGTGACAGCACGTCCCCTTTGGTGGGCGTGCCGGGGGCGTGGCTGCCCAGACGGAGGCGTTCCCATGGGAACGCCAACCGTCTGGGTCCGGCCCCACTGACATCACTAGTGATGTCAGTGGGAGTGCTTTTGGCTCTGATAGAGCCAAAAGCACTCCAGGGCTTGCGGCAGCGAGACCCTACAGCAGGGTCTCGTCGCAAGCCCGATGGTCGCGATGGTCTTGACCATCGCGACCATCTTTTTGGCCGCTCGCATAAGCTGTGGGTGGTCACCCACAGCTATGCGAGCGGCCAGGAGGCCGCTCCAATAATAGGTAGGACGGCCCTGATTCAGAGCGAGCGCTCTTGTCAGAGCGTCCGGCTCTGAATCAGGCCCTCTGTCTTTTGGCTTTTTACCCAGACTGGGTTATTTTTCCTGAATTTTGCGTCTTAATGCGCTAATCCATATAATAAGCGAGAAAGCGTGTCTGTGTGTTTGTCCTTTATGCAAGGCCAGAGTTTTGGACCTAGCTCCACTAACTGTTGCAGGGTTGTGTAGTTTGACCAGGATTAGGTTATTGCCTAGGTTTGAACTTCATTATGGCCACACACTGTCACACAATCTCTAAAACAGGGACACTCTTAAATTACACAGGTGCCGGGGCTGGCTCCAGTGGAAACTGGCAATCTGCCAAAAACCTGTGACGCATGCAAGTTCATAATAAATCCAGAGTTATGGGCCTATTCATAATGACATAATTATCACTAGTGATAATTATGTTTTAAACTCGCTGCAAGTTTAAAAAATCTTTTGAAGGCATTCGTCATGCCTCACTAACAAAAGTATCACTTCCGAAAAGCTGCTCTTTCGCGGAGTCAGCTTTTCGGAAAAGTGATACTTTTCCCCCGACAAGTGAGGTATCCATAAGGATTTCCTCTTACTGCGTCTGCCCTCCCCCTCTGTATTGCCTGCTGTATTTCACCCCCTTCCCCCTGAGGCCCCCGGTGTCCGAACTTTGGGGGCCACATAGCAAGATCTTAAAAGAGCTCCCCCAGAGTTAAAAAAAAACACATACATTTGCCTCAACACAAAGCCCATTCATGTTATGCCACACAGAGCCCATTCAGGTTATGCCACATAGTACCCCTTATACACATTATGCCACACAGTAGTACTGCCCCTTATACATTATGCCACACAGTAATGTCCTTTACAGATTATGACACATAGTAGTAGTGCCCCATATAACACATTATGCCATACAGTAATGCCCCTTATAACATTATTTCACACAGTAATACCTCTTACACATGCAGTCCCCAGCAACACCTCCCCGTCTCCCTCCAGCAGTCTCTCCCCTCCCCCGATGCATGGATAAACAGTTCCGGCGCAATTAGAATCTGGTGCTGGTTGTGAGCCAATTAGAGCTCGCGGACCAGCAGCTAATCAGTAGCCGCCACTGCTGATTGGCTGCCAGTCCGCAAGCTCAGATTGCCTCGCAACCGACGGCGCTATCTCTCCATGTCTGCCTGCCGGTGTGACAGCTGTAATTAGCTGTGGCCGGCACCGAATCAACACTGCTGCTATCCAGACCCTCCTCACCTGCCCTGACTGGACCGGCCCACCTTCTGTGCGTGTCTGGGTGCAGGGGGAGCAGCGGGCCAAAGAGGCAGCTTGGGCACCATAGCAGCAGCACCACTTGCATCCACACCAGTTATGCCACTGTTTACATGCATGCTAGCAAACAGTGGGGTCCTTTTCAGGATCAATGGAATGGGGTTATAGGCGAGGACAATGTAAACAAATAAAAGCTGCAGGTGTACTTCAGGGTCCAGTATTCAACCCGGGCAACGGCAGTATCCCAACTAGTCTATATAATAAGCGAGAAAGTGTGTTTGTGTGTGTCTGTCTGTCTGTTTGTCCTTTATGCACGGCCAGAGTTTTTGTACTTAGCTCCACTAAATTAGGCATGTTGGTGTAGATTGACCAGGATTAGGTTTTTGGCTATGTTTGAAGTTCGTCAGGGCCATGGAGGTCTACATGGTGCCCACCAAGTGGAGTCTCTGATTTGAAATTTTGGTTTAAGCTAGTTCGCTCAGGATGTCTTCCAGTGCCTAAAACTGCACTGATATGATGCCACAGGCCATACCGACTTTGCAGAACTCCTCCCCGGGAGCAGACTGGAGAGGAGACTCTGCAAACATCTTCGGTGGCCTGGCCGGACTGTAGACGTCATTAGGCCCTGCCCCACCACAGGAAAAGACAGCGATTTGCGGGTCCGCGAGGATGGGACGGGGCTAAATGACGCAATTTGCGGAATTTTAGCCCGCCCCCTCCAGATGGACCCGTGAATTCCTAGGAAAATCTCCCCATCCTGCCCACTTCACTTGGAAGTGGGCGGGATACGGGAGACCTGCCTACACTTTCGGGGTGCGGGGGGCTACCCGAAAAATGCTGCTGGCTGTATTACATACTGATTCCATCCCAACTAGTAGTGAAATTAATACTTAAAGTTAGTATTTTTTGTTGCAAAGGAATTGGTATAAAGCAGATAGACAGTATAAAATAGCAGATGCACAGACTCTGTGACCATAGAGCATGGGACCGCTCAATTCACACGTTATTGATGGCGCTTGGCTAATGCATGTGAACTGCAACCTCTTCCTGTTTTGGTAGCTGAAAGTCTGCAACTCACATGATTGAGCAGATCTGTGTGTTTTCCCTTTATAGCAGAAAGGAACCAAAAGCAGCAATAAATGAGAAACAAGGAAAACTGATTTGAGATATACTAAGCCTTAGAGACATAAAGTGAATAAAGTGCCAACCAATCAGCTCCTGACTGTCACTTTACAGGCTGTGTTTAAAAAATGACAGTTAGGAGCTGATTGGTTTGTACTTTATCTCTAGCCAAGGCTTAGTACAGGGATGGGGAACCTCAGGCCCGGGGGTCGTATAAGGCCCTCTGAATCATTTGTTCTGGCCCTCTGAGCTTTTCTCTGCTAGCCTCATCTGGCTAGCAGGTTTCCTAGAATGGCACCCTGCAGCCAGAATCTATGCAGCAGTGCCGCCAAGAGCGTCCTTAGGACACTTCAGAGGGTCACACCGCTGCTCCCCAAAGCATCCTCAGAATGTTCCTCGCATTGCTGTAATCACCGAATATTGTGGCTCCGCCCCGTGCGACATCACACAGATGGGCGTGGCTTGCACCAGGCCCGCGAATAATGTTATATATATCAAAATGGCCCTCGGCAGAAAAAAGGTTCCCCACCCCTGGCTTAGTACATCTACCCCATAGTGAGAATTGGTGAGTATGAAAAAACTTGAATAACTATAACCCCCATGACAACATGGGAACCATCATTCCACCTGAATAAACAGATCAGTCCAATTTAGTTACACAAGTGGCCAAATTGCAGTGATTTTTTTTTTTGGGTGGTTAGGCAAACATCCAGACTCCTGCATGTGCTGGGAATGTTAGGGAGCCAATACAATTAGAAGCGCGTTGCGAAAGCCAGACATTGCGATGTGAACAGGGTATTAGACTGAAAGGATCCTTAAAAAAACCTGGTAGTTGCAAGGGTTGAACCCGGGATCTACCAGGGTCACGATGTAGTGTAAAAGGGTAACCCAGGTCATGCAACCCGGGACACATTTACAGCCGGCGCTTGGAGATGATATAATTTCCAAGCGCCGACACTGCACCCATGTGCAGTGACATGGCTCATCCGGGAATGGGGCAACCTGTCTGAAAAGGGTCTGAGCCAGGTCGCATCCGTGTTGGGACCCGCATCAAAATCACGGGTGTGACACAGCATTTTGATCTGTAAGGGATATTACCAGTGTTAATTTTCAGCAGGAACTCAGGGCCTAATTCAGACCCGCTCGTGAGCGTTGACCACCCACAGCTATAGCGAGCAGCCAAAAAGATGGTTTGTGATGAGACCCTTGTGGTAGGGTCTCGTCTGCCGCAAGCCCAGGAGTGCTTTTGGCTCTATCAGAGCCTCCGAACGCCTCCGTCTGGCTAGCCACGCCCCCAGCACGCCCAACAAAGGGGGCGTGCTGTCACTCACCATCGACAGCACACCCCCTTTGGTCCGAGACCCATAGCGACGGCTATGCGGGTCTCGCGCATGCGCACGACGGAGCCGGCACTAGCAAGCGGGTCTGAATCAGGCCCTCAGTTCCTGAACCTCTCATTAACTATGATGTAATGTCCTGGGCCAAAATGTAATATAAGATAAGTTTTATTTTAGAGTCTCTTTTGAGTGCCTTCTTTTCTAAATACTCATATATATATATATATATATATATATATATATATATATATAATCTCATGTAGATGGGCGCTCCAGGTAGTTGCTTAATATGCCGTGGTGCCTTCCTATGTAGAGTATTTACCAAGCAGGTCTTCCCAGAACAGAAGGAGGTGGCACTCCACCGGACTTGTATTAGAAATTCAAGTGCATATTTAATAAGCCGACGTTTCAAAGCCGATATGGCTTTGTCATCAGGGTGTGTAAGAACACCAGAATGAATGCACCTTATTCATGTTTACAGCCTATATAAGGTAAGCACGTATCACTGTATGTTGTTGCATTTTCACACCCTGATGACAAAACCATATCGGCTATGAAACGTCGGCTTATTAAATATGCACTAGAATTTCTAATACAAGTCCGGTTGAGTGCCGCCTCCTTCTGTTCTGGGAAGACCTGCTTGGTGTATATATATATATATATATATATATATATATATATGCTTTATTATATATTTTTATAAGTTATTTCTTATGCGTTATTATTTAATCATTATTCATACAATTCTAAAAGGTGTGCCCGGTTATAGAGCCACATGTTGCAACTCTTCAGCTTTTTGAATAACTATTTTTACAGGTGAAGTTAGACATATATATGTCCTAGAAGGCTCCTTCAGTGCTGCATATAGTAATCTCCGACCAATTGGAATAGTCATAGCAATTATTAATCTGCAGGAAGGTACAAGCATTTTCTTTTATGACTGACTACCTGCAAGTTCCTTGCTGTTCTATCCAGGGCCGGGGCAAGGTTTTTTGGCAGCCTAGGCATCGCTCCAACCTAGCCCCCCCCCCCCCCCTTCCTTCGGATAGCTACAAAAGCCCTTATACAGTGCCCCTAGTAGTGGTCCCCTCTATGCAGTGCTCCCAGTAGTGGTCCCCCTATGCAATGCCCCTTATATAGTGCCCCCAGTAGTGCCCCTTGTACAGTGCCACCAGTAGTGGTCCCCCTTATGCAGTGCCCCCAGTAGTTGTCTCCCCTATGCAGTGCCCATTATACACAGACAACAACAAATAACACAAGACTCACCTGAATCCCCTCTCCTGCACCCGCCGTCGTTCGCTCCTCCGTCCTCACGCTCAGCACTATGGGAGAGACGTCATGACGTCTCTCCCATCACCCACTACGGGAGTCGGAAGGCGGAGCACATGAATGAGCTCCACCCCGGCTCCAGCAGTGGGCTCAGCAGCCAATGAGAGTCTGTCTGACTCTCATTGGCTGCTAATACAAAAACACAGCCGCTGGGTAGTACGAGTGAACTACCTTGCACCGGTGTGTTTGTTACTGTATAGTGCGCGGTCCGTACTACACTGACTGGGACCACTGACATGTTTTTGTTCTGGGACCCAGCTGCGTCCTCAAGTGGCCAGCGCTCTAGGCAGCTGCCTAATGGTAGGGCCGGCCCTGGTTCTATCCTATGATTGTAGATATGTAGATGTGCTGCGGTGTCCCGGGGGGGGGGGGAGTTAGGGTTAGGCACCCCCCCGGGAGGATTAGGGTTAGGCTAGGGGAAGGGGGGGTTAGGGTTAGGCCCCTCCCCCAGGAGACAGGTCTAGGCTGTGGGGGAGGGGGGTTTGGGTTAGGCACCCCTAAGGGAGAGGTAGGAGGGGGTTAGGTTAGTTAGTACTTACCTTAGCTGCCTGCTGGATCTTCACTGGTGCCGGTCTTCCGGCGTAGGGATTTGAACCGATATATATATATATATATTGAATGCACCAAATTTTGTATAAAAATAAATGCTCCTACCCAATAAGCAAATGTGGTTTACTTAAACAGGCAATTATAATATGGTGTGCGCAAATAATTATGCACAGTGCGTCCGCATTATAATTGGACCAGAGAACACAAAATCAATAAACATATAAAATACATACAGTATATAATTTATTGCACATAGACTGAGAGACTACCTGTCTTACCAAAAGGAGTAATATTATAAACCAAATTAATAATCTATATACCTGTAAAAATAGAGCAGCCTTAAGGTGCGTATCCACTAGCAGATAGTGGAACGACAGTACGATTACAACTTTGTAATCATACAGTCATTCCTCTTCCCCTGCAGTGCCTACACTGAATGATTTCTCGTTCAGTGTAGGCACCCTCCCTCATCCCTGAACATGGTCAATCTCTCGTTAACGGCAGATTGACCGATATGTTCAGACGATGATTGATGTCGGAAACGACCAGCAGGAGCGCGCATCGCTGGTCGTTTGCGACATTTTCATGCCAGATATCGATACTGTTATCGTTCAATCGCTCATTTTAATCGACAAGTGGATACCCGCCTTTAGAGCCAGACCTCCCCTGTAAAGGGGCCTATCCATTAGCAGATAAATTGAATGACTTAACGATATATCGTCCAGTCGTTCAATTTATCTGCTAATGGATAGGCCCTGAACGATGACAGATGCGCACTCCCGCGGCCGATAAAATTTATCTTTTGTCTCTCCAACATGTTGGTCAATTATCGCATATCGCTGCCAGATATTAGAAATATCTGGCAGTTTATATGCGGTAAATGACGAACAAAGAACGATATTAGCAGCAGCTACAAAGCACTGGAGAGAAAAAAATCCACTCCCTGAATGATGTCATGCAATATCGTTCATCGTTCGTCTTTTGCAAATATCTGTCATGTACATGACCGATATCTTTCAGCACAGCCACCGGAATTTTCAATAGATATCTTTTGTCTTTCATCGTTCAGAAAAACATCTGCTAATGGATAGGCCCCTTAACACTACAATAAAGTCACAAATGTTGTCTGATTAGTTTGTATGCCAGTACTAATTTTGAGTGCCAGTCCAGTTCTGACCATACCATTCTGCCTTAGGGATTCAGAGCTGAACGCTCTGACCAGAGCGCTCGCTCTGAATCAGGGCCCTCCTACCTTTTTTGGAGCGTCCTCATGGACGCTCGCATAGCTGTGGGTTACCACCCACAGCTATAGCGAGCGTCCATGATGATGGTTGTGATGGTCACCATCGGGCTTGCGACGGAGACCCTGCGGTAGGGTCTCGCTGCCGCAAGCCCTGGAGTGATTTTGGCTCTATCAGAGCCAAAATCACTCCCACTGACATCACTAGTGATGTCAGTGGGGCCGGCTTGAGACGGTAGGCGTTCCCATGGGAACGCCTCCATCTGGCAGGCACGCCCACCAAAGGGGGCGTGCTGTCAATTGACAGCACGCCCCCTTTGGTGCGAGACCCGGAGCGATGGTGAGCCCGTCGCTCGCCGGGTCTCGCGCATGCGCACGACGGAGATCCCTCCGTCGTGCGCATGTGCAGTGGGGAACATCGACCCGCTTGCGAGCGTCCTGCCGCTCGCGAGCGGGTCTGAATGACCCCCTTAGTTCAGTTTTGGTTCTGACAGAGGGCCTGATTCAGAGCCGGATGCTCTGACCAGAGCGCTCGCTCTGAATCAGGGCCCTCCTCCTTGAAAATGGAGCGGCCTCCTGGCCGCTCGTATAGCTGTGGGTGACCACCCACAGCATATGCAAGCGGCCAAAAAGATGGTCGCGATGGTCTTGACCATCGCGACCATCGGACTTGCGACGGAGACCCTGCGGTAGGGTCTCCCTGCCACAAGCCCTGGAGTGACTTTGGCTCTATCAGAGCCAAAATCACTCCCACTGACATCACTAGTGATGTCAGTGGGGCCGGCTTCAGACGGTAGGCGTTCCCATGGGAACGCCTCCGTCTGGCAGGCACGCCCCCGGCACGCCCACCAAAGGGGGCGTGCTGTCAATCAACATCGACAGCACGCCCCCTTTGGTGCGAGACCCGGAGCGATGGAAAGCCCGTCGCTCCCCGGGTCTCGCGCATGCGCACGACGGAGCTCCCTCCGTCATGCGCAGTGGGGAACATCGACCCGCTTGCGAGCGTACTGCCGCTCGCGAGCGGGTCTGAATGACCCCCAGAATACTCTACTTTACAAATGGAGTAATGTCTACCTTATTGTCACCAATATTTTTGCCAACTGATGTCCCTTTCCATCTTCTGCTACTATAAACACTGAAAAAAAAAACTTTTCCTTGTGCTTTTTTAAACATGTCTGAAACAAAGATCTGTTGCTATAGCTTGGTGAGTTGTAAATCACCATATGCAAATCACCATATGTAATAGAAATCTCCTGCAAAGGCTATCAATGGGGACTACGATCTGCCTACTACGTTAAAAATTCAGACAAGCTTCAATTTTCAGTGTTTGGCCGCATTGGATTACGCCACCCTGGGACAACATAAACCGATTTATGCCTCTCCCGCAGCCTCCATCCAGCCCCCGAATCTGACACTGTGTGCATGCACAGTGTCAGTTCCCCCAGAGGAGCCTACCAATAATGTGAAAGACTCCTCATATATAGGCCCCCATACACTAGAGACAGATTGACATAATTCCCCAATACCCAGGCGTCGGGTTCGGGACATCAGTGAAATGTTGTATCTCACTGATTTGCAGACCACGATGTGATCATGTTCAGCGAATTGGGTTTATTTAACATGTAGAATTTCACCGATTCCACAACAGATCAGAAACCATTGACGACCGCCGCTCCGATCGGGGGGTAGCAGCTCAGTGGAAAAGGGTCCCTGAAAAATAACTGGGATGGACCTGGGTAATGGTGCAGTGTAAATGGTGCGACCTGGGTTATCAGACCCGGGTCATGCCTAAAATGAGCTGATTGGTGGCTGTAGAGCAGTCACCTCCCACTTTTTGTGACCTCAAGTTTAGCTGGGCAGACCCGGATTCAGTGTGAACGGGGCTGACCCAGGAATAACCTTGATCAACGGTGCAGTATAAACGGGGTCTGACCTGGGTTTGAACCATGTCCGAAAACCCAGGTCAGACCCGGGTTGTTGGTGGAAAATGTGTATTAGAAAACAAGTTTACAGTAAGTGGAAAAAAAAATGCAATTGTTAAATATTAAAGTTAAACATAATGTATTCAATGTTAGGGCATTGCATATTATATGCACATTTAATACAGTATCATTCTATGAAAAGCTATATACTTTGAACATCATGGAGCGGATTCAATTAGCCACGAAAAGCTGAGTTCAGCGAAAAGTGCAATGTTTTCGCCTCATTCGCGTGTTTTGAGGCAAAGTTTTCGCCCGCTTACTCAATGCACGCACCTGCTATTCGCCCTATTCAATTGTAAAATAGGCGAAAACGCATATGGGCAAATGAAGCGAATAGCGGAACTGGCGAAGAGGTAAATTTTTTGAGGGGAAATCAGTCTGTACCCCCAATAAAGCCTAACTCACCTGGGGAATCAATATAGAAGTGTATTATTAGCCATAATAAAAGTAATTAAGGATCTTATTTTGAGTCAAAGGGCTGTTACATGCATATTATTATTATTACCGGTTATTTATATATAGGGCACACATATTCCGCAGCGCTTTTACAGAGAATATTTGGCCAATCACATCGGTCCCTGCCCCCAGTGGAGGTTACAATCTATACTCCCTACCACATGCGCACACACATACACACTAGGGTTATTTTTTGTTAGGAGCCAATTAGTCTACTAGTATATTTTTGGAGTGTGGGAGGAAACCGGAGCACCCGGGGGAAACCCACGCAAGCACAGGGGGCATATACAAACTCCACACAGGTAGGGCCGAAGTGAGAATTGAACCCACGACCTTAGTGCTGTGAGGCAGTAATGCTAACCATTACACCGTCTGTGCTGCCCATATTTGCATAAGTGTGGAAAAATGATATTTAGCAATGTTTTTTTATGAAAAATAATTGCTGTAGTTAAATTGGGGGTACATGTAAATGGATACTAGTATATTTTGGGGTTTGTAAAGTGCAGAATACAAAATTGATAAAAATATACCTGTTGTAGCAACCTGAAATCATAAAAACTCCTGTCCCATCCATACAGCACCCCAAAATACCTATCCCAGTACTTTAGCCCAATTTTCAAACACTTTTTGCATTTTCACCCCAAAATTTAATTTTTTTTTGCCTAATTAGTCATTAGGGGGGTGCCCAAAGGGTTCTGAACCAAGTCCCCACTTCTTTACTCAAAAATAGGGATTTTACACTTCTTTTCTCCTGCCTTTTGGTGGGGAAACTTTTTCGCCTGTTTTTGCCTATGGAGTTTTTGCCTAGGTGAAAACGTCCTGGAATTGAATAGGGCGAAAGTTCAGAAATAGGGTAAATCCCTGGTCTGACCCGGCTTGGAACCGAGGAGCTCATTCAGACCTGTTCGCTATGCTGCGCTCTCTCGCAGCAGGGCGATTGTTGCAAACTGCGCATGCGTATAAGTTGCAGTGCGCGTGCGCGAACCAGTCACTGCGTTCCGAAATCGTGCGCTTGTAGCACAAAGACTGATCACTACTCTGAGTGATAGATAATGCTGTTTGTGGGTGGTAAGATGGGAAGGTCCAGGAAAACGGGGGAGTGGATGAACGAACGCAGGCATGTCTGACCGTCAAAACGGCGTTCTTTGGGCGTGCATAATTGGCATGGAAGCGTCATTGTACACGTCACCTGGTTGAATTTCAGCCTGCAGTGATGGCAGTGCTTTGGGCGGGGTAGGGTCTACCTCAAGGGCTGCGAGCACCTCCGATGGCTCTTGATGTTACTGATTATTCATACACTTCCTGGAGATGACGTGTGCTTAGAATGAAAAGTGGGCGTCATTAAACCGGCGTGCAATCACTCTGCCGTCGCTCTCTAAAGGCCCCCATACATCAGAGATGGATTGCAGCAATCGTGCAATTTGCAATCGATTGTGTATAAAAATCTGCAATGTATGGGCTTCACAGATCGCAGATTGCAACCAAAAAGTGATTGGAATTGTTTAATCAGATTGTCCAACATGTTGGATTTCACATATTGATTGGGGCTGTAGATTGCTAGTGTATGGCCATGATCAGCAGATTTGCAGACCGTTTCTAGCAAAATGATGGGCCTTTCAAGATTGCCAGATCTGTGTTTGCTGCAATCGATCTGCAAATCACTGAAAAAGATCTGTAGTGTATGGGCGCAGATTGCTCAATTGGGAAATCCTTAGTTCGGGCAATAAATCTTCAAATTGTTCAATTGTGGTTTTCAGATTGCTGATGTATGGAGGCCTTAAGACATAGAGGGCGTACTTAAGCCTGGCCGTGCGATCGCGGAATTTGCATATCTGCCCACTGACGACTGCGAGAGAGGGCAGCATAGCATACGGGTCTGAATGAGCTCCTGTATTCCAAATCCCGGGTCACCCCCGGGATTTTGGTGGAAAAGGGGTATAACAGTATTATATCCGCACCATTACAGCAACATAAAGTGCACATACCATTACACAACTAATAGTATTACATCTGCACCAGTACAGCAACACAAAGTGCACATCCCACTACACAATAACAGTTTTATATCTGCACCAGTGCAGCAACACAAAGTGCACATAACACCACACAATAACAGTATTATATCTGCACCAGTACAGCAACACTAGAGGATATACCACTACACAATACCAGTAGAGCAACACTTAGAGCACATACCACTACACAACACCAGTATTATATCTGCACCACTACAGCAACACAAAGTGCACATACCACTACACAATACCAGTATTATATCTGCATCCATACAGCAACACTTAGAGCACATACCACTACACAATAACAGTATTATGGGCGGGATGTACTAAGGTTGCGGTGAACATTCCGCCAGTCACCCCAACCTTACTAATTGCATATGTACTAACATATGCGATTAGTATCTCAAAGGACAGCTCTTGCGATAAGAGCTGCCATTTGCAAAGCAGCCGACGCTGGGCGAGGGGGTCCCCGTGGGACCCCGCCCCTCCAAGCCTCGGGAGCTTCCTGCTGGTGACCTGTGCAGGAAGCCCTGGGCTCCTCCTCCCTGCACCAGCAAGAAGATTAGGAGGAGGATTAGGAGGCGGAGGACCTAGGAGGACTAGGGCCGGCGACCAGGAGACTCAGGTGAGGGCCAGTGTTGGGCGACTGCGGGGTGGCGAAGCGACAGGTGCGGCATGCTGTAAGAAGCCCATAAGCTTCTATAGGGTAATGCCAGGTTTTTCTGGCATTACCCTCCGCACCGATAATAGGGTGGCCGACGCTTAGTGCATATGGAAATGCGGTAAAAACCCCAAAAAGAGGGGTTTTACCGCATTTTTCCTGTTGTACATCCCCAGGTGAAGGAAGGCACCCAGCAACAGTGATTTTACTCTCTCGTGGAGGATCCCCTGAACTATCTGCTCACATTGCTCAGGACGGAACAGAGTGATCATGCAGCCGCTTACCAAAAAACGGACAGAGTGAACACCGCTGACAGCACGTCGGCTAGCTGCACTGACTGTGAACAGAAGGTCACTCGGTAGGGTAAGACAGGGAAAGTTTTTCAGTACTTATTGTGCAACACAAAGTGCACATACCACTACACAATAACAGTATTATATCTGCACCAGTACAGCAACACTAGAGCACATACCACTACACAATAACAGAATTATATCTGCACCAGTACAGCCACATTTAGAGCACATACCACTACACAATAACAGTATTATATCTGCACCAGTACAGCCACATTTAGAGCACATACCACTACACAATAACAATATTATATCTGCACCAGTACAGCAACACTAGAGCACATACCACTACACAATAACAGTATTTTATAGCAGTAGAACAACACAAAGTGCACATACCAGTACGCAATAACAGTATTATCTGCACCAGTACAGCAACACTAGAGCATATACCACTACACAATAACAGTATTATATCTGCACCAGTACAGCAACACTAGAGCACATACCATGACACAATAACAGTATTATATCTGCACCAGTACAGCAACACTAGAGCACATACCACGACACAATAACAGTATTATATCTGCACCAGTACAGCAACACTAGAGCACATACCACGACACAATAATAGTATTTTATAGCAGTAGAACAACACAAAGTGCACATACCACTACGCAATAACAGTATTATATCTGCACCAGTACAGCAACACTAGAGCACATTCCACTACTCTACACTATACCAGTATTATATCTGCACCAGTACAGCAACACTAGAGCACATTCCACTACACTATACCAGTATTATATCCACACCAGTACAGCAACACTAGAGCACATACCACTACACAATAACAGTATTATATCCGCACCAGTACAGCAACACTAGAGCACATACCACTACACAATCACAGTATTATATCTGCACCAGTACAGCAACACTAGAGCATATACCACTACACAATAACAGTATTATATCTGCACCAGTACAGCAACACTAGAGCACATACCACGACACAATAATAGTATTTTATAGCAGTAGAACAACACAAAGTGCACATACCACTACGCAATAACAGTATTATATCTGCACCAGTACAGCAACACTAGAGCACATTCCACTACTCTACACTATACCAGTATTATATCTGCACCAGTACAGCAACACTAGAGCACATTCCACTACACTATACCAGTATTATATCCGCACCAGTACAGCAACACTAGAGCACATACCACTACACAATAACAGTATTATATCCGCACCAGTACAGCAACACTAGAGCACATACCACTACACAATCACAGTATTATATCTGCACCAGTACAGCAACACTAGAGCATATACCACTACACAATAACAGTATTATATCTGCACCAGTACAGCAACACTAGAGCATATACCACTACACAATAACAGTATTATATCTGCACCAGTACAGCAACACTAGAGCACATACCACTACACAATAACAGTATTATATCTGCACCAGTACAGCAACACTAGAGCATATACCACTACACAGTATCAGTATTATATCCGCACCAGTACAGCAACACTAGAGCACATACCACTACACAATACCAGTATTATATCTGCACCAGTACAGCAACACTAGAGCATATACCACTACACAATAACAGTATTTTATAGCAGTAGAACAGCACAAAGGGCCTGACTCAGAGCCGCTCGTAAGCGGCCGCTCGTTCGCTCCGAGCGATGTTTGCCCAACTGCGCATGCGTACGGATCGTTATACGCATGCGCGAACCAGTCAGTGCGGTCGAAATTCATGTGCTCGCAAAATAGCGAATGCCTCATAATTTGAGTGACAGGAGGAGGCGTATGTGGGTGGTAACCGGGGAAGGTGCTTGAAAACGGGGAGTGGAGAGCCGAACGCAGGCGTGCTTAAAGGTCAAAACGGGCATTTTAAGGGTGTGCATAATTAAAACAGCAGCGTCATTGACCACGTCACTGGGTTATTTTATAGCCAGTACTGCTCGCAAAATTGTGGTAGCAAAAACCAACCCCACGAATAGCGAGCAGTTCATACCTTGGTCGATGTACTCGATTAATCTAATAAATAGTGGACCTGACGTAGGATGCGAGTGGCCAGGGGGCGTATTTTTTAAAAAAACGACCGCAAGTTTTGTTCGCTCGTTCAGACCTAGAGGCGTGAACAGATAGCAAAGAGCGAACAGTTGATTTGAATAGCCACCCCTATTTTCTGGACGAGCGAGCGCAAATTGCGTCCGGCTCTGAATCAGGCCCAAAGTGCACATACCACTACACAATAACAGTATTATATCTGCACCAGTACAGCAACACTAGAGCATATTCCACTACACTACACTATACCAGTATTATATCTGCACCAGTACAGCAACACTAGAGCACATACCACTACACAATACCAGTATTATATCTGCTCCAGTACAGCAACACTAGAGAACATACCATTACACAATAACAGTATTATATCTGCACCAGAACAGCAACACTAGAGCATATACCACTACACAATAACAGTATTATATCTGCACCAGTACAACACTAGAGCATATACCACTACACAATACCAGTATTATATCTGCACCAGTACAACACAAAGTGGACATACCACTACACAATAACAGTATTTTATAGCAGTAGAACACAAAGTGCACAAACCACTACACAATAACAGTATTTTATAGCAGTAGAACACAAAGTGCACAAACCACTACACAATAACAGTATTTTATAGCAGTAGAACACAAAGTGCACATACCACTACACAATAACAATATTTTATAGCAGTAGAACAACACAAAGTGAACATACCACTACACAATAACAGTATTTTATCTGCAACAGCACTCAACAAAAAGTGCATATAACTCTACACAAAATTAACAGTATTACCTGCACCAGTACAGCATCGCAAAGTGCACACACCACTACACAATAACAGTATCCAGACACCAGTACAGCACACATATAGCCCTTACCTCTCTGCAGCAGTTGTGGCAGCGCACAGCTCCCGTCTGTCACTTTATCAACGCCCAAAACACCCTCCTCTGATACAATTTAAGTTACACTTCCTCCCAGTGCATCTGGCCAGGAAACAGCAACAGATAATCAACATACTGTGTAGTAGTACATTTAACCCCAACACAACAACATCCTCTTCTGCTGCCCGAGAGCAGGGCAGTCCTGTCACTATCCCCGTGTGGCCGCTGCCACAGATCTAACATCGCGTCGCGGGAGGCTGCTGCGTTTTGTTACTGTCGTTATTACATGATTTGTACAACGTGGTCGTGTCTATAGGGATCTCCAGGCTCCTACACATGATCTGTAAGAAGTATCATCATTACCAAAAGATAATTTCTAGGCAAAGAGGTACAGAGGTTACAGTAGTATGGGGGAGTCAGGGCTACTTGCTAATACATTTTGGTACAGTATATACACATTTCAGAGTAATATTCTATTAGAAGCAGGTTTGTTGGTATTATGGGTGTGCTGGGGATTGGCATCTACAATTTTTCAAAACGATAAGTATTCATGCCCACTGAAACGCGATTTATAGATCGAATATGAAGACATGCTTATTCGGACGCATGTGCGTCTGTGTCGCTTGCTCCAGTCGCGTCTGTGACTTTATGCTAATGCTGCTACAGAGCACTTCCCTGGTGTACAGCCATATGTCTTGATGTGCAAAGACTGAGAATACCAATGTAAGCTACTTTAGGGGCCCATATATCAATGAACGCTTTTGCAATGCCTGTAACGCCTATGATCGCATTGCAAAAAGCGATCCTATCGGCCGGGTGCATCATGCGGGATGGGGTCCGAAAGGAGCCCGTCCCTGCGATGTCTCTGGTGAGCTGCCGGCCAGTGCAGGGGGTGCTGTGCATGCGTAGTCCCGTGGACAGCACATACACATCCGCCATAGCCGGGGAGGGTTCCGTCGGATCCCTCTGACGGCTAATAGTATGCGGCTAAAGGCATCTTCAGATGGCGTTAGCTGCGGGGGCCAATAACTGCAGTCTTATGAGTGTATCGCTGAAAGCGGCTGCATACAAAGACCCTTCATCGCTGACAATGGAGACCATACTCATAGGGCTGGTGCAAATGTCGATGGTGCGACCGATGGCGGCGTCTAAATACATGCCAAGTGGTATTTGAGTGTCTAAGGGGCCCATTTATCAAAGTGTATTTGAGGTATAATCCCCGAAAACACCAGTTTTGAGGGGGTTTACCTCAAATACTAAGTATTCCCGTATGTATTAAGGAGGGACCGCTGCAGGTATCTCCGATACCTGCTGTGATCCCTCCATTGCCGCTGGCAGTCGCATCCCCCATAGGTTTCTATGGGAGATGCGATGCTGCGCAAATTTACCAATATCCGTAATGCGATGCATTCCAGATATTGGCCCTCGCAGCTAACGCCATCTGAAGATGGCCTTAGCCGCATACTATTAGCCGGCGAAGGGATCCGCCGGAACCCTCCCTGGCTATGGCGGATGTGCATTTGCTGTACAAGGGACTACACATGCAGAGCAACCCCTGCACTGGCCGGCAGCTCACCAGAGACATCGCAGGGATGGGCTGCAGCCGTTTTCAGTGACACACTCATAACATGGCCATAAGACGCAGCAGCTCCATGCCTCTGATCAGCCACCCTACTCTCACCACCCAGGAACCCCCAATTCATCGCTAATTCATTTCAGAACCTGTATGTTTGAATCAGTATTACAACTCGTGCACATGCAATAGAAAAACATCAGCTGTGTAAGTGGCTCAGAATCAGCCCCATGATGCATTTTAGAATCAATACAAAAATCATGATGCTGCAGCACCTACAGTCAGGTGCATAAATATTTGGGACATTGACAGAATTTTCATATTTTGGCCTCTATTCACCACCACAATGGCTTTGAAATGAAACAAACACGATGTGCTTTAACTGCAGACTTTCAGATTTAGGGCCTGATTCAGACCCACTCGCGAGCGGCTGTCCGCTCGCAAGTGGGTCGATGTTCTGGACTGAGCATGCGCACGACGGAGGGAGCTCTGTCGTGCGCATGCGCCAGACGCGACGAGTGAAGGAAAGTCCTTCGCTCGTTGTGTCTGATCAAAGGGGGCGTGCTGTCGATGTTGATTGACAGCACGCCCCCTTTGGTAGGCGTGCCGGGGGCGTGCCTCCCTGATGGGGGCGTTCCCACGGGAACGCCTCCCGTCAGAAGCCGGCCCACTGACATCACTAGTGATGTCAGTGGGAGTGATTTTGGCTCTGATAGAGCCAAAATCACTCCGGAGCCTGCGGTTGAAAACCTCAACCGCAGGCTCCGGCTCGCAGTTTCGATGGTCGCGATGGTCAAGACCATCGCGGCCATCAAAATGCTCGCTCGTATAGCCTGTGGGTGGTGACCCACAGCTATACGAGCGTCCAGGAGGACGCTCCATTTTCATGGAGGCCGGCCCTCATTCAGAGCGTGCGCTCTGCTCAGAGCGTACGGCTCTGAATGAGGGCCTTAATTTGAGGGTAATTACATCCAAATCAGGTGAACGGTGTAGGAATTACAACGGTTTCTATATGTGCCTCCCACTTTTAAAGGGGCCAAAAGTAACGGGACTATCAACTCAAAAGCTATTTCATGGACAGGTGTGGGCTATTCCCTCGTTATTTCATTATCAATTAAGCAGGTAAAAGGTCTGGAGTTGATTCTAGGTGTGACATTTGCATTTGGAATCAGTTGCCGTCGACTCTCACTGTCAGTGAAGCAAGCCATCATTAGGCTGAAAAATCAAAACAAACCCATCAGAGAGATAGCAAAAACATTAGGTGTGGCCAAATCAACTGTTTGTAACATTCTTGAAAAGAAAGAATGCACCGGAGAGCTCAGCAACACCAAAAGACCAGGACGACCACGGAAAACAACTGTGGTAGATGACAGAAGAATTATTTCCCTGGTGAAGAAAAACCCCTTCACAACAGTTGGCCAAATTAAGAACACTCTCCAGGAGGTAGGTGTATATGTGTCAAAGTCAACAATCAAGAGAAGACTTCACAAGAGTGAATATAGAGGGTTCACCACAAGATGTAAATCATTGGTGAGCCACAAAAACAGGAAGACCAGATTAAAGTTTGCCAAACAACATCTAAAAAAAGCCATTACAGTTCTGGAACAACATCCTATGGACAGATGAGACAAAGATCAACTTGTACCAGAGTGATGGGAAGAGAAGAGTATGGGGAAGGAAAGGAACTGCTCATGATCCAAAACATACCACCTCATCAGTGAAGCATGGTGGTGGTAGTGTCATGGCGTGGGCATTTATGGCTGCCAATGGAACTGGTTCCCTTGTATTTATTGATGATGTGACTGCTGACAAACGCAGCAGAATGAATGAAGTGTTTCGGGCAATATTATATTCTCATGCTTCAGAACTCATTGGACGGCGCTTCACAGTGCAGATGGACAATGACCCGAAGCATACTGCAAAAGCAACCAAAGAGTTTTTTAAGGCTAAAAAGTGGAATGTTATGCAATGGCCAAGTCAATTCGATGACCTGAATCCGATTGAGCATGCATTTAACTTGATGAAGACAAAACTGAAGGGAAAATGCCCCAAGAACAAGCAGGAACTGAAGACATTTGCAGTAGAGACCTGGCAGAGCTTCACCAGGGTTGAAACCCAGTGTCTGGTGATGTCTATGCGTTCCAGACTTCAGGCTGTAATTGCCTGCAAAGGATTTGCAACAAAGTATTAAGTGAAAGCTAGATTTAGGATTGTTTAGTTTGTCCCATTACTTTTGGTCCCTTAAAAAGTGGGAGGCACATATAGAAACCGTTGTAATTCCTACACCTTTCACCTGATTTGGATGTAATTACTCTCAAAATAAATCTGAAAGTCTGCAGTTAAAGCATATCTTGTTTGTTTCATTTCAAAGCCATTGTGGTGGTGAATAGAGGCCAAAATATGAAAATTCTGTCAATGTCCCAATATTTATGCACCTGACTGTATATAAATTCCTAGTAACCGGGGTTGGTGACAGCCGGTGCACACAAGCGATCCCTTTCGCGTCCCTTATTTCTTCACTGTGGGAGTGTTCCCATGATTCCTGGAGATGCCGGCTACCCCCAGAGACTTTCCCTGAACTGTGGGTCCTCAGTGACCGCAAGCTGGGTGCTGCACTGTGATGTTAGTGTACAACGCCTGGCTCCCTGTCGCTGAGGAGGAGTTGGCATTTTGGTGTTACCCACATGGAAGGTGACACCCGGTGTCAGGGGAGTAGCGAGGGTGGTTCCAGTGGAGCATGAGCTCCGGGTGCCAAAATGGACAGAGGGCGCCATCCAGAGTTCCGGAATTCATGGGGCGCTACATAGTATAACAGCTGCCTCTTAGCTTTATCTTGGTTAGTTTGCTCTATATCCTAAATAAGTTACAGATTTTATTATTATTAGGAGACCTGGTATAATAATAATGGTGGTAGACAGAACATGACATGGTTAGTAGCATGCACATTAATATAGGTGCAATGTATATTTGCGAAATAGGAGCATAGCTGAGAATGGAGCTTCCCATAGGTGTTCCCACTCCAGTGACAGCTGCTCGGGGCAGTAATTGCAGTAATAAGCTGTGCATCCTGTGGAATTTCACTGTAGCACATTTATTCTGTAAATTTAAGTTAAATGATCAGAATATATAATACAATTTCCTCTATTGAATGATAACAATGATTCAAAGGAGATACAAGTTAGATCCTAGGTGCTATACATAAATAAAGCCGTGTCAATGCAGCTAATGTCAGATCACCGAAGCATTCTATTCCCCCAGTGAGACCTCAATGCCCAGCGTGATACTGCCACTGTTTGCTGTTTTTCTCTTCACTTCAGTATTCCCCTACAGGCTGGCCATAACCCACTGGCACAGTTCAGTACAGGGAGGGGGGGCGCTATGACATGCACTTTCTCCAGGCGCCATGGTTCCACGCTACTCCTCTGCCCGGTGTGGACCGGACCCCATAGTGACATCACTGGTCCCTGGGAATCCTGACCTCTCTTGCTCCACTGCACATGCATCAGATTTTCAATTTTGTTTTTTCTTTTTTTAATGGTGCATCAAAATAATATTGATTTTAGAAAATACATGGCTATTTAATGCACAAGATTGATGCAGGAGCTCTGATTGGCTATCCCTACACTAAGGTGTGCCACTGTCATGGCTAACTGCTGCAATGCAAAGTCAGATATGCTCTCAGTCATCCACCAATGAACATGACTAATGAACATGATTGGGTGTGGTATGATTTGCCGACAGTCATCATATCACATGAGAACTGTCTACATGCAGCATGTAGATAGTGATGTCGACATTTATCATGTCTACAAAGACAATATGTCGATATAACCTTCCCTGGTGGTCCAGTGGTGTCTTATCTTCTCCAGACGGCTGCAGCTGCTCCAGCGTCTTCTTCCGGGTCACCTAACCTTAATCCCTACCCCTAACCGCCACCCTAGTGCCTAGAGAATATTTAGCCATTTACAATGTCAGTCCCTGTCCCAGTGGAGCTTACAATCTATATTCCCTACCACATGTACATGCACACCCACACATATACACTGTTTTTTTGGGGGGAGAGCCAATTGACCTACCAGTATATTTTTGTATTGTGGGAGGAAACCGGGGTACCTGGAAAAAACCCACACAAGTACGGGGAGAATATCCAAACTCCACACTGGTAGGGCGATGGTGGGAATGAAACTCAAGACCTCTGTGCTGTGAGGCACTTATGCTAACCATTACACCATGGATGGGGAACCTCAGGCCCGGGGGCCGTATAAGGCCCGCGGATTCATTTGGTCTGGCCCACTGAGCTTTTCTCTGCTAGCCTCATCTGGCTAGGATGGTGCCTAGAATGGCACACTGCAGCCAGAATCTAAGCAGCACTGCTCCAGGAGTGTCCTTAGGATGCTTCAGGTGGTCACACCGCTGCCCTTACAGCTCCCCGAAGCATCCTCAGGATGCTCCAGTCATTGCTCTAATCATCGGCAATTGTGGCCACACCCCCGAATGACATCACTTTGAGGGAGCGTGGCCTACACCTAGCTCATGAATAATGTTATATATATCAAAATGGCCCTCAGCAGAAAAAAGGTTCCCCACTCCTGCATTACACCATCCGTGCTGATTTAAAATGCTCAGGTGAATACAGAGACACTTATCTGTACAGAGTTTGTATGTTCTCTTTTCATGGACTTGCTCTCAGTCGACCACTCTTCTCCCACACTCCAAAAACACACTGTTAGGTTAATAGACTTCCTAAAAAAAAAAAGTATATAGATTGTATTTTTCAATGGGGCAACGACTGATGTGAGATACATAGGGCTCTATCTATTAACATTATTTTTACTAAAATAAAGTGAAAAAGGGTGTTTTCACACCCTTTTCACATTATTTTAGTATCACCTATAGTTATTACAAGGCAATTGGAGTACAATTCGTAAAATTCTACTCCAACCCCTAAGTATCACTTTTTTTTAGTAAGCAGATCGCATTTACCATAATTGTAATGGGAAATGTGATCCGACCAAAGTTACTAAAAATAAATTGTAAAAAAATACCGGGGAAAGTCCTGTGATAATAACGCCACCTGTAGGTGGCGTTACCCAGGGTCTCCCCCGGTTACCGGACTCTTGCCCTGCTCTAACGGGGAGAGCAGAGCCCGGAGCCGGTCCCAGTGATCAGCTGTGTGGTCTAAACAGACCGCAAGCTGATCTCTGCTAAAAAAATTTGCTTACCTGAGTCCAGGGACCGGTGGTCGGGGCTCCGGTGATGTTCTTCCTCCGGTCAGCTGGTCTCCCATGGTGCACTGCAGCCCGGTCATCAGGTGATCGGGTCCCAGTGCAGTATGGGATATCAGCTGACTGGAGGCAAGGAAGACATCACCGGAGCACCGATGACTGCAGGTAAGTGCTATTAAGGGAGTTGGGATCGCGAGGGGGGGGAGTCGTGGGGGGGTCCACGATCACGGGGGAGGGGCTTAATGATGGGGCGGGGCTTAGTGCCGGGGGGGTAGCAGCGGCGGCCGGTCGGCGCATGTGCAGGCACTTTGTCACAGTATTTTTTGCGAAAATACTGTGACTAGTGTGCGGAGGGGATTCGCAGGGACAGAGCTTTATCGCAAGCTCTGTCCTTGCAAGGGATTTGTAGTAAATCCCTGTGATATTGCCTGAATTCGCAATGCGAATTCAGTCGATAATATCACACTACAATCTGCATTACAAATGCGGATTGTAGTAAATAGAGCCCTAAATATTCTCTGTGTAATATGTGTGTATATAAATAACTGCTAATAAATGAATGTCATGAACTACAATGTATCTCTTGACCCTGGAAGTTCCTTATTTCAGTTTAATTAAAGAAGTGCTGCAAGCCATGCTGTAGTAAAGAGAAAATATAAATCTATTTGTCCTACAGGGACATTGGCATTGTTCATGTAGAACCCAGCATGAAGTCTGTTATGCTTCTGTCAAAATACTTGGCGCGCTTGAAACACTAAAGATAAGACATGCAGTGTTACAGGACGTGTATGCAATAGAGATGAATGATCCATATGATTAATACATCTGCACCCAGAGCTGTAGTGAGCTTTGCCAGGGCTGGGTCAAACTGGAGGTGTGGCCTAATGTAAGTAGGCGTGACCATGCCTCCTTAAAAAAAAATTATATATATATATATATAGTATTTTCTGCGCCGCGAAGCGGCACAGCGCACTCCACGGTGGGCACCGTGTGCCCCTCAGCCAGGGGCAAATCCAGGACGAGGCGCGATCAGTGTGATCGCTCCCCTCCTACACTGCCAGAGTAGATTCCTAGTGCTGATCAGCGGCAGCAGCCAGCCTGGTCCCACTGGAGCTCAGCACACAGCAGCATGTGCTGGGCTGAGGAGACACAGGCTGCAGATGACAGGTAAGGGGGAGAGGTTGGCAGCGCACCCGGTCCACCATGTCGTGTCCCTCTATCAAGCCCGGGCAATTAGTACCCACTCCCCTCTTGGCACCCCTGACCGCATCTGCAGCCTCGTAGCTTAGTCAGTATAGACAAAAGCCTTCCTGATAGTGATCAATAGCAAAGGCGCGAATGGGGGGTTTAAGCCAGCCAAGGAGGTGTAACCATGCCCTCAATATTGTGTGGTCTTGATTTCCGCTGCATAAAAATGGCATAGCATCTACATAGTGGCCTGATATGCACAAGCAGGCACTCTGTGTCCTGCCCACCATACAGTATGGGGGCCCTGTAACATTCATGGTGGTCCTGATCAATAGAATACTATTCTGCTTAAGCTGCATTTATATTATAAAGCAGAACACCGTGGACGTATGAAGCCAGTTACCCACAGGAATTAAAAACCCTGCTTGAATGGCATTGATAAATGTTAGTAAATCATGTAAATTGTTATGATGATACAGCCTTATGGTTCTACTGACCAACTGCTGCTGCTCTATTCACTTACAATTGCAACACGTGAGGTCAATGAAACTTCTGCAATGGATGCCCATCCCCTCATCACCACAATGGGTGCAAGTGTTGGTTACCTACAGGGCCGTAACTAGGGGTGTGCATGTGATGCCCACTCGCAGAGCCCTGTTGGCGGCACCATTTCCTCATTTATTTCAGCTTGTGACTTTATGAGGTGAGAGAAGAAATAATAATTGCCAGTTAGAGTTTAGCCCACATCACACAAAGCACTATTGGAGCCTGGTGCTTAGCTGAGTCTTCCTCTAAGGTTAGTTTGCATAAATATTAAGTAAAGTCATTAAAGTGATCTGACTTTAACATATATTAAACACTGAATAATATTCCTGCAATAAGTGAAAGATGTATATGTAAGTACAAGTTGTCATGGTGCTCTCCGTCATCCCTTGGCTGTTAGATGCCATTTTATGGTTGTAGCTGCTTCTCTCACATACTTACACTTATCTACATACTTACATAGTGTGCATACATTAATATAGTGGTTGCAGCGGGTGTGCTATGATGTCGACATTCAGCGTGTAGATTCTGATTTAATGTCAACATGTTAGAATGTTGACATAGCATCTCTGGTGGCCCAGCGGTGACTTACCTGCTACAGCAGCTCCATTGCACCCTCCGGGGTCATGTGACAGTCACTACTGGGTCAGACCTCCTTTCATCCAGCATTATGGTGAATATTCAACCCCTAATCCACCCTCTAGTGCCTAACCCTAACCTCCCCACAGTAAACCCTAATCATCCTACCCTCAGTCTAATGCTGCATACGCACGTAAAGATTTTCTGTCCAACCATCCAACCGTTAGCGCCGATGCGCTCGGACCGGGTCGATGGCCCCTCACAGAGCATGCGCACGACGGCGCCGGTGCCGTCGTGCGCATGCGTGAGACCCGCTACTACCGACAGCGCCGGTTGTAGCGGGTCTCGATCCAAAGGGGGCGAGCTGTCAATGTTGATTGACAGCTCGCCCCGTTTGGAAGGCGGGCCGGGGGGGTGGCAGCCCAAACGGAGGCGTTCCCATGGGAACGCCTACCGTTTGGGGAAGGCCCCACTGACATCACTAGTGATGTCAGTGGAGAGCTTCCGGCTCAGACAGAGCCAGAGGCTCTCCGGGGCTTACGACAAGGGAGACCCTACCCTAGGGTCTCGTCGTAAGCCCCGATGGTCGCGATGGTCTCTGACCATCGCGACCATCACTGGAGCGGTCGTTAGAGCTGTGGGTGTTAACCCACAGCCTAACGACCGCAACAGAGGCAGGCGGTCAGGATGCAGGCGGCCGCCCAGTTTCTGAGCGACCGCTTGCATCCTCCGACCGCCTCTGAATGAGGCCCCAAGTCTGAGAACCTGTGGACTAGACCATAGGTTCTCAAACTCGGTCCCCAGGACCCCAAACAGTGCATGTTTTCCAGGTCTCCTCACAGAATCACAAGTGACATAATTAGCACCTCCTGTGGATCTTTCAAAATGTGTCAGTGAGTAATGACCATACCTGTGCACCTGCTGGGTGACCTGGAAAACGTGACCTGTGTGGGGTCCTGAGGACCAAGTTTGAGAACCACTGGACTAGACTAATTCCAACCAACCAAAACAATACCAAAAACAGCCGCTGTGGAATATACGCACTACATCAGTGGTTCCCAAACTGTGCGCCGCGGCTCCCTGGGGTGCCGCAGTACTGTCACCGGGGTGCCGCAGCAGCCCCTGGCCTATAGAGAAACCAGCCAATGTAATTTTTTTTTTGTGAAACAATTAGATTTATAGCTTATCAGTATCACGACCACTATTTATCCTTGCGCTAGGTGACTGTATAATTAAACATCCACACTCTCTGCTGCTTATCCTAATAAGCCAGTTACCAGCTGTCTGCAATACAGTAATACACAAAAACTACAAAAAAGAGGATAGTGCTTGAGGGGGGAATTCAGTAGAGATTATCTATATACTATTATCACTCAACTGAAAATAAAAATATTTCAGCAAGGCTTATTATAAATAAAATACACATTTATTATACAGAATGAAAAATAAAAAAATAAAGAGTGAGATATACAAAATATACTAAAAATATAAATATAAATAAAAAACATGACAAAGAAATTAAATCTGTAATAAGAATATAGCTTGAAATATGCGAATATAGAATAGTGTCCTTGTAGCCACAATGTGCCTGTAGACTAATTCATATGTAATAATTGTCCAAATGGTAACAAGAAGCTGCCTCGTTTGTTAAATGACAGTAAGTCTCCTATGTAAAGAATTTAGCACAAACTAATTCCTTAAGGTGCTGTACGTATACAATCCAAATGCAATACTTTATTAAGCGTCTCGTTCAAATAGACCTCTCTATGCCAGTCGAGGTCCATAGGGTCCACATGATCTACCTTGGGGTATGTAGTTGGAGAGATCCATTGCACCAAACAGCTACAGCTTTAAGGCTCCCAGCATGCACTGGTCCTCCTCCCTATATACCCCGCCTCCAGCCACAGGCATTCAGTTTGTAAGCAAGAGACGGAAAGTGGAGAAGGAAGTACAATGTACCCAAGAAACACTCTCAAAATACGAAGAGGGAATCAGTGATACAAAAAAAGCAAAGAACAGATCCCAACTGAGGCCAGGTGCGTAAGGGTGGGTGCCCTATGGACCTCGAAGAAAAAGAGTTAACTAAAGTATGTTATACTATAGCTCTTATTTTCTTCAGGGTCCATAGGGTCCACAGGATCTACCTTGGGGACGTCCTAAAGCAGTTCCCTTAAGGGTGGGGATGCTTCTGAGCAGAGAGGAGAATCCACCGCCTAAAGGAAGCATCCTGGGAGGCAAAAGTATCAAATGCATAGAATGTGATAAAAGTATGGACGGAAGACCAAGTGGCTGCCTTGCACAGCTGTTCAGCTGAGGCGCCACGTCTAACCACCCACAACAGGGAGATCAACCCGTATATAAACCTGAGCAATAGTTGTACGCAGCCAGCGAGCCAAATTCTGTTTGCTTGCTGGCCAGCCTCGTTTGTGAAACCCATATAACACAAAGAGCGAATCTGATTTCCTGATGGAGCTGGTACGATCCACGTAGATACGAAGGGCTTGAACCACACCCAGGGAAGCTTCACCTGTAGACAGGTTTGAAGACTGAAAAGCCGGGACTGCAGTTTCCTCATTCATATGGAAACGGAATACTACCTTCGGAAGATAACCCGCCTTAGTATGAAGGACAGCTCTATTTTGATGAAAAATCAAATATGGAGAGCAACAAGTCAGAAACTCTATGAGCTGATGAGATAGCGAGGACAAAAAGTGTCTTTGCTGTCAACCATCTTAAGTCCACCTTATCCAAAGGTTCAAAGGGGGGAGCTTGCAGCGCCCTGAGAACCAAGGATAAATCCCATGGTGCTACTGGAGGGACAAACGGAAGTTGCAGTCGGAGAACCCCCTGCAAAAATGTTCTTACATCTGCCAGGGGGGCAATTCTGCACTGGAACCAAACTGACAAAGTAGAAACCTGAACCCTCAAGGTAGCCAGGCGCAGACCCAAGTCTAACCCAGCCTGCAGAAACGCAAGTACTCTTGAAATCTTGAAAACCTTAGGATCATATTTTATTTTGGAACTTCAACGAAAATATGAATGCCAAATCCTGTGATAGATGAAGGTCGAAGCCAGCATCCTTGCCCTCATCATCGTCTGGATCACAGAAGCAGAGAAACCTTTGGCCTTTAAGACGGAAGCCTCAATAGCCACGCCGTCAAAGTCATCCCAGGTAAATACGGATATAGGCAGGGACCATGCACTAGCAAATATGGTTGTAGAGGCAGTGGAAGTGGCCTGTCTATGGATAGACATGTCAGATCGGTGAACCAATGTCTTTTCCAGGCCGGATCTATTAGTATTAACCTACCGCCTTCGTGCTTGAACTTTCTGACAACTCTTGGGAGGAAGAAAATTGGAGGAAACCGGTATGTCAACCTGAAGTTCCACCTCACCGCCAGAGCGTCCACAAAGGCGAAGAGGGGTCCCTCGTTCTGGTGCCGTACCTGGGGACCTTGTGGTTGTGGCGTGACACCATGAGGTCTACATCTGGTAGTCCCTAGCTGTCCACCAGGAGTTGAAAGACGTCTGGATGAAGAGCCCATTCTACATTCTCTGTATGTCCTGACGAATTAGGAAGTCCGCTTCCCAGTTGAGGTGAAGGCAACTGTGGTCGCGTTGTCGGACTGAATCTGGACAGGCATGCCGTGAAGTAGGATCTGTGCCAGAATGAGCACTCTGTGCACTGCACAAAGCTCCAAGGTATTTATCGGTAGATGACTCTCCAGAGTCGTCCACCTTCCCGTCACCGCTCCCCTTCCTCGCAGACTTGCATCCGTGGTGAGGAGTACCCAATCTGGGACCCATAACTGATGACTCTTGTCTAAATGAGTCATCTCCAGCCACCAAGCGAGGGAGAGCCAAACCTCTGGCGAGATGAATATCATCTGAGACTTTGGGCCTGATTCAGACCTGATCGCTAGGATGCGATCGCTCGTAGATGGCCGATATTTGCATTCTGCGCATGCGTATGCATCACAATGCGCGTGCGCGAACCATTGCGACAGATCAGGATGCGCTCGCTCGCCCAGCATAGACAGCCCAGTTGAATGAGTGACAGAAGATGCCATTCATGGGTGGTAACAGGGGCAGGCCTCTAAAAACGGGGAGTGGAGGTACGAATGCAGGCGTGCCTGTATGGTTCAACGCCGTTTCATAGGCGTGCATAATTAGCAGGCAGCGTCATTGTACACGTCACCTGGTTGTATTTCACACTGAAGTGATCACAGTGCTTGCGGCCAGGTATAGTCAACCTCAAGTGCTGTGAGCAAATCCGATGGTGCTCGATGTACCAATGTTTTAATGCTCTTCCAGGAGATAAAGTGTGCAAGTGGGCATCTTATGAATGGCTGGTGGGCGTCTGCATACACAAAGTGATTGGTCGCCAAGACATAGTGGGCGTGCTAATGCCTTGCCGTGCGATCACCTGCCTTGCAGGGCGTGCGCTGGATGTGCGTACGCTGGGAGCGAGTGATAGCAGCTAGCGAGCAGGTCTGAATCAGATCCTTTGTCCGATGATACTGACCATCCCAATGAGACAGAGGGCCTGATTCAGAGCCGAACGCTCTGACCAGAGTGCTCGCTCTGAATCAGGGCCCTCCTCCATGAAAATGGAGCGGCCTCCTGGCCACTCGCATAGCTGTGGGTGACCACCCACAGCTTATGCGAGCATCCATGATGATGGTCGCGATGGTCTTCACCATCGCGACCATCGGGCTTGCGACGGAGACCCTGCGGTAGGGTCTCGCTGCCGCAAGCCCAGGAGTGCTTTTGGCTCTATCAGAGCCAAAATCACTCCCACTGACATCACTAGTGATGTCAGTGGGGCCGGCTTCAGACGGTAGGCGTTCCCATGGGAACGCCTCCGTCTGGCAGGCACGCCCACCAAAGGGGGCATGCTGTCAATCAACATCGACAGCACGCCCCCTTTGGTGCGAGACCCGGAGCGATGGAGAGCCCGTCGCTCGCCGGGTCTCGCGCATGCGCACGACGGAGCTCCCTCCATCGTGCGCATGCGCAGTGGGGGAACATCGACCCGCTTGCGAGCATCCTGTGCTCGCGAGCGGGTCTGAATGACCCCCAGAATCCATTGCTGCAGAGACCTGGAGTGGAAGTGGGCTTATGCCACCATATCGAATGTGGATACCATGGAGCCCAGCACCTGCATTGCCAGGTGAACCAACACCCTTTGTTTGCAGAGTAGACTGTGCTCATGAGACTGTAGTGGCATATTCTTGCCCTCTGGTAGGAGAATCCTCCTCAGAGAGTCCAACAGCGTCCCCAAGTGCATCATCCGCTGAGTTGGAGAAAGAGAGGACTTTTTCCAATTTATTATCCAGCCATGCTCTTGTAAGCAGACAATGGTCATCTGAAGATGACATTGTAACAACTCCTGCGATTGTGCTAATATCAGGAGGTCATCCAAATATGGCTGTATCCTGATCCCTTGTTGTCTGAGATGAGCCGTCATCACAGCCATTATCTTGGTAAATACCCGAGAGGCTGTGGCCAGCCCGAAAGGTAGAGACTGAATTTGGTAATGTTGCTGATCTACCGCCAATCTTAGAAATCTTTGGTGGGATCGTGCAATCAGAACATGCAGATATGCATCCTGTATGTCCAGGGAGACCATAAAATCTTCAGGCTCCATTGCCAGCATAATTGACTGTAGGGTTTCCATACGGAATTTGGGCACATGGATGAATCTGTTGAGAGACTTCATATTCAGCATAGGGCGATGTGACCCATTTGGTTTCTGAATTAAAAACAAATTTGAATAATAACTCCTTCCGTATTGCGCCACAGGAACAGGAATTATGACTCCTGACCTCAGGAGGGCCCCAATAGACTCCCGGAAGGCCAAGGATCTGACCGGGTCTGGAGGCAGGGTTGTACCAACAAACCTTTGAGGGGGATGCCTTAGGAAGGTAATGGTATAACATTGAGAGACCACCTCTCGAACCCAGGCATCTGTCGTGGTCTGATGCCAGGCCTGAGAAAACTGTAGGAGGAGGCTCGTCCCATCATGCAGTGGGCTTCTATAAGACTTGGTAGCAGGACGCGTTGGTTGATCAGGATTTCTTGGTCTGCCGTCTCCTGTGGGAATTAACCTGTCTAAAGGAACACTGTCCCTTTGCCCTACTCTGTGGGTGAAAGGACCGAGCTGACGACTGCCTATACTTAGGGGTAGTCGTAGATGGCAACCCCGCAGATTTAGTTGTCACCAGAGAAGACACTATGTCATCCAGCTCAGGTCCAAATAGTACCTTTCCCACAAAAGGCAAGGATTCCAGGGCTTTCTTGGAACCTGTATCTGCCTTCCAGGTTTTTAGCCAAAGGGTTCTTCGAGCTGCAACTGAAGCTGCCGATACCCTAGAAGCCAAGAAATCTGCATCAATGACCGCTTCCCCTATATACAGTATATAGCTGCTTCTCGCATCTGACAGAGGGAAGACAGCTGTTCTTTGATATTAGGCATGCTATCCTCCAGAGACTTCGTCCATTCTACTATAGCCTTGGCTACCCAGGCTACAGCCATAGCTGGTCTGGTAATAACTCCAGATAATGAAAACACTGATTTTAAATAGTTATCAAGTTTTCTATCTGTAACCTCTTTTAATGAGGATGCTGCAGGAATGGGTAATGTAGAGGTCTTGATCAATCTAGTTACATGCGCATCTACTGATGGGGGAACTTCCCATTAGTTACACTCCCAAGTGCAAATGGGTATTGAGAGGTTAAATTCCTTGTAACATGAAAATGTTTATTTGGAGTATACCATGCTTCAGACATGAGATTCGTCAGTTGTTCAGACTAAGGAAAATAATCTTTAGCCACATTCTGACGCCTAAATACCGGAGTCTTACATTTTGGCGTTACCTCCTCTTCTTCTATACTAAGGACAGATCTAACCGCTCTTACCAGTGAGGGGACATCCACAGAGGATTGATCGTCGTCTTCCACTGAGTAAGACCCAGAACTCTGTGTATCAGAGTGTGATGAGGAGGTTGGGTCAGAATCCTAAGGCAATTTCTGAAGAGGACCTCTCTTATCCCCTGCTTCTTTGCTGCCACTCATCTATTCGCCTGTACCACCTGCTGAGGGGCTATAGACAGCAGCATATTCTGACTAGAGTGAGCAGAAGAATCAGAAACAGGGATTCCTAGGGGACATGTACATAGAAGGATGCAACTGCTGTGGGTATCCCACAGAATGAGGCAATATTGTGGTAGGAGCACGCGACGCTGCAACCTTGTCCACCATATTCGACAAAACCTGCAACCAAGACTCCACCCAAGATGGCTTTTGTGTAGGTGCAAGTGTATCGGATAGGAAAGGTGGCTGTTTACAACAGGCACTACACAATCCATTTTGCACAAAATTCTGTTCAGACAGGCCTGCAAAATAGGATTTACATGATTTGAGCACCGGAGGCCCACCCTTCTCACCTATACCCTCAGACATGTGTGTGATCGGTATAAGGTGTACAGTATAAATTAGGGGTGAGCGGGTTCGGATTTCTGAAATCCGAACCCCCCCCGAGCCCCCCCGATCCGAGTCTGATCCGAGTCAGGCTCGACTTTTCCCGCCTGACTCGGATCTGAAATCGAGGCAAAACGTCATCATCCCGCCTTCCGAGTCTCGCGGGTTTTGGATCCTATATAAGGTACCCGCGTCGGCGCCATTTTCTCACTCGGCTGTGGACAGTGAAGAGGGAGGGTGGGAGTTAGGGCTGTGTAGTGTAGTGTAGTGTAGTGCTGCTGTTGTCCACTACTTCAAAGTCCATAGGGGCTGGCTGTGTTGTGCTGTGCTGCTGTTGTTAATAGGGGCTGTGTCCACTACTTCAAAGTCCATAGGGGCTGGCTGGACTGTGTTGTGCAGTCAGTTCTCCATAGGGGCTGTGTCCACTCCAAAGTCCTGTGCAGTGTCCCAGTCCTAAAGGAGTGCTGTAGTGTTGTCCAGGGGGTGCTCTGTCCATCAGGGGTGCTCCCCCCAAGTGCTAAAAAAATAATATATTTTCTGTGTTTGTGAATTGTGTGCGCAGTAGCCGCACGTGCATCAACAAAGTAGTGCCAAGCGTGCGCCTGTGTCATAAGTAAAGGGCCGGCTGGCTTGACCGTTAAAGGGTGCTGTAACCCCCGAAAGTACACTCCAGTCCAAACCAAAAAAAAATTATTTTCTGTGTTTGTGAATTGTGTGCGCAGTAGCCGCACGTGCATCAACAAAGTAGTGCCAAGCGTGCGCCTGTGTCATAAGTAAAGGGCCGGCTGGCTTGACCGTTAAGGGTGCTGTAACCCCCGAGAGTACACTCCAGTCCAAACCAAAAAAAAAATTATTTTCTGTGTTTGTGAATTGTGTGCGCAGTAGCCGCACGTGCATCAACAAAGTAGTGCCAAGCGTGCGCCTGTGTCATAAGTAAAGGGCCGGCTGGCTTGACCGTTAAGGGTGCTGTAACCCCCGAAAGTACACTCCAGTCCAAACCAAAAAAAAAATTATTTTCTGTGTTTGTGAATTGTGTGCGCAGTAGCCGCACGTGCATCAACAAAGTAGTGCCAAGAGTGCGCCTGTGTCATAAGTAAAGGGCCGGCTGGCTTGACCGTTAAAGGGTGCTGTAACCCCCAAAGTACACTCCAGTCCAAACCAAAAAAAATTTTATTTTCTGTGTTTAGCCGCACGTATATATCAAATCGATATAACATAAATGGAGGACCAAACTTTCTCCGATAAAAATAAAATAGAGAAAGATCAAGAACCACTTCCTCCTAGTGCTGAAGCTGCTGCCACTAGTCATGACATAGACGATAACATGCCATCAACGTCGTCTGCCAAGGCCGATGCCCAATGTCATAGTAGAGGGCACATACAATCCCAAATGGCAAAGTTCAGGAAAATGACCTTGAAAAAGACATTTAAATCAGCTGAAGAGAAACGTAAACTTGCCAATATGCCATTTACGACACGGAGTGGCAAGGAACGGCTAAGGTCGATCCCTAGTATGTTCATGACTAGTGGTTCAGCTTCACATGACGATGGAAGCCCTCCTCCCACTAAAAAAATCAAAAGAGTTAAGCTGGCAAAAGCACAGCGAAGAACTGTGCTTTCTAAGAAGATATCACAAATCCCCAAGGAGAGTCCAAGTGTGGTGGTGGTTGCGATGCCTGACCTTCCCAGCACTGGACGGGAAGAGGTGGCTCTTTCCACCATTTGCACGCCCCCTGCAAGTGCTGAAAGGAGCACCCACAGTCCACTTGCTGATATGCAAATTGAAGATGTCACTGTTGAAGTACAACAGGATGAGGATACTGGTGTAGCTGGCGCTGAGGAGGAAGTTGGCGAGGAGGATTCTGATGGTGATGTGGTTTGTTTAAATCAGGCTCCGGGGGAGACAGTTGTTGTCCGTGGGATGAAAAAGCCCATCACGGTCATGCCTGGGCAGAAGACCAAACATTCCACCTCTTTGGTCTGGCAATATTTCTATCCAAATCCGGACAACAACTGTCTTGCCATATGTACCATATGTAAAGGTGAAATAAGTAGGGGTAGGGACGTCAACCACCTAGGAACATCCTCCCTTATACGGCACCTGCAGCGCGTTCATAAAAAGTTACTGTCAAGTTCAGAAACTTTGGCTAAGACCGTAAGCAGTCCAGGGACACCTAAATCCCGTTGTCCTGTTGTATCCAAGCGCCTGCAAACCACACCGTCAACTCCCTCCTCGTCAATTTCCTCCTTAGTCAGGATCGGAAGTAGTCCTGCAGGCCATGTCACTGGCATGACTGACTCTCCTATCCGGGATTCCTCTGGAGGATCCTGCATTGCTACGCCTACTGCTGCCGCTGCTGCTGTTGCTGCTGCTGGGAGTCGTTCATCATCCCAGAGAGGAAGTAGGAACACCACTACTTTTACTAAACAATTGACCCTCCAACAGTCCTTAGCGAGGAGGATGAAGTACGACAGCAGTCATCCTGAAGCAAAACGTATAACTGAGGCCTTGACTGCTATGTTGGTGTTAGACGTGCGTCCGGTATCCGCCATTAGTGCAGTGGGATTTAGACAATTGATGGAGGTAGTGTGTCCCCGGTTCCAAATCCCGTCTAGATTCCACTTCACTAGGCAGGCGATACCGAGACTGTACAGAAACGTCAGAAAAAGTGTCCTCAGTGTCCTGAAAAATGCCGTTGTACACAATGTCCACTTAACCACGGACATGTGGACAAGTGGAACAGGGCAGACTAAGGACTATATGACTGTGACAGCCCACTGGGTAGATGTATCACCTTACGCAGCAACAGCAGCAGCGTCACCAGTAGCAGCATCTCAGAAATGCCAGCTCGTTACAAGGCAGGCTACGCTGTGTATCACCAGTTTCAGTAAGAGGCACACCGCCGACAACCTCTTAGAGAAACTGAGGGAAATCATCGCCCAGTGGTTTACCCCACTTAGACTCTCCTGGGGATTTGTGATATCTGACAACGCCACCAATATTGTGCGGGCATTACATCTGGGCAAATTCCAGCACGTCCCATGTTTTGCTCACACAATAAACTTGGTGGTGCAGAATTTTCTGAAAAGCGACAGGGGCGTGCAGGAGACGCTTTGGGTGGCCCGAAAAATTTCTGCCCACTTTCGCCATTCAGCGACTGCGTGCCGAAGACTGGAGCGCCAGCAAACACTCTTGAACCTGCCCCGCCATCACCTGAAGCAAGAGGTTGTGACGCGGTGGAACTCAACCCTCTATATGCTTCAGAGGATGGAGGAGCAGCAAAAGGCCATACAAGCCTATACATCCACCTATGACATAGGCAAAGGAGGGGGTATGCACCTGACTCAAGCACAGTGGAGAATGATTTCCGTGTTGTGCAAGGTTCTCCAGCCCTTCGAACTTGCCACACGTGAAGTCAGTACAGACACAGCCAGCTTGAGTCAGGTCATTCCCCTCATCAGGCTTTTGCAGAAGCAGCTGGAGAAAGTGAAGGAGGAGCTAAGACGGAGCGATTCCGCTTGGCATGTGGGACTTGTGGATGAAGCCCTTCATTCGCTTTGCCAGGATTCCAGGGTGGTCAATCTGTTGAAATCAGACCACTACATTTTGGCCACCGTGCTTGATCCTAGGTTTAAAGCCTATGTGGTGTCTCTCTTTCCGGCCGACACAAGCCTGCAGAGGTGCAAAGACCTGCTGGTGAACACACTGTCAGCTGAAGCGGAACATGACACGTCAACGGCTCCTTCTTCATTTTCTCCCGCAACTGGGGCTGCCAGGAAAAAACTTAGGTATCCTAAGCAACCCGCTGGCGGTGATGCAGGGCAGGCAGGACCAAGTTTGGACATCTGGTCCGGACTGAAGGACCTGGCAACAATTTCTGACATGTCTACTGTCACTGCATATGATACTGTCACCATTGACAGAATGGTGGAGGATTACATCGGTGACAGCATCCAAGTAGGCATGTCAGACAGTCCATACCTGTACTGGCAGGAAAAAGAGGCAATTTGGAGGCCCCTGTACAAGCTGGCTCTATTTTACCTGAGTTGCCCCCCCTCCAGTGTGTGCTCCGAAAGAGTGTTTAGTGCATCCGGGAACCTTGTCAGCGAAAGGCGTAGGAGGTTGCTTCCACAGAATGTGGAGAAGATGATGTTCATCAAAATGAATTATCAGCTCTTCCAGGGAGACCAGCCTCCAGAAGGTACAGAGGGACCTGTGGTGGTGGATTCAAGTGGGGACGAGTTAATACTTTGTGAGGATGAGGATGTACACACTGAAGAGGGTGAGGAATCGGTGGATGAGGAGGATGAGGATGACATCTTGCCTCTGTAGAGCCAGTTTGTGCAGGGACACATTAATTGCCAGCTTGTTTTGTGGGGGCCCAAACGAACCAATCATTTCAGCCACAGTTGTGTGGCAGACCCTGGCGCTGAAATGATTGATTTGTTAAAGTGTGCATGTCCTGTTTATACAACATAAGGGTGGGTGGGAGGGCCCAAGGACAATTCCATCTTGCACTTCTTTTTTTTCTTTGCATTATGTACAGTTTGGGGCCTAGTTTTTCTAACTGCCATCCTGTCTGCCACTGCAGTGTCACTCCTAGATGGGTCACGTGTTTGTGCCGCCCACTCGTGTCGCTTAGCATAGTCATCCAGCTACCTCGGTGCAACCTTTTGGACATGAAAACACTATTGTGAGGTGTTCAGAATAGACTGGAAATGAGTGGAAATTAAGGTTATTGAGGTTAATAATAGCATAGGAGCAGAGAAACCAACAAATTCTGTGATTTTAGCTGTTTTTATGCTTTTTTTAAAAAAAATACAGATCCAAAACACAAAACCCAGAACCCAAAACACGGAAGGGTGGTTTTGGCAAAACCAATCCAGATCCAAAACACGAAGAAAGATCCAGATCCAAAACCAAAACACAAAACACGAAAAGTGGCCGGTGCACACCCCTAGTATAAATGCAATGTGACCCACTTCACCCTATGTTACCCCACACACCCTTTCAGATGGAAGAGGAGAAACACAGTGATAGATATAACTGCCAGTTTGAAAACAACAGACAGTATATATACAGCAGCTAGCATGAAATTCACATACAATGCATAAATACCACCATTGCTATTGCATATTGACTCTGAATCAACTGACCAGCCCCGCTGGGGTATTGGCAGGACATAGGCCCTCATTCAGAGCCACCTGCAAAAAGCGAGCGCTTGCTCTGAATGAGGGCGGCTGCTTTTATTTTTTAAAGCCGACCTCCTGGCTGCTCGCTAAGCTGTAGGTGACCACCCAAAGCTTTAGCGAGCGGCCAGGTGATGGTCGCGATGGTTTTGATCATCGTGACCATCGGGGCTTGCGACGAGACCCTTGTGGTAGGGTCTCATCTGCTGCAAGCCCCAGTGAGCTTTCGGCTCTAATAGAGCTGCAAACTCACTACTGACATCACTCGTGATGTCAGTAGGGCCGCCCCCAAATGGCAGGCGTTCCTCCGTTTGGCCAGCCACCCCCCCTCCCCGCCTACAAAATGGGGCGAGCTGTCGATCAACATCGACAGCTGCCCCGTTTGTAGTGAGCCCCGGAGCGAGAGAATTTCTCTTTCGCTCCGGGGCTTGCGCACGCCCAGTGCGCACACTGCACGTGCGCAGTGCCCCACCATTGACGCGCTTGCGTGTGGGTCTGAATGAGGGCCATAGAGCACTATATACCAGACCCAGAGGAGAGGTATACAAAGAGACAGACCAGACCTCTGAGACAACCAGTCTGCAACAGTACGCACAACTGTGTCTTATGCCCCTTGCGAGCATCTCATACACAAGGTGGTCAGAAGTAGCAACTCAGAGGTGGAAATCATCTGGGTCAGGGGAGGAGCTGCTGGGGGAGCACCTATCTCCCCATAGCTGTGATTTTGATGGCACGGGCACTCTAGTGCATCTACTACCCCTTCCCTGCGACAGACGATATGGCCCCGGCCGCCTTAGTGAGTACACGTTACACGAGGCATTCACCCGCAGCCACCTCTGGTGCATCTCCTACACCGGAGGCCTTGACTGCGTCATGCAGGATTCCCCTCACGAGGAATCGCTTACCTGCCATCTCCGTGAATCCGATCGCCGTCCAGACCCCAGCTATGCTGCTAGCTAAGCCTCATTGAGGCCCACCAAAATCCCCAGGGCATATAGCGATACTGGCATTTTGGCATCAGCGGAGGTGGATGGCGTTGCCGTACCTGCGTCCTATATAAGTTAAATCATAAAAGAAAAAGCCTGCTGTTAAACAGGTACTTGCCGCGCACCAAACTAAAAAAACTGAATGCCTGGAGGCAGGGTATATAGAGAGGAGGACCAGTGCATACTGGGAGCCTTAAAGCTGTAGCTGTTTGGTGCAATGGATCTCTCCAACTACATACCCCAAGGTAGAACCTGTGGACCCTATGGACCCTGAAGAAGAAAGACACATTAGCAGGTCATCATAAAGGGCAAAAGTGAAGTCAAAGGGGTTCCTGCAGGTGTCTAGTGAAGCAAATGCCAGGAATACTTGGGCACAGGTGACAGCACTCATACAATTCGTGTGTACATGGGGTGGTGTAGCATGCACATTGTTATCACTCTTGCCATCAGCAAGAGCTACATCTGGGGTTGACTACATGTGGCCCTCCAGCTGCCATGGAAATATACAACCCAGCATACCCTGTACATGTTGCTGCTAAAGGCATGCTGCGATGTGTAGTTACACGGCAGACACTCTACATTCTTATTATGAGGGAAGACATGTCATAGCTGATTTAAATACAAACGTCCACAATGGTGTCATGTTTAGGATGAACTATTGGCAGACATAAGAGGAAATGCGTACATACTACACTGTCAGTACGATGCATTTCCGACGAGACAGATATAGTTTGTGCAGCACATGCTGGTATGTCGGGCGCAGATTCAATGGGTTTTAGGCCGACCATTGGGCCCTAGTGTTGCATACACAACAATTCTTGGGTCGAGCTGTCAGATTTAGCTTTGTTGGGCTGACTATTGTATAGTGTGTGTATCCAGCATTAGTGTCAATAGAGACATGGACCCTTGCGAACCACGAAGATACAAGTGGAACCTCAGGGACTGAGCAGGAAGCCATGCGTGGAGACCCACCATATATAGGCAAGGGTCCCATGTGTGCATCAGTGTGTGTGAGGTCCAGCGTCAGTCCAGTGAGGTGAGGCAAGTGGAGTACATTAAGACTCTTTTGTCTAAGACAATGTGGATTGGTAACCATCCTTTTCGTGCCAGCCTTGTAGTATTTCCGGGGCAGAGAGAGAAAACAGTAATCCTGACAGCCAATACCCACCACCAGCATACCTCCCAACTGTCCCGATTTCAGCGGGAAAGTCCCATTTTAGAGGCACTGTCCCACCCGTGGGCGAGGGGAAGTTGGGGAAGACCCACTAACACCACTGCTTTGCAGATCTGAGCAGCGGTGACTGGCAGGCGCGCATCATCCAGATAAACAGTGCCGGCTCTTGAAGAGGTTGGGAGTCTGTCCAGTAGCTCCCGAAGTGCTGGGCAAGCCCCCAGCATGATGAAGAAAATGGGGGCGTGGCTCATGGGTGCGGCATTTTCCACAATGCCATGCTCTTTGCTGATAGTCCACACCCCCTATTTTCAGAGGCACGCCACAGGTGCGCACAACTGGCCCTCCTTGCCAGGCTTAAATGTTGGGAGGTATGCCTCCAGTGTTACTGTTACCTGTCTGGTATTTATTGGTAAAAGCATACCTACTTGGAAACCCAGACCTTTCAACATGACCACTAGCACACACGGGGGGTTCTGAGAGTACCCAGAAACCCCCCTGATAGACTGGAGAGCAGGCACCATCTTCTTAAGCCCAACCTCCTCGCAGCAAAATGTCGTGATTTGCAGGTCAATCAGGAGGAGGCGGAGCCAATTTGACATGATTGCATTAGAATCGCAACATCTGGCTCTGCCCCTCCTGATTGACCAGAGAATCATGGCAATTTGTCGCTAGGGGGAGGGGCCTAATGACATGGCGTCAGCCTGCAAAGTCCCATCCTAATCACAGGTCTACAACCCGCAGCTGCTGCAAGGTAAGTGTGTGTAATGTATGTGTGACATGCAGTAGGCGTGTGTGTGTTCAAGGTATGTGTGACATATGTGTGTGTGTGTGTATGTATAGGTATATATATATATATGTGTGTGTGGGTATATATGTGTGTCTATATATATATATATATATATATATATAAAAGTAGAAAAAAAAGGGGGGTAGCACTCACCAGTCTTCTTAAAAACATCTCTTTATTGCATCTCAGTAAAAATGTTACAACATTTCAAAATCCGACGTTTTGGTCCTGTGCATGGACCTTTGTCAAGGTCCATGCACATATATATATAATTATATAATGTCATATCCGCTGTAGAGGATTCCCCTTTGTAGTTAGTGAAAGCTGAGGTCCCGGGTTGAGGGAAGAATCAGAGGCGTGGGGCCTATATATATGATCTCATCCACAGATGTCAGACATTGATGAGACCAGTAAAAGGTGCGGAGTCTAACCAGCTGGGAGGTGTTTTCCAGTGACGCCACCAATCGGGTTATGGGTTTTAGCTGCACCCAACTGGCAGGTTCCAGCCCTTTGGACTGGTGTCTGATACCATGGGAATAGAGACATATATAAATGGCCCAGGAGATATACTTCTAAAAAGAAGCACCAATACAGGAGATAGCTATATGTACTGTAATGCTGATAGTGGTAGGTGTCCTGTGATGAGAAGGAGAGCTCTTGAGAGTAGTACACAGGAGAAGAGTCTAGATGCTAAACTGCATCAAAAGACTCTATAACTAGAAAGGGGTCCTTGACGCAATACTGTGCTGAGATAGGCACATAGATTGATACACTAGAAAGGGGTCCTTGACGCTACTTTGCATCGGAATCAGGTATGAGTAATGTACACAGGCAAGATGATAAGACATAGTTACATGGAGAGTCGATGTAGTTGGCACACAGGCTAGATGTACTGGACGCACTGTTGCACAACGAGTAGGTAAAGCTGGCACACAGGCTAGATGTACTGGATGCATTGTAGCACAACGAGTAGGTATAGAGGCACATTGGCTAGATGTTCTGGATGCACTATAGCACAACGAGTTGGTATAGAGGCAAACAGGCTAGATGTTCTTGACACACTGTTGCACAAAGATCTGAAATTGGTTTCACAAGGAATCGCAGAGGAACCTGGAGTGAGGTAACAGCAAAGATACACTCAGAAGCTACAACATTGCACAGGCAACTTCCTGTTGCCCAGAGACCGGCTTTATACCCTGCAGTGGCAGATCAGTAGCTGAGCACCACCATGCTACCATTGGGTACAAGGTAGTCAGGTGAAGCATACTGTCATGGCTGCATCCATGATGGTCGACCGCAGTAACCAAGGCACAGCACAACCAAGGCAGTCTACATTGCCACTAGGAATAATACTCAGCGCGTCACCCTTCACCGCACCTGGTTTCCTGACCACACGAGTGACCAGGGGAAGCCGGCGCTGAGGTGAGTAACGGCTGATCCTAGGCTGCAACCTGACAGTACCCCCCTTTCAGGGCGGACTTCGGATGCCCACAAGGCTTTTCAGGAAATCTTCTATGAAAAGCTTATAGGAGTTGAGGAGCATGAACGTCTGTTGCCTTAATCCATGTCCGTTCTTCTGGTCCATAACCTTTCCAATCTATAAGGTACTGATGTCCACTGAAATGATGACGAGAATCCAAGATCTTCTCTTCTCCAAACTCAACCCCCCGATGCATCTGTACTTTTAGGAGGAGACTGTACCAACGGCCATAATAAGGATACATGGAAGGTGTTGGAAATCCTTAACTGAGGAGGAAGTTCCAATCTGTATACCACAAGGTTTATTACCTTAAGAATGCGGTAGGGTTCGATGAAATGAGGTGCTAAGCTCATACTTGGGACTCTCAAGCGGATGTTATTAGAAGACAGCCATACTCTGTCCCCAACTCTCAATAGGACAATGGCAAGATGTCTCCTGTCCGCAAACTTCTTATAATTACAGGAAGTTAGTTTCAAGGAACAATGAACCTCTTTACAGAGATCAGAAAATTAGCTCATCAATTCATTAACGGCAGGAACTTCCACGGATGGTAGGTCATGGAAATCTGGTACTCGAGGGTGCTTACCATATACTGTGAAGAACGAGTTAGAGTTCGAAGAGGAGTGATGTCTAAAATTATGGGCAAATTCTGCCCAAGGTTATAAGTCAACCCAATCATCTTGAGAAGAGGACACGAAAATCCTAATGAACGTTTCTAACTCCTGGTTCACCCTCTCCGTCTGGCCGTTTGTTTGAGGATGATATGCCAAAGAGAATTTAAATTTTATTCCGCAGGTAGTACAGAGCGCCCTCCAAAATCTTGCCACAAACTGTACTCCTCGGTCAGACACAATTTCTCTTGGTAAGCCATGGAGTCTGAAAATCTCTTGGATAAAGACTTTAGCCAACTGTGGAGCTGAAGGAAAGCCAGTTAGAGGAATGAAGTGGGCCATTTTTGAAAAACGATCAACCACAACCCAAATAGTACTAAAGCCCTTGGAAGATGGTAGTTCAGAAATAAAATCCATAGAGACATGTGTCCAAGGAGTATTTGGCACTGGTAGTAGTCATAGAGGGCCAACAATTTTACTTTGACTGGTTTTGTGCTCAGTACATTTAGCACAGGACATGATGAATTTGTGAACGTCCTCTCGCATGGAAGGCCACCAGAAAGTTTGTTGCAGGAACCTGTATGTTTTGTGGATGCCTGAGTGACCGGCAAAGAGAGATGCGTGGGCCCAAGTCAGTAATTTCTTCCGAATTTGAGGATCTACAAAAAATTTTCTTCGAGGAGGTGTGAGAATTGGTGTGGGAGCCAAGACAAGCGGTTTCAATATAGTCTGACTCTGAGGCAGATCTTCCTTCAAAGGAGACAGAAATTATCGTGATAGCGCATCCGCCTTTTTATTTAGTACTCCAGGACGGAATTGTAACTTAAAGTTAAAACGTGCAAAAAAGAGAGACCATTGAACCTGTCTGGCATTTAGACGAAGAGTCGTCTGAAGATAAAGAAGATTCTTGTGATCGGTGACAATGGTGAATGGAAACTTAGGACCTGATTCAGAGCCACTCGCAAGCGGCCGCTCGCTCGTACGCCGACCGAGCGAGACGACATATTGTTTACCATCGCACAGCCGGTCGCCCGCAACCAATCTGATGCCCATTCCTGAACAATGCTCCTCCTCTAGCTAGCGAGCGATAGAAGCTAGCGAGGGAGCCGCTCGTTGTTTGTTTATTTGTTTGTGATGGTTGTGCTCGCATGTCTTTTTGGTGGGGCAAACAAGTCAGGTTTCGATCATCGAGCATTTGTTAATTGCTTGATGTCAATTATTTAATTAATGAGCTTAAGTGTTGTTGAAATGTTTTTTTTTTCTATTTACAATTTGTCAATAAACTTTATTGTTCAAAGCCTTTTTTATAGTAAACCTTTCTTTTTTTTTAAAGTTTACTTTATTTATTCTGAATGTTTTGATGTTGTTAAGTGCATGTTCTAAATCTAATGTGTATTTTAAGTATGGTTATATTGACTTTTAACTTTGCAATCGCACATAAACACCTTGAGCCAATCTCATATGGCAATATTTTCTAATATTTATGTCACATGATTAATGCATTATCCAATTGAAGTTAGCATATGTCAACTATGAAAATTAATTAACCAATCATTTGTCTTTTAACACATACATCTTTTGTTTACTGTAAAACATGCCATTGCCATCATGAGAGCAGCCGCGTTCACACTGCGAGAGCTGGACATTTTGGTCCAAATTATGGCCTGCCGCTTGGGCCCTCTAGCCCCCCATCCCCAATCGCCTCAAAAGAGAAGCGTATGCGTAGGTGCGGCTTCAGGCGGGCTTCAGGCGGACTATAGCCCAATTAGAACGAAGGTGGTTGGATCTGTGTAGATGCTCACCTGCCCTTCTTGCGCATTTGCGGATGCGTATCCGTCAGCGTAAGTATGGCTTTAAAACCTATTGCTTAGCACCCAATTTTTTTTTGTTTTGTTTTAGTGTATTTTAAATATGTTATTAATCAGTAATGTATATTTTAAATGTTATTAATCAGTAATGTATGTTGCAGCTATTGTACAGTATGCACCTACTGTGCTTTATATTATTCGCAGTATGTTATGTTTTAGTGTATTTTCAATGTTATTAAGCAGTAATGTATGTTGCAGCTATTGTACAGTATGCGCCTACTGTACTTTATATTATTCGCAGTATGTTATGTTTTAGTGTATTTTAAATATGTTATTAAGCAGTAATTTATGTTGCAGCTATTGTACAGTATGCACCTACTGTACTTTATATTATTCGCAGTATGTTATGTTTTAGTGTATTTTAATTATGTTATTAAGCAGCAATGTATGTTGCAGCTATTGTACAGTATGCGCCTACTGTACTTTATATTATTCGCAGATTTTTTAATTTTTTTAAAGTAATATTTTAAAACAATACTTATTTTTTGTTGGCTGCTAAATTCTTGAAGTGTAAAAAGCAAGGTCCAAAGTATGTTAAAATTGTAACAAATATATAACTTCACTTAGGACAACAGCGGAGACGGAGATGGTGTATAGCAGCACGCCGCAATGAGAATGTGGACAACACTCCGCCCAACCCCTCCCCTTCCCAACCCTACCAATTTATCCCTCCCTCTCCTACCCACTGATCCCAAATTACCCCTCCCGACCAGGCCCAATCCTCACAAATTACCCCTGCCTATGGTGATTGTGAGCAAATTACCCCTGCCCAGTACTACCAAAGTACCCCTCCCTCCCCTGCCCACTCATCCCAAATTACCCCTCCCGACCAGGTCCAATCCTCCCAAATTACCCCTCACGAACAGGCCCAATCCGCCCAAATTATCCTTCCCAACCAGGTCCAATCCGCCCAAAGTAACCCTCCTGACCAGGCCCAATCCTCCCAAAATTCCCCACCCGACCAGGCAGAGCCGTAACTAGACTTTTTGGTGCCCTGTGCCAGAAAGAGCATTGGCGCCCCCCTCATTTTTCACAAGGACCAGGGAAGAAATAGGAGAGGCCAGGAGATGCTGGGGATGAAATAAGAGGAATCCACAAGCAAGAATGATAATAAACCGAAATTTGACCGCCCCAAACAGCGCCCTCTGACCTGTGGTGCCCTGTGCGATGGCACTAGCCGCACTACCCTAGCTACGGGCCTGCGACCAGGCACAATCCTCCCTAAGTACCCCTCCCTCCCCTCACCTCTTTGAAGATCAGTCTGCACCGTCCCTGTCAAGGATTCCAGGTAATGTGTACTTGAATTGTTTTTTAATGTAACAATATGTTCTTTATTGTAAGTAGCATGTATGTGTGTAGGTCTACATGTTAGTGTTGAGAAGGTTGAGCATATAATATTTAAAAAACAGGCCCTTGTTTACATAATCACAATTGATAATTTCTAAGAATAATAATGTGCACAATAATATTGTGCCTATGTCTTGATGGTGTAATCATTATAATTGGACTTTGCTACAGGTTTGTAATATACTTTTTACGAATTCATATGCCAACACTCTTAACAATGTGTTAACAATTAAATACAAAGAGAAGGCAACCTTGCCTTTGGTGCATGTTGAAGCATACTTGAGGATTGACCATTATATATTTAACCATGAAAAAGGGCAATATTTGTAAAATCACCACAGTCCACCCTTCAAAAAGTGACCCATGAGGCCTTTACCCAGAGCACTTTGTTTTGGCAGAACAAAGCACTATTTAGACCAGCATCATCATATGCTCACTACTATTCCATGTTGTTTTTGATAATTCATAATTACAACTTTATGGTCTACAGTATAATTTGCATACCAAAACTTTTAAAAAAATGAGAAGGTGTGAGTTTCTATACACATAAGTATTATACCTTGTGGTTTTTTTTACACTGTTTCTTTGTACAAACATTCTGTATTTCTAACCAAACATTAAGCTACAGTTGTAATGTCTAAATTATGTGATGTGAACCATGCCATAGCCCAACACAGGCCTTGTGTAGCTGTTAGTGTTTCAGACATTTGCCCTTATTAACACTTGTCTATCCTTTATCTCATATCCTTTTTTTGTGTCTGCTATTATTTGAAATTCATGGGAGTGCACAAATGCAGATTTGCGCCCTATTCTGCCTTTTGCAAAGTTTTAACAATGTGTTTCTTAGCCTAAATGTAATGGGTAGGACTTGGTTTGGTTCAACTTGTAAACAAGGCTTTCTTAATTTTGGGGTTTTCGGCCAAGATAATGTCAATGTCTATAGATATGATTTTTTATAAAATTTTAGTTACAAACAATTTGTTATTTTTTTTAGTTTATGGCTTTGTATATTTTGGGTACACAACATTACTACAATGTGCAGCAACCCCTGCCCCTGTTTAGACCATTTAACTTTGTAAAACTTGGGCCAGGCATGTTTTTTTTTTTTTTTTGTGATTTTACCACTAGAGATCATCTTCATTGTCCCCACCCTTTTTTTTGGTATTAAAAATTTTTACTTTACAATGTTTTTGGTGTAAGTTAGTTTTTATCAAAAAAGTAAACTTTATAATATTATCTACAGATCCACAGATGGTAAATGCTGTCCTGATCCGGGAGCTCCATTTGGCCAGGTAATATTTGGCCCACCTGGATGGCTGCTTTGAACGGATTCTTGAAAGTTTTGAGCAGCCCTGATAGTTCAATCTTTTATTTATGTTTGTTTTGTTTGTATTCGAGTTGTTCCACAATTAAAAATTACTTTCGTACCCCCACAGACTCCATATTATTTATGACTGAAGTGTATAATCAAGTTGTCCAAATGTTTCATGGTTTGTTTTGGTGTTATTCACCTACTTTCAGAATTTCACCTTTACACATACATTCCTAATTCAATGGCTAGCTGTAACAGCACATTTGTGTTTTTTTAGCTAAACATGCGTGTTTGATTTTTTTAAATGTGGAATTAACCACATTTTTACCATTAAAAATGATTAGCTAATATTTCACACAAAGAAACAGGTTTCCACTACTACCCATATCTAACATATGTTCCTAAAGCTTGGGTAAATCTGGGGCCCTTAAGTGTTTTGTTCTATTATTGTTCCTAAAAAAAGTCTGAATAGGCTTAAACCCACTTGTGACAAAAGAGCAAGCCATATGCCATCAATCAGTAATTTAAGCTACAAATGTTTTATGGGGTGTTCATATTGTTTAGCTTTATACTCCAAAGATACAATGTATGTGATGTGGAAATGTCCCATTTATTTTTTAAATTAACAGCCAAACACACAAAAATGTGCAAACATAAAAATAATGGCCAAAGGGATATACACAAAAGAAAGAATACAAAATCAACAATCAAGAACTGGTCGAAGATGCAGAATCACAACATGTTGGTTTAATCCATCAAAAGTTTTTTTTTAACAAAAACAACATACAATGTTATTGAGAATGTGTTGTACATTGTCGAAGCCGGATAATTGGCTGAGACAGAATCAGTTTAAAATTAAGGGCCTAATTCAGAGCCACTCGTAAGCGGCAGCTCGTCGCTCCGAGCGATGTTTGCCCAACTGCGCATGCGTACGGATCGTTATACGCATGCGCGAACCAGTCAGTGCGGCCGAAATTCATGTGCTCGCAAAATAGCGAATGCCTGCTAATTTGAGTGACAGGATGAGGCGTATGTGGGTGGTAACAGGGGAAGGTACTTGAAAACGGGGAGTGGAGATCCGATCGCAGGCGTGCTTAAAGGTCAAAACGGGCGTTTTATGGGTGTGCATATTTAAAACAGCAGAGTCATTGACCACGTCACTGGGTTATTTTAGAGCCAGAACTGCTCGCAAAATTGTGGTAGCAAAAACCAACCACAAGAATAGCGAGCAGTTCATACCCTGTTCGATGTACTCGATTAATCTAATAAATAGCGGACATGACGTAGGATGCGAGCGGCCAGGTGGCGTAGTTTCCCAAAAAACGAACGCAAGTTTTGTTCGCTCATTCAGACCTAGAGGCGTGAACAGACCGCAAACAGCGAACGGTTCATTTGAATAGCCACCCCTATTTTCTGGACGAGCAAGCGCAAATAGCGACCGGCTCTGAATCAGGCCCTAAATCTGCATGACGCCATTTTGCGAATGGCAATGAGATGCCATTTTGCGACTGGCCGCCCAGCACCATTCTAGTGAATCTCGCACATTATAAGTACATACGGCGATGCTATAATTTAGCGTCGTGCGATTCCCACACAATAGAAAGATGTTAAAAGTCCTCATTAAATAAATACAGACAGTCACTAAAACATATAAAATGATCAACCCTGCAAAACACGTACCATGGTGTACTCCACAAACACATAATCGCACAATGCTAACTAGCGTCTGTTCTCAATACCCCTATACTTACACACTGTACACTTACATAAAAAGGTTCCCTAGCATTAAAGTGTAATATTAAAGGTTTATTCAGTATTAGTAATGTTGTGAAATAAATGTTATTTGATATCTAAGGTTTAGTATATGGTAAGCAGACCGTGTTTGGTGTCATTCTAAACCACTGTGTCTTTGCAGATTTCCGGTATCATCAGTGAGGAGATCGCAGCATGTGTCTGCAAACTATGGATCATAGAGAGTTAAACATTAAAATGTACTCTGTAATGTTGCCAGCTTAGATTTATTATGCAGCAGGAAAATGGACACAAAGAGCTGATGAAGGCTGGATTGTGACCATACGAACTGACCTATGAACTATACTGTAACAGAAGAACCAATGGAATCATGCCAACCTGTTCTATTGTATTGCCTATCTCTGTAAGGGTATATATGTGGGCTCTCTGAAACTGGATCTCAGTCTTCTTGCTTTGCTGTTGACAGAGATTTCATCTTTGATGCTGGGATCTGGGTCCAGAGCGGGTGCGTATGTAACGACTGTACCTTGGGTCTGTATAATTTGTTTGTGCTAATTGTATTTAGATCACAGCGTGTAACCATATGTTTTTATGTTGAATAATAACTTTTTGTGCGTTGGAACCACAATCAAAGTCTGACAGCAATTATTTCTTGTGCGACTCATAACGCTAAACAGCGACAACTTTAGAGTGTATAGATAGGTAGGAATCGATAATTGGGGAATCGCAGTGTGAAATCACGCTACCGGTCACTCAGTAACACTCGTTCAGCGATCTCTCAGCAAAAGGGTGGAGGCGCCATAGCAGGAAAGAACGCATTGTGCCTTCAAAAGTCTGCTACCACTTTGTTGCTGAGAGTCTGCTACCCGTTATTGTGTGGTTCAAGGAGCGCTGATTAGAATCCATGGACAAGGGAGGGAAAAGTTTGTTTTCCTTCGTTTATAGAATTTCATGTTAAAAGGGGAAGTCGCACAATAGCGTAAGGGTAATAATATGTTTTGTGTAGTAGTCGCATTATTGTGTATGCGACTAGTCGCACGATAGCGTATACATATTTCCTGTATTGCTGCCACGTGTTTCAAACAAAGCCGTTGAGATTACATTGTGATATTGATAGATAGCATTGTTGTAAATATCTTGATTAGTGTTGCCATTATCTGGGAAAATGTGTATTTTTCTGCGCAGAAAAAGGGTATGTAACAGTGAACATTTGTTGGTAGGGGTAACATGATCCCTAGTTAAGGGTATCATAGGACCCTTAAGTGCTAGGCGCCTGGTGTCGGCCTAGTGGCTCGGTAGTAGATACCGCAGTCTATACACATAAGCAGGTGTAGTTGTTGTCTTTGTTGTAGGTATCGGCTCTTAGTGTGATTGCAGTATTCAGTGATCAGATGGGGTTATTTGAGCATTGTAATTGAACCGCACAGTTGTGGCAAATTGTGATTGTGAACTGAGTAGAGGGTGGATGAAATCACTGAAAAGGGTAGCTGTTATTGGAATGCCTAAATGCTAGCAGTTGAAAGGTAGTCATAAAGGGATTAGGTGCATGGAAGCAGCCTGGTTATTCTTCCATAGATGTGTGGGTGCATCCTGTTAATATCGTCCACAGGTAAGTGAAAGTAGCCTTGACGTTCTTTCACCAGTCTAAATCTCTATTGAAAAGCTTAGGGTTATTTTCCCAGGATGGGGGCCAAGCAAACGGAAGAGATGTTAGATGATGTGCTGCTGTTGAAGACGCTGCTTGGGTCGGCAAGGCATACTATGCATACTAGGTATGGTGCTTATGCAACTAGGTACTGTGATGTATGGTTTAAAATGATGAGGAAGAGTGTTAAATGTTTCCCAGAATTGGCAGCTTTGATAAGGGAGTATTGAACAATGTCCGAGATAGCATCTGTATGGTGCACTCTCGAATGAAAATTATAAAATATAACGAGTGTTTAAAGTTGTGGCAGCATGAGGGGGATGCGTGGCTTAAAAGTGTGCACGCGACGCAAACTAGCGTCACGAGCACAATGCAGGAGAGTGCACACGTGGCGCTAAACTGTGGTGCGTGCGCACCTCAAAATAGCGTGCACACACAGCAAGGTAGCGTTGTGGAAAGTATTGCCGGTGGTTCACGCGCACCACCACCGCCCTATGTGGATGGGGGTGGAGGTACAGTCGATGTAAATACTCATAAAAATATAACAGGTAACTTGTACCCTCTCTTGAGTAATCAAAAGGAAAATGTTTATGATGCAGATGATGAACCTGTTGTTATGTCTGGCATTTCCAATGCTGTACACATGTTAGATGATCCATCACAACAAGCACGAGTGGTGGCCCCATCTTCATCAGTGATAGTACAGGAAGTGTTAACATCCACTGCACCCGTAGAGGAAGTTGTTAACCATATACGTAGCAGTGCGGCTGGTTTGCATCCCATCCGGACAATAACTGTTACAAATGGGAATGTGGATGCGAACGGTGTAGTGCCCACAAGGGGGTTAGCAATGCATTGTCCTAGGACAAGAGCTGAGCTAAATTCCATAATGAATGATTTCCCTGACCCTAGAAATGAATTAGCCAAATGCCAAAGATTTTTGAAAAATTTGGGTAATACTCACGAGCCAACCAATAAAGATTGGCGAGTGGTGTTAAGGGCTTGTCTTCCACACAAAACCGATGTGAAAAAGTTTATCACGATTGCGTATTGGATGGAGATGGTCCCTTAACAGACGAGGGTAACCAAGGTAACATTACCCGCATAATAACTCAATTGGGTGTATATTTTCCAGTAGTAGTTAACTGGAGTAAAATTTTCACCATAAAACAAAAAGAGAGTGAATCTGCATATGATTACTGTACCCGAGCTCTGCAGGCTATCACCCAGTACACTGGGATAGAGGATATTAAAGATAGCACTCATTACAGGAAAATGATCATCATGGTACTTATGGATGGTCTAAAAGACAATCTAAAGACCCGAGTTCAGACCTCACTACCTGGCTGGAGAGTAGTTACTGTAGACACACTTAGGGAGTCCGCTATTGAACATGATAAAAACATCCTCAAACAGAGAGAGACCCAGAGCGAGAAGCTAATGGCTGTTAGTATTCAAGCTCTAGAAGGAATTAATGTAAAATCACAGCCACCAGACACACCTGCACCTGCACAGCTACATGCCCTCACCAATCCTGCACCACCACAAAAACAGCCGTACCCCACTTATCACACACTGCCACAAAGCCCATACTATCCACAACATCCATATTACCCTCCAAATCTCTATCCACCCCCACAACCTTTCTCTACCGCTCAACCCACACACTAACTCTTTCACCCACCCCACTCATGAAGGTGCTTTAACTGCAACCAAGTTGGACATGTAAGTAAGAACTGTAAGGTGAAGAAGGTAGGACCCCCTAACCAGGGAGTACATGGATATCCACATAAGGGATATACACATAGTACAGGAAATTTCCAACAGTCACCAGCTCCAATTGTGACCTTAAATGCTGTATTGGAGAGTGAGAGTCAATGCTAGGGGTCAGGTCATACCTGTAGTCTACAGATAGTCAGGTTAACGGAAAGTACTAGGGAAGAACCGGTGATGATGGTTGATGTAGCTGGTACTAAATATCCTTTTCTTGTAGACACAGGGGTGACCAGATCAGTGCTAAAATCTCCAGCTAATTTACAGGTGACCAGCGAAACAGTACCAGCAATGGGTGTAACGGGTAAAGTGCAACATTATCCTTTAACCAAATCCACGGAGGTTACTATCGAGCCATTGCATACCAGGCATTCTTTCCTCCTGGCAGCAGCGGCTCCTACTAACCTACTGGGAAGGGATTTGTTATGTAAAATGGAATGTGTCATATATTGTACCCCTGATGGTATATTTCTAGATATCCCAGAGAGAGTTGCGCACGAGGTGAGGGATATGTTGGACACTCCCCAAAGGATAATGTATCACTCTACTGGTTCAGGTAAAAATCTACCTCAGGTAGATGAAATGTTATCCCAAATTCCAGATTCACTTTGGACCAAGGATGGACAGGATACTGGATTAATGGCAAATGTAGCTCCCGTAATGGTAAATCTAAAAAGCGGTAGGCAAGCTCCAAAAATTCCCCAGTACCCATTAAAACAGGAGGTAGAATTAGGGGTGTATCCCATAATTGAGCGATTATTACAGCAGGGAATTTTAGTCTGTACAGCAAGTGTAGCCAACAGTCCCATATTTCCTGTGAAGAAGAGTGGTAGGAGGGGCTATAGGCTGGTACAAGACCTTAGAGGGGTTAATAAGGTAGTATAGAGCCAATTTCCCATAGTGCCAAATCCAGCTATCTTATGCAGATCCCACCAAATGCAACCCATTTCACTGTCATTGACCTCTGTTCTGCTTTCTTCTCTGTACCCCTTCATCCTGACTGTCAGTACCTATTCGCTTTTACATACACGGGTGTACAATACACATGGACACGATTACCCCGGGGTTTCATAGACAGCCCCAGTATCTTCTCCCAGGCCTTACACGACTGTTTCAAATCTTTTCAACCTGCCAATGGATCTGTTCTAATTCAATATGTGGATGATTTATTGTTATGTTCTGATTAATTTATGTCATGTTTAAATGATACTAAACTTTTATTGCTTCATCTCTCGCAAACAGGACACAAGGTTGCTAAGGAAAAACTACAGCCATGCCAGTCCAGGGTTAAATACTGGGGACATTGCCTAACCCAGGGGTTACGACATCTGACAAATGACAGAATCCAAGCCATACAGACCATGACGCTGCCGCAGAACCAACAGCAAATTCGTACCTTCTTGGGAATGTGTGGATACTGCAGAATGTGGATCCCAGGTTTTTCTATTTGCCATTACAGGACTTTGGCCCTCATTCAGAGGCGGTCGCAAGAAGCGATCGCTCTCTCTGAATGAGGGCGGCCACTTCTTTTTTTTAGTGCGGCCTCCTGGTCGCTAGCTAAGCTGTGGGTTACCACCCACAGCTTAGCGTCCGACCAGGGTGAAGGTCACGATGGTCAAGACCATCGCGACTATCGGGGCTTGTGACGAGACTCTAAGGTTGGGTCTCAGCAACTGCAAGCCCCAGGGAGCTTCCTGCTCTGATCGAGCAGGAAACTCCCCACTGACATCACTGCTGATGTCAGTGCGGCCACCCACAAAACGGGAAGCGTTCCGTGAGGAACGCCTCCATTTGTGTAGCCACCCCCCTCCCTGCCTACAAAACGGGCTGAGCTGTCGATCAATATCGACAGCCGACCCTTTTGTAGTGAGCTCCGGAGCGAGAGAGTTTCTGTCTCGCTCCGGGGCTTGTGCACGCGCAGTGCAGCTGCAACGGGTGCGCAGGGCCTAACCATTGACCCAGTCGGAAGTGCTCAGCGCTTGCGACCGGGTCTGAATGAGGTACTTAGTCTCTTCCTCAAAGCCCGATCGTGTCATACACACAGAGGAATCACAGAGGAATCAGAGCAGGCTCTCCTTAATCTTAAGGATAGTCTGACAAGAGCACCTGCATTGGGAATACCTGATTATGAAAAACCTTTTGATTTGTACTGTACAGAAGCTAATGGTTGTGCAGCAGGTGTCCTCACACAAAAACATGGTGATGCCAGTAGGCACGTAGCATACTATAGTGCACAATTTGACACTGTGGCAAGATCACTCCCAACGTGTTTAAGAAGTGTAGCAGCAACTGCTCTATTGGTCAGTAAGAGTGAGGATGTGGTATTAGGCCATGATATGATTGTCTATACTCCCCATGCTGTATCTGCTTTGCTAAACTCTGCCCAAACCAGACATGTCTCCTCAGCTAGGTTCACAAAATGGGAACTAGCCCTAATAGCACTTGCTAACATCACCATCAAAAGGTGATGTACGTTAAATCCAGCTACGTATTTACCATATGTGCAACAGGATGCACAAAGGGTGGAGAGAGGTGAGTCGCTGGCAGAAGGTGAGTTCTGCAGGTATATTGATGCACATGATTGTATGGAATATCTGAATCAAACCATTACTGCAAGACCTGACATACGGGATACACCTTTAGAAAATGTAGATGTGACATTTTACACGGATGGGAGTTGTCATAGACAAACTGACACTGGAGAGTTATGTACAGGTATGTACATTAGTGCCATGCTGTGGTAAATGACGAAGATATCATAGAAGCCAAACCTTTAGGTCCACCACACTCGGCCCAAGTGGTGGAACTGGTGGCATTAAGTAGAGCGTGTGAATTAGCGGAAGGTAAATCTTCTAATATCTACACTGACTCTAGGTACGCCTTCGGGGTAGTACATGATTTTGGCGCTCTATGGCATCTGAGAAATTTTATGACAGCAGCAGGCACACCAATCGCACATTCCAGACATATAAAAGGACTACTGACAGCAATCCAATTGTCTAAGGCAGTGGCGGTAATTAAGTGTAAAGCCCATACATGTGAGGATGATCCGGTGTCACTGGGCAACAACAGGGCAGACGAAGCTGCAAAATGGGCAGGAGGGTTAAAAATGAATGTACCAACTGAACAAATGATGACTTTTCAAACGATTGACATGCTGAAATTAATTGAGATGCAAAATTTGTGTTCCATTCAGGAAAAGGCAGTCTGGAAGTCCAAGGGATGTGGACAAGAGTCCTCTGGACTCTGGAGAGATGGACAAGGTAAGCCAGTGGCCCCCAAGGCATACTACCCAAACCTGGCTGAGGCAGCGCATGGTCTAAATCACTTGGGAAAGCAAGGTATGTGCAAATTGGTGAGAGCATACTGGTGTGCACCAGGTTTTTCTTCTCAAGCAGAAAAGAGAGCAATGTCCTGTATGACCTGCTTGAGGAAAAACATTGGGAAAACGATCGCTACCGAACCATCCCACATGCCTCCGACCGACGGACCTTTTCAGGTAATACAAATTGATTTCATCCAATTACCACCCTGAAGTATGTATTAGTGTGCACTGATGTGTTTTCTAATTGGGTTGAGGCATACCCACTCGCCACTAATACTGCTGTGTTTACTGCCAAGAAAATTGTTCAGGAGTTTGTATGCAGATACGGTATCCCTAGAATTATTGAAAGTGATAGGCGTACTCATTTCACAGGTGATGTCTTCCAAAATATGTGTAAGCTGATGGGTATTAATAGTAGACTTCATACCCCCTACCGACCACAAGCCAGTGCCAAGGTGGAGAGGATGAACGGGACTATTAAAAACAAATTAAGTAAAATCATGCTGGAAACTGGACTGGGTTGGCCAGAAGCACTACCACTTGTCCTTCATAGTATCAGGACAACTCCTAGACCCCCTCTTAATCTGTCCCCCTTTGAAATTCTGTTTGGTAGACAACGTCATTTGATTATAAGTCCGCAGGAAGATTTTAAAAGTAACAGCGAGGTTACTGTAAGGTATCTTATAACAATGAGTAAACAGTTAAAACTGCAATAGCAGAAACTGAAATTGTTGTCACATGATATGCCTGAAACAAACTGTCATGATGTTGAACCTGGAGAATTTGTTATGATCAGAAATTTCTTGCATTCAGGTTGTTTGACTGATCAGTGGGAAGGTCCGTATCAGGTGTTGATGATGAGCACAACTTCATTGAAGGTGGTGGAGAGAGATACCTGGGTTCATTCCACTCACTGTAAGAAGGTCAACCGACCGGTGGAGAAACAAGGCGGATTCGAGAGAGAATACGTAGACCTGTCAATTGCGAGTCTGTTCCGGGGAGGTTAAAGGTTAAAGTGAGATACCTGAGCTAAAGAAATTTTTAGATCAGTGTTTTCAGCAATGGATTGGTCTGCTGTGGTTATCTTTGTGTTTTTTCCCAGAGTCCTCATTATTTTGGGTTGTTTCGGGATCTCTGGTTTCTGTGACGGAGGACAGAGGATGGAGAGGGGATCTGATGGTGATATCAATTAAATGGAGTCGGGAGGAGTGCTGAACCTACCGGGGGAGTATCTGACCAAACCCAGTACAGTAATTGTTAAGAGATCTGCTATTCTGGATACTCGGAGACAGTGTGAAGGTCTATCGTCTGAGGATTATTGTATGTGTGAGTTCTGTGGGTCCATAGTCAATGAAAGATGCATCCAACAGTGCCAACCTAAGTATAACCAGTATTGGGATGGGTATCCTTTAGAGGATTATCATACCATGGTGGGCAAAGTTTTAAACCAAACCGACTGTTGGGTGTGCTCTCACGTGCCCCAAGGACAGCATAATGTAGGATTAGTGCCATTTCCATTAAATATCTCTGAGATTTTAGAATTACAAACAGGAAAGACACTGGATGGAAAATTTCTTAACACCAAACCACCCCATTTTAAACTCCACCAGTACCAGGTAGATAAAACACTTTTATGTTTGAACTTCACCAACTCCAAAGAACCAGGAAGTTGGGAGGTGACCGGGAACAACCAGACGATGACCTTCTCACTAAGAGCTGATCATGAGCCTATGAATTATGAACTGTTACGCACAATTAGGTCGGATGGAAGACACTTCTGGTATAAATGTACACTGAGCAACATCAAAGAAATGGTTGGCAGAGTTCCAGAAGGGTACTGTGCCAGGGTGATACAACCAGAAACGTGTATTAGCCAGATGGGAGAACCTGAGATAGGATCATTTGTGAGGGAAATGTGTTGGATGATCATGATGCATTCTATTCCTTATGATGTATATTTTATATGTGGAAGGAAAGCATATAAGAGGCTCTCTACGAGTTTCGAAGGTTTGTGTTATTTAGGAAGAGTACTTCCAGAAGTTATGACCCTTACACATGGTGAAATGCTTGATATTCATAAAAACACAGAGACAAAAGAAGTAGAATACCTGGTGCCATGCATAAAGCCACACAGTTAATTAGTGAGACAACTGGCTTTCAAGTTTTGGTAGCATTGGATCCCACCAGGATCGCTCGGGGTACACTAAATTTTAGATATATCCAAGATCTTGCTAAATTAATAGATAATATCATGAGATGTATGATGACACATTCAGGTACACAGGTAGGGAGTTGCAAGCTTACAAGTAAGAACTCGTGCAACATAGACTAGTGTTAAATTATTTAACAGCTGTCACTGGAGGGTATTGCGTAACTTTGGCCACCCAATTTGGTGTAAAATGTTGCACTTACATTACAAACAATACCAGCGATCCCAAGGAGGTGATAGACCGGAAGATGGATGAAATTCTGCGGTTAAAATGGGAATTTCAAAAGAACCATAATGCTTCAGTGGCTGAAGTAGAGGAGAAGGTAGAGGAATGGGTTTCTTGGTTGAACCCAGTGAAATGGTTCTCAGGTCTAGGAGAGTGGGTCCAGGAAATGATTGCAAGCATAAGTAAACTCCTGATCCTTATATTGTTTGTCATCTTAGTAATTGGCATATGTGTCAGATGTGTTCCTACTGTGCTGAAATGTGGAAAATGTATGAATCAAAGGAATGAAATTATGATGGTGGCCAGTAGTAACAATATGAATACTAAGGTAAATTTAGGAATGCATTACAACTCTGAACTAGAAGGTACCATCATATGATGTATAAGATTTAGACATGCATGAAATGTGTTATTAAAATGTTATTTTAAAAACATCTTAAATAATGTAAGTCCCTATCCCCTTCAAGACTTCTTTTATAGGATTGGTGCATCCCCACATCTTTCCCATGATCTCCCAAGATCCGTGGTGTGCATATAAGGGTAGTTTTATGTCCCCTCCTAGAGACACATTATTGATGGTTTAAGAACCACCTTGTGCCATCCCATAATATAACATTAAATAATATGTCATAATGTAAGCCTATATTCATTTTAAAATCAGAGTATGATAGCATGTTTGCTATCAAAGGGTGGACTGTCGAAGCCGGATAATTGGCTGAGACAGAATCGGTTTAAAATTAAATCTGCACGATGCCATTTTGCAAATTGCAATGAGACGCCATTTTGCGACTGGCCGCCCGGCGCCATTCTAGCGAATCTCGCACATTATAAGTACATACAGCGATGCTATTATTTAGCGTCATGCGATTCCCACGCAATAGAAAGATGTTAAAAGTCCTCATTAAATAAATACAGTCACTAAAACATATAAAATGATCAACCCTGCAAAACACGTACCATGGTGTACTCCACAAACACATAGTCGCACAATGCTAACTAGCGTCTGTTCTCAATACCCCAATACTTACACACTGTACACTTACATAAAAGGTTCCCTAGCATTAAAGTGTAATATTTAAGGTTTATTCAGTATTAGTAATGTTGTGAAATAAATGTTATTTGATATCTAAGGTTTAGTACATGGTAAGCAGACCGTGTTTGGTGTCATTCTAAACCACTGTGTCTTTGCAGATTTCCGGTATCATCGGTGAGGAGATCGCAACATGTGTCTGTAAACTATGGATCATAGAGAGATAAACATTAAAATGTACTCTGTAATGTAGCCAGCTTAGATTTATTATGCAGTGGGAAAATGGACACAAAGAGCTGTTGGAGGCTGGATTGTGACCATATGAACTGACCTATGAACTATACTGTAACAGAAGAACCAGGAAGAAGAACCAAAGGAATCATGCCAACCTGTTCTATTGTATTGCCTATCTCTGTAAGGGTATATATGTGGGCTCTCTGAAACTGGATCTCAGTCTTCTTGCTTTGCTGTTGATGGAGGTTTCATCTTTGATGCCGGGATCTGTGTCCAGAGCGCCTGCGTATGTAACGACTGTACCTTGGGCCTGTATAATTTGTTTGCGCTAATTGTATTTAGATCACAGCGTGTAACCATCTGATTTTATGTTGAATAATAACTTTTTGTGCTTTGGAACCACAATCAAAGTCTGAAAGCAATTATTTCTTGTGCGACTCATAACGCTAGACAGTGACAACTTTAGAGTGTATAGATAGGTGGGAATCGATAACATGTTTTTTGTAATGTAAAAATGGGGTAGGGAGAGGAAACAAAAAAAAAACATTAGTAACATACATGCCATAAATTTGACAGTCTAACATTGAAAATCATCCAAACAAAACTGTACGAAATATGCTACTTAATTATGACCAACAATGCTCCACTGGGAAATACATACCTGAAATATCGAGCAACCACAGCATTGCGGATGGCCCCCCAGACACTCTCACACCACCTACCTCAGGGAGACCATCTTCCGGCAAGGCATCCTCTGGCCACATTGGGACTCGCCTCCTTATGGCGATGTTATGAAATATCCCTCACAGGACCACGATCTTCGAAACCATATCCGCCGAATACATTAGTTCGCCACCAGAGCGGTGAAGGCATCTGAAAAGGCCAATACAGCGCTCCACCACTGCCTGGTGGCAGTAAACGTGGCATTAAATTGTGTTTGTGGCCCTATTGTGGGGGCCAAATAAGGAGTCAGCAGCCAGGGCATGCAAGGATATCTACTGTCTCCTGTACCAAAATTGGAAAAGAAATAAATATATATAGAGAGAGAAAAAAACTATATATATAAAACCTCTGCGCTAATAACAATCAACCATGAAGATGTGAATTGGCAGATAAATCACAGCAACCATTGCTTGTGCAGAAATTGTTCAGGACTCGATCAATAAAACAAAATATATTTAATCATACAATATAGTAAATAGAAAAATAAACCTAACAATGTGAACATATATCACATAGTACATCTAATAACATACATACTAAGATAGCTTAAAAATTGATAGCAATTGCTTAAAGTCACTCTCGTGCAAAGCACCTTATATATTAATAATGGTATTTTCTCAATATATTGAATACCACTATCCCTTAATTGAAATGTCCTGCTGCCATCCGTGTTTAGGCATATAAGGCAATATAGATGAGGATTTGTCCTGCTATTGAAATAGGTAATAAATTAACCTCATATGTGCATAAGGGTAGAAAACTGCAAATGTCCCGTATGGATATTCAGTTCGTGAACTGGCCAGTTTTAAACAGCAGCTAAAGTTAATGCTCACCCCGCTGATGTGCTCAATAGCCACAGGGCTTCCTGTATGAGCTCCGGCTGAAAACAAGCCTTGGATCCAGTATCAGCGACAGCCTGCCTTCCACTGAGATGTCTTGCAAAGTAGCAGCGGCCGCGCTGCATAGATACACTGTTACAGTGGCATTAGCACGTGATTGGCACACCAGCATCCTGGGCGATCGAGTCAATTGCTGCTGGATGTCCTGGACTACAACGATGTGGCTGGGGATCCTCTGACGCGTTTTGCCCCTATATGGAGTGGGGGCTTTCTCAAAGACTCAGGCTGTCGCTGATACTGGATCCAAGGCTTGTTTTCAGCCTGAACAATTTCTGCACAAGCAATGGTTGCTGTGATTTATCTGCCAATTCACATCTTCATGGTTGATTTTTATTAGCGTAGAGGTTTTATATATAGAGAGTTTTTTTCTCTCTATATATATATTTATTTCTTTTCCTGTGTTTCTATTTAGGGTGAGTTTTTTCACAGACCCATCCAAACTCTCTGCAGCTGATATTTATTTAAATTTAAGTTTTTATATATTCATTTTATATTAAGCGCTGGAGTAATTTTCTTTGTCTGTACCAAAATTGCCAAATAAATACATATTAGAAAAATGCAGTTACATGACCTTCATTTGACAAACACATACACATATTTTACTTACCCAGAAGCCACGCATCACCAGCTTGCAGTGTGGATAATTTTTGCCAAATCCCTGAATGCTGTATTACAAATGCATCATGTGCACTTCCTGGGAATTTTTAAGGGAGGGAGGCATCACATAGCACCATAACATTCAATGAATGAAAATGTTTACGGTTCCTGTATATATGTTCCTGCAAAGAGGAGGCTGAAGGGCTATGTGTGTGCCATCCACTACCCCTATGATGTGTGGAAAGTCAGCAATGTCCCTAAACTGCTGCTTTACCACACTAAGGGCTTCCATATCCAAAGGCATACTAATTAAATGGCCAATATGCTTAAAAAAAGCTATGACCCGCCTCAGGATTCTATAAAATGATGGCTGAGAAATGCCACTCACCACACCCACAGTGGTCTGGAAGGACCCTGAGGCGCGGAAATGTAACACCGACATCAACTGTGTTAGTGGTGGTATTGCTGTGGGAATGTCAATTTGCCTTTTAGATCACTCTCTATTAATGAGAGAGTGTCTATTATAATGCTGGGTGGGAGGCGATAGGTTCGTAATACAACATCATCTGGCATTCCAAAAAGGGTGACCCGTGTTCTATATATCTGGGGCCTTGCACGCCTCCTATGCCTACGCCTAGGAGGATGCTCAGGGAGGTTGGGGTGTGAGAGCATTGAAACAATCAACTCTCCCACGGCTCCCTGAAATGTGTGAGAAAATTAATAACGTTGGCTGATAATGATCAAAAACAACTTCAAACTTAACTTAAGCAGAATGATGCAGATTCTTACAGGGTTGGGAAGGGACATCTTGCCTTCCTCCTACATGTGTTTTTGACATAAAAAAAACAAGAAAACATGTCAGGTTATGTGCCCCCCCCAAAAAAAAACCCAGTACTCAGATGTACTTACCAGTGACACCAAATAAAGGAAGCTTGGTCAAGCAGGAGGCCAAAGAAAGCCAAACAACAACTACAGAAAAGCAACACAAAATAATAAATAAGCATTTGGTCTGACCCTAAAATCCTTACTGGAAAACATGTCAGGTTAGGGCAAAAACAAAAGTACACATACATGCAGGACTCAGATGTACTTACCAGGGACACCAAATAAAGGAAGCTTGGTCAAGCAGGAGGCCAAAGAAAGCCAAACAACAACTACAGAAAAGCAACACAAAATAATAAAGCTTTTGGTCTGACCCTAAAATCCTTACTGGAAAACATGTCAGGTTAGGGCCAAAACAAAAGTACACATACATGCAGGACTCAGATGTACTTACCAGACTGTAAAGCCAACGTGATATTTGTGCCAATAAACCCCAGCCAACAGCCATCAATTAAGCACAAGTAATGGCCCAAACACCTGATCCTTAAATATTGTAAAAAATCCCGCATTTTTCTTACGTACACACAGCGTCAACCAATGCGTATACAACCAATCATGCGTTAGCATCTATAAATATGCCTAAAACCAACACCAGTACTCATGCTCTCAACATCATTCCGACCATGGACTCTGAGGTGCATGAAAGCCAGACACCATCTCAATGAAGTAAGTTTATTTACCAATGTTTGCACTTGACACTAAAATGAATGACAGTATGAATTTCACATGCTTCACAAACTAAACTACAAATGTACATTTTGTAGGTGTAGACCCTCAACATTCACGAGAGACTGAGGAGGCTGGCACAAGCCAATAAAGGGCGAGGCTGAGGCAGCCTCCATTCACGAGGAAGGAGCTGGAGGTTTTGGTTACTATGTGCATGGACAATATTGTCCATGCACCCCGAAATATGGGGGCTGCACAGAAGGAACGGCACCGAAACCAATGGGGTAGTGTATTGCTATTCTGATTGTAGTGTATTGCTATTCTGATTGTGGATTTCTATTTTAAGTGTAAAATTTAACATAGTAATTTCCAAACTAATTTACAAAAATACATTGACAGATGGACAGACTTCATGTATTGGCAGAAGAAGAAGCTAGCAGATAGGGCAGACCATGCCTTGGGGACCCTCATATTAACATCTTCAGAAGAGATGGCTCATGGGGTGTATTGAGGTAGAGGAGATAGTCGGCGTGTCCAATATGGACATGGACATGGCCGACTTTGCAGCTCCACATGGTAGAGAAGGTAATTGTTTGTTTTTAAACACCCAGCACAAACCCAACCTAATTTTACACACAAACAATACCAAAGCTGACTTTTGAACTTTTGCTTCTTTACAGAACCAGGGGAACAGCCTGCTCCTGAGGTGAGGGCTGGGCCCAGCAGATATGGAGGCTCTGCAGGGGATGACCCAATTTCACCATCTGGGGACCCTGTGGAGCCCACTCCTGGGGCACCACCCGCCTAGGCCTTGTCCCTCCTCACTGAGTTGGTCGACCAGACTCAGGATAATAATTCTATTCTCCTGAGAATGGAGGCCACTCTGGTGAGGATGGATGACAGTCTACTGAGGGTGGCGGAGGCCCTGGAGACATCTGCTGCGGCCCAGATTCGGTTGGATGATGCCCAGGAGCAGGCAAACCGAATTGCCATGCTGGAGCGACCCTCCCTTCTGGAAATTCCAACAAGGACCACCACCTCTGGCAGCCCATCAGCCAACCCACAAACTATGGCGAGCCCTATGCCTAGGCCAGAGCCAATACCATCAAGCTCTGGCCAGGCCAGTCGGCGTGTTACATGCCAGTCGACTGTTGCGGAGTCGAATCTTCAGCCGAGGCGTAAAAAACACTGCAAGTAGCTCTGCCTATCTCGACCTTCAGCCATTCATGTGCAGTCCCCATATTTGTTGTTAAGGCCCCCATACATCAGAGATTGATTGCAGCAATCGTGCAATTTGCAATCGATTGTGTATAAAAATCTTTCCCTTTTTCAATCGATTGTGTCAATTCTGCAATCTGCAATTGATTGTGTATAAAAATGTTTCCCTTTTTCAATCAATTGCAAATTGCACGATTGCTGCAATCAATCTCTGATGTATGCGGGCCTTAACCCATACCTCCATCTCCTTTCTCGTGATTTTAATTTTGTTATCGATTTAAAGTTATTATTTTTTTTGTATGCAAAAAAAAAATTCAAGGCATGAATTGAAATGTCTAGAAATTATGTAACCAAAATAACATCAAAAATAAAAAAAATTGGATGCTTTAATATTTACATTTGTAATATCATTGACAAATATAAAGGGTTAATAAACCCAGGAAAAAGCCATTGCATCCGCAAAAAGTGTTGCTGACAATAAAATGCAAAAGTAACGTACCTATTTATATATAAACACGTTTGCTAAGGCATCATTAGAATTTTGTATCATTAAGATAATTCGCAAACACACAGGAATAATTTGTCAACCAATGATCCCTGTTATTAGCAACAATTTTGTCGATTATTAGGTGCTTGCATTGTGTAGTTACAAATAGAAACATCACTCCTAACATCAGTTACATTACATTGTATCGAAACTACTATGGGGCTTCCAGGAGCCAATACCCTACCACAAGCTGGATGATCATCCCGACCTGAAACCTACTCGCAGAGTGACGTATTACTACTTCCGGCCTTCTACTTCCGGCAGCAGGTAATGTATGTACACCCCGAAAATGCCATGCAAACATTGTGGCACGCCTGCGTTTTTAGGCCACCACCCCCGTCAACACCCACAAACGGCCTTTCCTGTCAATCAACTATCGGGAGTCACTTCCTGCTCGCAGGCCCTAAGAGTGAGGGAATATGTCATCGCATGGGCTCGTATGCACATGCGCACAACAAAGTGTGAGCGGCCGCTTGCGAGCGGCTCTGAATCAGGTCCTTAGCCCCCTCCAGCAGATGTCTCCACTCCTCCAAAGCCAGACGCATTGCCAACAACTCTCTGTTTCCAATCGTAGTTTTTTTCCGCTGGGGAGAATTTTCTAGAAAAAAGAACGCACAGATGAGTCTTTCCGTCGTCTCCAGTTTGTGAGAGCACCGCTCCTTTGCCAACAGAAGAGGCATCTACCTCAAGGATAAAGGGTTTTCCACTGTGGAGAAATTCAGAATAAACCGTCTGTAGTAGTTTGAGAATCCTAAAAAACGTTGTGTGGTCTTTAGAGAAGTTGGCTGGGGCCACTCTTGAATAGCTCTCAATTTATCTGGATCCATCTTTAACAAGCTGCCAGATGATGATATGCCCCAGCTTTGGCATGGAGGATTGCTCAAAGAGGCACTTAGAAATCTTCCTGTACAGGCTGTGCTCTCGAAGGCAAGAAAGTGCTTCTGTGATATGAAGTCGATGGGTCTGTTCTCACAGAAAATCTATATATCGTCGAGGTATACCACCACTAACTTGTAAAGAACATCCCTGAAAACCTCGTTGATATACCCTTGAAAGATTGCTGGGGCGTTACACAAACCGAATGGCATTACCAAATACTCGAAGTGCCCGTCACGCGTATTGAATGCTGTCTTCCATTCATCACCAGATTTTATGCAAATCAAATTATAGGCTCCCCGATATGAGGGGCAAGGGGTACCGATTTTTTCCGTGATTGCATCAAGGCCTCTGTAGTCAATGCAAGGCCTGAGGCCTCCGTCCTTTTTCTCCACAATTAAGAACCCCGCACCAGCTGGAGAAGAAGGTCTAATAAATCCCTTGGAAAGGTTCTTCTTTCTATATTCTGACATTGCCGTAGTTTGCGGCCCGAGAGAGGATAAACTCGACCCCTAGGAGGTACTTTCACCTGGCATCAGATCGATGTTACAATTCCAAGGGCGATGAGGAGTTAACTTCTCTGCTGACTGCTCATTGAAGACATCTGCAAATTCCCTATATGCACTGGGCAAGCGTGGATCATGAACACCTTCCTTTTGTTTGGACACCAGAGAGGACTGCAGGGAGGACTGCATAGAGAGGGAATGAGCACCAATGGGGACAACTCACGATAGACACTGGTGGAGGCAATTTGGACCCCACACTAGGACCTGCATCGTGGACCAATCCAGTGTAGGGTTGTGTTTTTTGAGCCAGGGAAGACCCCATACTATTTCGTTAGAAGTTCTGGGGAGGACGAGAGCTCTAATGTTTCGTGATGAAGACAACCCACCTTAAGAGATACTGACTGAGTAATGAAGGAAATTGGATTACCCAAAATTATGCTGCCATCTACCCCGGAGAGATCCAGTTTAGTAGTCAAAGGATTAATGGGTATACCCAAGGAAAGAGCCAAGGCTTCAGAAATAAAATTCCCCGCTGCCCCTGAATCTATTAAAGCCTTTAATTTCCTTGTTTTCTCCCTATAGGAAAGCAACATGGGTAAGAAACTATCCAAGACATGGGTAGGCCTAATCATCACCCCCAAGTGGACGCTCCCAAAACCAGTTAGGGTCTCTTTGGTTTCCTGCAAGGAGAGGACAGTTCTTTAGTACATGATTTGGGGCTGCACAGTAGAGGTAGAGTTTATTTTGGAACCTGCAGCTTTGTTCTGCAAAGGATAGGCAGGATTGGTTAAACTGTATTGATTCTTCACCACAAGAACTGGAGGAAGGAAGAGAACAAGCTGTTTGGTACGGCAGATTTTGTAGGCAATCCCATCTGCCTCTTCTAGCAGTATGCTCTCGATGGCATAGGTCAATCTTGATACAGAAGGAGACTACGTCTGCAAACAACTCAGGGAGATCATGGGAAGCCAGCTCATCCTTCATCTTTTCTGAGAGTCCATGGAGGAAAGCTGCTTTTAGAGCCTCCTCGTTCCACTTTAATTCTGAAGAAATAGTTTGGAACTGGACCACATACTGTCCAACAGTACGGGTCCCTTGACGAACTCATAAGAGGTCAGAAGTAGGGATGAGCGGGTTCGTATTTACTCGGTTCTCAAAATGGCATTTTATTGGCTATCGGCTATCATGTGTTTTGGATAGTCAATAAAATAAATCCGAACTAATCCGAACTTGCAGTAAAGTGGCGATAAGAACCGAGTAAATCCCTAGTCAGAAGATGCAGAAGCCGTGTTAGCAGGCTCATTGAAGATCCGCTTGAAAGTAGAAATGAACAGATCATAGTTAGAGACCACTGGAGCAGCCCATTCCCACAGAGGAGAAACCCAGTCCAGCACTGTGCCAGACAGCAGAGAGATGACATATGCCACTTTTGATTCCGGGATGGGAAAATTTTGCGGCAAGCATTCGAATTGTATCTCGCACTGGTTGATGAACCCACAACACCATTGAGGATTCCCATGAAATCGTTTCGGAGATGCCAGGTGAAGATGAGATTTGGTATTTCCAGAGCCCGAAGGTGGGGCAGGAGGAATAAGTGGGGGCACCACTGCTGGAGGAGGAAGGAGTGTAGCCAAAGAGGCCTGTATCATCGTTAGCTGTCCAGAAAGCTCTTGCAAATACTGGCCGACCTGGTGTTGAGCTGCCTCCTGATTATCCATGTGAGTGGCAAGATCTTGTAATGCACTCGCACCCAACTGGCAGGTCACAGCCCTTTGGACTGGTGTCTGACACCGTGGGAATAGAGACAGATATAAAGGGCCCAGAAGATATACTTCTAAAAAGAAAAACCAATACAGGAGATAGCTATATGTACTATAATGCTGATAGTGGTAGGTGTCCTGTGATAAGAAGGAGAGCACTCAAGAGTAGTATACTGGAGAGGAGCCTAGATGCTAAACTGCGTCAAAAGAAGCTATAACTAGTACACCAGAAAGGGGTCCTTGATGCAATACTGTGCTGAGATAGGCACATAGATTGATACACCAGAAAGGGGTCCTTGACGCTACTTTGCATCGGAATCCAGTATGAGTAATGTACACTGGCAAGATGATAAGGCACAGTTACACTGAGAGTCAATATAGTTGGCACACAGGCTAGATGTACTGGATGCACTGTTGCACAACGAGTTGGTATAGAAGCACACAGGCTAGATGTTCTTGACACACTGTTGTACAAAGATCTGATACTGGTTTCACAAGGAATCGCAGCGGAACCTGGAACGAGGTAACAGCAAGGATACACTCAGAAGTGACAACGTTGCACAGACAACTTCCTGTTGCCCAGAGACTGGCTTTATACCCTGCAGTAACAGATCAGTGGTGGACAGTGTCAGATGAGCACCACCATGCTACCATTGGGTACAGGGTAGTCAGGTGATGCAAACTGTTATGGTTGCATTCATGACGACGACCGCAATAACCAAGGCACAACACAACCAAGGCAGTCTACATGGCACTAGGAGTAATACTCAGCATGTCACCCTCTGCCGCACCTGGAATCTGACCACGTGAGTGACCAGGGGAAGCCGGAGCTGAGGTGAGTAACGGCCAATCCTAGGCCGCAACCTGACAAAAAAAAAAAATATATATATATATGTAATACATAAATCAGAATGCGCCACAGTCTTTAAAAGTTCAAATATAGCAGTCTTTTTCCAACAGACAAAGATGTATTGCAGCCTCTCCAATCGACACCTTACCACAGGTGTATCAGGAACATATAGAAGAGAAGAAAAGCGGAGGGCGCACTAGTGAGTATGTATACAGAATTTTAATAACACAATGTGTAGCTCACTTACATCAACAAAAGTAACAGCAGGTAACGTTGATGGATCCCGGGGGTCCGTTCCGACACTTCCGGATAGTGAAATGGTCCGTCTCCCGTCACTGGACACACATCTGTGCCTGCACCAAAAATAGTCACACCGGACCACAGTCTCGGGTACTGGAAAGACAGCATCTGACATCACCACGTCTACGTCCCAGAGGCCACGCCCAACGAGTTTCGTCATCAAACGGACTTCATCAAGGGGTGTAAAACAACCATCCATCAAAAACTTTTTATAGTCACGGCTGGCTCATTAGCATATAGTCTCTATGCGAGCCTTATTAATCAACCAGGATATGATGTAAACTCGACTCTATTGCACTTATTAATATACTGCACAATAACATATATAAAAAATATAAAAAAGAGGAATTATATCAGAAAATCATCATCAAACATACATATATACATTATACTAACAAAATACATTTTTTAATACATTTTTTAATAAAAAAAACTTTAATACCTTTAAATTTAAAATTGAATCAATCAATTAGTGTTTTCAATGTAGCTCACACCTGAACCCCACACACTTTTAAAGAATGAGACTGGGATCCGCAATCCAACTACAGCCTCCTCCCAAGTGTATAACATTCATAATGCGGCGCACACACAAAACATCCAATATAAATAAATTAATTTAAAAATGGAACTATATCATAATTTTCATTTAATCCAAAGGGGGCAAGTGTGTTCAGAGTATATATCCAGAAGGTCTCTCTTCTGGCAAGTTGTTTCAAAAGATCGCCACCCCTATCATCCATAACTACATGTTCTATTGCCTTAAATGAAAAATGACCTAAATCAGATCCACAGCATTCCAAGAAATGACGCGGAACACTGTGATTCTTCAATTTATTCTGGATGTTCCTAGTATGCTCTAAAATCCTCAATTTCAACATGCGTTTAGTTCTCCCTATGTAGCGCTTACCGCATTTACATTCAAGCATGTAGATCACACAACATGTCTGACAGGTCATAAAGCTTTTTATATCCCAAGATTTCTTGTTTTTAGTATCCCAAAACTTCAATCTCTCTTTACTGGAGTATTTACAAACTTTACATTTATTGCAAGGAAAAAAACCCTTTCCCTTATTTAACCAATTCTGTTCCTTTAGTCTTGGTAGATGACTTGGCGCTAACATATTTTTAAGAGTCTTTGCTCGCCTAAAAACAAATAAGTACAAATTAGTGAAACTAGGTGCGTACGTGATTTGATGGATTATAAAAATGGAAATGTAAGAAACTGGTCAGCTAGTAGAAGATACATGGATTTTGCAAAAAATTATGGCAATAATAGAGGTGATATGAGAAATAAGGGAGAATATTTTTGTGGATCAAAAAATAAAGATATCCCCTGGCAAAAAGTTACATCTAAAAGATCGAGACTAGATGAAAATAGGAGAATGGAAGTTCCTACCTTCAATAGATATGATTCGCTTAGATCACCTTTAAAGAGAGATAAGATGTTTTTACAGAAGGATTTGGATTGGAGAGAGAGGAAGAAACGGATGGAAGGTTTTTGGATACAGAGTCCCAATTTAGGAAAGAAAAGAAAAGGGTCAGATGTAGGAGAGGAAAGAGAGGTAGAGGGAAAAGGAAAAATCAGAAGATCGAATCAACTTTAAGTACCGGTATTTTTAACCTCTCAGATACTAAATTGAATAAAAATGAGGTAGAATTATTATCTAAAGGTTTATCTTTTTCCCCTAATAATAACCCAAATGGCTTTGAATTATTCATAGACATGAATAAATTTATTAGAACATTGACATTAAAAAGGCATTTTCTGAAAAATAGTACTGATACAGATAATGTTGTGATAATTAAAGACGAGAATTGTACTGGCCTGAAGGCTAAATCTATATATTATCCCATTGAGTCAAGAGGCAGTTATATAGACACTTACTCAAGTCTTATTAAAAAGGACCTCGATATATTGTGTAAAGAGGAGTCAATGAGAAAGGATAATTTAAAACAAGGAGAAAGAATAGCAATAAAATCTTTAGAGAAAAATAAGGAAATAATTATTAAAATGGCCAACAAGGGAGGAGGGGTGGTTGTTTTAAATAGAAAGGATTATATGGAGGAAGCATTTCGGCTTCTTAATGATATAGAAACCTATGAGAAATTAGATAAAGATCCGAGTGAAAAAATAGTGAATGAAATTAAAAATTTATTGGACATAGGTGTATTAAATAAATCTATTACTAAAGATGAATATCATTATATTTTTAACCAATATCCAAGAATAGCTATATTTTATATACTACCCAAAATCCACAAAAAGATGGAAAAACCCCCTGGGCGACCCATAATATCTGGGATAAATTCGACTACATACTATCTTTCTGAATTTGTGGATTTTTATCTAAAGAAGTATGTAGTAAGCTTAAAATCATATATTAAGGACTCTACACATATTTTAAAATTATTAGAGTCCTTTGAATGGAAAAATTATTATAACTGGTGTACAATAGACATTGAGGCTCTGTATACCAGTATTCCACACGACCTTGGTCTAGGAGCCATGAAATACTATTTAGAGAATGATATTAACCTGAATAGGGATAAAAAAGTATTTATTTTAATTTGTATAGAGTATATTTTAAAAAATAACTATTTCCAATTTCAAGGACAATTTTATAATCAGCGTTGCGGGACAGCGATGGGTACGCCGTACGCACCTAGTTTCACTAATTTGTACTTAGGTCAATGGGAAACAAATGTGATAGAAGTGAATAATATTTTTTCAGGACATATAAAGTTTTTTAAAAGATATATAGATGATGTGCTTATAATTTGGCAGGGCGAAAAAGATACCTTTATTGAGTTTATGGAATTTTTGAATAAGAACCAATATAACTTGAGGTTCACTTATAACTTTCAGAAGGAGAGAATTGAATTCTTGGATTTAGTATTGGAGACAACCAATTGGGAGAGAGAAGGTTGTATTAACTCATTCACTCATATTAAAAAAGTAGACAGCAACAGTTATGTTCATTTCAAGAGCTGTCACTTAAAGAAATGGGTTACGAATATACCCTACTCACAGTTTATATGAGTAAGGAGAAATTGTGTATCGATTGATAAATATGAAGAACAGGCTGACATTTATAGCCAACGTTTTCTTGAGAGAGAGTATCCCCCAGAATTGATTAAGAAAAGCAGAGAAAAGGCTAAGAACCTTCAAAGAACGGATCTGCTACAATACAATAAGAGAAGTGATTTTACTGATAAACAATTTGTTCCGTTTATTACTACTTACTGCACTAAGAGCAGAGAAATAAAAGAAGTACTAGAGAAACATTGGGATGTTCTTAAGTTAGATCCCTTTTTAAAGGATATACTCCCGATTAAACCACAAGTAGTTTTTAGGCGAGCAAAGACTCTTAAAAATATGTTAGCGCCAAGTCATCTACCAAGACTAAAGGAACAGAATTGGTTAAATAAGGGAAAGGGTTTTTTTCCTTGCAATAAATGTAAAGTTTGTAAATACTCCAGTAAAGAGAGATTGAAGTTTTGGGATACTAAAAACAAGAAATCTTGGGATATAAAAAGCTTTATGACCTGTCAGACATGTTGTGTGATCTACATGCTTGAATGTAAATGCGGTAAGCGCTACATAGGGAGAACTAAACGCATGTTGAAATTGAGGATTTTAGAGCATACTAGGAACATCCAGAATAAATTGAAGAATCACAGTGTTCCGCGTCATTTCTTGGTATGCTGTGGATCTGATTTAGGTCATTTTTCATTTAAGGCAATAGAACATGTAGTTATGGATGATAGGGGTGGCGATCTTTTGAAACAACTTGCCAGAAGAGAGACCTTCTGGATATATACTCTGAACACACTTGCCCCCTTTGGATTAAATGAAAATTATGATATAGTTCCATTTTTAAATTAATTTATTTATATTGGGTGTTTTGTGTGTGCGCCGCATTATGAATGTTATACACTTGGGAGGAGGCTGTAGTTGGATTGCGGATCCCAGTCTCATTCTTTAAAAGTGTGTGGGGTTCAGGTGTGAGCTGCATTGAAAACACTAATTGATTGATTTTAATTTTAAATTTAAAGGTATTAAAGTTTTTTTATTAAAAAATGTATTAAAAATGTATTTTGTTAGTATAATGTATATATGTATGTTTGATGATGATTTTCTGATATAATTCCTCTTTTTTATATTTTTTATATATTTTATTGTGCAATATATTAGTAAGTGCAATAGAGTCGAGTTTACATCATATCCTGGTTGATTAATAAGGCTCGCATAGAGACTATATGCTAATGAGCCAGCCGGGACTATAAAAAGTTTTTGATGGATGGTTGTGATACACCCCTTGATGAAGTCCGTTTGATAATGAAACGCGTTGGGCGTGGCCTCTGGGACGTAGACGTGGTGATGTCAGATGCTGTCTTTCCAGTACCCGAGACTGTGGTCCGGTGTGACTATTTTTGGTGCAGGCACGGATATGTGTCCAGTGACGGGAGACGGACCGTTTCACTATCCGGAAGTGTCGGAACGGACCCCCGGGATCCATCAACGTTACCTGCTGTTACTTTTGTTGATGTAAGTGAGCTACACATTGTGTTATTAAAATTCTGTATACATACTCACTAGTGCGCCCTCCGCTTTTCTTCTCATATATATGTGTGTGTTTGTGTGTGTGTGTGTAAACCCCCCTGTAAAAATCCTGCGTTTGCCCCTGTGACCCCTTGCACAAGGTACAAAATGCTCTGCTCCTGGAGTTCCCACTTAATTTACAAACTTATGAACTAATTTAGGACAAGGGTGTTTCTAAGACAAGTTATTGCAATCATAAATTAAGTGGGATGTCCAAGACGGGGTCAAGAGATGCGCTGGGCCCGGGGAGAAAAACTCATCCCTGGCAGCTGTTCGGCGCATCCCTTATAGAGATCGAGTTTGATCCACTTACCATATACTCCATTGCGCTCATACTAAGCTCCGATGTCTTCTGGCGCTGTTGGTCTTACTTAGCCATGCTTCTGGGTAGGGCGTGTCATGTGGTAACGAGGGTTCTGCTGCTTGGGGATGTCATCCAATACCTCTTGGGTATTGATGCCGTATGCCGTGGATAGCGGGTGTGCAGGGTCACAACGCGTTTCGGCCAATGATGGTATTTTTCAAGGTGGGTGTGTGTTAATGCAGGCCTGGTATATATACTGAGGTCAGCCAATCGTCTGCGAGGTGGATGTCTCCAGATAACTTGAGTTAATTGGTAGATTGCCATGTTTAAAAATGTTTAAAATTGTGAGACAGTGCTCACTGAGATATTGATTTACATGGGTGAAAGTGTATATGTGGAATGTATACTGTACAAAGTGGTAATCCACATGCTGTAAAATGAATGTGCAAGAGCCATATCTGGAATATCAAACTGTCAAATGATCAATTAGGTGAAATAAATGAGTGACATCCAAAAACCGAGTGCCTGACTTTTTCTTCATATGGTAGTGTGTCTCAATAAAAACATAAATACGGTTGCTGGTGTTTGTATCTCAATCTTGATGTGTCTGTGAATGGGTCTTGGTCTGTGTATCTGTAATGCAGATGTGATGAATCCGGCCTTTTTATCAGAAATTAATGGTGGAGAAAACAGGAATAGCCAACATGTATAAGTAGCAGGCCGGGATGGGGGGGGATGGGATGGGAAGGGGGAAAAATCACGTGGGGAAAGAAAACTAAATGCATGGATGGCACAGAGTATGAACCAGGCGAAAGAATGTGGGCAAAGAGGAAAAATTGTAAAACTGTCTAATGAAAACACTGCTGGCATAAGGGGCTATTTGATGAGGATCTTATTGTTAAATTCGATATTCATACCCTTTGGCATCATGGTGCGGAGGGTATAGATCCATTTCATCTCTTGTTTGTCTATGACCTTTACGTGATCTCCCCCCTTCAATTGACATGTGGCTGTTCAATAGCCATGAAAAATAGACTTGTGGGGTCTGAATTGTGTTCCTCCTTGAAATGTTTATATACACTGTGGTTTTCATATCCTATTTTGATGTTCCTGACATGTTCGTATATACGTGTCTTTAGAGGTCTGATGGTCCAAACTACATATTCGAGGCCACACTCACATCTCAAGAGGTATGCGACTTCTCGGGATTTGCAGGACATGTTTTGTTTGATTTTAAAACTTCTGTCAATCGTGGATGAGTGAAGATGTGTCACTTTTTTGCAACTGTGGGATTGTATCACTTTGCAGCCAGTACATTTACCACAATAATGAAAACCTCCCTATTGTTCTGTGAATGGTATCGTTTTCTGAATTAGTGATTGCGATGGAATGTGGTTCTTCACTAATTTGCTCTTGATGTCTGGAGCTTTCCTAAAAATTACTCTTGGTGTTTTGCCAAGGACTTTGTTTAAGTCCTCGTCTTGTAGCAGCAGATCCTAATGTTTCCTAAGGATGTTCTTGACTTGACCACCTGACTTGTTAAATTGAGTTATAAATTGAACTTCATGTTGAGGGAATGCATTATTCGTAGTACTACCTATTTGTAGAAGTGATCTCCTATCCAAAATCTCAAGTGATGGTAAGGAGCCTGTCGAAGCCGGATGATTGGCTAAGACAGAATCTGTTTAAAATCAAGATCTGCAAGATGCCATTTTGCGACTGGTCGCAAAACGCCATTTTTACAACTAAAATAATCCTTACATTAAATATTCAGTGATGACAAGACAGGTTTTTTTTTAGATCTGTCTGTAACAAATAATTAAGAATACACAAAGGTATGGTGATTGTTTGCTCTACACACAGAACAGTATGCCTATGAAAATTGAGAATACACAAAAACACTAATATACTCAGAAGGAATGGATTGGGAAACAATTGTTAGACATCTAAGCTATCGTTAGCCATTGTATGCCTTGTGTCTAATGTGATGTGGTTATGGAGAAAGGAATTGTATTCTGGGTAAGCCATTGTCTTTAAGTCTGAGGCTTAAACAAATTAGCCTTACCTGTGTGATCTCATCAAGCCTCGTTTGATCACATGTGTAAACACATTGCCTGTCATTGTTGTAGCCCAGTAATAACAAAACAAGTAATGCAGAGAGATATATATGTATATACATATCTCTATATATACATATATATATAATAAATATATATATATATTAAATTCATGATAAATACATGCATGCATAGACAATCGCATGTGCGTGCATATATATATATATATATATATATATATATATATACAGTTGCTATTTCAGATATAAACATACACACAGCGCACCTTTTTGTGCTCAGACACACAACGCATACTTACATATAATCATAAATATACACACGATTACATTAAAAGGTTCCGCAGTATTTTAGGTTAATATTCAAGGTTTTATTTATATCAGCAATGTTGTGAAGTGTATGTTATATGATATCTATGGTTTAGTACATGATAAGCAGACCATGTGTGATGCCATTCTGATCCGCTGTTTATTTGCAGATCTCCGGTTATATCGGCAAGGGAATCGGATCATGCGTTCGGGAGTTATGGACCATAGTGAATTATCGGTTGAAACATAAAACTCTGGGCCTGATTCTGAGCCGCTCGTAAGCAGCCGCTCGTTCACTATGAGCGATGTTCGCACAACTGCGCATGTGTATGGGTCGTAATGCACATGCGCAAATCAGTCATTGCGATCGGGAATCGTGCTCTCACAAAACAGCGAGGGACTGCTAATTTGATTGACAGAATGTACCATTTGTGGGTGGTAACAGGGGAAGGTGCTTGAAAACGGGGGAGTGGAGATCCGAACGCAGGCGTGCCAAACGGTAAAAAGGGCGTTTAATGGGAGTGCATAATTAGTAAAGGCGCATCATCGACCACGTCACTTGGTTGTCTTTTAGCCTGAACTGCTCGCAGTGATAGCGGTAAGAATAACCTCCCACAAGCACTGCGAGCAGTTCAGATGCCTTTCGATGTAGTCGATTAATCTAATAAGTACCGGAGATGACATGTGATGCGAACGGCAAAGGGGCGTCTTTACAAAATAGTGAGCGCATTTTTCGTTCGCTCGCTCAGACATAGAGGCGTCAACAAACTGCAATGAGCGAGCGCTCAATTTAAATAGCCGGCCCCTTTTTTGGAACAACCGTCCGCAAATAGTGTCCGGCTCTGAATCAGGCCCTCAGTATGCTGGGCCTGTGGTTAATTTAAATCAATTAAAGAGAGGCAATGCAATCTGGAGAATATTGGACATACCCCTAGAACTGCCCAATAAGAAAATCACCCACGAGCAAGAACCAATGGAATCATGTCAAACTTGTCTATTGTGTTGCCTATCCCTGTAAGAGTATACATGTGCGCTCTCTGACCCCAGTCTTGAGTCTTCTTGCTGTGCTGTTGACGGAGGTTTCTAATGCTGATGCCGGTATCTGGGCCCAGAGCGCATGCGTATATAACAACTGTACCTTGGGTCTGTATGATTTATTTGCGCTAATTGTCTTTAGATCACAGCGTGTAACCATCTGTTTTTATATTGAATAATAACTTTTTGTGCTTTGGAACCACACTCAAAGTCTGAAAGCATTTATTTACTGTGCGACTCATTACGCTAAATAGCGACAATTTTAGAAGGTATAGGCAGGATTTTAGAAGGTATAGACAGGATCGCATAGAGGTTTTATTGAGATATCCATAAGCCCTTCCGTATAAATATGATATCGTCTATGTACCTCGGCCATAGGTTCAAGTTTGCCCCAAAGTCATGTCCCCTCCATATCTGTTCCTCCATAAAGAGGTTGGCATAAGTAGGGGCGACCCTTGAGTATTTTGTATGTTTCAGTGACACTAAGAATTCTGTTAGCTTCCTTGATGTATTGTGTTTTGTCTAGGACCACTATTCCCCCACCCTGACCATAATGCCCTTGTTTTGTTCCAAATCCTTCAAAGCTTGTTTCTCTTTATTCGTGATGTTGTTTATCTGATATTACGTACTGTTGTATTTGTTGCCCTTGGGTTGGAGAAGTTCTAGATCCTTGACGACTAATGCTTCAAATGTCTTGATATAATGATTTTTCAAATGACTGGGAAAAAAGTCTGATTTAGGTTTGAATGTAGTATGTGTGAATTTGTCTCTTTGATTTTTAATTATTGGGTTATTCATGAAATATTTTTTGAGTGTAAGTTTTCTCAGAAATGTCTGTAAATCACAATAAATATCAAATTTGTTGGGTTGGCGTGATGGTGCAAACTTCAAACCCTTTGCGAGTACCTGTTCATGATGAGTCGTTAATTGTGTACTACTTAGATTGAAGATGCGTGGTATTGTTTTTACTTTTATTTTTATTCAATCCTATGTCTATGTTTTAGGTTTTTTGGATATCTTTAGGTTGTTGTCCTCCCCTACATCCTCGTCTGATTCTGTGATTTTTCTTTTGGTTTTGGGTCTGTTGGGAGTCGTTGGGCCGCAGGCCTTTAGGCCTGCCTCCAGATCTAAAAAACTGTCCCCTCATGTGTGTGCATTTTCAGCTCCACTGATGGGGGCCACATAATCTGTGGGTGCTGAAGATGAAGTAGGATCTGAATCTTTGTGTTTGTCCTGACCGTGTATATTTGGGATATGATCCTGTTTGTCCTTATGTGTCTCTATCAGTTGTAAAGGCTTATTAGGGATGTTCCCTCTTTGTGTATTGACCCAAACGTTATCATAGAAAAGTTTAGTCAGTTCATTAAAGGCTGATTCATCATCTATATCGTATATATTGAAAAAGATGAGTAACTGGATGTATTGGATAAATTGTCTTCTAAATCCAATACAGATTGGATGATGTAATATGGGGCCTCTGAAGTTCTTTTTTATGTAGTAGGGTCATATATTGTTGATAAGTCAATCCAGTCTGTTTGTATTTTTGGGGTGAGTGCTTCTTATATTTGACTGGAGTCTTATTGTACTTGCGTATAGGTCTCTTGTGTGATCTTGGTTTTGTTGTTGGTCTCTGGTATTGTTTTGTGTCTATATTACGTGATTTGTCTCTAATTATCTTATTGATTTTGGTCTGTATTAATTTGTTTTCTTTAGTAATCAATCTCGTCTGAGTAGTGGATTCTAGATCTGTATAATGTGTAGTCTTTCTAAAGGGATCCAATTGTTCATTTGCACTTTGTATTTCACATTTGAGCAGATCTTCCTCATGCTTCTGATTAATCAGTCTGATGAGTTCCACTGAACATTTATGTAAAATGCTATTCCATTGAGTCATAAAATCATGGTCGTCTATGTGGTGAGTGGGTATTTTCTTGATGGTTAAACCCTGGGGGATGATATCCTGAGAGGTATGCCAATCAAGTATGTACTTATCCCACCATATGCGTGTTTCTTTGTGTAGTAATTTTTCTAAATTACTGAACGTGGTGTGTAGATTGGACGATACTGATGTAGAGTTATCTTCTAAAAGTTTTAGTTCTGATGCTGCCCTATCTAACCTTTTGTGCCTGATATCTAGAATCCCCATGTGTGTCTCTGATTACCTTGGGGTATCCGAGTGTGCTGCGTAATCACTTCTGGACTGGGAATTGTAGATGCGAGGAGGTTGTGATCAGCGCTCAACAAGGGGTATCCCAAAAAGGAGGGAGCGGCCCAGTACTGGAGATGTCCTGTGTCCAAAAAACGTATAGGGCCAAATGTAATAGGGTGAGAGTTTAGAAAAGTGAGAGTTTCTGACACTTTTTAAACTTTGTCAATGTAATAGTGTCCAAAAACAAAGTAACAGAGTGAACTTGCATGTTTTTTTAGACTTAAAAAGCTCTCACGATTTAAAATCTCATTCAGATGTTTTCCCATTTTGAAGATAAAACTCAACCAATGTGAGAGTTTACTGCTAAACTCTCACATTTTCTAAACTCTCACCCTATTACATTTTACCCATAGTCTTAAACAAGGAAAATTTAATTAGCGCTCACCTGGAGTAGTGGATGATATGTGCATAGATATTTGTCAATATTATAGATGTGTTGCTAACCAATGTTGTATATTTTTGTTACACACCAAGATAATGGTCTGGTATTGAGAATTGAAGGATTTGGAACAAAACAAGGGGATTATTGTCAAGCCAGTGGATAAGGGTGGGGGAATAGTGGTCCTAGACAAAACACAATACACCAAGGAAGCTAATAGAATTCTTAGTGACACTGAAACATACAAGATACTCAAGGGTGACCGTACATCACATTACAAGAACGAATTGGACAGTACATTGAGGCAAGGATTCAACGAGGGCATACTAACAAAACGGAAGTACAATTTTTTACAGAACCCACACCCAGTCATACCCGTATTTTATTATCTCCCCAAAATGCACAAGCACCCCATCAATCCACCTGTATGCCCGATAGTGTCAGGCATCAAATCCCTTATGGCCAATTTAGCACAATATGCGGATTCCTTTCTACAGGACATTTTCAAATCACTACCATCTTACATCAGAGATACCACTGACATTATCAATACTCTGGGCACCGTTGATTGGCAGCCTGATTTTTGGCTGGTTACGAGTGATGTCAGTTCACTATATACCGTGATCAAACACACACAAGGTCTAGATAGTGGCAAATATTACCTAGAAAGAGATGGGACGTTAGAACAAACCCAGATTGAATTCATCATTGGGGCCATAGACTTCATATTGCACCACAACTACCTGTGGTTCGATGGTGCATTTTACATTCAGACCACGGGCACCGCCATGGGATCACGGGTCGCCCCTAGTTATGCCAACCTCTTTATGGGAAAGTGGGAGGAGGAACACATATGGAGGGGGCATGACTTTGGAGCGAACTTGATCCTGTGGCTGAGGTACATAGACGATCTCATATTTATATGGAAGGGCTCCTTACCATCACTTGAGATTTTCATCAATCACATTAACAACAATGACCGCAATCTGAAATTTTACGACACACATCAGTAAGAATACAGCAATATTTCTGGATCTTGAGATTTACATTGAAAATAACACACTATACATCAAAACCTACAAGAAGGATGTAGATGTCAACAGCTACATTCTGTCCACCAGCGGCCACCACAAAACCTGTGTCACACTCTGCTCAAATTGTGTGACTTTAATTACCATTTGCCGCAGGTGAGGATTTCTGCCTGACCTTGTTCAAGAACCATGACATCACTGACATCACCATCATGCATTATGTCAGCTGCTAGCATTCTTCCAGTGGGAGTGCTCCTGCCTCAGCTGACCTAAGCAGCCTATCAGGGACTGGCAGCAGATTCATATCCCCTGTGAGAACTCAAACTGGTGTCAGAGCAAAGAGTTGCTTCCTAGAGTTCAGTTCTAACCTGTGGCTCCTTTGTGCAGAAAACATCACTGCTATCTGCCTCATTATCTACAGTTCCTTATCCTGATCTGTGTGCTGCTGTATTCCAGTTTAGGAATCACAAGCTGTTCCTTTGAACCTATTCAGCAAACATCAGTTTCAGCCTGTTATCCAGCTCAGTGCAATCACCAGCTGCACTGATTAGAGGATTCCTGCAATCAGCCTCTGCAAGTTTTGTTCCTGACCCTGGCTTTGTTTCTGACCTGCTTCTGTCTAATCCCTGGTACTGTGTTTGGTAATCTGGTTTGACCTTGGCTATCCTCTGCGACCTGCACACGTCTGCTCCCTGGTACCTTGTTGTCCATTTGGTTCTGATCCGGCCTGTTCACTATGCTGAAAGTCTGCTCCACTCCATCCAGAATTCACCAGCACCTATATAAGGGAACCTATTCTGAGGGCCGCGACCTGTGTGTCGGACGCAGCCAAACCCATACCCTCTTGCGAGGGTCCCTGGTAAACACCGCCGGCACATTAGACTCCGCGCCTCAGAAATAAGTCACACCAATCCCCAAATACGGGTTGCGTCCATTTGCCATCAGAGAGTTGTGACAAGCTGATTGGATAATATACCAAAGGGACAATTTAGAAGGATAAGGAGAAATTGCTTAAAATACGAAGACTACCATAAACAAGGACTAGAAATGAGCACACAATTCACAGACAAAAGATATGATCCCCTATTGGTACAACGGGCCTTCACAGACGCAGGACATTTGGATAGGAGATCACTTCTACAAATAGGTAGTACTACGAATAATGCATTCCCCGAACATGAAGTTCAATTTGTAGATCGGACCATCAGACCACTAAAGACACGTATATACGAACGATACCATTCACAGAACAACAGGGAGGTTTTCATTATTGTGGTAAATGTGCTGGCTGCAAAGTGATACAATCCCGCAGTTGCAAAAAAGTGACACATCTTCACTCATCCACGATTGACAGAAGTTTTAAAATCAAACAAAACATGTCCAGCGAATCTCGAGGAGTCGTATACCTCTTGAGATGTGAGTGTGGCCTCAAATATGTAGATTGGACCATCAGACCACTAAAGACACGTATATAGAATGTAAGCTCTCACGAGCAGGGCCCTCTTTCCTCTTGTGCTTATCCTTTCTGTACTTATATTATCTGCTCTATACTCAAAAGCACCTAACCCGTGACTTTTGCCATCCTGCTTCTGTTGCAGCAGTGTTTATATACCATGTACTTGTATTGCATTGTCTTAAACTATATGACACTGTTTCTTGTTCTGCTCAACTGTCTATGTACTATGTCTATGTACTATGTTTGTGCACTATGTTTATGTACTATGTAAGGCGCTGCGGAACCCTTGTGGCGCCATATAAATAAAGGATAATAATAATAATATACGAACACGTCAGGAACATCAAAATAGGATATGAAAACCACAGTGTATCTAAACATTTCAAGGAGGAACACAATTCAGATCCCATAAGTCTGTTTTTCATGGTTATTGAACAGCCACATGTCAATTGGAGCGGGGAGATCACGTAAAGGTCATAGACAAACGAGATGAAATGGATTTATACCCTCCGCACCATGGTGCCTCTCATGCCAGCAGTGTTTTCATTAGACATTTTTAACATTTTTCCTCTTTGCCCACATTCTTTCGCCTGGTTCTTACTCTGTGCCACCCATGTATCTGGTTTTCTTTCCCCACGTATATTTTCCCCCTTCCCATCCCACCCCCCCCCCCCTCCCGGCCTGCCACTTATACATGTTGGCTATACCTGTTTTCTCCTACATTAATTTCTGATAAAAGGGCCGGATTCATCACATCTGCATTACAGATACACAGACCCATTCACAGACACATCAAGTTTGAGATACAAACAGGAGCAAACGTATTTATGTTTTTATTGAGACACACTACCATATGAAGAAAAAGTCTGGCACTCGGTTTTTGGATGTCACTCATTTATTTCACCTAATTGATCATTTGACAGCTTGATATTCCAGATATGGCTCTTGCACATTCATTTTACAGCATGTGGATTACCACTTAGTACGGTATACATTCCACATATACACTTTCACCCATGTAAATCAATATCTCAGTGAGCACTGTCTCACAATTTTAAACATTTTTAAACATGACAATCTACCAGTTAACTCAAGTTATATGGAGACATCCACCTCGCAGACGATTGGCTGACCTCAGTATATATACCAGGCCTGCATTAACACACACCCACCTTGAAGAAGGCCATCATTGGCCGAAACGCGTTGTGACCCTGCACACCCACTATCCACGGCATACGGCATCAATACCCAAGAGGTATTGGATGACGTCTCCGAGCAGCAGAACCCTTGTTACCACGTGGCACGCTCTACCCGGAAGCACAGCTAAGTCAGACCAGTGGCGCTAGAAGACAGAAGACATCGGAGCTTAGTGTGAGCGCAACGGAGTATATGGTAAGTGGATCGGACTTGACCTCTGTAAGGGACGCGGCACTCGGCGACAGACTCCCTGGAGCCCTAACCGTGATGGCCACCCCCTAGATCACAGTCCGCGGTCATCACTCTGAGGGCTACCCTGTAAGGGTGCGCCATCGGATCCCTGACCTGAGGACAGTGCGGCACGATCCAGAGAAGCTCACACCCACCACTATCCATTCTCTGCCCGCTTCACCACACTGAAGAGGAGACATCTACACCACATGTGCACCAACCCCCTATTGACTTTCAACACTTTGTCATCTCCCGTGACTTTACATAATTTTCTACAGCCAGACTGACTATTCACCACACCAGGGACGTGCATCTAATACACCAGTTGGGCAATGAATGCCACAACCTATTACATATATTGATATTTTATATATATATATTTTTTGTGTATGCAATGTATATTTTGGCCTGCTATTGAAGTAAAACACTTAATTTCTACTTCAGGGTCCATAGGGTATCCACAGGATACCTTGGGTATAGGTGTGACGTCAGTCGCAGGGCACCAAAGAGTTAAGCTTTCAGCCTCCCAGGATGCACTAGGTCCCCCTCCTATACCCCGCCCCCGGGCCAAGGCACCTCAGTTTAGTTTGGTGCCCGGCCGGAGTCGGGTGCACCTGTTGGAGTGGGGGCTAGAAGAGCCCCTGAAGCTTTTTCTTCATGCAGCTGTGGCTGCACATCTGGATGAACAGCATGGACAGTCAGTCCTGACGTCCATGCTGTCTTCCCTACACCCCGCCGGTACCAGAATGCCGGTACTGATCCGGGGATGCTGGTGGGCGTCTGGGGTCACAGCTAGCGGTGACCCCAGATGCTCCGGACCATGGCCGGATTCAAGGGGGACAGAGGTAAGCAGCGGGGTCCCGCGGTGGGTCCCCGCTGATCACATGGTCCTAAGTCCCCAGGCAGGGGGCTCCCTGGGGACTGGCTGCAGCGTGGAGCCAGGCGACCAACCTGCGCTTCCACTACCCCCTGGGACAGCGGACCGCAGCAGAGCGGTAGCACTGCGGCGTCCCAGGGGTTAAATGCATGCCAGGGGAGCGCGCCTTCCCTGTCTCACAGCCGGCGCCTCCCCCGCTGCACACAGCCCTCTCTGCATGCTGCCGAATGGTCCTGTGGCAGCGCTCCTCCCCCAGGCCAGCCTCCTCTCTGCTCCTCGGCGGCCATCTTCTCCAGAACGCATGGTGAACGCTGCTGGAAGCGCTGGACGGAAGCATCGTGGTCTGGGTCCCCCCGCATACCTCTCCTCCGCTGTGGCTCAGGTCTGTGTATGCAGCGCTGTGTCCTACCAGGCCCTGTGTCTGTGTAGTTGAGTAATCAGCGCTGTTAGTGCAGGAATTGTTATTTCTCTGCATTGTATGTGACTGTGCTAGCGCTGCCTGTAACTTTTCTTCTCTAAACTGTCAGCTTTATTACTGTCCCTGTTCTTCTACTAAAGCCCTTGCGGTGCGGTGCTGCAGGGTGGTCTCTCGCCTATTTAATACTTAATTGGTGAGAGAGGTCACATACGTGGTGCCATCATGTCTGAAAGTGATTTTCCCCTCCGGCTACAGTGTACCACGTGCAAAGTACCGTTAGCGGAGGGGGAGGGTAGCGCGGAGGGCCTTTGCCGGCAGTGTTTGTCCATGGCGCGGCCTATTACGGTTACAGCACCGGTACAGGAGCCGCCCTGGGCTTGTTTCGCTCAGGCGTTAACAGCTTTAGTGGGCCAGTTAGCTCCGCAGCCCGCGTTTACTCCGATGGGTTTGTCCCAGCAGTCTGTGGTGTCGTCACCCATGCAGGGGTTCCCACGACAATTGGTGGTACCCCACAGTCTCCCTATTTCCCCGCTCCCGGGTTCTCAGGAGCCAGCGTGGGTTAACTCCCTGATGAGTTCTGTACAGCACTTGTCGGATGTGTTGCAAGGGGAGTCTGTGATGCGGCCTCATAAAAGGCCGGTGGCGTCTCTGTCCGCTCCTTATGAGGATGACGAAGGGACGTCTGATGATGGGGAGATTCTGGATCCTTACGATCAGGAACCTCTCCATACTAAGGACGCTGATGCTAAGTCCAAAGTATATATTCCTGGACTTATTCGGGCGGTCCGCACAGCCTTGGTGATTGAGGACGAAGTTCCCCCAGCGGCTAAATCTAAGTATGCCTTTTTCAAAGATGTGAAGGGCGATGCCACAGTCTTTCCTCTTTCGGGTCAGTTGGTGGACCATTTAGAGGAGGCGTGGAAACAACCTGGCAAAAGATACCAACCGCAGAGACGCCTGGCGGTGGCTTATCCGTTCGCGGATAATTATTTTGCTAAGTGGGAATCCCCTCCACAGGTGGATTCTCACGTGACCCGTCTTGTTGACCGTAGTGCCACATTGCCGATGCCATCCACGTCCTCCCTTAAGGATGCTACGGACCGCAAGGTAGAAATCTGCCTGAAGTCCGCTTATTCCCTTGCAGGGGGGGCAGCACGGCCGGCTATGGCCATTTGCTGGGTTGCCAGAGCGATGGAGCGCTGGGCGGATTCATTAGAGGCTTCTTTTGAATCCGACTGTCCGGCTGAACAGGCGGAGTTGATTGGCAATCTCCGTGATTCGGCCACCTACATCAACGAGGCGGCTCTAGACATTTGTACTCTGGTGTCTAGATTTTCTTCAGCAGCGGTAGCTGCTCGTCGCACCTTGTGGCTGCGATCCTGGAAGGCGGACGCAGATTCCAGGAAAGGTCTGGAAGCGTTGCCGTTTACCGGAGAAGTTCTCTTCGGTCCGGATCTGGATAAGATTGTGGCCACGCTGGCGGCAGCCAAATCTGCTTGTCTCCCGTCGGCCGCTGCTCCTTCTGGTTCGGGACCATCGTCCTTTCGGTCATCTAGGGCCCAGGGCAGGCCCAAACCACAGTCGTTTCCTCGACAGGCTGGCCCTAAGAAATTGGTCAAGCCCCGGAAGCAGGCATGGAGTACCAGACGTCCGGCCCCCAAGCCAGATGACAAGCCTGCGGCCTGACGGTCCGGGCCTCCCTTTGGGGGATCCCAGGGTGGGAGGCCGCCTGCTACAGTTCGCCCAGTGTTGGTCGACCACTACGACAGACACTTGGGTTCTGGAGGTGGTTTCCCACGGATACGCCCTCTTTCCGGCACAGACCCCCGGCTCGCTTCTTCACCACGGGTCTCCCATCAGACCGGAACAAGGCTACGGAGCTGCGGAAGGTATTGCACACTATGCTCCAGGCTGGAGTTATAGTGCCTGTTCCATTCTCCCAGAGGGGCCAGGGTTTCTATTCAAATCTATTTTTGGTACAGAAACCCAATGGGTCATATCGTCCGATTCTCAACCTCAAAGCACTCAACAAGTCTTTGCGGGTCCCGAAGTTTCGGATGGAGACCCTACGGTCCATCATTCTGGCGCTGGAACCTGGGGACTACTTGGTGTCATTGGACATACAGGACGCTTACCTGCATGTCCCTATTCTTTTGCGCCATCAACAGTTCCTCAGGTTTGCAATCCACAGCGACCACTTCCAGTTTCGGGCGTTACCTTTTGGCCTGGCAACAGCACCACGTGTTTTCGCCAAGGTGATGGCGGTCATGGCGGCTTCTCTGCGGCTGCAGGGAGTCCGCATGTTACCGTATTTGGACGACCTGTTATTGGTGGCAGGATCTCCAGAGCTCCTGTTACGCCACTTGGACCTGACCATTGCACTGCTGCAACGGCACGGCTGGCTAATCAACTGGCAGAAGTCCACTCTAATCCCGTCTGGGAGGATTCTGCATCTTGGAGCCTTATTGGACTCGGGACAGCAAAGGATCTTCGTGACGGAGGACAAGATCTCTGCTTTACAGTCAAGGGTGCGCAGTTGCCTGCACAGCCGCCGGGTGTCCTTACACTCGGCGATGAGGTTACTGGGCTCCATGGTGTCGGTGTTCGACATGGTGGAATACGCCCAGTTTCACTCCAGACCTCTGCAGCACCTGATCCTGTCCAAGTGGAACGGGCTGACTCAGTCTCTGAAGTCCCAGACGATTGTGCTCACCCAGGAGGTTCGCCTGTCCCTTACGTGGTGGTTACAGACGACCCACCTCAACAAGGGACGTCCGTTCTGGGTTCCAAATTGGGTCCTGTTGACAACGGACGCCAGTCTTCGGGGCTGGGGAGCAGTTTCGGGTCCACACTTGTTCCAGGGCAGGTGGACGCCGACAGAAGCGGAGCTTCCAATAAATATCTTGGAACTCCGTGCGGTCTTCAATGCTCTCCAGCAGGCACAGCGGTTTCTCCAGGGTCGCCCGGTGCAGGTCCAGTCGGACAACGCTACCACCGTGGCCTACATAAACAGGCAAGGAGGAACTCGCAGTCGGGCGGCTCTCGTAGAGGTCTCTCGGATCCTGGTTTGGGCGGAGCGCAATCTTCCGGCCATATCAGCGGTCTTCATCCCGGGAGTGCTCAATTGGGAGGCGGACTTTCTAAGTCGCCAGGACGTTCATCCGGGGGAATGGTCCCTGCACCCGGACGTTTTTCAACTACTGGTGGACAGGTGGGGTCTTCCAGAAATCGACCTCATGGCGTCCCGGCACAACAACAAGTTGCCGGTGTACGGGTCTCGCACAAGAGACGAAGGGGCGTCTCTGGTGGATGCTCTGTCCGTCCGGTGGACGTTCCGGTTCGCATACCTGTTCCCTCCGGTCTCCCTTCTTCCACGGGTAATCCGGAAATTCAAACAGGAAGGAGGGACGCTCCTGTTGATAGCTCCCGCGTGGCCCAGACGGCACTGGTTCTCAGACCTTCAGGGTCTGTCCGTGGACAGTCCTCTGTGGTTGCCGCTACGACCGGACCTTCTGTCTCAGGGTCCTTGCCTTCACCCGGACCTGACTCGGCTGTCTTTGACGGCGTGGCTGTTGAGACGGCCATGCTGAGGTCCCGGGGGTTTTCCAGCTCTGTGGTGCGTACCATGTTACGAGCTCGGAAACCGTCTTCCGCGAGGATATACCATCGCGTGTGGCATACGTTCTTCCAGTGGTGTCGACCGAGAGGTTATGCACCGCGGGAGTTTCGTCTGTCTCGGATTCTCGCCTTCCTGCAAGCGGGACTAGATCATGGGCTTCGCCTTGCTTCTTTGAAGGTACAGGTTTCGGCCCTATCTGTCTGGTTTCACCGTAGGATTGCTACAATCCCGGATGTGCGCACCTTTATGCAGGGTGTTCTCCGCATTCAGCCGCCCTTTGTTCCACCTGTGGCGCCTTGGGATTTGGCTGTGGTCCTGAGGGCTCTCCAAGGACCGCCGTTTGAACCACTGGGCTCAGTGGATCTTAAATGGCTAACAGCTAAGACTGTTTTCCTTCTGGCCATTGCTTCGGCCAGACGTGTTTCTGAGTTAGGGGCTCTTTCTTGTAGACCCCCTTTCTTGGTTTTTTATGGGAACAGGGCAGTGCTTCGCACTCGGCCCGAGTTTCTTCCCAAAGTTGTTTCCCAGTTTCATGTTAACGAGGAAATAGTTGTTCCGGCCTTTAACTCACCGGGTCTTTCCGTGGGTGAGGCCTCTTTGGATGTTGTGCGGGCCTTAAGGACTTATGTTGACCGCACTTCTTCGTTTAGGAAGTCGGACGCTTTGTTTGTCCTCTATGGCTTCCGTAAAAAGGGTTGGCCTGCTTCAAAGCAAACTTTGGCAGCCTGGATCCGTATGGCTATTTCTGAAGCTTATCTTCATGAAGGCCTACCGGTCCCTCCTTCTCTGAAGGCTCATTCCACTAGGTCTGTGGGTCCTTCGTGGGCAGCTCGACGTGGTGCCTCGGCAGTTCAGATCTGCAAGGCTGCTACGTGGTCTTCTGTCCATACCTTCGTGAGGTACTACAGGTTTGACACCTTCGCCTCTCAGGATGCTTCCTTCGGGCGGCGGATTCTCCTTTCTGCACAGGAGCGTCCCCACCCTTAAAGGATACTGCTTTGGGACATCCCCAAGGTATCCTGTGGATACCCTATGGACCCTGAAGTAGAAAATATGAGATATGGTAAGAACTTACCCTTGTTATCTCTATTTCTACGAAGTCCATAGGGTTCCACAGGACTCCCGCCCTGTCGCACCTGTGCTGCAGATGGGCTTTGCTCTGGTCACCGGTTTTCCGTCTCCCTCTGGTGAGAATGTGATTCTTGTATGTGTCCAGATCTTTGTTCTCTCTCTTCCTTCTCCTCCTCCGGCCTATGGCTTGGTAACTAACTGAGGTGCCTTGGCCCGGGGGCGGGGTATAGGAGGGGGACCTAGTGCATCCTGGGAGGCTGAAAGCTTAACTCTTTGGTGCCCTGCGACTGACGTCACACCTATACCCAAGGTATCCTGTGGAACCCTATGGACTTCGTAGAAATAGAGATAACAAGGGTAAGTTCTTACCATATCTCATATTTTTCATTACCATTGATTCATTTCCTGCCATCATTATCTGTGTGTAGCATTTCTGTGCTTATGGTTTACATACTGGTACACACCTACCACAAAATATTGTGACATCCGATCGCCATAATGGTCTCTACAGACCAAGCGATATACACACTATAATATAAGTTATTCAACACCATATCTTATTTTATTAATTTTTTATTACCCATGTTACCATAGGTTTTGGGAGCATTCCTGTAGCTCACTGTGAGCTGACCCACCAGACCATTATCTTGGTGTGTAACAAAAATATACAACATTGGTTAGCAACACATCTATAATATTGACAAATATCTATGCACCTATCATCCACTACTCCAGGTGAGCTCTAAGTACATTTTCCTTGTTTAAGACTATACGTTTTTTGGAGACAGGACATCTCCAGTACTGGGCCCTCTCTCCCTTTTGGGATACCCCTTGTTGAGCGTTGATCACAACCTCCTCCAATCTGTAGGTATAAACTGCCATCCACACCATGCGGGACACCAACAACACCAGAACTTTACCAAGACCTACTGATATTGCATCCCGCCCAGAATGCTCACAGGACTGTTGACCACGGGTACAGCAGGGGAGACGTGCTGGTCCAGAACCGCACAGCAAGGAGCCCCTTAAAGGGTCTACCAACCTTCCCCCTTGAGTCAGTCGCACACCCTCTCGCCACCCCATTCCCACACCCCACCAAGTGCTGATTCCCCCCCCCCCCCCTCTCAGGACATACCCATCCACCCTCCCCAACCATTCCGGGGAAGCATTGTGTTTACTCAATACACGGTTTTGCCTCCCATTCTGGTGTCTGTTTTCCTTTCAACAAACAGCATTAGCAACCACACACTATACAATACCCCACATAACACCTACAAGAGAGCGCACCCGACCCCTATTTTCCAATGGTACTCGATATTACCGATGGTTTCACAGTCTTACAAGGTATTACTGATGTGAGTAAAGGGAAGCGGGCGTCTTTATGTTGGGCTACGATGGCATTGCGATTGCAAACATTAGCATATTTCGCAGCGGGTCTGCGTACGCAATTGCAGTTGCGATGCATAATGAATCAGGCCCCAAGGCAATAGCTGTGTGAAGTTTGTATGTTCTTCCCGTGTTTGTGTGGGTTTCCTCCAGTTGCTCACACTCCGCACTCAATACAAAGCAGTTTGCTTCTGACAAAAAAAAAATATAAACCTAGTTTGTGTGTATCCATATGGTAGGGAATATGGGAGCTGATTCAGAGCTGCTCGCTACATGCGATCGCTCGCACGATGTGTATGCAAATTGCGTAGGTAGTGCTACCGCAAATCAATGCATTAGCACGCCCAGTGTTTCTTAGAGAGCGATCACATAGTGTATACAGACACCCACCAGCCTCGTTTAAGATGCCCACTTGTGCACGTCATGTCCAGGAAGTGTATGCAACTATCGGTACTTCAGGTAACATCGGATGCTATCGCAGCGCTTGAGGTTGACCATACCCTGCCGCAAGCACTGCGAGAACTTCAGTGTAAAAACAAGCCAGGTGACGTGTACTATGATGTATACGCATGCGCACAATGCATACACACTGCATACCATTGGCAGCAGAGAGCATTTGCATCTTAGCGAACGGGTCTGAATGAGCTCCCATGGATCATAGGGCCTGATTCAGAGCCGGCCGCTCTGACCAGAGCGCTCGCTCTGAATCAGGGCCCTCCTCCATGAAAATGGAGCGGCTTCCCGGCCGCTCGCATAGCTGTGGGTGACCACCCACAGCATATGCGAGCGTCCATGATGATGGTCGCGATGGTCTTGACCATCGCAACCATCGGACTTGCGACGGAGACCCTGTGGTAGGGTCTCCCTGGCACAAGCCCTGGAGTGATTTTGGCTCTATCAGAGCCAAAATCACTCCCACTGACATCACTAGTGATGTCAGTGGGGCCGGCTTCAGACGGTAGGCGTTCCCATGGGAACGCCTCCGTCTGGCAGGCACGCCCCCAGCACGCCCACCAAAGGGGGCGTGCTGCCAATCAACATTGACAGCACGCCCCCTTTGGTGCGAGACCCGGAGCGATGGAAAGCCCGTCGCTCCCCGGGTGTCGCGCATGCGCACTGCGGAGCTCCCTCCGTCGTGCGCATGCGCAGTGGGGAACATCGACCCGCTTGCGAGCGTACTGCTGCTCGCGAGCGGGTCTAAATGACCCCCATAAGCTCCACTGGGGCAGGGACTGATGTGCCTGACTACATATTTTCTGTAAAAACACGTGTGTAATATGTTGGTGCTATATAAATATCAGTTAAAATTGAAATTAATAATAAATAAAATGAATATAATTATTACAAAGATGATTTCCATGAGAAGGCAGCAGAGTAATCCTGGAAAACAGTAAGGAATACCCCCAACCCCTTATTTATACTGACTCTGTGGTTTTTATTTATTCTTCACTGTTGACAGTCTGGCTCTGCTTGCAGTTTGCATTCTGTGATTCAAAAAGGGAGCCAAACAAGGATCTGGTGGCTGGAGACACACAAGGGGGAAATATTGGTGAGGCCATGCCCCCTTCTTGGGTTCTAGGGCATCAAATTGGTCTGGGCCTGCTCTGATCCCAAGAAATTTCTTCAACCCACAAAATGGCTGCACCATTTTAAGCTATAGGTTCACATTAAAGTAAGATTATTTACGTGAATGTCTGCTGAGTGTAAAGCCAGGTGCACACTAGCAGATAAATTCTGCAGATCAGATAAACACTCTGATCCTCGGTGATTATCTGATCAGTATAAACCCTGCATATATTCTGGCGAAACAGCAGACCCAGCTCATGCCACGTGGACACACCCCATACCATTATGGAACCACCACCTGCTTGCAATGTGCCTTGTTGACAACTGGGGTCAGTGGACTCATGGGGTCTGTGCTGCACCCGAACCCTACAATTGGAACCGTGACTCATGGGTGCCACATGTTGCCAGTCCTCCAGGGTCCACTAAGCGACATCACAAGCCCAGGTGAGGAGCTGTGTCCAATGTCGTAGTGTTTACAGGAGCACTCTGGTGGGTCTTCTGCTCCCATATCCCATGTGTGGGTGGTAATGCCTTCCATGAGGTAGGTACATACGTGATACCGTAGATCGATGAATGTTGAATGTCCGCACAACTTCGAAAATGGAATGTCCCATTCGTCAGGCACCCTATTCGAACTCCGATAATTCACGTCATCTTGTTATGAGAAGCCTAGCCGGTGTCCGGACTCATGAGATGCCAAATTACAACATATGCAGGCCTAGGCATTTCCAAGTTGTCGCAGTACGGTGATGCTACCTACCATTACCTTTACATACTGCTATCTCATGATTTTTGCCATATATATTCAAAGAAAGTCCATATACACATACTGTACATAATTTTTCTCAGGTATTTTTTTGGAGGGGGGTTGGATGGGGAGAGAGATGAACTCATCCAAACATCGGGAATCCAAGTAGATCCGAGCAGCGGCTCAGATCTTTCTGCATGACTCGGATTCCACTTCGATGTAAAACATCATCCTCGCGGCATCGAGTTCTCACGGGTTTTGGATTCTATATAAGACACAGCAGACAGGACTCGGCGCCACACACGCTGCTGTATGCTGTGCTTAACTCTGCTGTATAGGCTGTGCTGTTTAATGGGTATAACTATATATAGGGGGTGCATGCTGCTGTGCTGTATTCTGCTGTATAGGCTGTGCTGCTTAGTTAATGTGTATAACTATATGTAGGGGGTGCAAGCTGTTGTTCTGTACTCTGCTGTATAGGCTGTGACCAGACTCACAAGTTGCTGTGCTTCTTAGTCACTGTTTAGTGTATAGGGGGCAGTGGCGTAACTAGGGCAGGGGGAGCGGTGTGCGTGCCTTGGGCGCTGTGGGACCGGCGGCGCGGGGGGTCGCCGCCAACCACGGTCCGGCCTGCCCTAGTTAGCCACCAGTGTAGCGCCGACCGCAGTGAGTACGGTCAGCGCTACACATTTACACAGGACCGGCGCTAGGCTTCCAGCGCCGATACTGTGCGGCACACCTGAGCCCAGCGCTGGCAGCGATGCGTGTGTTAAACAGTAGCCAATGAGAGTCAGATAGACTCTCATTGACTGCTGCAGCACCCACTGCAAGAGCCGGACTTCCGTCCGGCTCCTGCAATGGGTAATGGGACAGACGTCATGACATGACGTCTCTCCCATAATGCAGAGCGCGCCAGCCCGGGAGGGCAGGCGGGCGGGAGCGGTGTCGCGGACCGGAGCAGCAGCGTGGATTCAGGTAAGTGTATATATATATATTTTTTTTTTTTTTAAAACCTGCCTGCACTACTGGGGGCACAACGGTGGAGGGGGGTGGCTACTACTGGGGGGACCTCTACTGGGGGTGGGGGCACAATGGGGGGGTGGCTACTACTGGGGGCACCATTATTGGGAGGACCTCTACTGGGGGGGGGCTATTACTGGGGGCACCATTATTGGGAGGACCTCTACTGGGGGGGCTATTACTGGGGGCACTTAATCGGGGGGGAACCTCAACTGAGGACCACTACTTGGGGGGGGGGGGACTACTACTGGGGGCATTATAAAAGGGGCCTACTACTAGGGGCACTGCACTGGGGGGACCACAACTGGGGGCAATAATAGGAAGGACCACTACAGGGGGCACTGGATAGGGGGGATCACTACTGGGGGCACTGCATGGGAGGTGGGGGAACTACTACTGGGGGCATTATAAAAGGGGCCTACTACTAGGGGCACTGCACTGGGGGGACCACTACTGGGGGCAATAACAGGAAGGACCACTACAGGGACCCCTGGATAGGGGGGGTCACTACTGGGGGCCTGCATCAGGGGGACCACTACTGGGGGCACTGCATGGGAGCGGGGGTACTACTGCTGGGGGCACTAAAAGGGGCTTACTGCTAGGGGCACTGCACTGGGGGGACCACTACAGGGGGCACTAGATAGGGGGGATCACTACTGGGTGCCTGCATAAGGGGGACCACTACTGGGAAAACTGCATGGGGGGGACTACTGCTGGGAGCACTATATAAAGGGCACTGCATAGGGGGGACTACTACTGGGCGCACTGCATTATGGGGACTACTACTGGGGGCACTGCATAAGGGGGAACACTACATAGGGCACTGCATTTGGGGGGACCACTACTGGGGGCACTGAGTAAGGGGAACTAATTGGGGGCTGTATAAGGGGGACCACTACTGGGGATACTGTATAAGGGGCACTACTATGGGCCTGCATAAGAGGGACCACAACTGCATACTGGGGGTACTGTATAAGGGGTACTACTGGGGTTAAGGTGCATATGGATAGGAATGTTCAGTGTGAAAATAAAGGGGTGTGTCATGTTGACACGCCCCGTTTTTAAATGACCACGCCCATTTTTTTTTTTGCGCGCACGTATCGGAGTGATGAGGGGGGGGCTCCCTTTTTAAATTTGCCCTGGGCTACAAATACCCTAGTTACGCCACTGATAGGGGGTGCACACTGCTGTATGCTGTGCTGTACTCTGCTGTATAGGCTGTGTCCACACTTATAAGTCACTTGTGGTTGTGCTGCTTAGTCAGTGTGCATAGGGGGTGCACGCTGTTGTATGCTGTGCTGTACTCTGCTGTATTGGCTGTACAGTGTCCAGACTCCTTCAGTAAGATATTCACATGCATATATAAGCCCTGTGACTCCATGTAGTTTGAATAGAGCTGCGTCTGCAACATCGAAAAATGTAATTAAATAATTGTATTGTTTGTACTGTTTGGTGCATTTTGTTCTGCTCACGTGCATATATAAGCCCTGTGGCTCCAGTCCACGCAGGAATACAGCGGCACCATAAAAAAATAATAATAATTGTACTGTTTGGTGCACTTTGTTTTGTTCACGTGTATATATAAGCCAAGCAGTGATTTGCTAATTGGAAAATGGATAACGTTCCGTTTAGAGAAGACGAGCAACCAATACTGTCGCTGCAGCTGCTGTCACAAGTAATAATGACGACCCCAGTCCTTCAATGTGATCTACTAAAGCCGATGCTCAGGCATAGAGGGTATCAGGGCATCTAAAATAATAAAAAAACAATATACAGTGCTAAAGAAAATAACACATCTAATAAAGAGAAAGTGTGTTGCAGAAAAACATAAAATTGCCAAAATGCGATTCACCACATGCAGTGGCAAGGAAAGACTGAGGCTTTGCCTTTATTTATGAGTGGTGGTTCTGCAAGTGTCAGTGAGGCATCTTCATCTGCCTCTCATGATGATGTAAGACCTTATCAAATGAAAACCACTAAGGCAGTAGAACAAACTCTGCTTTCAGAAACAGAAATGTACAAATCCCTGAGGAGAGTCTAAGTGTATCCACGAGTACGATGTGTAAGCCTGACATTTCTGATACTGTTGTACTTGCAGAGAAGCTGCCTTCCACCATTTCTGCTCCCTCTGCAAATGTGGGGATGAGTAGCACAAATTTAGCTGATAACATAGAAATTAAGGATGCCACCGAGGAAGTGCAAGAGGATGAGGGGGATATTTATGTAGCTGACTTCGGCACAAATGAGGATGTTAAGGATGAGGATAATGTTTGTGTAAGTCAGGTACCAGTGGAAGCAACTCTTGGCCATGATAAGAGGAAGGCCATTGTCATGCCTGTGCATAGGACCAACAAATGTACCTCTTATGTGTGGAATTATTGTTACCCAAATCCTGACAACAATTGTCAAGCCATCTGTAGCATTTGTAAAACCACAATAAATAGAGGTAGGGACGTTAACCTTTTAGGAACCTCCTCCCTGTTACGTCATTTGCAGCGAACTCATGAAAAGTTTTCCACATCAGAAACTGGTGCTACAAAAATAACAAATGCAGTCCAGCATCAGCAAGCTCCCTGCTCTTAAGTTCAACTAGATCCCAGCACCTGCCATCTCTACTGTCAACACCATCATCCTTAATATTCACAGTAATGATCGGAGGTCGTCCTGCATCCAATTTGTTAAGCATAGGTGACTCCTTCCCTATTCCTCAGAATAATCCTTCAGTGCTAGGCCTGCTGCTGCTGCAGCTGGGGATGGATCTTCATCCCAGAAGGGGACCAAGAAGACTAGTTTCAAGTGACAATTAACTGTGAAACAATCCTTTGCAAGGGGAAGCAAGTATGACAGCTCTCACCTAGTTGCAAAATTGAATATTGAAAACAATATTGTGAGCTGTGACTGGAAATGAGTGGAAATTAATGTTATTGACGTTACTAAGTATGTCTATATACTGTGATATGATCTGGGTAGGGGTACCTCTCCTGGGGTAGATGGACACCTCCTTACTCACAGCAGCCTGGAAACAGTCCAGGGTTTTTGTGCAAGGTGGTATTTTATTGTGCAATATAAATAATAAAATAAACAAAACATAAAAATAAATCCTAGCCCGTCTGGGCACTAACTACACAAATAACTCCCTCTCTCAAGGTGGCAAGGCCTACTGCCTCACCACAAAACTTAGGCACAAACACAGCACTTTCCAGTATATCAAAGTGTCTCTGAACAAACCTCACTGTTCACCCCAGGTGTATGACACAATGAACCAAACCTTGATCCAGCTTATAAGAACCACTTCCAGGTGCAACTACTAACCAGCCTGGCCTCAGACTGAAAGGCCCAACACCTGGAACGGCCTATGGATGGAGCCCTCTTTTCTCTTCTCACATCCACATCCCCAGGACCCATCATCCGGCTTTTAGCAAAAGTCGACACTCTAATCTGTTTGGCAGAACAGACTTTTCCTGGGGGTTTAAAACACATATGATAAGAATCTGGGACACACATATATGCCATCCACAACTTCTCCAGTGCTTCTATCATATAATCCCCCCCTTTGTTTCGACCTGTGGGGCAGAACAACTGCAGCCCCCAAACAATGTACACGCAACAAAGCATCTGCATTGGCCAGCTGGCTTCCTGGCCTGTATTCTACTGTAAACTTTAAATTTTGCAATGCCAAGAACCACCTCGTTATTCTCCCATTGCTGTCTTTGTTCTCTGACATCCATTTCAAAGGGGCATGATCAGAGATCAGCTTGAATTTCCTCTTTCCGATCAAGTAGTACCTAAGAGTTTCTAATGCCCACTTTATGGCCAATTCTCTCTTTCGGCGGTTCTTTCAAAGGCCGTAAGATACGCTTTCAAATCATCATTCTGGGTCATCTTTTGCAGAAAATTACTGTCCCGTATGGAGCGAGTGTTAGTTGGAAAATCAGTGGAAGCATCTCCAGACCGGACTACTAGCTGTTGTACCACCTCTTTTAAGGCCTGGCAGGTTTCCTCTATGGCGACTTGTTGTTGCCTCTGGGCTGTCTCTAAGGCCAAAAGTTGCACATTGGTGGATTCCTGCTGAACTCGGGTAGCTTCCTGCTGAGCCCTGGTAGATTCTTGCTGAGCAGCCGTAGCCTGGAGCAAGGCTTTAACAATGTCCTACATGTTGTCTTTCAGTGTAGGTTGAAAGCAGAATCAGGCTTCTCTAAGCATCTGTCGACGCCACCTTCATGGATTCCATGCAACACGAGTTGACATCCAAACAACAAATTGGTGTCTGTCCCTTTAACTTTCCAATGTAAAACTTTTCCTCTTGCTGCAATTTTTCGTGTGTGATGCCCACATTCTCCACCACTTGTGATATGATTGGGGTAGGGGTCCCTCTCCTGGGGTAGATGGACACCTCCTTACAAACAGCAGCCAGGAAACAGCACACCAGTCCAGGGTTTTCGTGCAAGCTGGTCGGAACCAGTTTTTATTGTGCAATAGAAATAATAAAATAAACAAAACATAAAAATAAATCCTAACCCATCTGGGCACTAACTACCTCTATCAAGGTGGCAAGGCCTACTGCCTCACCACAAAACTTAGGCACAAACACAGCACTTTCCAGTATATCAAAGTGTCTCTGAACAAACCAAACTGTCTGTTCACCCCAGGTGTATAAGACAATTAACCAAACCTTGATCCAGCTTATATGTACCACTTCCAGGTGCAACTACTAATCAGCCTGCTCTCAGACTGAAAGGCCCAACACCTGGAATGGCCTATGGATAGAGTCCTCCCTTCTCTTCTCACATCCACACCACCAGGATCCATCATCCGGTTTTTAGCAAAAGCCGACACTCTAATCTGTTTGGCAGAACAGACTTTTCCTGGGGGTTTAAAACACATATGATAAGAATCTGGGACACACATAAATGCCATCCACAACTTCTCCAGTGCTTCTATCACAATACATATATTGGGGTTCTATACATATATATTGTGATAGAAGCACTGGAACAGTTTTGAATGGCTTCTTTGTCTGTCCCAGATTCCTGTCCTATGTGTTTTAAAACCCTCAGGAGAAGTCTGTTTGGAAAAACAGACTAGAAATGTCGGCTTTAGTGAAAAGACGGAATGGGTCCTGGGGTGTTGATGTGAGGAGAGGGAGGGCTCCATCCACAGGCCACTCTGGGTGTTGGGCCTTTCAGCCTGGTAGCAGGCTCATTAGGGCTTGCACCTGGAAATGGCTGTGATAAGCTAGGTTTAGTTGTGGCTGAGTGTCTCACACCTGGGAGAGCAGGCCCGCAGGCTAGCTTGCTCTGAGACACTGTTTGATACAACCTGTAAGTACTGTGGATGTGAACTTATTTAGTCTTCTAATAGTGAGGGAATCTACTGTCTAATTAGAGCCCAGATGGGTTAGGATTTTGTTTTATTTATGTGCCCTGTACAATAAAGACTGGCTCTGACCAGCTTGTACGAGAACCCCAGAATTGTGTTCTGTTTCTCTGGCTGCTGTGTGTGAAGGAGGGAGCCCATCTACCCAGGAGAGGGACCCCTATCCTGACTGTGTCACAAGTGGTGGAGAATGCGGGCATGCACACACTGAAATTGCAGCAAGGAAAAATGTGTCCTTTAAAATTTAAAGGGACAGGCACGAAATTGTGGAATCCATGAAGGTGGCGTTAGCAGATGCTCCGAGAGGCCAGGTTCTTCTTCCAGCCTACCCCTAAGGACAACATGGAGAATGTTGTAAAGGCCTTGCTTCAGGCTACGTCCACTCAGCAAGAAGCTACCAGAGCTCTGCAGGAATCCACCCAGGTGCAACTATTGGCCTTGGAGGCAGCACAGAGGCAACAACAAGTTACCATCGAGGAAACCCGCCAGGCCTTAGCGGAAAAAAGCCAGGCCATAAAAGAGGTGGTACAACACCTAGTAGCCTAGACTGGAGATGCTTCCACTGACCCTCCAACCCATACTAGCTCCATACGCACCAGTCATTTTTTGCAGAAGATGACCCCGAGTGATGACATGGAGGCATGTCTTACAGCCTTTGAGAGAACCGCAGAAAAGGAGAGTTGGCCCAAGGAACAGGGGGCAAGACTTGTGGCACCCTTCGTGTCTGGAGAACCAGAAAAGGCCTACTATGATTTGTGCCTGGATGATGCCATGGACTATGCAAAGCTAAAATGAGAGATCCTTGCTTGGGAGTCACCTCATTTGTTCAGGCCCAATGAGTCCACCACTGGGAGTTCCAAATGGAAAAGCCTCCATGCTCACAGATGCATGACCTCGTCCATCTAACCACAAAATGGCTCCAGCCCGAGATGCTGACAGAACCACAGATCGTGGAGAGAGTCGTGATGGACCGGTATCTGCGATTGCTACCTGGGTGAGCCATGCAGACCCTAAGTCTGCAGACCAGTTAGTCGAACTGGTGGAGAGGTATGTGGTAGCTGATGAACTGTTGAGTTCTTGGCCAACAAGCCCTGATGGCGCAACGGCGAACTCCCATCGACACTGGTAAGACTGCTCCAGGGGAGAAGGGTGCTGGGCGATGGAATGAACTTAAGACTGAGGGTGTGGAACCTGGAGACAGGCCAGCCAGGCCAGGAAGGTTTCTACACCGTAAAAGACTAGATATTAATGTGATTCAGTGTTTCCGATGTGGTGGTTTCGGCCATATTGCGGCTAATTGTTCACTTACCGCTGAAACTATGCAATGTGATACTGCTCATGTCAACTGCAGGGGGTCTTTCTTTGCACAGCCAGCCTGTACTGCTGACCGGCAGGCTGAGACAGATAAGCACAAGTGTGTACTTACTGTAGAAGGCAACCGAGTAGAGGTTTTGTTAGATTTTGGTAGCCTGGTTACACTTATGAAAGCTGAACTGGTGAACTCCTTGAAGCGTAAGGAGAAAACTGTTGGTGTGACCTGCATAAATGTTGACACTTGCTATTATGTTACTGCGGAAGTGAACATAGAAACACCATGTGGTTCTGCGGTAGTCTCTGTGGGTTTGGTACATGGCTTAATGTATGATGCAATATTGGGGAGAGACTTTGTTCACTTCTGGAAGTTGTGGGAAAGCCAATTTTTTACAGAGGTAAACCACCCTGACCCATTTGAGAAGGTTACTGATGTAGTAGCAGAGGAAGTTTCTTTAGGGTCAGAGATGCTCCCTTTTTCTAGTATGATTGGCAAACTAGAGAATGCGGAGCATGATGGTGGCTCGCCAAGTGATGTGCCTCCCACTGAGGTGGGAAGTGTTGTTGAGCCAGTTGATCATCTGCCCGATTTAGTGGTCAGAAGAGAGGTCTTTGCCGTGGACCAGTTAAATGACCCTACTCTGGTAAAAGTCAGGGAGAATGTCAAAGTGATCGATGGTAACCCATAGACCCCGATTGTCCTTTGTCATATCCTCACATGGCAGTATGTCGGGATTTTTTGTATCAGGTGACTAAGAAAGGAGAAGATATTGGGGAACAATTAATAGTTCCCAAAGCATACAGAAGAACAGTTTTAGATCTGGCTCATGGTCATATAACTGCAGGCCACCTGGGGGTAGAGAAAACCACTGAGAGACTTTTGCAGAGGTTTTTCTGGCCTGAGGTCCATAAAGAGGTATCTGACTTTTGTGCATCCTGCCCTGAATGTCAGTATCATGCTCCAAGACCCCATTTTAAAAGTCCCCTAGTCCCATTACCCATTATTGAGGTGACGTTTGAAAGAATAGCTATGGATTTGGATGGACCCTTAATGAAGTCTGCCCGGGGCCATCAATATATTCTGGTGATAATGGATTACGCTACCAGGTACCTGGAAGCGATACCATTGCACAATACGTCAACCATGTCCATTGCTAGAGAGTTAGTCCATGTCTTTAGTAGGTTGGGAATACTTAAATGGGGTACCTTGGTCAGTCAGTATTTCTTTATGTAAAAAGTAATGAAAGAGTTATGCTGCCTGTTCAAATTTGAAGAGTGTGTCAAAGTTCGATGCATACCCAATGCCTAGGGTGGATGAACTAATTGAAAGGCTAGGGACAGCCAGATATTTAACCACTCTTGACTTAACCAAAGGGTATTGGCAAGTCCTGTTAACTGAGAATGCCAAAGAAAAGACAGCTTTTTCTGCACCAGGGGGGTTGTTTCAATACAAGATGTTTCCCTTTGGGCTACATGGGGCACCTGCTACCTTTCAAAGAATGATGGATAGGATTCTAAGGCCCCATAGACAGTATTCTGCTGCTTATCTTGATGATGTAGTCATTCATAGTCCTGATTGGCAGTCTCACTTGCACAGAGTACAAGCAGTGTTGGACTCCATCTATAAGGCAGGTTTGACAACCAACCCAAAAAAGTGTTATCTAGGGATGGAAGAAGTAAAGTATCTTGATAGACCATTGGCAGAGGTTTGATAAATCCACAGCTTAATAAGATTGCGGCAATACAAAACTGGCCACGACCCCTTAATAAGAAGCAGGTGAGAGCCTTCTTAGGGATTACTGGGTATTATAGGAGGTTTATACCCAATTTTGCCACCATTGCAGTCCCACTGACTGACCTTACCAAAGGCAAACAGAAAGTCATGGTGGAATGGAGTCCTGAAGCAGAGAAGGCTTTTCAGGAGTTGAAAATAGCGTTGTGTTCCCAACCAGTTCTGATGACTCCTGATTTTGACAGGGAGTTTGTTATGCAAACTGATGCATCAGAAGTAAATATAGGAGCAGTCCTGTCCCAGAGCAAGGAAGGTGAGGAACACCCTATTTTTTACCTAAGCAGGAAATTAAATGTACATGAGAGAAACTACCGTATATACTCGAGTATAAGCCGACTTTTTCAGCACATTTTTTGTGCTGAAAAAGTACCCCCTCGGCTTATACTCGAGTGAAGTGTAGCGCTGACCGGACGGAGTTCGGTCAGCGCTACACACTGCCAAACACACAGCCGCCGGAGCTGGCAGCTGCGTGTTTGGTGTAATCAGCAGCTGCTGAGAGTCTGTCAGACTCTCAGCGGCTGCTGCTGCTGCCACTGGGGGAGCCATCTTCCGGCTCCCGCATTGGGTAATGGGAGACACGTCGTCATGACGACGTCTCTCCCATGCAAAGCGGCCAGAGGAGCGGATAGCGGCGGGACCAGGAGCGGGAGTTTCAGGTAAGTAATTTTTTTTTTTTATTCTTATCACGTCTCTCTACTGGGGGGGGACTACAGGGGGCACTACCAGGGGGCGATTACTACAGGGGGCACTAAAAGGGGGGATTACCACTGGGGGAACTACCAGGGGGGGATTACCACTGGGGGCACTACCAGGGGGGGATTACCACTGGGGGTACTACCAGGGGGGGATTACTACTGGGGGCACTAAAATGGGGGATTACCACTGGAGGCACTGAAAGGGGGGATTACCACTGGGTGCACTACCAGGAGGGATTACTACTGGGGGCACAACCAGGGGGAATTACTACTGGGGGCACTACCAGCTGCTGCCATTTCCCACACTAGGCTTATACTCGAGTCAATAAGTTTTCCCAGTTTTTTGGGGTAAAAGTAGGTACCTCGGCTTATATTCGGGTCGGCTTATACTCGAGTATATTCGGTATGCTACAGATGAGAAGGAAGCATTGACCATAAAATGGGCGTTGGAAACTCTCAGGTACTATTTGGTTGGAAGGAAATTCAGGCTGATCACTGACCATGCCCCATTGAAGTGGATGTCAGAAAACAAGGAGACCAATAGGAGAATAACAAGGTGGTTTTTGGCATTACAAAACTTTAAATTTTTGGTAGAACACAGGCCAGGAAGTCAGCTGGCCAATGCAGATGCTTTGTCACGCGTTCATTGCTTGGGGGCTGCAGTTGTTCTGCCCCACAGGTCGAAACAAAGGGGGGGAGGTATGTGATAGAAGCACTGGAACAGTTTTGAATGGCTTCTATGTCTGTCTCAGATTCCTGTCCTATGGGTTTTAAAACCCCCAGAAGAAGTCTGTTTGGAAAAACAGACTAGAAATGTCGGCTTTAGTGAAAAGCCTGAATGAGTCCTGGGGGTGTGCATGTGAGGAGAGGGAGGGCTCCATCCACAGGCCACTCTGGGTGTTGGGCCTTCAGCCTGGTAGCAGGGTCATTAGGGCTTGCACCTGGAAATGCTGTGATAAGCTAGGTTTAGTTGTGGCTGAGTCTCTCACACCTGGGAGAGCAGGCCCAAAGCCTAGCTTGCTCTGAGACACTGTTTGATACAACCTGTAAGTACTGTGGACGTGAACTTATTTGGTCTCCTAATAGTGAGGGAATCTACTGTCTAGTTAAAGCCCAGATGGGTTAGGATTTTGTTTGTGTTTTGTTTTATTTATGTGCCCTGTACAATAAAGACTGGCTCCGACCAGCTTGTACGAGAACCCCAGAATTGTGTCCTGTTTCTCTGGCTGCTGTGTGTGAAGGAGGGAACCCATCTACCCAGGAGAGGGACCCCTATGCCCCAAGAACAGTAGTGGCCTGGCAGAGCATCACTAGGGATGAAACCCAGCGTCTGGTGAGGTCTATGCATTCCAGACTTCAGGCTGTAATTGCCTGCAAAGGATTTGCAACAAAGTATTAAAAAGTGAAAGTTAGATTTCGGATTGTTTAGTTTGTCCCATTGCTTTTGGCCCCTTAAAAAGTGAGAGGCACATATAGAAACCGTTGTAATTCCTACACCGTTCACCTGATTTGGATGCAATTACCCTCAAATTAAATCTGAAAGTCTGCAGTTAAAGCACATCTTGTTTGTTTCATTTCAAAGCCATTGTGGTGGTGAATAGAGGCCAAAATGTGAAAATTCTGTCAATGTCCCAATATTTATGCACCTGACTGTATATATACACACATTTTTCTATCTGTAATCATGTGTGTTCGGACCCGGTCTGTGTGCTTGTACTGAGCCTGAAGTTTTCTGTTGCTGGCCCTGCTATAATCCCTCATATTCAATATATTTTTTGCAGCATTTCAACAACGATTCAAAGTCGTGCAGTAGATTGCTTTGTGACATCACTAGTGACATAATTATCACTAGTGATAATTATGATTTAAACTCGCTGCAAGTTTAAAAATATTTTGGAGGTGTTCATCATGCTTCACTAATAAAAGTATCACTTCCAAGAGCTGCTCTTGTTGTGGAGTCAGCTTTTTGAAAAATCAGAGTCATGGTATAACATACTATAGATAACTCACTCTTCGAAGTTCATAGGGTCCACAGAATCTACCTTGGGGTATGTAGTTGGGGAGATCCATTGCACCAAATAGCTACAGCTTTATAACTCCCAGCATGCACTGGTCCTCCTCCCTATATACCCCGCCTCCTGCCACAGGCATTCAGTTTGTAAACAAGCCTAATGGCAAGAGACGGAAAGTGGAGAACGAAGTACAATGTACTCGTTCACTCTAAAAATACAATGTACTCGAAACACTCTAAAAATACAAAGAGGGAATCAGTGATATAAAAAAGCAAAGAATAGATCCCAACTGAGACCAGGTGCGTCAGGATGGGTGCTCTGTGGACCCTATGGAGCTCGAAGACAAAGAGTTATCTAAGGTATGTTATACCATAACTCTTATTTTCTTCTTCAGGGTCCATAGGGTCCACATAATCTACCTTGGGGATGTCCTAAAGCAGTTCCCTTACGGGTGGGGACGCTCCTGAGCAGAAAGGAGCATCCACCACCCAAAGGAAGCATCCTGGGAGGCAAAAGTATCAAATGCATAGAATTTGATAAAAGTATGGACGGAGGACCAAGTGGCTGCCTTGCACAGCTGTCCAGCCGAAGCACCATTTCTAACCGCCCATGACGGTCCTACAGACCGAGTAGAATGTGCTGTCTCCTTGTTAGGAACAGGGAGATCAGCCTGTATATAGGCTTGAGCAATAGTCATACGCAGCCAATGAGCCAAAGTCCGTTTGTTAGCTGGCCACTCTCGTTTGTGAAACCCATATAACACAAAGAGCGAATCTGATTTCCTGATGGAACTGGTACGATCCACGTAGACCAAATCCGGGGAAGCTTCACCTGTAGACAGGTTTGAAGACTGAAAAGCCGGGACTACAATTTCCTCATTCATATGGAAATGGAATATTACCTTCGGAAGGTAACCTGCCTTAGTACGAAGGACAGCTCTATTTTGATGAAAGATCAAATATGGAGTGCGACAATGACAGTGCTGCCAAGTCAGAAACTCTACAAGCTGAGGAGATAGCGAGGAGAAAAAGTGTCTTTGCTGTCAACCATCTCAAGTCCACCTTATCCAAGGGTTCAAAGGAGGGAGCTGGCAGCGCCCTGAGAACCAAGGATAAATCCCATGGTGCTACCAGTGGGACAAACAGAGGTTGCAGTCGGAGAACCCTCTGCAAAAATGTTCTTACATCTGTCAGGGGCATAATTCTGCGCTGGAACAAACATGGCAAAGCAGAAACCTGTACACTCAAGGTAGTCAGGCGCAGACCTAAGTCTAGCCAAGCCTGCAGAAATGCAAGTACTCTTGAAACCTTGAAAACCTTAGGGTCATATTTTGTTTGGGAGCACCAACGAAAATATAAAGGCCAAATCCTGTGATAGATGTGGTTGAAGCTGGCTTCCTTGATCTCATCTCAGTCTGGATCACAGAAGCAGAGAAGCCTTTGGCCTTTAAGATGGAAGCCTCAGTACCCACGTCGTCAAAGCCAGTGGAGGTAAATTTGGATATAGGCAGGGACCCTGCACTAGCAAATCCGGCTGTAGAGGCAGTGGAAGTGGCCTATCTATGGATAGACATGTCAGATCGGTGAACCAATGTCTCCTGGGCTAGGCCTTCCTGCTTGAACTTTCTGATGACTCTTGGGAGGAGGGATATCCGAGGAAATAGGTATGCCAACATGAAGTTCCACCTCACCGGCAGAGTGTCTAAGAAGGCGGCTGAGGTGTCCCTCATTCTGGAGACGCACCTGGGGACCTTGTGGTTGTGGCATGACGCCATGAGGTCTACGCCCGGTAGCCCCCACTTGTCCACCAGGAGTTGAAAGATGTCCGGATGAAGAGCCCATTTTCCGGCGTGTATGTCCTGATGACTTAGGAAGTCCGCTTCCCAGTTGAGGACTCCTGGGATGAAGGACTCCGAGATTGCTGAAAGATGGCATTCCCACATGCCCACAGAAGAATGTTCGCTACTTCCCTCATGGCTGCTGGACTTCATGTGCCTCCCTTATGATTTATGTAGGCCACTGTGTCGCATTGTCAGACTGAATCTGGACAGGCCTGCTGTGAAGAAGGTCCTGTGCCAGACTGAGCGCTCTGTGCACTGCACGAAGCTCCAAGATATTTATCAGTAGGTGACTTCCCTGGGTCGTCTACTTTCCCTGAAAGGTGTGATGACCTGTCACTGCTCCCCATCCTCGCAGACTTGCATCTGTGGTGAGGAGTACCCAATCCGGGACCCATAACGGATGACCCTTGTCTAAATGAGTCGTCTCCAGCCACCAAGCGAGTGAGAGCCAAACCTCTGGCGAGATGCGGATCATCTGTGACTGTATTCGATGATACTGACCATCCCAATGAGACAGAATCCATTGCTGCAGAGACCTGGAGGGGAACTGGGCATACGCCACCATATCGAATGTGGATACCATGGAGCTCAGCACCTGCATTGCCAAGTGAACTGACACCCTCTGTTTGCAGAGTGGACTGCGCACATGAGACTGTAGTGCCGCAATCTTGTCCTCTGGTAGGATAATCCTCTGGCCCAGAGAGTCCAGCAGCACCCCCAAGTGCACCATCCGCTGTTGGAAAAGAGAGGACTTTTTCCAATTTATTATCCAGTCGTGCTCTTGTAAGCAGACAATGGTCATCTGAAGATGTCATTGTAACAACTCCTGCGATTGTGCTAATATCAGGAGGTCATCCAAATATGGCAGAATTCTGATCCCTTGTCTCTGAGATGAGCCGTCATCACTGCCCTTATCTTGGTAAATACCCAAGAGGCTGTGGCCAGTCCGAAGGGTAGAGCCTGAAATTGGTAATGGTACTGATCTACCGCCAATCTTAGAAATCTTTGGTGGGATTGTGCAATCGGAACTTGTAGATATGCATCCTGTATGTCAAGGGAGACCATAAAATCTCCAGGCTCCATTGCCAGCATAATTGACTGTAGGGTTTCCATAAGGAATTTGGGCACATGGATGAATCTGTTGAGAGACTTCAGATTCAGGATAGGGCGACTTGACCAATTTGGTTTCTGAATCAAAAACAAATTTGAATAATAACCCTTTCCCTTTTGCATCACAGAAATGTGGTTATGACTCCTGACCTCAGAAGGCCCTAATAGACTCCCGGAAGGCTGACCAGTTTTAAAGGCAGGGTTGTACCAACAAACCTTTGAGGTGGATGCCTCAGGGACGTGATGGCGTAACAATGAGAGACCACCTCCTGAACCTGAGCATCTCTCGTGGTCTGATTCCAGACCTGAAAAAACTGTAGGAGTTGGCCTCCAACCCTGAGACCCAACCAGGGGGAGGCCCGCCCCATCAGGCTGTGGGCTTACCGTCTGGCGAAAGGACCGAGCTGACGACTGCCTATACTTAGGTGTAGTTGTAGATGGCAACCCCGCAGATTAAGATGTCGCCAGAGAAGACACTATGTCATCCAGCTCTGGTCCGCCTTCCAGGTTTTTAGCCAAAGGGTTCTTCGAGCTGCAACTGAAGCTGACACTTAGCTTCTAGGGTATCGACAGCTGCACTTTCACATGGTAACCTACACTTCTCACACACCTCCATGCCTGGTAATTGTAAAGGAGGTGGGGTAGGAATATTACTTTCCCAATCTTTGACATACACCGTTCTCCCACAGGTACCCTCACTCTCTTTTACATCATTTGAAGTACAATCTATCAGGACTTTCACCCCTTTCTCTCTACGAGTTGCTGCTATCGATCGCCCACCTGGGCCACTCCAACAATTTCTGGGACATTTTTCTGCCTGGCTCCCTCACTTCCTATCCTCAGACATCTCCACCATCATTATGGGTGATTTCAATATCCCCATTTACAGTCCACAATGTCCTCATGCCTCCAGAGTACTCTCTGTAACCTCCTCTCTTGGCCTCTCCCAATGGACTGACTCCTCTACTCATCAGAAGGGCCACTGACTTGATCTTGTATTTACCAGACTATGCTCAGTTTCTGATTTCACTAATGCTCCTTTTCCCTCTCTCAGATCACAACCTTATCACCCGCACACTCTCCTCCATTACATCATCCTCAATGTTATTGAAATCAACCAAACCTCCTAAAACCCGCAGAAATATTAATGTTATTAACTTTCAACAACTATCTACCGCTCTACAAATACAACACTCACCAATTTATGCATTCACTGCTCCTGAGACTGCTGTATGACATCTTAACCAGATTCTAGAAAAAGCCCTTTATGAAGTGGCTCCAGCTACCCATCACACACCACATAGACTTAGACGTCAACCGTGGCATTCTAACTTAACAAGGCATCTACAAAAACTGTCACATAAAGTAGAACGTCAGTGGCAAAAGTGTCATACTCCAAGTGACTTCCTCACTTATAAGACTATCTACAACTCTTATTGTACACAGTGATAGATATAACTGACAGTTTGAAAATAAAAAGACAATATATACAGCAGCTAGCATGAAAGTCACATACAATGCATAAATACAAACATTGCTATTGCAAACTGACTCTGAATCAACTGACCTGCCAGGGTATTGGCAGGATATAGAGCGCTATATACCAGACCCAGAGGAGACTTTTATACAGGGAGACAGACCAACCTCTGAGACAACCAGCCTGCAGCAGTACGCACAACTGCAAACTACGAGCGTCTCACCCACGAGGTGGTCAGAAGTAGCAACCCAGAGGCGGGAATCAGTCACCAGAAGTTGCATCTGGGTCTGGGGAGGAGCTGCCGAGGGAGCAAGTATCTCCCCTAAAAACCGAATGCCTGTGTTGGAGGCGGGGTATATAGGGAGGAGGACCAGTGCATGCGGGAGCTTTAAAGCGGTAGCTGTTTGGTGCAATGGATCTCTCCAACTACATACCTCAAGGTAGATTCTGTGGACCCTGAAGAAAAAGTGAAACTTTTCCCCTGCAGCAGAGGTATCCATACGGATTTCCCCACACTGCATCTGCCTCCCCTTTCTATTCCTCTATTCCCCCCTCTCTTTCACCCCAGACCCCCCCCCCCCCCGCACTTGGTCGCCAGTGTCCATCCCAGCCCCCCGCTGTGCACTAATAATTATAGCACAGCCCAGTAGCAGCAGCAGTGTGTGTCGGCAGTGCCACAGTAGGACGCATTGTGTATGGTAGCAGCCAGGACTGGGAGCTGAGACTGTGGTTCAGTGCGTGTCAGGCAATAACTCATGCAGACTCTGTATGCTTGGTAATTGCCCACCGGCATGCGTCCACTGTCACCCGCTGCCCAACACTATGGATCCCATTGAGATAAGGGCCACCCCACATCTGCCACTGCTTAGTAGCACAAGAGTACCTGAGGAGGGAACCTGTGACAGCCCAGAGCTGCAGGAGGTAAGCAAACAACTGGAGGGATCTGGATAGTGTAAATGGCAGCTTGTGCATGGTATGGAGTGCTGTGCATCATCTCAGAGTGGCGTACAGTATCACACACAAGTTCAGAAAAAAAAGCTTTTCTGGAACTTGATGAATTGCATCATTTCTATGTCCCCATACTAAAGTATGGGGACTGTGCAAATTATTGGTGGAGAATTGTAAGCAGGAGATATCTGTGATAACTTCTGCATTACATGCTTAATGAATAGCTCTGGGGAAACTTTTAATTTTCACCCACTTTTGTAGAAATTAAGGGATGATGAATAGACCCCTTAGTGTTGCAGCTGTGGCATTTTTCACCTCAACATCTGAGAACTTCTTTCCACGCAGTTGTGTTTTCAGGGTTGGAAATGCCCAGAAATCACAGGGCGCTAAGTCTGGGCTATACGGAGGGTGTTCCAGAGCTGTCTCATTAATTTCAGTCAGTTCTGCCAATGCAACAGCAGCAACATGTGGTCGGGCATTTTCCTGGAGCAAAAACCACTGTTTCTTCTGCCATTGTGGTCTTTTCTTCCTCGTGGCTCCACACAATGGTTTTTCAGGATGTTTGCTTAGTAGTCACAATTAATTGTCTGTCTATGGGGAACCCACTGCTGTAGGATTATACCGTGCACATCAGAGAACATCAGAAGCATGACTTTACACGCCGCAGGATTCACACAGAATTTTTTGGTCAGAGGCGAATTCAGGTGTTTCCATACACTCGACAGTTATTTGGATTCCAGATCATAATGACGAATCCACGATTCGTCACACACCAGAATCAATGTCAGGAAATCGGGCATTCTCTCCTACATTTGAACGGTGTTCTTGCACAATTCAACTCGTCATCACATCTGCTCTTCTGTGAGATTTCTGTGTACCCACCAGGCACACACGCAATGCATTTTCAGTTCCTTTGTCACAATATGCTAAACCTATTCAAATGAGATGCCGAAAGTTCGCATAACTTTAACCTTCTGTCATTTTGCAACATCCCCGCAGCTTGGGCAATGTTGACATCTGTAATTGCGGTGGATGGTCTCCCAGAACGCGCTTTGTCAGTCACTCGTGTATTAGCCTCTTTGAAGTGCTTCCAGCACAGAAATACTGCAGCACGGCTAATTGTTTCTCCACCATATGCTTGCCGTAACATTTTGTGAGTTTCATTTACGCTTTTTCAATCACACATCTCTGACGTAATCTCACAGACACGTCTTCTTCACCCGCCATGACGAAACATACCAAGATCTTCCTCTCGCTGTGACCAAACAAAGAAGACTACGGCAGTCCAACCACAAGTTCAGACACATCGATGTATGAGCTTCACAATAACCAGCATAGCGTTACCACATCTACCAATGGGACAGAAAAACAAAGGCAGTCTCATTACTTTTCAATTAGCCCTCGTAAAAATACTTTTACTTGTACTATGTGATGGGGTAAAATTCAGAATTGGTATTCAGATCTGGTAGGATTAAACAGGGGCTATATTGTCATTACAGAATAATAAATAAAAAAAGAAATAAAAAAAATAACATTACAAAACACACAAACTTTCTAACTGTAAATATAATGAGTTTTATACATATTGTTGTATCGCTCTTCTGTTCCCCTCAATCTACCATGTATAATTCCCTTGCACTCTTCTTTTGAATTCTAATTCTCTCTCTATTCAGGTTGATTACTTTATTCTTTAATGTATAGTTTTTCGTACTATTTTGGATATCAGCAAGGGGAGGAATCACTGCAACTTCTCCGTCCTTCACTGTGTGGGAAGTGACAGTATTAATAGCTCATGGGAAAGGTCAGATATGGAATTTGTTTCTCTGATCTTTAACTTTGTCTCGCTGTTAAGCCATGGGCTCTGGATATAGATGGGTTAAACAAGCTGTGCATGCATCCAGAAGGAGAGAGGAACATGGCAGAAGACAGGTTATGTGCAGACTTCTGCAAGTTACAGTGCAGGGGGCATGGAAAGACAGAGGGAATAAGTGATATTCTGCAGACGGGTTAAATGATCTCATCATTGTGATGCTAATCAAGTATAGTCTGCTATGGTAAAACAGGACTGAAGATTTATTTCGGGAGAAATGGAAAGTCACGTTGTAAAAGAGACTCTAGAAGGAAACGGGTTAAGTGATGTTCTTTAGATTGACAGAAGAAAAAAAGACAGCTAGAATCGGATATTCACTTTGGTCCCAAAAGGAAGAGGAGGGGAAGCCTGTGGGAAAGCGATAAGAAGAGAGACAGAATGAGGAAACGAGAGAGAGAAAAATGCATGAGGACAGTGGGCAGGATGTAGAGTGAGTTACAGCAACATTTCTATATACCTATTTCACAATAGACCAGACACAAAGATAGATTATACTATAACTTTATTAAATAACAGGAGACAATTCTAACTGATGACAATCCTATGCCAAGGGTCTTAGTGCTATCCAATATTATTTAACTCTTCCAGTTAGGCCATATGTATAAATACATGCTTCCCATTTAGATGATGTTATACAACACAGGTTACTGATGTTCTTGAAGATGTTGTGGGTCATAGAAAAGTCCTTTTAGGGTTACGTTTCATAATCTTGTATATGAAGAAATTGGAATCCAACATAAATATACTATACATGTTTAGCATTATATATTAGAGTTATAACTCAGTGATTATCTAGGACATAAGAATTCAAAGCATCCAGTACAGAGAGACTGTGGTGTGAGCAGAGTCAGAGCAATAGAGGCAGCAGGCACTGCTGGGCCCAGGGGTCAGCTGCAATTGCTACATGCTACATGTGCTGTTCTCTCCTTCATTGGGGATGTGAAAGCCAGCATGGTCTAACTAGCAGCTTTATGAGATATTCTGATGTTGGATAGCCCAGAAAAGCAGGTATTGCTGGTAACACAGCTATGTGCAGTGGGTTTTATTACAAAGGAGATATGTGTGGGTCTCTAACTACCTTGTTGGATGTAAGGAGAAACTTTTGCTGCGTGGAGGCGGGACTGGGATTAGTGTAAAATTGAGAAAACAGGGATCCCCAATAGGTAAAGAAAGGTGCTTATTTTTGTGCTTCCTACGGGGTGGTGGGACAGGCAGTGATGCATTACTAATCACTGAGGCAGGTAGAAGAGGGTTGTCTGCATAATTCACATTGTGTGAGCCGGGGGTAATGCCTTGGCAGGGCGGAGGTGCTTGTCTTTGGAAAACATCAAGTAACAGAGTTGAAAGAAGTCAATCACGTGGAACATCAGGTGGAGGGATTTTCAAGGTGCTGGGTTCCACACCCCATATTTCCCGAGCATACTGGGCGATGGTCCGGTCACTGGAGAACTTTCCGGAACCAGCAATGTTGTGGATCACCTTGCGAGTCCATTCTTTTGGGTTCTACATGGGAGGGATGAAAGAGTAGGGTGAAAAGGTGAAGAAATGCCATTAATACACTGTATGAGTAATTTATTGTAACAAAGTAAACAGCCTTAAGTCACTTTTCCATCTCTATAGCTAAGTGTCACTTGCTTTCTATTGTGTCTGTCACATTTGTCATAAGTAAAACTGCTGAAAAGAGGCAGGGATCATCGCATCTTGGTGGCAGCTATTGTCATTCTGCAGGAGGAGTGTAGAATTATGGCTTCATTAAGTCTGCTTCGTCCATGTGTCAGACTGTTAGCAAGGAGGAAACCGTTATCTCCTTGCTACTGTATGTGTGTCACTGTGTCAGTCTGTACTGTGACAGTTCACCTTGTAAAGGGCACTGACAGAATCCTGGCATCTGATGTAATCTTCATAATCTGCAAATACTTTGAACCTGCAGAGAATAAGACCGTATTGGTAAAATAGGATGAAGGATGAGCAAGTGGACAGAAAGGGATGTGATGAGCTGGAAAGACGATGAGAAAATATCAGGCATGAGGAATAACAGAGTGTAAGAAGAAGAAATTGTTACCTGTCGTGATTCATCAACATGTTGACAATGTCCTTGAAGAGGTCAGGTTGTTTGGGGGAGAAATATCCTGAATTAAGCTGATCAATCATTTGTCTGAGCTCAGGGATCCTCTCATAGTAAGATCGGGCATTGTAACTGCACAGAAATCACATACATTCTACCATTATATTTAGCATTCAAATAAATATTTGTATTTCTAAAGTGATATTATAATAATGCAGCTTGTCTGAAAGCACATTAACCCTTTGGAGTGTACAGTCTTAATGGCGTTTTCCATTTCAGATAGTATTCAGAGGTGTCAGAAGTGATGTACTGAAGATGTTTTAATGTAAAACGATGGAAGTCATTTATAATGTGCAAAATGACAGATGTACAATATCGGCTTTTGTCCGCTGGGCACCTCGAATTGAACGAGATTGCGGAGGAGCAGAAGGAATTTAATTTTCCATTAACTGACAGACCCAAATCACCTAATTTACAATTACAATCTTCTGTATTCTTGTCCTGAAGTAATCCAATAGGAAAAAAAAATAAAGACATGAGAACATGGACCTAGCACAGGGATAGGCAATGTGCACACTCCACCTGCTGTAGAACTACAAATCTCAGCATAACCTGACACAACTTTGCTACTAGGAAATGCTAAAACTGTGGCAGGGTATGCTAGGATGTGTAGTTCCATAGCAGTTAGGTTGTTACCTACTCCTCAACTAGCGGAATTGCAAATGAAAGAAAGGGGTCAATATTAGAATATTGGAGAGATGTATCAAAGCTTGTAAAGTGGAGAAGTGGCCCATAGCACTAATCAGCTTCTAACTGTTATGCCTCAGATATGACTCTACAGGGTATTAGTCCCGCAGGAATGGATATGAAATACCGCCGGCTGCATTCCCGTCAGCGGCAGCCCGACAGGAGCAGAGTGCGACGCAGCGGAAGCCCGACAGCGCTGGAAATCCCGATCGTGGATAGGTAAGTCTCCACTAACCTAACCCCCCTAACCCTCCTTAGGGGTGCCTAACACTAACTTCCCCCCCAAATGCCTAACCCTAATCCCCCCTCTAAGTGCCTAACCCTAACCACCCCCTTCCCCACTGCCTAACCCTAAGTCCCCCCGGGGGGGTGCCTAACCCTAAGTCCCCCCGGGGGGGGTGCCTAACCCTGAGGCCCCCCCGGGAGCCCTAAACCTAACCCACCCCCCCGCGGCTGTCCGCTCGCGGCGCCCGGCATCACTACGATCGTGATGCCGGGCGCCGGTCTCCCGGCATCGGAGAAATGCGGGTGTCTACATCTAGACGCCCGGCATTTCACCCTTGCTGGGATGAGACAGTCGGGAAGCCGGCTGCCGGTATATAGGCAGTCGGCTTCCCGATTGCTTCCCGTCCCGCAACATCCTTGAGGGCTGGTATGGTCTTGGCTAGATGCGGCCGTGGAGCAGCTTTGAGAGCCGAGATAACTTGGCTGGCTGTGGCCTGTGGGCCTTAAGATGAGATGCGGCCTTTGGGCCGTGCAGCAGTCTTGAGGGCTGGAAGTGCCTTGGCTGGCTGTGGCCTGTGGGCCTTAAGATGAGATGCTGCCTTTGGGCCATGTAGCAGCCTTGAGGGCTGGAAGTGCCTTGGCTGGCTGAAGCTGAAGTGTGGCCTGTGCCACCGGGTTGACACAGGCGTGAGTACGCTGGCTTGCATACTAAGGACGCTGGAATGCGACTTGTGCCGCCAGGTTGACACAAGCGGCTGACGCTGGAGTGCGGCCTGTGCCGCCGGGTTGACACAAGCAGTAGGCGCAGGAGTGTGGCCTGTGCCGCTGGGTTGACACCATCGCGAGTACGCTAGCTTGCGTACTGAGGACGCTGGAGTGTGGCCTGTGCCGCCGGGTTGACACAAGCAGCTGACACTGGAGTGCGGCTTGTGCCACTGGGTTGACACAAGCGCGAGTAGGCTGGCTTGCGTACTGAGAACGCTGGAGCGCGGACTGTGCCACCTGGATGACACAAACGGCAGATAGATGGTATGCGAACCGTGTCGCCTAGATGACACAAACGGCATGAATACAAGACAGAAAGGAGGACTGGATACTCGACTGGTTTACAGGAGACAATGCCAGAACCAGAAACACGTGAAACGCTATCACCGGCACCAGGGCAGCATTCACAGCAGAAGGACATATATGCAGGAGCCAATCCGGATTGACCGCAGAATGGTGGACAGCAGATAGGAGTTTCAGCAAACGCTCCCCCGGCGTTCGCTTTGCACAGCATTCACAGTGCGGCGGCTTGTGACACTAACTAGCATTTATCAAGTACATTCTATAAAGTGATAGGAAGAAGCTGATTGGTTGCTATAGGCAACATGTCTACCTCTCTATTCTTTATGTGCTTTGGCTTTGATACATCTCCCCCATAACTCCTATACCAGAGCGTCTGGCACAGTTATTGGCGTCTTATTGGCTGCTGGTGTATTGACCCACTGAAGTCAGTTAAGTTAGAAGATGGAAGCAAAAAAAGAGACCAGAATGTAAAGGGTGAATTACATATGATTTCCATGCTCCTTTGTCATCATACTCATAGAGGTCAATTCAATTTAGATGCAACATAGTAACGCCGGACTCATGGATTTTTGTTTGCAGCACCATAGGGCTGTGTATAACAATCCACAATTCCGGGGTGAGATAAGGCCAAGAGAGAGGCGTGTTGCAGGGCCGATGGGGGCGTTTCCACGCCATTACAAAATTAAATCGCCCCTCTCGCGTCTAATTGAATTGACCCCATAAACCTCTGTCCTTTAATAAAAAGCATTCCAGGTGTCAGAGATGAAGCACATGCAGGTTTATCGTAGAAGAAAGCAGCCCCAGGTAATAACTGGAAATGGCCATTTCTTACCCGTCACGGTCCATACGGTCTACATCGGGCACTCTCATGCCAAAGATGAAGAGGTTATCTTCTCCTGCTTCTTCAGCCATTTCCACATTAGCTCCATCCATGGTGCCAATTGTAAGAGCACCATTCAGCATGAACTTCATGTTTCCTGTGCCAGACGCCTCTGTGCCGGCAGTGGAGATTTGCTCAGAGAGGTCAGCAGCAGGGACCACTGAGAAAAAAACAAAACTAAAGGTCAACAAGTGTTTATTTTTTAATCACCAATTTTCGGACTCAGCAACTAAACAACATTATGTATTTACTCGCCTGCTAGTCCTATATTACACATACTGTTTTTTGTCCTAATTATTTACCATTAGATACAGTACTCCCTTTAACTAGCAACCCTGTTCTGACCTATGAAAAAAAAGGGAGGAAGGGTGGACGGTTTGCAAAAGTATTAGAACAGATGTTCTATATAAAAGTTGCCCATACAACTAGAGCTTTGCCCAATATGGACATATCTGTGGTCACATTAGATGAATCCAGAGCATCAAGTTATTCAGACAAGTTTAGCAGCCAAATGGGGCCCATTTAATTAATTTGTTGTAAACGCTTTCATTTTGGCTTGCTGGAACTAGCAAAATTAATTTATTAGTATCTAGTAAGTTCAAGAAATTTTTAATACACAGCTTAATAAAAAAAATATATTTTATATACTATATAAACTATAATGTTATGTTGCTTACATATTTTGGATGTTCGATCTTGATTACAAAGAAATATCTTCATCTGATCTATAGATTTGAGATTATAATTTACAGAAAATACCTTTTTCTGCAAGAGAAACGCGATAGTTCTCCAAGAATATGAGTTTCAGCCTGTCTCCAACTGCTGGGTCGTTATTGATAACATCTCCCACAGAAGTGATCAGCTTGATGATCATCTTAGCCATATGATACCCAGGAGCAGCCTATCAAGGAGTGACAGAGAGAGCAATATTACAAGAAGGAAAAAGGAAACAGAATGCAGTAGAACAGAGAGACAGAGAGAGAATAAATATGACAATGATGGATAGACAGTGATATATTGCCAGAGAGTGGAAGCGTAAACAAAGAAATGGATAGTAATAATAAATGTACACATCTGTAATTGTGTCGCTCTCTGCTTTATCATATGCCAACATCTTTTTATACCTTGTGTTAGAAAAGCTCGGTACACGCACAGACACCACTGGTCTGCACTGTCATGTTTTTTTTTATCTAACTGGCGCATGAAGTCAGGTAAAGACTGACTCAGCGCCATAATGAATTATTAAAAATAGATAATTCTGTCTATCGATTGCCTTTTCTGTCTGTGTGGGTTATGCCCAAAAACGGGTGAAACCCCAATGATTCTTGGTACTGAATGTGCTACACGATTTTGACAAACAGAATTTTTAGTGAGTCTAGACTGACAGCAAGAAGTGATATTCTATCTTACTGATATCAGATGCTACCCAATAGTTTTAGAAGGATCACCTTTTCCAACAAGCAAATCTCCATGTGTATGATTCCCTTTGGTATTTAAGGCATGATTAAGAGACGGACGCTATTCCGATGCTCTCACAGTTGAGTGATGTTTTGCTAGTGCACGTTCGAGCACACGTATCCTATGCTGTTTGCCATTACGCATGGAATCACTAACATTTGAGAAGGGGTTTGCGATCCCTGGGCGTATCGGTGGCAACTGGAAGGTGACCTGAAGTGATTGTGTAAAAAGGTACCATTTCATGGTCGTATCACGAGCGTGTCTTGTAGCGCTGCTGCATTCCCAAACGCAAATGCAATACTACAGATGCCATGCTTAGTTGGATTTGAGGAGAGTAGTTACGGTAGACCCTAGGCTACAGCAAATGTTGATGGTGCGTCCAATGTTACGTTGATGTTGGTGTGTTTACAAACTCCATGACAAATGCACAGACCATGCAGCCTGATAGTGGGTGTCTCAGCGCTCGTACACTCCATCACACAGTGCAGTACAAAGGGAAGGCTGAGATGAGCATTTGCATTTTCCTGCATATGCTATTGTGAACACGGCTGCATTACCAACCATCTCTGAATCAGGGCCTAAGTCAATTAATTAAAAGTGAGAAACCCTATATTGTATTAGCTGTATACACAACAAAACACAATACATGTAATCTACTGTATGTCCTATGTAACATATCGCCATATTCTCATGGACCATATCATACACAACTGGAATAATATACCCCTACAGTGAAATATTTGGAGGTAAGGCGTCTTTCCCCCCCACCACATGGCGCCTGCAGTCTAACGGTTCCGATGCCTCTGGAAGTTACGCTACTTATCAAAAATCACCAAGAAGTTCTATGAGCTTTTTAAAGTGCAAAGTCAGAGAGTGAGGGCATTTACAGAGGTCTATAAACTCAATTTATTATTATACATTTCTCACAATAGAGATACATTATTTCTTATAAATCTACGTTATAACCCTTTCTCTCCTAAGGCTTTTCTCACCCCAGTGTTGTGTCTTTTTCTGCAATGGTCACATTTAACCATCAATATTAGTACTTTTTTAATCACTACCCGCACAAATTCTACCTTGCTCTTTTTTTTTTCTTCCATAAGACTTAGGCCCTCATTCAGAGCCGTACGCTCTGAGCAGAGCGCACGCTCTGAATGAGGGCCGTTCTCCATAACTATGGAGCGTCCTCCTGGACGCTCGTATAGCTGTGGGTCACCACCCACAGCCTATACGAGCGTGCAGTTTGATGGCCGCGATGGTCTTGACCATCGCCACTGCGAGACGGAGCCTGCGGTTGAGTTTTTCATCCGCAAGGCCCGGAGTGATTTTGGCTCTATCAGAGCCAAAATCACTCCCACTGACATCACTAGTGATGTCAGTGGGCCGGCTTCTGACGGTAGGCGTTCCCTTGGGAACGCCCCCGTCTGGGAGGCACGCCCCCAGCACGCCCACCAAAGGGGGCGTGCTGTCAATCAACATCGACAGCACGCCCCCTTTGATCAGACACAACGAGCGAAGGAAAGTCCTTCGCTCGTCGCGTCTGGCGCATGCGCACGACGGAGCTCCCGCCGTCGTGCGCATGCGCAGTGCACAACATTGACCCACTTGCGAGCGGACAGCCGCTTGCGAGTGGGTCTGAATCAGGCCCTTAATTATCAGAATATACCCATCATTTGCTTATAACTTCTCATACAGCAAATAAGAACTGCCCCAATTGGTTTTTTATTATTGCAATTGCAAGAAAGTGGATTAAAATCCAAAATAGCAAAAATTTGAATTCTATATAAGTATTTTTATAATAAAATCTGCACTTGAACATGATAATGCATTTTTATTATTTATTTGTTTTGCTAGTTTTTGCAGTCGTCAAATAAAAGCAAACAATGTATAGGAATAATATGGTAGGCCTACCATTCTGAAAAGATGAAAAGCTAGTGCATTTAGGGGCCTATTTATCAAATAATATTTGCAGGATAAACCTAATGTATCCCCAAATGTATGAAGGAGGGACCGCAGTAGCAGGGGCATTTCTAGAGAGGAGGGGGCCCGTGTGCAGTCTCCAACATGGGCCCCCTCCTCTCCGCCCGGCGTCTGGCAGCGCACTGAGCAGTATGCGGCCAGCGCCGGAGTTATAGACTCTGGGCACTAGAGTGGGCCCAGAGTCTATAGTGTATGCACAGGTCACCGGGAAAATGGCCGTGGCGGGCATTTTCCCTGTACTGCGCATACGATGGGAAAATGGCCATCGCGGCCATTTTTCCAGTCGTTTTACAGCGCCGGACGCCCGCGCCGACATGGGACTCCGGAGAGGTAAGTATTATTATGGGTGCAGGGTGTGCGGTGCGGAGCGGGCCCCCCCTGGACCCAGGGGCCCGTGTTCCCCGCACCCATTATAGATATACCCCTGCGCAATAGATATCTACGAAATCTGCTGTGGTCCCTCCATTTCTAACAGCAGTCGTAGCCCACATACAGTAGGTGTCTATGAGGACTGCGAAGCTGTCAGATTTACCAATAGGATAACGCCATCTCCAGATAGCATTAATCTATAGTAGCCTATGGGCAACTATTCTGCAAAAATTACCGGCAGAGGGCTCATCTGGAACGCTCCCAGCAATGGCCGCCACACATGCATGGTCTGCTGACCGTACATGTGGAGAACGGCCCCAGCTCCCGATATCGAAGGGAAATGATTGCTTTCGAGCTTTTTTCACTTCTTTACACATCGCAGGGGGGCTCCTTTCAGACCCCTGTACCTACATGTGACTTTTAGTACATTCGGTGGAATATGAATTTCTTATTGATGCAAACAGCACTGTGGCAGAGCCTACACTATCTTGTGTGCATGCCTCATCTTACCGAATATCATTAGGAAGATGGTGCCGTAGAGGAGGTGGGATCTGCTGGATGGTAGCAGGTAGGATGTGGCATCTGCATCACTACTTTTGCAATGGTTAACACTATTCATATATATATATAGTGACAAAAACACTGGTAAGGTCATACACAAGAGATATATTAGTCCCAGGTTTCAGACCTATATGTATTAAAAAACCCTAGGAAAATGTCTGTGATTGCGATACATACTTGATAGTGTTTGAGCTTTAGTAAAAGTCTGATAAGGGGTTCCTGGGGTTATGGAGGGAGAGTGAGGGTGGGCTCCATCCATTAGGCCCATTTCAGGTCTTCAGCCTGAGAACAGGCTAATTAGCACCTGTAAGAGGCTGATAAAAGTGTCTCGGGTTTTACTCATTGTCTCACTACCTGGGGAATAAGGCAGCAGGCCTGTTAAGAGACATTGGGCTCTATTTATTAACATTATTTTTACTAAAATAAAGTGAAAAAGGGTGTTTTCACACCCTTTTCACATTATTTTAGTTTCACCTGTAGTTATTACAGGGCAATTGGAGTAGAATTAGTAAAATTCTACTCCAACCCCTAATATCACTTATTTTTAGTAAAGCAGATCGCATTTTCCATAATTGTAATGGGAAATGTGATCCGACCAGAGTTACTAAAAATAAATTGTAAAAAAATACCGGGGGAAGCCATGTGATAATAACGCCACCTGGCGTTATCCAGGGTCTCCCCCGGTTACCGGGCTCCCACTCTGCTCTAACGGGGAGAGCAGAGGCGGGAGCCAGTAATCAGCTATGTGGTCTAAACAGACCGCAAGCTGATTGCTGTAAAAAAAAAAATTGAAACATTTTTTTTTTACTTACCTGAATCCAGGGACCGGTGATCGGGCCTCCGGTGATGGCTCCTCTCCGGTCAGCTGGTCTCCCATAGTGCACTGCGGCCCGGTCATCAGGTGATCGGGTCCCAGTGCAGTATGGGAGATCACCTGATCGGGAAGCCCGGAGAAGATTACCGGAGGCCAGGAGGATACAGGTAAGTGTAATGAAGGGAGGGGGGGTCGCGGGGGTCTGCATTCATGGGGGCGGGGCTTAGCGTCGGTGGGGGGTAGCAGCGACAGTGGGTCGGCGCATGCGCGGGCTCTTAGTCGCGGAATTTTACCCGAAAATACCGTGAATAGAGTGCGGATGGGATCCGCAGGGACAGAGCTTTATTACAAGCTCTGTCCCTGCAAGGGATTTATAGTAAATCCCTGTGATATTGCCTGAATTCGCAATGCGAATTCACTCGGTAATATCACACTACAATCCGCATTCAATATGCGGATTGTAGTAAATAGAGCCCATTGTGATTTATGACAGTGAGTGCTGTACATATGCCTATGTTTGTGGTAGAGGCATTAGGTCCTACTACTGATGAGAGAGGGAATCTCTATGTTTAATTAAAGCTCAGACGGGTTAGGATTTTATTTTATGTTTTTCTTTTTCTGCACAATTACCTAGCTTCGGCTAATTTCACGAAAACCCTGGACTGGTGTGCTGTTTCCTGGCTGCTGTGTGTTTGGAAGTGACCTTCTACTCCAGGAGAGGGCTCCCCTAACTTGATCTTTGTGTACTCACCTTTCCTCCAATCATCACTGTTCTTGGTACATACTGTTTGCTGGGATCCTTCTTTATACCTGAGAAACACAGAGAATAAGACATACAATCCTTATTTATGCATTTTATGCCTGAGCTTTGGTTCAGAATTGTGATCATCTATGCATTAAACCCTATTTAACGGACTACAACCATTGTTACAGTGATCATCAGGCTGGGATTCTTACCAAATTCCCAGTCATCAGTTCATTGCATGCGGTCAGTCATGACATTATCACAGGTATGTTTGCCTGCTCGTTACATAAACTGTGAAATTACATCTGAAGACTAGGTTGACTTTGTGAAAATGCCACATTAATTGTTATGGAATCAGGGAATACCCTCAGTGTGGGGAAAGTCAGACCCCAAAGTCAGAGTACTCCATTTGGCTAGTAAGGGAATACTCTATAGATAGAGGATTTCACAATGATATCACTGTACGGCACACATTGTGAAATCCTCCAGCCAGGGGCGTATATATAATGGGTGCAGGGTGTGCGGGGAACACGGCCCCTGGGCCCAGGGGGGCCCCACACCGCACACCCTGCACCCATAATATTACCTCTCCGGAGTCCCACGTCGGCGTAGGGGTCCGGCGCTGTAAAACGACTGGAAAATGGCCGCTGCCATTTTTCTGGTGATCTGTGCATTCATTTTAGACTCTGGGCACACTCTAGTGCTCAGAGTCTATAACTCTGGCGCTGGCCGCGCACTGCTCAGTGCGCTGCCAGCCATCGGGCGGAGAGGAGGGGCCCGTGTTGGAGACTGCATACGGACCCCCTCCTCTCTAGAAACGCCCCTGCCTCCATCTATAACATTTTTCATTTTCTGTGCCCATTCATTTCAATGACTTTAATAGCACACCTGTGGCTATCCCACTGAAATTAATGACTCCATACATTTCAATGCTTTCACTTGGTTTGTACAGTCTAAACCTAGATTCACCTGTTTAATGCTTATCATTAAATAATATGAGATGTCATTGCTTTGCTAATTGTCTTTTTCTTTTTTGATATCTGGAAACCTGGTGATCTTTAGATCAATTTGCCTTCGACAGATTTCGTAATTAGCAAATTGCCATGCAAATCACTAATAAATTATTATATATATTCACATATTGGTCTCCCTCTTAGTGGTGTTTTATTTGCACCGTTTCCAGTCAGCTCCCGTCACATGATCGTGACTTCTGAGGCTCACAGAGAAGCTAGAATCTGATTGGTTGCTATGGGCAACATCTCCACTTCTACAAACTCACACTTTAGTAAATATACCCCCAAGAATCACTAAAACTAAAATGCAAGTTGCTTTATATAAAACAGCCACTTATAGCACTTATTAGCAGTTTTAAGCTGGGTACACACCTAAGCGATATATCTGCAGATGATGGTCGTTCATACAGACTGAATAACCATCATCTGCATGCTGCAGCAGGTGCCGGGGGCGGGTCCCAACCCCTCCTCGCGGCTGCCGCTGTGACCGGGTGGTCTGCAGATATATCTGTCCATTCGCTGGTACACACTGGCCGACGTGCAGCAAATATATCTGTAGTGTGTACCCAGCATTAGAATGTGCTACTTGAGATAAGGTGCTCATCACTGCATATTTGTTTCTATTCACACCAATCTTCCTGTTAGTAAAACCATTTAAGGACAATGCAGCCAATATATCTAAAGCTGGGTACACATTAGACGATGTGTACCATACTTGCCTACTCTCCCGAAATGGATAGGAGCCTTCTGAAAATTGGGTGTCGCTCCTGGGCCCCTGGAAGAGTGGGCAAGTCCGCTTTCACCTTGCATAGGTGGCCGGGATCGGGGGGAACTGATGATGTGACGGCATTGTGTAGTGGGGGCGGGAACACAATGACGCGATCACCACATAACCACGGCACGCCCCCCTCGCTGTGCCGAGCTGGCTGCCTCTTCCTGGAGACCAGTCAAAACAACTAAAAATGCGTTCCTCCCTTTTCATTTTATATACTGTAGAGTAATTTTTCATGTTTCACTTTGTTTTGCTCTTCCCCAATATACTTACGGTTGTATAGGGTAATCACATGTAGACAGTTCAGTAACTGGCGCTTGTACTCATGTATTCTCTTCACATGGATGTCAAACATGGAGTTTGGGTTAATCTTCACTTTATATTCACTCTCCAAATACCGCGAGAATTTTAGCTTGTTTTCCTAATGAGACAGAAGTAATTGTCAGGGGTGGTGGATTAGCCTACAGATTTTCCTTTTATATATACAGTACATCAATGGCAGGCTCCTTACAGGTACCAAACGTTTGTACCACTCCTTCTCTGTCACAATGAAAGCTGAGTTGTGTAGAAAAACCCAGATTACAAAGACGCTTTACCAGTAGATAGGGAATTAGTTAATTATGTTGTGTCTTCACAATGATTTAGTCAATTTTCTCTGATTCAGTAAAAGTGTCTCATTAAAACAACTAAGCAGATGATGAACGAACTTGAGCTTATTTAGGAAAATTCTTAAACACAGAATAAAACCTTCTGAGAACTACATGTTGGAGAAATAGATTTGGATCATCTGGTGTTAAGGATGGAAGTGATAGGTCAAACTGCAGTTGACTAAATTTATGAAGCATATTGGATGCACATTACATTTCGCAGTACACAGCTCTTCCCAGGAGGCAGATCAGCACACTAAAAACGCATTTAGGTTTACAGTGAGGCGGAGAGATCTAGAGAGGTGCACTGTGCAAAAGTAAAAATGTCTCATCAATGTCCAACACCAAAGTCTACTTTAGAGCTACTCCCCAGCGCGGTATCAGGCCTGCCAGGGAGGTATAACTACTCCCTCAAGCTGCCATGGCTATGCCTCACTGATGGTGAAAGCTGCTGAACTTGTAGCTAGTACTGGTACCCTATAGATATCATGGTGGCCCTTCTTAAGTGCAATTTCAATTAATGGTTCAACAAGATGACTATAAATAACAGTGCACCCTTTCATATGACTAGAGATGTTTCTCTCTGCCTTTTAGCTCATTACAATTATCTTAATCTGCAAAATAAAAATCTTGCTCCGCAAAACTAAGCGCACCGATGCAACTACTCCTGTGGTTCTCAAACTCGGTTTTGCAGGTCACCCAGCAGGTGCACAGGTGTTATCATTACTCACTGACACATTTTAAAAGATCCACAGGTAGAGCTAATTATTTCACTGTGATTCTGTGAGGAGGCCTGGAAAACATGCAATGTTTGGGGTCCTGAGGACCGAGTTTGAGAACCTGTGAACTGCTCCATACCTAGGAAGTGCAGAACACTCTTGCTCTGTACAACATTTGCTATTGCCTGGTACAGCCTTTTTCTTCTCGGCACATATCTTGCTCTGCAAGCCACTGTACGTTGGTGGACATCCAGGAGCACATGCACAAATCGAGACAGAAAGCACTGCCAATTAGTATCTTGCTCCTTGCCCTGGCTGCTTTGCTCTTTATAAAGGAGGCATAGTTAATAACATAACAGGTAAATTATGTGTCTATGATGTGGTTGCTGTCACAGGTGGAGTAGATTGATGGATATGTTGCACTGAACTTTGTCTCTATAACACCAATACAGAAAGATGCTTAGAACAGTGATTGTCGATGCTATACCATACCTGTTTGACTTTTGCAACATCTCTGATGAAACCCTCATCGTTCACAAAGTTAAGTAGCTTCTTCAGCTGGTCCAGATCAGTGATATAATCCTCTCCAATGCGCTGTGAGTACAGAATGACTTGTATTAAATAACAGCACTTAGTACTGGCTGGTTTTTGCAGCTAAGCATCCCAATAAGGTTTTTTTTTTCACTGAGGACATCAATGAGATGAAATGGTGGAAAATTCTGACACATTGGATGCAATATGTAAAATCATCTGAACCTTGCATTGCGTCTCTACAGCCATTTTGATTGAACTTGAAAATATTCTGTAAAAAGTAAAACAGAGAAGGGCACACTCATCACAACAAACACAAGGGCTCAATCTGAGCCAGAGCCTGCCATGTGTATGCACTTACCGATCGTCAGATAGGACGGCCGATCAGTCATCCTAGTGTGTGCCCAGCTTTAGGGGTGCTACAAACCGTTTCTCTCCCCCTAACACTCATAGGGGTACATTTACTAAAGTGAGAGTTTATAGAAGTGGAGCAACCATAGCAACCAATCAGATTATAGCAATTATCTTCTAGAACGTGCTAGTAAAATGTTAAGTAGAATCTGATTGGTTGCAATGGGTCAATAGAGTCACTTTGTCCTCCTTCTAATATCAAGTACAATTAACTGACATAAGTGGTTCTGCACAGAGGGCCTGTTTCATCACGGATCGTAATTGCAACAGCGTACGCAGACTGTCCGATGGCGCGTACTGTGTGTGCGCAGGTCAGCATAGCAATTGCGCACTCAGAAAGCCATTGCAGAGTGAGTGGCAGGACGTCAGCATTTGGGGGTGATTACGGGCGAGTGGTCGGAGAAACGCAGGCATGCATGTCCGTGGACGCCGTTTCCTGGGCGTGCAGAAATTAGCCAGTGCAACGGCATATGCAGCATGAGTACTCTGCGTGCAATGAGACATGCACTTTCTGAGACAGGTCAGACCTGCTGTAATATTGCGTGAGGGACCGATGTTACCGATGTATACACAGGACAGCGAGGTCTTACGGATGTGAGAAAGCGGTAGTGGGCGTCTCTATGCTGACTGAGCGGGTGCAAACATTAGCATATTTTCACAGCAGAATTGCGTGCGTAATGGCAGCTGAGATCACAATAGCGATCCGCAATGAATCAGGCCCATGTTATTCTGCATATCTGTACTTATAATAAGAAGGACATATGCCTGCTTATCCTAGATAAGGTCATACAAACTCTATAGAAGTGAAAACACTTTCATAGAAAACTTTTTGAGAGTTAGAGATACTTGTCCTCTTGCTGGGGAGGGACCTCTACACAATATAACAACACTGTGTAATGTTGGGGCATATAACAGCAGGTCTCCTCTTTGCCAGTCAGGTTTATAGAATAAGAATAAATATTTATAACACCAGATACAAGACCAGAGATTGCTTATCTCACTCCCATCACAGGATACGTTCAATATCCCGGCACAGGGGATGCTGGCGCTTAGAATACCAGCACCAGAATCCCGACACATGTCAGAAACCCGGCGCCGGCATCCCGAAGGTAAGTAGCGGGAGGGTTAGGGTTAGGCACTAGGCGGAGGATTAGGGTGAGGTATTAATGGGGAGGGTTAGGTTTAGGGTGCGGGGAGGGCGAGGTTAGGTTTATGCACCAGGGAGGGAGAGTTAGGGTTAGTGTAGGGAGAGGGTTGGGATAGTGACCAACAGGTGTCGGTATCCTAACCCTGTTGGGATGCCAAGTGTCGGGATTTTGACCGCCGGGATCCTGTATCCATCCCCCATCACAAGAAGAGATCCTGGTATTATAACCAACTAGTTGACTATTATTTGACATACCCTGCAACATGCCACACTGGGCATTTGGCTGCTTTATTTCAGTAATCTATGGAAATCATTGTTGCTATTTGTTTGTTATTTATCATGAAATGCTATCCTGCCAATACAGTGGGATTATGATTGTGCTTTATTTTTTATACCAACTTGACAAGTGAAAACGTGACAAGACACAACTCATATTTGCTATTGCTGTTGTGCAAGTACTTCTACTGCTTTTATGTATAAGATGTAGCCCTAGTCAGACATAGGTAACTTTGGCGCAAATTTAGAAATTTAGGTAAATTTGATTTATGTAAATCTCCATTGTTTAATGATATGCACTGCGCATGTGCAGATCTATTTCTGCAACGTCAGCCGCAGTTCCCAAAGCCATAACATGCTTCACATGCTGTTGGGGTTTGGGGCTGGCGACGGGGAGTGTTTCAGAAAAAAGGGCGTTTGTCGGCTCCAGTTTCTGGGCGTGTCCCGAAACCAGTGGCTGTGTCCTTGGACGTAGCTTCACTGATCCTAGCACATGATTTTGCTGGACATCCTGAGTAACCTGAGGTTCCGATGTTCATGCAGTTGATCCAATGCTGTGTCTTCAGATGCAGCAGCAGATCAGAGAAGGCGACAGTGGACGTCTTATTACTTAAGACGCCTCCTGCGGCTTCTGCATCTTTTAGCACAGCCACTGCTATAGCATCCATCTCTGAATCAGACCCTTTAAGTGTTATTTATTCTAATACAGCTAGAAACACTGATTTTATCCATGCAGCATCATTTATTGGACAAGGGAAAGAGAGCACATGGCAAATATGCCATATGTTGCGGCATGTGGTGCTTGTTGTACAGTAGAAAAAGAGGCAATTAGTTGATGCATAGCAATCTTTTTTGTTCATTAAGACATAACTTTTCCACATCATCTGTGGATTGTTTAAACATTGTTACTGTTGACAATTGAGGAGGTCTCCTTAGAAACCAAGGTGGAGATATATCAAACCTCTAAAGAGGATAAGTGGAGGTGTTGCCAATTGCAACCAATCATTGTAACTATCATTTATCTAGTACATTCTGTAAACGTATAGCTTAAATCTAACTATTTGCTAAAGGTACCTTGTGAGTTGCCTTGTCCATTATGTCCACTGACTGACATGATTTTTAATGCTAGTGTAACTCATGTAAAAGGGTCTGAAAATAGAACCCAATGTTTTATGTTGCACCATGTAAATGTATTGCGGAAACCAGCAGTAATATGCCGTTACTAATAAAACACTACCCGGACTGGAATGTAGTTGGCATCCCAGCGCACACAATGCCAGCGGTCAGAATATCCTGACAGCTGTGATCCAGACAGTGAGTATTGGGGTTCGGGGGAGGCTTAGGGTTAGGTTTAGAATTAGGCACTAGGGGGAGGGTTAGGGTTAGGCTGCGGGGAAGAGGTGCAGGGTTAGGCTGTTGAAGGGGAAGGTTAGGCTTGGGAGGGGTGGGTTAGGGGAAGGGTTAGAATACTTACCTGCATGCATTGGAGATTTCCACCGTCGGGATTCCGCTGCCGGGATTCTAAATGCCGGCATTATCAGTACCGGGATCGCATACCCAACACCCAAGAACATATGTCCAATTTGTTTTTACCATAGTTTTTTTTAGCATTAGAAACGCCAGTGCGTACAAGGCCTTAGGATGGTGCTTTAAGCCTTAAATTGTATTAAACGCATACAACTTCTCCTACCTCTGCTATGACTTCTGCCAGGCCTGGATTACACAGCACCAGCCAGCGCCGTGGGGTGATGCCATTAGTCTTGTTCTGGAACTTGTGAGGGTCCATTTCATAGAAATCATGGAAACTACAAATATGGAAAAAAGTGTGCTATAAAAATGAAGAAACAGAAGGCAGAGGCTAAGCACCTTGTGCAGGCATCACATACTTACACAGTGTCTTTTATGATATCAGAGTGGATCTGAGCAACACCATTCACAGCATGGGCACCAACAATGCACAAATGAGCCATATTAATGCGCTTAACTGAGCCCTCTTCAACAAGGGACATCCTACGTAGACGGTCCATGTCTCCAGGGAACATGGCTGAGACGCGCTACATGGGGAAGAGGAAAAGGTGTGATTCAATGAATGAGAGAGAGGTGAATTAAAGCAATGCATGAGAAATAGCAAGGTAATGTGACAGGCAAGTGTAGAGAAAAGTAGAAACGAGAGGTGGGGTAGAAATAAAAATCAGTTGCTAAGCCAATGACAGACTTATATAGATATTAGAATTTTGACTGTACATTGAGGTGTCTCAGATTAATTTCATAGATGATTTCCAAATGTCTTGGGAGCAAATTCTGCAGCAGATGAACCGGCCACCGCTCTAAGGCCTCAGGTAACACTGTGTGATTGGTGTAAGCACATGTACGGACCGTCAGATCCCAGGCCTGAGTGACAGACAGAAACAGAGAATTATTACAGTGGACTGACTATCTAGCTGGTTGATATGTTAAGTAACAAGTGCAAATACATATGGATTTAATCAGTTCCAGACAATCCCAAACGTCCAACAGCAGATATCCACTGTTGACCTATGTGACTGATCATCTAATGGCCTGTAAAATTGCTGCACTCTTTTTAAGTTCATTAAGTACTGGAGTTAATATCTTCTTATATTAGTATGGGTCAGAAAAAGCACAAAGATAAAAATAAAAAATGGAATTAGATACTGTGCCAATGTGTCACTATATATGGAATCAGATGAAACCACTGGCAGCACAGTAAAGTCGTTGGTGTAACTGTAATGGGTGCATAGAGTGTGGTGCACATGGGCCCTGGGTCCAAGGGGGGCCCACACTGCACACCCTGCACCCATTTTTAACACTTAACTCTCTAATCAACTGGAATATGACGCTGCGGCCATTTTACTGGAGATCTATGCATGCACAGTATAGAAGTTTCCAGGACCAATGTTACTGGAGACCTGCACATGTGCAGTATCCTCTGGCTGCACAACAGAGAGTAGGGGGCCCACACAATGTCTGTACTCGGGCCCCCTTTTCTCTTAAACCGCCTCTGAGTAAAGTGGCAACTTTTCAGGAAAATAAAAGACACATTGGGCCTGAGTCAGAGATGCACGCAGTGCCGATGATTGTGCACTTCAGTGATTATTTGCTAATGCACATGCACAAAAAGTCTAGGAAACACTTACTGCACTCGTGCGAACCAATGTGTACGAAGGCGTGCTCATTTGCATACAACATCTATATGATTTGAGTACATGTATGCGATCCATGGGCATTTCAGGGTGGAGACTGGAAGGTGTTCTGAAGTGATCACAAAAAGATGAGGTGTCCAGGTGCGTTTTATGGCTGTGTTTCGGCATGGTCCAGCACCGCAGTAACAGAGGCCATTAGTTTAAAATTGTTCCAGGGAGGCTCTGCGCCAGGCAGCGGCTGCTGGTGGAGTGGATGTTGCAGATGATGGTGCGTCAGTGGTGGAGTGATCTGAACCACCAGCGCAGTTACCATTGCTCAGATATGCAAAGTGGGCTTTGAAGGGTTTGCTCAAGTCCTTGCAGGAAAAGTATACAAGAGGAATGCTCAAGCTGACATTTGCATATTTTGCAGCCACACATGATTTGCATCCACCTCTAAATCAGGCCCATTGTATATACTAAAAAGGTAATAGTGATCGTTTGTCTTTCCACATGCTCCTGTCTTATATAGCAAAGAAAAGATCCCTTTAGGTTTATCCTCATCATTGATTCCAAAAGTTGTAAATTCCTCACGGCTCCAATTATAGGCTTGATTCATTGGCTTATCTAATAGGTGTGCAGTGCGCACAGGCCCACAATGCACACCCTGCACCCATATTATATTATGCTTACCTCTCCGGAGTCACACCTTGCACCCATATTATATTACGCTTACCTCTCCGGAGTCACACCCTGCACCCATATTATGCTTACCTCTCCGGAGTCACACCTTGCACCCATGTTATATTACGCTTACCTCTCCGGAGTCACACCTTGCACCTATATTATTTTATGCTTACCCCTCCGGAGTCACACCTTGCACCCATATTATATTACACTTACCTCTCCGGAGTCACACCTTGCACCCATATTATATTACGCTTACCTCTCCGGAGTCACACCCTGCACCGATATTATATTATGCTTACCTCTCCGGAGTCACACCTTGCACCCATATTATATTATGCTTACCTCTCCGGAGTCACACCTTGCACCCATATTATATTACGCTTACCTCTACGGAGTCACACCTTGCACCCATATTATATTACGCCTACCTATCCGGAGTCACACCTTGCACCCATATTATAATACGCTTACCTATCCGGAGTCACACCTTGCACCTATATTATGCTTATCCCTCCAGAGTCACATCTTGCACCCATGTTATATTACGCTTACCTATCCAGAGTCACACCTTGCACAAATATTATATTATGCTTACCTCCCCAGAGTCACACCTTGCACCCATATTATAATACGCTTACCTATCCGGAGTCACACCTTGCACCTATATTATATTATGCTTATTCCTCCGGAGTCACACCTTGCACCCATATTATATTACGCTTACCTATCTGGAGTCACACCTTGCACCCATATTATATTATGCTTACCTCTCCAGAGTCACACCTTGCACCCATATTATATTATGCTTACCCCTCCGGAGTCCCACATCATCTGGCACCACAGACAGAAATCACCGGAATAATGGTGCTGTGGCCATAATACTAGAGATTTGTACATGCGCAATTGAAAAGTCTCTGGGAACATAGCGAGGGCCCCATATTCCCAGAGACTTGCATATGTGTAGTAGATTCTGGCACTACGCCAAAGTTTACTGCACTTCCAGAGGGGCCCACACGGAAGCTACACATGGGCCCCCTCCTCTCTTAAATTGCCCCTGGCCTGATTAATAGATTTATGTAAGTGGCACCGATGCTGCGTCTTTGTACGCTGTGGCTGTGCTAATATATGTAAAAGCCGCAGGAGCCGTCTAAGTAAAAAGATGCCCACTACTGGCTTCTGTGATCCGATGTCTGCATCCAAAAGACACAGCATCAGATTCTCTGTGTGAACATTGGACATCTACGTAATCCTCCGGTTACTCAGGATGTCCGGCAAAATCACACAATGGGGCCTATACCCCCTCTTGTTTCAGGAACGCTCCCTGTCAGCGCCCCCAAACACCAGCAGCATGTCAATCACTGCTACTTATGTTGCAGGGCCAGATTTGCACATGTGCAGTACAGCTCCTGCGCATGCCCAGATAATTAAACATCAGAGATTTGCATAAATATTGGATTTACTGTACGTAAATCTCTGATCAGGCTCTATAGCTGTTAGTTATAGTGACAATATACTACAAACTGCTTGATATTGTACAAACTAACACAAAAGAAAGCAGAGTGGATGTTATTAAAGGTTGTTGACTACTTGTGTGAATTGCCGTTAGTATTTCATCTCCATATGAAATGTCACAAGATGTTGCAGTTCTACATGTCACTGCTTATTATTAGGTGTAGCTGATTTGATTAATGTAACTAGAGGAATTAAGGAGGGCATGCTGCGGAAGAAAGAGCTATTGAAATGGAAAAAAACAGCAGGTAGCTAATGATGACAAAAGACAATCACCATACAAAACCAAGGGGAAAAATGTACAGCAAAATTAATAAATTGTATGGCAACACAGCAAGATAATAACCAAGATAAAGTTCTCCAGAGGAAGAGATGCCGGTGTGAAGAATTTATAGAAGCACAAAGGAACAAAAAGGAGCTTTTGCAGCATTCTACCTGATAAACAATATTGTTATAATGCCTATTACACAATTAAAAACATTTATATGGATGTTTATATGTGCACTTAACTAAGCCATTTGCCTTATAAAATTGATCTACCATCATTCCTTTATACAGACTGTGTGGCAATATGCACAAAACAGTGAATGAACAGAAGAACTGGGGTCCAGGCGTGCTCCCCTGATGGATGCTCTGTGTCAGCACAAGCCTAGTTCTTACTGTACATACACAGTGGGTGGGTCATTAATTCACACAGCAGCCATGTAAAGGGATTTCAAGACTCTCCCTTCTCCTTTAGGTTTATGTGAATAAGAGCATTACCTGAAATTCTCCCCATGGTTATTCATGTTTCTTGTGAGGTTACTCTTTTAGCTCTTACCATAACAACTTGCCCTGTACTGATGATGGCAATGAAGGACATATTGGAAGTAGGGATGGGGATCGAATGATAAAACATTGGAACCATCTATGGTATGGATCCAATGTTCAGTGATTTTGGCTATCGTTTTTTTTTTGTCCATCCAGTGTTTTCTTGTTTTCTTACTTTCCTTACAATGTATATGTCACAAGTCGCCAGCGCGCCTTGTTACATACCTGTTCTCTGGTGGTCTCTCCTTCTCCGGGTTGCCAGTCACACACCCGTAATTTGGCTCCTGTGCAACGTACACGCCATACTGTGACGGTACCTTTAGTTGCTAGATTGGGACGCCAGACTTGTGGCACATGATACTGGGAATTCTGGATAATTTTTCCTCCTCTCCTGTGGATTTCATTACTCACCTGCCCTGTTAGTCCATTGGTTCATTACCTTTCTTAAGCCTGCTGGTTCATGGCCGGCTTGCCAGGTATAGCGTGTTTGCACGTGTCCTTCCAGTTCCTGTCAGTCGTGTTCCTACTTGTCTGTGTCAGTTCAGCCATTGCCTCATGGACTCTTGTCTAACTCTCATTCCTCCATCTAGCGTACTCATATACTGCCGTCTACGGAGTTCTCCGGGTCGTGCTGTCCTTGAGGCCTCGCTGGTCATTCGGCCATCAGTTTCCATCTCACAGATTGTCAACACCTTGGATCTCAAACCCGCATCCTGGCTGTTCCAGCCACACCCCACCCTGCAAGACTGCATCACAGCTTGTCAACACCTCAGCTCTCAAAGTTGCAACCCGTCTGTACCAGCCGCACACCGGCCCGCTAGGCCGCATCACAGCCGATTTACACCTCAGCTCTCGCCTGTCATAGCTGCACCTCGGCCCTCAAGGCCACATCTCAGCCCTCAAGGCCGCATCACAGTCTGAATATCTACCAGCTCATTGGCTGCACCTCGGCTCTCAAGGTCGCATCTCAGCCTGTCTATATCTTGGCTCTCTAGCCGCATTTCAGCTGTCCAAGCCGCACCTTGGTCTCAAGGCCACACCTCAGCCCTCAAGGCGGTACCTCGGCCATCTAGGCTGCATCTCACAACTTATATTCCAACCGGCTTTCAGCCGCAACGCGACTCTCAAAGCCACACTTCTAATTCTTCAAGCTCTACCTTGAAGACCTGGTTGAAGATACCTCACCTTGTCCAGTCCACTATCAGTCGCATAACATTCTGTGGCCTTAGGGTAGCCATGTATGCCCCTACTATCTACTACTAGGAAACTCAGCCTACAAATAGGCGAACACATAAGAAATATTAAAAATAAAGTAGACACACACAGTGTCTCTGGTCATTTTAATAAAGTACATAATGGCGACCCAAGCGAAATTACCTTCACAGTCATCAAGAAAGTAGAAACATCATGGAGAGGAGGGAACCATAGGAAATCCATGTCACAAGAAGAATCTAAATGGATCTATAAATTGAAAACCCTAGTGCCGAAGGGCCTTAACATCGACTTTGAATTCTCAGAATTCCTAAAAGTTTAATACATCTTACCCCTATGAGAGAGAACAGAACCGTTGCTAGTGGTAGCTACATACACACCACCCTGGCCACACCCAACCACTTCCGAACTTGGAAGCTCAGCAAGTAAGGGCCAGACCAGTACTGAGGAGGGGGACCTCTCTGGAATCTTTGGTTATGTAGCATACCAAATGAATGGCCACACTCTCTCTCTTTTAAATCTGGGGTTAATGACCACATGAATCATACCATCAAGATCAGAAGAGACATATCATCAAGAACATTGGACGTCGAGCGACCAAATATGGAATGCCTATTCCCCAAAAACATACTAATAACAAACCAAAACATCAGTACATAACAGACAGAATCATGATAAAGGGACAACTTTAATTGTTTAAGCTAAAATTAGGACATACAGTTACATAAACTAGGAACAGGTCAATTAGCTTATCTCACATATTGCAAGAGATAGAGATTCACGACTGACACTTTGCAGTACCCCCATGCTATGGACCTAATGAATTCTATATGCAACATACAACATCATTGCTATCATTTTTTTTTCTCAGGCTAAACTCACTACTTATCAATATGTACATATGTATAAGTCAATATACCAGTATTGGGACTTTCTTTCAATTATCACCAATTACCATATTATCCCCGCAACATTGGAGTCAACTCTTCCCCAAGAGGAGGAGCAGCACTTAAAAAGACTTATAGGTACACCATACAAGCAGCCCTGACAAAGTCCGGCACAGTATAGCATTGGCCACGCCCCCTTTGCAGAGCGATACCCAGAAGAAGATGTCTGATTCTATGAACTGATTTGTGCCTCAGTTTGCTTGCTTGCCGGAGATCAGTCTGGTTCAGATCCCATAGTGCAGCGGCTGGGCAGGTGACAGTCTTTGGCTGCTGTGGGTGATGAAGAGCCGGCGGTGAGTGTGCACGTCTATCTCCATAAGGGGTTCCCAGCAAGCAAGCAAATGGAGGCACAAATCAGTTCATAGAATCGGACACCCGGCGTCCCACCACAGGAGACACGGAGGTAGGAGGTGCGCGCACCCAAATCTAGGCGCCTGTCATTTTACCGACGCCGGGAGACCGCGGGGGGAAGGGAGGACATTAGGTTAGTATATACTTACCTTAGGGATGATCGGGATTTTCACCCATGTCGGGCAGCCTCTGTCGGGATTCCAACCCGGTAAATCATACAGATTCCGGTGTGAGCGACCTATGCAAAAACATACACATTGGCTCTCACATAAGAAAACACACCCATTGGCCTCCACAGGAATAAAACACACATACAATAGACCCAAAGAAATAACACACACATACATTGGCCCCCACAAAAAAAAATAACATTGGCCCCCACAAAAAAAAATAACATTGGCCCCCATAGAAAAAAAATAACATAGGCCCTCATAGAAAAAAAATAACATAGGCTCCCACAGAAACAAACAACAACAAAAAAAACCCACATTGCTCCACACAAAATCAAATCATACTGGCTACCACATCAAAAATAAATTTACATTTTTCTAGACTTACCTTTCTGTCTTCGGCTACAGGTTCCCACGGTGTAGAGCTGTCAGCAGTGGCTGTCTGGTCGCGGGCAGCTAGGAGGAAAGGGCTGGCTGACCGCGGGAGGGAGAGATGTACTGGCTGGCAACGGTCGGGTGGGAGAGAAGGGCTGGCTGGGTTGGCTGGCCGAGGACAGGAGGGTAGTACTCACTGGCCGCAGGCGGGAGGAAGAGAAGGGCTGGCTGGGTGGCTGGCCGCGGGCGGTGGCAGTGGTACTGGCTGGCCGCAGGTGGGAGGAAGAGAAGGGGTGGCTGGCCGCGGGCGGGTAGGTAGTACTGGCTAGCTATGAGCGGGAGGGAAGGGCTGGCTGAGACTCTGTTGGGGCGGGCAGGCAGGCCAGACAGGCAACGCGGCGTGCGTGGCCCGGTCCGCAGTTCTTTAATGTGACTGGTGGCTCTAGCGCTGTGGCACACTTCACAACCGTCTGTGGCACAGCGGTTAAAAACCTATGGCCTAGTGGATGGGCAGCTTTTGACTGTTGCAACACTGCCCATTAGAGAAGCAGCAAGTTTCAGGACCTGGACTGTGATCAATTTCAATAGCTATGATACAATGTTGCCACACATGCAACATTATCTCCGTTCTAAAAACATGGAATGAGATAGATCCCCTTCCGTTTGTGTACGATGACATCATCAGCCAGTGTCCAACGTAAATCCCTACCATCCAAGTGGGCATAAAGGGGGAATATATTCCTGTGGCGAGCGAAGCGAGCCACCATCCCGCAGCATAGCGAGCGAAGTGACTATAACAGAGTGGTTTAGTGTTCTTCTCTGGGACATATGCAGTTTTATACTATTTATGATTTTACTGTGTTTTATTGTGTTTTACGGTTTATGTTCCGCACACACACACACACACACACAGCTTGTGCCCAGCTTGTCAGACACCCGCAGCCAACAGTCAGTAGATTATTGTATGAAATGTATTGGTTATGTGAGAGGCCTTTTTCTTGCTTATTATCTACCTCATTGTATATAACCTTGAGTATTAATACATCACTCATATTGTGACCATAAGGAGAGCGCAGTGACAGGGTGTTGCACATTCTTTTCTGTCTTATGTATATTAGATGTTTGTAATATCTTACGTATCTTATCCATGCACATATTTATGCTAGAGAGTCCTTTTTACTAGTTTTTGTTTTATTTTATTTCATTTCTTAGAAATAAATTTGTTGTAACTTTTTCTTCAGACCATATCTCTGTACCACACAGATATACACCAAATATTGCACACTTCCTCCGTTTATACCCCATCACGGAACATAAACATAATCTACACCCATACATATTTGCTGCGCCGTTCAAGACTCAAATAAGCATCAGCTTTCCCTGAAAGTTTATTTCTACCAACGGAGCCAGATTTTCAAAATAATTGGGGGTGCCCCTCCTTGTGACTGAAAAATGGCATGCATAGACATTGATAGAAGCATAACAAATATTGGGCTGCTCAACCACCAACAGCACCCGCAGAGCTGGCTCCTAAGCTTTCTACAAGCACTGTTCTTGGGACAAGGGTAAATGATCCCACCATTATGTGCTGCTGTACTGCTAGCTTTCTTATGTGATAGAGACTGACTTGCATCCCTGCCTGAGTATATGGTACTTGCTGTAACTGAAGAAAAGACATTCAGAGATGATGCTAGAAGCTGAACAATGTCAACAATGTCACATTACCGTATCCCAATCCAATTTTTCAACATCCAGAAACAGTCTCATGAGTTCAGGAATAGCAAGAGATGGGTGAGTGTCGTTGAGCTGTATGGCCACCTAAGGAAGATAACTAAGCATTAGAAAACATTGGAAAGGATACATTGGTGATGATGGGGAAGACGTGTACAGGAGAGGAAAATATTACCTTGTCAGGAAATGTTTCAAAGGATGTACGGACTGCATCACGGCACCCAAACTTAGAGGACTTGAAGCGTCTGACTATATCTTGCAGTGTGGCAGCCACCGCAAAATACTCCTGCTTCAGACGCAACTCTTTACCTTCAAAAAACTGGGAAGAGGGAGTATAATGGTAGAAGTGTGAATGAAAACAAAAAAACAGAAGTTCAACATTTCAGCACATCCTAAACTGATAAGAATTAGTTTCCTCTGATGGCAGAATTAAAATCTCATCGTAGAAATGTTTCATGTGGCTGGACTATTAATGCCCAGCTGCCATGGGTTTGGAGCCTGTTAGTAATCCAGATTTAATATGTGGGTGTGTCAATTCACTTGCACCCTAGAATATCACCATTTTTTTCATGGTGCCTCTAGGCCAAAGGTTTCTTATTGAGAAATTCAGAAAAAATGTTTCAATTAAATAAATTGTGATAACCTGTCATCCTTAGGTTCTGCTATGCGGAGGTGGACAGGGTTGTGCTTTTATTTGTCCACATATTTTATGACTGGCAGCCACCAACACTGGTTTTACCTGTACATTGACCATAAATAATTTAAATTTGATCCTGCACCATGAACCTACAAGTGCCCCACGGAACCTATGTTTGGGAACCACTGCTTTAGGGGGAATTATATCAAAGCTTCTAAAGACTGTAGAAGCATACAAGTGGCCAAATTGACCATAGCAACCAATCAGCTTCTACCTTTTATTTTATATTATGTATATGTATGCTATAGGTAACTTCTGTTCTTCTCCACTCTTTAGAAGGTTTGATACATCTCCCTGATAGTTGTGAGAGCTCCAGGAGGACTGCAATATATTATAATGATTTTTATACAGGTTAAACCAAGGAGCTTGTGGCATTCAGAGAATACACAGTTTATATACAAGTTCATCTTTAATAAATAAAATAAAGAATTGTTACTCACGTTATCATTTGGATATAGGACACGTGAGATGTTTTCAGCAAGGTTCCGATCTAATACGGCCTGGATGTAACCACCAACATTGACTGAAAATGGAAGGAGAGAATTTTAGATTAATTGCTTATGAGGCTTGTACAATAATATTGGATCCAGCACAATATATAAAGGGAAACAATTCTAGAAACAACATTAACCAGAAGCAGAGGCACAAAATACTATTAGATGCAGGGGTTAAAGTGGGCCGGAATGGGGTGGAACTGCGTTCTGTCAGTTCTATTTGGAGGCGGAACCAGTTCCGCCTCCTCAAGCCCACCTTAACCAACCAGTCAGCCCTGTGCCGCATGGAGTTGCCGGGCGCCTGCTGAGATTTTGTTACCAGCAGGCGCCCGGCTCCTTCCCTACAGCAGCACCCGGAGGCTAGAGTTCACTCGTGAGCTCCGGCTTCCGACTCCCGCAGTGGGCACTATGGGAGAGACCCCATTGTTCCGAGGAGAAGCCAGTCAGACGGTAGCAGACGCAGGAGCGGGGCTTAAGGCACGTATTGTGTGTTACTGTTTATTTTTGTGTAAGGGGCACTACTAATGGGGTCATTACCACTGGGGTACTACCACTGCTGGTACTTCTACTGGGGGCATTATTACAGGTGGCATTACTACTTGAGTTCCACCACATCTCTAGAACCACTTTAAGCACTGATTAGATGTATCGAGTAAAAGAAAGCTGTAGATTGAAAAGAATGTAGAAGTCAATGGTAGTTTGCTAAGCTATTATGTAAAGCAAAGTGCTCTCTGGCATTGTAAAGTACATTTAAGCCTTCTGAATTTCCATTATGCCAGATCAAGTTAAAGAAAAGATATAATAAGTTACGTGCCTGGCTTCAAGCAAGGGGGCAGCAGAGTATCATGCAATGCTTCCTAAAAACTCTATATCCAGCAAAGCATAGTGCAGTAAGATCAGGAGCCAGCACACTGTATACTGGATGTAGAAGTGCAGATGAATGATATCACAATAAGCAAACACCATTGTGGGAAAACGGAAGTTAGAAAGAGAGGTAACATTAAATTATTGTAAAATTGTGGCAGTAGATTTTAACTGATTTTATAATGTGCTCAATTGCAATTTTCCTACATTTAAAGCAAAATCACAATCAGTATCAATATTTTGATTTAAGACTTAAATAATAATGGGGGTGCTAATTGCAAAATGCTGCATCATATAGCCAAATTCACTTTGATATGAAATGTTTAATTTCTGCTATATACGGCCTGATTCAGAGTTGTACGCTATGCAGATATTTACACAGTTTTTATTACAGCGCATGCATCTAAGTCGCACAGCGCATATATTCCGAGACCTCTTCGATGACGCTCACAAAGGTTTTAGATGCAGAGTGACTGACAGTTATGGGTCATATGTGGTGGAAAAGGGTGGTAATGAAGGGGTGGTTAGAAAAACGCGGGCGTCACGCAACCGTTTTATAGTAATGTGGGATCTAATGACTGCATCTTTGTACGTAACTTCACTGATGAAGGTGTTATAGTTCCGTCGGCCACTCTGAGTAACCATAGGGTTAGTTCATAGCCCACAGTTTTCTAACTAAGTATATGCCCCTGGACTGTTTCACTTCATTACATTACATTAAGACAGTGGTTCCCAATCTGGGTCCGTGGCACTATGGTGTGCTGTGGAGCACTTGCAGGAATGCCATGGCTTGGTGGTCCAGGACCAAATCCAATTATTTATGGTCAATGTGATAGACAAAATGTTATGGAATCCTGTGCAGTTGTGTAAGGCCTCTAGAACCAAGGAGAGGATCTTCCACCAATAACAGCCACCCGCTGTACCCTTAGTGATAGATGTTCACAGTGATACTTAGGTGGCCTTTTGGACTTAAACCTCCAGCAGTAGAGGCTTACGCAACTGACGGAAGACCGCAGGACTGCTGACTGGAAACAAGGTACAGCTATGAAGTGGCAGTCCTACCTCTGCAGAAACTAGCTGGTGTGAAACTGCAGGTAGAATGTAACTTGTACACAACCAGCGACAAGTGGTAATGGCTTAAGGTACATCTAAGGACTAAAGTACGACTGGGTAATAAAGCATACAGTGACAAAACCCCAGACAGGAGCGACTGGGACTGTAGTACAGCATGGTCTCCGGCTATGGAATGACTGTCTATGAATTTCGATGCGGCTGAGCTGCGGGCTGTGGAGCGACTGATTTGTGGTCTGGCAGAGTGACAGGAGTGAGGGTTGTGACGGGCTGGCCCGAAGACGGTGATGTGGCCAATGCTGCGGACTGTGGTACAACTAACTGGACTGAGTACAATAGGGTGGTTGGGTCATTGGCTGATGTAGCTGACTAGGGTATGAGATGCGGCTATGCCACCGGTTGAGGTATGATCGACAGGTGATCCTTGGTGTGGCTTAGACTGCAGCAACTGGTTCATGAACGGTGACACCGCATACGCCGCAGGCTGAGGAACAACAGGATAAGCACAATAATGTGGCTGGGCCACTGGCTGATGTAGCTGACTAAGGTGTGCGGTACGACAAGTCACCGTTTGAGGTATGTAGATGATCACAGGTACGGCTTAGAGTGCAGGCTGGAGGCAGTGAGATGGAAAGCACTGCTGGCTTGAAGTGGCTGATCACTGACTGACGCTGATTAGGATGTAGTGTGAAAATGCAGCGGGCTGAGGACAGGTAGGTCGCTGCTGCAGAAGTCGCTGCTCCGGGGACGTGAGCAGGTAGAATAACAGCAGCTGAAATCAGGGCGAATTCTGATCAGGAAGGCAGGCTCAGGAAACTGTTAACAACTACTTTGAACGCAGGTACTGCAGAACAAGATGAGACCGGCTAAAGCTCGATCTTCTGAGCCAGGGCCGGCCCTAAGCATAGGCATAATAGGCAAATACCTAGGGGTACCTGGAATACCTAGGGGCATCCCAAGCCTAGGGTGGTAGATTTTTTTATTCCTTTCAGCTGGCTCTGGCACTGATTGCTATCTCAGCGATCCCAGCCAGCCAGGAGGAGATGTCAGGACTGAGGCTGCAGCAGCAGAACACAGAGCGGTGCTCAGACTCACATGCTGAGCACTGGGAACGCACTGTGAACAGCTGCAAGGTAAGCCAGGCAACGCTTGTGGAGCTGCAAGACCCAGCCATTTAGGATAAAGGTAAGAGCTGGATGAGGGGGAGGCAGATACAGATGGGAAGTAGGGGCTCAGGGGGCTGATGACAAGGATAAGGGAGTAGCAGGCAGATACATATGGGGAGTGGGGGCTCAGAGGACTGATGACACTATGGGAAGGAGGTGGAGGCAGTAATATGGGGGTGTGGGAGCTCAGGGTTGATGACAGTGCTATCAGGGCGGGGCACATGAGGCAGAGACACATGGAGAGTGGTCAGGGCCGCTTCTATAATTACGCATGATACACAGCCGAGGAGGGAGAATGGGTGACTGCTGTGTGTGTGAGAGAGAATGGGTGACTGCTGTGTGTGTGAGAGAGAATGGGTGACTGCTGTGTGTGTGAGAGAGAATGGGTGACTGCTGTGTTTGTGAGAGAGAGTGGGTGACTGCTGCGTGTAATGGAGCGTACACACGGTCAGATTTGTCAGACTTGTCAGATTTGTCAGATGAACGACTGAACGATTTGAACGATTTTACCAAAGTTTTGAACGATTTGAACGATTGAACGATTTTTGACTGCATTAAAATGAATGGAATCGTCCAAGTCTGACTGCAAACCCATCAGATGTCAGATATCGTTATCTGACAAACGGGAACGCGCATCGTTGATCGTCCATCGTTCAGGCATGTCAGATATGAACGATTTTCCTTCAGATATGAACGACTGAACGATTTTTAAATCGTTATCGTTCATATCTGAAGGAAAAATCTGATCGTGTGTATGCACCATTAGTGAGAGAATGGGTGACTGCTGCGTGTTAGAGAGAGAATGGGTGACTGCTGTGTGTGTGAGAGAATGGGTGACTGCTGTGTGTGTGAGAGAGAATGGGTGACTGCTGTGTTTGTGAGAGAGAATGGGTGACTGCTGTGTGTGAGAGAGAATGGGTGACTGCTGTGTGTGAGAGATAGAATGGGTGACTGCTGTGTGTGTGAGAGAGAATGGGTGACTGCTGTGTTTGTGAGAGAGAATGGGTGACTGCTGTGTGTGAGAGAGAATGGGTGACTGCTGTGTGTGAGAGATAGAATGGGTGACTGCTGTATGTGTGAGAGAGAATGGGTGACTGCTGTGTTTGTGAGAGAATGGGTGACTGCTGTGTGTGTGAGAGAGAATGGGTGACTGCTGTGTTTGTGAGAGAGAATGGGTGACTGCTGCATGTTAGAGAGAGAATGGGTGACTTCTGTGTGTGAGAGAGAGAATGGGTGACTGCTGTGTGTGTGAGAGAATGGGTGACTTGCTGTGTGTGAGAGAAATAGTTGGTGACTGCTGTGTGAGAGAGAATGGGTGACTGCTGTGTGTGTGAGAGAGAATGGGTGACTCCTGTGTTTGAGAGAATGGGTGACTGCTGTGTGTGTGAGAGAGAATATGACTGCTGTGTGTGTGAGAGAGAATGGGTGACTGCTGTGTGTGAGAGAGAATGGGTGACTGCTGTGTGTGAGAGAATGGGTGACTGCTGTGTGTGTGAGAGAGAATATGACTGCTGTGTGTGTGAGAGAGAATGGGTGACTGCTGTGTGTGAGAGAATGGGTGACTGCTGTGTGTGAGAGAGAGAATTGGTGACTTCTGCATGTGAGAGAGAAAATGGGTGGCTTCTGGGTATGTGAGAGAGAATATGACTGCTGTGTGTGTGAGAGAGAATATGACTGCTGTGTGTGTGAGAGAGAATGGGTGACTGCTGTGTGTGTGAGAGAGAATATGACTGCTGTGTGTGTGAGAGAGAATGGGTGACTGCTGGGTGTGAGAGAGAGAATGGGTGACTGCTGTGTGTGAGAGAGAATAGGTGACTGATGTGTGTGAGAGAGAATGAGTGACTGATGTGTGTGAGAGAAAGAATGGGTGACTTCTGCGTGAGAGAGAATGGGTGACGGCTGCATGTGAGAGACAGAATGGGTGACTGCTGTGTGTGAGAGAGCATGGGTGACTGCTGTGTGTGAGAGAGAATGGGTGACTGCTGTGTGAGAGAGAATGGGTGACGGCTGCATGTGAGAGACAGAATGGGTGACTGCTGTGTGTGAGAGAGCATGGGTGACTGCTGTGTGTGAGAGAGAATGGGTGACTTGCTGTGTGAGAGAGAATGGGTGACGGCTGCATGTGAGAGACAGAATGGGTGACTGCTGTGTGTGAGAGAGAATAGGTGACTTCTGTGTGTGAGAGAGAATGGGTGACTGCTGTGTGTGAGAGAGAGACTGGGTGACTTCTGTGTGTGAGAGAGACTGGGTGACTGCTGTGTGTGAGAGAGAATGGGTGACTGCTGTGTGTGAGAGAGAGACTGGGTGACTGCTGTGTGTGAGAGAGAGACTGAGTGACTTCTGTGTGTGAGAGAGAATGGGTGACTGCTGTGTGTGAGAGAGACTGGGTGACTTCTGTGTGTGAGAGAGAATGGGTGACTTCTGTGTGAGAGAGAATGGGTGACTGCTGTGTGTGAGAGAGACTGGGTGACTGTTGTGTGTGAGAGATAGAATGGGTGACTGCTGTGTGTGAGAGATAGAATGGGTGACTGCTGTGTGTGAGAGAGAATGGGTGACTGTTGTGTGTGAGAGATAGAATGGGTGACTGTTGTGTGTGAGAGATAGAATGGGTGACTGCTGTGTGTGAGAGAGAATGGGTGACTGTTGTGTGTGAGAGAGAGAATGGGTGACTGTTGTGTGTGAGAGATAGAATGGGTGACTGCTGTGTGTGAGAGAGAATGGGTGACTGCTGTGTGTGTCACCGTGATTCAAGAAAGATTGGGAAACACTGCATTATTTAAGATATATATATTTGATATTGCTTTCAATATCTTGAGTGGGTTTTGCATGGAGTGCCGCAGGTTGCCTATGCTTGTTCTAGAGATTCCTTTTAGCAAATTGTCTACTTTTGCTGGAGTTTAACTGAGGCAGCAAGTTCGGAGCACTTCATCTAGTGATATAATTTCCTTTTGGGTGAATGATCTGTTTTTAATATTGGACGAACAAGAACCAAGCCCCAATATTTTACAATAGGTCAACAGGGAATGGACTTTGGGCCTGATTCATTAAGGATCACTATTGCGATAGCAGCTCTGTAATCGCACGCAGCATTTGCTGTGAAAATATGAATGCTATGGCAATTCCGCTGTCCGCTGCTCCTGTTCCGCTCAGCACTATAGGAGAGAAGTCAAGAGACGTCTCTCCCTTAACCCAGTGCAGGACCGAAAGGTGGAGCTCATGAGTGCCCCTTATACAGTGCTCCCAGTAATGTCCCTTAAGCCATGCCCCAGTAGTGCCCCTTATGCAATGCCCCCTGTAGTAGTGCCCCTTATGCAGTACCCCAGTAGTAGTGTCTCTTATGTAGTGCAGTGCCCCCAGTAGTAGTGCACCTTATGCAATGTAGTGCACATTATGCAGTGCCCCAGTAGCAGTGCCCCTTATGCAATGCTCCCTGTTGTAGTGCTCCTTATACAGTGCCCCCAGTAGTTGTGCCCCTTATGCAATGCCCCCTGATATAGTGCACATTATCAGGGCCGCCATCAGGGAGGGACCGCCGGGCCTCGAGTCCCGGGCCCGGAGGGGAAGCAATCGGGAAGCCGACTGCCTAAATACCGGCAGCCGGCTTCCCGACTGTCATATCCTGGCAAGGGTGAAATGCCGGGCGTCTAGATGTAGACGCCCGCATTTCCCCGACGCCGGGAGACCGGTGCCCGGCATCCCGATCATAGAGATGCCGGGCGCCGCGAGCGGACAGCCGCAGGGGGGGTGGGTTAGGTTTAGGGTTCCCGGGGGGACTTAGGGTTAGGCACCCCCCCGGGAGGGTTAGGTTAGGGGGAGGGAGAGTTAGGATTAGGCACCCCCGGGGGGGACTTAGGGTTACGCACCCCCCCGGGGGACTTAGGTTTAGGCAGGGGGGGAGGGGGGATTAGGGTTAGGCACTTGGGGGGGAAGTTAGGGTTAGGCACCCCTAAGGAGGGTTAGGGGGGTTAGGTTAGGTTAGTAGATACTCACCTATCTACCATCGGGATTTCCAGCGCTGTCGAGCTTCCGCTGCTCGGAACTCTGCTGATGTCGGCCTGCCGCTGATGGGAATCGAACCATTCCGCCCGGAGGGAGGGAAGAGGGAGGGGGGCAAGGGTAGCAGCGCCGCTGCAGCAGCAAATAGAAGCAGTGCGGCCGCAAGCCAGCCTGAGGTCGCGGAACGGCAGCCAATCAGGAGCGGCCGTAGCGGCTGCTCCTGATTGGCTGCTGGTCCACGAGCTTGTTTTGGAGTCAGCGCGCATGATGTAATGGCGCGCCAGTGTAGGGTGAGCCGCGGATGAAGAGGAGCGCATTTGCAACTCTGCACTGCTGGTGGACCGTGGAGGAAGTAGCCGCTGCCTGGTCCATAAGGTAAGTGGGGGAATGTCTGGTCAGCAGGGGGATGGGGGAGTGGGTGAGAGTGAGGTGATAAAAATGCAGGGCCTGCCACGGACACATGTCACTACCCGGGGGGCTGAGGGGTGGGGGAGATGTCTGCCGCTCACAGACTTCACTACCAGGGGGGCAGGAGGGGGAGAGGTGATAAAAATGCAGGGCCTGCCGCGCTCACTAGCTCACTAAATTCACTAATGGGGGGGGTGAGATAATAAAAATAAAAATGCAGGGCCTGCCACGCGCAGAATATATGCACAAACCAGGGGGGGGGGGGTGTTTGAGGTGATGAAAATGCAGGGCCTGCTGTGCACAGACTACATTCAATAAGGGGGGGTGAGGTAATACAAATAAAAAGGTAGGGCGCACAGACTGCATTCAATAACGGAGGTGGGGGGGGTCCTGCCTATTCTGTCAGTCCCGGGTCCCACAATTTCTGATGGCAGCCCTGCACATTATGCAGTGCCGCCAGTAGCAGTGCCCCTTATGCAATGCCCCCTGTTGTAGTGCACATTATGCAGTGCCCCAGTAGCAGTGCCCCTTATGCAATGCTCCCTGTTGTAGTGCACATTATGCAGTACCCCCTGTAGTAGTGCTCCTTATGCAATGCCCCCTGTTGTAGTGCACATTATGCAGTGCCCCCAGTAGTTGTGCCCCTTATGCAATGCCCCCTGATGTAGTGCACATTATGCAGTGCCCCAGTAGCAGTGCCCCTTATGCAATGCTCCCTGTTGTAGTGCACATTATGCAGTACCCCCTGTAGTAGTGCTCCTTATGCAGTGCCCCCAGTAGCAGTGCCCCTTATGCAATGCCCCCTATTGTAGTGCACATTATGCAGTGCCCCCTGTAGTAGTGCTCCTTATGCAGTGCCCCCAGTAGTTGTGCCCCTTATGCAATGCCCCCTGATGTAGTGCACATTATGCAGTGCCGCCAGTAGCAGTGCCAATTATGCAATGCCCCCTGTTGTAGTGCACATTCTGCAGTGCCTTCAGTAGTGTCCCTTATATTGTACCCCCTATGCAGTGCCCAATATACAGTGCCCCCAGTAGTAGTGCTTTTTACGCATAAAACACAAAGACAGACAAAATTATACTTACCGGAATCCTTGCTCCTGCGCCCGCCGCTGTCCGCTGCTCCCATCCCGCTTGACACTATAGGACGTCTCTCTCTTCACCCAGTACAGGAGCCAAAAGGCGGAGCTCCAACCCGGCTCTGGCCCTGGGTGCAGCAGCCAATAAGTCTGCCTGACTCTTATTGGCTGCAGTGCTAAAACAACAACGCTGTTTGTTTTAATGTGTAGTGCCGTTGACCGCATATGCCCTGGACTGCTGTCGGCGGCGCCCTCGGCACGTGCCCCGTTCGAACCCCCACGTTATGCCACTGCCCTTTATATGTTATACTTGGCCACCTGACAATGGGCTATGTATTGTACACTTTGGCCGCCTAGTAATGCTTTTCCTACCTCTTGTTCAACCTAATTAGAATTTTTGAAGGTTATGGGGCCTATTCATCAACACTAAAATAACGTTTTTAAGGACATTTTCCTTAAATAACGTTATTTTGGTATTCATGTAGCCACTTAACACAGGAGATATCACAGATATCTCCTTGCTAAGTTCCCCTGGGTTAATTTCCACACTCCCCATACATTAGTATGGGGATGTGGAAATTGTGGTATTCATCAAATTCCGAAAATTATCAATTTTCGGAATTTGATGCAGTTACTATTCGCCACTGTGAGGCATCTGTAGGCAGTAGGCACTGTGAGGCATCTGTAGGCAGTAGGCACTGTGAGGCATCTGTAGGCAGTAGGCACTGTGAGGCATCTGTAGACAGTAGGCAGTAGGCACTGTGAGGCATCTGTAGACAGTAGGCAGTAGGCACTGTGAGGCATCTGTAGACAGTAGGCAGTAGGCACTGTGAAGCATCTGTAGACAGTAGGCAGTAGGCACTGTGAGGCATCTGTAGGCAGTAGGCACTGTGAGGCATCTGTAGGCAGTAGGCACTGTGAGGCATCTGTAGGCAGTAGGCACTGTGAGGCATCTGTAGACAGTAGGCAGTAGGCACTGTGAGGCATCTGTAGACAGTAGGCAGTAGGCACTGTGAGGCATCTGTAGACAGTAGGCAGTAGGCACTGTGAGGCATCTGTAGACAGTAGGCAGTAGGCACTGTGAGGCATCTGTAGGCAGTGCTGCACATGCGCTGGTTTTACAGATGTAACAGCGCATGCGCAGCACTGTTTCCAGATGCGATAAGGTAGTGTAGGCAGGGAAAAGTATCTATTTCCCGAAAAGCTGTCATCGCAAAAATGACAGCTTTTCGGAATAGATACTTATGGAGAGGTGGAATGATGAATTCCACCTATAATTAGCTAGAACTCCATGAGAGTTCTAGCTAATTATCTCCAGAGAATTGTTAGGTTTAATGAATAGGCCCCTGAATCTGAACGACTTGTGTCTTTTTTTAACCATTCTAAGTAACAAACTAAATTGGGCATCTCAAGTGGAAAGGAAACCATTATTTTCATACAACTCTTTGTAGTCGTCCTTGAGCAGTGTGAACAGGTGGTTTAAAAATAACAAAGAGTGCAATAAAAAATAACAGAGTGCGATAACACAGCATTAAAGACTCACAATCCTTCAAGTTGAAATCATTGGGAGCTTTTGCTGACCACAACCTCATGGTATTAACTGTGTTATTTTTATATCCAGGTACTGGGGTATCGTAAGGAAGAGCAAGAACAACCTGAAATTAAAGGAAAGTAGAGAGGAAGTCAGGTGATACATTTACTACAGGACCTGACACAATAGAAACATGTTATACATAGAGCAAGGATGCTTTTGCTATACTTTAATTACTGCTAGTTTCGAACTTACAGGCAATATAATTTTGTCTATAATGCTATTTTACAGAAATATATGTCCACTGGCCCATTGCATCACGACAGCCAGACGCAAGTGCTGCAAAATTAAAATTTTCTTACTGCATTTACCAACATACACAACAATGACTGGACCAAAATATCTTGAACATGTGCAGTCATTGTGAAAATGCAGTCAGTACCATGCAGCCAATAATCTCCCAACTGCACTAATAGGCCCCAATGTGTGCCAGAAGGGATACGGACGCCCAGCCACTACATAGGACAACTAGAACTTTTCCAATTATGCCTCCTGTGTGCAAATTTGCCACTCAGAATTCAGGCTGAAATAAACAAAACACCTGTGTAAATAATTGGAGGGAAAAACAACATCAAATAATTAACATGGTCACAGGCAGGGACTAATGTAAAATTCTAAATATTATCTTTAAAGCACTTTGTAGGGATGCCAAGATGGTGAGATGGGTACAGAGTACCCGGGTCTAGACTTTCCTAGAACTTTCCCAAACACCAGAAAGTGGATGAAAGCTCTTGTTCAGACAGGCTTTTCTAAATCAAACAGATTCAACCAACTTGCCTGAACGACCTTTTTTTGTGTTTTCTGGTGTTTGGGAGCAAATTGCTGATTGTCATTTGCTCCCATGCATTACCAAATTTTCATTCCAACCAACCAACTAGATGGAAGGTTGGAGGAAAGTTGGTCTGGTGTATGGCCAGCTTAAGGGGAATGTAGTAATGTCATCAAAATAGTGCAGCATATTGCCTCCTTCCTCCGGAAACACCCACACCAGGGCCCTAATTTATAGCATGGACATACATTGTGTTTGTGTTAAAATATTGAATACTATTTTTTTTCATCTCCTATCTGCTATTGCTAATCTGAGTATCCAGGTAATATTGGAAAATAAAAATAGGAGAACACATTCACATTCAATAAGTTGATAGATCATGTTTTTGTCCTGGTGATTGCAAAGTGCATCCGTGTATCATCATGTAATGGATGTCACGGGCTGTTTACCTCCTCAGTGTGTTCTCCGTTAACTATTGGTATATTGTGATTTGGGGATGTGTGACTGGCGCTGAGTTTCATACAAAAAGGGATCCAATTGGATATGCAGCCATGAACAGCAGGGGCTTTTCAACAGAGCTCCTCAAACAGACGATAGAAAAAAAAGGGTGTTGGTTCCGGTGCTTCCGTAGGATCTATGAATATCTTGGTGTTCCCCTCATGGGATAAAGAGAGAAAAAATATATATAGTGTAAATCCATAAATATTAGCAAATAAGAAATAGTGATAACCGTTTGAAGATATCCAGTGAAACCATCTGTGATGTCATTGTTGCAATCGGCAACTACCGTAGGACCACGGTGATTATTAGGTCCAACGCTACACACTCACCGAAAAAGGGGGAGTGCGATACTTACATCGCTATTTCTTATTTGCTAATATTTACAGATTTACACTATATATATTGGTATATTGGGCAACTTGGCACAGTGGTTAGCATTGCCTCGCAGCCCTGAGCTCATGAGCTCAATGTCTGACCAATGCACTATATGTGGGGAGCTTGTATGTTCTCCCTGTGTTTGCGTGGGTTTGTTCCGGAAAAAAAATATTTTTTTTCCCACACTCTGAAAACACACTGGTAAATTAATTGGCTTCTGTCTAAAATTAACCCTAGTGTGATGGTGTGTATACGTTGTAGGGAATATAGATTGTAAGCTCAACTGGGGCAGGGACTGCTGTGAATGACTGAAATATTCTCAGTAAAGTATGTTCTCAGTCTTCCCATGCGTCTAAGTCGCACTGTGCATGCGCCCGATGGTTACCTCTGGGAGACAAACAAATTTGGTTGCAAGAGCTGGGGATTTTAGTGGGCTTTTCTGGGAGGTAATAGGGGGTGGCTGAGCAGACGCGGGCATATCGCAGTCAGAGACTGCATCTAAAGACACATTTGTACTTACAGAGGCAGCCATGTGATGACGGATAATCTGCACCTCCATAGGGCTGGTGCAAGGTTCAATGGTGCTACCAGTAATGTGTCTTAATACGCATAGTGGCAGATTAGAGTCGCAGCTGGTGGGCACCTCAGTAGGAATACCATCGGCATTAGCATAAAGACGCAGTCATGCTGCTGCAAAAGATGCAATTGAGGCTGCAATAGTAATTATGGACTTCTGTAACTTTGTGACTTTGTTCTATCTAATTTAGTCATCTTTGTAGTGATGTCATTTGTTGTATGTTCTGTGCCCTATGTATGGCTCTACCAAACCTTTCTGGCCCTGCCATATAAATAAAGAATAACAATAAATAAAATAGAAGTGCTTTTGAATATATTCTATTAATCTAAACCCATTCTCCTGACAGCACCTTCCAATATACAGTATACATAATTAGTTCATCACTTGTGTGGCGGAGGACTTATCAGCGTTCTTTTCCCATCCTGAATGATGCTTCAATTGTCTATTCCAGAGGTTCCTAAACTCGGTCCTCAAGGCACCTTAACGGGCCAGGTTTTAAGGCTAACCATGCTTGAGCACAGGTGAGTACCTCAGACTTTTGATTTAACTATCTGTGCTCGACCATGGATATCCTTAAAACCTGGACCTGTAAGGTGCTTGAGTACCGAGTTTGGGAACCCCTGATCTATAATGTAAAAAGGACTTGTGAACTGTTCACTCTTGTATCTTAATTTTGCTTATTGGTGAGACTTGTAATAGTACTTTGTTTTGTTCACTTAATAGGACTCTGATACTTATTTTATCTGACATATGGCATTTCTGTGGGGATATAAAGGGGTGGGACCACTGGGTATTGCTACATGATGGTGCCTCATTTCACATGTACTTAGGCCATATGATAAATATAGCCTGATTTCATAAGAAAAATACATTTGAATATTGTATATGTGTGCTTAGCTGCCCCAGAGTACATACTGTCATAGTGATAAAAAAAACAAACATACTACAACATTACACTCACCTGGGTATCCACCCACTCACTTCCATGTGGGGTGTGATGGACTTTGCCAAAAAAATGGACCGGAATCATATATTCTGGCCTTGCTTTTTCCCATGGGTTTCCGTACCTCAGCCAGTCATCTGCCTCCTCCATCTTAAAAGAGGGATTGGATAGTGTCAGAACAATTAAGAAGAGGGCAATGGGAAGAGTTACCAGTAATGAAGCGCAGAACAGGAACTAATGCAGGAGGTCCAAATTCAATCTTTTCTGACTTTGGCCTGATTCAGCAAAGATCGCAACTGCGATTACGCATGCAATTGGCCGATTGTTGCATTATGCGCATGCAACGGTATGTATTAGCATATCTTCGCAGTGAGACTGCGTGCGTAATCGCTATTGCAATCGCAGTTGCGATCCTTGCTGAATCAGGCCCATTAATACTACTTTTGCACCAGTGCCAAAAGACACCTTCTCAAGTTAGTTCTGCATGATGGTGTGAGGGCAAATATTTGCTCTATATACAATGAAATGAGCTAGCCATAAATGGTCAGGTACAGCCTGGGTAAACCATGAGGATTGCATGTTACCCATCATTATGCACCTGATTATGTTAACAGATGCAAAAAAATAGGGGCTATAGCCTATATTTACTAAGTGGGTGTTTTCAAAGCTGCACATTAAATTGGATGGTTTTGCGTCATCTAGATACTTTTCAGAGCATACGTTCATTCATATACCCATGTATGCATTCTTCCATGTGACAGATATGCCTGACTGCCAATAGACTGAATTAAGAGCAGGGATACATGCTGTTTAGAAGAGTGTGACCGGCTTGTTTAATGATTGTGCCAACTTATAAATAGACTTAAGGGATAAAATATGAGATATGGTAAGAACTTACCCTTGTTATCTCTATTTCTACGAAGTCCATAGGGTTCCACAGGATACCTTGGGTATAGGTGTGACATCAGTCGCAGGGCACCAAAGAGTTAAGCTTTCAGCCTCCCAGGATGCACTAGGTCCCCCTCCTATACCCCGCCCCCGGGCCAAGGCACCTCAGTTAGTTACCAAGCCATAGGCCGGAGGAGGAGAAGGAAGAGAGAGAACAAAGATCTGGACACATACAAGAATCACATTCTCACCAGAGGGAGACGGAAAACCGGTGACCAGAGCAAAGCCCATCTGCAGCACAGGTGCGACAGGGCGGGAGTCCTGTGGAACCCTATGGACTTCGTAGAAATAGAGATAACAAGGGTAAGTTCTTACCATATCTCATATTTTCTACTTCAGGGTCCATAGGGTATCCACAGGATACCTTGGGGATGTCCCAAAGCAGTATCCTTTAAGGGTGGGGACGCTCCTGTGCAGAAAGGAGAATCCGCCGCCCGAAGGAAGCATCCTGAGAGGCGAAGGTGTCAAACCTGTAATACCTCACGAAGGTATGGACAGAAGACCACGTAGCAGCCTTGCAGATCTGAACTGCCGAGGCACCACGTCGAGCTGCCCACGAAGGACCCACAGACCTAGTGGAATGAGCCTTCAGAGAAGGAGGGACCGGTAGGCCTTCATGAAGATAAGCTTCAGAAATAGCCATACGGATCCAGGCTGCCAAAGTTTGCTTTGAAGCAGGCCAACCCTTTTTACAGAAGCCATAGAGGACAACAAAGCGTCCGACTTCCTAAACAAAGAAGTGCGGTCAACATAAGTCCTTAAGGCCCGCACAACATCCAAAGAGGCCTCACCCACGGAAAGACCCGGTGAGTTAAAGGCCGGAACAACTATTTCCTCGTTAACATGAAACTGGGAAACAACTTTGGGTGGAAACTCGGGCCGAGTGCGGAGCACTGCCCTGTTCCCATGAAAAACCAAGAAAGGGGGTCTACAAGAAAGAGCCCCTAACTCAGAAACACGTCTGGCTGAAGCAACGGCCAGAAGGAAAACAGTCTTAGCTGTTAGCCATTTAATATCCACTGAGCCCAGTGGTTCAAACGGCGGTCCTTGGAGAGCCCTCAGGACCACAGCCAAATCCCAAGGCGCCACAGGTGGAACAAAGGGCGGCTGAATACGGAGAACACCTTGCATAAAGGTGCGCACATCCGGGATTGTAGCAATCCTACGGTGAAACCAGACAGATAGGGCCGAAACCTGTACCTTCAAAGAAGCAAGGCGAAGCCCATGATCTAGTCCAGCTTGCAGGAAGGCGAGAATCCGAGACAGACGAAACTCCCGCGGTGCATAACCTCTCGGTCGACACCACTGGAAGAACGTATGCCACACGCGATGGTATATCCTCGCGGAAGACGGTTTCCGAGCTCGTAACATGGTACGCACCACAGAGCTGGAAAACCCCCAGGACCTCAGCATGGCCGTCTCAACAGCCACGCCGCCAAAGACAGCCGAGTCAGGTCCGGGTGAAGACAAGGACCCTGAGACAGAAGGTCCGGTCGTAGCGGCAACCGCAGAGGACTGTCCACGGACAGACCCTGAAGGTCTGAGAACCAGTGCCGTCTGGTCCACGCGGGAGCTATCAACAGGAGCGTCCCTCCTTCCTGTTTGAATTTCCGGATTACCCGTGGAAGAAGGGAGACCGGAGGGAACAGGTATGCGAACCTGAACGTCCACCGGACGGACAGAGCATCCACCAGAGACGCCCCTTCGTCTCTTGTGCGAGACCCGTACACCGGCAACTTGTTGTTGTGCCAGGACGCCATGAGGTCGATTTCTGGAAGACCCCACCTGTCCACCAGTAGTTGAAAAACGTCCGGGTGCAGGGACCATTCCCCTGGATGAACGTCCTGGCGACTTAGAAAGTCCGCCTCCCAATTTAGCACTCCCGGGATGAAGACCGCTGATATGGCCGGAAGATTGCACTCCGCCCAAACCAGGATCCGAGAGACCTCTACGAGAGCCGCCCGACTGCGAGTTCCTCCTTGCCTGTTTATGTAGGCCACGGTGGTAGCATTGTCCGACTGGACCTGCACCGGGTGACCCTGGAGAAACCGCTGTGCCTGCAGGAGAGCATTGAAGACCGCACGGAGTTCCAAGATATTTATTGGAAGCTCCGCTTCTGTCGGTGTCCACCTGCCCTGGAACAAGTGTGGACCCGAAACTGCTCCCCAGCCCCGAAGACTGGCGTCCGTTGTCAACAGGACCCAATTTGGAACCCAGAACGGACGTCCCTTGTTGAGGTGGGTCGTCTTTAACCACCACGCAAGGGACAGGCGAACCTCCGGGGTGAGCACAATCGTCTGGAACTTCAGAGACTGAGGCAGCCCGTTCCACTTGGACAGGATCAGGTGCTGCAGAGGTCTGGAGTGAAACTGGGCGTATTCCACCATGTCGAACACCAACACCATGGAGCCCAGTAACCTCATCGCCGAGTGTAAGGACACCCGGCGGCTGTGCAGACAACTGCGCACCCTTGACTGTAAAGCAGAGATCTTGTCCTCCGTCACGAAGATCCTTTGCTGTCCCGAGTCCAATAAGGCTCCAAGATGCAGAATCCTCCGAGACGGGATTAGAGTGGACTTCTGCCAGTTGATTAGCCAGCCGTGCCATTGCAGCAGTGCAATGGTCAGGTCCAAGTGGTGTAACAGGAGCTCTGGAGATCCTGCCACCAATAACAGGTCGTCCAAGTACGGCAACATGCGGACTCCTTGCAGCCGCAGAGAAGCCGCCATGACCGCCATAGCGTCCTGTAAGTTCAATGACACCATGTAGTCCCCAGGTTCCAGCGCCAGAATGATGGACCGTAGGGTCTCCATCCGAAACTTCGGGACCCGCAAAGACTTGTTGAGTGCTTTGAGGTTGAGAATCGGACGATATGACCCATTGGGTTTCTGTACCAAAAATAGATTTGAATAGAAACCCTGGCCCCTCTGGGAGAATGGAACAGGCACTATAACTCCAGCCTGGAGCATAGTGTGCAATACCTTCCGCAGCTCCGTAGCCTTGTTCCGGTCTGATGGTAGACCCGTGGTGAAGAATCGAGCCGGGGGTCTGTGCCGGAAGGAGAGGGCGTACCCGTGAGAGACCACCTCCAGAACCCAAGTGTCTGTCGTAGTGAACGACCAACACCGGGAGAACTGCAGCAGGCGGCCTCCCACCCTGGGATCCCCCAAGGGGAGACCCGGACCGTCAGGCCGCAGGCTTGGGGGCCGGATGTCTGGTACTCCATGCCTGTTTCCGGGGCTTGACCGATTTCTTAGGGCCAGCCTGTCGAGGAAACGACTGTGGTTTGGGCCTGCCCTGGGCCCTAGATGACCGAAAGGACGATGGTCCAGAACCAGAAGGAGCAGCGGCCGACGGGAGACAAGCAGATTTGGCTGCCGCCAGCGTGGCCACAATCTTATCCAGATCCGGACCGAAGAGAACTTCTCCGGTAAACGGCAACGCTTCCAGACCTTTCTTGGATCTGCGTCCGCCTTCCAGGATCGCAGCCACAAGGTGCGACGAGCAGCTACCGCTGCTGAAGAAATTCTAGACACCAGAGTACTAATGTCTAGAGCCGCCTCGTTGATGTAGGTGGCCGAATCACGGAGATTGCCAATCAACTCCGCCTGTTCGGCCGGACAGTCGGATTCAAAAGAAGCCTCTAATGAATCCGCCCAGCGCTCCATCGCTCTGGCAACCCAGCAAATGGCCATAGCCGGCCGTGCTGCCCCCCCTGCAAGGGAATAAGCGGACTTCAGGCAGATTTCTACCTTGCGGTCCGTAGCATCCTTAAGGGAGGACGTGGATGGCATCGGCAATGTGGCACTACGGACAAGACGGGTCACGTGAGAATCCACCTGTGGAGGGGATTCACACTTAGCAAAATAATTATCCGCGAACGGATAAGCCACCGCCAGGCGTCTCTGCGGTTGGTATCTTTTGCCAGGTTGTTTCCACGTCTCCTCTAAATGGTCCACCAACTGACCCGAAAGAGGAAAGACTGTGGCATCGCCCTTCACATCTTTGAAAAAGGCATACTTAGATTTAGCCGCTGGGGGAACTTCGTCCTCAATCACCAAGGCTGTGCGGACCGCCCGAATAAGTCCAGGAATATATACTTTGGACTTAGCATCAGCGTCCTTAGTATGGAAAGGTTCCTGATCGTAAGGATCCAGAATCTCCCCATCATCAGACGTCCCTTCGTCATCCTCATAAGGAGCGGACAGAGACGCCACCGGCCTTTTATGAGGCCGCATCACAGACTCCCCTTGCAACACATCCGACAAGTGCTGTACAGAACTCGTCAGGGAGTTAACCCACGCTGGCTCCTGAGAACCCGGGAGCGGGGAAATAGGGAGACTGTGGGGTACCACCAATTGTCGTGGGAACCCCTGCATGGGTGACGACACCACAGACTGCTGGGACAAACCCATCGGAGTAAACGCGGGCTGTGGAGCTAACTGGCCCACTAAAGCTGTTAACGCCTGAGCGAAACAAGCCCAGGGCGGCTCCTGTACCGGTGCTGTAACCGTAATAGGCCGCGCCATGGACAAACACTGCCGGCAAAGGCCCTCCGCGCTACCCTCCCCCTCCGCTAACGGTACTTTGCACGTGGTACACTGTAGCCGGAGGGGAAAATCACTTTCAGACATGATGGCACCACGTATGTGACCTCTCTCACCAATTAAGTATTAAATAGGCGAGAGACCACCCTGCAGCACCGCACCGCAAGGGCTTTAGCAGAAAGAACAGGGACAGTAATAAAGCTGACAGTTTAGAGAAGAAAAGTTACAGGCAGCGCTAGCACAGTCACATACAATGCAGAGAAATAACAATTCCTGCACTAACAGCGCTGATCACTCAACTACACAGACACAGGGCCTGGTAGGACACAGCGCTGCATACACAGACCTGAGCCACAGCGGAGGAGAGGTATGCGGGGGGACCCAGACCACGATGCTTCCTTCCAGACTTCCAGCAGCGTTCACCATGCGTTGCAGAGAAGATGGCCGCCGAGGAGCAGAGAGAAGCTGGCCTGGGGGAGGAGCGCTGACACAGGACCAGTCAGCACAGTGCAGAGAGGGCTGTGTGCAGCGGGGGAGGCGCCGGCTGTGAGACAGGGAAGGCGCGCTCCCCTGGCATGCATTTAACCCCTGGGACGCCGCAGCGCTACCGCTCTGCTGCGGTCCGCTGTCCCAGGGGGTAGTGGAAGCGCAGGTTGGTCGCCTGGCTCCACGCTGCAGCCAGTCCCCAGGGAGCCCCCTGCCTGGGGACTTAGGACCATGTGATCAGCGGGGACCCACCGCGGGACCCCGCTGCTTACCTCTGTCCCCCTTGAATCCGGCCATGGTCCGGAACATCTGGGGTCACCGCTAGCTGTGACCCCAGACGCCCACCAGCATCCCCGGATCAGTACCGGCGTTCTGGTACCGGCGGGGTGTAGGGAAGACAGCATGGACGTCAGGACTGACTGTCCATGCTGTTCATCCAGATGTGCAGCCACAGCTGCATGAAGAAAAAGCTTCAGGGGCTCTTCTAGCCCCCACTCCAACAGGTGCACCCGACTCCGGCCGGGCACCAAACTAAACTGAGGTGCCTTGGCCCGGGGGCGGGGTATAGGAGGGGGACCTAGTGCATCCTGGGAGGCTGAAAGCTTAACTCTTTGGTGCCCTGCGACTGACGTCACACCTATACCCAAGGTATCCTGTGGATACCCTATGGACCCTGAAGTAGAAAGGAAGATTTGGGTTGTGGTGTTTCCTTAAGGTGGGTACACATTAGACGACATTTGATGCGAAGGACGACATATGTGACCACACAATCTGGTGACCGACCGCACAATATGTCGTTCAACAGCCACACCCAAATGCATGGGGTCGGTCATCACATTGACAGATTGACCAACATGTACTGCAGATCTGTCGATGCAATGACCGACCCTGTGGGTGCGCGCATGGGCCACATAATGCGTACACGCCGATGTCGATGATATGTTGGCCCGATCCGCCGGATCAGGCGACATATCGTCTAATGTGTACCCAGCTTTACTCTTAATAGTTATATAGAGTGGGTACCATCTCTGTATTAAATTAATATTTATCTTTTTAAGATTATACACTGCAAAACCACCCTGACATCCTGGGATCATTGGATTTCCAAGGATAACTATATATCTGCTCTAAGCAAGCAATACACATCTCAGGTTGTATATGTATTCGTATGTTGTGTAGTTTGATTTATGGATTGAATTATTTCCTGCCTTTGTACTTCATCTCAGGACAATGTGATTAGAATTGTATTATCACTCATCACTTCTAACGGGGATATATCCCTTGTAATTACTTATACCTCAATATATAATTAGCCAAGGCTACTAAAGTATAATGGTTGTATTTAGCCACTAAGCTACTATCTTTACTGATTACATTAGATATCGGGTCCATCTTGACCCCTTAACATCTTTTACCTATCTGACTAATTCACTCATATTTACTTTAGCCAGCATGTGTAGTTCACTGACAGAATGTTATACAAAGAGGGGCTGTCACAGAGCTGTTTGTTGCGCATATCTTGTATGTCCTTGCACTACTCATGTGCTGGAAAGGCAAAGGCAATGGTGAAGTTCGATCCGAGCAGCAGGATCCATCTATCCCCTCTCACCAGTAATAGACTCACCATCTGTCACGCTAGCAGTTACTGTGTCCTAACTTCATCCCCAGTGATCCAGGAGTTGAGACATGAGTCCTGGTGAAGGTTGCTACAGCACTGCATACTGTGCAAAGTTGTCAATGACCTTAAGACTTAGCAATTGCCCCCCAAGCACCTCCACTGTTGTCACCCTCCATACCAGTTGGCCAGAGGCAAATGCTTCCATTGCCTCTGGGCAATATGCTACTGGGCAAAGGTTAGTAAGGGCATATCTAACTGTAGCTAAGCGTAGATGCGCTTACTATAAAGTGTATCTTTTGCGCCTATAATGTATTATATTGATGAAGATGACTAACAAACCAGGCATACACATAGGAGCAGTCACATCTCGAGATGCATACAGTATCATCTATATTAATGCAGGTGAATTTGCACATTTTTACTGTACACACATCTTTGGAGTAACATACACCCGATTTACTTCCAACTCTACGTCAGCCCCAGGGTGGTCATAGATTATAGCAAAACCTGAACATCATAGGTCTTTGCAAGTGAATGAATCACAATAGGGTACGTGGCTGTCTCAGCTCATCGCTGATAGCATATATGCCAAATTAGAAAAATCATTAGTGAATGTTATTTTTTATGCAAAAAGGGACATAATTGATTGTTTATAAAAGATTATGTTTTTGGAGTTTGGCCTCCAAAAGCCAAAATCCTTTGTACATGGTGATAGCCACTGTAGTCTATCTGCTACAATAACACATTTTTTCCCCTAATGCTAGAATATATGTGATCCGATGGCAGCGTATGCTCAGTACCACTGCTGAGTCCGAACCCAGTACATAAAGTGATTGCATTTAGTCTCCGCAGGGGCAAGCTCTTATTGGAGCCATGTCCATGTAATAAAAATGACTGAAGAGGCTAGTAGATGGAGGTGTTACTATACATTTACAAGACAATGAGATATTTACAGTTAAAGATACATTTGACATTTGACATATATTGGACATAACATTTTTATCCACAAAATATATCAGTAAATAGACTACTAACATTTAAACTAACATTGTTGCTATGATCATAACACCTTCATCCATTAAAAAAAGTTTTTTAGGAAATTGTTACAAACTGTAACACCTTCATCCACTCACCTCTTCGATTCTAAAAATAATTCCTTATTGCCACAATATGCGTCAATAAGAAATTCTATTTATTGAGCCAAAAATGTGGGCCTCCATAGAGAAGTAGAGACACCAGTCATATACAATCATGTTATAATTGATTAAAAAAAATGACTTATAATTATTTACATACCAGCTGAAGTACTCTGTGTTTCTTGGGTTTAAATCTTCAGGTTATTACATTTATGTTATGTCGTTCAAATCCATCCAGTGGAAGGCTCAGAACAGGCTCCCTGGGTCAAAGTTCTGCCCAGTGTACACCAACAGGAGGTCCTACTAGGACCATAACCCTCCTAAAGCCTGGCCAGGATCCAACTAGGCCACCTTGTGTTGGTTTCATCCCAACATCGGTGCAAGGGTGTCCGAATGCATAACCGGACAAACAAACAAACAGACCAATTAATTTTATATATAAGATCCTTAACAATTTATGTGACTACCCTTAGTGGCAAAATCTTGTTTGACACTTGCACTTGTATATCACTAGTGTAGGCAGTATTTTGCCCCAACAACAAACATAGTGGACCCGCTAAAAATGTTGACACGTTTGTTTCACTGTGATTAACAGCTTTGTTGTTGGGGCAAAATGCTGCCTACACTAGTGAGATACAAGTGCAAAATGTAGCGGCTCTTATTGTGAAATACACTATTGAGCAGGGGAGACTGCCATAAAGCAAGCATACATTTAGTCAAACGGCATTTCATTAGATGATGTTAACTTCGTTGCAAATCAGCCAAACTAAATGAATACAAGACTTTATAGAGCATAACAATCTGGGAAGTCTTCTACATTTAACCTTATATTGACTGTGGTAATACTTATTTTGCCCAATATTTTCAATAGTTTCATCATCCATGATTTTTACATCATGACGGCACACACATATGGTGTAATGAAATTGGGGACAGATGCTAATATACATCTGATTACTTTAGAGTATAATAACTTGGTAAGTGTCCCTTATATACCCTTATATCAAGTAGGGTTATAATATTAATACTGGAATAACTGCTAAACTTTGTGATCAGCTGCACTATTTATAGGTTTAAAATGAACCTTGAATTATAATAAACTTCTGCCCGGTTATTAGCACATGCTGGCAGCAGTCAAAGAATAGTTGCCACTGATTAGTAACCACTCTGTACTAGCAATACTTTTGCAACATTTTGTATTATGTTGCAATACTAACAATCAAAGAAGACTATGCACATATGCACCTTACTGGGAGATAATAGACATAATATCAAATTCCCTATATTTGTGAGTGCTGTTTAATTAAATCTCTCAATATTGATTATGTTAATGCAGAAATACTAAGATATGGTTCTGTCAATGTTAATATCCGTGATGAGTTAATAACTACGTATTCCCAATAAATTTGCTTTCCCCATTAGTAATAATTTAATTCTCTGGGCCGCTCCATACTATATACACTTATGATCTATTGTGGAGTTTAGGATTAAATTAGACTCCACTGGTGGTACAGACAATAATTAGAAGCCAATATTTGGCAAATTTTGAGATAACGAATAAAATTTATTGTTACCTTGTCTTCATCGCAGCTTTTTCATTACGTATTATCTATATACTTTGATTCCATCTGGATATACGGCATTACCCTGTATTATCAACAATTCATTAGTGGACCTGATTTTCTCTTTTTTTAATTGTGTTTATTCACATTATTTGGAATACAGTTTTTTTTCACACAAGATATATGTTTTGTATAATAACATCTTTTTAATCATTTATTTTTCACTGTGTAATCCCCCTGAATTGGGGTGATTTTAATATATTATGAAATAAAAGTTATATTTTATGTTATCAATTTCTCTTTGTGCGCCCAGAAAAACAACCCCTTACTCTTTCCTTCAAAACCTCTGACCTGACCTGACCTGGTTAAAGTATAGAAACTTATGTCACAGGCATGGCAGACAGATTTCCCACATATAGCTGTATATCAGGAACCCCTTCATAATTTGATTTGTCCCTCTGCACACTGCAATCAGCTATTCTGCAATAAGTGCATATCAAAGTTATCAATAGGGCTTACACTACTCCGTCTCAATGTAGGCATATGACAGTTACTGAGACTGGAGCTTGTCGTCAGCGTGGGTATAGACGTGCCTCTTTGCCCACAGTTTCTGAGTGTGGAATTATTTTTAAAAAATTGGAATAAATTGCTGGTTCATCTTAACTCATTTAATTAGCATCTTACTTTAGACTCTTTAGCCCTTATATGTGCAAATTTTAAAGCATGGAGCCTAAATGAAGGACAACGCACATTAATACCTTTTCTCACAATAGTGGTCACTGTTTCAAGAAAAGTTATATTGCAACATTGGACACCCAAATGGAGACCTACTGTCCAAGCAGTCCCACAGGTGCTACTACGAGTATTATACTACTATAGACAGTCCACCCTCCCAGACATCAAAGAAGGGGTCATTTACTTTTATCATTGTTGGGGACAATATATTGATACCCTTGATGATGATATGCGAAACAATAACTTCCAACTTTTTGCCAACAGGAAATTGGGTTAGCACCTTGACTGTCTTCCTTATTGTAATCTCTTAAAGGGGTTCATTTCATGAGTATTGGTTGTGATAATGACCACAAAAATTGCCTGAAAGCTGCTCAGAGGTACATATGAAAACTAAGTTCCCTTTCCCCCTTTCCTTATGTGTGTTCGTCTAGTAAGTAACAACTGCAGGACGTTGATTACTTTGTACTGTCTATGCTTTTTTCTATGAGTTGGGATGTAATCTAATAAATGTCGCCATTAGACTAACTCGTACTACTCAATCAGGGCAACCATAACACCACATGATTCGCTTAGAAAGTGCTCATAAGGTCCTTTTACTTTATGCTACTGTGTTCTCTGCTCCGAACATCCACCTGGCAGGTCTGAGGGGTTATTTCAATTCATTACCTGTATGATGTGTGATGTTCTTTTCCACTGTATGCTGGTTGTGGGTTCCTTCAACGACTCAGTTTAATGTTATATATGATTATTCACTGTATTTATGATAAGACTCAATAAAAAGATTCATAAAAAAAAGAACAACTAACAATACACCACCGGCGATGCAGTGGGATCCCTTAAAATATATGTTTTGTTGAATTAAACAAATTTATTACAACTATAAACTAGTTTCTAAGGAACAGACATAAAATCAATATAATTTTCAAAGTCACAATGGGAACATCAGTGACATTCTTGTAACAGCTTGTGGATTTATATGGGAATCCTGAAGCTCAATAATGCAAATCAGCACCAATAAACATTATATTATACTTTACTGAAACACTGCGGGTTACAATAGATAAATAAGTAACATCAAATCCCAATTATGTCAGGATCACAGTGCTTAATAGTGGAAAATTGTACTTGAATAGGTTAATTGAGAGCTGGAAGACATGAAGCATAAGTTAGGAACACTTGGCCCCATTCCAATCTGCGCTGGATACAAATAATACATAGTTCATTAAATGATTTCTGTTGCTTATAGAGAAGTATAAAATAGTCCAAAGAAAACGGTAAAGCAGAATATGTGATTTAATAGGCTCTGCATATCACAAAACACTTGACTGCAGAACACTAAGTCATGATTCCAGTATATACAGTAATAGTTTTAAATATTGTACGGGTTCCAGTCAATTGATAAAAATGAAAAAGGTTGATAATGTCTAGACAGGCAACAGATATTAGACAGGGACATATGGTTGACAGGGACACACATGTCGACACAGAATATGTCAACATGGATGATGGTCGACAGGGTCAAAAGGTTGACATTTATTTTTTCATATTTTTCAGTGTTAGGGTTAGGCCCTTATCAGAGGGTTAGAGTTAGGCACTAAAAGGGATGGTTAGACACTTACCGGAGGGTTAGGGTTAGGCATTAGAAGGGTCGGTTAGGTTTAGACACTTACCCCGATGCTTAGGGTTAGGCACCAGGAGGGAGGGGTAGGGTTAGGCACCAAGGGGAGGGTTAGGGTGAAGATTAGGGTTAGAAAAAAAAAACACATGTCGACCATTTTTTTGGGGTCAACCTTTTCACCCTGTGAACCTTTTGTACCTGACGACCTTCATACATGTTGACCTTTTGCCTATCTAACATCTGTTGTATATCTTATTCTTGTCTACTGTATCTTATATACCAAACCCATGTTGTACAGCTACTGGCCACAGCAGTATTTAGTCCAAAGTTCAGTGACTGTGTGAATAATCAATTTCACCAGAGGGTCACCCTATGGATGTCCCATTACTTTTCTGCAGTCCAATAAGTTCCATACAGCTCCATCCCAATTATGCAACGTAAACAGCTCATAGAAAGATCATCATGTTACTAGTGATGTTGTCCAGTTACTGCCGCCTATGAGACACAACCTTACTAAAGAGAAACAACAATCACTTCATTCGCTATCTCAGAACACCAATTTAATATTCAGGCCAGCCGCCAATGGTGGTACACTACTCATACAGGACTTTGGTCAATACAAACAAGAAATTGAAATTTAGTGACACTAAGGTGTATTGTCTACTTACTAATAGAGATGTGTGGGTCTGGTTCTCGGAGAACAGACAACTGAATTTAGGGGTTCCAAGTTGAACAGAGTCTGAGTTCGGAATCACTTTGGGTTACCAAGTCGAACTGAGTAGCGGTACGGATCTTCCCGCGGTTTGGAACTCCGTAATGACGTAATTTTAGTTTTTTTTAAAATACAGGTCCAAAACCAAACCCTATTAGTAAGTAGAGATGTACGCTGACCACCATGTTTTGGATCCGGATTCATCTTTGTGTTTGGTTTTGGATCTGTAATGGATCTGTAATGCTAGCTTTGTTGTAGACCAGATTATTTGCCCCTGTGGCCTTTCATACATACAAACACAGAAAGAACTTTTAAAGAAAAGATGGCTGCACATAGAACAGCGATCAAAGCTGCCCTGAGCTCTGGTAAAGGTGAACAGCCTGTAGTTAGACATTTCTGCATGATACCACATACATTGGCCTCACTTAGATATTGCATGATAAATCATATAGCTATAACACTGCGTGAAGGCAACCGATCTTTGAAGCTGCTACAATGTGAAACTAGCTGGATCCATAGACTGGGTAGGTACCCATGTTTCCAAGGGACTCAATTACCACATTGGTCTTAATTGTTTTACATAGATTGTTTATTGATTCCCTTTACTTATTAGCCCTATTAGGTCTTGTCCACAGAATATCTGTCTAAAAGATGCATCTTTGGAATATATTATACATCTTATACTCCTAAATGCATACAGTATATTACCTTTTATGATGTACTTTGTATAACATTATTCTTGCCTCTTATTAAATGTCCTTATTTAGGCTGAGGTGCATTGTTTACCACTACTAGTTGGCAATAGTTGGATTTTCATTAATTTATGCAAACTTTGGATGTACCATATTTGATATCTTAAGGATAATTAGCATACACAATGTAGGTTATTTTACCCTATGCTTTGTTAGCATTATAGGGCTAATTCAACAGAGGACGTAATTGCAAAGTTGCACGCAAGCAGCTTTGCAATTCCGTCCTTGCAAATATGCCAATGCAGCAGGAGGTGTATGACACTCCCTGCTGCATTTGCGATCCCAGCACTGCGACTGAGGTTGCAGGCTGAGATAACCATCGTGACCATCAGTCGCGATGGTGGATGATGCCAGTCAGTTGAGTAAGCCTCAACTTACGCAGTGCAAGGCCAAGAAACTGTGTCTGTGGATGCAGCCCCACAACTTGCTACTCCCAAAAAAATCGGGGCTGACATTCCCCCATTTCCGGGAACGCCAGCTGTCCCTGCCCCCGCAAGTCAATCAGGCAGAGGAATAGCAGGGGCTGCATGCGATCACACAGGACCCATCCTGCACATTCTTAGTACGGATCCTGTGCATGCGCAGATTCCCGTTCAGTATTGCACTTATGTGCAATGTTGAATTAGCCCCTATGTCTTTAGATTCATTTTTCATAACATGCCTAATTTAAACACTGTTTTTAAATATGTTTATTCTTCAGGTGTTTAATTGTTATTTCCATAGTGCTTTGTTATGAAGGTCAACACAAATGACTCATCGCCGTGCGCACTGGACGCGCCCTCCATGACGTGACTAGGAAAGCGCCGCTGGCTGGGTGTGGCCGCCCCACTTCCGGTGCATGGTGTCCCACTGGATTATTGTCACTGCTTGAGGTAATGTGAAAAAGATATGCCACAAACAATGGGCGCTCTCTAATTACCATGTTTTCCAATACACCACATTAAATACATGAAACACCTCAATGCTTAGAAAAAAACATCTGAATAATCACCATAATATACAGTATTTCAGATGATGTAGAGATCACAACTTGATAATATATATTATGCAGATAAAATTGCTCTCTCTCTGTGAATCTGTAAATACAAATGTCTTCCCTCCCTTGAACAAATGGGTATAGGGAAGACAGAAAATGTAGAAGACAGTGCAGTAATCCTTTTAAAAACAAGAATTTAATACATTAATGCACTTATAATAGACAGTAGATACACATGCACATATACATCTCTGCATTAAGCCAAACAGCTTCAGATGGCAAAGTCACTGCAGTCCCAGTTGTAAAATAGGGACAGGATTGGTTTAAGATTTTTCGGACAAATGATCCACCGGTCACAATCAGCTGGTTTCCTGGAGTTCAAGTATATAAGAGCTACGCTTAACTTGTTTCAGACCTTAATGGGTCCTTCATCATCACGCTTCTGATGAAGGACCCATTAAGGTCGGAAACGCATTAAGTGTGGCTTTTATATACTTGAACCCCAGGAAAACAGCTGATTGTGCAGAAGTACCCCTGAGCGGTGGATCACTTGTCCGGAAATCTGACCCATCCTTTTCTAAGTACCGAGGTCTTTCATATATTTAAAGTGGTGTATTGGAAAACATGGTAATTAGAGAGCGCCCATTGTTTGTGGCATATCTTTTTTGAATTATGTTATTTTGAGTGTTTATGTGGATGTACACTCTTTTCACATTATTTTGAGCTGCACTCTATTTCAAAGGCTATTTACCTCTTTCAGTGTTACTTCTTAAGGGTAAGATTGTTTACTATATTCTTTCTCCTGATGAAAGTGCTATAAAAATAAATGCACTTAAACGTTGATGATTACAATGCCGCTACAGTGAGCTCATTATCCTGCTTGGAGTGCAGCACTACTTGTGATATATGTGAGATGCCCATGTGAAGGCACCCAGCTAAGTATTCCTTACTGCAGGGCTGTCCCCAGGTCTACTAGCACCGTGTGCAAAAATTATAGGAGTGCCCCAACCTCTCCAATTCCATATACTGAACAAGATACACAAAATTATCCAGTTACAGGTGGAGACAACCTGAGAAGCATTGGTGTCCATCCTGAACCCATATTTATACTCAAATCTCTGGAGTACAGTGTCGGTGCTGCAGCAGCAGCAGCAGAAATCACCAGTATAATGTCACGGTGGCTACTGCACTGCAGAGAGGAGTGGGCCTGTACGGAGCCTGCACACAGGTCCCCTCCTCTTTTAAACCGCTCTTGCTGACAAGACTGTATTTATAAACATCTTGTTAACATAAATATAATTGGTCTCCCTGGCATGCAGTATGGAAGGAGCTGAGGAGCAGCGCAATGTGTGTTGCTGGCCGCGTTATGACTCACGGTTGAAGAGGAAATACGAGTTGTACAGTGCCGACTCTGAACTCAGTGACCAGTGAGAGATAAGTCCAGGTAGGCAGGAGGTGGAATTGCAATAGTGTAAATCCCTATCTACAGAATAATATTGCCAAATAGTTTAATTAAAAAAAATATTAAACATCAGTCGGAATATCATAAACAATAAAAGTGTTGACCCTAATAACATACAATATACAAAAAGTATACAACATGTAAAACAGCTTGTAAACTTATATATAATCGTTCTATAGTTTTTAAAACCTTGGTTCTAATTGTTTTTCGAATAGTGGGCCTGATTCAGACCAGCTCGCTAGGATGTGCTCGCACGCAGCCAGCCGATTGTTTGCATTCTGCGCATGCGTACGCATTGCAATGCGTGTGCACGAACCAGAGCAAGCGATCGGGAAGCGTACGCTCGCTGCGCATAGACAACCCAGCTGAATGAGTGACAGGAGAAGCCGTTTGTGGGTGGTGACAGGGGCTGGCCGCTAGAAATGAGTGGAGGTGCGAATGCAGGCGTGCCTGAGCGTCTCTATGCTGTTTCAGAGGCATGCATAATTAACAGGCAGTGTCATAGTACATGTCACTTGGCTGTATTTTACACTGAACCACTCGCATTGCTTACGGTAGGATATGGTCAACCACAAGCCCTGTGTATACATCCGATGGTACTCAATGTTACCGATGGTTGCATGCACTTGATGTAGAAACTGCAGTTTCTGCATAATTTTATTAATTATTTATATGTACTAATTGCACAATGCAGGAGATTTCACATAAATCTCAGGCAGAATGCTAATTAGCACTGCAGAACGCAGTCCCCATTATTATCAATGGGGACTACGATCTCATCCCTATGTACCAAACTCCAAAAAGCAAAGTTTTTCAGAGTTTAGCCCCAATAGTTTACACCATTTTAAGGCCTATGGAGGCGTATGATCAAGAGAGAGATCTTCTGATCTCTCTCCCGCAGCCACCGGCCGGCTGGTTGGGATGAAAATCTGGTAATGTACTGTATGGGAGCAAATCACAATCAGCCATTTGCTCCCAAACACTGGAAAACAGACAAAAACGGTCAAATAGACAAATCTGTTTAATTTAACCAATTTGTCTGATCGATCATTTTAGTTCGTTTTCTGGTATTTTGTAGCAAATTGATGTTTGTCATTTATTCTATACATTTCCAGCTTTTTGTACCAACCAGCCAACTAGTTGAATGATTGGAAAGATAGTCTTAAACTGTATGGCCAGCCTTAAGGTGCATACACACTAGCCCAGGCCTGGCCAACCTGTGGCTCTGCAGCTGTTGTGAAACTACAAGTACCAGCATGTCCTGCTACAGTTTTGCTATTAGGGATGGCTAAAACTGTAGCAAGGCATGCTGGGACTTGTAGTTTCACAACAGCTGGAGAGCCACAGGTTGGCCAAGCCTGCACTAGCCGATTTTTTGTGCTATTTGCCCGATTCTGACAGATCAGAACGATAAATCCTCAAAATTGTCTAGTGTGTACATACTATGGCATGCGGTGCGCACTCCCGTGGGGACGTCAGCCGCATAGTCAGGTCATCAGCAGGATGTGGCAGGGGCCGACACATCAATATGTCGGCTCATCAGCTCGGGGGGTGTCGATCACATCGCTGTGTACACACGTCGTTTAGTGTGTACCCAGGTTATGCAGGCACACTAAATTAAATTATCCATTGTCACATTCCAATAGCTTTTTCCATAGCAAGATGGCGTTATCTATTGGAGACAAGCCCAGATTTGGTTTTTGAAGCATGAGAAATAGCACAATTGCAACACTGGTGTGACCCTATGCTGCCATAACTGCAGGATATACTGTTAGGGGTTAGGGTTATGCATTAGGGGGGAGGGTTAGGCACTAAGGGGGAAGGTTAGGTTTAGGGTGTGGGGAGGTGGAGGTAAGTTTTAGGCACTATGGGGGGAGGTGAGGTTTAGGCACCGGGGAGGGAGGGTTAGGTTTAGGGGGTCTTCTGACCAGCGGCATCCCGACCGCTGGGATCTCATACCCAACCCGTCTCTAGTGCCCTATGTATGGAGGCTTGGAAGAATAATAGTATTGTAACTTTAGACAATGTTTCCTATATGTAGATGTAATACACCAAAGAAACTCCTATTATAATTCATATACGAGAAGGCTCCAGCACATATTCATAACCAGGACAAACTATACCAAATATGCTGAGCATAAAGGCCATTTCCAAAGGCCAACTATAGTAATAAATTATATTCCTAAATAGAATATCTTATATTGTCATGTTTCATATGCAACCATGTGTGAAGTCTTGTTTATTGAATTTAAAAAGATGTTTCTGGTATTCCCCATGGAACGATGTCATATTTATAGAGTTTAGCAAAAGGAATGTGTTTGAACACAGGGCTATATGTAACAGTCTGGTTTTGCTTTTATAATTGTCTTATAGCGGCTAAATTGCTGAAACCTCACTACTGTCTGCATCTCACATGCTATTATATGTACCTCTGTGTCATAAAAGCTTTATCACCTGACCTCTAAGTGAGATCACAAGAAGGGGGGTGAAACTAAATTAAATTGTGTTTAAAGCTAATGAAAAGCCTGTAGACATGCTCATTTCTTGGGGGTCAATCAGCCATTGTAGAGGTGCCCATATTGTTGTCCTTGCACAGGTATGACATAGCATCACGCCGCTAGTACTGTTTATATGTAAATAGGAGCTGCTTAGAGAAATAGAGATATCCAACTTTCTATGTTCAAAACTAGAGACGATGGGGGTATTCTCAAGTGCTACACCTTGTGTGAGATGTTTAATTATTGGAAAATAGATTTATAGTACATCACAATTAAATATGTGTAATTTTAACAGACTATAGTGACAACACAGCTGTGCTATCAATGATAATAAATTACAACAAATGGAAAACTACTATGTAAATGAGAATAATTTATTATCCAAATGGAAATTCAAACATAGCCGTGTAATTTCCAAACCATAGAGTTAAAACATGCAGACAATATCAGTCTGGATCAGTGCATCAAATGGTACATACATTGATAAAACGTCCAAACACCGCACCGGTGCAGAAAAGATGAGATGTGAATGTTTGGTTTTCTGTATGTATTTCTGCTCATTTCAAAGAAACTGTTTTGCAATTATATTCAGTAAGCCATTTCTTTTTTATATTATATATTATTATTATTATACTTTATTTATATGGCGCCACAATTGTTCCGCAGCGCCGTACATAGAACTAATAGGTAAACAAGAAACAAGTAACTTACAGTACATTACAGTGCAGGACAAGGACACGACTTATATACATTACTGAAACAGTGATTAAAGCACTCACAATAAGCTGCCGGGAGTTGGCAGTGCCGTTTTAGGTGCCCTAATGGGGAGTAGAGAGTAGAAGAAAATGTAAAGAGAAGCACATGAGGGAAGAGGTCCCTGCTCATAAGAGCTTACATTCTAAAGGGCAGGGGCAGACAGACAGGCGTGACACAGAAGGGGAAGATAGGAAGGAAAGAGCATGAGGTGGGTTAGGATGAGTGCTGAAAGGCCTTGATGAAGTAGTGGGTCTTGAGAGCCCGTTTGAAGATTTGTAGAGAGGTGGAGAGTCTGAGAGGGAGAGCATTCCATAGGTAGGGAGCAGCACGGGCAAAATCTCGGATGCGGGAGTGGAAGGAAGTAATCAGTTGGCAAGAGAGGCGGCATGCATTAGTTGAGTGAAGTGGACGGGCGGGAGCGTGAGGGGAGAGAAGGTCAGAAATGTATGCGGGAGAGGATTTGGTGATGGCTTTGTAGGCGAATGTAAGAACCTTGAATTGGCATCTGAAGGGGAAGGGGAGCCAGTGTAGGGCTTGAAGGAGAGGGGAAGCAGATGTAGAACGTCTGGAGAGGAAGAAGAGCCGAGCAGCAGCATTGAGAACCGATTGTAGTGGAGAGAGGTGAGAGACTGGGAGGCCAGCTAGGAGAAGGTTACAGTAGTCCAATCTGGAGATGACCAGTGAGTGGATGAGGGTTTTAGTGGCATCCTGGGTGAGGAAGGGTCTAATCCTGGAGATATTTTTTAGGTGAAAATGGCAGGACTGCGAGAGGTGCTGAATGTGCGGTTTAAGGGAGAGGGAGGAGTCTAGGATAACTCCAAGATAGTGCACTTTGGGGCTAGAGGAGATAGTTGTGCCATCAATAGATAATGAAATTGTGGGAAGTGTTGTAATTATATTATATTATATAACTTCCCCAAGAGCAATACCTGAGGGTAAATTTACAGTGCACATTCGGAATGAACATTACAGTACCTAGTGCCCTCTGGGTTTACTATAGTTATATTGTCTATTGCTAGGTTTCCACTAACAGTTGTACCACTGGAGGAGCAGCTTTAATCTTTGTGTATCCCAGCGCGGGATAATGATATACGGTGAACTACTATATATATATATATATATATATATATATATAATATATATATATTATAAATAGCAAAGTAGAGACGGATGGCACTCCAGTGTAGAAATAATAAATCAGGGCACTCAATAGTGGTAGTCAACGTTTCAGAGGCGTGACCTCTTTTATCAAGACCTTATAAGCAAATACATAACATACAGACAATAAATAGTCACTCACCAACGTGCATCTCTCTGCCTCGCACCCCGTCCAGGCGCAGATGACGTCATCAATCGTGGCAACCCGCTGGCGTCACGGCTACCTGTGGGGGGCGTGGCTGGACTGACGTGCCCATCACCAAGACAACAAAACACACAACAACAACAAGGCGCTGAGGCATAGATACGGCAACCAGTACGCACTGATCGCTTGAAGACAAATATATAAATGGATCAAAGAGAACCGCGGCTTCCAACGGCATAAGTACAATGACCATGCCAGGCTGCACTGTTGAATCTAATGTGCACATATAGGCTAAGACTCAAACGGGGGTAATGGAATGTACGTGGGTCATGTACCAAGGATGTGCCCACAGTGGTTTGGCTGGCTCTACAACCCAAGCCAACACATAAGTGTAACATAGGGCTACTACAGAAAGCACGAAAGGGACAACATCTCATTGAGACCTGATGGATGCACTGTATTGAGAATGTGAATCCACCTTGCCTCTTTTTGTAACAAAATGCGACCTCTGTCCCCTCCCCTTACGCTGGGGGGGACCCAATCTATAATTTTATATCTCAAGGTGCTTAAACCATGCTTGGCATTCCGAAAGTGCCTAGCCACTGGTTGCTTGGAAGGGTTACCATCGATCGCTGCTCTTATGTTGGACCTGTGGAGCGCCATGCGCTCCTTTAATTGCCTCGTGGTTTTACCTACATAGAGGAGCCCGCATGGACACCTTATGTAGTACACCACAAATTTGCTTGAGCACGTAAGGGGAAACTGGATCTGGAACTTTTTGCCCGATCTGGGGTGCACAAATGTGTCCCCAACCTCTAGGTAGCTGCATATAATGCAACCAATACATCTATAATTCCCCGCTTTACGGGTAAGGAAATGACTCCTCTTGGAGGATTTGAAGGAGGAGATGTCATTGTGCACTACCAGATCTTTGATGTTACTGCCTCGTCTGAACGCGGGCATGATAGAGGAGTGTTAAAGACCAGGTAAAGAATCATCCCCAAGTCACAATAGGCCAAAGTTCTTTCGCGGTTTTCATCAGTTTGCCACTTAATGCCGTATAGTCTTGAGTCCAAACGATGCGTTGCTTACTGTTCTTAATGTGAGCGGCAGGTTTTAATGCATCAGTTCTGCCGATTGACAGGGCTTATCGCTGATCTTAAGGTTTTAGGGTGATATCCTCTAGCAAGGAATTTGTTGGTCATCAAATCCATCTGTGTGATGGCATCACCCCTATTGCTGCATATTCTGATGATCCGCAGATATTGGGAAAATGGAAGGCCCTTTTTGGACGCTAAGGGATTATAGCTAGAGGCATCCAGATATTTGTTCCTATCAGTCCTCTTTGTGTAAATTGAGGTCTCAATTTCAAGGTGATTGTTGAGCCTAACCGCTACATCCAGGTAATGTACTTCCTGAAAGCTGTGGTCAAACGTGAATTTGACAGCCGGATCTCTCTCATTGATGTTGTTCATAACTTTCAGAAACGATTCCTCTCCATTGGACTACAACATAAAGATGTCGTCGATATAGCGACAATAAAATTTAATGTGCTGTCCTATATGGGGATCTGAAAAGAAGATGTCTCTATCTACTTGCACCATAAAGAGATTGGCAAACGATGGAGCTACACATGATCCCATTGCGCATCCGGACCGTTGATTGTAAAATTTATTATCAAAAATAAAATAGTTCCTAGCAAGGGTCAACTCTAACAGGGTGATGAAAAAATCAATGTCCGGACCCGTGTATGCTGAATTATTGCTCAAAATGCGCCTGATGGATTCCAGTCCTCTGTTGTGCAGTATACACATGTATAGGTTTACCACGTCAATGGTACACATCAGATGTCGCGTGGACAATGGGGACAGAGATTGTAATTTTAATAAAAATGTCGTGGTATCTTTCAGGCAGGTGGGTTCCTGCTGCACTACCGGCTGAAGGAAAAAAATCCAAAAATTGTGAAACGATATAGTATAATGCATCCCTGGCCGCAATGATTGGCCTACCAGGGGGATTAGAGGGATTTTTATGTAATTTTGGGATACATTACAGTACTGGTACTTTTGGAAAGTCAGTGACCAGGGAATCCTTGGTCTTCTGTGAAATAATCCCGTCAATGACGGCTTTATGCAGAATAGTGTCCAGCTCAGATTTGTATCTCATGGTAGGATCAATGGGAAGTACTTCATAGACAGTAACATCACACAATTGCCCATAGACCTCTTTTTTGTATACATCTAAGTTCTGGATAACCACGCCACCACCTTTGTCGGCGGGGCGTATTACAATATCTTGATAACCAGATAGATCCTTCAATGCCTTGCGTTCATTGAAGGACAGATTCGAGGGACCCGGACTAAACTCTGTATGTATTTTGTCAATCTTTGAAAAATTTAATAGCTTGATTCGTAGATGTCGGTTCAAAGGTGGAGCGTTTGAAAAATGGTGGATTTTTTGTGTGTGTCATACTGTCCATACCAAAGTGCTCTTTGAGTTTTAGTCTGCGATGGAATTTGTATAGGTCCACTTTAGCTGTGAACGCATCTGGGGTATTGGTGGGGACAAAGGAAAGCCCCCTATTGAGAACTTTTAACTCATCTGATGTTATATTACGGGAGGAGAGATTAAAAACTATGTCCTCCCTTTGCGCCCTTTTCCTCCACGTCCTCGTCCATTGTCCCCCCCTCCGAGTGCGGACGTTTTTGGGGTCCCAACCAGGGCCCTGGTGGTCACGCCTAAAGGGTACTTTTGTGCAGCCATTTTTGAAATGCCACCAACACATTCTATGTCACTTGACGATGCACCTCCACTGGACGTTTCAGTGTCTATGCGGTGTCTGTGGGCTGGTCTTAGACGGGGTTTTCTGCTGGGTTGTTGACCTCTCTTGTTCACCCAGCTGTATACCTGAATTTTATCAAGTCGGCTCTGTATTTGTCCAATTGTGTGGATAATTTATTCAGCCAGTCGTTACTTGTGTCCGCTTTAAACTGATCAATGTGTGTCCCTTCAAAAGCTACAATCTTTTCTTTAACGACAGCGATCTCTCTGGAGGATTCAGAAATAACTAGCAGCATTAGATCAAACGAACATTTGTTTAGTATTGCTGCCCACTTCCTGCAAAAATCTGGATTATAACGGCCTATAGTCGGCACGTTTCTGATTCTGAATCCCCTGGGCATTTTTTTGTCCCTGAAATAATCGGACAAGGTGACCCCGTGCAAATGAAAGTCAATTTCACGCTGGAGGAGCAGCTTTAATCTTTGTGTATCCCAGCGCGGGATAATGATATACGGTGAACCACTATATATATATATATATATATTTATTTATTTATTTTATTTATTAACAGTTTCTTACATAGCGCAGCATATTCCGTTGCGCTTTACAATTGTATAATTAATAGAACAAAACTGGGTAATAACAGACAGATATATAGGTAGAAAGGCCCTGCTCGCAAGCTTACAATCTAATATATAAAACACATTAGGAATTGTGATAGTGACTTCCTTCATCATCATATTATTATTATTTATTTATAAAGCGCCACATATGGTGCGCAGCGTCTTTCAGAGGGCAAATTACAAGACAGTATATGGTAACACAGTACAATACAATAAGCAATACAGTATACAATTAACAATTAACACTACAACTCTCAATACAGCTACTGATATCAGTGGGGTAAGGGGAATATTCATTACAAGCTGAATCCTGTACCCATATACTAGGGCGCAACTAACAGGTTTAGAGCCACTGCAAGAGGAAAGACTAAGATGAAGTGCAGTTCCACTCAGAGAGTCCAAGAAGGTGGTAAACGAGTGTAGCTGGTGCGCAAGAGTAGTAGATGATGAGACAGCGCCCTACTCATAGGAGCTTACATACTAAAGGGTCGGCAAGACAAACAGATGACAAACGGGAGTTGAGGGCAGGTAGCAATAGTGGGGGAGATGGAAGATGAAAGAGGGTATGGTGAACTTTGTGGCAAAGCGGTTAAGCAGTAGGCTGGTATGCTTTTATAAACAGGTGGGTTTTCAGCACCCATTTGATACTTTGAGGGCTAGGGGATGGTTTGATAGAATGAGTGAGAAAATTGCAGTAATGGGGGGGCAGCACGCAAGAAATATTGGATTCGGGAGTGAGAGCTAGTAACCAGAGGAGAGGACAGGCGATCGGAGTGGGCGGGAGGGAGTATGTAGGGAGATGAGGTTAGAAATGTAGGGAGCAGTGGAGTTGGAGAGGTTCTTATATGTGAGAGTGAGGGGTTTGAAGAGGGTGAGCCAGGGTTGGCCTTGGCAGAGAGGGCAGGCAGACGTGGAGAGGCAGTAGAGAAAGACTAACTACAGCGTTAAGTACAGATAGGAGAGTAGTGAGACAGGAGCCAGTAAGAAAAAGGTTGCAGCAGTCGAGACGAGAAATGATTAGTGAGTTGATGATAGTCTTAGCGGCATCCTGGGAGAGGTAGGGTCTGATGTGAGCGATGTTGCAGAGCTGGAAATGACAGGATTGGGCAAGACATTGAATATGGGGGTGAAAGAGAAGGACGAATCAAGAATGACCCTCGGGCCATGTTGAGATTGAGAAAGTGCACAGACATCCAGGAGGAGATGGCAGGGAGGCAACTGGACACATGAGAGAGGTGGAGGGGGAGAGATCAGGAGAAGAGAGGGAGAGTTGAGTGTTGTCGGCATAGAAGTTATACTAGAGGATAAAGGAACTGATGAGTTCACCCAGGGAACAGTGATTTGATGCATGCCCATGTACAAATCGAACACCAAATCCCACTCAAAATGGAACTTCAAATCCCCAAATCGATAGAACTGCTTCATGCATTTCGATTTTAGCATGAGCAGGTCTGATTGACACAGATGCATGCACAGATTAGTGAGCTTCATGCATGCACTTGTATGTAAAAAGCTTAAAGTGTTAAAATAATTTAATAAAAGGATGTGGGGTCCCCCCCTAAAAGCACAAACAGCCCCAGGCTTTTTAGAGCCAGTCCTGGTTGTGAAAATACAGGGGACAAAAAATGTAGGGTCCCCAGTATTTAGCACAACCAGCACAGGGCTAAGCGATCCAGTCCTTGAAATACAGGAGACAAAATGAGTAGGGGTCCCCTGTATTTGCCATAACCGGCACCAAACTCCTTCTTCTAGTGGGGGGGGGGTGGAATGCGACAGCCAGGGAAACCCTTTCACCGGGTCCCTCGGCCAATGCATTACGCATGACCACTAGTCGGCCCAGGCCGGGGATCTCTGAGGGGGGGACCCCCCAATAAAGGGGTCCCACTCTCCAGGGCAATCTAGGCCTAGGCTTATAGCCCAGGGCTGTCCCCGGCACTCCTGGGCGGTGGGTGCCGGGTTGATAGTGTAAAGTGTGGTGTGAAAATAGAAGTGATAACATTGTCTTTAACAGTAGAACTACAGGTCTCTGCAAGCCTCCCCGCATGCTGGTACTTAGTGAACCACAAGTACCAGCATGCGGGGCATTAAGTGCCCGCTGGTACCTCTAGTTCACCTGTAAAGAAATGTTAAAATATAGACAAGACACACACACTGTGACAGTATAAGTTTATTACACACTCACACATACTCACCTACAGTACCTGGACCGGTCCTTTTCTCCATGTAGGCATCCACAGTCTTCTAAAAACAAAAAAAATGAGTAGACCCGAACCACAAACTGTACCATCCTCTAAGGCAGTGGTTCTCAACTTAGTCCTCAGGACCCCACACAGTTCACGTTTTGTAAGTCACCCAGCAGGTGCACAGGTGTAATCATTACTCAGTGACACATTTTAAAAGGTCCACAGGTGGAGCTAATTATTTCACTTGATTCAGTGTGGAGACATGGAAAACATGCACTGTTTGGGGTCCTGAGGACCGAGTTTGAGAACCTGTGCTCTAAGGGCGGTACTTCCCGAATGACGGGCTCTGCCGCGGCATTTCCCTTAGAAATGCCGGGGCTGAGTGTTCATTGGCTGATAGAGGCGAGCCTTTTCGCCTTTCAGCCAATGAGCGGTTCCCACCATTGATTTCAATGATTAGAACAGCGAGGTTACTAAAGGTTACCTCACGGTTCTCACCATTGAATGACAAATCACACTAAAATCAAAAATTAGTAAATATACCCCTAGGTCTTTTATATGTTTATTTCATGTTGTATTTTTATTCTATAAATGAAAAGTGCTTTGAGTCCTAGAGGAATAAAACCGGCTACATATGATGATTGTTATTATTATATTATTTTACTAACAAACCTGCCAGCCATTGCTAATCTTTTGATTGAAGATGCCAAACTCATATCGGATTCCATAACCATATGCAGCCAGCCCAAGAGTGGCCATGGAGTCCAAAAAACAGGCTGTGAGAGATGAAGTTATGGAGGGGAGAAAGAAACAAAAAGGAGAGATGTAATTAGACTACATCATATTACAGAACACATCTCTGATGCAAAAGAGAAAAACAAATCAAACTTAGAGAAGAACTTTCTGTTAGTTACAGTTTTTCTATGGCCCCTAACTTATAGCTCCCATTTTGAGATGAAAGGCTATAGCTGAAAAAATGTTGTTTTATTTATTATTAATTTGTATTATGTATTATGTCTTAAGAAGATAATAAACATTTTTGAGGTGATGTGTTATCAATTCATTTTTTATAAGCATATGTGTGATGAGCGAGTCCAGAAATTTTATTATGGGTGTAAGACAAAAGCTGGGTACACAATACACAATATGTCATCCGATCCCACAGATCGGAGCAACATATCAGGTACATTGTCCAGTGTGTACCCATGATATGCGCGCTCCTTGTTTAACATTAATTCCTGTTGCCATTTTAAAATGATCGGTCAACACCACCATTGATATGTCTCTTCACAAACTGCCCATTACTAAATATAACCCTAAGAAAGTTTGGTAACGCTGGTACAATGAGAGAAATGTTTACAGTACTCCCTAAAGACTTAGAAATGAGGCCCACGCTTGAGTTATCAGCAGATTATAAAAGCCTATTTATCTATATCTTCCCCCCCAGTATTCATATGTAAATGGATGTTTCCACATAAATAGTTCACTTTTATATAACAGGTAGGTTTATCAGAGGTGTATAAGATCATAAGGGCCATCCTTTTAATATGTGAATTGGACAAGTGCCATGGGAACACATTGTAGATACACATAGTGCACACGAGGCAATACTGTCCTGCTTTCCTTGGTGCTGCCCCATGCTCTCCCCTCTTCCTTCCCCTGTCACATGTAGCATTGGGAGGAGGGAATCGGTATGAAATACCGCCGGCCGCATGGTTCGATTCTCGGCAGCGCCTGGCCGACAAAAGCAGAGTTCCCGGCAGCGGAAGCCCGACAGCGCTGGAAATCCCGATCGTCGCTAAGGTAAGTATAAACTAACCTAACCCCCTAACCCTAACCCTCCTTAGGGATGCCTAACCCTAACCTCCCCCCCAAGTGCCTAACCTTAATCCCCCCTCTAAGTGCCTAACCCTAACCCCCCCCTCCCCGCTGCCTAAACCTAAGTCCCCCCCGGGGGTGCCTAACCCTAACCCTCCCTCCCCCTAGCCTATCCCTAACCCTCCCGGGGGGTGCCTAACCCTAAGTCCCCCCGGGTGCCCTAAACCTAATCCTACCCCCCCCCCCGCGGCTATCTGCTCGCGGTGCCCGGCATCCCTTCGATCGGGTTGGCGGGCGCCTGTCTCCCTGCATCGGGAAAATGGCATCTAGACGCCCAGCATTTCACCCTCGCCGGGATATGACAGTCGGGAAGCCGGCTGTTGGTAGTAAGGCAGCCGGTTTCCCGATTGTATACAGGGAGGAGAGATGCAGTTTAGTCACAAAGCAAGCAACCAACGCTGCCTCCTCTGCTTCCAGCACTATGCTGATTTGCAGCACTGGAATGAGAGCACAATACTTGACAAGTGACTCCATAGTGAGGGCCGGCATTCTATGGTTCCAAATCCAACCAATCAGCTTCTAGCTAGCATTTATATAGTACATTCTGTAAAATTAAAGGTAGAAGCTGACTGCTTTCTATGGAGAACTTGTCCACTCTGTAGAAGGTTTTATACATCTCTCCCAAGTCACAGAGCAAGTGGTCTGTACAGAGCTGGACAATGGAGTGATGTGGATAGCTGGTCCAACATGCGAGGGGAAGAGCAGAGAAAAGGAGGATGATGAGGGGATGACTGCAATGATGATAGTGTTTCTGAATGCTGTAAAGTTAGTGTAGGAATTGTTCATGCTTGTTTTTGTACAGTTATGAACCTAGTTATCAATATACGCAATAACTATGATTGTCTATTCCCATTTATTGCAGTAATGGAAGATTTGCTATCACCATTAAAATCTCCCTAAACACGGGATTGCTTTAAATATCTAATTTTGGATGCAATGCATTCCGCCACTGTATAGTGGTGTTTATTAACACCATATGCATGTACATTTAAGCAAAGAACAGCTCTCCCTATGAGAGCCGTCCTTTGCAGTGTGGTGACTTCTTGGTTTATGACCCGGGAGTCCTGCTGTGCATGTACGGCCAGCGTCTGTGTGAGCTGCGGGGGACCCTGGAAGGGATACTAATGGATCCCTCTCAGGGAAGTCTCAGAAAAAAAACATTCGGCTTCCATTAGACAACGCTATCTATAGATGGCATTGCTAATCGGGTCCAGGTTCTGGAAAGTTTTGCTTTCCAGAGCTTGGTGCATACACATACATGTGGTAGAACCTCCAAAAATGGCAATTTCTGAGGTTGACCGCATTTTTGGTGTTGCTGCATCCCACCCTGATGCAGCAAAGAATGGGGAAGCTATCACCTCTGGAAAATGGTGAATCTCACTGCCGACGTAGGTTACCTGTGCCAATATGATGTAACGTTGTGTCACTTTGTGGTTTGATGTACAATATACACAGCAGTTGGTTTGTAATTCCCAGTATGAGTGTGGTAGTTACTGTGTGTGTGTCATAGGCTAGTTGTATACTGTGCGTTGTATTTAGAAATAATTGGGGTTGCCCTCTTGAAAACTGCTCCCAGTACCAACCAAAGCCTGGACTGGAAGTGGCACTTGCATGGAGATGAACAGCAAGGGGACCTTGTTTCAGCGATGGTGCCCTGAAACGGAGCTGCAGGGATCCCTTTCAGGGCACCATCGCTGAAACTGATCCCTGCAGCTCTGCAAACACCCTTTCCTGATAGCGCCCGACCCCCCCCTACCTACGCATGACATCATGACGTGACATGTTTGGCGGTCAGCACAGAGCCTTACATCGGCACTGGCTATAGGCACTAGGCTGTAATAGGGAAATCTGCAGGTGGTGTAATGCTATCACAATGTCACACAGCAATAGTCTGTTCTGCATATAGATGACTTCCCTAGGTACATTGAGAAACCAAAAATAGTGCAGCTCTCTTCTTAGAGAAAAGTTCCTTCCGGCACTGTCTCCTGCATACATCCAGGCTAGGACTCAGAGTCACCAGGAGGACCGAACCCTGACTCAGTGACATAATTGCGCAGTCTAGTGTGTGCCACTGTGTAGAGTGTCACATTACTGTACGGACGTACAGTACTTAGCTCCCAGGTGTAAGACCCCGATTACTTGCAATTACTGCTGTTGTAACCACTCCTGTGTACCTCTATTACCATCATTGTATTACCACTGCTGTGTACCATTGAGTACCTCTGTTACCATCATTGTATTACCACTGCTGTGTACCACTGAGTACCTCTGTTACCATCATTGTATTACCATTGTTACCATCATTGTATTACCACTGTTACCATCATTGTATTACCACTGTTACCATCATTGTATTACCACTGTAACCATCATTGTATTACCACTGCTGTGTACCACTGTGTACCTCTGTTACCATCATTGTATTACCACTGTTACCATCATTGTACTACCACTGCTGTCTACCACTGTGTACCTCTGTTACCATCATTGTATTACCACTGCTGTCTACCGCTGTGTACCTCTGTTACCATCATTGTATTACCACTGTTACCATCATTGTACTACCACTGCTGTCTACCACTGTGTACCTCTGTTACCATCATTGTATTACCACTGTTACCATCATTGTATTACCACTGCTGTCTACCACTGTGTACCTCTGTTACCATCATTATATTACCACTGCTGTGTACCACTGAGTACCTCTGTTACCATCATTGTACTACCACTGCTGTGTACCACTGTGTACCTCTGTTACCATCATTGTATTACCACTGTTACCATCATTGTATTACCACTGTTACCATCATTGTATTACCACTGTTGCTCTTTCCAATGAACCTAGGCCCTCATTCAGAGCCGGACGCTCTGAGCAGAGCGCACGCTCTGAATGAGGGCCGTCCTCCATAATTATGGAGTGTCCTCCTGGACGCTCGTATAGCTGTGGGTCACCACCCACAGCCTATACGAGCGTGCAGGTTGATGACCGCGATGGTCTTGACCATCGCGACCATCGCCACTGCGAGCCGGAGCCTGCGGTTGAGCCAAAATCACTCCCACTGACATCACTAGTGATGTCAGTGGGCCGGCTTCTGACGGTAGGCGTTCCCTTGGGAACGCCCCTGTCTGGGAGGAACGCCCCCGGCACGCCCACCAAAGGGGGCGTGCTGTCAATCAACATCCACAGCACGCCCCCTTTGATCAGACACAACGAGCGAAGGAAAGTCCTTCACTCGTCGCATCTGGCGCATGCGCACCATCGACCCACTTGCGAGCGCACAGCCGCTTGCGAGTGGGTCTGAATCAGGGCCCTAGTATGGACAGGGGGCCCCCACAGTAATAAGGAATTCTTATGGCTCTGGAGAGGTTTTGCCACGGCAACTGAGAATTTATAAGTGGCAATATAAAAATGATTGTCGCCATATGTACACGTTTAATAAATAGGCCCCACAGAAACAGAAATGTTATTAATGGAAACACAGATCTCTATGCCCAGACATACCTGCTAGTCTTCCCAGACCACCGTTTCCCAGACCAGCATCTTCTTCAATCTCCTCTAGGTCTTCCATGTCTAGTCCAAGCTAAGAGATGTAATGGGATTAAGATAACTGTTACTGCAGCATGAAATCATTTCTGATATGTCTACACAGGAGATCACAGTAAGCCATGGGAAAATATTATTGTAAGTACTTTACAATAGGTATAACATCAAGTCTATCTGGGAATCAGATATGGGGACCATTGAGGATTGACTCTATTTCCATGTGGATATGTGGATAACTGAATGGGGTAGATTTACTAAAGTTTCTAAAAATGAAAAGTAGAGGGGTTGCAATCAGATTTTAGCTATTATTTTATTTCTCTATTGCATTCTAGACAGAATCTGGTTGCTATAGGAAAAAATACTCCACTTGACTATTTTAGAAGCTTTAGTAAATCTGCGTTCCAGTCCTCAAGAGCATATTTGTCTGGTTTACGCTGGATACACATCACTGACACTGACAACAACCCACTTGTACCCATGTAAACCATTTTTCTCATGATCAACAAATGCATTCGCTATTATGGGGCCTATTTATCAATTATTATGTGCAGGATATCACCCAAAACCCCAATTTTTGGCGTGTGTTTTGAAAATAATGAATATCCCCCAAATGTATGTAGAGTCTCCAGTTTTTGCTCAAAAATACAGAGCGGCCCCTATACCTAACACCATCTGAAGATGGCATTAGCTATTGTAACCTATGGGCTACATATTGCAAAAAATTCTGGGAAATAGATTCGCAGGATCCCTCCCCATGTGTGGTCAGCAGACTACGCATGCCCAGCAGTGCGCATGGCGATTGAAGTGGAACTAAAGTGATTGCAAATGCTATCCCTTCACTATTTCTTCAGATGCCATGCGCACTACTGCGCATGCGTAGTCTGCTGACCACACATGTGCGAGTGGAGAGTGATGGGGAGGGATCCCTCTCCTGGTACTTTTTCTTACACATCACAAGGACGGGCTCCATACTGCACTATGAATATATCTTCTGGCTTTTCTTTTTCGGTTATCCATGTTTGAGGAATACGACTCAGAAGAATAAAGAGTGGAGGAACTTCACTAGATATTTAATCTGTGGAAATTTGCGTATATTGGACTGATAAAGGACTAAGTATATACTATTTATTATTGTGGAGGAGATTATTCTCTGTGTCTTCATATTTTATGTATGAAAATTTGCCATTTTTTCTTTTGATTTGAAAATTTCCCTATGTTTATATATATGTCCAGCGCCAATCCCAGGGTGGTATTCTACTTATTTGTTATTTAGTATCAAGGGAGTGTTCCCAACAGGTAATCACAAGTGGAGATTGCAATCATCATCTACTATTTGCACCTGCCTTGATCACCCACAAATAAATAATATGGCTTTCTCAGGGGTATTTGCATAATTTCCACAGTATCCAAGTATTTGCATTTGCATGAACACACCTTTATTGTACTCAGTCTATGTGAGAATATACCGTCCCCGTTCTACCTTTCTAGATCATGATGTAAGGATTCCTCCATGTTCTGCAAGCATGCCTTCGTCTGTGTTCACTTTCTGGGCAATGCATGGTGTGAATTTGCAACACCCATGGCATAGTGCTACTATATAATATTATATGACACTACTGTATATTGTTATGATGTAGAGCAAGAATGTACGTTTGATTTAATCATGATAATTACCTGGTATATAGCCTCATCACAAGCGTTTTGAAGACCCAGATTTACCATGGTGTTCTGGAGTGTCCGGCCCATATAGAACTCCAGGGAGAGGTAATAAATCCTCTGTAAGTAAAAAAGAACTGTCATTAAGAGACATATAATTATTGAACATGTTACAACAACCACACAGGTGCCAAGCATGACACTGTGTACATGAGATCTGCTGTGTACACATTCAGTATCTAAAGGTTATTTAGTAGGGTGCAAATCTACATTCAAAATATAGCATCTAATCAGACAATGTCTAATTTGCATTAGACAGATAGTTAATTGCTGAACGACTGCTATAGTTCTAGTGCAAGTTTGTACCTATGAGCAAAGATGACAACTAATCCTCTGTTTCTTCCAATGTTTACTTTACCAGACATAGGAGCCAAATGATAGGGGTGCTACAACAAGTGTTGGACTGGGGCATGACGGGCTCACCGGGGGAATGCAGTGATAGAGGCCCATACTTAGGGGTGTGGCCACCTTCCAGAGGGGGTGTGGCGAGCATCCACAAAGGCTTGGCTAACCATTAGAGAGGACATAGTCTGGACCACTTTAAAAATATATTTATTTTAATACTACTAGTGCATGCATGGTAATGTACCAGATACTAATAATAACAGCACTGCATTATAGATAATACACCATAGTCCTGTGCAGTATAGTGTAACATATGTATAATTAAAGTGCACAGTCTGAGACCTGATCGATAGAGGGGGGTGGGCCCTCAGTACAGGGGTTTCCCCTGTACCCCTGTTGGCCAGTCTGACCCTGGCTACAACACATATATTGGGGGAGCTACAACACCCACAGAGCTAGCACCTATGTAACTAGGCTTCTGTTATAGCACAGATAAACTAATCATTTCATCTGTTCTCAATATGACATTCTCATAAACACTAGTCTGGGGTGTGAAGACATAACTGAGATACACTACACTAAATAAAGCTTTTTGCCAGTTGTAGAAGTCAATAACTAATTTAATTTTCAGAGTTTCAATAGTAAAATAAAATATTTTTTTTCAGGGTTTCATCATTATCTGATGCCTGAGAAAAATGTAATGAACATGTTTGGCCCTTGCACGAGTTTGAGGCTGTGCCAGGTGAAGCCCCAGTGAAGGCTACTACTGTACCTGCTATAGCTAGTGTTAGTTATCGCCAGGTGGGGGGACAGTGACAAATAAACAGCACTAGTCACCAAGCTCTCTGTGAAACAGTTTTTTACAGAAATTACTACGGTCTGCAGGTTACAAAAGGCCGCTACAGATCCCTATAGGACCAATCAGACTTAAACGCAGGGGTGATCTAGGGGTCCAAGCGCCCCTGGCAAGTAAGGGACTGGCGCCCCCCCTATTGGCAGTTAGTAAACAGACAACGTGGTGACTGTACAGACGGCGATCGCCCTCTCACCTCCTCTCCCCTCTCCTCCCTTGTCGTCCGGCGCTGATATTTCTGACTAAAGGTGCCCACACACATAGCGATTTTTTTCCCGATCTGGCCGATTCCGACACATTGGAACGACAGATCAGGTAAAAAATGCCCAAATCGTGAGTCCACACTCAGGATCACGATGCGCTACCACGCAGGTCGCACATCGCATCTTCAGATCTGCCATGCAGTACGGCAAATCTGACAATCTAGACACAAACGCACTGTTAAAAGCTCTGGCTGCAGGAGATCGGATGAAGATTGGACAGCATATCGTATGCATATCGTGTTCACAGCTGACGGGGAGAGTTTCAAGGGAAATTGGACACATCGTTGGATTGTGAGCTCATCGGTATGTGTGTGGGCACCTTTAGAGATCAGCAGCACAGACTTTTAACAGACCGAGCCGTAACTAGATTTTGGTGCCATATGCCAGATAAAGTATCAGCGCTCTCCCCTCCCCATTTTTTTTAAAAAGGGACATTAGTCACGTTCCATAGATGCGCACCAGGCTCTCACCCGCAATAATCCCTCTATACAGCCATCATCTCCCCTGTACCACTCTCTATAGCCTGAATCCCACCTGTACCCCATACACAGCCTGCATCTCACCCCATACCCCCAAATACAGCCTAGCACAGGAGACACTGATATCACTCTGCCATCCACACCCCCATCCACAGCATTACTGCCCCCTGTATCCCCCTTATAGAGCCTTCCTCTCCCTTGCACTGCCACATATAGCCTGCCCCCCATATTTATATATACATACTATATATTTATTTATTTCACCATATACTGTATGTATATGACAGGTTAGCCCCTTACCAGAATGAACAGCAGCAGGTAGCTGAGATAATGGGGAGCGCTGGGGTCCAATGAGAATTAGATGTATCTGCCACAGAATGCCCCATCCCTGGGCAACACACTGGCTGTGGCAGGACTCTTTGCAAGACAGATTGCTGGGGGGAAGGACTGTCAGCTGCACCACTACTTTCCTCACCCTGGGTGCCCAGGAGCTTGTGGTGCACTGCATACTGGGAATTGTAGTCTGCTGGAGCACTGCACTAGGAAGCATGACAGCCTCAGCAACTACAAATCCCGAGGGGCCCTGCTGCTTGCTGGATAGCTGTCCCACTGTGAGGAGCCTGGAGATAATTGGCTAGCATAACATCGCAGCAGGCTCCGGCAATATAGTTTGCAGCAGCGGGGGGTGAGATCGGTGGGTTCCGGCTGTGGGGCCACCCTTAGTTATGGTCCTGCAGACAGAACTGGCCACGGGTGGCACTGCCGGGAGGCGCCGGCGCCCCCCAACCAGCCAGCGCTCCTGGCGAGTGCCATCCTGGCCAATAGGAAGATACGCCCCTCTTAAATGTCCATTATTTGATGTGGTATGTCATTAATCATTAAAAAAAGAAAAAATGGTGACTGTCATTTTGAAGTAAAATAAACCCTGATTCCTAAACACTAAGCTGTGATAACACAAATTATTTTCTTCGAATGAACCTTTGCCTGGCTTAAGTAGTCACTGCTTAATCCCAGTTCTCTGTTCGCCATCACATACAAAGCTCTGATCAAACTCTAGTGTGAAAATGATGAATTACCCTGACAAGTCATCTAGAGAGCTAAGACTTCTAAAAACACTTGTAAGATTCACTTAATTCAGTCACAGCAAATCTCAGGATCTGAGGTCTTGGTGATAAACTATAATGGAAGTACGCTTGTCAGTTGTGCGTTACACAGATTTCTAGTAAAACGTCCAGCAGCATCACCATGCGTATTAGAGTCTAAGGGGAAAATTACTAAAGCTTCTAAAAGTGTGCTCATAGCAACCAATCACATTGTAGCCATCATTTCTCTTGTATCCTAGAAAATTATAGACATCATCTGATTGGTTGTTATGGGCAACACCACCACTTTATTAAATATTACCCTAATACTTGTCTTGTAGATTGTTCTTTATTACACATGTAGGATTCTTCTGGCATCTTCTAGTAACAACCCAACTAATATTACTTGATTGCAATATCATTGCCAGTAAAGGTTGTATCCTACCACAACACACGTCAGATCATTTATTCACAGGTAGTTGCATATAAAACACTTTCTCCTTTGAGGAGACATTTTGATACATTATCAAATTATTGACCAATCTCCAGGAATCTTTGCTCTGACAGAATATGGTAAACAATTTAGTCATTCACACTTATTTAACATTTTGTGAACATTGAGTGAGTTTGGCAATGCTTCTGTACAGGCAGTTCAAATGATAAACATAAGTCAGGGTCCTGAGACGGACGTATATCACAATGCACACAGATTACGCGGATTTCAGCTCACGGCACATGCACCAAAGAAATAAGTCAGCGACTGCACATGCGCCAAAGAAATAAGTCAGCGATTGCACATGTACCAAAGAAATAAGTCAGCGTCTGCACATGTGCCAAAGAAATAAGTCAGCGACTGCACATGCACCAAAGAAATAAGTCAGCGATTGCACATGTACCAAAGAAATAAGTCAGCGACTGCACATGTACCAAAGAAATAAGTCAGCGTCTGCACATGTGCCAAAGAAATAAGTCAGCGACTGCACATGCACCAAAGAAATAAGTCAGCGATTGCACATGTACCAAAAAAATAAGTCAGCGACTGCACATGTACCAAAGAAATAAGTCAGCGTCTGCACATGTGCCAAAGAAATAAGTCAGCGACTGCACATGTACCAAAGAAATAAGTCAGCGACTGCACATGTGCCAAAGAAATAAGTCAGCGATTGCACATGTACCAAAGAAATAAGTCAGTGACTGCACATGCACCAAAGAAATAAGTCAGCGACTGCACATGTACCAAAGAAATAAGTCAGCGACTGCACATGTACCAAAGAAATAAGTCAGCGACTGCACATGTACCAAAGAAATAAGTCAGCGACTGCACATGTACCAAAGAAATAAGTCAGCGACTGCACATGTACCAAAGAAATAAGTCAGCGACTGCACATGTACCAAAGAAATAAGTCAGCGACTGCACATGTACCAAAGAAATAAGTCAGCGACTGCACATGCACCAATCAGACTTGAGCGCACAGAAGGAGTTTGGAAGTGCATATGAACTGATCCATCTATCGGCGGACCACACAATCCCTGAAATGGGTGATTCTGGGCAGCGACTATGCAATGACATGGACCAATCTGCCAGGCGACTTCAGTGCTCATTCGCAGTGAGAGAGTGGGGACGTCTGTTTCAGGTGGATCTTTTGCACCCAGCATGGGGCAGGTGTAAGTCCTGATAGTAATGATGATGGGTGCGGACATAAGAACACAGCGCGATAGGCGGACATATGCATTCGCATGACTCTTTAGTATACACAGCAGGATTCATATATTAGTATAATGTAGTAAGCATTCACAGCCACATGGAAAGGCTTAGAATCAGAATGGCTGCAGGAACTGAGACGCTGGAGCCATTTTCAGTGTGTCTGGGATCGCAGTCGCAGGCAGAGATACGCCACCCACAATCGGTGTCTGCCTGTCAATAACTTTGCGAATAAAGTGCGACTCCTACGCATGCGCAGATCACAGATAATCGCTCAGGTGCATAAACATCGCCATTCCGTCCATCTCTGAATCAGGCCCAGATTTTGCACACTGAGAACCTTGGTAAAACATGCATGTAAAATGTAATACTAATATAGTTTAACCTTAAACATGAATCTGCCAACAATTCTACACAAAACATAATGTAAATTGCATGCCTATGTAAATGTGTATGCAGGAGACCAAACTACTATCCTCTTGTAACTTTGTGTAGGATATTTTTGAATGTTTGAATTGATCACTCACTATACAACTTACCTTAGGGTCATGCTCATAGTAATGCTGCTGGGTTCGGATCCATCGCCCCACCAGGTGATCACGCACTGTGTGTGCGAGGGCAAAGTAGTAGTCACGGGGATTGGCAACGTTACGATCCTTCACAAGTGTGAAATGTAAATGACGGTTGAAGTTTTTCTTCAGGTCAGAGACATTTTCTGCTCCGGCCAAACCCCGGACACTGATCTGCTTTCGCTTCTCCTGGTCAGTAAGTGGGCGAGACATGGTAGAGGTAAAACTTTGAAAGGTGGAATACAGAAGAGAGTGAGTGAGGAAAGTAGGAATGCTGCGCTGGTGTGGACCAGAGTGTGGAGCAGAGACCTCTGAGTGTCTCACTAACTCAACTCATCTGTTCCAGAAGGCACACATTGCTTCTGCCCCTCTTACATAACAACATAGTCAAAGGGCAGGGCCACAGGAGGCAGGTTATGCAGAAGGTGGGAGTTGAGCGGATTGGGACTGTAAGACAAGCCAAAATGTACTAGTCCCCCTAATGCAACTCAATACTCTGACATGGGTCTGTGAAGGTTATAGTAGTCCTCTGAGGCAGTATCACAGCAGAAAAGTTGAACAGAATTATTGCTTCGACGGAAGATTGATGTGCAGATTGCTTAGTGACCCAGACTACGAGAGATCAGTGGTCCTGTAGTAATGAGCAACAGAGGGGTTAATTCAGATTCTGCAGATCATATTTAGTCTGTCCCTCTGCTGTTTAAATATAGCGGTGACCTTCAAGCAGTAGGATATATGTATTACAGGGCAGAGAGCAGGGGTGATACATCCCCATGTAACTCTCAAACGCCAAGGACACTATTTTTTGACCGTGACAAAAAAACAGATAAGTTAATTTACGTGGACAATAAAACATTACTATCCCTTGTAACCTGTCAGTATAGCAATAGAAGCCTTTGTACTTTTGCAATCAGGTGTATTCACAGCATCACCCAGGTTCACACCAGCAACACTAAAACTAAATTACTTTTATTATTGAGAATCCTGCAGAGCATTGCATAGCTCGGCTTGTTTCCCTCTCTGTCTGACATCAGTACTCTCCTATTGCCATCTATTAAAAAGCTTAACCCTTCTTTTGCCTAAATTCTAGCTTCCATATTTAGGTAGAGGTTGCAGTGACCGACACGGTATGTAGAACACTTGCCTACCCAAAGGTCACTGAGAGCAGAGAAGTGACACCTTCTGTGGGAAGGAGGGGGCCATGGAATCAGGATACTACAGCTGTTGTCGGAGATGGGAAGAAGCTCAGAGATATACTAGGAAGTAATACTGTGTATAAGAATGGACAGACTGATGAGAGACCGTAAGGTGATTTAAGGTGCAAGAAAGAGGAGGATAGAGCAAAACCAAGGACAAGGAAAAAACATTTACAGACAGATACTATATGTGTGTTAGATTACTGTGAGTGTAGTAGACATACAGTACATGTCATGACAGCTGCTCTGGCCTACGTGGAGGGGACTATAAATACCTCCCATGGATGGGAGTGAGAGATTGGGGAGCTGGTGACTGACAGGTAAAGCTGCTACTCAGGAAAGGTCAGAGATGACTCCTGGGACAACACAACTAGCCCCCACCAGGGTTTCTGATGTATTATCATTAGAGAGACAGATCAGATCAGACAAATTAGATATTAGGAAAATATTTGATGATTTATGAATAATAATGCAAAAATACATTATAAAGGTACATACTAACTTCACCAACTGTTCTCTGTTTCTATTATAAGCAGAACATACTTTCTGTTAAAGGTAAATGGGAGCCATGGCCGTAACTAGGGTAGTGCGACCTGTGCCATGGCACAGGGCACCGCAGGGCAGGGGGCGCTGTTCGGGCTGTAAATTTTCTTGGTTAATTTCATTCTTACTTGTAGCTTCCTCTTCTTTTATCCCCAGCATCTCCTGGCCTTCCTTATCTCTTCCCTGGCCCTTCCCCATGAGGCCATGGTCCTTTCTAAGGTGCACTATCTTATATCCCTATTTAAAAAATGGGTGGGGGAGGGGGGCGCCAATGCTCTCTCTGGCGCAGGGCACCAAGAAGTCTAGAGACGGCTATGATGGGAGCGTACAAGTATTTGGGCTGAGAGTCGCAAACAAAGCAGCCGCAATAACTGCGGAATTCCTCCTGTAGTGTATTCAGAATCAATGACAGCTATGTGGCTGTACAACAGTTATGTTTACTTGTGAGAATAGCCGTCATCATTATCAGCATGTGCACCAGCAATAGCCATGGTGTAAAAGACCCATCTGATATTACAGTATCTTTGTGTACGCTCACCTCTGAATAACCTGCAGTTCATTGTACACGTCCACAACAAATCCACAGCCAGGGTAGGACTGGCCTACAGGGGTACATGGCAGGGCCGAAACTAGGATTTTTGTCACCAGGGGGCAAGACAGTAATTTGGCGCCCCCCCTGCAGCAGTGCCCCTATAGTAATGCCCCCTGAGGTAATGCCCCTGTAGTAGTGCCCATATGATAATGCCCCCATAGCAATGCCCCTGTAGTAGTGCCCATATAGTAATACCCCTGTAGTAGTGCCCATATTGTATTGCCCCCATAGTAATGCCCATATGTTAATACCCCCATAGTAATGCCCCTATAGTGCCCACCATACAGTAATGCCCCTGTAGTGCCCATGCTCCCATATTAATACCCTTGTGGTAATGCCTCTGTAGTGCCCATACTTTCATAGTAATGCCCCTGTAGTGCCCATGCCCCCATAGTAATATCCCTGTAGTGCCCATACAGTAATGCCCCTGTAGTGCTCATGCCCCCACAGCATACTTGCCTACTCTCCCGGGACTGTCGGGAGCCTCCCGAAAATCGGGTGCCGCTCCCGACACCCCGCAAGACTAGGCAAGTCCCCCGGAATAGATGCCGGCTCCCCACTAACCCCCGCACCAACCGCAAAAGTGGGCGGTGCGGGGGTGTGATGACACGATTCAGCGCGAATCGCATCATCGTAGCCCCGCCCCCTGCCTTATAATGCCAGTAATATTGGCATTATAACGCGGGGGCGGGGCCACTATGACACGTCGGCACGCCCCTGCTCCGCCTCTTTGACCCGCCCCCATCCTCCCTGCTGGACGGACCTGCCAGCCCCCTCCCGGATTCCCCTGCCGAGATGTCGGCAAGTATGCCCCAAAGTAATGCCCCTGTGGTAATGCCTCTGTAATGCCCATGCCCCAATAGTAATGCCCCTGTAGTGCTCATGCCCCATTAGTAATTCCGCTTATTGTCCATGCCCCCATAGTAATGCCCCTGTGGTAATGTCCATGCCCCCATAATAATGCCCCTGTAGCAGGGCCGGACTGGCCATCGGGCATTTCTGACAAATGCCAGAAGGGCCGATGGTTAAGTGGGCTGGTCTGGCCGTCCGTTTGGATGCTAGTGTACAAAATGTCTTTCCCAAAATGGCCGCCGCCAGAGAGAAGACATTTTCACATTAAGAAAAGTAATGCTACTAGAGGTCTTCCTTGTCCTCTAGTGTCCACTGGCCATGTTCTGCCAGCAGACACTAGAGGACCAACGGGACCTCTAGTAACAGCTACTGTCTGACACGCCCCCCTGCCTGCCTGCTGTGTGTGAAGGGAATGGTTAGGTCTAGACTGTACAGGGCTGATGGCCCTGTGACGTCACACCCACGTGACTCGGCCTGAAAGGGGGAGGGGCGGGGATGGTAACGGGGGACCAAAAGTGTCCCCTTGTGGGCTCGCTACGCTCGCCACGCTTCGGGCACGGTGGCTCGCTGCGCTCGCCACAAATATATATTCCCCCTCTATGCCCTAGTGGATGGTAACGCAGGAGCGGTCCAGCCTCCTGCAGCGGTCACGTGGTGTCTACGTCACAAAGGTCCTTTCTCCAACTTGGAAATAGCAGCAACCTGAAGGGAATACCTGGAAGTGCTGAAGAGGAGCAGCAGCGCAGGAGGAGACCCAATGCGACAGCTGCATCTCCTGGACCCTGAAGAGGAGAGGGGGCACTACAAACACTATCAGGTAAGTGAGTGCACCTTATTTACTTAAATGTATAATCACTGTATCTCCCCCTCAGTATCCCAGCCCTTACACTCTTTGTATCTGCCCCTCAGTGTCCCTTCTCTCACCCTCCCTGTAAACTCCCCTCAGTGTCTCAGCCATCACCCTCTCTGTAACTCCCAATCAATGTCCTTTCCCTCACTCTCTCTGTAACCCCCCTCCCTGTTACAGCCCCACCCTCCCTGTATCTCCTCCTCAGTGTCCTTTCCCTTACCCTCCCTGTAGCCCCCCTCAGTGTCCCAGCCCCCCTCCCTGTAACCCCCCTCAGTGTCACAGCCCCCACCTTCCCTGTAACCCCCCTCAGTGTCACAGCCCCCATACCCTCCCTGTAACCCCCCTCAGTGTCACAGCCCCCACACCCTCCCTGTAACCCCCCTGAGTGTCACAGCCCCCACACCCTCCCTGTATCTCCCCCTCAGTGTCACAGCCCTTACCCAACTGTAACTCCCTTCAGTGTCCCCGTCCTCACTATCCCTTTAACCCCCAGTGTCCCCATCCTCACCCCCTCAGTGTCCCTGCCTTCTCCCCCACTGTAACTCCCTTCAATGTCCCTGTCATCACCCTCCCTTTTTCCCCTAGTGTCCCAGCCCCTGCCTCCCTTTAAACCCCGATCAGTGTCCCACCTCCCACCCTCCCTGTAACCCCCAATCAGTGTCCCAGCCCTGACCCTCCCTGTATCTCCCCCTCAGTGTCCCTATCCTCCCTGTAACTCACCTCAGTGTCCCCGTCCTCCCTGTAACTCACCTCAGTGTCCCCGGGGGTCCTCACCCTCTCTTTAACCCCCAATCAGCAGTGATCGCAAATACGCGCTATAGCGCGTATTTTACCCTAAATTGAGGACTGGGGACTCGCTATTACAAAGTGTGTGGGTCCCTGGGGACACGGTCTTCTGCAGCCAATCCTGAGGCTTCTGTATCCATGCCGGGCCGCGCGGCCAATCCTGTGGCGCCTCTGAGGTCTCCTGGGTTCTGCTACGATACCTATAAGATTTTAGGGAGGAGCCAGCCTCCCGTTGGTGCCTTCACTTCTGGAATGAGCCTGCGGTACCCAGTGGATTGAAGAAGGTGGCTCCAGTGGCAAGGAGAGAGCTTCGTATACAGCTTCGAGGAGCCAGGCCCAGTGACAGGGGGTACAAAGGATACCTCCGTCCCAGGCCCCGAGGTTCAAGGGCACAATACGGGACTACAGTGCTTCCGGCCAGGGTAACCCTCCAAGTGACACCTCCCTCGGCTGCCCTTGTCGCCTTGTGATCTCCTCTCCATGATCTCAGACTGGGAAATAGGGCAGCCCCATGCGGCACACCTTCAGCCGCCGACATCACACAGTTACAAGCAGCGTGTGCTCTGTCACTTGAGCTGCTGCAGAGCAAAGAGTAGCTGGGAACCAAGGCTGTCTAACCGCTATCACTGCTGACCGGGCTCAACCCCTAACTCTACCTCAACTGGTGTCTGCCCCAAGCATTGCCCAAACTGCTGAAAAGTCAAATTCACATGGAGAAGTCCACATTGTCTTACTCCAAGTTTGATGTATTTATCTGCAGTGACCACACCAGTGTTCTCTTTTATTTCCAGATCTGATCCAACAAATGAATCTCCGCAAGATTTTTACCCAAAAGAGAAGAAAATATATATATATGGTGCAGAACATTCCAAACATGCAAAAGGTATTTATTCATAAAAAAATCTCATCTGTAAAAATGATGACATAAAAAGAAATAACGCAGTAACACTTGTAGCACTTAGTGTACAGATAATTGTGCGGAACCGTATCGTGATAGCTTCTGTAAAAGGAGCGAAGAAGTGCACTAAGATATGGTAGGGAGGGAGATTTTGGTACTCCCACATTTGAGCGCACTTCTTCATAGGGGTGTGCACCGGCCACTTTTCGTGTTTTGGTTTTGGATCTGGATCTTTCTTCGTGTTTTGGATCTGGATTGGTTTTGCCAAAACCACCCTTCCGTGTTTTGGGTTCTGGGTTTTGTGTTTTGGATCTGTATTTTTTTGAAAAAAAGCATAAAAACAGCTAAAATCACAGAATTTGTAGGTTTTTCTGCTCCTATGCTATTATTAACCTCAATAACCTTAATTTCCACTCATTTCCAGTCTATTCTGAACACCTCACACCTCACAATAGTGTTTTTATGTCCAAAAGGTTGCACCGAGGTAGCTGGATTACTATGCTAAGCGACACGAGTGGGCGGCACAAACACGTGACCCATCTAGGCGTGAAACTGCAGTGGCAGACAGGATGGCAGTTTGAAAAACTAGGCCCCAAACTGTACATAATGCAAAGAAAAAAAAGAGGTGCAAGATGGAATTGTCCTTGGGCCCTCGCACCCACCCTTATGTTGTATAAACAGGACATGCACACTTTAACAAACCAATCATTTCAGCGCCAGGGTCTGCCACACAACTGTGGCTGAAATGATTGGTTCGTTTGGGCCCCCACAAAACAAGCTGGCAATTAATCTGTCCCTGCACAAACTGGCTCTACGGAGGCAAGATGTCGTCCTCATCCTCCTCATCCACCGATTCCTCACCCTCTTCAGTGTGTACATCCTCATCCTCACAGAGTATTAATTCGTCCCCGCTGGAATCCACAACCACAGGTCCCTCTGTATGTTCTGGAGGCTGGTCTCCCTGGAAGAGTTGATCATTCTTTTATGAACATCATCTTCTCCACATTTTGTGGAAGCAACCTCCTACGCCTTTCGCTGACAAGGTTCCCGGCTGCACTAAACACTCTTTCGGAGTACACACTGGAGGGGGGCAACTCAGGTAAAATAGAGCCAGTTTGTACAGGGACCTCCAAATTGCTTCTTTTTCCTGCCAGTACAGGTACGGACTGTCTGACATGCCTACTTGGATGCTGTCACCGATGTAATCCTTTAACAGACAGACGCACGCTTGTCGCTGCTGCTTTGAGGATGCAAGTGCAGCTACAGCCCACACAATTCACAAAGACAGAAAAAAAAAGAAGAATATTTTTATTGTTTGTGTAGCACACTTTGAGGGTGTCACCACCCTTTAACAGACAGACGCACGCTTGTCGCTGCTGCTTTGAAGATGCAAGTGCGGCTACATCGCACACAAGTCACAAACACATTAAAAAAATAGTTTTTTATTTTTTGGAGCACTTTGAGAGTTACACCACCCTTTAACAGACAGACGCACGCTTGTCGCTGCTGCTTTGAGGATGCAAGTGCGGCTACAGCCCACACAATTCACAAAGACAGAAAAAAGAACAATATTTTTATTGTTTGTGTAGCACACTTTGAGGGTGTCACCACCCTTTAATAGACAGACGCACGCTTGTCGCTGCAGCTTTGAGGACAGTATCATATGCAGTGACAGTAGACTTGTCAGAAATTGTTGGCACGTCCTTCAGTCCGGACCAGATGTCCAAACCAGCCCTTGACTTTTGACACAGGCGCACGCTTGGCGCTGCTACTATGTTGATGCACGTGCGGCTACATCGCACACAAGTCACAAACACATTAACAAAATAGTTTTTTATTTTTTGGAGCACTTTGAGGGTTACACCACCCTTTAACAGACAGACGCACGCTTGTCGCTGCTGCTTTGAGGATGCAAGTGCGGCTACAGCCCACACAATTCACAAAGACAGAAAAAAGAAGAATATTTTTATTGTTTGTGTAGCACACTTTGAGGGTGTCACCACCCTTTAACAGACAGACGCACGCTTGTCGCTGCTGCTTTGAAGATGCAAGTGCGGCTACATCGCACACAAGTCACAAACACATTAAAAAACTAGTTTTTTATTTTTTGGAGCACTTTGAGAGTTACACCACCCTTTAACAGACAGACGCATGCTTGTCGCTGCTACTTTGAGGATGCAAGTGCGGCTACAGCCCACACAATTCACAAAGACAGAAAAAAAAGGAACAATATTTTTATTGTTTGTGTAGCACACTTTGAGGGTGTCACCACCCTTTAACAGACAGACGCACGCTTGTCGCTGCTGCTTTGAGGACAGTATCATATGCAGTGACAGTAGACTTGTCAGAAATTGTTGGCACGTCCTTCAGTCCGGACCAGATGTCCAAACCAGCCCTTGACTTATGACACAGGCGCACGCTTGGCGCTGCTACTATGTTGATGCACGTGCGGCTACATCGTACACAAGTCACAAACACATTAAAAAAATAGTTTTTTATTTTTTGGAGCACTTTGAGGGTTACACCACCCTTTAACAGACAGACGCACGCTTGTCGCTGCTGCTTTGAGGATGCAAGTGCGGCTACAGCCCACACAATTCACAAAGATAGAAAAAAGAAGAATATTTTTATTGTTTGTGTAGCACACTTTGAGGGTGTCACCACCCTTTAACAGACAGATGCACGCTTGTCGCTGCTGCTTTGAGGATGCAAGTGCGGCTACTGCGCACACAATTCACAAACACAGAAAATATATATTTTTTTGGTTTGGAGTGTACTTTGGGGGTTACAGCACCCTTTAACGGTAAAGCCAGCTGGCCCTTTACTTATGACACAGGCGCACGCTTGGCACTACTTTGTTGATGCACGTGCGGCTACTGCGCACACAATTCACAAACACAGAAAATATATTTTTTTTTGGTTTGGACTGGAGTGTACTTTGGGGGTTACAGCTCCCTTTAACGGTCAAGCCAGCCGGCCCTTTACTTATGACACAGGCGCATACTTGGCACTACTTTGTTGATGCACGTGCGGCTACTGCGCACACAGGCCCTCATTCAGAGCCGCACGTTAACAACAGTACGCTCGTTGCGTTCCGATGTTGACTAACCGCGCATGCGTCGGTGTTACACTGCGCATGTGCGTACGGCAGATTGCGAGTTTTTTTTCTCTCGTTCCTAAAATAGCGTACAGGAAGTGACATGTCAAATGTGATTGACAGAACAGGGCGTTTTTGGGTGTTGACGGGGGTGGAGATGAAAAAACGCAGGCGTGGCGAGGCGTTTTTGGGGCGTACATACATTAGCAGATGCGAACGTCAAATGTGTTCGGACCGTCTCATACGTCACTGGAACATCCGCTTTCCCTTCAAAATGCTCGCACAGCTTAGGGTCAGGATTACTCGACCACATTGGCGATGGCCTTCTCCTCCGTCCCGGGACTCAAGGATGGTGCTGCGATTAATCGCGGCTGGTCAGTAAAGTAATTAGTGTTGGATTGAAAACCGGCTTGGTATGTGTTTGGAAAGCAGTTTATTGGGATAGCACAAAAGCGTACGCAGGTGGAAATCAGAGCTGCTAATGTCATGATTACACAATCAATTAGCGTTCATTTTTGGTGTTTTATTTTGGCCACAATTTGTTGGTTATGGCCTATTGTAACAATAATGTCATCATGTTTTAATTAGCTCCCCTTTTTTTTGGTTTACTGTGGAATTTGCATCGCTATGTGATTTTTTAAACGTTCCTTAAAGAGGCCTTTTTTTTTTTTTAAGAGGGTCAGTTTTTGCCTTTAGGGCCAGGATTAAATGTAACCCATTTGTACAATAATGTCACAATACAATGTCAGTTTTTTGTTTTAAATTTATTGTTTAAACACAAACAAATTGGCCTAATATTTGGTTGGCTTTTTTTTGTGGCAAAGATATTTGTTAAAAAAAAAAAAAAAGCCATAACTGGTAACATAAACGTAAATACCAAATTTAAAAAAATTTCACAAGAAAGGAGAGGGAAGTTTTGACCAGAAAGGAATATGAGCCAAGCACAGAAGGAGTGTGGGAAAAGTCGCCATTGCTGTCACCGTTTTCTCGCCCGTTTGGCTGGGTGAGGGTGGGCGCCAGACCGGGTCCGGGATGCCATCGGGCTGGCCTGTCCAGAGGCAGATGTTGTGGCCTCTGGACTAGGCACAGGGCTAGGCACATTTGGAGGATTGGCTGATGTTGTGCCAGAGGTGGAGGATCCGGATGTTCCGGCAGGAAGGGAGGTCGGCTCCACCATGTGCTGGCGAACGAGCTGCTCCAGGGCATGGGCGATGCGGATGTTGGCCCTGGTATTTTCCGCCAGGGCCTGAGCAATGGTCACGTTGGCCGCAGCATTTTGCTCCAGGGCCTCAGCCACCCGTATCAGACTGGCGTCCATCCTCTGCAGAATCTCCGTATGGAAATCCGATTTAAAATTGAGTTCTGTGAGGAGGCCCACTGCCTGCGAGGGGGCACGCCCTGGACTGGCTTCTGCAGGGTCCTCAGCCGGATGTACTGGTTCCTCCCCTGCAGAGCCAGCAGAAATTCTGCGGCCAAGGCTCCCCTCTGGAGCAGACTCATCCGCCTCTGTCTCTGTTAGGAAAAATGCGAAAAGACTCACATTAGAATCTACATATTGGCACAATAGCATTTCAGAGTTGGTGACATCACAAGACTTACCTTGGCCAACATGAGGAGCCGCAAAGTCTGGCATGTCCGTATCCATGTTGGACACGCCAAACACCTCCACAGCCTGCACACACCCCTGTGCCAGCTCTTCTAAGTCTGTCAACTCCAATGACACAGGGGTGGGACCCCCACCTGTCCCCCTTGCATGCCTAGCCCTGTCGGCAAGTTTTTGCTTGAGACGATATTTGAAGTCTGCCCATCTGTGGAATGAAATTGGAACCATTATCCTTTTTTTACAATGGGGTTTGTTTATAGGATGGGAAAGTGTTTACTTACCGCCGTTTGACATCCCGGGCTAGACGGACATAATCACCCACCCTATTGACAGCAACGGCGACCTCCTCCCACATTCTCCACTTCTGGCTTTGGCTCATATTCCTGGCTGCCTGGGGCAGGATGTCAACGCACTTCTGGATCAAAACCTCCATCTCCTTGCTTGTGAAATGTGGCTGCCTTTTTTTTTTGGCAGCTTTGGCGGGTTGACTGGGGCCAGCAGTCTCTTCCATGTCATTCTCCTCACCTATTTGGGTAAATATGCAGATTTAGCCACTTCACAACTTGCACAATATTATGTTTTAAAAGAATCATTGAGACAAAATGCATGAAGGCCTTACCGCCGGAATTTTGGCCATTGTTTCCCTGGTCTGAAGCCATGTCTCTGCTTCCAGAATGAAATCAACCAGAAATTAAATGTGATTTCGTGACGTATTTATTTATACATGCGTCCTTAGTTTGCGGCCGCATCATTGATTGTGCGTCCCTATGATTCATCCTTAATTTGTGCGGGAAAATAAACACTATTTATGGCTTGGTGTGTGTGGAGTCGAGGTTGCGTTGTTGGATTGTTGGCGGTTAAGTTGGTTGGATTTGGTTGTTTGCGGTTGGAGGATTTGGCGGTGTTTGTATTTTTTTTGTTTTGCTACAGTTGTTTTGGTTTTCCGTTCGCATTTTTTTGGTTTATTTTTTGCCATCGTTTCCTGATTTGGTAAGTTTTGTGCAGTCTAATTTGTGGCCAATTGGTGTCTACTTCTGGTTTTTTGTTTTATATATTTTTTTTAACACTAATTTCATATATTTTAGTTTGTTTTGGCTTTCGGACCCAAAGACCTTTTTGTTGGAAATCTTATATATTGGATTTTGGTAAGTCCATTATTTTTCTTGCATTTGCGAACTAATTAACGCATTTTTGACTGTTGGTGTAGTGACTTGCATTTGCGAACTAATTAACGCATTTTTGACTGTTGGTGTAGTGACTTGCATTTGCGAACTAATTAACGCATTTTTGACTGTTGGTGTAGTGACTTGCATTTGCGAACTAATTAACGCATTTTTCGAGGCTTATTCATCATGTAAACCAGTTTTGCTTTTCCCTTTTCCATTTTTGGAGTCCATTTGACCCCTATTTGACGTACGGTGTGCAATGTCGTTTTCATCGATGGCCAAATGTGTGTTTCGCCTATTTTATGTGTTGGCTTGCACCAATTTGACAAACATAAAATCACCCTCTAAATTTTTGATGTCTCATTTTTGGCTTTTTTACAGTTTCTACGTATCATGACAATACCCCGGCATGTAAGCAGCTATGGATGGTATCATAAAGCTAAGTTGTTTTATGTTACTTTTGGGGTGGCTCAAAAGCCTTACATTGTAAACTTTGAATTTCAGGTAGATCTGGGGCGAATTGTTCTGGCCCTGCTCCCGGAAGACGACCAACCTCAAACTCGTCCCAGGCGTAGGCATCGTAGGCATGCAAGGCCCCAGATATTTCGAACACGTGTCACCCTTTTTGGAATGCCCGATGATGAGGTTTTAAGACGCTACCGTCTACCTCCCAAAATCATCATAGACACTCTCTCATTAATAGAAAGTGATCTTGAGCGGCAAATTGACAGTCCAACAGCAATACCACCACTGACGCAATTTATGGCGGTGTTACATTTCTGTGCCTCAGGATCGTTTCAAACAACGGTGGGAATAGTGGCGGGCATCTCCCAATCCTCCTTTTCCCGGATCCTGAGGGCAGTGATGGAGGCACTTTTCAAGCACCTCCATCATTTTATTAAAATGCCTTTGGATATGGGTGCCCTTAGTGTGGCCAAGGCCAATTTTTACCAAATAGCTGGCTTCCCACACATCATAGGGGTTGTGGATGGTACTCACATACCACTTCAGCCTCCAGCACGGCTGGAGGCAATATTTAGAAACAGGAAACACTATCACTCCCTGAATGTAATGGTGGTATGTGATGCCTCCCTCCAGATCCTGTCCCTGAATGCTAAATTACCAGGAAGTGCTCATGACTCCTTCGTCATCCGGCAATCAGGGATATGGCAGAAATTAACCAACCTACAAGCTGGTGATGCGTGGCTTCTGGGTAAGTGGAGACCTTTAGTACATAACAATGTTAAGCTTGATACACAGTGTTCCTGATGTTGTCTATTTTTTTTCACAGGAGACAGTGGATACCCTTGCATGTCCTGGCTGCTCACTCCTTATTTGGCTCCCACACCAGGGCCACAAAGTGCGTATAATTCCGCACTTACAGCCACCAGGCAAGTGGTGGAGCGCTGTATCGGCCTTTTAAAAGGCCGATTCAGATGCCTCCACCGCTCTGGTGGCGAGCTCATGTATGTGCCGGATATGGTGTCTAAAATTGTGGTCCTGTGTGGGATATTTCACAACATTGCCATAAGGAGTGGTGTCCCAATGCAGCCAGAGGATGCCTTACCTGAGGATGGCCCCCCCGAGGTTGGTCGGAGGTCAGTATGTGGGGGGGCCATACGCGATGATGTGGTGGCCAGATTTTTTAGGTAAGTTGTAACAAAACTACAGTGTTTATACCTAATGTGTTTGTGTTTGTTTGCGAACATCTAATTTTGTGTTTTTTTTCTCACCATCTTCTGTTTGTTCACATAATCTTTGGCACTCCAACGCTCACTACTTCCTGCTACCCTTACCAAACCTGGATCTGGTCCTTTTGGGCATATATTCTGGAACCCATATTGCAACGCCATGTTTGTGGAATCATGTTGGCATGGTCCTTCGTCAACCAGTTCTTGATTTTTTGTTTTTATTTAATTATTTCTTGGTATGTGTTGTATTTGAATTTATCACTGTGTTCTTTTTTTGGGAGTGACCACTTTGTTTTCTCTGTTATGTTGTGAATAAATGTTTGGAGAGTGAAATGGTCTTCCTTTTTTGGGACGTTAACAGCAAGTGTAACCAGGTTAACACAAGTTACATTTGACTAAGGGGTAATCCAGTACTGACGCCAGTTGAGCTAAACTGAAATATGTTTTCAGCTTCCCAACCCACACCAAAAGGAAGCCTGGCCCAACCTTGGGATTTGTAAGATTGGCCTAAGCAGCTTGCGCACCAACTAGGAACCTGTAAAATGTAGAAATATGTAATTGACACTACACCCAAAAAGGGAAATGACATTGTTACTGTTATGTGTTTCTTGTGTCTGTTTGACATACAAAGACAAAACACAATCTAACTTTTAAAAAAGGGAAATCCTTGCAGGAACAGTCTACTTATGTCATGCTAAACTATCTTGGTTTTGGATTTAAAAAATGAGCCAGAACGTATATTTGTCTGAATAAATTTATTTTGAAACGTTAACAAAAATAAAAAAACTACTGGCGAAGGAGGCCAGACAGCCGGTCGAGGGCCACCAGAATGCCAATTACATGTTGGCGCATCTGGCCAACACAATCCGCCACCTCTTGCCGACGCCTCTGTTCCTCTGTGGGTGAGAAAAGTGTGTGGGTTAATACAACAATAGGGAATCCACATTAAAAAAACAAAAACACAACGAAATCACTCCTAAACCGCCAAAAAAAAAAAAAAGGGGGTGCTGCCAAAAATACAAGGCCTATGTACAAATTCCCACAGGTGTGATATGTGTATGTTGAAATCACCAGGAAGAGGTAAAGGCAAACTGCAAAATCACCAAAAGTCAAGCCACAAAAACACGAAGAAAGGCACGACACATGATTACATACAAACAGTTTGTGCTTTAAAAAAAAACAAAATAAAAACATACCGGGAGCCAAAACGGGAGCTCCGGAAATGCCTCCATGATCCTCCTCGGAGGATCCGTCATTCCCCAAAGAATGGGGAGGAGTTATGATGGACTCCGGGGAGGGGGTAATTGGAAGAGGGGTGGGTGGAGGAGAGGGGGAAGTGGGACGGAGGGGAAGGAGGCCCGACATTTCCGGGAGAGGGTCTGGGAAGGATGGGGAGGAGTGGGGAATAGGGGAAAGATTTGGGGTGGAGTGTTGGCTGGGGGTTGGGGATAGTGGCCGGGAACGCCGTCTGGACGGACGGTGACGGCGGAGTCTTGGCTGTCCCCCTAAAATATGTCAAAGAAATTGCGGTTAGTTTATGGACAAATCCGGGGACCAAAACTAAAAAAAAAAACAACCCAAAAAATAAGCCAAATAGGAGTAGAATGAATAAATCTGAAATAGAGGGAAAACATGCACACGCAGATATGAGTACAAATAATAAATAGGACAGACAGGAAAACAGGCACACGCAGATATGAGTACAAATAATAAATAGGACAGACAGGAAAACATGCACACGCAGATATGAGTACAAATAATAAATAGGACAGACAGGAAAACATGCACACGCAGATATGAGTACAAATAATAAATAGGACAGACAGGAAAACATGCACACGCAGATATGAGTACAAATAATAAATAGGACAGACAGGAAAACATGCACACGCAGATATGAGTACAAATAATAAATAGGACAGACAGGAAAACAGGCACACGCAGATATGAGTACAAATAATAAATAGGACAGACAGGAAAACATGCACACGCAGATATGAGTACAAATAATAAATAGGACAGACAGGAAAACATGCACACGCAGATATGAGTACAAATAATAAATAGGACAGACAGGAAAACATGCACACGCAGTTTGCCCCACAAACACAAACATTAAAACCACAATACATAACACTTACTTTCCAGGATCTCCATGCGAAAGCATGCCAGCAAGCGGGGCGTTCGCCATTGCAGGTCGGACCACCTGCGCTCCAGCTGCCCGATGTTGCGGCGTGAGCCGAAGGACCGCAGGCGGGACCGTGCCTCCGCATACGCGGAGCGCTTCTGCCGGTTGGTGATGGGTTGAGGTTGGCTGGTGATCCGGCGATCCATGACCTCCGTAAGCACCAGCAGCTCGCGCCTGGTGAATGCGGAGGCTCTCATGATGGCAATGGTGTTTTTCTTAAAAATCATTTTTGATAAAGTGTGTAAAAATTTTCTGATTGGCTAATGTATTTTGGAAATTAACAGGAGCAATTTTATTGGTTAGTGTATGAGTCATGTGTTCGACAGGGCCAGAAATCTCTGGAGAGTTATGATAGGCTTGATGCAGTGACATGCGTAAGCAAATTTAAATAAAGAAATGAACCCAGGGAAATATGCGGGGATCCACAGCAATAGAACAATTGTTTAATTGTGGTTCACATGTTTTTTGAACAATAAAAGCGAATGTTTCATCCGTACGTATTCTGCGGGTAAACACAAACACGGACAAGAGTAAAGTTTCTTGCATTGTGTTGAAAAAAAACAAACAATTAAGCTAATTGATACATTGATTGGCATGATACGATTGATGGAGGTAGGCAGAATAAAGGAGCAGGTAATCGACATCTGACAAGGCCACTTCCTGTTTTTACTTGTGCGTGCGTTCCTTTCAAGCCATTTCGGGGATGTACGCTCGCTATTTCGTACGCTCGTTAGTTAGAGGAGGGGTCGTCAGAGTTTAGGGAGGAATTTTAGATGCGAACGAAAATACGAGCGAGCCATTGAATTTAAATATTTTTGTACGTACGCCTAACGTACGTGCGCCCGCTTGCGAGTGGGTCTGAATGAGGGCCACAATTCACAAACACAGAAAATAATTTTTTTTTTGGTTTGGACTGGAGTGTACTTTGGGGGTTACAGCACCCTTTAACGGTCAAGCCAGCCGGCCCTTTACTTATGACACAGGCGTACGCTTGGCACTACTTTGTTGATGCACGTGCGGCTACTGCGCACACAATTCACAAACACACAAAAAATATAATTTTTTTAGCACTTGGGGGGAGCACCCCTGATGGACAGAGCACCCCCTGGACAACACTACAGCACCCCTTTAGGAGTGGGACACTGCACAGGACTTTGGAGTGGACACAGCCCCTATGGAGAACTGACTGCACAACACAGTCCAGCCAGCCCCTATGGACTTTGAAGTAGTGGACACAGCCCCTATTAACAACAGCAGCACAGCACAACACAGCCAGCCCCTATGGACTTTGAAGTAGTGGACAACAGCAGCACAGCGCAGCACAGCACAACACTACTCTGCACTACACTACACTACACAGCCCAGCCAGCCCTAACTCCCACCCTCCCTCTTTACTGTCCACAGCCGAGTGAGAAAATGGCGCCGACGCGGGTACCTTATATAGGTTCCAAAACCCGCGAGACTCGGAAGGCGGGATGATGACGTTTTGCCTCGATTTCAGATCCGAGTCAGGCGGGAAATGTCGAGCCTGACTCGGATCTGCCTCAGATCGGGGGGGCTCGGGGGGCTTCGGATTTCAGAAATCCGAACCCGCTCACCCCTACTTCTTCACTCCTTATACAGAAGCTATCACTGTACGGTTCCACACAATTATCTGTACTCGGGGTGCTACAAGTGTTACTGCATTATTTGTTTTATGTATGTCATCATTTTTACATACAGTATATGAGATTTTGTTTTATGAATAAATACTTTTACATGTTAGGAACACTCTGCAGCATATATATATTTTTTATTTTCTTTTGGGTAAAAATCTTGCGGTGATTCATTTGTTGGATTTTAGCCCCCGAAAAAAAGAGAACAATGGTGTGGGTACTGCACATCAAACTAAGAAAGAAAAAGTGGACTTATCCATGTGAATGAGACCTTTTGAATGATACGATCCCTAAGGGAAGTTTTCTTTTATATTCTGGGTGGGACTACCAGAAGCACCAAAGAACGTTTTCTCCCTTTTATTGTTATCATTGTGTATTTCTGGTGGCAGGGAACCAACGTGAGAATGTATAGGCTGCATATCTGGGGGCGCCAGCACAAATTGCACTCCATTTTACTACTGTATATATGTATTCCAAACTGCTAGCTGCCCTTACCTACCGCCAGCACAGTAATGCTTACCTTACCTTACCCCCCTCTCTAGCACTGCCTGCACCCTCCTTTACCCCAACTGATCCCTGTCTCAACCACCAGCACTACTACAGAACTGTTTTTATAAGCAGTGTATGTGCAGGCAATGTGGAGTGGTCTGTTGTGATGTGGGGAGGCATATGGGTGCTCAAAAGCATAAATTGCAATGGGACCCAGAAACGAAGTAGGATCCCATTTTTACCCAGTGAGGGGTCCCTGGGACCCACATTTTTTTTTGCTCAGCACGATCACTGAATCAGTGTCCCAGCCCCCACTGCCTGTAACTCCCCCTCAGTGTGCTTTCCCTCACCCTCCCTGTAACCCCAAATCAGTGTCCCCGTCCTCACCCTCCTTTTACCTTCCTATAAGGGCACCACTGTCGGTTGTAATGAGACAACTACTGTGTGGCATAATTTGGATTGGGGGTACTATTGTGTGGTCATGCCCCTTCCCAGCGAGCAAACACCTGTTTTTTTTTTCAGTGCTCGCCTTTGGTGCGCACCCTCCGTGCTTCTATTATGGGGAGCGGCACCAATGCTCTTTATGTACACAGGTCACCAAAATGAGTAGTAACAGCTCTGCATTGGTGTACACAGATGTGTCCTTCTCAGCACCCCTGTCCTAAAAAAATGTACAGTGATCACTAATGCTCTACAACTGCTATACTACTGCTTGGTCAATTGGGAAAATGCCTTCCCTTTTCTTTGGGTCTGATTTACACCAATGTGGTGCCAGCTTTACCTAACCGAACCAACCAAATGCCATGGGCTAAATGTAATGGGGTGAGAGTTCAAAAATTTTAGAGTTTTCTTTCACATTATCTAAACTCAGCCGATGTATTAAAGTCACAGAACATGCAAACTAGCATGTGTTTCAGACTCAAACAACTCTCAAGATTTAGGGGTCTATTTACTAAGTAGTGTTAGGTGATCAAGTGAAATGATATAAGGTACCAGCCAATCAGCTCCTCACTGCCATGTCACAGGCTGTGTTTATAAAATGACAGTTGGTAGCTGATTGGCTGGTACCTTATCTTATTTCACTTTGGGGCTTATGTATCAAAGCTTGATGTGAGATAAAATTGTGAGATATATATCACCAACCAATCAGTTTCTAACTTACATTTTGCAGGCTGTGTTCAAGAAAAAGCACGCGAATGCTAGAATAAGCATGAGAGGACATAAGCACCCTGTTTTTTATTGTGCTAATACTGGTTAAAACTGGTTTGGGGGTTGCAGTCTCGTCATAGGTTAGGTTAGTGGGTCAATCAGTAGTGACAGCCTGTCAGGGACCTGTTTGGGCGGGCTCTGTTTATGAATATTAGGGCGCTGGGAGGAGTCAGCTTTCTCTTTTCCAGTTGTGATCTCCTCTGGATAAGTACCTCAGTGTCATAAGACTAATCTATTATTCCTGCTATTGTTGTTTTACCTACAATTTTCTACCATATAATTCCTTCCTCTTCTCTATTGTTTCTCCTTCATTTATCTGTCTCATAGTGTACCCCCCCCCTTCCTACACGCTCCTCACCTCCCTGTCTGCTCTTATTACACCCCCCCACCATCTTTTGCCAATCCATCATGCCGCGCCCGCGCCGCAATGCCCCCCCCCAGCGGTTGGCCGATGCAGCCAGGCCGCTTGCAGTGGCCGCCGCTTCCCCTTACATGCGCGGTGCGCGCACTGCGCCCGTGCGTGTGTCATCACGGGCGCGGGCGGCGCCCGCTTCCAGCACGGGCACCGGCGTCCTCGCGCCCTCACCGTCGGGCCTGCAAGTCTGGCTGGCCCGCGGTGGGGGCCCTTCCCCGAGCCCATCACAGTCACCAGGTGTTGGCGGCGGGAGCGTTGCCACGGCAATCGCGGCTCCCGTCGCTGGCCCCGCTCAGATGGCGGCGGCCATTTTAGGTGCGCAGGGCCTGCAGAGCCCTGCGTTAATGGCCGCCGGCCGCCAGGACTCGGCTGGCAGCGCGGGGATAAGAGGCTTTGCGCCCTCACCGCCGGGCCCCCAGGTCTGGCTGGCCTGCCGGGGGGGCCCTTCCCCCCATACCTTTAATATAACAAGGGCTGGCGGCGGGAGCATCGCTGCGGTAGTCGCGGCTCCCGTCGTTGGCCCCGCCCACATTACGGCAGCGGCCATTTTAGATGTGCAGGGCTTGCAGAGCCCTGCGTTAATGGCCGCCGGCTGTCGGGACTTGGGGAGGGCGGGTTCGCTGACCCCAGTACCCGGCCCCGCATGCATTGATACCCAGGCGCCTGCAGAGCCACAGCGTTTGCGCAGCCCTTTTTCAACTACCTCCACTGCTTTAGGGGCAGGGAGTACGGGGTGCAACACCCCTAGCAGAGCGCAAACCCCCTCGGATAATGTGCTTTTCTCCAGCCCGGCAGGGTTGCAGGCTTCCCCTATTAGGCGTAGTGCTGCTGCGGATGGACACGGCAGTGTCTCCGCTCGTAGCACCCCCATTATGCCGCAGTATGTGCTACCTCTCGCGGCGCCATTGCCGCAGGCGCCCAGCGTTGCGTTTTATGGCCCTGCACAGCATAATTTGCCTTTGCACAGCCCGGCATTGGGGGCGCAGTGGTCCCCTTATTTTGCTCAGGGCTTAGCGCAGCAGGTTCTCCCAACCATCCCTCCAGCGTTTCCGCAGCAGTGCTTCGACCCGCGGCTGTCTCAGGCGGCGGGTCAGTTCATGCACCAGGTGATGCCGCCCTATGCGGGACAGCAATTTTATTCTGCCCCTTCATGGTTCCGCTTGCAGCATCCGGTTTCCCACCAGGCGCCAGACTATGTTGTCAGGCAGGACCCAATTCAGCAAACCCTCTGCCGGCGGCCCCTCCTCCGGTTAGGCCACCCACCCCCCCATGCTCAAGCCATGCGCAGGCGAGGGCTTCCCCGTCCGCAGTGGTCCCGACCCAAGCCCCCGCAGCGGCCTCTGTTGCACACGAGATTGTGTCTAACACTGTTGTTACAAGTCCACAGGGTCCATCTACTTCGGCCGTCATTGCTGGTGATGCTGTGTCTACAGAGGATGCCCAGCCGTCGTCAACCCCGAACGTGATGGACATGCCACGCGGCGCAAGTCAGGAGGCGGTTTCCGCCGTGGCGTCAGCTACCCCGTCGACTTCCGGAGCAGGTGAGATACCATTGCACCACAGCCACATTGATTTGTCACACTCGGAGGATTCCTCCGACTCTTCCAGTTCAGTAGATAAACCGCGTAAGCTAATGCGCTATTTCGTTCAGCAATTGAAAGGGAAGCGTAAAAGCCCGAATAGAGCGCGTAGTTCTGCAGGCAGCTCGGTTCCGGATGCGACGGGTGATACCGTACACTGCTCTAACACTGCCATTTTAAGAGGCGTTAGGTCGAAGGTGAGGGAGCGTATTAGAAAGGGCAAATACGTAGACATGTTTGCCATTACTCATGATGCCAAAAAAGCTTTGGATACAGCTAAATCTGGGGGGGCAGCGGCGGAGGAGGCGCGGCGCAGCTACGCCAATTGGCTTTGCGGGATGTATATATTTGCGGCTTGCTACACTGAGACTAGGCCTGCCGAGTTTCTGAACATCCTGAAGTACTTACACCTCGTTCACAGCATTCAGTTGTCCGCTAGGCATAATGTGTGGCGGCAATATGACGAGGCTTTCCGTAAGAAGCAGGATGGCCAGAAAATTCTTAGCTTCGGCTATAAGGACGTGGAGGTCTGGCTTGAGGTCACTCAGCAGAACAAACCCACCACGGAAGCACCAGTGGGCCGTAAGCAGCCCTTTGTTGCCCGCCCAGGTTTCAACACGGCAGGAAAGGGAAAGTGCTTTGCCTTTAATAACGGGCAGTGTAGCAGAGGAGCAAGCTGCCGTTTTAAGCATGTCTGTCTGTCGTGTGGAGGCAATCACGCAGTTAAAGAGTGCAAGTGCACAGGCGGGCAGGCAGCGGGACAGGGCGAGCAGCGAACTGCTAAATAGAGCCGCTTCACCAATACAGTTAGATGTGTTGGAGCGGTGGTTGGGCCGCTATCCGTTTAGGGCGGAAGCAGCCTTTTTATTGCAAGGTTTTCAGGAGGGTTTTCGTTTGCCAATAGTTAGGTCAGTTGCGGCGTTAGCAAAAAGGAACCTTAAATCGGCTAGGGATTATCCTGATATTGTGAGGGCCAAAGTAATGGTGGAGGTGGAATTGGGCCGCATGGTTGGCCCTTTCTCATCTCCTCCTTTAGTGGATTTGTGCATTGCTCCCTTGGGAGTTGTGCCCAAGAAGGAGGTGGGTAAATTTCGGTTGATTCAGCACCTGTCCTACCCGGAGGGAGGATCAGTTAACGACGCTCTGGACCCGAGGGACTGCAGCGTCACTTACCAATCTTTTGAGGACGCCCTCCGGATAGTGCAGGGGTTTGGTAGGGGAGCGCTATTGGCAAAAATAGACATAGAGTCGGCTTTCAGGTTACTTCCATTGCACCCCGACTCTTTTCGGTTCATGGGTTTTAAGTTCGAGGGTTCATATTTCGTGGACAAATGTTTGCCAATGGGTTGTTCCATTTCCTGTGCCTTTTTCGAGTGCTTTAGCTCATTTTTGCAATGGTGCATTCGAGTGGGTTCGGGAAAAACTGGGATAGCCCATTACTTAGATGATTTTTTATTAGTTGGTCCAGCTGATAGCGGTGTCTGCAGCGAGCTGCTTTTATCAGTGCAGGCTCTTTTTCGCGTTATGGGCGTGCCCATTGCGACGAAGAAGACAGAAGGGCCTACCACAGTTTTGTCCTATTTAGGTATCGAGATTGATACCGTGATGGTTTATGTCGATTGCCCCAGGATAAAGTCGGTAAGATGCGGGAGTATTTAGGGCTCTGCCTCTCTGCAAAGAAAATTTCATTGAGGCAGTTGCAATCGTTACTCGGCCTACTTAATTTTTCTTGCCGAGTGATTCCTATGGGTAGGATCTTCTGCCGTCGGTTGGAGAGGGCCACGGCGGGCGTTAAAAAGGCGCACCATTTAATTCGTTTGACTAGTGAGCTTAAGGAGGACGTGCGTTTGTGGTGTGCTTTTTTACGGGATTTCAATGGTGTGAGGATTTGGTTACCCGAATTGGTGGCCAACTCTGAACTCCAGCTTTATAAGGATGCGTCCGGAGCTTGCGGTTTTGGGGTCTTTTTCGAGGGGCAGTGGTGTGCGGAGCCATGGCCGAAAAGCTGGCAGGACGCCGGTTTGACATCTAATATGCTCCTTTTGGAGCTTTTCCCGATTGTGGTGGCAGTAGAGATTTGGGCTACGCAGCTTAGCAATCGTAGCATAGGTTTCTGGTGCGATAACTTGGGGGTAGTCCAGGCCATTAACAATCAAAGGTCAGTCTGCCCTCAGGCTCTCAGTTTACTGAGGCATCTGATACTTTTGTGTCTAAAGGGGAACATTGATTTCAGGGCTCGGCACGTCCCTGGCGTTGAGAACGAGATAGCGGATGCTTTGTCTCGTTTTCAATGGACTAGGTTCAGGGCATTGGCGCCTGCAGCCAGCGCCCAGGGCTTACCTTGTCCCGCTCATGTCTGGCAGATCATCGGGCCGGCATCGATGGACTCGCGTTGAGAGCTTTGGCACCGAGCACCTTAAAGTCATATACGGCAGCGTGGGATTCGTGGCTGGCTTTCTTAGCTGAAGTAGATCGGGGTAAGAATATTGAAGATAGCATGTTGCAATTTGTTTGGATGTGGCACGAGTGGGGCCGGTCTAAGGCCGCAATGTCCGGCATCTCGTATTTTTCGCACTTGCGTGGCTTGGTAGACCCAACCAAGTCGTTCCTTCTGGCCAAGGCTTTAAAAGGTTGGGCTAGAGAGCAGGCAGGGCCAGGTGACTCTCGGAGGCCGGTTGACACCGGTTTGTTGAGAAATCTGGTGGCAGTAGCAGGAGTAGCCTTGGGGCAGTATGAAGCCTTTTTGTTTCAATTAGCTTTTGTGTTGGCATTTTTCGGAGTGCTGCGGGTAGGCGAGTTGGCGGCCGCTAGCAAGAGAGCAACAAGCTCGGGGATTCTTTTGAATAACGTGATGGTTAAGTCGGATTTGATCTTGCTCAAAATTCAAAGATCAAAGACCGACCAATTAGGTAGGGGGCATTGGCTGTCGATCCCTGCGCATCCGGACCCGAGCATATGTCCAGTAAGCATAGCTAGGCATTACAATTCTCAGCGTCCGCAAGGCGGTTTGCAATGACGAGTTCATGAGGACCTTTCGCCACTGACACGTTTTCAGTTTTCTGCAATTTTTAAGCGGTGTTTGGTAGCGCTTGATTTGCCGGTTGAGCTTTGCGGCACACATTCGTTTAGGATTGGCGCAGCTACTTGTGCGGCAGCAGGGGGCTCTTCCAGTGACGCAATCAAACGGTTGGGTCGTTGGAGGTCTTCCGCTTATAAAGGTTACGTGAGAGGCGACATGCTGCCTAATTAGACAGCGCATCTGGCGAGTTTGTTTTTTAGGAAACCCAGTGCCTTAAGCTACCCGCCGCTAGGGGGGGTTGGAGTTCTTTTCACCTTTTGCCCTCCATTGAGGTTTTGGTGTTGTTCACCTCCATCTGGGTCACTCAAATAACTCAGTTTCCCCGACCTTGTTGTTGGTTACTTGAAATTCGAATTAAACACTAACGTTCTTTTAAATAATTTCCCCTTACAGGTTGTGGTAGGGTGTTTGATAGGGTGTGGATTGTAGACCATTCATATGTGTTTTGGGCTTGCAGGCACCCCCTTGCTCGTGATAGCCCCGGTAATGTACGCTGGATTGGGGTGCGAGGCTTTCGTTGGAGTGGTCTGTTGCCTCTTCTTTGGGAATCAGAGAAGAAATGGGGTGCCCCGGATTGCTTGATCATCCATTTAGGCGGCAATGATTTGGGCACTTGTAAGGGTGTTGAGGTTATCCTGGCCATTAAAAGGGATTTTCAAATAATAGCCAATCGTTGGCCGCAGGTGCATTTGGTGTGGTCGGAGGTTATTCCTCGTAGGTTTTGGTGAGGGGAGCAAGGTGGCGCGGCTTTGGATAGGGTGAGGAGGAAATCGAATGCCGCAGTGTCTCGTCATGTAGAGGGTCTGGGAGGGCGTGTCATTAAACACCCCCGTATACGTTTCGAGGAGGTTGACTTCTACAGAGAGGATGGAGTGCATTTGGCAGGAGAAGGTTTGGCATTGTTTGTTTCGGCTCTTTTGTCGGGCATGGGTAGAAGTTAGTGGTCCTGTTAGCTGGTGGCGGTTCGTTGTCTAGGGACCTCATTTTGGCGGAAAGCAGAGCTCCTCGGCGGCTCAATTTAGTGCAGCTGAACTTGGCTAGCATCCCCCCTTTGAGAGAGGTGAGTCGGTTGCTGCCTTAGGGGAGGACCAGGTCTCCATCTTATGGAGGGATCAGCACTGTGCTAGATTAAGGGGGGATGGTACTACTCAAGGCAGCTCACATCGGGTGGTGGATTCTCCACCTCCTTCTTAGTAATACTCTTAAACGGGCTGTAGTCGAGTTAGCACTGCTTTTTCGCCACCATGCTCGATCATTACAATTTCAATTCCTAATCTGATTTCAATAAATTTGGCTGCGACCTCTTTTTTGCAAATCTATATCGTTGTCAGTGTCTTTATTTTAGTTGGATAAGTTTAAGTTAAGTATGGTAAAATAATAAAACTATGGGTGACTTATGATAGTTTGGAGCTGATTAGTTGGTGATATATATTTCACAATTTTATCTCACATCAAGCTTTGATACATATGCCCCATAGTGTGAGAGTTTTACTGCTAAACTCTCACATTTTCTGAACTCTCACCCTATTACATTTGGCCCCAAATGTCTGACCATGACACATATTTAAATCCCTTGCAGGATGTGCACTGTTGTGTGTGTTTTAATGTATACTTTTATGTACACTTTTATGTTGTTCTAATACAAATTATATGTGTAAGAGCATAGACTAAGCAGTGGGAGGAGTCAGGAATAGCAAGGGAAGGAGTCTGTGACAGGAACCAGATGCTGACACCAAGGGGTCAATCCTATTAGGTGCGATGTGCCATTGCAACGGCGTGTAAATGACACTGCAGCTTGCACCCTTCGCTACCCAAGCCAGGATTCCCATAATTTTGCTCAGAGCCCTATGGGGCTGCGAGCAATATTGGGCTCCGAGCAATATTAAGTGAATCCGGGCTGCCGTAAAGTGCGGCCACTGCCGTGAGTACTCGCAATGGCGAGATCATCGCAGCTAATAAGCTTGACCCCCAAGATGGGCCTGTGTGCTTTAAAATGCCAGGGCCTATTTTTAGTCCCAGTCCGGCCCTGCCCTGTAGTGCAGCTTATTAAAAAAAAATACTTACCTTGAACCCTGCTCCTGCATCCAGCGTCACGCCCGGTCCGCCGGCTGCTCCTTGGAACTATGGGGGAGATGTCATAACGTCTCTCCCATAGTGCCCGTGGGCAGAGCCGGAACCTGGAGTTCGGGAGAGAACTCCAGCCTCCGGCTCCGGCTGCACTGCGTCACTGCAGAGAAGGAGCCGGGCGCCTGCTGGTAATAAATATTACCAGTGGTCGTCCGGCTTGGAGCCTCTCTGCAGCGCCGGGCTGGAGGTCACTGGCACCGGGCACAGCGGCGCACCCGGTGCACATGTACATGCAGCCCCCCCCTAGTTGCGGCCCTGTACATGGGGAATCCCCAGTGAGCCCCACTGCTTGAGGGCCCCACGCTCTCTTCTAGGTTACTTGGTGTAGCAGGAACAAGGATGAACATGGGTTCTTGGTATAGAATTACCAGGGGTGTATCTAAGGATCCGAGTGCCCCTGGCAAGTTAATGGACTAGTGCCCCCCTCCCCCCATAGTTTCAGGAAGTGCCCCCAGTAGTAGTCCCCTCTATGCAGTGCCCCCAGTAGTAGTCGCCTCTATGCAGTGCCCCCAATAGTAGTCCCCCTTATGCATTGCCCCCAGTAGTAGTCCCCCCTATACATTGCCCCCAATAGTAGTCCCCCTTATGCATTGCCCCCAGTAGCGGCCACCCCCCCATAATGTGCCCTCAGTGGCAGCCCCCCCTATACAGTGCTCCCAATGGCGGCCAGCCCCTCTATAACATGCCACCAGTAGAGGCCCCCCTATACAGTGCCCCCAGTAGCGGCCACCACACCCCTTAACATGCCCCTAGTAGCGGCCCCGCCTGTACAGTGCCCCCAGTAGTGGCCACCCCCTATACAGTGCCCCCTAATAGTCACACTCCCCCCCTGTGCTGTGCCAGAAATTAAAACACACACACACAGAAAAAAAAAATAGCAACTTACCTGATCCCCACTCCTGCCGATGTCTGCCTCTGTCCAATCCTCTGGGCCCGCTCTCGTTCTGCACTATGGGATGGGAGAGACACAATGACGTCTCTCCCATTACCCGCTGCGAAAGGCGGAGCTCATGAGTGAGCTCCTGCCGGCTCCCTCCGTGGATGCAGCAGCCAATGAGAGTCTGTCTGACTCTCATTGGCTGACTGCTATAAAAAACACACCATAACCGCTAGCGACTGTGTGTGTTTGTTACTGTGTAGGGCAGACCTCTCTTACTGCGGTCTACCTTACACCTGTGGGGCTGGGGGACTAGCGGGGCTAGTTTAAGTACCTAGGGTAGTCCACCCATTGGCTGTTGGTGGCACTGCTGGAAGCCCCCCTTTGGCCGCTGCCCCTGGCGAGTGCCATCCTGGCCAATGGGCAGATATGCCCCTGGGAATTACACCAAGATACACCTTCCTGCCAATCAAAATTAGCAGCTAGGTTAATAAGTCTTAAGTTTTATGGTTTGGAAAAAAAAAACATTTAAAATACAGCATATTGCAAAATAAGAATGTAGGTGTAAAAATGTAAAAAGTAACCAACACTTATGTGATCTCAGTGGTAAGAATTTAGATAATAGAAATGTTTCTCTAATGGATGGCCAAGCCTCTGTGGTGGCTGACCACACCCCCTCCGGTGGCTGACCGCATCTCTTAAGCATGAGCCCCTACCAATGCCTTCCCACGGTGGGCCCTTCAAGCCCCAGTCCGACACTGTCCACAGCAAATATCCTGAGTGTAGACACCACGGTGTCATGCATATATATGTAATAGATATACCACTCTTGTGTGTGCAGTCGCGCTCTGATATACGCGTGCCTTGGTATGACTTCAATCACCATGGCGTACATATATCAGAGCAAGACTGCATAGCCAAGAGGGTATAGCTATCTTATAAAATGTTTCTGTTCAAGTTCTTTGAAGAGATCATCATTGTGCCAGTCATCTTTGGTAAGGATTGATGGCAGGTCTTGAGGTATCTGGTAAATTATTCTTTCAGATATTTGTATTTCAGTCAGAGTGAGGCAGTGATGTGCTGCTTTTTTTGAGTATTGTCTCTGAGGGGCTCATTTATTAATGATCGCATTTTGCAATGTGATCAGGGCATGCAGTACCGCCCCTGATTGCATTGCAAAATGCGATCCTATCTGCCGGATGTATTATCCGGGACATGCAGGGAGACGGGCTCCCTGCGATGCCTCCGGAGGGCAGTCGGGGCTGCTGTGCATGCGCAGTCCCGCGGACTGCACATGTGCGGCTCTCATTGCCGGCGGAGGGATCCGTGAGATCCCTCCTCTGGCTAAATATGCGGTAAGTTGCATTAGACTACAGCGGCTAATGCTATCTTTAAATAGCGTTAGCTGCTGGGGCCAATATCATTTGGTACATTTGGTATACATTGATACATTTGGCAGCATCGCCTCCCCCATAGAAACCTACGGGGGAGGCGGCTGCCAGTGGCAATGGAGGGATCGGTCCCTCCTTCATACATCCGGGGGATACTTAGTATTTGAGGTAAACCCCCCAAAACGTGTGTTTTTGGGGAATTTACCTCAAATTCACTTTGATAAATGGGCCCCTTAGTCATTGTATTGTTTACATACATTGATACTGCTGTGGCTTTGTGATTAGGGAAATAATGCATGGTCATGTGATTTAGTGTGTCCAATCATGTTAGTGAGATTTCTGTCATTTTAACACACTATTATATTATATACAATACATGCATAATACTGTGCAAAAGTTTTGGGCAGGTGTGGAAAAAATGCTGCAAAGTAAGAATGCTTTGAAAAATAGAAGTGTACCTAGAAGAATTGATGCTGTTTTGAAGGCAAAAGGTGGTCACAACAAATATTGATTTGATTTAGATATTTATTCTGTTCATTCGCTTTGCATTTTGTTAATTGATAAAAATAAACTATCAACTTCTATTTTGAAAAGCATTTTTACTTTGCAACATTTTTCCGACACCTGCCAAAATTGTTGCACAGAAGTCTCTCTCTCTCTGCGTCCCATAGTGCTATTTTTCCAGATAAAATGGTATAACATACCTTTGTTAACACTTTTTCTTCGAGGTCCATAGGGTCCACAGGAATTACCTTGGGGTATGTGGTTGGAGTGATCCAGGCGCCAAACAGTTAAAAGCTTTAGCCCCCAGGATGCACTGGGTCCTCCTCCATATATACCCCTCCCCTGGCTACAGGCACTTAGGAGCTTTTTCAGAGGCGGCCGTACGGCCTACGACCGCACGGCCGCCTCAATGTTTTGCCAGTGCGCATGCGCACGAGGGAGCCGGCTCCCTTGTGCGCATGCGTGAGACCCGCTACGACCGACAGCGCTGGTCGTAGCGGGTCTCTTTCCAAAGGGGGCGAGCTGTCGATGTTGATTGATTTACATGAAAGCGGGATACTACCATAGGAAGGTAACCTGCCCTGGCATGAAGAACAGCTCTATCCTGATGAAAAATCAAAAAGGGAGAGCGACAAGAAAGGGCTGCCAAATCAGAGACCCTGTGGGCAGAGGAGATAACACGAATAAAAACCATCTTCGCTGTCAACCACTTAAGGTCTACTGATTTCAGGGATTCAAATGGGGGAATGTAGAGCCCCGAGAAGACAAATCCCACAGAGCTACCGGAGGGACAATGGAACACCCTGAAAAAAAGTCCTAACCATCAGGCAGCGGGGCGATCCTTTGCAGAAACCAAAGTGAGAGTGCAGACACCTGACCTCTCAGGGTGGCCAAGCGGAGACCCAGGTCTAACCCAGCTTGGAGAAAAGCAAGCACTCGTGAGACCCTAAATACTTCAGGATCATACTTCAGGATCATATTTTCTATGCTTACACCATTGAAAATACGAGTGCCAAACCTTGTAATAGATGCGGGCAGAGGAGGGCTTTCGTGCCTTAAGCATCATCTGAATTGACAGAAGTAGTAAAACCCTTGGCTCTTAAGATGGAAGATTCAAGACCCACGCCATCAAAGATAGAAAGGGAAGGTCCAGATGCAGGCAGGGACCCTGTGTTAACAGGTCTGGCCTTAGAGGAAGAGGCCATGTAGTGTCTATGGAGAGACTCTGAAATTTGGTGAGCCAATGGGATCTGCGACAAGCAGCGGCTACCAGTATTACTGTTCCGCCCTCCTGCTTGAATTTCCTGATGGCCCTTGGGAGGAGGGAGATCGGAGGAAAAAGATACGCTAGCTTTCACTGCTAGAGCATCCACAAAATCAGCTGAGGGATCCCTGTTTCGTTACCCGTACCTGGGGACCTTGTGGTTGTGGCCTGAGGCCATGAGGTCTACCTCTGGAGACAAGGGATATACAATAATATAAAATACTGGGCCTGATTCATAGCCGGACGCTCTGACAGAGCGCTCGCTTTGAATCAGGGTCGTCCTTTTTTTTTTTTCAGAGCGGTCTTCTGGCCGCTCGCATAGTTGTGGGTGGGTCAAAACCATCGCGACCATCGGGCTTGCGATGAGACCCTTGTGGTAGGGTCTCGTTGACGCAAGACCTAGAGTGCTTTCATCTCTACCAGAGCCGAAACCACTCCCACTGACATCACTTGTGATGTCAGTGGGAACGCCTCCGTTTGGGCAGCCATGCCCCTGGCCCGCCCACCAAAGGGGGCGTGCTGTCACTCAACTTCGACAGCACGCCCCCTTTGGTACGAGACCCGGAGTGACGGGTTGCCCTTCGCTATCCGAGTCTTGCGCATGCGCACGACGGAGCCATCGACCCGCTTGCGAGCGCATAGCGCTCACGAGCAGGTCTGAAGCAGGCCCACTGTCCACTCAGGCCAGTAAAAGGAAAGGCCTAAATGTTCAGGAGGAATTTACATTTAGGCCTGGTCCTCATTTTCTCCAAAAATTCAGTATTAGTTGCGGTGACCGTTCAACTCCTCAAATCAACGTTCACCACTTCAGCATTTATGGATAGCGGGGCGGCTGGTAATTTCATGGACTTTCATTTCTTTCAAGGCCTAGGTACTGCTGAATTCGTGTTCAACAACTCGTGTCATTCAGCATCTTCAGTTTCCCCATTTTTCTGCATCACGGGCCAACATCCCAGAGCCAATTCATTCAATCCCGGTTTCTGTCTCGAGCCTCTGTTGCATCTGGACTAAGGTCCATGAAAGCCTTTGGAAGGTCTCTCTTCGCTCCAAGAATTCTGCTAACAAACATCAGAGATCATGTATTTTTGAGAAGGGTGATTTGGTTTGGCTCTCCACGAAAAATATTAAGCTTCGTCAGCCTACTCAGAAGTTGGGTCCAAGGTACATTGGCCCGTTCCACATCATTTCACAGGTGAATCCGGTAGCCTTCAATCTTCAGTTACCCAAGTCTCTCCGCATCAATAACACCGATCACTGTTCATTGTTCAAACCAGCCTTCAGTTCCGTCAAGTTTAAGCCTAAGTTTCCATCTAGGCCTGCTTCAGTTGTGGTCCACAGGCAACATGAATTTGTGGTAGAAAAAATATTAGACTCTAAGATTTCCAGGGGTCATCTGTATTTCTTGGTCCACTGGAAGGACTACAGTCCGGAAGAGTGCGGTTGCAGAAAGGGCTCTACATGCTCCCAGGCTGAAGAGACTGTTCTTCTGAGAATTTCTGGATAAACCAGGTTCTGGGGGTACTTCTACCCTGTGTCAAGGAGGGTTACTGTTATAAGTCACGGCCACGACTTGTCTCCCTCAAGCAGTTTACCTGATCAGGACAGGGTTATACCGCTTCCCTCAGTTGCTAGGCGATAGGCACACCTCAGGAGGTGACGTGTCATCTACAGCATGGCATGATTGGTCTCTCATCCTATTGGTACACTCTGATCTTTTGCCACCTGGCCAACTATAGCGTTCCTGTAGTTCCACTCAGCTCAGCTGTCTCTACTACGGCTCTCTGACTGCACCAAGCAGCCTCCATGCTGCCATTGGCTCACCTGTCTCTACTACGGCTCTCTGGCCACACCAAGCAGCCTCCATGCTGCCATCGGCTCACCTGTCTTTACTACGGCTCTCTGGCCACACCAATCAGCTTCCGTGCTGCCATCGGCTTACCTGTCTGTACTATGGCTCTCTGGCCGCACCAAGCAGCTTCTGTACAGTCACCAGCTCACCTGTCTTTCCTACGGATCTCAGGCCGCACCAGCAGCTTCCGTGCTGTCAACAGCTCAACAAAAACTTGTACACTAAATTGCGTACTGGCTCTCAAAGCCGAAGTACACTAAATTGTACATGAACTTGTACACATAATTGCGTACCGGTTTCAAAGCCGAAGTACACTAAATTGCATATGAACTTGCACACTAAATTGCGTACCGGCTCTCAAAGCCGGAGTACTATAAATTGTACACAAACTTGTACACTAAACTGCGTACCGGCTCCCAAAGCCTCATCAATTATTTTCTTCCTTTTACAACCGGCTCCAGGTCACACCATCGGCCCCCAAAGCCGCATCGATTGTATACTTCATGCTGCTACCGGCTCCAAGCCGCACCATTGGCTCTTAAAGCCTCATCAACTACTTTCTTTCTTCTACAATGGGCTTCAGGCCGCACCATCGGCTCTCAAAGCCACATAGATTGTGTACTTCATTCTGCTACCTGCTCCTAGCCATACCATCGGCTCTCAAAGCCTCATCAGCTACTTTCTTTCTTCTACAATCGGCTTCAGGTCGCACCATCGGCTCTCAAAGCTGCATCCTCCAATGTATACTTCCTTCTGTTTCTGGCTCTAAGCGGCACCATCGGCCCTAAAATCCTCTTCAACTTCATTCTTTCTTCTAGTACCGGCTCCAGGCCGCACCATCGGCTCCCAGAGCCGCAACAATTGAGAACTGTCTTTACAACCGGCTTTTAGCCATACATCGGTTCATCAGCCATATTATCGACTCTCAAGTCTCTAGGATACTAGTTCCTGTTGTTCCGCTCACCAACGATTCCTATTGCATCTCCGCATGAATCAGTACTACCCCAAGTTGTAAGTCCAGGCGGCCACCTAAGTACCAGTGAACATGCCTCAGTTCTAAAGGAACAACAGGCGGTTGTTATTGGCAGAAGGCCTCACTAGCTTGGTTCTAGGGGGTTCACACGGAGCAGGCAAAGAGGGAACATCCACTGTTGCTAGATTGTCCTCCTCTCCTAAGAGAGACTCCTGAGAGGAGCCCTGTACCTCTTCAAATTCATCTTAAGCTGCATCAGAATCTGCAGGCTGGACGGACTGATAGGAAGAAGCCGACTGCCTTCTGGTTTTAGGCACTACGGGCCTACCTGCTTGCAGCATTTGCTGAAATGCAGCAGGGGACGGAGCCATACTCTGGCTTGAGTGGGCATAAACATCCATCCAGAACGGATGCATAGGAGGCATAAACATAGTAGGTTGTAGCAGCTGAGGGTACCCCATAGTAGGGGTCGGCATGGGTGTAGATAAACGGTTCACAATCTGCGCCATAATCTGAGAAAAAGAAGCCCAAGGGGGTTCCTGCCCAGGAGCTGGTAGGCTGGACTAATGTGGTGACTCCTTATAACAGCGACCACATAATCCATCCTGTATGAATTCCTGAGGGGACAAGCCCACCTGACAGGCGAGAACAGGTAAGTGCAGGCTAGTGACACAGGGAGGCCGGAGAGACACAGCAGGCACAGAATTGGGGTCACAAGGGGGCCTGAGATGGAAACGCAGGGGGGGTCTGGTGAGAGACACAGAGGGGCTTAGAGAGATATAGGGAACATAAGGGGGGCTGTAGATGAAGAGACAAGGCCGTACCCTAGGAAAATGTTGTTTGCTGCTTTTTTATGGCCTTTTATAATATGAATAGATTAGTGGCTCAAGACAGCATACTTTCCAGAACAATATGTGTAGCAGTAAGATTATTAACAAGATAGTATCTGTATCTATGGGGGTGCAAAACTGTAAATTGATTGGATGAACTTTATAAGGCTAAATCATCATCATCATCATCATTTAGTAATAAGATGCCGCAAAACAGTGGTGTAACAAATGACATTAAAAAAAATCAGAACGAGAAAAAGTACAAGGACACAGAGGTTGATAGAAAAAGTGCAGACATGAGAGAGATGGTAGAGAGAGCCCTGCTGAAGAGAGCTTGCAGTCTAGATGTAGGAGTCTGGGGCCTGGAGAGTGACACAGGGGGGCCTGCAGAGAGAGACACAAGAGAGACACAGGGGGGCCTGGAGATGAAGAGACACAAGGGAGTCTGGAGATGAAGAGACAAAGGGGGTCTGTAGAGATGCAGAGGACCTGGAGAGACACAAGGGGCCTGGAAAGACCCAAGGGGCCTGGGGTGTAGAGACACAAGGAGGCCTGGAGTACACAGGGGGGCATGGATAGAGACACTGGGGTGCCCAGAGGGACACAGGGGGTGGTCAGAGATGGAGAGATGCAGGGGGGCCTGGAGAGACACAAGGGGGCCTGGGAATAGAGAGACACAAGGGGGCCTGGACCTGGAGAGAAACAAAGGGGCTGGAGAAACATAGGCAGACTGTAGCCAGAGACTGAGAGACACAGGGAGCATATTATTATTGCAAAAGAAATGGTAGTTGCTCAGATCAGCTTAATTGCATAACACAGGTGCTTGTAAAGGGCGGGGTTTACTCTGAACACAGAAAAAAAAAAAAAAAGATTTGCCCCCCAGCACACTGCAGCAAAAACAATACTTAAATCCTACATGATAATAGCGATTCAGAGGTATTAGTTACATACATTTGCAAATATATGAATAAGCGCCAGGCCAATCGTCAAGGCTCCTCTATATTGGCGTCCCTAGCATTAAGAGGTTCACGTCCGAGAAGCAAGGCACCCCAAAAAAATTCCAACCAAGGGCCATCCCCAGGGCATCACACGAAAAAGGGAAAAAGGTGATGGTGAAGTATAAAGAAAAGATGTGTAAGTATAAATCAATAAGTGTTAATGAAATGAGAAAGAATTAAAATGATATAAATAATATACAAATAGAAAAGTGATAAAAGTATTCTATGTGAATTAAGTGGTGATGCCATGAGAAAGGCCCAGTCAGAACTCCCCCGGGGGCCCCACTCCCAAACGCTCACCCCAAAATAATTATTGCTACATAATAGTAGCACCCACTCTGGGTCATATAATTACAATTGATGTACTGCACGATAACAGTACATATAAAAGCTGAGAGCTAACTTACCTTGGAGGTACCCCAAAAAACCTCCACATGGCACTATAAGCATCAGCACATCCTCAATGCTGACTGCCTTCATGCCTCTCCAAACTTGCAAAAGAAATGGTAGTTGCTCAGATCAGCTTAATTGCATAACACAGGTGCTTGTAATGTTTTTGCTGCAGTGTGCTGGGGGGCAAATCTTTTTTTTTTTTTCTGTGTTCAGAGTAAACCCCGCCCTTTACAAGCACCTGTGTTATGCAATTAAGCTGATCTGAGCAACTACCATTTATTTTGCAAGTCTGGAGAGGCATGAAGGCAGTCAGCATTAGGAGGATGTGCTGATGCTTATAGTGCCATGTGGAGGTTTTTTGGGGTACCTCCAAGGTAAGTTAGCTCTCAGCTTTTATATGTACTGTTATCGTGCAGTACATCAATTGTAATTATATGACCCAGAGTGGGTGCTACTATTATGTAGCAATAATTATTTTGGGGTGAGCGTTTGGGAGTGGGGCCCCCGGGGGGGTTCTGACTGGGCCTTTCTCATGGCATCACCACTTAATTCACATAGAATACTTTTATCACTTTTCTATTTGTTTGTATATTATTTATGTCATTTTAATTATTTCTCATTTCATTAACACTTATTGATTTATACTTACACATCTTTTCTTTATACTTCACTATCACCTTTTTCCATTTTTCGTGTGATGCCCTGGGGATGGCCCTTGGTTGGAATTTTTTTGGGGTGCCTTGCTTCTCGGACGTGAACCTCTTAATGCTAGGGACGCCAGTATAGAGGAACCTTGACGATTGGCCTGGCGCTTATTCATATATTTGCAAATGTATGTAACTAATACCTCTGAATCACTATTATCATGTAGGATTTAAGTATTGTTTTTGCTGCAGTGTGCTGGGGGCAAATCCCTTTTTTTTTTTTTTTCTGTGTTCAGCATATTATTATTATTATCATTTATTTATATGGCACCACAAATGTTCCACAGCGCCTTAGAAAGTACATAAACAAGTTGTAGACAAGCGACTTACAGATCAATACAATACAGGACCAGGACATGGATAATATATATTGCTGCATTAGCGACCATAACACCCAGATAAGCAACAGAGCATAAGCAACCAAGTGTTAGGTGCCCTAGTGTAGGGTAAGAAGTAGATGAAACTAAAGTAGGGAGAAGCACAAGAGGGTAGAGGGCCAAGCTTGTAAGAGCTTATATTCTAAAAGGGAGGGGAAGACAAACAGGGGTGACACAGATGGGGTAGATGGGGAGGAAGGAGCATGTAGCAGGGAGTTAAAATGATAGCTGGAAGGCTTTGATGAAGTAGTGGGTCTTAAGAGCCCATTTGAAGGATTGTAAAGAGGTGGAGTTTGATGGGGAGTGGGAGAGAGTTCCAGAGGTGGGGAGCAGTGCAGGCAAAATCTTGGAGGTGGGAGTGGGAGGAAGTAATCAGCTGGCATGAAAGGCGGCGTGCATTAGTTGAAAGAAGAGAGCGGAGAGGAGAGTGAAGTTAGATGAGATCAGAGATGTATATGGGAGAAGATTGGGTGAGGGCTTTGTAAGCGAGTGTGAGAACCTTAAATTGGGTTCTAAAAGGGAAGGGAAGCCAGTGGAGGGCTTGTAGGAGAGGGGAGGCAGATGTAGAGTGTTTGGAGAGGAAGATAAGCTGTGCAGCAGCATTAAGGATAGACTGGAGAGGAGAGAGATGGGATTTGGGGAGACCAGATAGGAGAAGGTTACAGTAGTCCAATCTGGAGATGACCAGTGAGTGTATGAGTGTTTTAGTAGCATCCTGGATGAGATAAGGTCTGATCTTAGAAATATTTTGAGATGGAAATGACAGAACTGTGAAAGGTTCTGGATATGTGGTTTGAAGGAGAGGGATGAGTCCAGGATAACGCCAAGACAGCGCACCTTGGGACTAGGTGAGATAGTTATTGCATCATTTGATAAAGAAATAGTGGGAAGTGAGGTTATGTGGGAGGGTGGGAAGATGAGACATATTAAGTTTAAGAAATCGCTGGGACATCCAGGAAGAGATAGCAGAGAAACAGTTGGAGATACGACTCAGAAGAGAGGGGGAGAGATCAGGGGAGGAAAGGTAGATTCGAGTAGAGATGATAGTGGAGGTCAAAAGAGCTGATGAGTTCACCTAGAGTATAGAGGGAGAATAGGAGAGGTCCAAGAACAGAACCTTGGGGAACACCTACTGTAAGAGGCTGTGGGGGGAAGAGGAGTCATGAGAGGAAACTGAGAAAGATCGGTCAGAGAAGTAGGATGACAGTCAGGAGAGGGCAGTGTCACGTAGACCAAGGGAGTGAATGATATGCAGCAGGAGAGGGTGGTCCACAGTGTCAAAAGCAGCAGAGAGATCAAGGAGAACGAGAAGAGAGTAGTGGCCTTTGGATTTGGCAGAAAGGAGGTCATTGCTGACTTTCGTGAGGGTGGTTTCAGTGGAGTGGAGAGAACAGAAGCCAGACTGAAAAGGGTCAAGAAGGGAGTGGGAGGAAAGAAAAGCGGTAGGGCGTTTGTAGACAATCCGCTCAAGGAGTTTAGAGGCAAAAGGGAGGAGAGAGATGGGTCGGTAGTTAGAAAGAAGCTTAGGATCAAGGGTATGTTTTTTTTAAGAATGGGGGAGACAAGAGCATGCTTGAATGCAGAAGGAACAATGCCTGATGAGAGGGAGAGGTTAATGAGGTGGGCAAGATGGGAGCAGGCAGAAAGAGAAAGGAAGCGGAAGAGGCAGGAGGGGATAGGATCAAGGGGGGAGGTGGAAGGGGGGAGGACCGGATGATGGCCATGACTTCCTCTCCAGATACAGGGGAGAAGGATGTTACAGTTGGTAAAGTTGATGGGGAGGGGTGATCTGGGGAAGGAGCAGGTGGAGAGCTGGGGGACTGGTTGGATATGATGTCCTGATGTATGAAATCAATATGGCTAGAGAAGCATGGGAGGAGGGGGATAGTGCAGGAGAGGCATAGTGGGGAATAGTGCTAGAGATGCCTAAAATGTCAGAAAAATATACTTGCACCCATTTTTATGTACCCTTAATTTAACTACAGCATTTATTTTGCCCAAAAAACTTGCTTTCTGTCATTTTCCCACTATTAAAAAAAATGCATATAATAGCTATTTGACACAATTGAAAACCCCCAAACTCTTTGATTTTTGCCCAATAATAAACTTCTAAACTATTACCCTATGTTAGTTTACCTTTTCTTTTGGGTACAGGCACATTTCCCCACTTTCCGCTATACTTTTCGCCATTAATGTCAAGTATTTTTTACGGGCGAATGCCGCATCGTGTCTTTTACAATAGGTTTGCCCGAAAATCTACATATGTGATAGTGGTGAAAAGTGACAGATTCAAGAGAACAGTGCGCAAGCTGTTCGCAAGGCGAAAACTTCACATTTTCCAATCTAATTGGATAAGGCCCAATGTATTATCTGGTTAAACCTTAGTTATATCATGATGACTTTGGTTATATTTCTACGTAAACAGGCATCTTCCAGACAATGCAATCTCCTACATCAGGGGTCCCCATGGCCCGCCAACCGGGGCACAGGTTGGGGGAGAGATTGGTGGCGGGAACGCTGGTGCTGAAGGGGTTAACCAAAGTCTCTGCTGCCAGGAAGTGAGAGGATGTGCTGTCAGGAAGGAGGCGGAGAGAGGCTCTGATGTGTCCTCTCTGACAGGACGTGGGCCTCCATCAGTGCAGAGTGCAGCCATCCAGAAAGCTCCATTGTTTTCAATGCCTTTTACTGTCAATGCTACCGAAATGCCAGGCTCAGTACAAATGGAGCTGCTTGATCTCCAAAACAACTCATCTTCAATGTGCCCTTGTTTACATTTATAAAGACTACATTTCTCAGGATGCATTCCCTAATCTCCGGCTCCACGCATTGAAGATGTGTGCTTTGTTAGGAAGCACATACTTTTGTGAGCAATTCTTCTCCAGGATGAAGCACGTCAAGTCCAAGACGAGAACTCAGGTTACAGACCAACATCTTGAGAATACTCTGCGCATAGCAACTTCCAACATTGATGCCAACATTGACAAGCTGGCCAAGCAAAAGCAATGCCAAGTTTCGCACTGACATGAACATATTATTGTAAAAAAGGTAAACAGACCATGTTTCTTTAATTAATATAATAAAATTATCTTTTGAGGTCTTTATTATGGCCTTATGAGTCTGGAAGGTCTTAGCATCCTCTAAAATGTAGAGTCTAATACAACAGTATAGCTTAGTGACCCTCGGGCTTCATTGAATTTTTTTAATGTGGCCCACACTGTCGTAAAGGTTGAAGACCCCTGTCCTACATGAATAGTGAATACCTGCTGAAGACGCTGTCTGCCCAGTGAAGCTCAAATTCTTCAGAGGTTTCCCACTGCAGGTACCATATAGGTAAGAAAAGACTTTCGTGCTAACTGCCATGTACCTGGTGTGGGGGGATGGGGGGGACCTATAAAAGAGTGCATCGTCCCCCAAGATTTATGTTGTTGACCCTGCTCTCCTCAGTGGCTTGCCACAGCCCTTCCAGGACCTATGTGGAGGGAGTATCTTGCTCTCCTCCACAGACCCGCCCCCATTAGGGCTCCTTCCATAAATTTCCCAGGCTGGTTTTACATCCCACTCGACTCCTGATTGTAACGTCAATCTATCATATAATATATAAAATTATACAAATACAGAAATATAGGAGAGAAAACTACTGTAAATTCACACACACACACCAACAGAAAACCAAAATCCATACTCAGGCCTCATTGATTAACAAGTTTTAACACCAAAACGAGTGATAAATTTCACTGTGTATGATAAACAGTGCTTCAGCCAATCAGCTCCCAACTGTTAACTGTTAGAAAATGTATCATACTCAGTGAAATTTATCACTTGTTTTGGTGATAAAACTCGTTAATAAATGGGGGCCTAAATATATAGGGAAAGCCACATTAATTTTACATATATATTGAAAATGCCAGATCCATATAATATACAATGAAGAAGCCAGATTCACACAAAATATTTTGAAAAAGCCAGATCTACATAAAAAAACATTGAAAAAGTCAGATCCTCATAAAATAAACATAGAAAATGTATGTTCCACATAAAATACATTAAAAGGTATGATCCACATAAAATACATTTTGAAGGGGACCCCAATACTTTTAGAAAGAAGAAAAATTGTGCCTCCCTGCCATCTTTATGTTCAGTTCTGCGGCATCGAACACGGTCCATTCACCCACGCTACCATTGATTGTCAACCACCAGACTTGGGTAGGAGGCAAAAGCACAGTTGGGAATAGCGGTGGGGTCACAGTAAGATGGGGAAGGGACCAGAGGCATACATGGGTAGGGGGGTAAGAAGCACACATGTCTAGGGAGGTCAGAGGCACTCACGGGAAGGGGAGTCAGAGACACACACAGGTAGGGTAAGAGTCTTGGGTACACATGGGTAGGGGAAGGGATCAGAGGCATACATGGGTAGGGGGTCAGAGGCACACATGTCTAGGGGGGTCAAAGGCACACACGGGAAGGGGAGTCAGAGGCACACATGGGTAGGGTAAGAGTCTTGGGCACACATGGGTAGGGTAGTTCAGAGGCACACATGGGTAGGGGGTTCAGAGGCACACATGGGTAGGGGGGTCAGAGGCACACATGGGTAGGGTAACAGTCTTGGGCACACATGGGTAGGGGGGTTCAGAGGCACACATGGGTAGGGGAGGGGTCAGAGTAACACATTGGGAGGGTAGTTCAGATACACACATGGGTAGTGGGGGTCAGAGGCACACATGGAGAGGGTAGTTCAGAGGCACACATGTGTAGAGGGAGTCAGAGACACACAGCCGGCCCTAGGTATAGGCATTATAAGCAAATGCCTGGAATGCCTAGGGGTTGCCACCACCTGCCACTGCCCCACCTGCAGCTCCGATCGGGCAGCGCATGTGAAGGTAGGTCTGGGTTTGTTGTGGACCCGGGGTGGTGACAGGAGCAGACACAGAAGCAGATTTAAATAAAAAGGTGGAGTTTTTAATAAGTGATTTAGCAGACATGGGAATGGCAAATGAAAAAGTCCAGGTTTAGCACTAAAGTGCACTTGATAACTATGGTGAAGCAAATTGGAGAATGTCCAGATAGTGACAGGCAGGAAATGTCCAGTATGCAGGTTTGGTAAGCTGTATCAGAATGCAGGTATGGTGAGCTGTAACAAATGCAGGCTGAGGTAATGAAGTCCAGCTGGGAGTGAAGGGAGGCAAGGTGCAGGGAAACAGCAGGTTCAGGTACTCAGGCAGGTGAAAAGGTCCAGCAGGTTGAAGCAGGCAAGGTTCAGGCTAGTAGCGTAAACAGACATGCAGGTAAGGCACAGGTACTCTCAGCCGCAGCTGAGAAACACGTTGCACTGGCAATGAATGAAGGCTCTGGACCTCCCTAAATACCAGGTGCCACACTGTGACTGGCTGGAAAGAGCACATGACCCACCAGGATTGGACAGCTTGAACCACATAACCTGAGGCAAGATGGCGGCGCCCATGCCAAACGGACCGGAAATACCACCAGTCCTCACCAGGCCTCAGTGACAATGTGCCCGCACAGAACCACGTGCAGCCAATGCCCCTCGCCAAACACCAGCACCGCTGCCAGAGACCCCTCGCCACAATGACCACACAGGTAATACCCGGTGACCACCATGCCGAGAAACCCTGGCCGTGACAGCCCAGCCACCGGCCACTCCTCCCATGGGTCTTTGTGGAGCAGAGCCGTGAGTGACCAGAGAAGGTGGCCTAGCCATCGGACCAGAGAAGGTGGCAGCCAGGTGATGTGAGTGAGTGCTTTCTCACTCTCTACTAGGTATTAGTTATGTTTAATGTTTAGCTATCTCTAGCTGGGAGAGGGGCGGACAGCCACTGGACACTGACTGGGGGCAAATATGTATTTATATATGTATATAATATATATATGTATATTTATGTGTGTGTGTGTATATATATATATATATATATATATATATTAATATATATAATATATAGTGTTCCCTCCAGCTCCGGCGGCAGGCAGGGCGCCGGAGCCAGAGAGGGCAATCTAGTGTGTGCGCCGAAGGCGCACGCGCGTCCGAAAAGAGGGCGTGGTCATGAAAAGGGGCGTGTCTATAAGATGCGTCCCCTTTTCATCATACTTGGGGGCGTGCCCGGCGCTTACGGACATGCCGGGCAGCCCCCAAGCGCTGCAGAAAGGGAGAATAGACGCCCGGCGCAAGCGCCCGGTGTCTATTCTCCGGCGGTGACTGGGTCACCGCATGTTTCTCCACCCGCAGGACACTGCGTCCCGCGGGTGAGAACGGCTCCCGCAGGCTGTGAAGGCAGGGCGCTTTTTGCCCTCCTCCTGGAAGGCAGGGTGCTTTTTGCCCTCCAGAAGGAGGGCAGGGCGCCGCGCCCTGCTAAAACAGCCTAGCGGGAACGCTAAATATATATGTGTGTGTGTGTGTATATGTATACATAGGGAAAATCCGGCATTTGCTCTGCAGTTTGACGTTTACTTGGCTAGGTGCCCTCTTTAATTACCAGTGGTATGCTGAATATTGTAGAAATATGTATAGAAAGACATTTCAACGCTGTTTATTCAAGCACTTTCATCAAGTACATATGTACTGCTGTGCCTGATGAAAGTGCTTGAATAAACAGCACTGAAACGTTGCTATAAACTATGCTGACTTGAGCGGAAGTTATAAATAAATACACGTTTGTTGTGAAGTCTCCTGAGTGCCGCTGTACCTGTTGTGGACTATATATATATATATATATAATATATATATATATATATATATATATGAAAATCTTGAAAGCAGCACTCCGCATACATAGAAACAAAGGCCCTCATTCAGAGCCGTTCGCTATTTGCGGTCGTTCGTTCAAAAACAAGGGGTGGCTATTCAAATGATCCGTTCGCAAATTGCAGTCTGTTCACACCTCTAAGTCTGAACGAGCGAGCAAAACATACGCTCATTTATTTGTTAAAAACGCCCCCTGGCCGCTCGCACCATACGTCATGTCCGCTATTTATTAGATTAATCGAGTACATCGAGCAGCGTATGAACTGCTCGCTATTCTTGTGGTTGGTGTTTGCTACCACAAATTTGCGAGCAGTTCTGGCTATAAAATAACCCAGTGACGTGGTCAATGACGCTGCTGTATTAATTATGCACACCCATAATACGCCCGTTTTGACCTTTAAGCACGCCTGCGTTCGGATCTCCACTCCCCATTTTCAAGCACCTTCCCCTGTTACCACCCACATACGCCTCATTCTGTCACTCAAAATAGCAGGCACTCGCTATATAGCGTACAAACGATTTTTGGCCGCACTGACTGGTTCGCGCATGCGTACTAAAAACCGTACGCATGCGCAGATGTGCAAACATCGCTCGGAACGAGCGTACTGCCGCTAACGAGCGGCTCTGAATGAGGGCCAAAGTCTTTAAAAGATAGTCACGCTCCGGTGCCCTCCATGCCAAGCACACAATCCATGCGGCAGTATCGAATGACACTGCCTTGATGCCTTGACCGAGTCTCCCCCGCCTTACCAATATATCGGTTATATGGCTATACAGATCTGCCCAGCTATTTTGTTGTTCATGGCGTGGCGTGAGTCGCGCCATGGACTTGTGGCGTGGTGTGCAGGCCTCTGAGTTGCGCCATGGACTTGTGGAATACCGTGGTATTCTTCAACGAAGGATATGCTGCGGCATGTAATACAGTGCTTAACCGCTGGGTGGCTAGTGCTACACTTTTGTAATTGCATGTAATATAGTGCTTAACCGCTGGGTGGCAAGTGCTCCACTGTACTGAATGTCTATCATATTCACAGCATTTGCATGAACGCACAACCCAAACTGTATTTTTAATGTCGCATAATATACATATACAGTATATAGTACTGTACCGTACTGTACGTAACATCTTATAACAGGATGCAAATCACTGCACATACTGTATTGTACATACGGTATGGTGCAGTAACTGAATAGTAGAGAAGTTGCCGGAGTTGTTGTCACGGTATAACCAATACTGTAGAATAATTAGATGCACGCACAGCTTTCACTGATATGGGATGCATTACAGTATGACCATTTTTTTTTTTTTTTTTAATTAAAAAACAGCAGCGGGAGGAGTGCACAAGGATGAGGCCACTCTCTGTGGTTCACTGTAGCTGTCGTGTGGGCTAGTGATTAGGTGATCACTTTGGTAGAATTATGGTCCGGGGTTCGATCCCTGGAAAATAATATACTGTACCGTACTGTATATTTTTTTTTTGTCACTGTCTGCTCTGGACACTATAGTGCCCAGAGAGGGCTCTGTACTGTACTGTATTTCACTGAATAGTGATTTCATACTGTGGCTATGGTGGCTAACAGGGATCTGCATCTGCAAACTGACGGTGCCGTACAATTTAGCACCACAGAATAGTGATTTCATACAGTAACTGCAGAAACTGTTAGTGAATCTACTGCCTCTGCATCACAAACTGCGCCCAGAAACCGCAAAACGCAAACATGCGACAACGCATATGCGGTCTCAGCCTCGTGCACTATGGCTACGTCCCTTGGACTGTGTCTGAGAGTTGTTTCCGTCTGTGAGAGAGCGCTCTGTGTTCAAAGCTGACTGTGCGTTTGATGCGCAAAATAGCGTTGCATCCCAAACTGATGACATTGGTGATGCTGCTCCAACCTTGCACACTAAGGGCCTGATTCAGACCCACTCGCGAGCGGCTGTCCGCTCGCAAGTGGGTCGATGTTATGGACTGAGCATGCGCACGACGGAGGGAGCTCCGTCGTGCGCATGCGCCAGACGCGACGAGCGAAGGAAAGTCCTTCGCTCGTTGTGTCTGATCAAAGGGGACGTGCTGTCGATGTTGATTGACAGCACGCCCCCTATGGTAGGCGTGTCGGGGGCGTGCCTCCCTGATGGGGGCGTTCCCATGGGAACGCCTCCCGTCAGAAGCCGGCCCACTGACATCACTAGTGATGTCAGTGGGAGTGATTTTGGCCCAGTAGGAGGGTTGCGATGGGATTTCTGGCGCATGCCCAGTGGGCCCAGAGTCATACATAGTGCATCAGGTCCCTTCCCCCAAAGCAAGCCAAGAGCCTCACATTACCATAATAAAGGAAGCTTTGTTAATCCATTTACTGTAAGCAGTCAGCTCTGACCTAGTGTCCTGAAAAATGCTACGAATTGTCACCATTGCCAATGACACCATCCCCCGTCTGCTAGGACAACTAGTGTGCCGCTATGAATGTGCCTGTACTGAATATTCAAAACTGACGGTGCCGTACAATTTAGCACCACAGAATAGTGATTTCATAACTGCAGAAACTGAGCATGCGCAGTTGGTTGTATTACTGCAGTCGGTACAGTATTTGTACTCTACTGTAATGCTGTTGCATTTCCATCTCAGGCGGGCGCATGCCCAGTAGGAGGACGCCGTGCGTTGTGCGTCGTGCGAAGTATGACGTGCGTCACTGGCTAGTCAAAATGGCTTAGATGAGGGCAAGACGGTACTCGTCCGGCGAGCTCTTTGTGTTGGTTAAGTGGCGGGACCAAGCGTTCGCCACTAACCAAGACAAAGAGCTCGCCTACAGAAGTGCGAGCAGAGAGATACACAGGCTATACGGCCTGCGCCGCAACGTTCGCTCACTGCAGCGCAGGTGGAGTGACCTGCTGCGGAGGGATAGGCCTCGCCTACAGCGCATCCGGAGGCGTATAAGGCGAAGTAAGTACAGTATTGCTGTATAATCACATGAATTACAGTATACTGTACAATAACGAATACAGTACAATGCACGACTCTGACATACTCTACATTACTGTACACTGCACTGTAGGGTGTTGGATAGTACAGTATCTGCCGATGACTGACAGTTGTTAACACATACTGACATGACTGGCAGACATTTGATTGACAGGCTGATTAAATCTACAGTACTGTACATGGACTAAAGGGTTACACACTATTGGTCGACATGGCTTGTTTGATTAATAAACCTACAGTAACAAAAGGCAAGTTGATTGATCCACCATTCTAATCTCTGTCGACCAAATCTATGTTAACCTACAGTACTGTACACACTATTTTTCTGTGCTGGCCCTGCCTCCTTTAAGTCTGACATTATTACTGTACGTCATGGACAGAATCAGGGGTCTCCAATCAGCTCCCAACTGTCATCTCACATGCTGCCCCATTTACAAACGAACGGAAATACCAGGGGGAAATTTAGTTTGGTATCACTGTGATACAAACGAAAATTCCACTGGTACTGTATTTATTCATACCATACGTACCCCTACGGCGAGGTCTCGCAAAGTCCTCAGCGGGGTCCTCCGCTGGGTTCGGGCTCCAGTGTCATGCACATGTGCCATCTTGTACAGCTCGTGGGGTGGTGACAGTGCCACCCACATAGCCTACAGTATGTGTGACGTTGCACCACTTGGTCATACAGTACTTTACTGGACTGTATATTTTTTTATATACAGTACAGTACAGTACCATACTGTTTTATGTTGGGCCCAATGCCAGCTTCACAGACTACAGTAGTTTTTGTACTACAGTATACTGTATTGGTTTGTATTTTAATCAATAGCTAATTCCCTAAGGCCATCTACAGTACTATACCGTAATCCCTCTCCAATTTGGAATAGAGGTCTGAACCCTTGTTTTCAAATTCTCCTTAATGACGACAAGTATTTTTCCCCACAGGGCGAGAAGCCCCCCCTGCCCCGGCAGCGCCACCACCGCCGACTCAACCACCACCACCGGCAGCAGCCGGGGCCCAGTGGGGTGAATTTTTGGAGTAAGTACAGTACACACTACTCTACACTGTCTCTTTCTCTCTCTCTCT